>CM073490.1:13235000-14635625 GCA_037074585.1 Biancaea sappan | reverse complement strand
TAATTTACTATTCATAAAAATGACATTTTTAATAATGCAGTTACTGTGCAAATGGCGGCTGAAAATTTTTTTGTTATTACTATTGAAAACTTAAAGGGAAAACTATCCTTTCACCTTAAACCTTTAAGTTTCTTTTCAAATCAGTCCTTTCACTTTAGTCCATGAGGGTATTTTCACCCATAAAACGTCATTTTCTCCTACGAATTTCTTCCTAATTTTCTTTTATGACCAAACCACATCTAGTACTTGACATTTCAATTGTATAAATGAACAGTATCGTATAGTATTATACAGGTGAATAGTACCGTATACTGAAATAGTAACAGTAGTTTGTAAACAAATATTTATATTTTATTTTTCTTGGGTATTACAGATTGCTGTTGTGAATTTTGAATTATGTTGAAATGTATTTGATTTACTTGGATATTGTTGTGAGGTATTATGAATAATATTATATTATATGATGATCGATTTACGTATGATTGCTGCATGTTATCATTATGATGCATGATATTTTTTTGTCATAGTGTTGTGTTATCTACTCACTGGGCACGTGGTTTGCTCATACCCCTCTTATTGATATTTTTTTTCAGAGTTGACAGCTGAAGGTAAATATCAGAATAAGGAATTATGGATCCTTAGTCCATGATTTCCTTTTCATTTGTTCAGGATAAAGGTATAATAGTTAAGTCTTATTCTAAGTTGTATAAATCTAGAAATCTCTGTAATCGGGTAGGTTCATTCAGTGATGTAATGTGAGTAATTGTAGTATGTATAGAGAACTCGTTTTGGTTGCATGAAAAAGAATTGTATGATTTTTAAGAGAAAGATAGGCTTACGGAGGTGAAATGAAATTCACTTTCCGTGCCGGTCACGTGCTCAAATTTTGGGACGTGACAAGTTGGTATCAGAGCTTTGGGATTATGTCTCCTACCGATTACAGAGTAAGGTAACCTTAGTGGGATCTCCTCTATCGTGGTGAACCCGGGCACGACTATAGAGAGATGGCTCCACTGAAGGTCCTGTAGGATGTTTTCATTTCCTTTTCCTCCAAGACTTGTCTTTTCTTATGAATTATGTTTTTAACTTTAGTTTTAGACAGATATGGCTATACTTTTGAACTCGGTAAAGGAAAGGTTATTATTTGTTTTGATTCCGTTGCTGTAGGATCAAATTGTATGTATGGGGCTTTATATGTTAAGTTCATGATTGATTTTGTGTGACTGATTTCTTTTATCTTTCTTAATTTTATTATTACTATTTTTGGAGTACCATCCCATAAAAGAAACCACTGGCATTAAAAGCAGAAGGATTATATTGCAAAAAAAAAAATTACTCATGCATGAGTAATCTAAAAGCGAGGTGGTCTCGGATTAGGAGGGTTGTACTGTATCATCACCCCTCGACCATTCCTTGAAGCGAGAGACAGAGCAATGTCGCGGAGGGTAGTGTAAATCCCATTCATACAATCAACACTTCTTTGTTGTTGATTGCAGAAGCACTGGGTAGACCAATAGAAGAACCTGTCTATTCTTGAAGTCATTTCTGCATGATTGCGTTTAGTTAACTTCTCCAGGTCTCCTATCATCTTTTTCAGATTTTTGACCTCCTGCTCTAGACAGGCGATTTTGTCCTCCGAGGTATGGCCCGTGCTAGTCTCCTCAGCTTCCTCGATCTTCTTCATTTTCTTCTCCTTCTGCTTCTCTGGAGACCCCTCAAAAGGTCTTTTGCCCTTGTCTTTGCCCAGACTTAAGTTTAAGTCGAGCTCTTCTCTCTTGGCATCCACTGTGAGATCAATGTACTTCCTTGTGGCCATGATTTGGAAAAATTTAGAAATTTATGTGGGAGTATGAGAAGAGAGGAATGCTGGGAAGTTGTAGGCTCAGAGATGATTACTCTTTGTGGTGTGGTAACTGAGAACGTTGAGACAGTTTTTATAGAGGAAAAATTTGAACTTAGAGACAAAGAAAATATCTCTTCGCCGCACCCTACACGCTTAACCTATGGATTTCTGCAAGCTGGAAGCTAGAAGTCTAGGGTAGGCATGCACACCAACAACGCGTCGCATTAATGGCAAAACCACGAAAGTCAATATTCGGTGGATTTGCGGTCGATTTACACTTGATTTTTCCATTTCTCTTGTTGGCATTTTCTGAAATTGAAAGAAGTCGACAATGTAGCCATTAAAGATTGCCTTAGATGTTTTTATGATAAACTAAAATATATTTCTATGCTTTCTTGTATTGTTCTTGAAAGCTTTCAGTTGAGTATAATATGCATGATTGATTGAATTATACTGTGATTATATGTATCTAAATACATATGATATGTATGTATGTTATTCATGCATAGAGAGTGAAGGCTATTTGTTATGGCCAGTAATAATATGTAATGATTCTACATATATTCTGAGAATGAGAAGTCTGAAATTTAAAAGAACTTGAATAGATGAAAATATATAGATAATGATGTATCTCCATGTTTATACATATATGCTCGTAGAGGCAAGTGAAAGGTAAAAAAAAAAATTTCTCACTTTATGGAACGCTTGATGTGTAAATGTGAGAAATTTTTATTTTAATATGTATGTTTGAAAATGTGTAAGCTGAGGGCAAAGCCACGGATTAGAAACCTAGATAAGGCTAGTATGAAGCTACCCGTTCATGGAGTAATATCTCGATTTAGGATTATTGGATAAGACAAATACAGAGTTAAGAAGCCATAAATTGAAGCGGCGATTAGTTTAATAATTTGAGCAAGAGTCAAAAGTTAGCCGAAATTTTTGAGGAAATCTTTTGTATTAGATTATATTTTGTTATTTTCTGGCATGCTTATCAGAGACCGTTGGCATTGCGTCGGATGAGGTCTGTAGGCCATCTTTAGAGTATGATGTAAAGGTTTTGTAGCCCTAAATTTCGTCTATATAAAATGGATGCCCCATTACGCTGCTCACTACACTAAGAGTTTATATCTATAAGCTTTCTAGCATCAAACTTCTCCTTCTGTACAACCTTTATAGCTCAGAAAGATATGGCCGGCAATAAATCTTTCAATTTAAACTTTGAGGCTGGCAAGGTAGAGCTAGATCTAAATCTTAGCCTGGAGAATTATAAGAATAAGAGATCCATGAAAGAGTCACCAGAGGCTAAGAAAAGAAAAAGGGATGTAGTAGAATTAGAGGATGTTAGCACAGCAACATCTTCTAATAATGAGCTTGCGCTTATGAGACAAAAGATGGAGGACTTGGAAAGATTGATAAACCGCCACTTTGAGGAACAGGGGAGATCGATAAATCGTCTCTTTACAGAACAGGAAAAGCTTTTGAACCGTCATTTTAGGGAATTGGTGAATAGAGTTGATAGACATTCGATGTTTGCAACTCAAAATTTTCGTGACCAACAAGCGAGATATATTGACTGTATGAATGGAGTGACTTCTGCACTTCGCCAAATTTTCCAGACGTTTCCTCCCGAAACTCTTTCTAGGCTGCAACGATTAACTTCCTCCTTAAGGTCTGAAGCACCTTATTCTTCTAGACCTGGAACATCTTCTGCATTTCAAAAGCCTCCTCGTTCTTAATTTATCATTTCTTTTGTTTGTACCTAAAGCTGATGTTTGATCTAATGTTTACGTATTAAAATTATCTGTTTTGTAAATCAAGTTCAGCTTGTTGCCTGTAACTTATGTATTAGAAATAAAAATTTTCGTATTTGATTTTTTTTTGTTGAAGCAATTCTTTTACTGAAGAAACTTGAGAAATAAAAATATGTTGAACTTGCTATATTTTGTACTTGATTGTGAAAATTCTAAGAGAGAGAATGAGATATAGATAAAATATTTGCATTTGTTTCAATCTTGAGGTAAGTTTTGAATTCGGAGGACCGAATTCTTTTAAGGGGGGAAGAATGTAATATCCCAAGAATTTATATGAATATTTAAAGTCTAATTTGAAGTTTAGTGAAAAATTTAATTACGTGGAAAATTTGCTTTTTGAATTAGTGAAGAAAATGAGGGAATAGAAATTTTAATTTTTAATTTAGGAAATTTTTACAAATTCTCAAGGACTAAAGTGAAAAGAAAAGAAAGTATAGAGGACTTTTGAGAAATGACCAAATAGGAACCCGAGAAGAAGAATAAAGCTTATGGGAATGAATTATGAGTCCGGTACCGAAAGGATGATAGATTTGGGGTTAAAGTGGAGTTTGAGATATTGAGAGGGACTAAAGTGAAATAAGGAAATCTGTGGGGCACCTAGGATTTAGAAACACCTGAGGTGAGATTTTATGAATTTGCTTTTGCTAGTCTTGACTGAGGGTCAATTGCAGAGCAAGTGATAATTTCACCCCGGGCGAGTATATAGGTGGCCTCACCTATTTTTTATTCATTTTTCTCCTTTCCTCTCTCTCTCTTCACTTTCTCTCCTCTCTTTCTCTCTTCCTTCTCTCTAATTTCTCTCTCTACACTCCAACTCTACAACCGGGCTTTGGAGGGTGAATCTCGGGCTACGGGGCGAGCCTCTAGGAGTCAAGCAACGTAGGGAAAGCAAGGAATCGAGGTAGAAATTTCTATTTCTTAAGCTTTTCCCTATTTTCTAGTTTTAAGAGTGTTTGAGGTAAAATCGAGATTCCGGCTTCGTTTCTCGATTAAAATTGGTGATTTTGGTGTCTAAATGCTCCTTAGACATTAAGGGTGAGATCCCATGGAAGAAATTATGAAAAACGGTGAAGATTTGGCTAGATTTGGGCCAAAATCGAGAGAAATCGCGAAGGGGTCGCGATCGTGGCGCCCAGGCGCCAAGGTGAGATGGGAAGAAGAAGGAATTGGCGCCCAGGCGCCAGGCATGGGTTGGCGCCCAGGCGCCAGGTGTGCCGGGATACTTTAGCTTATTTTAAATCGGTCATAACTTCTTCATCTGAACTCCGTTTTGGGCAAACTTTATATCGTTTGAAAGCTCTTTAAGTCTAGTTTCCAATGGTATAAGTTTCATTTGAATATTCATTACTGGTTAGGAGTTATGACTTAAGATGTGAGTAAAGGTCGAGAGTAGTGGTAGAAATTTCTCTATTTCGTAACCCTGATGGTTTTTGTCTGGTTACAATAGAAATGGTCAAAGTGCAAAGTGGGAGTGTCGAGAGAGTGAAATCCAGGTGAGTGGGTTAATATTTGCTATGATTAAATATCTGTTATTGACTTTTTGCATCATAGTGGACATATGTTGTATATCCAAGTTTGAAGAGGATGATGTGGAACGATGAGGCATAAACAATTGTGGAACGTGTCTGGTAATGTATATAATTATATTTTCTTATTTTCTCATGAATGGAGGTTATATGATGGATTGTGAATGGTATGTGAATTGAGTTGAATAATTGTTCTATATTATGGGTTATGTTGTATACATGCTATGTTGCTGGAACCATATTGATTATGTTGTGACTTGAATTGTAAATGACTGAGTTGTGTATGTGGCTCAAGATTATGATTGAGGATGTTTTTATATGTGATTGTGATTGTGTTTGACTGGAAAGGAAAGGCATGGTGGTGCACCCCATGGAGAAATTTATGTAAAGTTATAAGGGTGGAGATTATAAACGGAGCGATAAGGGTGGATGCGGCGGGGGCCGCGGGCAACGATCCAGAGGTATTCTGGACGACCCGGTTGGTACGGGAAATGTGTGTGAAATTGATTTCACCGATTGCTGTTGTGAATTTTGAATTATGTTGAAATGTATTTGATTTACTTGGATATTGTTGTGAGGTATTATGAATAATATTATATTATATGATGATCGATTTACGTATGATTGCTGCATGTTATCATTATGATGCATGATATTTTTTTGTCATAGTATTGTGTTATCTACTCACTGGGCACGTGATTTGCTCATACCCCTCTTATTGATATTTTTTTTCAGAGTTGACAGCTGAAGGTAAATATCGGAATAAGGAATTATGGATCCTTAGTCCATGATTTCCTTTCCATTTGTTCAGGATAAAGGTATAATAGTTAAGTCTTATTCTAAGTTGTATAAATCTAGAAATCTCTGTAATCGAGTAGGTTCATTCAGTGATGTAATGTGAGTAATTGTAGTAGTATGTATAGAGAACTCGTTTTGGTTGCATGAAAAAGAATTGTATGATTTTTAAGAGAAAGATAGGCTTACGGAGGTGAAATGAAATTCACTTTCCGTGCCGGTCACGTGCTCAAATTTTGGGACGTGACATCAAGTTTATTTGAAAAGCCAAAATTCTTTCTAAGGTGAAGACTTTTGTTGGATAGTGATACTAAATAAGATTAACATAAATGATGTTCTTCAAATGCGTAAGCAAGCAATATTTCTAGATATTTGTATGATGTGTTTGATGTGTTTCAAGAGCTCGGAGACAAGTAACCACCTATATTTTTACGCTGTGAAGTGGCTTGAAACGTTTAAAACAGTTTAGTATATCTGGTGAGAAATGGGTGGGCCCAGCTAATCTTGGTACCTTCGTAACTCGTAAGCATCAGACAAATAGGTTTTGGGGGAGGAAGAAGCAGAATCAATTTCTGTCCAAGGCAATGTGCTGTCTTTGCTAGTCTATGGTGCCTATGGCTTGAAAGAAACGCTAGTGTTTTAACATTTTATTTCACCTTGTCTAATTTGGCAAAGGATTAAGTTTATATCTTCTTTATGGGTTTCTGCTAATTAATGGTCTTTTCAGTGGAGTTTTTCTTATGGATCCCCAGAGAGATTAGAAAGCCCTTTTGAGCTAAAGTTGAGGAGTGTGTTTGGTTTTGTTTTTGTTTGGAAGGACTCATTGTCATCTTTTTTGTATTCTTCCCCTTTTCTTCTCTGCAATAAAATTCTTTTTCTATCCAGAAGAAAGAAATATGTAGAGAGGTGTTTTAATCTCTGAGATTTATAGCAAGGGTGCTTAATGACTTCTCTCATCTCCCACAAATTGCTTCTGCCACTCACCCACCCACTGCTTCTCAACTCATCTTTCAAAAGTAAATGTGAATTTCTCCTCTCACACTAGTCTGATCAATAGTTGGGCAACTCAAATGGCTTGGGCCAAATTGGTGTTTAAGCATGGCCGAAACGCAGTCAACAGATAGTTTATTTGATAATCTGTGTCTTAATTCATAGCATTTGTCAGCAATCATCTTTTCCAATATAGGATTTCTATCATTCTGTGTTGCACTTGATAGTTATTCCTATTTCTCTCAAGCAAGCAGCTGGAATACAGACACGGATTTTTTGCTGGGCAACTGGAAAGTCGGGGTAGAGCACACATGAATCCCGTCTGTCCGATCCTAATTAGACTGGTAGCGTCCAACACCCTGCAGGGTGGCCAAGTCCAATAGTGAATCCTTGAAGCATATAATATTTGTTCTCAATAAAAGTATTCTTATTATAACAATTGAATTCCACCCTCTCTCTCTTTCCCACCTCTAGCTTTGGCCTGGACCTAACTCGACCTTAGCTCAGACTTGATCCAGCCCAGTCACTGAATTAAGGAATGACAAATCCTTTTTTTCTTTTTCTGCATTATGAATTTCTGGAGCGATTGCCCCGAGTGAGGTGGGAATGGAAAGGAATGGTAGCGTATAATGTGTGTGTCTATATTTTTTAAAAGTATATATAGTACATCCAGCAATCTAAAGATTTGTCTAAATTGAACCTCAAAAAGACTGAGCGTTTCATTTTGGTGTTCCAAATCTGTTTCTATTTCAAAGTAGTCCTCACTTCGAGCTTGTTTGAAATATGCTAATAGTCATATCACTTATTGAATTATTTCGTTGCACCAATGTCACTTATTATTAATGGTCTGTTAACAGACCTAAAAGACTTAGAATTAGGTTTGTGTCAGACGAAAGGATGATTAAAAAACCACCTATAAATTTTACAAATTTCAAGTAAATTATGTTTTCAAGTTTTGACTGAACCAACAACGATCCATTTGGGTGACCTCTTCATATTTCTTTTGCCAAATTAGACATAGAAAAGAAGAAGAAAAGATATATATACACATACTGGGAAGTGTTTCGTTTTCATAATTACTACTTTGTTAATCATATATACAACTATGGACATATAAATATATACAGGGGAAAAACACGTTCCCTCATCTCTCAAAACACATATTCGTTTAGTTCGCTTACTGTGTCATCTCCTTGGAAACCATCTGAACCAAACCTCGCAGTAGTCTATTGGTTTCATCAATACGATTAAGATTAGAATCTTGACCTCCATTAGTCAAGATAGCCTCACATGACCCAATCTTAGCATTAGCAACACTAAGGCTCTTGCTAGCCGTAGCAGGATTAGGCGTGAAGTTCATGTAAGCACTTTTGAAGCTGGCAATGGCATCTTTGTAATCCTGTATGCACCCATTCAAAATGGAGATCAATGCCGGGTGGTCCACGTGGCTGGCCACCTTGTCGGTCATGTAGAGGGAGGCCTTCGTCGCCACCGCCGCCGACAGCTCTATGGATAGCATGGCGGTGGTGCCACGTGGCAACGAGGCTATGAACTTCTGGTCTTTGCCCGACAAGATCTTCGAGCACACGGGGGGTTTCGAAGACAGCTCGCATATGTGCTTCGTGAAAGACTACCCTTTCTGCGATGCCACGATCATGCCCACAGACCCGGCTGCCGGCGCCTCGGCCTCCGAAGACTGTGCCTCCGCATCCGAAGACGGTGCATCCGCATCCGAAGACGGTGCCTCCTCATCCGAAGACGGTGCATCCGCCTCCGAAGACGGTGCCTCCGCATCCGAAGACGGCGCCGGGGACGGAGCTGTTGTCGGCGCGTCTGATGACGTTGCTTCGAAAACGTGTTTACTTGCTTTCCTTGCGAAGGCAGAGTGGAGGAGGAGGGATGAACACAGCCAGAAAGCACAAACAGGAAGCCGAACTACGAGCCATTTTTTTTTTTGTGGGGGTATTTAGAAACAATTATTAGTGGAGAGATGGTGATGCGAATGGAAGGAGCTTCGGGTTTTTATAGTAATTGGGTATTTAGTAGGAAGAAACAAAAATTTTGTTTTCCAACAGAGTCGGAACTGTTAATGCCTGTTTGATGAATACTTATATAGGTAGAGTTTCATCCATCCATATATTAAGTTTTACCCCCAATTTTATAATTTGCATGGCTGGCAAGGCATTAGTTATGTATATGACCGAGAGCTAATCGTTGATATATCTGATGTAGATTAACGTTAACTCTAATTTGAAAGTAAAAATAGTTTATCTGCTTGAATTCCATATATTTCTCCCTTTTATGTTTTATGTTCCATTACTCCTTTTGTTATGAATCTATTATGTAACAAAAGGAAAAATAAATAATAAAGAGTGTTTTGTCCTTGTACCAGCCTATATGAATTCCATGTCCTTTACGTTCAATTTATCTCGTCTCCTGATCCTAAATCCCTACGTTTTATAGATGTCATGGATCTCATTTATATTTAGAGAACCTAAGTTTGCACTTGGCATTCATAAAAAATATTATTATAGAAAAAAAAAGGAGTCTCTTCTTTAAAAGTACATTGACATTTAGAACATGTTTAGTATATTTTGAAGGCAACTAATGCAATGAAATCCGATTCCTTATAATTTTGATAGAATCTCATTCTCTCAAATTTTGTTTGTATGAAATTCTTTTTCTTATTAACTAATAAGTACCAAACATAAAACTAAGAAAATGAGAATTTATTTTCTATTCAGTTAATGTATACCAAACAAATTTTTAGTCATATGAAAATATATATTGTTTTAATTTAATCTTTGTAAACGGTGATTTTTGTTCAAGTAAATTATATTCTTATGTTTTACCCAGACAAACCAAGACCCATTTGGGTGACCTCTTAATTGTTTTGCCAAATAAGACATAGAAAAGATATATATACACATATTGGGAAAGTGTTTCCATTTAATAATTATTACATTGTTAACCACACATTTCCTCATCTCTCATAATACATATTAAAACAGGCTGAGTTTAACTTGTCAGATTTGATCATCTGTCACGTAAGTTCTAAAATTATTATAACTTTCCGTTCCAACCCGGCCCACCCGACCCGAACATGTAAGATCTACATGTACTCATTTAATTAGTTTAGTTAGCTTATACTATATCATCTCTTTGGAAACCAATTGAATCAAACCTCTCAATAGCTTGTTGGTTCCATCAATACGAGGAAGATTAGAATCTTGACCTCCACCACTAATCAAGCTAGCCTCGCATATTCCAATCTTAGCCTCAGCAACACTAAGGCTCTTGATAGCCAAAGCAGGATCAGCCGTGAAATTCATGTAAGCACCATTGAAGCCCACAAGGGCATCTTGGTAATTCTCTATGCACCCATTCAAGACAGCGGTCAACGCCACCGGGTGGTCCACCTGGCTGGTCAACTTGTCAGTCATGTAGAGCGAGGCCTTCGCTGCCACCGCTGCTGACAGCTCTATGGACAGCATTGCGGCGGTGCCACGTGGCAGTGACGCCATGAACTTCTGGTCCATGCCCGACAGGACCTTGGAGCACAAGAAGGGTTTCGAGGAGAGCTCGCATATGTGCTTCGTGAAGGACTGCCCTTTTTGTGATGCCACAATCATACCCAAAGACCCAGCTGCCGCAGTATCCACCTCTGACGACGGTGCCGGTGAAGGAGCTGTTGCCGGGACGGGGGCGAATGGTGTGGAAGATGAAGTCATTGCTTCGATGAAAAAGTGTTTTCTTTCTTTCCTTGCAAAGGCAGGGTGGAGGAGGAGGGATGAAAACAGAGCGAGAAAGAACAAACAAGAAGCCGAACTGCGAGCCATTAAAATATATATATATATATATATTTAATTGAGAGATGGTGACGTGAATGGAAGGGGGTGTTGGGTTTTATAGTAATTGGGGATCTAGTAGGGAGAAACAAAAATTTTTTTCCCAACAAAGTCGGAACTGATAATACCTATTTGAGGAGTACGAGGTTATTGTTTTTCTGGTATGTTAGGTAGAGTTCCATCCATCTAGCTTAAGTTTTACACCAAAGAAAATCATAAGTTCGTTATGGGATTTGGATCCATGTTCCAGTTAGCTAGTAATGCATTAGTGAATTTTTCAAATATATATACGATCGAGAGGTAATCATTCATATATATGATCATATAGATTAATGTTAACCCTTGAATTTAAAAATAAAAAATCTGACCGACTTGAATTCTATATTTCCGTCTTCTGTTATATGCTCCATTACTCCTAAACCCTAAACCCTAAAGAGTGCTTTGTCCTTATACCAGCATATGTGAACTCCATGTCCTTCTGTTGAATTCATCTCGTCTCATGTTCCTAGATCCCTTGGTCTTGTCATGGATCTCTAGTATGCAAATAATAATAGTAATAATAGTAGCAGTAATAGTAGCTACCTTTTATTTTGGTACAAATAATAGTGTCACTATTACATAAAGGTTAAGAATACTATATATGTTTAGGAAGACAAAGATGAAAGTTATTAAAAATGCTTTCGATCCACAAATATATAGCAGATTTGCATTAGTTTTAGTCTGTTAGATCTATCTTTTAGTACCACTATTAAACAGTGACCACGCTCAAAAATAATTAATTAGTAATGCGCTGGGAAAAAAATAAAAATAAAAACAAAAACGTCAAGTATGTTAATTTATATAGAGATTATATAAAGTTTAATTAAATGTTCTTGCTAAAAGTTGATGAAATGAAAATCCATAAAAAGGAGATATAAGCTAGGCTTCTATATAAAATAACAGTTTGAGTACGTCTGTCAAACTAAATTCAGTAGAACTTATATTTGATTTCTTTAAATTATAATCTAGTGTTACTTTAGTATTTAAATTATAAACCACAAAATTTTACTTTAAAATGTTGTTTATCTAAGGCTAAAAAAATGAGTTTAGCTCAATAAATAAGCTCACTCTAACATGCAAAATGAAGTGGAATGAGTCAATGATTTAATAATTCATTTTAAAAAAAAATTTTAATTTGATCCATCAAAATCATTGGGGTTGTGGGCTAAGGTGAGCCAACTTAGTTAGGCTTTTTTGCTTTTTATTTATTTATTTTTTAAACTTCAGCTTTTTTTAAAAAAAAATTTTAGTTTAATCTTTTGAAGTTTTAGAGTTTTAATATTTAAGTTTTATCATTCAAAATAATTAAAATAAATTTTTAAAAGAGAAAAAAATTTATTTTAAAGTTTAATATATTTTTTTAGAAATTTAGTTTAATTTTTTGAAATTTAATAATCTTATTGTCTAATTTTTATTATTCAAAATAATTAAAAATATATTTTTTTAAAAAAAATATAAATGGGCTCATGGGTTGACTTAGCACAGCCCCGACCCTTTATGGGTTGGGTTAGATTAAGATTATTAAAACATAAGTTATATAAAACTTTGTTTGACCCATTTTATAGTTCTATTAGTTTATCAATAAAAATAAATTCTTGCAAACGTAAAAATTATATATGAGAATAAACTTCACATAAGTTGTTTTCAGTTTATTTTCAGAGTATACGAAAATAAGTTAAAAACATCTTATAAGCCGTTGTTGACCAACAAATGTAACGAAATGGGAGAAAGGCCAATCACAGAACACAATACCGATCTTTTAAGAAAAAAAGGAGATAAACAACGACGCTTGTGAACTTGGATTGCTATTAAGCATACATAGAATACACTACTTTCTTCTCTTATTTAATTAAAAGTTACAGGGAATGATCACTCCTAAATGCAGTCGGGATATAAATTATTTTTATAAATTCTCTCAAACACTTACATAAGTATTTATGTCATAAAATAAGTCATATAAAATCATAATAATTTTTTTCAAACACACTGGTAATAGCATAAAAATATTTTAAAGATGCTAGTCTCGCATCTTCTAGAGGATTGCATATATCCCACATTTTTGTTTATCCCTTCAATTATGTGATTGATGACACGATTTTTCATTACATTAAGGAACTTGTTATGTCCCCAAAAAAAAAAACATTAAGGAACTTGTCAAATATTTATCAATTTACACATGTTTTATGGTGACCTCGCACTGGTATAATAGGCCTAAGCAAATAGGAGATAATAATTAACAATGGTAGACTCATTCATGCCCTCAGGGCATATTATATCCATGTATATTAATTAGGTTTGATTGATGATTTATTTATTATTTAAATTTTATTAGTTAGGTTCAACAATACAGTTAACTATTTCCATTATTTGACATGTGTCATAATACATGCCGTATCTCAACGGGACTGATAGATCCATACGCACGTGGATCTGATTCCTGCATCTATTATCTCTTTTAATATGTTTTCTATACTGAATAGAGATCATAATAATATATATGTTATAAGCATTAAATAATCATATAAATGATATTTCATAAAACTGAGAAATAATATGCTGAAATTTGTTTCTTAAATGTTTGAGGCTATCAAAATATAATATTTTGCAGGCGTTTGTTATATATACTATATTATAAAAATTGCATACCAAAATAAAATTTTGAATAAGTTAATTCGAGGAATAAAACATGGCATAAACTTTTTTTTTTTGGGTTTGGCGAAACAAATTCAAATTGTAGTATTTCTTTAACAGATGTATACAATTTTTTCATAAATAAAAATTTAAATAACTACTAAACCCGGAGAAAGAGCAATGTGAGTTCAAAAATCAGAATTCGAACTCTCTAATCTTTATAATTAAAAGAAAAAACAAATAAAGTAGAAGTATTAATGTCCCTAAGTACTTTTTTTTTTTTGGGAGTGGGGAACACACAGGCTTTCCCGATTGGGGTAGGTGTCCCATTAGCATCATAACCTTGACGAATTAGCGCACGTGTATTGCAGTTACGAAACTATGTGGTCACTTGGACCCACACGTCCCACGTCGGTCCGTCGGCACGAATCCTAAACGCCGACTCAGCATAATCCGAATTTAATATTCAAAATTTGATAATTACGATAATTGTCTGGGAATTGCCACGTGTTTGTGGGACCTACAAGAGTTTTGATCAACGTTATCCTGGGCCCGTCGTGGCCGGTACTTCCACGTACTTCATTCATTGTAACTGTTTTACGGCTCATTGAACCTATATATATATATATTTGTTAACTCTAACTTTTTTGTTGACTGATAAAAAATATAGTCAATCTGAATATGGCCATATGGGTACAGCTAAAATAAAAATTTTCAAATATTACAGTGAATGCAGCTTTTAAAGTTCCATTCCAACTAGGGGATTTACAAAACTTGATCCCAGATTTTTTGTTTGAGCAAAGCACACTATTTAATTAAATAGAATTGTTCGATCAGTTCATTTATTCAAAAATTATTTAAAATTTAAATAGTTTAAACAGTCAATCTAGACAAATATTTTAATTAACCAAATAAAAGATCTGCGCTAAATAAAATTTGGAAGTGTAGCAGAATATTGTGACTAGAGAGAAAAAGAAAAGAAAAGAATTGAATCATGTTGTAGAAAAGAAAAAAAAGAAAAGAGCAGTGACGTTGGATATATGGCGAGGCGTTGGATTAACATTATAAAAGCTGTAAAGAGAAGCACAAAGCAAATTGAGTTTATTAAACAATTTTCGCGTGACACTATTATTGTCGTTTTGTATTACGTCGTGAATTTAAAAAATGGGGGTAGATGTTGTGCACTTGTGCATTGGATTCTATCAAACCACTTGTGGTAAGGTAATTATTAAAAGGGAATGGATTAGAAAAATTGATGTCCTTCTATCAGATCTAATCACCCTTTTTCTCTCTCACCATGGTATAACAATCATCTTTTTAATTTTTTTGAAAGAATATAGTTGTGTTATTTTAATATTTAAAAATTAATTATTTTGTATAATTTTTAAAAGATTACATATATATTAATTTAATTTTTTTGTTATTCAAATGCATAATATTATATTATCAAATTTTAAATTTTATGTTGTCAAAATCAAATAAAATGACAAATTTGAAACAACAATAATCTTTAAATGACTAAATTAAAATGTTTGACCTTTTACTAATTAAACTGATTTACCTACAATTTTTTTATGATCAAATTAATAATTTACTCTTTTTTAAGACTGTCTTGTATTTTATTCATTTGGTCTCATTTAAATATCTTGTAAACAATCATTTGAATTTAAAGACAATCATATTATTTTCTTTGAGAGCTATTGAATACACACACACACACACATACAATGGTACTGAGTCATTTTTTACGTATTAGTTTTCTTGTGAATCTGTTGTTAATTTTATATTGTTATTCTTAAATAACTGTGTCTAAAATGGAAAAAAGTTTTAAATGAGATACGCGTGTTACAGAGTTGGCCGGTCAATATTGCACAGAGGAGGATAATAAAAAAATAGAAACACGATGGTGCATATGTATTTTAGCAGCACGCCAAAAACAGAATAATGTTTTAAAATAAACACGGATTTAGCACCTCTTTATGTTTTAAAAGGAATTGAACTGTATTAATTTATTAATAAAAATAATAGCAGTGAGATAAATAACATCAACTACGAGTTGTTCGTTTGTTTGACCTCTATTAAAGTATATGTTAATATGTTAATTTTTTAATTTATTGTTTGATCTCATTTATTAGGCAATGATAAAATGAGATATGGCTTGGTGAAAATTCTAAACTACCGAATTAACTTTTAGGTTAAACTTCATGTTACTAATGGATTGCGATTTTCCAATATATAATTTCAGACAATAATTACTTATCTTTTATATCAATAAAACAAACTTCGTCTCATCAAGTACTGTTTGTTGTTAGCTTTAATTATTTTGTGTATATATATATATATATATATATATATATATTATAAATATATTAAGTAATAATTATTTGAGTGCACATATTAATTATTGTATATGTGAACATATGTCGAGACATGATAGTGTTATTTATAATTAAGTCCCTATTAAGATATTTATAAAATATATGTTTGAGGGATCTAGTTAATATATTTAAATGTTACATTAATTTACTGCTGTCTAATTAGGGTATGACTACATAATTTTGAGAAGTTTTATAATTATACATTTTTTTTAATTATCTCAAACTTATTTATGCATAGAATTGTAATGGACTTAAAAAAAAATCCTTTAAAAAATAAGCATAATATATTATACATTATACAAGAGAATCATGTTCCTTAAATTAACATTATTGATTGTGAAGATCGATAATCTTAATTTTTTTGACTCTTTTTTACTAAAAAAATTGTTTTATTTTTAAAAGTAAAAGTTTAATAACAAGCATGATTGAGTAGGACCTTTTGTTATTGTACAGAATAAGAAAGAATTATAATTCTTATAAACCACCAATACTCCACATTTAGCCAGCATCCATATGTTATATGATTATTAATTTCTATAATTTCACGTAATTAATTAGTTTATACTTAGATTGGCAAAAGAAAAAAGAAAAAACCACACATATCCTAAACAAATGATAGTTGTGAAATTAAGTAAATCATGGCCATCATCATCATTCACCAATTCAACCACAGAATATATACGAAAATAAGATGATACAATCTTATAAAGCAGCTAGCTAGCTAGTAGACAGCTTTGTGTAAAAGCTGATGGTTTCTACATCTTTCTATGGATATTTGGAAGAATGTTAGCATCAAATCCACTTGAGTCTGAGAATAAACAATAAACTAATCCTTAAACCTAAGTGCTGCTTTGTCTTTAACTCTTTTATCTTTATACTCCCTCATCCTTTATTTGATTTGTCCCCCCCACCCCCCCCCCCCCCTCTTTCTCTTCTCTTTAATAATCTTGTATAACAAATCACAGTGAAACCCAAATACTTTAAACCACAATAATATAACAAATACTCTGCCTTCTACGCAACAAATAGCATATGAAATAAAATTCAAAAAGGAAGTTTCGAGTAGATCTAACTTATGAAAAATTTGTGTAGACCTAACCAAATATAAACTTACAGAGACTAGTATTTTATGTTAGGTACTATATAATAAAAATAAATTCAACAGTTAGGATTCAATTTGTACGATATCGCATATTTTGAAAATTAAATCCCAACTATTATATGTTCATACACTGTATAATACCTAACAATTTCTCGTGTAAACACATTTTTAGTGAAATATGCCTCTTAATATATTTTTTCTGTAATTATAATTTTTTGAATACAAAATCTACCCGGAATTTTCTCATCAACCAGACGGCGGAGGATAGCTACCGGTGTCTGCCCATGTCAACGCCGGAAAATCCAAGCCATCTCCCCCTTGAGTCCGGTTTCCCGGTGGTCGGAGATGCCCCATTTGCTGAGCAGAAAACAGGGAGAATGAAGCAGAGGACAACTGACTAGAAGGCGAAAATGCACTTGGAGATGACGAAGAAGACAAAGATGGTGGCGACAACAACGAAGAAGAAGATTGAAAAACACCCAATTGTGAGTTATATAACCACTGCTGCACCAAATTCGCTGGCGGCTGCTGCGGAGGCGGGGGCTGCTGTTGTCCGGATAAGTCGCCGGAGCCCTGTAGCAACTGAGAGTATTGCCAATAGTCTCTGAGCAAATCAGACTGCCCCTGAAAAGAAGGCGACCGCATGAACGGCTGCGACGCCGTGGACGACAGAGGAAAACTGGTGGTAGCCGGAAAAGTTTGAACTGGCGGCGGAACCGCTCTGACGTTTTCTGGGAAATTTAGTTTGGCTCTATTTCCTCTGAACCTCAATGCGGCTTCATCGTAAGCTCTGGCCGCCGCTTCCGCCGTCTCGTAGGTGCCCAGCCAAACTCTCGCTGCCTTGTGGGGATCGCGAATCTCCGCTGCCCACTTCCCCCACGGCCTCTGCCTCACTCCTCTGTATCTCCTCCTCCTCTCCCCTGTTTCCTCATACGAACCAGTTTCACTCGACGCCGTCACCGATACGGTGGCGGAGGATGGTGTAACCGCCGCACCTGCCCCAGAATTTGTGGCGATATTCCCAGCTTCCTCAGTTACTGTCAATTAAACACAAAGATAAAGATAATTCGCACATTCATTTTCACTATAATAGAAAAAAATGCCGCTTCCTAATGCATACCTAGCAATTGTTGAATGAATTTTTTTTCAAACTTTTTGTTGTATCAAGCTTGTAATAGAAATTGAAAAACTGTTTGATACGTGAAATGTAATTAACATTATACAACTTGATTGAACACTTATGCATGTCAAAATTTGAAGAGAAGTGAAGTGAATTTAATTGCAATTGCACCTGATGATGATGAGTCACCAAGTGATGGTGCAGTGAATTGACGAATGGCTGTATAGAGTGCTTGTTGTTGTTGTTGCTGTTCATCTTCTTCTTGACGGCCTCTTTTCTGACCAGAGACAGTGCCCAGAACAGGGGATGCATAGGTAGATTGAGAGAAACGAGGAGAAGAAAGCTGTCCAAAACCTGCTATCATAGGAAACCCACTAATTCCTTGGACCAATTCGGCGGAGCCTCGCTGTCCAGAAGAACCTGACGACACCACGTGCGTCAGCGCCGACACCATCGCCGTCAGCTCTCCGGATTTGCTATACCCTGATATCACAGGCTCCAGCGGTTCCCCCATTATCGCCGTTAACCCCTCTTCTCGATGCGACGTCGTTTCGCTGATTACTCCCTCTGACGACTGGCCGTAGTCGGTTTCTTTATCATCGCCTCCTTGTTCTGCCTTGAACCTGTCGAACTCGCCGGATTCCCGATGGTGCGCCACCGTTAGCAATCATATGTAAATTGATTACTGGTGTTTTTGACAGAAAAAAAGAAATAAGGACCCAGGATTTGTTTGGGGGATTCCTGAGGACCCTTTTGGGGATTTTCTCAGAAACCAAACGGTTATATAAGGTGGGTTAGAGCATTCAAACGTGAATGGCTTCCATTAAAATAGTACTGGACTACCCTTTTCTTTCACCATGCAGTCATGCACACACACAGACACACCCCACCTTCTCACAAAAGCTTTTCAGTAATATTATTCTTTAGTCTTGACTCACAATTAAATTCTCCTATAAAAATAAAATTTTGTACAATTAAGTATTTAAAAATTATAAATTTAGAATTGACCATGTTGAGAGATAGAAGGCTAAAGAGGGGTTTGACTGAAATTTAACTGGGGGAGATACAAAATGGAACTAATTACTGGCACCCGTCCCCGAATGTACTGAGAAATGTCAGTATATATTTGAGAACAGATCTGCTTCAATATTGAATTTGAGTTTTAACGGCGTAGATTTTAAGTAGTGTTTCTTTAAAAAAATATTAAAATATGAATAGTTAAATATCAAATTTAACAGTTCCCAGAAAAAGAAACATCTGCTTGTTGACAAGCAACACATCCTAAAGCTATATATTTTAGAGAGAGAGAGAGAGAGAGAGAGAGAGAGAGAGAGAGAGAGAGAGATCATGTTTGAATTGAGTTGTATAGGCATATAAGCAGTCAAGATCAACTTTGTTTAATTAGTGCATTAATCCACCTGGCACTTTGGATTGAGTTAATTTTAGGGTTGCAAGGAATCGTGGTGTACTGCTATGTTAAGCTTATCGTTCTGATTGTACTGTTAATTACAGGTACACCAATTAGCTTTTATTATGGCGTATTTGGAAGAGTTGGTTCACCAGGCAAATGAAGGAGTCCATCAAAACTTCTTATGTAGATTTAAATTAATTTTCTAAATATTAAATTAAGATAACTGTTAATAATTTATGCAAATTATTTAAATATTAAAAGTTTATATCGGTGGTTAATTTTTTTTTTAAATTTCCTTTACGTTTTACTTTTGAAAGAGTTTCTGTTTTAAAAGTTGTTACTTTATACGTTAAAGTATTAAGTGACGTGAGTTTGACAAATATAATTATAAAATTTAAAAGATATTCTCTGTATAATGTTATAATATATATAAAAGTCATTAGATGACTGAGTTATTTTAAATAAGATTTTTTTAGGTTGTCAAATACATTTTCAAATGTATGCTTGTATATATCTCTATGTAATTAACAAGATTCAACTTCTTCAGTAGTAAAACTTTTTCAGAATGACTTTGTTACTATTATCATTTCTTGATCAAGTCATTAACCTTGAAGGAAACTTAAATGCAGTATCTTTTAATGTGTCATCAAGTATATATAAAAGCACAACATATGATATTTTTTAAATAACACCGCGTCTTTCATTCTTCCAAAACAGATTTATACAGTATAAAGATTTAACTTAAACTTTGCATAATACTTAAAAAATTCAAATGAAAAATTAAATTACAACTTACAAGTTATGAGGGGTGATCAATTGTTACATTAAAAAGAGATAAACTACAAGATAAGGCGTATATAAGCATTAAGCAACAATTGTTGATTAGGTTGCCAGTCACTGCTGAGTGTTAATAAATCAATAATAATTTTCACTTGATCCAAAATACTGCCATTTTGCCTGTAATTGCCTAATTAACTCATCCCACCAAAAAAACTCAAAACTTGCTGATATCCTCTTAACAAAATAATACAATTTTATTTTAAGTATTCTTTAATTTTCATGTAATTACCTTACATTAATACGTACTTGTAATCAGGTTAAACCTTATCCATCGATCGAAGACTGTTTTGAAATTTAATTTCCTAAATATTAAAATGGAGAGGGTGCTTCCCTTCCAAATGAAGGAATCTCATAGCTATATGGTCAAAGCACGTCTCTCTGTGGAAAATATGTGTGTTCATATTGATGCAGGGCATCAATTAAATTTAAAAGACCCCCCAGATATACTTCTGGTATACTTGTTGAAGAATCCTCGGAATTAATATGAACATTTCAGACGTGGTTAAACGAATATTTTCCCTTTCGTTTTATAAGAAGATATACTATATATTTATGGACGTGAGAATCAATGCTGGGTTTAGGTTATATATATATATATATATATATATATGAGATACATTACAAGAAAATCAAAAATCAGTTGAATAAGGAAAAATTTGTCTCTAATTGCTCTAAGACGGATTTAGAGACAAAAAAAATTTCATCTATGATCTTTTCGTTCCAAAATCTCTAAGATAGAAAATCAAATTTCGTCTCAAATCAAAGATAAAATTTTCCATCCTTAATTCTTTCTTAGATTAGGGATGGATTTGAGACAAAGTTTTTCGTCTCAAATCAAGAATAGATTTTTTCTTTCCTAATTCTGTCTCAAATCAGAGATAGATTTTTTTATCCCTAATTTCTTCTCAAATTCTTTAAACATATTTAAGAACCAATGGATTGATAAACTGGTCAAATTTGACCACCTAAAAAAATTTTAGCCACAATAAATAATATTAAATTAGAAGACACATCAATTTATTAGTCTTCTCAAGATAAAAAATGTCTATTGAAGTGCTATATATAAGAAAATGTGGGATGCTCATCTTCTGGTTTGGTTGATGTATGACTTATTAATCTGAGATGAAATTTATTCTGTCTTTAATTTCTGTTTGAACTATTTAAGATATAATAATTTTTCGTCAAATTTCAAATAAATTGAGACAGATTCTGAGGTAACTTATAAATCCATCTCAAAGAGAAACAATATTTAGCGACAAAAATTGACACAAAAAATTCTATTTTCTACATAAAATTGAGAAAAAAATTAAAAACAAACCTAAATAATATATTAGAGACGGAATAAATTTCGTTTCAGATCTTGAGACGAATTTCCAACATTTTAAAAACAGAAATTGAAATATAATTTATTTCGCCTTTAATTTTTGTATCTAATTTTATTTTTTCTTGTAGTGATAAGAACAACATTTAAAACAAAATTCTCTCTACAAAAAATTGAACACCAATAATAATAAAATTAGGAGATTATAACAAATATATACATACACAGACACACACACACACATTATAGTCAATTAATGGCATTCAAGCAAAAGCATTCAAGCAAAATAAGGCACACCTAAAGAATCAGCCTAACTATTTAATCTAATTTAAAACAATCCGTACCAGGGTTATTAGGAGATTTACAGGTAAATATTTTCAGTGTACAGCCTCTCTCCAAAAAGTGGAACTCTAATTATAACAAGAAGTCTCATTTTTCTCATATGATACAATATAATTACAAAATATACATGTTTTTTACAAAGATAGTACTTTTTGAAAATATATATTTATTGTACTCTCATAATAATATATTTGAGTATTATTATTGTCATACATAATTTAACAAATAAATAACTCATATAAATTTTAAAATTAAAATTAAATTTCATGATTTTGATAAAAATATTGATTTCATGCAACATATAAATGACAATAATATATTCTATTCTACTAATTGATATATAATAACATCATACTTAAATGTTAAGCAAAATTTTCAATTCGTTTGGTTGATTATTTGACCTTACAACCCGAATTTCGAATTGAATAATCAACTATATTTTTATAATATATATTTTTTATTTGTGTATACATATCTTTGCCTTTTCTTTTCTTTTTTATTGTTAACATTTGACCCAGTGCATAGAGGGGTATAGGACTGAATTCAGTTATTATTTGTTCTATTGATGAAAGGAAAGAAGGAGGGTGAAGGTTAAATCTAAGCCGAATAAATTAGGCATGAACTACCTTATTGTTGAGCTTTTTACACAAGAAAAGGCTATGGAGTTTTGTTGTTTTGCATGGATTCGATGGATTGATGTTAATGATAAAATGTTATTGTGTGGGGCTTGTCCTTTTCCAAATTTTTAAGTGTAAGCTTTTGATTTGTAAGCGTATGAGGAGCCATGCTTCAACCACAATGACAATGAATGAACCAAAAATTAAAAAGTGGAAAAAAAATAATACATATACTGAGAAGTCTCACCTCACCCAAAATAATGAATAATGAGTAAGATTAGGCTTCTAGGTTTTCTTTCTTTTCTTATGATAATGTCAACGTCGACTCAGGTCAAAGATGATGATTCCACTTTATAGTAATTGTGCCAAACCTAAGAACTATCATTAAATAAATTTTGAAATTTTGTGCTTATTTTTGTATTTATAGTTCAGCTAATAAATTATTCTTCGAACAAACAAATTTAAGAAATATTTAACCATAGAAAGTTTTTAACTTCCTAAAAAATTAAACTCTATAAAACTACCCATATTATTTTCGAAGAATATAAGGGGGGAGACCTATGCATATGAAAGGGAACGTCTCTTGTAGACTTGTACCCAAGAATTATATATTCAGATTTTAGCACAGAAACTATCATCAGTTACTTGTATGCTTATGTTTCCTTAATTTTTCTCGACTTTTCTTTCTTATCAATTTTTTTTTTATTTTCCATATAAATGTTCCTTTCAAAAATTTGGAATATATTGTGTTCATAAAATGTATGAAGTATATATTCGAAATTAGTCCACTAATTCAAATTATTTGTTTCATTTCATCCTGCTATATATATGTATCAATATTTGTTGGAATCAAGTGGGAGGGACCAACAGTGGCTCGAACTTATGATCGTAATTATGGAAAAATGTTGAATCATTTAAATTAATCAACGTTATTTTATATATAGTGCTATTTGTGGAATCAAGAACCTTGTTGGAAAATATTTACACTTTGTAATCAACTACACTTTGTAACCTAAAATCAAGAACAAATTAAAAATAAAATGACTATTTACTATATATATATATACACATATAATTATGGCTTATATAATCACGTTTTGCTGGTCCCTTTTGGTTGATTATATTTGAGTCTAACTAAAAATGACATCTACCAAAAAATTAGGGGGGGAGCCCCCCCGCGGGGGGGGGGGGGGGGGTGTGAGTACATAGACTCATCAACCTAATAAAGTTAATTAATTAATTCCAAAGTTATTAAATTAGATGAAAAAAATGGAAACGCGAGAGGAATCGGCTTGATCAAGCTAGCTAATAACGCTACATTTCAGAGTGATTAATTACTATAATTATGGAATTGTCAAGAACGTAACCTTTCATTAATCTATCGACACGTACAATGGAAAAAATGCTTTTCTAGTCTTTACAAACTTTAATTAATTATAAGCCATTCTTCCAAATTTGTGGAATCAAGAACCTTGTTGGAAAATATTTAGCCAAACATTTCCCTTCCAATTCCAAGGATGCAAATAGTGGGTATAACTACCAAAAGCACGATCTCTTGCATCATTACTCTTTTCTACTTTTCCCAGCCTTTTTTTTTTTTTGAGAATTATTGTTATGATATATATGCTAGTCAATCCACCACACATATAGTAATGGTGTGCTATTTTTAAATATTGTTTTGGATATAAAATCAAATTAAAATAATTTTTTATATTTTATAAATAATACAAAGAAGCTAAGTAGGAAGAATTTAAATAACTTCTCACCCTCCCACTTATATTTTTAACTTATTTTCTTATTTATAATTTATAATTTATGTTTTATAAATGTGCTAATATATATATAAGTGTGTGTGTGTGTGTGTATAACCAATAGTTTTTCACCTAATGTTTATGAGTATATTTTGTAGCAATGTACAGATTAACTTAAATTAGTTTAGTTGAAAGATTTTGAATAAAGCTTTTATATCTTTATTACATGCTTGAATCTTCTTTTAACCTTTTTTTTTTTGGAAAAGGCCAAAAGCGGTCCATTTCTAAAAGGAAATATTTATGTAACAATTTTTTTTTATATTTTTGTTTTTAGGTTATCCGCTAAAAGCAAAAGATATGTAAAAAGTCTTTTAAAATACTCAATTATACAATGATAAATTGTAAAAATATAAATACCAAAATAATACTAATTAATTAATAATACCTTTCAAATATAAAAAAATAGAATTAAAATAAAATCGAAATATTAAAGTGATACGAATATTTATAAAATCTTAAATTCGAGAATTAAAATTTTTTGTCATTAATTTAACACACCTAAGTCTACTTTCAAAGTTCAAACTTAGAAAGATCCATAAATTCTCAACGTGTCAATTTTTAATTTGCCATGACTCATCGACACGTGTACCCCAATGACCGTCAGTGCACGGACCATGTCGTTTGTATTTTATAATGAGCGAAAATGGTTGAATTAAAACACATGCTTCTCACTTTTTTTACTTTTTTATTTTCGGGGCTCTGGCAAGGTTGTACAAAATATCTATAATAATCTTTTGATCCAAGCAAAAGGACCGACCTATTTAGTTTCTGGGACCATTCATGAAGGGACAACCACCCTATCGTCTGTGTGTGTGGGTGAACTTCTTAATCATTCATGACTACATATATACTGATATCTGAAAAAGCTTAAAGATTATATATTTTGATCAGCTTGAGAATTAAGCACGTGCTTTGATGTGTGTGAGGTTAATGAGCTTTTCTAACATGCACAGGTAAGTATCGATACTTATTATGGAATGAGAAGAGAGAAGCACATTTTATTGGATTTTATATATATAGGGGAATTGATCATGTGTGATTATTTGATCAGTTTAGGAGTAACATCAATCTGGTTGTTACACCTACCATATAATAGAATTATGACTTTTAGTGCTAATATAAATCATAATTAGCGGGAGTGGCTAGATGTTACAATGAATTATGTCATGGATTCATTAGCAACTCCAACATGCATGCATGGATCGATGTTAATTTTTCTTCAGTAACATGTATAACATGTCATCAAATTTTAATATTCAATAATCAACTTTTAAAAATTTCTTTTGGTTAAACTTTGAGAGAACTGTATATATGTATTAATTAAACTATATTCTTAAACCTTCATTTAATATATTAAAATTTTGAAGTAAACTGGTATTTTATATGATTAAGGATGATATTAAAATTTCTAAAATAAAATGTTATGTATAATAAAGAACTAGAGAAGTATGAGAAAACAAATAAACGTATCAAAATGAATACCAAGACTATCACATAAAATTAAATGACTGAGTTTAATATATTACAAATTTTCGTTCATGACTAATTTGCAGTTTGATTCTAATAATAAAAAAATTTATAGCTTAATCCTTATTTTTTTAATTTGAATTCATATATAGTTTTTTTTTTTGCTCCCAAAAGAACCAAATGCTAAATTCAAAATTAAGAACTTGATTGTATATTATATTTTTTAAGAAAAAAAAAACTCATAGATGATATCTTTTTTAAGGATTAATATTTATGAGTTTAGTGAAAACGAAATTATATACACTTCACAAATCTTAAATTATGACATTTTGCCATAGGCCCGTTGGCAATTCACTATAATCTAATTCGTTCAAGAAGTAATTAATTATTTGTATCTTAGATATAATTTCTTATATCTTTGTTATTAATTTTTGATAACAATACATTAAGTGTAAAGATTTCTTGAGAGAACTAATTTGATGATATTTAAAAATAATTATTTAATATTATATATATATATATATATTAGCCAGAAAATTTGATAATAAAAATATAATAGTATCAGCAGTTAATTTTTTTTTTCCTTTTTTGTTTGGTTGAGTATTTTTTTTTTGTTTTTCAGCTTAAGATAAAAAAAATTAAAATTATATGATCACTAAGTTTCATTTGTAATTGGATTGCATTTCAATTAATTTTCTGATTACACGTGCATTAATACATTATTTTCGTTTTCATAGACGTCACCAGCCATCACACTCCATTTATATTCACAGCAACTTATTTTGCTTACCTAAATCCTTTATTTAGACTAAATTTTCTTGTACTGTGTCGATGTCGACAAGTTAATTAGTAAATGGTTTTACGTGTAATCGATTAATTTTATTTGTTCATTGATTGTGCTATTTTTATTTTCTTGTGGGAGGAATATTTCAAATTAAACCAGAACACGTGGTAGCTAGCTATAGTTTTTCTTTTACATGTTTGATCGTCAAATTGAATTATATATGTTGTTTCTTAAATATGATGAGGATCGGAGGTTGAATATTGTGAACACCACGTAAATTTGTAATCAGTATTACCCACCCTAAATCATTAATTTGTACTCGACTCTGTTCATCTAATTAACCTAAATCATTACCACATTCTCACATTAAAAAAGAATAACATCTAAAAATTATACATGTTAAATTATTAACGATCACTCTTAGAGCCTTATTTGGTATCCTAAACAAAATTTTAAGAACTCGTAATATATGCATAATGCATCGTTTTCTTTCTTACTTTTTTCTCCTATAAAAATCAGTTCAATCAAAGACAAATCATCTATATCGAAGATCAAGAAATCGTTCACATAAAGTTCATTACTGAAGATGATAATTAATTAAAAAAAAAAAGTGCAGTATGAACGTTGAGTATATAACTCATTACTCGTGAGCCGTGAGTCCCGAAGAGGATATATCAAAGTTCAAAAATTAAAGGAAAAATATATTGAACTCTTGAACTCAATTTTTATTTTACTTCTTAATCTTATAAATTGAGAGAGTGAAGAAGAGAACAAAATAATTGGTATTTAAGATTATATTAGTAGTGGTACGCAGAAAGGAGAAATGGCATGAAAATAAAAATAGAGTATTTAATTAAAATATTTTAACTTTTTTTTAAAAAGAGAAAATTTAGTGTTTTTAAATAAATAATTTGAATAATTTCTCACTATCTCTCATTTTTTCACCCTCTCTCTTATTATCTCACCATCTACCAAGCACACATTTTCTTTGCACAGTTTAATTTTAGTGAATTTTGTTATTATTTAATTTGTAGTATAGTAAATGAAGATAAGGTTGGACGACTTTAGAAAATGTCAAAAACACACATCGTTAGAGTATGATACTAGGAACTTACATTCGCTCCTGGTCAAACATTCAAAATCCTGTACAAACATATTCCATTGCTTAATTTTGAATTTAAGAATTAAATGTCATCCATGCTGTGCATGAGATCATTAATTAAAATTCTCAAAAAGTTAATTAGTGGAACAAGTGTCGTACTATAGAACAAGATAAATTATCTTTATAATATTATCAATATCAATAAAACATATATATATATATATATAAAGAATATAATGATGTTGGTTAATTAAAAATTTAATTAAAGACGACAAAAATAAAATATTAATTCTTATTAAATATAAATTTTAATTATAATAAAGTAATACGAAGAAATAATATTTTCATATCTTAAACACCAAAATTAATAACTTAAAATTAATCAAAAAAAGAAGAAAAGAAATGGTGACAGAGCCATGCTTTTCCCTTTTCTTTTTGAAGATTTTTCCAATGAGGTTCATGCTTTGGAAAGGAAGATCTTCTTGTCAATTTTTATGAAGATCTTCTTGTCAATTTTTATGTTTTGTTCTAATTTACATTATAACCATTAAACAAATATATCTCTGATGTTTTTGCATTTCAAAATATTGAAGAATATCTCTGGCTATTAATAACTTAATTATTTGAAGTAGATATTTAGAAAATCATTGTACACAAAAAGAAGGGACAGCTTGTCAACATATCTTTTCTTCTTTCGGTGTGAAACAGAACACTTGTTCACAAAACAATAAAGTTACGCAACTATTAAGTTAGTGTGAACAGGGAATTCGAACACAAATTCAAGAATATTGTAATAATACACACACACACACATATATATAATTTTTAAGGGTATCCTTCCATTTGAAAGAATATCCAATTAATCTCTCGTAGGTTTATTAAGATAAAGTCCTCAAAATAATCTCTTTAAAATTTAAATTACTACTGTCTATATGAACTCCAAATAGTCATTACCAACTATGCTTTTATATATGTACGTATGGTTATATATATACATACATGCATGTATATGTAAAAGAGTGATTAAGAGAAAAGGTGAAGTAAAACTAGTTAGTATGATAAGTGATATGGTCAAAAGCTAAAGCATTAATTTCATTTCAATTTTCACCCACGCGTGCACTAACAAGTAACAAACCATATATTGAGTACTTAAAATGGAAGCAATCATGTAAAGAAGAGGCTTTTGAAGATGCAATATCTTAAGTGTGCATACCCACATTTTTTCATTCCTGTGCTTTGGTCACGCTCGAATCCTTTTCGATATTATATATATATATATATATATATATAAATTCCTATTGTTATTCTTATGAAGTTGGGGGTTGGGCATCACTTTCCAAATCCTCATCACCTAAACCAACATTCTCTTCCTTCCGTCTTTTTAATATCAAGCTGCCAAAAAGCTGATCCCTTCCTTCTCAAAAGTAACGTGAATGAATCAATATATGGTGCTTTATATTAATTAATACATTATCCGGAGTTTTTTCTGTCTTCTTTTTCCTTTTCATACTGCAGCAAGGGAACCATTGGGCTCACTTGCACGTAAATTAATTAGTTATTTGATTATTTTAAATCTAATTAAAAGCATATTATTTATATTATTTTTTGTTGCAATTACACGTGTACGAATTTTATGTAAACGAGTTTTCATTTAAAAAATTATATATTTTTTAAATTTTTGTTTGAGTAAATTCATAAGATAGAGGATTCAAAAATTTAGTGGAAATGAGAAAATTTTAATTCATTAAATTCAGATTAATGATTATCTCTATGGATGGTGACATGATTTACGTGAATGCTATAATTCAGTTTTTGTGTTTTGTGGTGTTTTGTGAAGTTGCAGCATTACTCTTCCGTCATGTGGACCATCATCGCGTAATTATGGGTTTTGCAAAAGCTTATTTCACATAATGCCAAACATATTGCCAAACTTCACTCTCAAATTTTTATTTATTTATGTTACCAATGTTTGTCGGAGTTTCACGTCAGGGAGGAAAATATTTTAGAGATTCTTTACATAAATTTAGGTATCTCTCTTCCCATGAATTAATTTTTAGAATGAGTTAAACTCAAATATTATTCTTAATATGGTACGAGAACTAGTTGATGATCTCTTGACAGTAAATTGCTTCTTTTAGGCCACTCATATTGTTTGCCGTTTTGTTCCACATTCCAGCTGTCTTGTCTTGGGCATGCATGGTTTAGTGTGTTGGAATCTCATAATAATGAAGAAAATGTCTTAAAGTATCATTTGAGCAAATAATTTATTTAAACACTTATAAAAAAAATTTTATGTAAAAAAAATTTTATATTGGTCATAAACTCTTTTTAAATTAAGTTATTGAGTGTTTAGATACATATTTGAAGAAGTGCTTTTAAATTATAATTGGGAAATGAAAGAGGTTAAGAATTTAGTTTTTATAAAATTTTAAATTATGATTAGGGATATACTTATCTTGTAAAAATGTAAAATAACTTTTTGATCATGTAAATTTAAGCTTTTGTAGAATATTTTTTCAAAAAGCTTAAAAATTGGGTTAATAAAATAAGCTAAATATAGTTCTTTGGAATTAATAAGTTATTTATTTAAACTTATCCAAATATTTTTTTTTACATAAAAAAACATTTATACTAATAAAAAAACTTTAATAAGCTATAAGCTATGCTATCTAAACAGAACATAATTGTCTATTTGATTTGGACATTTTATGTCTTCATTTTCACTGAAAATAAAAAATGAGCCTAGAAATGTGTTTGGTTGAGTTTAATGAAACTATTTTCTTGAAAATATTTCTTAAAATTAAATATGCCTAAATCTTAAAATACAAAAAAATGTTTTTAATATTTCAAGAATATATTTCAAAAAATAAATACTGAAATTCACAAACCAAACAGACTTGTTTGTATATATAGATTTGAAAATCTCTCTTCTCATGAATTGACTTTTAAGATGAGTTAAACCTAAGTATTATTTTTAAATAATAATATTACTACAAGGGATGATACTTCATAATTAACTTTGCCTTGGAGATTTTTTTTTTAAATGGAAACATACATGATTGAAAGGGACAATTGACGATACAAAGTATATACTCTCGGGAGGTGAAAAGGACGAAGGAAATTTAATTCATTTTTCGGATAGAACTTGGACTATTTCAACAACTAATATTGTTTTTCTTTTTCTTTTACAAAGGAGGTACAAAGTTCAAAAATAAATAAATAAATAAGAGGCGTGAAAAAGATCAAATCTGCAACTATCAAGACTCTTTAGAACACTTGAACTAATATTTATAATTTTAGTCTTTCTAAATGGAACAAAATGGGAGATAGCTTTTTTTTTTTTGGTTTTAATATTGTTTAACACAAAGGAGAGTGAGTGAAGAAAATTAGGGAGGAGACAAGAAGAAATTTATAATATCAGAAGCACGCCTCTCCCAGACAAAAAGTCTGCTTATTGTTTAGAATATGCATTCGAAATTTCAAATCAACTCCCGAAAGACTAATTAAATTGAATTAAATTAACAGAACATTAATTGAGTTATATATTTACAGCCAGATGCATTTGTTAGACCAACTTTTTTATGTGTCCGAGGTTGGTTTTATAGTTAATTTTGGTAGGATGTGTTCAGCCGATTTTATAGACCTTGAGGTGCTTATAAGTCTGGATTAGGCGGCGCAGCGGCCTAATCAGAGGTAATTAACAACAGTTTTAAAGCACATGACTTAACATTAATTAAGATTAGGGAATCAGATGAAGGAAGGGATTTTAGACCTAATGTGAATGACAGTGAGACAAAAAGGCTTCTAGATGAGGACTTTACCGAAAAGATAAGTAGAAAAGGATGTATATGACGTTTTCATTCTTTGCTTTTTATTTTATTTTTATTTCTTTCGGATTGGAAAGAAAGAAAAAATATCATAAGAATAGTTTACTACTTTGCTTAGATTTCTTTGAGCATGGAGAAATTACGCACATTGTTTACTCTTATTTTAAAGTATTGGCATCACTCCTCTGATTGAAAATAGGCAATCATCTAGATTAGACCTATGCCAGCCTCTTCCACATCCAAAACTTTAGACTGTAATACTAAAGTATTATGTCTTTACTTCCTTTTAATTTGAATACCAGTGTTCTAAACTTCTCCAAAAAGAAACTAGAAGTTAATAGATGTATTGTCTTAACCGTATCTTTAAGGTGAAGGTTTGATATGTAAAAATTTTATCTGTTGTGACTATCCATATATATATATATATATATATATATATATCATCACAATATTTTAAAAATTAGACTAGTCATTAAATTAATTAAAATATTATTTTTTAGTTTATTTATTTAACTGTAATCGAACTAAGATTGAACTGATAATAATTATATATATATATAAATCTATATATTAAAAATATATAATATAATCAATTAATAAACGTTTTCATACTTAATCTTTGTAAACTTATATATATATATATATATATATATATGTGTGTGTGTGTAATTGCTTTTCTATTTTTTTGTTCTCTTATTTGTTTTTGTGACAAAAATAATATTATTATGAAAAAATAATTAAGAAGAAAAAAAGAAATATAACATGATAGAAAATAATAAAAAAATAAAAAAGCTTAGTGAATCTCATATAATATGAGAAATAATTGTATTTTGTAAATAGTAAATTTTTTCTTTCTTTTTTTCTACAAAAACTAGTTCAACCGATTTTGACCAATTTTTTGATCAATCAAACTAGACTAGACCAATGATCTGTTCTCGATCGAACCAACTCGTTCAATCTATTTTTGTAATCTATGTTATCTCTTCACTTGATGTCACTAATGATATTTCTGACCAAAAAAAAACTACCATTTGGGTTTTTTTTAACCATTTGGTTTTTTTTTTTTAAAAAAAAAGCAATACAAAGTTAATTGTAAACCTCCAATATATGATTGGAGACTCTAACAACAATATTAGAATTGATGTCCTAAAATTACAAAAGATAAATTGTGTGAACTCAATATCTAATAAGGCAAAAACTTAATGCATAAAACTAGATGTCACATGAACACTAAAAGCTCTCCAATGAAAAAGATAACAATAATCCAAGTTCTATTTTCATCAATCTTTTTGTTTTTTAAGACAATCTAACTAAAAACAAGTTGTCTAGTTACTTTTGTTAGGAATAACCCTAACTGCATTTGGGCATAACTAACAAAAGGTTAAAAGCCCACATTTTGGACTAAAATAAAACATACAATAGAAACTAAGATTTATAATCCAAATATCATAATACAATTTTTATTTAAGAGATAAAATTCTTTAATTGCTAATTTCATTTTCTATGGCCTAAATGCATGTGATGATCACGTCTTCAACATCTTTTTGGGCCAACTCACAACTCAACTCCTTTTAAATTATCTCAATTAATGCCTCTTGCAATTTCTTAGCGTGGCTTCCAGTGATTGATCCTTCCAAAACTAACTCTTCCTAATCTTTAAAAAGTATATTGTTATGGTTCTCATCAAACGTTAAATATATGAAATTAAATTTTACGCATAGCAAATCTGAAAGCACATCAAAATTCTCCAAAATATTAATATAACCAAAGCAACTAAAATTCTAAAAATGTTACTTCAAGTCTTTACAATATTTAAAAACTTATCCATAATAAATAGCATATATTTTCCAACATATAGTAATTTATTATATACTATCTTTTTATACAAATTTATTATATATAGTTGAACAAGCTTGTTTTCACACTTATTCTTCTTACTATCCTCTTCATGTTTTGCGAAGTTTCAAGTGTAAATATATCCCACATCTGTTTACTATGAAAAGTTGAGGTCATTTTTGTAGTGCACAACAAATCAGTTTCATGTTGTCTACATGGACAATCACAGGAAAAGTAATGCTAAGGGGGGAAAAAAAGAAAGAAGACGGAGAAGTAGAGAGGAAGAAAAGAAAAGCAACAACAACAACAACAATAGCCTTATCCCACTAGGTAGGGGTCGGCTACATAGATCGCTCGACGCCAATGAGCTTTATCAATAACTAACTTTTTGGGAATCTCATTTACCAAAAAATTCCTTTCAATAACCTCTTTAAGTGTCTTTCTTGGTGTTCACCGACATTTTTTCATAGGGCTCCAAACCATTTGCTCAACTCTCCTTACTGGCGCTTCTAATGGTCTTTTTTAAACATGTCCAAACTACCTTAAACGGTTTTTAGTCATTTTTTTCTCAATAGGTGTCATTCCAATTCTCCATCGTATACGATTATTACGGATCATATTTCTTCTTGTATGACCACACATCTAACGCAACATCCTCATCTCCGCTACTCTAATTTTATGCTCTTATTATCCTTTTATCGCCTAACATTTACTCTCATATAAAATCGCATGTCTTATAGCAGTACGATAAAACTTTCCTTTGAGCTTATCCAGTACTTTTCGATCACAAACAACTCTTGATGACATTCTCCACTTTAAAAAAAAAAGTAAAAAAAAAAAAGAAGAGAAGCAACTAGTTCAATTTGGATCTTGAATCACGAAGGCCCCATTAAAGATACAGACCTGAGAACTATGATATGCTTGCTTTCAAATGGAGATGGTGGGGGACCCACAATTTACAACCACACATGCACACAAAACAAAACAAAGGACATACTAAGTAGCAATCAATAATGATCATTCAAGATCTGCAAAACTCAAATTGAAGACTTCAACATCATAAGAGAGAAATCACATCAATCAGAGTCATGCATCATAGTCATGCTACTAGTGCTTTTTTCCGTGTTTCCATGCTTTATCTACGTCTCACTTGTCTGCATACAGTACAATAAAACTACTTGGTCCATTGTTTGAGCTTATTTTCGGTACATCAAGATTGCCACTTTGAAATGTCGTCTCTTGATCTACTGGGATATTTGTATTCCAGTAACAATACACGGGATCGAACAAATTCTAAGGCAAATTCAGTCTATAAAATATAAACCAATTATAAACTAAACTAATCATTGATGAAGATGCAAATATGCTAGATATACTATTCAGTAGGAGCTATACCTTTAACATTGTTATTTTTTTTTATTCATAATTAACTCGATCTATTAAAATACCAGGTCTTTCCATGAATCTCACTGTAGCATTGGAACATATAATTGATCTTCCTTTTATTTTATATATATATTTTTAATACTTATCAGATTGCCTCGTATAAGAGCCGCCGGCTGCAATTCTAAAATATCTGCAATTTCATGTAATGGAAGCAGAGCAGTGACTCTATGAAACCTCTTTTTTACTTGACTAAAAACTGTCACTAAGAATACAAAAAATAAGGATTAAGTAATGCATTTGAGATGATAATAGATAACTAGTTTTTTGAAACCGCCGCAGAACCTGCACCAAATAATAGAACAGATTATAACACATAATCGCTAAGGATGTACTGACAACCCCAAAATTGCTGTCAGTATGTCATGACGACAACAGCGTATTCAACAATGACAACACCTGGATGTGGTTCTTACGCGTTGGCTATTAAGCCCTTTAATATAATCATGACGCTATTTTTCTTTCCTTTTAAAGAGGATTAATAATACGGTGTTGAGTTGAGAAATGCCTTTGTCATATTTTCACTGGAGAATCTGAAACATGTAAAGAATTTCACTCTAAGTTTTGTCCATTCAACAGTCACTTTAGCAAGGCCTGGAACCTCTGACCTTATATGGACTGAAAATTCTTGTTACTCTTTATCATAGGCAAAATATTGCAAAGTCTAACAAGAATGAGCCTCCCAGCATTTAAACATTAATCGTATGCTAAGGTTAAAGAAATAGAATCCACATTCAGTATAGTTTTAAGAATAATGCTACTTAAAACAGCCTTTGCAAGTATTGCATAAATAACTTCAAGTAGAATAAATGACAAATGTGCTTGCCCTATATTTGTAAACCAATAGAATAAGAACAATTAATGTCTGTCAAACGTAGTAAAAATAAAATAAAATCCACCAGAGTATATGTAGAATATGCATTTCAACAGAAGTGAACGGATTCAAGGATCAGCTTGTGCTCCACTTTATATAAAAGGGTCCACTAACACGAGGGTGTTTAATCTAGCTAAAAGTGACTTAAGTTAATCTTGTTACAAGATTTTTTCTTGAGAAATCTACAGGCTGGCCCTTTCTTCTAATCCTTCCTTCAAGTAATGAGCTTTTTCTACGTTACTCCACACTGTAAGTCTCAGGATTACATTTGAGGAAGACTTGAAGAACAATCTAGTCCATGAACTTAAAATATGAAATCTTTAAAAGATTCTCATGCTAACATCCACATCAAATTTGACTTTGGCAAATCATGATTGCTGATAAGAGAAGAACCCACGTTGTCGTTGAATTGACATAGTAAATCATTATGTTGAACTTCCTTTCATTAGTCCCTTATCAAATCAACTATTATTCCAATATCTCATTCTCATCACAGAAAAAGCAACAGAAGTTTACTAGTGGTAGAAAAAGAATGAAATTAACAAGAACAATAAACAATTGGAACATAATGTGGCTGGGGGGACCAAGGAAGCGGACAGTTCAATGTATGACTTACTACATTTGACTTCTGGACAAAAACCACATCTTTTCTCCAAGCACTCACCTCCCCAAGAAGAATTTAGGGAAAAAAGTCAGTCTCCAGCCAAATAATGATTTGTGGAATTAAAATTTTTTTTGAAGAATTAAAATTTTTCTCCAATGTTGTCTTTACGTGTTGGAGACGGCTCCTATTTTTGCTTTTGGGAGGACTGTTGGATTGGTCTTATCCCGTTTATAGAAAGGTTCTCTCGTCTCTTTCCCTTGCCTTCTTTACATGATGCTCCCATTGTTGATTTCTTATGTTCTGAAGGGAATCTATTTTCTTGGAATTTTTGTTTTTCCAGAAATTTAAATGATAAACTTGTGGGTGAGGTTTTTTCGTTGCTGGACATTTTGGCTCTGTTCCGCATCTCCTCTCTCCCTGATAAGAGTTTATGGAATTTGGATTCCTTGGGTTCCTACACTTGTACCTCTATCTATAATTTTTTGACTCGTAGCTCCCGTGCGGCGTCCTCTTTTAAAAAGTTGTTTTGGAAAGTGAAAGTTCCTTCAAAGGTGAAGGCTTTTGTTTAGACTGCTTTGCTCAATAAAATTAATACAAATTATCTGCATCAAATTAGGCAACCTTCTAACACTTTATCTCTTGATGTTTGTATTATGTGTTTTAAGAACTCTAAGACTAATAGTCATTTGTTCTTACATTGTGAGGTGACTTGGGATATTTGAAACAGATTATTTGGTCTCGTTGAAGAGAGTTGGATTTGTCCCGTGGATCTTGGTGCCTTCTTTGATATTAACTTTTTCGTTTTTGGAGTGAGAAACGAGAATAAGATTTTGTGGAAGGCAGCTATGTTTGCGACTATGTGGTGTCCTTGGATAGAGAGGAATGCTAAAGTGTTTAAACAAAGCTTTCTTCCTCCTCATCTATTGTGGGATAGAGTTTGTTTCGTTGCTTCTCTTTAGGTTTTGGCTAATGAGTTTTTTAAGGGGGGTGACATTTGTAAAGGTTTATAGATATTGGAGGGTTTACTGTACTAGCCTTGTTTTTGGACTTTTCGGTTTGGTTATGTTTTCTGTTTTGTTTTTCTAAGAGGATATCTTGTCCTCCTTTTTCCCTTTGTTTCCTCTTTTTTACCTTTTTGTATCTGTCTCTCTTTCTTAATAATATTTCTTTTTCAATCAAAAAAAAGATATCATAGTGGAAGGGGAGCCCTACTGATACAGAAAAGATTAGTTCAAGCCATGTGACATAAGTGAACAAGTTCTCCAGGAAAAGTTTGGAAAGAGCCAACTTTAAAGGAAAGTACAAGGTCAAAATGAAGCCAATCAAGAATGAACCATGAGCCGGTGACTCTAATATCAACTACATGAAAAATGGTGGGACTGAATATGCCCATAAAAGAAGCATATTGATTGTCATTAACCTATGTTACAAGTAACACATCTTGCCTAGACAAGGAACATTCATACCTTTTTGTCAATAATCTGATAACCCAACAAGCAGAAAAGGGAACTAAATTTTGAAACAATTTCCAACTGATGATCAATAATGATTTTATTTAAGGTTTCACTTAGCTTCATATAAAAAAGAAAAGATTACTCACATTATCTTAAGGACTATTCACATTCAAAGTTGCAGTTGTTGCTTTTAGTCTCCAGCACTAAGATGAGACCCAAAGAGTATTGCTCATATTCTGACTGAATAAAATAGAGCATTATTTGGCTTTTAGGTCTTCAAAAAAAATTTTAATTCCACAAATCATGAATGATTTATTCTGCAACAAGCAGGTTTCTTGTACATTTATCATTATGACTAGCATGCTCCCAGACATTCAACATATTAAACACTCAATTTCAAGAGAATGATAATCACAATAGTCAACAGAAATATTCATAAAAAGCTAGAGAAATCTTTTCTCACTTCCTGCATTATTTTGTACATTAAAATGTGTAAATATATTTTTTGATAATAAAAAAGTAACCAGAATAAAGAAAGAACCAAGCACCGTGTGTATTAAAAAGTTTATGTAGCAGTAGTAGATAGTGTACCACACCATGAAAAGCAGATGCGCCAACAATGAAATTTTATGACATCAGCAGCACGTGTTTGAGATGATGCATTCTCATTTTTAGGACCTTGCACATGGAGAAAAACATAAAGAATTTACTGTGTCATGCATACTGAAACTCTTCGCTAACCTTAAGCGCTTTATATAACAGTAAAGTTAAGACTTGAAGAATGATGTACTTATTTCAAACTAAAACTCAGATAAAATCCACACCTGAGACCAACCACCACTATGCCTGTAATACCCAAGAAAAATAAAATATAAATATTTGTTTACAAATTACTGTTACTATTTCAGTATACGGTACTATTCACCCGTATAATACTATTTACGTATACGATACTGTTCATTATACAATCGAAATGTCAAGTACTAGATGTGGTTTGGTCATAAGAGAAAACTAGAAAGAAATTTGTAGGAGAAAATGACGTTTTATGTGTAAAAATACCCTCAGGGACTAAATTGAAAGGACTGATTTGAAAAAGAAACTTAAAGGTTTAAGGTAAAAGGATAGTTTTTTCCTTTAAGTTTTCAATTTGACCCTATTTGCACAGTAACTACATTATTAGAAATGTCATTTTCATAAATAGTAAATTGAATATTTTATTAGCGCATAGTATCAAATAGTACCTTTAACTTTTGCTATAAATAGGCCCTTCCATTTCACTTCTAAACTCACACCTTCAACTTCTCTTCTTCTCTGCTTAAGTTTCTCTTACTCCAAAGCTAGGCCTCTGAGATTTTGGGCCTTTCCTTTTCAGCTTAGGTAAGGATACTATGCCCTTTCTATGTCTTTCAAATTTTAGAAGTTAATTTCTTAAGTATGCTCTGTGGTTGCGGCCTTGGCTGATCTTCCACATCAGAAAAACTGTCCTTAGTTGTTTATATGTTATTTTGATTCTCTGATTACCGAAATAGAATGTAAACTGTGAAGAATACATGTCTAGGAAAGTTCTGGCTAAGGAAAGACCTGGTTTTTAAGTGTGTCCAGTGTGACCCTCCACTCTTTCCTGGGAACTTACCTGGTGTACTCTTTTACAGATTGTATTCTCTATTTCTGGTATGAATAGTGATCGTACGTATGAATAGTGACCGTACGTATGAATAGTAACCGTATGAATAGTAACCGTATATATGAACAGTAACCGTATATATGAACAGTATCTGTACGAAAACAATCCTGACGTATTTTCTCTAATCTTTCATGAAAATCTCCGTAGTAGAACACCGAAATTCACCTGAGAACTCTTGTCTGTAATGACTTAGAGAAGCGATGTTCGTACGGAATCCAGGTGAGTGAAACGACCCCGTTTTAATAGAGTTTTAGCATTACTGGTGATAAAAAGTATGTCGTAGGACACTCCCAAGATTCATAGGGGAAAATTGAATTCAGAATGGCGAATATAATGAGATAATTAATCCAGAAGTATGGATAAGAAAAAGCAAGTATCTCATGATGATGTGAAGATTGAATCTCTTGAATTGTGGTTTATAAAGCTATAATATAGTTATCTACTATACCTGTTATATGGATGAATATTATATTGAACTTCTGATTATGATATGAAATGCTATTGATTGTGATTGAGCGGGACAGTACCCCCTCTCACGGCAAGGCGGAAAACCCGGTTGACAGGGTGTCTTGACCAATGAGTGTGGAGACAACGATTCCCTCAGTAGGGATATAGCCCGGATTGGTGATAAATCCGTGAGGCGCCCTAGCTAAGAGGATGAGGTTGTGCGTCATGGCGGAAATATACATAATTGGTGAGCCGGCCTGTGTGCGCTCTCCGGGATATATTGCCATTGACGAGTACTAGTAACGTTTGTTGAATTGGATGAATTTTTATCTTGTATGTAAGAGGATGATGTTGTGCGTCATGGCGGAAATATACATAATTGGTGAGCCGGCCTGTGTGCGCTCTCCGGGATATATTGCCATTGACGAGTACTAGTAACGTTTGTTGAATTGGATAAATTTTTATCTTCTGTCTATTGGTTGAGTATGAGCCTTTGGATATGCTTGCATGACTGGTAATGTATTTGAATTTTATTAATGCGAGGCCGATTCGCTCATTGAGTTTAAAAGCTCACATTGTTTGTACAACCTTTTTGTTCAGATCAGGTTGCCATCGAAGAATATCTGCTAGAGGAGTAGATCACTTTGTACCTTCCCGTTGTCGGGTAGACCTCTCTTCTGTTATAGATTATGTTGCTCTGTAATCGTCTAGGACATCTAGTTCAGGGGTTCGACATTTGGCTTGTATGTCAGTATAATAATGTATTTTAAATTGATAATCTATGATTTTCAGATAAGAAAATTTGATATATTTATCGGAAGGCTTACAGTGATGAGAGATTCATCATTGTGCCGGTCATGTGCCCAGAAAACGGGTCGTGACAATGCCTTTCCCACAAAATCCTACTAAAAGCTGTAGTATCTCGCTATTACCAAGACTGAAAAGAAAATTTTCCAAAGCTTAACAGTTAGAACGCAAAAAGGAATTACCAAGATGGTTTCCCAATTACAAGCAACGATCATGCACAAATGGGATGAGGAATTTTCCTTTTAACCACAGAATCTACTCTTTAAAGAAGTTGTCGGTCATTTAACTGTTCCCTCAACTATTTGTTGGTTTGATAAGATGAATCAATCGCTGACATAAGCTTGGGAAAACTAAATATTGTCAGCCAAACATACACCTGGAGACTTCACAACTAGAAAAAAGTGAGTAGCTGACAATCTAATGGACAGCTAAATAACAACATTAGAAGTATCAACCATCTTGTAAGTCATCCATTAATGGAGTCAAAAAAGTCTAGGGTTGACCATGGAAGTTAAGAGTATTAAGGATTGACTATATGATGTGGCCACTACATCACAAATGGCCAAATAAGAGCTGAAATGTGGGATAGTCATGTTAGTGGCTCAAGAAGTGCGGAGTTGATGGGAAGTTAACTCCCATTATTGTGAATGTGAAAATATGGACAATCAAAACTGTCAGAACATCGATCTCCAGGGAAAAAAAAACTGTCAGAACATTCCCCATTTTCCTGTGATAAATGTTGAGGGAGCAAAAACAAATATTAACAATTTGTCAAAATATAACCTTTTCATCTTTACCTGCACTTTAATTTTCTCGCCATTTACTTTATGCTTTAAGTTTCTTGTTTATCAAATTCAACCGCGAAGTATTTTCTTCCTTTGGTTTGAATTCATTGTAATCATATTGCATAGTTTCTGTTCATACATTCAAAAATATAATGCATCAGACATTCATACTTGAGAATCCAAGAGGTGTTCCTCTTACTTCTAAAGCAACAATAAGGATCTTGGCTGGATTGCAAAATCCAGCATTAACGTCACTAATAAATACCATATGCCAATATGCAACGCATGTTCATTGAAATGAACTCGTATTATGTGAGAAAACATTTCACAGAAGCCTAGTCTGTTCCTCCCCAAAACAGAAAACACCCATGGAGGGCTATGGAAGGATAATGACACACAATGGAATTTGAACATATCAAACTCACTACTATATCCTCTAAAACATATAATTCAGACAGTCTGGATGAACCCAGTGCTCCTCAAAAATGCCAAAAGCTTCTTTTAAAGCTGACAAAGGACCTGATAATATTAAAAAATATGGCTATTCTTCTCTGAACTCCAATTAATATAACACAAACATCACGAGATATGAGCCTTGAGTTGTGAGGCCAAAGAGTTTCTAACATAATAACTAATTTTAATAAGTAACACTATCCAAACAAAAGTTTTCACCTCATAGGAATCATTAACCTTCTGAGAAGACATGGAAAGAGAAAGTTTCAAAAAAAAAAAAACTAAATTAGGATGTACAGATATAAGCATAATAACTATAGGAATCCAATGACAACAATTTTTTTTTTCAAGCAAAGTAGAGAGAAAAAAGGTAAGAATTGTAAAAACTTGACTGAAAAACAGTACCTACATTTATCTTAGTTATTGTTACCATAATCAGGAAGACTTAAATTGAACAATGGATAAAATAAATAAATAAAACTTGATGATAGATAAGAAATTTATCATTATAATTTGAGACCTTCTTAAACAGATGGTCATTTTCTGTGAAAATAAATATTAATCTTCGTATGGGTACCTGTATGGTGATTTCATAAACAGCACCAACGGCAGAAAAATTATGTCCATAATACTCGCGATTCAGAAATCGAATTCCCCGTGTCCTTATCCAGGTAAGAGATAGCAGGACTCACCCCAGATTCTCAATCAACTGCACAAATACCAAATCAACTATAGAATGAAACCAAAGTCAACCCACGGTAGATTTTTTCAAGCATAAGAACAACATATCCTTAAGGCAACAAATTTAAAACCATAATCCAAAATTCAACAAACCCCAAAACAAAATTTGCGTACCAACCAAATATTATCAGGGTGGTCTTCACTCTGCATTCAGGGAAGTTGCAGCATCAGTATTCAACTCATCAATTTGGGCAGCGGTGATAGTTTATTGGGGATCTTCATCGAACAAGTGAAGAACAATGGGTTTGTTAGTCGAAGCGAGCTCTAATGCAGAAAGGCTGTATTTGAAGTAATAAAATCAAGAACCAGATCATTACAGAAAGAACATCGTCATATTTAATTTCAACTATCAAGTCGGTTGTTGCCTCTGGAGTTTGGAAACGGCAATGGAAATTTCCCGCCAAAATCTGACAGTTAATTGTGAAAATTAATCGCTTTAATCTTACGCGCAAAATTATCAGCTCCGCCATTTTTTTTTTTGGGACACTGCTCCGCTGTTGTGTTTAAATTTAAGAAATATCAGCTGTTTACGATGTAAACTGAAGAAAGTTGAGATTTAATTGACTAAGGCCTCCGCCGTACAGTCGGCAACTTGTATATTCCAGCCCATTCACTTACATTTTTATATATTTATTAATAAATTCTTGTAATCTTGGCCTAGGAAATATATTCCAATTTGGCATTTATTTTAATGTGTAATTTTGAAGAGATTTAGTCATCATTATCAATAACTAACACCAATTATACAGATAGAATTCCCATGTGAAACTAATCTGTTGAACTGGTTGCTATTATTATTAAACCTGTTTGAAAATAAGAAAATCTTTTACTCAAAGTATAAAGAATTTATCATATTTAAATATTTAATCTAAGTTTTTACTAATATATTTCTAGAAAAATAAATATATTGGCACTCCTTTGCATTTACTGTTTTTATCTTCATTCAAATAACGGCAATATATTTCTTATTTAATAATAATAAAAAAAACTCTACCTCTCTCAAAATAAGATTAATTGGACGCAGATATATAGTCATAAGACTTGGCATTATGTGGAACAGTCTTGCACAATTTCAGCTGATGGATTTTTCACCATGGAAGAAGCATATTAGATAATTCTTTAATATTCTGTTACATGAATCATATACATGAACCATCAAATTTTTTAAGCATGAAATTTGAACACCTATAAAAAAAAAAAAAGATGGACACTATACACACGTATTTCAATAACTTTCTTAATGATATGATTTGTCGAGCTTCAACAGGGACTCTAGCCAATATTTATAGTCACGACTAGTGTAATTTTCATTTCCTTTCAAGTAGGTATGATTATGGGTATTTCAGAAAGCACGAATAACTTACATACAGTTGAGCAATTTCTAATTTGACTAGTTTATTATGTTTAATATATACATTAATCCACCAAAAACTCACAGTTAACGCCTACGTTGAGCTGTGGGAGGCAACTTCTCAGATGGAGCAGTAGGAAGTTTCTGTTTAGTCTCTCGTTCGATCCTCCTCTTGAGCTCTCTTAGTATTCGAATTTGTCCCAGCTTTTCAGGAGACAACTTGTCCCAATAAATTCCTGTACCCAACAATTTTATTTGTTGTTTGTAACATATCAGTATCCCAAAATATGACTTCAAAGTGGTAAAAAATCATTGATACTCGCTGTCGTATTAAATGAAAAAGAAAAAGAAACAAAACAACGATAACATTTTTTGATAAAAATAAAACAACATCTCTTCTCTTGAGAATTTCAAGTACACACTCTTATATTGACTTGGTGCATAGCACTGCAAATTTCCCGAAGGTACACAAAAATGCAGAATATCAGATAGTATTGTTTCGTACCTTGAGGCTTTGGAATTGATGTGTTCGTGAAAATGACCTGGGTCGGAGTACAAATGATATCCACTGGTACATCATGAATTAAAAGCTTTTCAACGGGAATATCATCCACCAACTGGCAGTCATGCACTGAAAGGATAGCTCTCGTATTAGAATATGGGCTATAAATACAAAAAGAATACATTTTTTATTTTACACAGAATACAGCGGAGAATCTTGAAATATAATGGTAGAATGGATTTCACGAACAGATCGTAGAATTCACGAAGCTTGTCAGTAATGGAGTAAGGATAGTACTTGACTCTCAAGTGCTACAAGTGAACATTTAATCGCAAAAAATAGATAATTTGCAACCCCAGATCAATGTTCAACTGAATTATTCTAATTTTACTCTGTTATTATAAATCAATTTGGATTCATGCCAGGACGGTCTACTATGGAAGCTATATATCTTCTAAGGGAGTTGATGAAAAGGTATCGGAGTAAACAAAGAGACCTTCATATAGCATTTATTGACTTGGAAAAAGCCTATGATCGAGTACCAAGGGAGGTGCTATGGAAAGCCTTGGAACATAAAGGTGTACGGGTTGCGTATATTAGAGCCATAAAAGATATGTACGAGGGGGCTACGACTAGTGTGAGAACGTTTGGAGGGGAGACTAGAGACTTTCCTATTAAAATTGGCCTACATCAGGGATCATCTTTAAACCCTTATTTGTTTGACCTGGTTTTAGATGTTTTGACGAAACACATCCAAGAAGAAATCCCTAAGTGCATGCTGTTTGCAGATGACGTTGTTCTCATAGCAGAGACAAGGGAAGAGATTAATTTTAAACTTGAGTTATGGAGAGCTATTTTGGAATCGAAAGGTTTTCGTCTGAGCAGAAGTAACACCGAATATATGCATTGTAAGTTTAACAAGCGACAAGCTAGGAACGAGATGGAGATTAAACTTGGTGATCAGATCGTATCACAAGTGTCAAAGTTTAGGTATTTGGGATCAATTATACAAGATGACAGCGAAATTATTAGAGATGTGGAACATAGGATACAAGCTGGATGGTTGAAGTGGAGAATGGCATCAAGGGTTGTTTGTGATCGGAAAGTACCGAATAAACTCAAAGGAAAGTTTTATCGTACTGCTATAAGACCAGCGATTTTATATGGGAGTGAATGTTGGGCAATGAAAGGACAACAAGAACATAAAATTGGAGTGGCGGAGATGAGGATGTTGCATTGGATGTGTGGTCATACAAGAGATAGGATTCGTAATGATCATATACGAGGTAGAGTTGGGGTGGCACCTATTGAGGAAAAAATAGTTGAAAACCGTTTAAAATGGTTTGGGCATGTGTAAAGAAGACCGTTGGAGGCGCTAGTTAGGAGAGTTGAGCAGATGGTTTGGACTCCTGTGAAAAAAGGTCGAAAAAGACCAAAAAAGACACTTAGAGAAATTATTGAACGGGACCTTTTAGTAAATGAGATATCTAAAGAATTGGTCATTAATAGAGCTCAATGGCGTCGTGCGATTCATGTAGCCGACCCCACTTAGTGGGATAAGGCTATGTTGTTGTTGTTGTTGTTGTAGTATTATAATGATTGATTTATTTCTCTTATTGTAAATATTTGTTTTCTGATTTGTTTCCTATTCACTATTATGATTAATTAGGATTAATTTGTATTTATTAGTTTATTTTTTCCTTTTCTATTGTCCTAGCTAGGTGTATATAAACCCTAGTCTTCTCTCTTGTAATTATTAGATTGAGTAAAAGTAATACTCTTCAATTCTTCATAGTATTAGAGCCATTATTCTAACCCTTCCTTAAGTTTTCTTTCGTTGGCCTGCTGTGCGAAAACCTAGAAACCTTGCAAGGTCTCTATCTTGGCTGGATTACCCTAGGGTTAGCCTCAGATCACCGTCGCCGAGACATCCCCGTTGACCGGAGCATCATCAGACTCTACACGCGCTGCCACGTGCCACCGTCTCCTCAGCCATGTATTCCACGCGCCGGCGCGTGAGAGCACGTGGAGCCATTCCTCGGCCACAGGTCTTCACAGAAACGATCGCTGGCCACAGTAGAGCATTACCCAATCATTGTTCTGTCCGTTTAAGCACCTGTCTGGGTGTTGTTCATCAACCAGGGGTGATTCCGACTCCATTGCAGCTCTTCTGAAGCTTCAGTGTACTGTTCTGCTCATTCAGGCTCATATCCATACTGTCCTTCATCAATCCCCGTATCCTAGAACCGATTTTTGTCGATATTTTTTTCTCTAACCATGGCTGCTTATGGATTAGTCTCCTCAATGCCTGAAAAACCTACACATGTTGCGACCCAGAAAAGTATTTTTATAAATGCTTTTCAAGGTAAAATTTCAAACCCGACAACGTGGATTGTTGATTCTGAGGCTTCAAATCATATGACTAGTAATGCCTCCCTACTCCTAGATGTCAAACCTTGTAATACAAATATCAAGGTCAAAATTGCTAATGGATCCCTCTCAACTGTAATTGGTGTTGGAAAAGTGGAAATTTCATATTCTCTCACCCTTGATTCTGTTCTATTAGTTCCAAAATTATCTTGCAACTTACTTTCAATTAGTAAGTTGACTAGGGATATGAATTGTAATGTAAATTCTCCCCATCTGGTTGTTTATTATAGGATTTGGATTTGGGGAGGAAGATTGGCAATGCTAAGGAGGTTGATGGTTTATATCAAATTCAAGCAGGGAATCAAGTACCTTTGACATGCCATGTTGCGGATAGTCCTAATAGCCCTAATAATGATAAGGTTATGTTGTGGCATCATCGTCTTGGTCATCCGAATTTTATATATTTATCAAAAATGTTTCCCTCTTTTCATTAGTAAACATCCAAAGTTTTTTGAATGTGAAGTGTGTCAGCTTTCTAAGCATTGTCGAAATTCGTATCCTGATCATACATATAAACCATCCCATCCTTTTTTCATCATTCATAGTGATATTTGGGGTCCATCCCGCATCCAAAATATACTGGGGCACGTTGGTTCATATTTTTTATTGATGATCACACTCATCTTACTTGGATTTTTCTTATGAAAAATAAGTCAGAAGCCTCACAGATTTTCAAAAATTTCTACACCATGGTTCAAACCCAGTTGCAAACCAAAATTCAAATTTTTTGATCTAACAATACTAAGGACTATTTCAATTCGGTCCTTAAGAATTTTTTCCTCGAGCAAGGAATTGTGCATCAGAGTTCTTGCACTTACACGCCTCAATAGAATGGGATTGTGGAATGTAAAAATAGACATCTCCTTCAAGTGGCTAGATCCTTAATGCTCCCTATAATGTTCCCTATTAATTTTGGGGTGAAGTTGTGTTGACTGCTACCTATTTAATTAATAGGACGTCATCTCGTCCCTTGAAATTTGACACACCATGTCAGGTCCTCTCAAAGCATTTTCCTGACAATAGACTTGTTATCCATCTACTTTTTAAGGTCTTCGGTTGTTGTGCTTTTGTACATGTTCCATCTCAAAATAGAGGTAAGTTAGATCCTAAATCTGAGAAATGCATCTTTGTTGGATATGCCCCTAACCAGAAAGGTTACAAATTCTATTCCCCAACATCACGGAAGTTTTATATCTCCGTGGATGTTTCTTTCCTAGAAAAATTTTCTTTCTACCCCAAAACTCATTCAGGGGGAGAACTCGACACCAGGAGAATATCAGTTTTGGACTACTACATTACCTAGAATTGTTGCACTTGACTTGACTCTAAAAGGTTACCTACCTGCCCACTTGAATCAAAGGCTCCCAGTACCCATAAACAAGAAGGCAATACAGAGTTGAAGGTATACTCAAGCCGTCCGAAGCAGAATTAGAATGAGCAACAGCAGATAATTCATGAAGATTGCCAATCTGACCCATATCCAACTCCTGAGGAGAACAATCAAGACACTCAAGGTATACTTGAATCTGAACTCTCTACTGATATTATATTTGATCTCTACCTTCCTGTTGCTTGGAAAAAGGGAGTTAGGTCATGCACCAAATATCCCATTACTAATCATGTCTCATATGAGAAATTATCTAGTACCTCCAGGGCTTTTACAACAAATTTGGATAGCACAAAGCTTCCAACTTGCATAGAAGAACCTCTACAACACCCAAAATGGAGGGAGGCTGTAAATGAAGAGTTAAATGCCCTGAAAAAAAATGGCACTTGGATTCTTACTGAAAAACCGTCAGGAAAGCAACCAATGGGATATAAGTGGGTGTTCACAGTCAAGTACAAAGCTGATGGGAGCATTGATAGATACAAGGCGAGATTAGTGGCAAAAGGATTCACTCAAATTTATGGTATAGATTATAAGGAGACATTTGCTCCTGTAGCAAAGTTAAACACCATTTGTATTCTCCTATCTATTGCTGCAAACCTTCACTGGAAGCTTCACCAATTTGACGTCAAGAATGCATTTCTTAATAGTGATCTTGAAGAAGAGGTCTACATGGAGATACCTCCTGGCTTGAAAAATCCAAATAACTCTCATATAGTGTGTAAACTTCAGAAATCTCTTTATGGCCTTAAACAGTCTCCAAGGGCTTGGTTTGAAAGGTTCTCCCAAGTAATTAAAAGGCTGAGATATGTTCAAGGACAGACAGATAATACTTTGTTTATCAAACATTTTCTTAGGAGGAAAACCATTATCCTCATTGTATATGTGGACGACATAGTAGTCACTAGTCATTGGAAATAATGAAGAAGAGGTCACAAACTTAAAGAAGTTCCTAAGTAAGGAATTTGAAATCAAGGATCTTGGTCCTTTAAAATATTTCCTTGGGATGGAAGTAGCCCGGTCTAGTAGAGGAATCTCTGTTTCACAGAGGAAGTACACCTTAGATCTTTTGAGAGAAACAAGAATGCTAGGGTGTAAAACTGCTGATACCCCCATGGATCCATTCAACAAAATAGGCTCAAAGGAGTCCTCTAGTCCTGTTGATAAAGGGATGTATCAATGTCTTATGGGAAAAATCATATATCTCTCTAGTACTCGACCTGACATCAGTTTTTCTGTAAGTGTAGCAAGTCAATACATGAATAATCCTACTGAAGAACATCTTGAGCTGTTAATCAGATCCTCAAATACTTGAAAATGACACCCGAAAAGGGTCTATTTTTTAAAAAAGGGGCCAATAGAAGTGTTGAAGTTTTCTCAGATGTTGATTGGGCTGGCTCCCTAACAGATAGGAGGTCTACTTCAGGGTATTGTACCTATGTGTGGGGTAATCTTGTTACTTGGAGAAGTAAAAAGCAATCTGTGATATCTAGAAGTAGTGTTGAAGTAGAATTTCATGCTATGGCACATGGAATCTGTGAAGTAATATGGTTGAGAAGTGTATTGGAAGAGCTTCAGCTTCCAATCACTGCCTCCATGAGACTCCATTGTGACAATCAAGCAACAATCCAAATTGCAAAGAATCTGATTCATCATGATAGAACCAAGTATGGGGAAATCGATCGTCATTTCAACAGAGAAAAGTTGGAGCAAGGGATATTGAGATAATTTATACTCCTACACATCAACAGACGGCTGATATCCTTACTAAAGCTATTCCCAGAACTCAATTTGACAATCTCTTATCCAAGCTAGGAATGATTGACATTTACTCCCCAGCTTGAGGAAGAGTATGGGATTCTAATTTTATTCTGTTATTATAATGATTGATTTATTTCTCTTCTTGTAAATATTTGTTTTCTGATTTGTTTCCTATTCATTATTATGATTGGTTAGGATTAATTTGTATTTATTAGGGTTTATTTTTTCCTTTTCTATTGCCCTAGCTAGGTGTATATAAACCCTAGCCTACTCTCTTGTAATTATTGATTGAGTAAAAATAATACTCTTCAATTCTTCAATTCTTCAAAAACAATAAAAGAAAAGCAAGAAGTGCTAGATTATTAAGGCCAACCACAGAAAAATAATTCTTGTAAGGAAACAGAATTAAAGTGTTTCCATTTTTCAGATATAAATTATGTCTGAAAAAAGGTTTAGGGTAAGAGAAACTTCATAGGAGTACAAAGGGAAATTGGTTTACCAGAAGTGACAACTGGTGTTGAATCATCAATAGCTCCCATATACTGCAGCATCCCATATTCAAGTTCAGCAAATCCCTGCACTTTGCTCATCCTAATTTAATTAAACGGAAATTTGAGTTCAAGATCCATTAACATAAGATTTAAGAGGTCACTCATTAGTCAAATAAGGTCTACACCATATTTGGCTACATCATTTCTAAGAGCATGTAGAAAAATTTATGTCGTATAAACCATTAACATGTCAAAGCAATCAATAAGAACCAATTTGGGTTTTTCTTCACACGAGGAGGGGGGAGGGGAATGATAAGCACCCACACAACTTGGAGAACCCTCCATTAAAAGTTAGTTATTAAAGAGGAACCAAGTCACTTAACTACTCCATCAAACATCCCATACTATTCGATGCGGGACTTAGACACCCCATAATACCTTGGTCCCTATCAGGGAACCACACTGATCAAGAGGAATTACCTGGTTGAAGCCAAAGACAGTTCCTAGTTTCCAGTATGTCCAACTACTGAAGAGTCTGAAGTCTATTGTAGTTTTAGCTTTTAAATTTAAGCTAATGAACAGGTAATAAAAAATTATAAGAAAATCAAAAGACATGTAACTTTACCTCTCCTTTTCCCAATCGAGCACCTGTCCTTGGGTCAACAGCAACTGATCCAATGACAATAAGATCTGCCTTCAACTTTTCATCTAATCCAATTGGCATCCCATGCTTGGCAACCCCAACAGAGGTGCAGGCTTCCTTGATGGTACCCGGAGTTAACATATTGGATTCAAGGATAGAGAAAAATCCAGTCCTCAGCCGTGGCTGAGGAGTTAACAACTTCTTTCCATCTACATGGGAATTGATAATACAATTAAAAGCTTCTCATTATATTTAAAGGAGAACGGAGATTGTAGTCAAACTCTATCAAAAACTAGGCAAACTATAAACGCATAACCATTAAACCACCACCGCAATGATAACTGCCATAGCCATTACCAGAAACTACCCCATTAATCTCAATTCTTTACACAAAATTAAAACCATAAGTGGTGATTAATCTTTGACATTATATTTTAGATCAATTTAATCTATAAGAACTAACAAAGCCTCTGGCTCTTGTTTACTTAGCTACAATAGAGCGCATTAAGCCTTTGATATCTCTAAAGATATTCCAGTGCCAATGATGCAATTACTTCATGACAACCACAACACACCTGTAAAAGCCTGTTAAAGTTAGATATTTGTGAGGTCATGTACCTCAGCCGAGAAGATTAAATAAAATTCTTCCTCATGACACAAGTTGTCAGACAGAAAAATCCTTCCCCTTAAATCAGAGAGCAAAGCTGTTAAAGTCCTTTGACAAGAATTTCAAGCCATAAGGCAGTTGCAGCCTCCTAAATCTCAGAGCAAACATATCCAGTGTTGAAGTTCAAGAAACAGGCCTAACCATGGACTTCAATACTCGAGGATCATTCAAGACTAAAAGAGAAGAAAGAGCCCAAAATTTGATCTTTTTAAAATTTTCATCGTCTGAGTTTCAGGTATAACCTACTTGCTAATACCAACTCTCCTCTGAAGTGGGAACCCTAACTGCATATCCCTCATCCTGTGGGAGAAGCAATCCAACCATTGGGCACATATATGAAACTAAAAGGGCTGTTTATTTGCCAATAGGAAGATAATTAGCTAAGCATTCACGACTCCAACAAATAGGTTGGAAAGAAATTAGGGACTGTAAAACAGATTAGAACTATCCAGTAAAAAATACAGAAGAACAATGACAGGTTCCAGCAGCAAACAAAAAGATTTTTCAGTATTGTGTAACTCTTGATAATTTGGTAGATTAAAGATTTCCAGATAAAAATATAAAAGATGTATTTTGCATTACTTGGGGTAGGGGTAAGAATATGTGCTTTTAATAAACGAATATGAAAGGAAGAAAAGAAGAAGGAAAAAGAACCGCAGGCCTTGATTTAATCAAATTATCAGGCCTTTACTGTTTCTAATTTCATCTAATTGGACAAAAATGCTCTGTTGTCTGCTGAAGTCTAATGGTAGCCGTGGTCCCCCTAGAAGTCATAAAGAGCATACTTCTCATTGTGTTCAGTGTTCAGGTAGAATATAAAGGCCACCAGCAAATTAGTCTTGCTTGTCTTTTCAACACAAAATTACGTGCAGAAACAGCTCTCCCCCAACAATTATCAAAATACAGATATACCCAACTCCATGAGTAATGAAAACAAAAATAAAACCTAGGATAATAAAAATCAGGAACCTTATTCTTAAAAGTCCTGTCTGTAGCTGTAGAATTTATATGTTTGATATTGGACCGTCCAGTTTCTAGATGTCATGCGCCATGCCATCCACTCATTGAGGATTTTCAAAATGTAATTGATTAGATTCCTTGAAACTTTCTTTTGACTAGAAAAAGAAGCTTTATTAGATAAGAAGAGAATTACAAGACAGGAGGAAAAGACAGCCTCCTAAAAGGGGGGAAAACCCCCCAAAAAGGGGAAATATTCCTTAAATATTGACAAATTCTGTTTAGTGTTGACTGATTTTAAGGTTGATTACCTGTATCTTTGCTAGTAGTTTTGAATTACCAAGAAACAACCAAAAGAAGAAGATAAAAATAAGAAGCTCTAATCCTTGAATTTAATAGTTCGGTTTCCGTGTCCATATTATTAAGCAATGCTGCATATCACGAAATCTTGCTCTTTAATAGTATGCCATAACGTATATATGCAGAATTGCATATGTAGCACAAACGGTAAAATTACTTGTGTTCACTTCTCACTTGTTATGAATCGATATCTCTATGAAAACCTTTGCAGGCATACTCTTTTTGCTTCTGAAGTATATATAACGCCCCGTAATGTAGCACAAACGGTGAAATTTTAGCAAGTAATCAGCACTTCACAAATCAACCACTTGACACCCATGCACAGATTACAAATAAAATAGCTCACCTGAGAGAGTGAGAAATCTGACTTGCTTCTGAGGAGAATCCGGGTTAACCTTCACACATTGTGCAACCCGAAACACATCTAGTCCCCTCAACTGCCAAAACCCACGTCAAACAACTCCAATTAATTCTAACAACATCCATTTGCCAAATTGCCTCTACCATCCATAAACAGGAAAATTCACCAAATGTTCTCCTCAACAAACTGAAAGTATATACTGCATATATGAAGAATTGCCAACCTTTTCAGCAGCAACTGAAGCACCCACGAAATTGGGAATCCGATGGTGAACGGGTCGCGGGTTCTGGGCAAAGTTCTGGGCCTCCATTGTGTCCCAAATTCTCTTCCGGATTACCCATTTCCAAGCTTTGGGATCCTCTTCAATATTGCCTTCCGTCTCTCTCCGGGAAGTCTCGGCCATGGCTTCCCGAGCCTCGGCGTCAAGGCAGAGCCTCTCGGCCTCAAAAGCCGCCTCGTCAAAAGTGCTATTCTTGTGGGCTTTCCAACTTGTGCTGTTTCCCAGCTTGAACAACCTGCGAAAATTCTTTGAAGGAGAGGTTGAAGAGTGAAAATGAAGTTGGGGAGTTCTGTTGCAGAGAGAATTGGAATTCTTGAGCATAAATGGGTAGTATAATCGGACCGCAAATGAATCCATTGGACAAAGTATTCGGGTTTGAAATTATCCCCAGAACTCGATAATTCGACAAGTGTCTCTGGTGCCATTTTTCCGTGCTTTATGCCAAATGTACGGCGTCCCTACGAGTGTTGATAATTTACAAGTACATATTTATTTTAAAAAAAACTTTAATTTTCATGACAAATTTACTGAATTTTCTATTTGGCGTCCCAACAAAATGAAAATCCGATCTCACTTTTTACATATATCTATCAATCTCCAAATTTTGTATTTGTGGGTCACACATTGATCTATAACTTTTACAATGTCATAATTTTATGGTACTCCTCCCAATTTAAATTTAAGTTTTATTAGTTGGATCAAGTGACAATTTTAATATGAATGGACATTTCTCTATGTTTTGTTAGAATTTTTTTTTTCCATGCAAAATATTGAGAACAAAATTTTTATGTTTGTTCTGTAAGGGAAAAAAAAATTATAGGCTTAGATTTGACAATTGACATAAATACATCTAGCCCTGCCTAAATGAGAACTTCAAAATGAAATGGCCCTCAAGCTTGAATTTTGGAACCAAAATGAAAGGTTCTAAAAGGAGTCTTATTTAATTCAAATTTTGTCACTTATTGGTAAAAAGAGTTTTATTAATTATTGTAATTTTATCTGACTCAAATATAGATCAATCGACACTCATGCCTTGATATTCAGACATCTAATGATTGTTTAGTCTTATTTAAGTTCAAACTAAAATTAAAAATTTTCAATTCATTATTGTTAATCTAGGCTTAAAAAAGTGAAATTTGAAAGTAAATTGTAATTAAGCTCAAGTTTTTTTTTTTACTAAGAAAAGCTTGATATACCATGAACATTGACACTACTATCCATCACATCACAAAAACCACTACCTTGCCATCATTGGCTATCGTTTGCCACCTTAGTTTTTTCTCTTCCTTGATATGCTTAATTTTGCAACTTTGCAACATAATATATGAAAAGAATACGCTTTATTTTTATAAATTTTTATTAATATGCAGAAAATTTTTCATCAACTTAAAAACTAAACAAAAAATTCTTATGAATTTTTCACTATGTACAAAAAAAAAATCTGTCATCCAATTGACCATTAGTCAAATTAATGATCAATACTAACTCATCATTGATTAAAATATGAAAATGTCACACAAGCTTTTTATTTACACCTCAACATGTCACGTCATCATTTGGCTCCACTTTCCTCTCTTTTTCTTGCTCTGTTTTATGTTTAAAAAACAAAGCATGCACATATTGAGACAAAGAAGAGAGTGAGAGAGAGAGAGAGAAAGAGTGAAGTGGGCACTTTCTTCTCGTTTGGCTTCACAGAACCATGTATTCAATGATGATGATGTTAGTGTTAATGGCGGTGTTGGTGGTGACGCTACTAGTGATGATGATGATGATGATGGCAGGTTTGTGAGCAGTGATGATGAGTTTGAGACACTGTCGGAGATGCCAGTTTTCGTATATTTAGATGAGAGATCGGTAGCACTATAAAAACATATCGGTAGCTTAGCTTGCACGCATTTGGATGAGCTTGGATATCTAAATTTAAGTTCATTTAAAAATAAACAAGCCGACCCGCTTTTTAAAAAAATTAATTTTTTATATAAGTATATTATATTAGTTAGTATATAAATAATCTCATTTTATCATATTTTTATATTTTATAATAGTATATTCAATAATTATAATAAATTTGAATATGAAAACTTTTATATTTTTTAAAAAATAAATATGAAAATTTCAAATTTAAATATAATATAGTTAATTTTTAAAAAAATGAAAAATTGTGTTGCACCATTTTTTTTCTAAAACCACATTTAAAGATTCACAAGAGTCAAGACAGTGTAAGCACTAAGTACCAATCACTTGAAACCTTGTCATAGGGGCTTTATGCATACATTGTCTTTTTTTTTTTTATTTGGCCAAATTACTAAAATTATTTTTTTTACTAAAATAATTTTAATATTATATTATTTAAATATAAATAAATAAATAAATAAAAACTTGGCCCACGAACTAGTACGAACCAAAAAAATTGGGATTTGGAGCAGGGAGACCATGGGGAGGATGTGGTGCAAACTGAGTCCACGAAGTATTCGAATAGTGAAGGAGAGTGGTTTTAGTGATAACCACGAGGAACCTACTAAGCCTTCCGGTGACATTGATAACAAGGGGTCTGAGACTGGAGAAGTGGAGGGGAGCATGCACTCTGTGATTGAAGAGGGAATGATTGCCGAGCAAAATGGGGTAGAATGAAGAAGGAATAATGTAGCCAGTGATGATACTAGAGATACAAAGAAGGGGATGCATATTGCTCCCGTGGAAAAGCATGAGAAGACAGGTTTTGAAAGTCACGGCGCTGATACAGAGGTGATGGCTCAGCAAGATGACATAAAGGTAGAGAGAGTCATGCTGATGAGGGAGAAATTGGCAGCCATTTTGAAATGCATGGTTTCGTGAAGTCTCTCTCTCTCTCTCTCACTAGTCACTCCCCCCTCCCCTCTCTCTCACTGTGTACATGTGTGCTCTGTTTTTGAAACATGTAACAACAATACAAAGAGAGGCTGGAGCTAAACGATGACGTGCCATACTAAAATGTATATGATAAGTTAATGTGGCATTTTTACATTCCAATCAGTATTGACTATTAATTTGATTAACAGTTATCTAGATAACAAGATTTTTTTGCATATAACGAAAAATTTATAAGAATTTTTTCGTTCAATTTTAAAGTTGACAAAAATTTTATGTACATTGATAAAAGTTTATAGAGTTGAAGTACATTTTTACTATAATATATTGAAGTCTTTCACCATTGAAAATATCACTCCCAACTAAGGATTAGAAGTTTTCATTCAAAGTATCACTTAAAAGTTTATTAAATATCTAAATAGTTTTTTATAACTTAACATCACATCATCAGCTCAAAAAAAAAATCTCCCATATCATAATTTTTCTCCTCCATTTTTATATTCTTTTGTAGGAGTAGAGCAGAAAGATGAAGAGAGGAAGAATAAAGGACGGGAGAAAGAAAGTAATGAACATGTTCTCAATCCATGTGCACGCAAGGAAGAATGAAGCAAGGGAGAGTGAAGAAAAGGAAGATAAGGAGGGAGTGGAGGAGGAAGATAAGAGAGAAATGAGAAGCTGCAGTAGAAGAGAGACAGACCAAGAGATCAATACAAACGAAAAACAGTAGCTCTTTAATCAGTTGGACAAGAAATTTTTGATAATGGATTGAGAAATACAACAAAAATGGCCTGATTGACCTGAATTACAAAACATGTACAACAACTATCTCAAAAACAAAAGCAATCCCTCAACTTAAAGAAGGTAGTGATTTTCACTTTCCATTCTTCAGCACTCTAAATCTGCAATAACAAATCTACCCCCAACTCTATATATTAGCGACCTAAAAAGAACTAGTAGAGGCAAAGGATATAAGAAAAATGAATAGAACAGAAAATTGTCAGAGAGCAGGTCTTATAAGTAGCAAGAAAAGGGAAGATTACAAGACAACGAAAAAGACCATCATCTGCATAAAAATTACTCTTGCCAAATTCAGAATTCTTATCCCTACTAGGATTAACAACTAAGAGCCCTTACCCCAGTTGCACTTCAGTCTCAAATATTCTGTAACTGGGAAAAGGAGATCCGGATTATAGACCCAGAAAGTGAGCTCGCGTGCTTGCACACGAGGGCTTCAGTAGCCTGCTCCTCAGTCTCAAACTGAACCAGAGCCTGCTTTTTTCCATTCATCTCAAAAACTTTGCTGTTGACAACGGTTCCATGCTCCTCTAGAAGGCTCACAATCTCTTCCTCAGTGACATCTTGCGGGAGAGTAGACAAATGGATCATCTTTGTGGGGGAGCAGCAATAGCGATAGTTCTTGGCAGCATTGCGGTTGAAACGATTGAGATTTGAATTCAAGTACTCGTGTGTGTCAGCACCTTGTGTTATGTTAGGGTGCTTTGAGAAGTTGACCTCTAATCGCTTCCCAAAGAGCATTGCTCCCTATATGTCATGATTGACAAGGATTTAGTGACCAACTCAAAACTAGAGCATCTTTTACAGGAAGAAAAAAAAACACTGATTTGCAGGCCATATTGACACACAATGCAGAATAGATGTAGCAATGGGCCACAGTTGCTTTCTAGATGACGAAAGGATTTCAATAGACAGTCCAGCATAGTGTAAACCCCATATAACATCCCAATTTGAATCTGATGCCAATCTGATATAAAGAAAAATGCAAATTTCCATCTTTAAGATTCTCTCAGGAGCAACACAAAACCAACAGTTAACTAGAGTTATATTGATTTGAATTTGATGGTACCAAATGACAAAAGGATATTAAAACTACATTTTTTATAATGGACTACGAAATTATATCAAATGCTTAATTCCATCTCAAACATGAATTTTACCAATTATTCCCAAAAATCTTCATCATGCCAAATAAGTAAAACTGTACAAACAAACAGTAAATATATTACACTAAAACATTCTTCATCAGCACATATTCGAAAGATAAACAGTCAGAAATAACAAATTTGAGCTCCTTACGGGAAAAAAATTAAATCTTTTTTAATTTTAAATTTGTTCTGTACACAGACAAAGATATCATCAATGAAAGAAAAACCACAGATAAAATAAACTTAATTTTAGAAGTTTGGAAATTCATAGACTTTTGGCGACAATGCCAGAAGACATGTCAGCAAACTCCAATTTCATTTTGTCTGTGAATGTACCTGCCTGTGTGTGTTTGGAGGGCGAGGTATGTTTGTAGTTTGAAGTATAGAGAATATGATAAATTTTATAAGCATTCTGAAGACCCTATACTAAACTAAAATAACTAAAAGCCAATAATAAATTAGCTATGGATAGTAATCTTGTAGATTAAAAATTATAAAATAACAAATGCGATTATTATCTCCACAATAAATATAACACAACCATAGTCCATAACTTCTCACACTTTAGTAAAGATACCACAAAACCTAGTGTGTGCGCGCACGCATAAACATACAATTCTCTCCCACCTACACATAATACAAACCTTCAGAAAATGTACAGCCAATTCAGCTTGGAAACCATCCCCCATCTGGATGAGTGCATGATCTGGCTTATTTCTGAGTAGTTTAATTCTCACAATATTCCCATAAATGGAGAACAAGTTGAATAGTTTATCCTCATCTATTCTCTGAAATGAAGAATTTCCGAGCCAAATAATAAGAAACATACTAGCAGGAATTTAAATTTTTTTTTAGGAAAAAAACTTCAAAAAGAAGTACTTACATCAGGATTAAGATTTGATACAAGAACTGTACACCTGTCATTTGTCCCAGTTATTCCAGGAGGCAAACCTCCCCCAAAGGCAGCTGCAATGGCTGCAGCATTTGCCATCTAGACTTCAAAAATATTATATTATATAAGTAACTAAAATAAAAAATAAATTTCATTATATATGCATGATAGAAGCCAGTTTATCTCAAATGTTAAAACAAATGCACTAATAAAATAGGTCATTTGACATTGCTGATGCTGCTCTTCATAGATGCAACATTACAGTAGCTTCCACACATTCAGCTGTGCATCAATAAACTGAAGCCAAAACTTCAAATTGACCTGAATAACACCCACCTGAGGAAATCCAACTGGGAAAAAAATATACGCATTAGTAAATAATAAAAAGTAATGCAAGTTGACAGACAAACCAAACCCACTAGTGCAACCTCAAAGATTGGCACCTGCCCTCGCACCTGAACCTTGAACGGTATAGATGCTTCCTGCATCGCCATATCCAGGCTGTTCCACAGAGGATCCAGAGAAGATTTAAAAGGTTGCAATAAATGACTTGAAAAGAATTTATTTTTAAGATAAAAAGAGATTTACACACAACATACTTGAGAAGATCTGCCTTTCTGCTCTGTAGGCAGATTTGGGTTCGTGAAGTCCCTGTCAAATGTGCAATAACATTATAAGATGATAAAAGAAGAGTATGTGAACCAAAAAAAAAAAAGCCTGCAACTGACTGAATCACCTTGAACGGTCATTATTGTAGTTCACTTGTAATTCGTCAAGACTGCAATTAAAATAAATTAAATGTCAGCACAACAGCAGAAGATAACGAGGTAAATAAAAATACAGGGTGGGGGAATGAAAATGGACTAGCTCACAAGCATAATATAAGCCTTTAAACCCACTGACCAAAATTCAAGGACATTGTTAAGATAAGATGAACCTACTTTGAGAACTGAATGTCCAGCTGACAGCAACCATCATAAATATTGCGCCCCTAGAAGTTTTCAAGAATACAATTATCATTTCAGAAACATTATGAACATTAACAAGCTGATTAGAGCCTGCCCCACCTTTCCTCAACCACCACACACCCTCCAAAAAAAAAAAAAACCGAAAAATAATGTTCAGTGAATGTGGAGCAACCTGTAGTGTACTTCTAGCTATAACAGCACTCTGGCATGATTGGTACTGAATGAGAGCTTGAAAGCCTACAAAGGTTTGCAAATGCAGGACAAAAACAATCAGCAAAACAGACACTAACTAACCATGCATAACTCAGGTTCAAGGATAATCTTTATCCGTAATCCCATCTAGCTAACAAAAATTCTCGTGTTAAAAAAATTTGAAATATTTTCCTTGACAAACTCAAAACACCACAATTTTATTAAACTTAACCAATTACTTGTCCGACTTATGATAAAATATATGCATATTTCAAAAATCAAAAGAAATTATTAGATGACCAACATATACCCAGTCCATGCGGAGAAGACTTGAAGACCACAAGCACCAAAAATTTAATAGGAACAGAAAGAAAGAAAGAAAGAAAGAAAGGGAGAAATCTGAGAAAATCTGACCAGCTGACTTCTGAAATGTGACCATCTTTTCCACAAATCCATGGGGAGAAAACACTTGATGCAGCACATCCACTGTTATAGGATACAGCATGTGATGAATTGTAACTAGGAGAATTCGATTTGGCTGAGCATCCAGAGTTCCCAACAGCAGAACAGCACAGAGAGAGAAGAGATAGAGAGAAAGGAGAATAAATAGAAAAGTAAATGATGAAGAGAAAAAGAGAACTAAAGAGCATATCAATTTAACAAACTAAACCCATCAAGATTGAAAATACAAAGTCAAAAAAATTACATATATATATATAGGAGATATCAACAAAAAAGAAAAAGAAAATATATAAGCCACAAAGAAGCCACTCAAAATTGTGCAAACTACATGAACAAGCATAGTTGATTTCACTGCACATATATGGAAACACAAGATGCCAACCTCATCTCCTCGTCCTTGATTTTGATCCATAGTGGTTAGCTCTTGATGTGAGGAAAACTGGACATAAACATTCCTTCCCCTAGAAAGAAACAATAAGAGAACTGAATTATTAAGGCAACCTTAATATCAATGATAATACATAGTGCTTCTTAAATCTCCATCAGGTTATTCAAATATATATATATATATATATATATATATATGCACGCACTAACAGTTTGAAAGACCAAGTTGAACAATATGTTTCTACCTTATGCTTGGCTGAACATTTGCATAAAATTGTAAAGCACCAACTGCAGAAGGAATATCTTGCATTTGGAGCAGAGCCTGCAATAACACCAAGTATTTAGCAAGGAAAGACATTAAAATGCAGCAAACTTAGATAAGGCAAAAAGAAAATCTTCTTTCAATGCATAAAGAAAAAACCTGATTTTTTGCACGGAGCATGACAAGCTTAGTAATGACTCCGAAAGGCTGAAATAGCTGAAGTAAATCATTCTGCAAGGACACAAGGTAAAATTTATAAATCCTTGAAGGATTTCTAGAATTCCAAGTTTAAAGTGGGACAGAATAGTTCATCTTGCTTGACTTATTCATCATTTGCTTCTTTAGACAGATTCCTCTTAGTCAAATTTCGAAGGGACCAGAAAACATTCTTATTTTGATTTTCTATTGTCTTGATTGTCCATGTATTTGTTTAGTTTTGCTCTCTTTTTTAAGAAAATTGCCCACCCTCTTTCTTGTTCCATCCTTACTTAATGAATTTCTCCTTTCTTTTAAGAGAGAATGTAGACAAATGGATGAATTGATAGTACAATTCTACAAATACATAGGACATCACCAACTGCAAAAATTATTACTCTAGAATTTTAAAAAAAAAAATGGTATGTTTTTCCATTCAGCTTGCCGCCTGCTTAGAACTCAAATGTTAGTAAGATCCATGTAAAGCAAGGTATTTTTCACCTTTTTTCTCTTCTATTCCTAGTTTAGCTCAATCTTTATTTCCAGAATTTGAGATTTCAATCATGTCAGATATCATAAAATGAATATCTACCAAATATAATTAATCATTCATCAAATAATAAATACATCTAAAATGACATGCATTACCCAATTCATTATAGATTTCAGATTTCTTTGGCAATCCACATTCCAATACTTAACCCCAACAACAATTCCTGCCATTCTTCAACTACTTATTGTCATGATTATTGATTTATTGTATCTTAAATATAAAAAGCAACTTATTAGTAGATATTACAGATCCTAATAAACCCTTCTTTATTTTCTTACTATTCCCCAACTAGAGATAGATTTGATCTGGCTGACATTCAAAACCCGCTCTCAAAAGTCAAAAAAAAAAAATCTTTTGAACAACTCAACTACAGCACTACACTGGATCATTACTGATGACATGTTGCTGATTCCAATATCACAGAAAGAACTTTCATCACATATGAAGATTATACAACAACAACAACAACAAAGCCTTATCCCACTAAGTGGGGTCGGCTACATGGATCGCACGACGCTATTGAGCTCTATCAATGACCAACTCTTTAGATATCTCATTTACTAAAAGGTCCCGTTCAATAATTTCTCTAAGTGTCTTTTTTGGTCTTCCTCGACCTTTTTTCATAGGGCTCCAAACCATCTGCTCAACTCTCCTAACTGGCGCTTCCAACGATCTTCTTTGCACATGCCCAAACCATCTTAAACGGTTTTCAACCATTTTTTCCTCAATAGGTGCCACCCTAACTCTACCTCATAAATGATCATTACGGATCCTATCTTTTCTTGTATGACCACACATCCAACGCAACATCCTCATCTCCGCCACTCCAATTTTATGTTCTTGTTGTCCTTTCATTGCCCAACATTCACTCCCATATAAAATCGCAGGTATCGAATCACATATGAAGATTATGTTTCAACAAATTCTAAAATTGCTGATCGTTTGTATTTACATCACCCTGCAAAAAGTTATATCTAGAGTATAAGTTTTGGAATTTGTAGATTATCCTCGTCTATACTCCTTAGATTATTGAGAAATCTCTGCTGATATGTTTTAGAAGGTTAGGTAGGAATAAAATGGACAAGGCTAAGCTGAGGAATGCTACTTATGACGCTTTTTTGGCATTTGGTTCAACCTGTGAGCTGTGCTAAGGCGAAGCACAACCTCCAGACTTTCCCAAAGGTTTGTCCTATGGAAAATATTCAAATGGCCAGCAACCAAACCACAAGGACTCTCTCAACAATTAAATTATTCAAATGCTCAACAACCAAACGACAAGGGCTCTCTCATCAATTTTATCCATTAATATTGCACAACTTTTAATCCTCATGCCATGCATAATAGTGCATGCCATGCTCTCAGCAGTGCACCGCATTAAAGACACCGCACAACACCTATTGTGTTGCAATAAAGCTGAGCTATACCATCTTTAGAGTGCAGCACAGTGTGCCATTATTATCTCTAACTACCAAATTAAAGTTTTCAATTCTTATAAGTACCTAACAGTATGTTGATATATTCTGTCTATCAAAATACTATTTTTGCAACTAAAAAATTGATATGTGCATAGCCATCAAAGTTAAAGGAAGAAACTTTTAAGTTCATATCATCTATGTTTGTTCCATATGCCCAGTTCTTGAGATAAGATGTAGGGATTCAGAATCAGTCTATTAAGGAAACTCACATCAGAGGTAACAAACATAACAGTTACTAAAATCGATAACTAAAAAGCCAATGTAGACCTGTTTACAAGAGGGAAAAAAAATTCGTAAGTAGTAGTTTTTTATTATTTTAATTAAATAAAGTCTAAACAAGTTACTTCCTTCCCTGGACTTGGATAAAAGTAAAGTTCACAGTCTTTTACTTTGATTCAAATATCAATATAATCTTGCATAAACTTCGTCAACGTTTAATTCTGGCCACTTAAAAAGGGAGCATAGGTAATTGACCCATAGTAAAATTATCATGACCAACTTAAGAAGACAACTGACAACTACCAACCCAGACAGACAGAAAGCAATATAGAGAGAGCGGGAGAGAAAGAGTACTTCGGATATTTCGTGCCCTACATTTCGAACGTGAATGACCTTGGAAGGTTCTGTCATTGCAAACCACCCTGTAAAAAAAGGAAGGCAAATTAAAAAAAAAAAACTCCATTATTTTTTCCCCCCTTGAATTCACGTTTAACATCGAAGCCAGCACCTGTTACTCTACATTAATATGAACGCAAGTGAGTACAGTAAGACTCATCTTCAGAATGAATGCAAATGCTCATTCTGAAAGTCTAACAGCAACCTCACTAAAGCTATCTATTCATCCGTTTCAATTTCTTTGAAAAACCTAATTATATAAATCATTAGACAAATAAACAAATTATAGGGCTTTCTTAAAAGAAATGAATCAAAAAAAAAAAAAAAGGAACTTCGCCTCCCCCACTGAATCAAACAAACCAACGTGGATGTGTTAGCCTCAAATATCCAGTTATATCCTGAATCTAAGACTACGAAGAACAAAGACCGGTAAGCAATCCGCAGAAACACCCGCGAAGAAAAAGGGTTATCTCCAATTCCCAATTTCACAGCCCTAAAGTTTTTCAACGTCGCGATATCTCAGTAAGCAAACGCACAGCACATTCTGAGAAAATGACAAAGTAAAACTGTGAGTCAGAGAGAACTTGCCTGAAAGAGAGTGACAGAGAAAAAGAAAGAGAAGGGAAGGAGGGAGGATAAGAGACGGAAAGAGAGAGAGAGAGAGAGAGAGACTTGGGAGAAGAGATTAAGAGGCAGAGAAGATGGCTGCTAGCTACGCATGATATCGTCAATCTCTTGCCCTATGCTTTTTTTAAATCGCCCCAACAGCCTATATACTGATTGACGATTTGACCATTTGATCCTCCTTTCAGTACTTCTCATCAATCTCGTTATCCACTTGTAATTTTCAATAATTTTCGCTCCTTTATTGTTTTTTTTGAGTTGCGAGTTATCACTATACATTACAAAACTAGCAAGCCAAATAATTCTTTTTTACAAATTAAAATTTTCTGTTTCAATTTTTATACTGGTTTTTTCTTCTTATAATTTGCAATTAATAATTATCGCAATGTAATTATATATATATATATGGTTATCCATAGTTTTTTAATATCAAAACCAATGTTTATGTATTTAAAAATTCTATAATTGGTGAGTAGTTTGTGAAAATTAGTAGATAGTCTCTATAGATTAAAAAATATTTCTTTTAATTTAAAATAAAATAAATACTATGAAATATCAATACAATTATATATAATTGTTAATGTTTTAAAATCAATTTTAAATTTTATCATAAATATTCAATATTTTGAATTACTTAACTAATTATTTTTAACATATTAAAATAAAATAAAATTGAAATATCAATGATTACTTTTTAGGAATTTGTTATTCAAAATTTAATCTGAACTTAACTTATTAATTAAATGATTGAGTTTAACCTACATACTAAATACATTTATTTAATAGCTCTCGCTTTTTTATTAAAAGACAAAAGAGATAAAGGGGTTTTGGTTGTTTTCTCATAATCTTGCGTTTATTAATTATTATACATAAAATGACCTAAATACCCTACATTAATTATGTTTTACAATAAAATGACCTAAAGATCCTCATATTTGTTTTGGCTTTTGGCAGGAAGGATATTTGGGTTAAGATCAAACATTCATGTTGTGCTTGTTTAAAAAATAGTTAAGTAAATTAAATTACAGACAAATCAAGATTTTTAGGTAAAAGTAAGTTGAAATGACTTCATGGCAAACAAAGATTTAATTGAAAATTAATTCTGTAAATTTACTCTCACCACAAAACTTAAAAAGAATTTTTATACGGTAAACTCACGTTTCCAACTCTAAAACTTTGAAATCACCAGTTTTTCAAACAAGTGCGTTGTTAAAGTCCACTTTGTTCTTATGCTCAGAAAGTGTGTTCTTTCTTCTTTTTTATTTAAATTTGAGATCGTTCTTATATTTGATTTTCTTGGTGGTAGCAATCAAGAGGAGGTCAATCACTATTCTTATTTATCCTCATTTAGTTCTCTCCAAGTAGATTTCTCTTAGGTGGTGGTTTTATTTCGTCTATTCCGAGTAATTTATCTCTCGAGTGATGGATTCTTATTCCCTCTTTATTTTTTTTCTTTTGGATTTGTTGTTTAGCTTTCAATCATTTAAAAGAGTTTTTGGAGCTAAGAGTGGTTTTAGAGAAATCAAAATTCATTATTAGTCAAAACGTACAAACACTTATCAATATGATTTGAGAAAATATAGATAAAACTATTTCAAATATTTCAATTGTATGTTTTTTTAGTTGTTAAGTTGTATATTTTTTTTGTTAAGTCGTTTGATAATTTTTTTCTTTTTTTATTTTTTATTTCAATTTTTTTTGAGATCACTGTTGCCAATGTAATCTACAAATTATTTTTTTAATATGATTTATCTTGAACTTTTTAACCAATAATAACTGAGTCAGAATCATCAATTGTCCCACTTTTTGTTTGATTAAAATCAACGCAATTTATTCTAAATGAACAAGACTGTCTATGTACCTTCACTAGGCTAATTTACTAATATCGATTTCTCTTTACAAGTTACAACCAATTTAAATACTGACATCTAAAGAAGAAACTTTACTTTTAAAACGAAACATATTGATCAAAATATGCAATTTTTTTTTAGTACTTAAATATTTCTACATTGAAGTAGTTATATTTATATTACAATATAAGCCATTAGTAAATTTGTTTTGCTGGGAAAGTGAAGCTGATTTACTCCGCGTTAAGCTATATTGATGAATTTCAACATTAATAAATCAGCTCTGCAAACTTTTTTCTCACAGTACTAAAATAAAAAAAAAGTACAAAAAGGACAGTTCTATAAATAAGATTTAAGAGCATATGATAGAAAAAGATACCTCCATTCAAACAAAATTGAAACCAAATTTTAGAGACACTCGACAACTAAAGAAGAAACCACAAGTCAGATTTCAAAACAAGACGCTACAAAACTATAAATGGTAACGAAATATAATTTCAAACAGTGTTCCAGCGTTTTCATCAAACTTGCATAAATCATGCCTTAAGGCGTCCATAGAACTTCTGCTTCTCCTGTGTTGTCTGGAAACGACCATGCCCAAACTTTGAAGAGGTATCAATGAACTTGAGTTTAATATCCTCAAGGGCAAGACGAGAAGTCTGCTTAAGCAGGGATTGGCGCAATGTAACAACCCTTTTCTTGGGACCAACACAGCATCCCTTGACCATCAAATAGTCATCCTTCACGACACCATAGTGAGGGAACCCACCCATTGGGTTTATGTCTTTCTCGGTCCTGTTTCAGAGTAAAAGTCAGATCAGTTCTACTTTCCTAAGATAAAACAACTAGTTTTAAATTGCTCTCATGTTTACTACTCAGTTCATAACTTCATACTAGTTAACCGGAAATTCATTGCTATCTATCAAGCAGGTCAATCACCTGTCGAACTCAGTATCAGCAGTGTGTGATTCCTGTCCAGCTTTGCCAAGCTTGTAAACCTTCTTGTTTAACTCAGTTCGGTGGTGGTATCCATTCTGACCTGCCCTGGCAACGGTGAAAGAAACTCTTGCCGGATGCCATGCACCAATACATGCCACCTTCCTCAGACCTCTGTGAGTCTTTCGGGGAAGACGGGTAACACCCCAACGAGTAACAACACCTTCATAACCTTTACCCTTTGTCACACCAATGATATCAATCATCTCATCCTTCTGGAACACAGCATCAACAGGAACCTGCTTCTCAAAGAAATTGTAAGCATAGTCCACCTTTTGTGCAACAGTCCCACCATTGACCTGAATCTCCATGAGGTGTGCTTTCTTCTGCTTCAAACCCTTCATTTTTCGAATCTGTGAGAGAGCAATGTAGACTATGAGGGTTTACCTTAAAAATTAGAGAATAAACTGCTATTTCATTTATCATGGAGCAAGGAAATTTATAAAAAAAAAAAAAAAAAACACTGTGCCAGCAATTTGATGAGTGTAATAGTACCTGAGTGTGAGCCAAAACACGGACAACAGATGCATACTTCTTAATTTTCTCAAGCTGTGCCTGAATGTTTTTCTTTCCTTCTTCAGATTCGTACAGCTTAGAGTACTTAGTGAAAGCCTTCTTCTTGGACTTGCACCAATTCTTATAGAATCTACGCCTCAACTCTTCACTCAGATGCTGAGCCCACACAGTGTTCAATGTTCGAAGACCACGGGGAGTTTTCACATAACCCACAACCCCAACAATAACCATTGGAGGGGTCTCAATAATTGTAACAGGTTCACAAGTCTCCTTCTTGTGAAGCTCTGAAAAAAAATTAGATTAAAAACCAGGTAACTACCTGAGGATAAATATCTCTAACCGGAAATCATGTGAGAAGATTTAAATTAAGTAATAATCCAACAAAATCAAGGAAAACAGAAGGAAGACAAACATAAACACCAAGATCACGAATATCATTAAGGTAAATTCACTGCACAACAAAAAAAATATCCGGCACATGAACCAGTGGTTTAATAATCTAGTTATATCAAGAAACGGTACTCTTTATATAACCTGGCCAAAACAAACAATACAGTGGAAAAACATTTTAGCACCAAGAACTGTAAGCGCAAGGATTGTTTTATCAGTAAAAACTGGAAGTCTAACAAAATGAACACAAAATAAATCATGGCCACTAAGGTCCTGCTACAGATAACCAGGTTATAGCTGACTAAATTAATCAACATTCTGATGACCCCACATTCAAAACTATATTTAATAAGTATTATCAATTAACAAAGATGGTTGATGAGACAGCAACTCACTCGATCCCGGTTTCTCCACCTCTCTAACAATGTGTGTCATGCCTGCCTTGTAACCCAAGAAGGCAGTGAGCTTGGGTGGCTTAGTTGGGTCATCCTTGGGGAATGCCTTCACTGCATTAGTTAAAAATTTATTTTTAAAAAAAAAAGACAAAAACAGTTAAATAGGGAAAATAGCAAAATTTAATCTCTTAATTACAGTAGGATTTTATCAGGAAGAAGTTTCTGATTATAAGAGTCCTCATAACAAGATCATAGAAAATTATCATGATCACTAGGTTACACTATCAAGCATCCCAGTGGTTACACAATAGGTAAAGTAATAATCATAATCAGCAACATGGGGAACAAAGGACATTAGATCATATAAGCCTCCTCTATCAGACTATTATTTAGCACGCCCAAAGCCCAAAAATAAACGCTACCTCAGCAAGGAGGCGTGGGTTATAATTATATACAAATAAAGCAATGATAGGTTGTTCAGAAATCACAAGAATAACGCAACACTCAACCAGTAATATAAGCAATAAACTGACTATACCTTTCCCCCTGTGACGAGCAGCCCGCTTCCTGGGAAGAAATCCCAATGATCCATGCCTGGGATGTTCGAATTTCCTATGCGACATCCTTCCCCTCCCTGAAAATGTAAAACATAACATTATTACGAAGGAGAAGGAAAAATAGTCCACGTTAAATTTATAAATCTTTAAATCTAGCTCAGTTATATTAGAAATGAACATATAAACAATAGGTGTTTCAATTAAAGAATCTGGACGAAACACTAGATTTGTTGATATCACAAAAACATAAACATGTTTCTATATTAAGTTTGGATCTGCAGTTCTGCACTATGCTACTCAAAGAAAACAGAGTCTTGCAACGTAAAATGTCTAAATACCTATACACCGGAGAAAATAAAAGAAAGCTAAAACATAGAAAATGGATACTTCCCGCAAATAATAGTACGCAGGTTCAGTTACTCTGATTACCAACTTATTTTCTGGTAACTACGGGCAGAACTAAACAGACGCAACCTACAAGGAAGAAGGAAAAGGAAGGGAAGACAGTGAGAACCTGAAGTTGCTCTTGCGGCTAGTGATGTCCTAGTCCTGAGTGAAGGAGATACACTAAACCCTAAATTCAGCTTATATAATAAATAAATTCTCAATTGCACCCACTGAACTCTTCGGAATTTGTCACATTGCTCACTTTCGAAATTTTATTTTCGAAAACGGACCTCCAAAATCGAAATACCAAGCTTACCTCACGTGTTTTAAATTTAAATTTTAAGATTCTGAGAATTTTTCTAAGGAACTTTCAAAGTATCGTTAGTATAATTTTTAGGAAGACAATTTTTTTTAAAATAAAAAATTTCAAATTTTCATAAATTAAAGAAATATAATAACAAAGATACACAAAATTAGGGTTCACTTAGCCCCCAGCAAAAAAATCTACAAGATTAAATTCTTTTTTCTGGCAATTCAAGATTACAAACTTAAAGGAATGCAAATTGTCATATTTGAATGTGTTTTTATGATAGAAAATGTTTTATAAATATTGTTTGAAAAAATCATGATTTTTGACGTATATAAACTACTTTAATTTTATTGTAAGCCACTTAAGAGAGCATTTTAAAACATATTTGAATTTTTAAGTTAAATTAAATTACACTTAATACTTTTTATTATTTTAAAAATTATACTAGTTCCGTTTCAATTTAATCTATATTATCAAAATTAATTTTTTTTGCACAATGTGTTTTTATAAACAAAACTATTTAATATTTTTTACTGCTAGTTTAGTGGTCAAATTCAATCTTATATTATGAAAATAATAAGCTTATTCAATAAGAAATAAACTAAAAAAATTTGTAAAACATATCAACGGATCTAACAAATTAAGTATAACATTTAAAATATAAAAATATATGAAATATAATTAGTTAAAAAAAAAATCTCTTTTGCTTAGAGATAAGTTTGACTTGGTTTCTTTGAGCTAGTTGTTTTGTTTCTTTTCTTGTTCACCAAAAAAAATTACAAAAAAAAATAATAACATTTATTGAAATTGGAACGAAGTGCATTAAAATAATTACATACAAAAAATATAATGGTTCGTTCTGAATTAAACTTTTGTTTTTGGTATAGTATTTTATGTTTATTCGATTTTGGGCTCACTACTTCACTAAATTGCTACGACGGGTCTGCCCAAATTAGGGTTACGGCGGCTACTGAACGAAGCGCAGCGTTTGGCGGAGGGGGCCTATATAAACTGGTCTTTCTCCTCTTCATCTCAGTCTTAGCAACATCTAACCCTATTCTTATATATTTTTCCCCTCGTTCTTTCTTCCATGGCTTTACATTTTTCTTAGATTAGCATGTCTAATCATAATGCATTTTTCTTTCGTCTGAATGTAGTATGAGAATGATGAAATTCTTGTGCTAATGCAGGGCCGAGTTTACAACTCGGGCCTATGAGCAGCACTTTCCACACGAGATTTCTGACTCCCTTTTTATTTTTGTTTTTTTCCCATTTTCCCCAAATTATGTCTGTTAGTTTAGGATTCGGTTGTCGAGAAAATGCAGGAAAGTAAAAAAAAGGCAAAGGAAAGAAATCAGTCTTTAAATTGTGTCGCAGCTTTGGTTCTGCAGGGTTGGCGTTACTTTGGTAAAACAAGGATGTGTTTGATATTTTATATTTGCTTGCCACTTAAGAATCTAAACGGTTTAATTTGTTTCAAAATGATTTTACATGACACATTTTCGAAGAAATTATTCAAAATTTTCACCTGATTTTATTTAAAACCTACCGTGGGATCCGCCTCTAGCAGTATGGATTTTTTTTTCTCTGTAGGATTCATCAACTTAGGATATGGAACACTAGTTAGTTATGGAGCTGCACATTGCCGGTGTTAGGACTCTGCATTGTTTGTATGCAGTTCATTTGACTTCAGGAAGTGTTAAACCAGAAGCACACTCAGCACCTGCATCATGCTAGCTGTCATAGTTTCCACTCTCCTAAGCTGCAATAGTCTCTGTCATCTGTTAGAATTATACTGAGCTGTATTCTTTACCATGTGCATATTGTAACTAATTCCCTGTATTCAGGATCTATTGCCAGGTGTATGCATGAGTCATAAAGCATTGTAATTCTTCTGTATAAATATTAATAAATTCTGCAGCCACGATTCAAGGCTGCCTTCACTTTCCATTCAGAATTTGACTTGTATCAGAGCGCCTATCGATCCCATGGCAGAAAACTCTTCCATCCTCAGCTGCGACTTCCGCAATCATGCCTACTCTTGCTACAGCAGGTATGCAGCCTCTGCGTCTACCCAACTCCAGCAATTCCTTAAACTTAGTTGCTACTGTCAAGTTGGACAGGAACAATTTTCTTCTATGGAGAGCCATGATTCTCCCTATAAAGGAAACAAGGTTGAAGGACTCATTGATGGGTCCAAACAATACCCAGCCAAATTCATTGAAACAGAAAAAGGCTAAGTCCTTAATGAAAAATATGAGGAATGACAAGTGCAGGATCAAATCCTACTGGGGTGGCTCTATAGCTCACTTACCACAGAAATCGCAACCCAATTGATTGGGTGCAATACCAGTGCAGAAATGTGGCTTCAAATTCAAGAGTTGGCCAGAGCAAACACAAAATCAAAAATCATGTGGTATAAGGGAGAAATTCAGAGAACGAGGAAGGGTTCTTTAAAAATGCATGAATACTTGGAACAAGATGAAAGGTTTGGCAGACAACTTGCTGTCCTTTTCTCAACTTGACTTATTTACTCAAATTCTTAGTGGTTTGGATAATGATTATACACCAATTGTGTTCAACTGCTAAATAAACTTGATTTGTCATAAGTAGAATTCCAGACTTCTCTCTTAACCTTTGAGAGTAGATTAGAACAGATACAAAGCTTTCAAACACTGAATATTAATTGTGCTTCTGCAAATTTTGCTGCAAGTACCAACTCTTTTCAAAGAAGTGTTAACAATAACATTGACTCAAAGAATAACAACATGAAAAACAATTGGAGAGGATCTAACTCTAACCGTGGTGGCAGAGCAAGAGGTCGAGGAAGAAGCTCTAATGGCAGACCCGTTTGTGAGATCTGTGGGAAAACGGGTCATTTGGCAACTGTCTGTTATTGCAGGACATACTTCTCCTATATGGGGTGTGTCCCAAACTAGAACAACTCCACTACAGCAAGCTCCAGTAACTCAAGTCCTTATAATACCAGTGCATATTTTGTTGGGCCTGAAACCATGAATGACTCGTATCTCGACAGTGGAGCAAGCCACTACATCACTGATAATCCCAATATGATGAAGCAAATTGATCAAGGCAATGGTAACACTAGTAATTGTTAATGGACAAGTACTCCCTATTACTCATACTGGCACAACTATCATTAATTCCTCATCAAAACCTTTTGTGCTGAAGAATATATTACATACACTAGAAATCAAAAAGAATTTAATAAGTATATCTCAATTTACTTTACAAAACAGTGTTCTTGTTGAATTTGACTCAAATTTTTTTCTTGTTAAGGACAAGAACTCAAGAAAGGTAATTCTACAAGTGAGAATTAGAAATGGGTTATACCAGTTGCCCTCCTCAGTTGATCCATTAGCTTCATCATCTGCTGTTCAAAATTTCACACCTGGTTCTCAAGCTCAAGCTCATGTGCTTCTTACAGAAAAGCAAACCTCAGCTATCATAAGCTGGCATAGGATCTTAGGATACCCTTTTCCTAAAATTTCATCTCAAGTTCTTAAGTCCTGTATGCCAAATCTCTCAATTAATAAAATTGAGTTATTTTGTTCAGTATGTCAAATGGGTAAAAATCACAAAATTGTGTTATCTATCTGCATCTAGAGCAACAAAGCCTCTTGAAGTCATTCACATAGACATCTAGGGGCTGTAACACTCCAATCAAAAAATGGCTTTAGATACTATATTATTTTCCTTGATGATTTTAGCAAATATCTTTGGCTATACCCACTCAAGAATAAAAGTGAAGCATTACAAACTTTCATTCACTTTAAAACTATGATTGAAAAGCAACTTGAAAATCATATAAAAACATTACATAGTGATTTTGGTGGAGAATTTAAAGCTTTTGCAAGATTCCTCAATGAACATGGAATAACTTATCTTTTCACATGCCCATATACTTCAACTCAGAATGGAAGAGCCCAAGGAAAACATAGACATGCAACTAAAATGGGCTTAACTCTCCTTGCACAAGCTCAACTCCCTGTTGACTTCTGGCTTAAAGCTTTTCAAACATTTGTTCATCTAATTAATAGGCTACCCACTCCAATTCTCTCTGACAAAAGCCCCTTCCAAGTGCTTTTTAACAAAAAAAAAACTTGAGTATCATACACTTCATCCTTTTGGTTGTACAATAAATCCTTGCTTAACACCCTACAATCAAAATAAATTACAATTCCATTCAACCAAGTGCATTTTTCTAGGCTACAGTACAGTACATAAAGGATACACATGTTTGTCAAAACAAGGGAGAGTTTATATTTCTAGACACGTTATTTTCAATGATCATGAGTTTCCCTACAAATCACTTTTTCATCGGGACTTGCAGCATCTTCCACAATCTAAAAATGAGACTAATCTATCCTTGCAGGCTCTTAATAGCACTATTCCCTCGCATTCTGGGCAATCAACCGGTGTAAATGAGTTCTTCCTTGTAGAAGTGGCTACAAACTCGAGCTCCTCTCCTTCAAGATTTGTTCAACTCCTCCTTCAAGGTCAGTTTCAAATTATAATTCTAATAATAACAGCAACTTTTCTCCTATTCCTACTTCTCATTCTAATTTTAATTCTCCTTATTCTAATTCTGAAACTGACAGTTCTACAAAATATATGATAAATCCCAATTTTCTAGATTCAGCTTCCTTAAATTCTCATAACCTAGCTGACTCTTCTGCCTATCATAACAATTCTGAAAATCAACTACCAACAGCCACCTCCATTCATCTTATGGAAACCAGAAGTAAAAAAGGCGTCTTCAAACCAAAAGTGCCATTTACAGGGTATATAAACTTGACACTATTAACTACTCTCCCTACAAGTGTTAACTAAGCCTTACAAATTCCAATTTGGAGGAAAGCCATGTAAGAGGAATTTGATGCCTTAATGAGGAATGAAACTTGGAATCTAGTGCCTGCCACTAACTCTATGAGTGTTGTTGGATCTAAATGGATCTTTAAAATCAAACATAACTCAGATGGATCTATACAGAGATACAAAGCTCGCTTAGTTGCTCAGGGGTACACTAAAACTCTAGGCATAGACTATTTTTACTTTTAGCCCAGTGATAAAGCATGCTACCACTAGAATTGTTCTCACTCTTGCCGCTTCATTGCAATGGCCAATACATCAACTTGACTTCAACAATACCTTCATAAATGACATTTTACAAGAGCAAGTGTACATGTCACAGCCCTAAGGATTCATTAATTCTCAATTTCCTTCCTATGTGTGTCACTTGAAAAAGGCAATATATAGGCTCAAACAAGCTCCTCGAGCTTAGTTTGACAAACTTAGACTCACTCTCTTAAGCTAGGGATTTCAACACAACAAAGCGGATCCATGTCTATTCTTTTTGCACCAAAATGACAAGCTCTTATATATATTGATTTATGTGGATGATGTGTTAGTTACATCTAACAAAATGGCTTATCTGGTTGATTTCATCAATGATCTACACAGAAATTTTTCTGTCAAGGATTCAGGGGCTCTTCATTACTTCTTGGGAATCCAAATTCGTAGGACACCTAAAGGGTTCTATTTAAATCAGAAGGGTTGTATTTAAATTAGACTTAGTACATGACTTATTTGCTTCACAAGTTTAATATGGAAAATTCTTCCCCTTATCTAACTCCAATTGCTGTGGGGACAGATCTTTATAAAGCAGAAGGAGAGTCATTTTCTAACCCTTCTCAATTTCGCAATGTCTTGGGAGCTCTTCAGCATTTAACTCAAACAAGACCAGATATTTCTTTCACCGTTAACAAGCTTAGCCAATTTCTTCACAATCCTAAGGAGATCCACTGGTAAGCTGTTAAACGCCTATTCAGATATTTACAAGGCACAAAAGACTATGGTATTTTTATTCAGTCCAGCCCCATGTTACAGCTCCAAGGATTTTCTGATGCATATTGGGCAGGATCAAGTGTTGAAAGAAAATCTACAAGAGGTTATTGTGTCTATTTTGGAAATGCCATAGTCTCATGGTCCTCCAAAAAGCAAACAACAGCTTCTAGATCTTCTACGGAGTCTGAATATAGAGCACTTGCTAATTTAGCTGTAGAGTTGCTATGGATTCGTTCCTTAAAGAAATTCATTTTCCTCTAACTAGTTCTTCGGTTTTCTGGTGTGACAGTATAAGTGCTTAAGCTCTTGCTACTAATCCAGTCCTTCATTCTCGTAGCAAGCACATTGAGCTTGACATTCACTTCATCTGAGATAAGCTATTGTCCAAGGAATTAGAAGTAGGATATGTACCTTCTAATGACTAAATTACAGATTGTTTGACTAAATCCTTATCACACACTCAATTCAAGTATTTATGCAGTAAACTTGGTGTTCAATCTCTCTTCCACTCAAGTTTGAGGGGGGATGTTAAACCAGAAGCACACTCAGCACCTGCATCATGCTAGCTGTCATCGTTTCCACTCTCATTAGCTTCAATATTACCTCTCTATCATCTGTTAGAATTATATTGAGTTGTATTCTTTACCATGTGCATATTGTAACTAATTCCTTTATATTCAGGATCTATTGCCAGGTATATGTATGAGCCATAAAGCATTGTAATTCTTCTATATAAATGTTAATAAATTTTGTAGCCACAATTCAAGGTTGCCTTCACTTTTCCATTCAGAATTTGACTAGAAGAACTGAGCCCAGCATGAAGATGCATTTCATAATGGGCAATTATTTCTCTAGGTCTTTTTTCTAATCGCTGAGTGTGATTGTTCGAGTTCTCCTTCATGATCCTTAACTCACGAGAATGATAAAAATGCTCTAATTTTCTTCACCAGTCTTGAGATTTCGTGAACATTTTTTAAGCTAATAACTATTTTTGCATGAATTTGTCAATCTCATATAGTTCATCATGAAGAGTCAGTCTACGATTGACTAGTTAATTTCTAAGGGATTTAGTGCCCCTCCCTAGAGTCAAACTCCATGGAGCTTCCTCAGCGAATGTGAACCGTAGGATTATTACTTCAGACGGATTAATGCTTCGAACAGCCCAGATTTTCTTTTTAAATTCCAAGATTTCAACCAATTAGAAGTTAACATGTGATGGTGGGATCCACGATCATTCATCTTCTTCCATGCCAAGCACCAACTGGCCACGATTTTTGCCATTTGCGTCCTGAAGCTTCGTCTGTCTGTGTTGTCATCGTGCAACCAACAACGTTAGCTTCTCCTCTGTTGTGCCAACACACGTCCTTCTCTGCTGTGGTGCCCAAAAAGGTAGCAAGAGCTTTAAATATAATTACAATACTTGAAGCAGGATCAACTCTTTTAGTTCCAGATTCATCATCTACCTTCAATCGTTTTGCTTGAGACTCCTCAGTGATCACAAGTCAAAATTATAGAAAAACTAGACAAATCAATATAAACCATCCATTATGAAAGGTAGTAAAACAGATGAGCCAACTTGTGAAATGGACTTTCATTTTCCCATCAGAAAAGAAGACAAACCATTTCCACCAAAAGAATGTCATAGAAAATTATATTTCTTCTTAGTTTTATACTTCTCTTGTACTTACTCGAAGGTCCAAGAGGAATAATGTGTTTGGATAGCAGTTTATTCATCCTAAACATGTCAGTGCAGTCTGTCTCGAATACCAAATGCAAAGCATCATCACAGATAATCTTTCTTTTATTATTGGGACCTTGGATGTTGTTTTTCCTTATGTATGCCCACAACTGCTTGACAATCTGTGTTTTACATATCAAGTATTTCAAAAGATTTCGACGATCAACAATTTGTTTCGAAAACAAGCTAACAAAACTGGTAAATTTAGATATCAACTACCTCAATTTTCGACAACGCTAGCTTGCTGACGACTACCTAAAGTTCAGGTGAAATGCCTCAAACTTTGTTAAGTTAATGAAAAGTATTTTAATAAAACAAATGTAGCATTTAGTTATCAAACATTAAAAAAAACTGCAATGGACTTAAAGACGTAAAAACTATAAAAATAAACTAAAATGGGAGAATTTTTGTAGTTTTTTTTTAAATACTTGTAAATTAAAAATGGAGTGTTATTTACAATTTCAAAAGAATATGCTTACAAGATTATTAAACAATAAAGCATATATAGATGCATATATGATATAATTTTGGAGAAAAAGAAGTGGAAATAATTAAAAAAAAAAAGAAATGGAGTGGTAAATGAATGGTGTGTGGAGGAAGTAAGAAAAGAATCTAAGAGAGGGATTGCCTTTGAGGATAAAGTTTCGCTATCAGAGAGAAAGAAGAAGGGTTGTAAGTCTCAATCATGGGTGTCTTTAAGGTTGGCCTATAACACTTTGGACTATAACACAAGCTAAAAAATGAATTATACAAAAATGAGATGTTTTTCTACTGAAGCAAAAAATAACGAAATCAACATAATGAAGTCAAATTCCCAAAAATTACTTATTAACCTAAGTTCAAGAGATAAAACTAATAAGAAAACGTACCTGAACAATTTCATTGAGGTCATCTTCTCTCTGAAGCACTTCACACCGACGGAGAAGAAGGACATGAGTTACTGCTGTTGGTGCAAGACAAGGGAGCAGAAGGATTAGTTGATAGGAATCAACGCCAACAATGCCAAACATGACAAGAATAATCTGGTTTATGGGAATCATGCAACGGAGGAGCAGGGGAACTCTGGTTCACGATAATACTCTGGGGAATCAATGACGGAGCACCATGGCGAAGAAGGATGTGCATTGGCACAATGGAGGAGGAGTTGGCGTTGTTGGTTATACGAAGGCGATGCAGACAGATGAAGCTTCACTGCTTAAATGGCGGAAATTGTGGCTAGCTAGTGCTTGGCAAGGAAAGAGATGAATGATCGTGGGTTCCACAGACACGTGTCAACTTCTGATTGGTTGGAATCTTGGAATCTAAAAAGGAAATCTGGGTCGTCCGAAGCAATAATCATATGGTTCACATCCGCTAAGGAGGCTCCATGGAGTTTGACACTAAGGAGGGGCGCCGAATCCATTTCTAAGTCAATGCTGAAATCAACTGTTAGATGAAGCCTATTTTTGTCCTCTAATGTAACATCAATCTATCATATGAAAAGAGGTAGATTTTTATCAGTACAAGTAATGAAAAGCTTCAGAAAATTTTACTCTAAAAATTTGGTAACTCTATCAACATTGTAAGTGGGACCGTGGGGGTGATAAAAGTGAAGCTTATTGGTGAGACCAAGGATGAATGCTTTGTTCGGTGCTATATGTAAGCCTGAGATTGAGTCCATCCCAGAGAATTAAAATATATATAGAATACTCATTTACATTTGGCATGCCGACGTTTCTTCGAACAGGGAAGGTGGGTTCTACAGTAAAAATTTCAAATTACGATTGCATCATTAAATATTTTCTACATTTTTATAAAAAATAATATTTTGTACAAGACCTGAAATGAAGAGAAATAGAAGACAAAATAGGAATAAAAAGGAAAGGAAGAATGGAAAGGAAAGGAGAATAGAAAAGAGAAAAGGAAAATGAAAAAAAGTTGTTTGGTATGGGATTAAAAAAAAGAGGAAAGAGAAAATAAAAAATGTAGTACGTATTATTTTATAGATTGTTTTTACCATAATACCTTCATCACTGTTCAGCTTTTTCTGAGATGGAAAAAAGGCTGACCCTCCTCCCTTTCTTCGTGCACTCCCCCTTCTCCTTCATGCCCTAGTCTCTAGTCTCGTCAACAGGTCATTCCTTCGCTATTCTGTTTACCAGCTCATTCGGATACCATATAGTCTGTTCACCATCCCTTTCACTCGCCTGTTTATTCGCCAACACCTTCACCGGCTAGTTTGCATTGCTTCCGAATTCAAGATGCAGAGGTAGGCTGAAAGTTTGAAATTTCTCTGTATTTTCTTGAAATTTCACCATCCGTTTCACCTGCTTGTCCGGTCAGCAATGCCTTCGCTGGATCATCTGCATTGTTTCTGGAGTCAAGACGCAGAAGTAGGCCCAAATATTGAAATTTCTCACACCTTCTATGGAATTTGCTGGTTGAAATTTCTGGATTTTGATGGTTGCAAAATGTGAACTTGGTTGTTATTGTAATCCCTCTTCCCTTAAAATTTGCTGGTTTTTGTTTTATTCAAATTTTCTCTGGAAGACTTTTTTTGGAAGGCATTAACCAGGGCTGTATTGTTAATATTATTAGATGTGTTGCTTTATCTATTTATCAGTATTAGACATGTTGTTAATATTATTAGGCATTAACCAGGCTATATTAGTTGCTTTATCTATTTATTAGTATTAGACGTGTTGAAAGAGGAGGATATATGGTTAATTGTGAACTAAGCAGAACTACCTACATTTGTTATGTCTACTCTAATTAGTATTAGCATGCATTTTTAAAGGAACCAATCATGTATATTGAGCTATACAAACTACAAACTCTACCATGTCTTTGTTGGAAAAGCTAATAGCAAATGTCCAAAAATGGACTTATATGTCATCTTTGTGGACTTCTACCTATGGCATTTCCAGGTGTGTGTCTCTTATGGATCTTCCCCTTTTGAGTTAGGGCCTTTATATTGTTTAGTTTGAACTTTTTCTTGAGGATGAGGAATTGTCCTCTATTATGTACCCATTTGGCTTTTTCTTCGTCCTCATCAATCAATTATTTTTTCATTAAAATAGACCAGTTGGTGCTGAAATCTTTAGCACTTTTTTTCAGTCTCTTTATTTTTTTTAATCTTTTTTACACTAGGTTGAGGAAATCATTGAAGGCCTAATGGGTTTTCTTTTTATATCTATCCCGTACTACTTTAATCTGGGAACTGATACAACATTAGGATCAATATAATAAAACATGTTTGGACTGCTGCCATGAACAAATGATTACTGGTTAGTTAATTTAAAGCATTGTTGTGTGAGCTAATATATATTTGAAATTGTATCATGTGATAGGAACAAAATGGCATCCTCAAGAGTTGGTGAGCACTGGCAAAGAAGGCTTCGACTTTGCATCAAATACTGCTATTGTAGAAAAAAAGCTTTTATCAAAATAGCCCAAACCGAACAGAATATGAATCAAGTGTTCCAAATTTGTGGAACTGGCAAGTGTCAATTATTTGATAGGGTGAATGTTGAACCGGGAAGCAATGTAGACGAAGGGGATAGCCAAACAACAGTAGCTTTTCATGATATTGTTAGTGCAAGTCTCTGTGATCTGATGGCGTCTCTTGAAGGTGAGATGGCTAAGTTGAGGATGGATAATGCCTCAAAGATGGCTAGGATGAGGATAGAGATTGAGAGCATCAAGAGAGATAGAGTAGTAATGGCTTTATTAATGAGTGTTCTACTGTTGGTGGTGCTTGTTAAGGTGTAAAACCATATTGTACGGTACCGTGTTTAATAATTATAAAAGAAACACCAAGCGTTGTTCAACTTTGACCAGTTTTAGTTTATGTGAATTCTTCTTCTCCAGTCTTGAATTTCTTAGCAATTTCTTCTTGTTGCTGCACATGTTGTTGTTGATGTTGTTGCTGGACTTGTCCCTAACTTCTCTTGCCTTTCTTTCAAAAAGGGCTATCATTTCCATCAAACTAACATTTACTTAAATGGCCATCACTGATGAGTTTTGCAATTTCAAGGCAATTATTTGAATTATCAATGTGAGTTAAAATTACAATGTGGCACTTACATCCATTTCTCTTAAAGTTTTAAAGCATTAAAGCAAGTTCTATATCATATTTAAATTCAAAGTAAGAAACTAGCTAATTCAAAAAGGGTCTTCATTTCTAGAATTAGGAACATAACAGAACATAGAACACCTGAGTTTGCAGCATTGATCATATTAAATCTTAGTGTGAACAATTTATAATTGTCCACAGTTTCGTTTCTTTATTTTGTTTAACCTCAGACAATCATGTTTTCGCATTCTGTAACTAAATATCATTAAGTAAAACATACTTTTCTAATTTTTCTTTCATTTAGCACTTTAATCAAGCACGTTATTCATCTTTTGCATTTTTAGGAATTTTTTTATTCCCATTGTTTTCGCAGAGAGGAGAAAGGGATTATTTATCCTGATATTTATTTGGTTTTTTAATGCTTTTGTAGTTAATTCAAGAGAAAAAAAAAAGGCTTTGGGGGTTCTTTAGTTAATAGGTTTCATTAGTGACCTCTCATTCTAGTGATGGAAAAGTGGGTTCTAAAGACATAAAAGTGAACATGTCCATATGCTACCATCATCAGTCACAATCTACATAAATAATCTGAATACGTTGCACATGCGTAATTTATAGGTTCCATCTTGCCAAAAAACATATTTCATCCTTACTTATGTAACCATTGAGCCCAAAAAGTATATATAGGCGCCCTAATACAAAAAAAAAACATAAATACAAACCTTATCCATACTTCTATAATTGCATAACAACAAATCCATTACAACACAAAAGAGACTTTTAAGTCACATAACCTCCTAGCGAAGGACAGATCTTACCCATGTAGCTTTCATCCCATCTGGTATCACAGGGAATTGAACCAGCAAACTGTGGTTCTGTACTATCACTAAGTTAGCCCGAATCACTTCCTTTTCAGTCAACCCTAGAACCTTCAACAATTCTTCAAGAAGCCTTTCCTTCCTTTCAACCATATTTAGTTCACAATTTAACACTTCGAACGATGTGGAAATGGAAGTGGAGGCAACATGCATGGACTCCCATAAACCTATTGTGAGGTTAGCCAGTGCTGTAGCAACATCATCACCACTACTTTTTCTTTGCTTTCAGCTTGAATTGGATGTTGCCTCAAACATGTTGTTTGCAGCTCCAAAGGATGGCACATCAGGTGTAGGCATCTCAAAGGCATCCATCTCTTCTTCTACCCTTAGTATGGTATCATCCTAAGCTTCTCCCTGAGTAACGATCTCTTGCCTAATGTCCACAAATGTTTGTGCATCCCTTCCTGATGTACAATCCCTCCCTCATACAATGGTCAGCTACTTATAGAAAGGGAATACACGTTTTCTTCACCCTTGTTTTCCTGGGTTGGCCTACAGATTAAACAAAGCACATGAGTCATACAGTTCCAAATAGATAAGCATAAAGAAACATAGATCTAGTATCTACCTGTATATATGCATTCCAGACAGTAAGCTCTGCTACAATATATCTCAAAGGCTAGATCCCATCTAAACCCACTCGTATTCGCTGCATGAAGTAAGTCATGCACAACTTGCCAGTTGTTCTTCAAGGTCTTAATATGAGACTGTATGTGAGGGATGACCCTAATGCCATGGCCAGGAGCCTTCTCAATAAGCATTGACTCAAGCTTCTACATGTACCCAGGCTTGAAAGTTTTGTCACAATGGAAGAGTGCCTTTTGGCGCAACTCGACAAGTGATTCTACAAGCAAGATATCCTCCTCAGGCGTCTACTGGTGTGTCATTTTCGAATCTGTTTACACAATACAGGTTCAAATGTATAACAAATTGTTCAATCACATTGCAAGTTCAGTTGTTTGAGTAAGCCACAATAATACATATTACCAATTGGTCAGGTAAGCCACCAAAAATACATATAACCAGTTGATCAGGTAAGCCACCAAAAATACATATAACAAGTTGGTCAGGTAAGCCACCAAAAATACATATAACAAGTTGGTCAGGTAAGCCACCAAAAATACATATTACTAGTTGTTTAGGAAAGCCACCAAAAATATATTTTACCAGTTAAGTAGGTAAGCCACCAAAAATACATATTACCAGTTGTTCAGAAAAGCCACCAAAAATATATATTACTAGTTGTTCAGGAAAGCCACCAAAAATACATATTACCAGTTGTTCAGGAAAGCCATCGAAAATATATATTATCGGTTGAGTAGGTAAGCCACAAAAATACATATGACAACCCTCAGACAAGGTCAACTTCGTTGGTTCCTAAACTCACTATATATTTCATCTGCTAGGTTATCTCTCCACTAAGCCCAAGCATCCGTAGGCTCAACTATAGTGAGATGATCATCGTCCGTGTATGAACTTCCTATTTCCATGTCATCTAGGTCTTCACCAACATCATCCAAGAGACCCTCCCTTTTTAGGAGATTGTATAGTAAGCAACAAGCAATTATGATGCGGTTGTGCATTCTTACTAGGTAAAATGATGGACTTCTAAGTATCGCCCAACACTATTTCAACACCCCAAAGACCCTTTCAATCACATTGTACGCTGCTGAGTGTTTCATGTTGAAACACTTACAAGGATTTGTTGGCTGACTATTATGGCTTTAATCATTTAGGTGGTGCTGTTGTCCTCTGTAAGGTGCTAGAAACCCTTCACAGTTTGTGTACTCTGCATCTACTAAATAATAACAACCTAAAATACAACATAGTAGTTGTCAATTAACTAAATAAATTGGGTCTATCCAATCATTTGTAAGAGTTGTGATCTATATATGATACTCACCTAGAGGTACCCTCAACCTATGTGGCCTAGAAATTGCATCATGTAACACACGTCCATTAGCTGCAGACCCCTCCCATCTAAGTGAAACAAAGATAAATTGCTCATCTTGATAGCGTACGCTTAGCACATTAGTGGTAATCTCGCTTTCTAGTTACAGTACCTCACCTTATCTTCTAGTGGAACTTTTATCCTTATGTGTGTTCTGTTGAGGGTGCCGATACAATTTTGTGAAAACGCCACCACAAATAGTCAAGCACCCAACAATGTACACTACTGCTCTACAAAAGTCAAGAACGACAATTACCTTGAACCATTTTCATCAAGTATCTGTTGAATCTGCATACACCGGATCAGGGTGCTTGAATAGCTTGTTATCTAGGTGCATCATAGCATTCAAAACTGATGTAATCAAAGATAACCCAATTGCAGCCCAAGAAAGGGAGAATACTTCAATTGGACCTCTAACTCGTTCAAGGGCTAAAGGGCTTGGATTAGGCTTAACCACATTGTTGAAAGTGGAAGAAGTGTGAATAAGATTACATGTGGGATAGTTGCATTTGTTGAATATAGTTGTAATCCATTACCTAGACATTTATTGTCTTTGACATTTAGCTACCTATGCATTTATTGTCTTTGACATTTAGCCTACACTACTTGACTTTTAGTTGATGCATTTAATGCATTAGTTGGAGTCTTTTGTCTTTTGTTTTGGAGACTCTCTGTAAAAAGGGTCCTTGCCATATATTGTAATCTATCCTTGAATCATATATGAGATAATGGCATTTTACTTTCAATAGGATTCTTGAGTTCTTTCTCTTATCTAACTTGGGTTAGTGGCAAGAGCAGCTAGATTTCTTATCACTCACGTTCTTCTTTCTTGAGTGTGGCGAGATCAATCCATTTCTCTTAGTTGTGGCGCCCTTTGGCTTATCAATTGAGTGATTTGGTTTTCTTTGTTTATTTCTTTCAACCTATCCAGAAAATCGGTCAAGTGTTTTCCCTCTAGAAATCACATCATATTGGTATCAAAGCCACTTCAATTCAGGTTCTATTATTTGTTTTGTGTTTTGCCCCTTCGTGGAAAGCTTAATTTTATTGTATTTTATTCTATGTTTTGCCACCTACATGGAAGGCTTAGTTTTCCTTATTTTGTATTCTACCACCTATATGGAAGGCTTAGTTTTTCTTATTTTGTAATCTGCCACCTACATGGAAGGCTAATTTTCTGGTCTATTCATCTTTATCTTTATTTCTATTCTTGTGTTGTTCTATTTTGTTCCAGCTTTTTTATTAAAAAAATTCATCGTTATTGTTCATTGTTCATCGTTATTGTTCATTGTTAATCCGAGTGTAAACACTTAGAGAGTGAACTTACCCTTCACCAAACTTAAACCAACAAATTACAAATCACTATGACAGGAGAAAATAGTTCTGAAGTTCCTTTTGGGCTTAGCCTACAACAAGCTCAAATTGTTGGCCTACAAAGAGGTCAAGAAGAAATGATGGAACAAATAGCTCAACTTACCACTCAAATGGCTAGATTTATGGAGCTACAACAACAACAACAACCAAGAAGAGGAGCTTATGTTGAACACCATGGAGAAGAATCTAAAGCTGAAGAAGGTGAACAACCTAGGCAAAGAAGGTAACAGAGGGAACGTGATGCCAACATCAAAATGAAGATTCCTCCATTTAAGGGAACAAATTCTCCTGAAGAATACTTGGAGTGGGTGCAACGAGTAGAGAAGATTTTTTGAATATCAAGAATATTCAGAAGCTACCAAATACCGTCTTGCAGCCCTTGAATTCACTGATTATACAAATCTATGGTGGAAAAATTTGAAGAATCAACGAAGAAGAGATGAAGAGGAGGAAGTTCGAAATTGGAGATTGATGAAAAGGCTCATGCAGAGGCATTTTTGTCACATCCCAAAACTTACATGTGATATAAACATAAAATACCTAGGGTGTACCTCCGTGGTACCCCATAATCTCTGTGAACATTCTTAATATCCATAATTATGTGAATCATAAATATTCCAAGAAAGATATTTTGTATACATATTCAGAAAATGTTCAACTTTCAAACATTATACAGTACTATACAACCTCCCAAGCCTAGGTGACCTACTAGATTACAGAGCGTTTCCTAATCCTTACCAATTGTTTACCAGACAAAAGTGGAGTATATCCTTAAAGGCTATAAATTCTTCTCCTCAACCACTGTATCTGAAAAGATAATCATGGAGAGTGTGGGTTTATCATAACTCAGTGAGTAAACAACTGTACATGAAAATATCATAAGCACAAACACCACATTTACTAATACAATCAATCTATCATTTATTTTAAATAATTATAGTATTATATGCCATAAATACTTGCACTGAGTGACTTGGGAATTTAACCCTCAAACTCTTTGTGCATAGGTTTTCACATTTATACACTGAGTGATATGGGACTCTAACCCCTTTCAAACTCGTGTATTGATTTTCACAGTTATACACCGAGTAGTATGGGACTCTAACCCTTTCAAACTCGTGCATAGGTTTTCACATTTATACACCGAGTAGTATGAGACTCTAACCCTTTCAAACTCGTGCATAGATTTTCACATTTATACACCGAGTAGTATGGGACTCTAACCCTTTCAAACTCGTGTATTAGATCTCGTAGATCTTTTGCTCATCAATAAAATAGTGAGAATTTATCACAATATAATTACTATGAAATAAATGAATTTACACATATTTTTATTCCCTTGAATGTCTATCATCAACCATAACAATCATCATATATTATCAACAGCGAGATTGATTATTTCTCACTTCAATAATGTTATAAACAAGACTTGTATTGTACCTTATCTAATAAGATCACATTAGTTTAGTAAGGTTATTCACTTACAAAATGTTCCAATTTATTCAAGGAACAATCACATCTAGTTCTTTAGTCAACTAGAGAAATCAATTCTCAAAGGTAATAAAATACCTTCCAATGATATTATACTTTTTCTCAACCTGAACACACACTGATAATCTTCTCAATTTCACAAATAACGCAAATGGGATTTATATTGTGCTTTGACTAATTTATTAAATTAATTTTGCAAGGTTGCCTACTCACCTAGATTCCACGCTCTCGGCGCTCCCACCTTGCGCCCCAATCATCCCTATTGTAACCAGGTAAAAACCATTAGGGTTACAAAATAGAGAAATTTCCTATCACTACTCTCGACCTTTACTCACATCTTAAGTCATAACTCCTAACCGGTAATGAATTTCTAAATGACACTTATACCATTGGAAACTAGACTCAAAGGGCTTTTCAACGATATAAAAAAAACTGATGCTACAGTAATAGTCAACGGTCAACGTAGCTACAGTAACGTTGACCGAGTCAATGCTACAGTAACGTTGACCGAGTCAACGCTACAGTAATGAGAAAATCTGGAAAAATTTTCTCAGTGAACAGTAATTTATGGGGAAAATTTTCGATGTTCTTCGTGTTGTTCATCCAAAAATCCTAAAATCATATCTAAAACAACATTTCTTTTGATTTCTTCCATGGGTTTTCATCCTTAATGTCTAAGGAGTGTTTTAACACCAAAACTCCCAATTTCTACCAACAATCCAAGCTCAAATCTCAAATTTTCATCAAGAACACTAATTTTTTCAAATATCCAAATTCTACGAAATTTCTTGTTCTAATAACATCATAAACCACCTAAGAATGTTTTACATTAACATCCACGCTTAAATTCATCCATTAAAACTCAAAATCTTAATTTTCTTCCATAGGTCCGAAAATGGAGAAAAAGAGAAATAGAGTAGATAAAACTTACCTCTTTACCTCTAGAACTCCTGAAAATCGGAAGTATGGTTAGAAAATACAAGATCGCCGGATGAAAATTTGAGAAATGATTGAAGAAGGGAAGATGGAAATGAACGAAGAACATGAAGCCTCGGGAGGAAGAAGGAGAAGAAAAACTAATAATTGTATGTGTGGGCCCCACTAATTTCTTTTTCGATAAAATCGCTCATAGCCACCTTAGCTTATAAGATTTGTTCACTTTAATCCCTCTCGATGTCTCAAATACCACTTTAACCTCGAATCCATCATCTTTTCGGTACCGGACTCATAATTCATTCTCATAAGCTTTATTCTTCCTCTCAGGTTTCTATTTGGTCATTTCTCAAAAGTCCTCTATACTTTCTTTTCTTTTCACTTTAGTCCTTGAGAATTTGTAAAAATTTCCTAAATTAAAAATTAAAATTTCTATTCCCAGATTTTCTTCACTAATTCAAAAAGCACATTTTCACGTAATTAAATTTTTCACTAAATTTCAAATTAGACTTTAAATATTCATATAAATTCTTGAGATATTACAATTTTGTACCTGATTACTATAAGCAAGAGCTTTATTTTAAGCTTCAAAGCTTGAGGCAAGGAGGTATGTGTGTTGAAGATTATGTTAAAAAATTTGAAACTTTGATAATTCGGTGTGAGCTGAATGAACCCCAAGAGTAAACCATAGCTCGATTTCTTGGTGGTTTGAACAGAGAAGTTGTTGACTTAGTAGAGTTACAGAATTATGTCTTCTTAGAAGATGTAATTAAATTGGCAATTAAGGTGGAGAGATAGAAAAAGAGAGTTTATGGAAGAAACAATGGAGTGTCTAAATCATTGGGGAGTAAACCTTTCCAAACACTTTCCCAAACCTCCCAAACCTCAAACACTACCAAAGGGAGTAATAAGGAGATATGGAAGAAAGAGTCGAACGAATCTGAAAGTTCTAAGGGGAAGGATAAGAGAGAAGACAACCAATCCTCTAAAAGAAACCGAGACATTAAGTGCTTCAAGTGCTTAGGTCATGGCCATATAGCATCCGAATGTCCTAACAGAAGAGTGATGATCTTGAAGGAGAAACAAGGGGAAATAGAGAGTGAAAATGAAGATATTGTGGAGGAATGTGAAGAGGAAGAATATTTTGACGAACAAGAAGTTGTTAAGTATGCTGATGAAGGTGCTGCCTTGGTTATTAGACGTGCCTTGAATATCCAAGCCAAAGTAGAAGAAGAACAGAGGGAGAATATGTTTCAAACAAGGTGCACTATCAGAGGCAAAGTTTGTAATGTGATAATTGATAGTGGGAGCTGCACTAACGTTGCTTCAACCACCTTGGTTGGCAAATTGAAGCTACCTATCATCAATCATCCCCGTCTATACAAGCTGCAATGGCTAAATAATCATAGCGAGATGAAGGTCACCAAACAAGTAAAGGTATCTTTCTCTATAGGAAAGAATTACAAAGATGAGGTGTTGTGTGACATAGTCCCTATGGATGCTAGTCATCTTCTACTTGGGAGGCCGTGGCAATTTGATAGAAGAGCACTACATGATGGCTTCAAAAACACCTACGCTTTTGAGAAGAATGGAAAGAAGATTGTGTTGGCACCTTTAAAGCCAATACAAATACAGCCGAAAGAAGATGTAATCGAGGAGAAGAAGCCTAGTTGTTTTGCTTCTAAGAATGAGTTAAAGAAGGCAATAAAAAGGGATGACTTTGTATTATTGCTAATTCTCAAGGAGATGAATCTAGAACTTGTAGAAAAGCTTCCTAAGCTTGTGAGGGAGTTGATAGAAGAATTTGCAGATATCTTTCCGAATGAGCTACCTAAGGGATTGCCACCCTTAAGAGGAATTGAGCATCAAATTGATTTGGTGCCCGGTGTTGCCTTACCAAATAAGCCAGCATATAAAATGAATCCAGAGGAGGCTAAGCAGCTAAAAAGGCAAGTTGATGAGTTGATTGAAAAGGGTTATGTAAGGGAATCCATGAGCCCTTGTTTTGTGCCTACATTATTAGTCCCTAAAAAGGATGGCTCTATGAGAATGTGTGTGGACAGTCGTGCTATAAATAAGATTACCATCAAATACCGCTATCCAATTCCAAGATTGGATGACATGTTGGATGAGCTGAATGGTTCCAAGGTATTTTCAAAAATTGACTTGAAGAGCGGCTATCACGAAATCTGAATAAAAGAGGGAGACAAGTGGAAGACAGCCTTCAAGACAAAGCATGGACTTTACGGATGGATGGTAATGCCATTTGGGCTATCTAATGCCCCTAGCACATTTATGTGATTGATGAATCATGTGCTTAGATCTTTCATTGGAAAATTTGTTGTTGTATATTTCGATGATATTTTGATCTACAGTCAAAGTTATGAGGAGCATGTGCAACATTTGAAGGAAGTCTTGGAAGTGTTACGAAAGGAGAAACTCTATGCTAATCTGAAAAAAATGCTACTTTTGTCAAGACCATGTGATTTTTCTTGGCTTTATAGTATCTCAGCAAGGAGTTGGAGTTGATGAAGAAAAGGTGAAAGCTATCAAAGAATACCTGTTCCAAGAACCATATCTGAAGTAAGAAGTTTTCACGGGCTTGCCTCTTTCTATAGAAGATTTGTAAGGGATTTCAGCACCATTTTAGCACCCATAACTGAATGTATTAAGGGAGGAAAGGAGTTCAAAATGGAGTGATGCAGCCCAACGAAGTTTTGAGCTTGTCAAAGAAAAATTGTGTAATGCACCTATATTGGCTTTGCCTAATTTTTTTAAGACTTTTGAGATTGAATATGATGCTAGTAGAGTGGGAATTGGAGCTGTACTTCTTCAAGAAAGGCGTCCTATAGCTTATTTTAGTGAGAAGTTGAGTGGAGCCAATCTTAACTACTCTACCTATGATAAGAAGTTCTACTCTTTAATTAGAGCTCTTGAGACATGGCAGCACTACTTGTTACCAAAAGAATTTGTAATTCACACAGACCATGAATCACTCAAACACTTGAAAGGTCAGAGCAAGCTGAATAGAAGACATGCAAAGTGGGTGGAATTTCTTAAAGCTTTTCCTTATGTGTTGAAGTATAAGAAGGGAGAAACCAACATTGTTACAGATGCCTTATCAAGGAGATATGCCTTAATTTCCATGATGAATGCTAAATTGTTAGGATTTGAATCTATTAAAGATCATTACATGGAAGATTCGACACTTGCTGAAATTTATCTCGCTTATGAGAAAATAGCATATAAAGGATTTTATAGATCTGAAGGTTTTTTATTTCGCTTAAGGAGGCTTGTAATTTCAAACTGTTCTCTAAGGGAATTACTTACACGAGAAGCTCACGAAGGAAAATTGGCTGGGCATTTTGGTGAAACCAAGACATTGGAGATGCTGAAAGAGCATTTTTATTGGCCTAACATGATTAGAGATGTGCATCATGTGATTGAAAGGTGTATTGTTTGCAAAAAAGCCAAGAGCAAGGAAGCAGCCCATGGACTTTATACACCTCTACCTGTTCCAGATCAACCTTGGACTGATGTTAGCATGGATTTCGTGCTAGGCTTACCAAGGACACAAAGAGGTAAAGATTCGGCCATGGTTGTTATTGATCGTTTTTCAAAAATGTCTCATTTTATTCCATGCCATAAGACCGATGATGTTGTGCACATTGCCAATTTATTTTTCAAAGAAATTGTGAGACTTCATGGTATTCTAAAGAGTATCGTGTCGGATCGTGATGTCAAATTTCTTAGCTGCTTTTGGAAGACTTTATGGAGGAAGCTAGGAACAAAGTTGCTCTTTAGTACTGCCTGTCACCCACAAACTAATGGGCAAACTGAAGTGGTGAACCGAACGCTTTCTACTTTCCTAAGAACTATCATTGGCAAAAACTTGAAAAGTTGGGATGAATACTTGGCCTATGCTGAATTTTCTTACAATAGAAGTGTACATGGTACTACTAAATACTCTCCTTTTGAAGTAGTTTATGGGTTTAACCCATTGAGCCCACTTGATTTAGTACCATTACCACTTGAGGCTCGAGAATGCATAGATGGAAAAAAGAAGGCTGACATGATAAAGAAGTTACATGAGAACATAAAACAGCAAATTGAGAAGAAAAACTCCACCTATGAGAAGACTGCCAACAAAAGAAGAAAATTTGTTCAATTCATTCCTGGAGATTTAGTGTGGGTTCATCTTCGAAAAGAAAGATTTCTAAACCAAAGGAAGTCTAAATTAATGCCAATGGCAGATGGTCCTTTCCGTATCATAGACAAGGTAAATGATAATGCATACAAAATTGATTTGCCTAAAGACTATATTGTTTCTACTACTTTCAATGTGAGGGATCTTTCTCAGTACTTAGAAGATAAAGAGGACTTGGATTTAAGGCCAAATCCATTTCAACCAGGGGAGAATGATGTAATCAAAGATAACCCAATTGCAGCCCAAGAAAGGGAGAATACTTTAATTGGGTCTCTAACTCGTTCAAGGGCTAAAGGGCTTGGATTAGGCTTAACCACATTGTTGAAAGTGGAAGAAGTGTAAATAAGATTGCATGTGGGATGGTTGCATTTGTTGAATATAGTTGTAATCTATTACCTAGACATTTATTGTCTTTGACATTTAGCTACCTATGCATTTATTGTCTTTGACATTTAGTCTACACTACTTGACTTTTAGTTGATGCATTTAATGCATTAGTTGGAGTCTTTTGTCTTTTGTTTTGGAGACTCTCTATAAAAAGGGTCCTTACCATATGTTGTAATCTATCCTTGAATCATATATGAGATATTGACATTTTTCTTTCAAGAGGATTCTTGAGTTCTTTCTCTTATCTAACTTGGGTTAGTGGCGAGAGCAGCTAGATTTCTTATCACTCACGTTCTTCTTTCTTGAGTGTGGCGAGATCAACCCATTTCTCTTAGTTGTGGCGCCCTTTGGCTTATCAATTGAGTGATTTGGTTTCTTTGTTTGTTTGTTTCAACCTATCCAGAAAATTGATCAAGTGTTTTCCCTCCAGAAATCACATCAAAAACCCTATTGAATTGTCTACTTATACTCTCTCTTGATCTCTTAAATCTAACTTGGATGACCCTATTCTTCATATGGTGAGACAATATGTGTGTAAGGAAAGCAACTTGGTCATCTACAAGCATATGTCTAGTGGGCCCAAGTCTACCTATAGTGTCAAGCATTAAACAAAGTCCATCTAAAGTTTGCCTATTCATCCTCGTTAGGTTGTGGCAAGCTGTGTCACTGCTATAATATAGACTCCTAAAAAAGAGCCCTATGAGCATGAAAATCAATAATGTAAGGTCTTCTACTAATTCGATGCCTATAAAGAATAACTCTCACACTCAGAAATGTAATAGGTACATATGATGAAGATCATGTTGAACCACCAAGTCATCACAGCAGTAATGATCCTTGTTCTCAAGTCAGCCATAACTAAATATGGTTGCCCGAAATAGTTAATTAAACTAGCTTACATTGTATAGTACACGACATGATTATCATGTAACTTGGCAACATGACATACTAAAGAAAAACCTAGCCAAACCAATTAAATGTTCATATCAATTTAATCAGCCAAGAACTTTACAAAATGGGCAAGGGTTATATACTAGCCCTAAACTGAGGTGATGAAATGTTGAGTTTTATCCATTTTCATACCTAGATGTTCCTTTTATTGATGGCTTGCAACGAGTTGTTTTGACCAGTGATAGTAAGATACATAAACAAGACCTTTAATAAGATATACAACTGTGAGAGTGACATCCAAAAGGAAATTTTGAGAGTACAAGTAAACAAAACTTGAAAGTAGGAACTACTTTAGTAGTAATTGCCCATAAGATATACAACACATGAATAGAGTAATAGACCAATTTATTAAGAAATAAACCCAATTCAGAAACTGCAACTTATCTTTCTCACATCCTAAGAAAACAACAGCACATCCTATTGCCATTTATTTTTTGATTTATACATAAACTTAATATCCAAACGAGTAAAATATTCATGTTATACATTCATTTGGTGGCAATTTGGAACCCTTGATCTCACCTCTACCAAACTCATAACTAGGAAAATTAAGGAACAAGAGGCTACCTACCCATAATCAAGCTAATAATATAAAAATATTATCATATATAAAGAGGCTGAATTTGTTATGGGTTAAACAAAAAGAACTGCACAGGAAATTCCAAGTCAATGGAATTAATCTGAAGAGATATGTATGTACTGGGTAAAGAAAAAAAATCCCCAAGAAGTGAGCTGTGACCTGACCTTCACAAGATTTCTGCATAAGAGAACAATCTATGTATCATTCAAAATCATTTACAATTACAATCTTCAAGGTTTTCTCTTGCTGCATCCACAAGGGTCAACCCACAGGACCTACTTTCAAGTGGCAAGTTGTTTACTTTTATTTTGCCACTTGACTATAGCAAAGACAAAACTCCAATTAACAAAAGTGTCAACTAGTAGTTGACTATCAACAAGTTATTAATAAGAAGTTAAATTCCCCAACTTATAGACAAGTTATAAGAAGAAACAAGAACATCATATATGCTATATATGTGTATGTGTATTTTGATTTTTCTGTACATTAAAGCAATGTGAAGAAATACGAGAAAGAAACAACAAATTTCAAACAATCGAACATGGGCAACAACAAATTTAACCCACACAGCAAACATTACGAAGAAAGGGGAAAAAATGAAATATGCAGTCAATGGGTTAAAGGACAGACTACCTAACAGCAGCACGAACACACCAGCTTCTTGAATGCGGATAACGGAGCCAACACACTGGAGCAGAAGAACAAACATTAACAGCGGCAAAAATGGCTTCCACTAGATGAGGTGAAGGGCAGAGTCGAGGGTAGGGCTTCTTCAAGGGCAAAGAGAAATAAAATTGTATGCAAACTCAGGGGCAGAAATGAATTTTCATAGCCTTTTCCATTGTCCACCCACAAGATCCCATCATGAAGAGTGAAAAGCGTCGTACAGTTAAAACTGGAAAATAGTCACACGATGGAAAAGAACGCCTCCGCTATAAATAGGAACCAAACAGGGGAGCAAGCACTATAAATGGGAGTTGAAGTTTCCATTCTAGATGGAAATGAGAACCAAACATACAATAAACAACAGGTTCGTGGAATATGGTTGTCTTAATTTAAGGATGTTGTTGGTCTCCTGATATAACTGGACTTAGAATTCTAATGACATTTTGACAACTGAAAATTCAAAATGTGGCTTGTTCAAACAACAAATATCTATACCCATGGCCTGAAGTGTTAATTGGCGATCATGTGATACTCATAACTAGTAGTGTTCCAATATGTTAAGTTGTTCTCATCCACTGTTAATCAAAGCTTCTTTCTAGGCCTAGGCCTATCATGATGTGATTTGATACTTGATCCCATTTTGTATGAATTAACCTTTTTTTAGGTCAAATAGATATCAATTCCATTACATTGACATCAAGCCAGAGATACATAAAATAGATCAGACCTAAAAATCGTCAAATACATAATAATCCTAAAACTTATAGAAGAGCGATACATGATTTAAAGACATATCCTAAAAATCAATATCAAGTATACATAGCAAAAATATGAGACTACACAGAGGCAAACCCTAAATCTAGCTGATTAAAAGAGGCAACACACCCTTAACCTTAAATTTGAGCCAATCTTCTTAAAACCCAAAGAAGAATATAAGCTGTTATATATGCTAGCAACCAAAGTAGGCTACAAAAAGCCCAGAAACCACCAAAAAGGCATAGACCAGAAAAAAAAAAGACTGTTTGGTAATTTGAGTCAAATCCGCACAGAAGATGGCATCGAACCCTTCCTTCGCATCTCTTTCAATCCACACCTTCGCCGCAACATTGATTGGGGCCATAGTTGCTCCTTGGTAATCCCTGATAAAAGTCACCATGGAAAACCAACGTCGTCAGGATGAAGATCAACAAATTCATTCACCTTAAACTATAGAAGGCGATGTTTGGCTTTAGAGATCTAGTGCCGGCATAAAGAGAAGAGGAAAATGTTCTAGCATTGCCTTCACTATCGAGCTTCTTCAAAAATCCTCTACTTATGGAGATAAGGGGTCTTCTATAAAGGAAGGGACAAAACTCCCATTAGATGGAAGGGGAAGAGTAGAAAAGATGAGGAAAGAATGGAGGATAGCTTGAGGGGCAGCCCTCACCCGGCACGGCAAACAAAAACTGAAACCTTAACAGAAGAAAGGTTTTTTTTTGGGTGTATGAATTAACCTACTAGTGCATCAGTTGCCTTAGAATAGACGGTTTCTAAGGCCTTTTCTACTTCGAGGGTCTTTGAAGGCTGGACTTAGCTGCATGAGCCATGAAAGTTGAAAACTTCAGTTTTTCTATTTACAAAATACAAATGTTAAACTATTAACAAAATAAGTCAATTAGGGTATAACGTGTCAGATACAACTTGTGACTTCAGAATCTATGCAGTGTTTACAGAATGCCATTTTTCTTTTAGCTAAAGAAGAATGTTTAACATTGGAATTGAATTGTCTTCTTGTTTGCTGGTGGACAAAAAGTTATTTACTTCAAGGTTGCTTCTGGTACATAAGTGATATTAATCTAAGATGGTCACAAGGATGAATCCTTCTTTTGGAGGTGGAGTTGAGTGTAATATTTAGAAAAAAATGGGTTAATTGGCATCCACCAAAGTGAGAAGATGCGAACAAGAATTTAAGAAATAGATTACCAATCAGATGACATAATATATGAGAGCCATTCTTTATTGTTGATGCAGCATAACCTTTAGGAGATAAATATTATACTTTTCTCTATGTAAACATAAATTGGATCCTTTTTATACCTTTATTGTTGACCACCGAAGGCCATTGTTTGGTATATACTCAAACTAATAGCCTTTAATTAGGGTCTCTTTAAAAGACATGGAACTCAGGTCAAGTTATTTGCAAATACACCCATGAAAAACTCCTCTTATGATATAGCCATTGGAGTATCACACAATTTCTTAGATTGTAATAAAAATTTATTTTATAATATACATGAATGTTTGTAGCAATAACTCAATTATGTCTGTGAATTGTAATAATCGAGTAAAAAGAGGGATCAACACTTAAAAGAGGTAGTAGAGCTCAACAAATTCCCCTTAAAACAATTGATAAGCATAGGTGGTAATCTAGAAACAAGAAAATGAAGCATCAATGAGAGACATGAAATGGAATCGAATACAGAGATAACAAAAGTATGGTTTATGTTCGTACTGTTTTTTTGTTTATTTGTTTCTTTTAAAACTAAAATAGAAAAATAAATAAAAATAGTAATCTGACGTGCCAGCTTCGAACCAATGACCTAAGGATGGCTTTGGGAGAAATCCACTACAGTCCTCTGCTCTACCAACTGAGCTAAGGTTGGAGCATGGCTGTTGGGATTCAAGGCCAGGTCTCCGTGGAATTCTTACCACTAAACTACAGCCACTTGTTGATCTGTTCTTACACATAACTATATATCATTGTCGAACTACGTAGAAGGATATGCGCCAGTGGGTGTTGCCAAATTCTTCCAAAAAAAAAAAGATGTTGCAAGTTCATGCTATAAAAGATTCCATCTTCCCTTGAGATATGAAAATGATTTTGAACACTAATCAATATATTTGATAGAAAAGGGAATAGAAATAGAGTATTTTATTAAAATAATTTAATTTTATAAAAAAATTAGAGAAATTTTTATTATCTCTTTTATTTTTTCACTCTTTCATTTTACTTTACCGACTCCCTCTTCTCTTTTGTATCCTATCAAAAACACCTAATTTTTTTGTGTCCAAGTTGTTGACACTTAACATTTAACTCTATATATAAATCTCTTATTGACAACAATCTCGTTGACAACAATAGATTGTTGGCAAAAAAGTATGTTGAACATTTATTTTTATTCTTTATATTTCAAATTTGATTCTTTATGTTTTAAAGTCTTATTATTCTAATCCTTTTCTATTAAAATTGTTAGTCCATGTAACGAAATTAATATGTTATCTTCTAAATACTAACATGATTGATTTACATGGCTGCTGACTAATTTTATGTGTCTCATGTGTAATTCTCAAGCCAAATTATCAAGGAAAGACCCAAAATTAAAGACACAATAAAAAGGAGGAAGGATAAGGGCATTTTGGTATTTTAAAAATTATTTGTAGGACATTAATATTTAGTTAGTAACCATCTAGATTAGCTATATCAAATCAGGATTCACTCATATGCAGCACAGGTACCATTGGATGCATCATCCAACGGCTCTAATATCTTCTTCATTTTTTTTTGCCTTTTATTATATATATATATATATTAAAAAATTCTATTAACTATTAAATATGATTCAATTATCACTAAATCTAATGGCTAATGTAATTTAAAATAAAATAAAAACAAAAAAAATCAGAGTCCTATGCTACACAGGAGCGATTTAGCTATGTTAGTATTTAGAAGATAATGTGTCAACTTTATTACATAGACCAATGATTCTAAAAAAAAATTATTAGAATAATAAGACTTTAGAATATAAATAATTAAAATAAAACTTCTAAGATGCAAATAACCAAAATAAAACTTAAAATAAATATAAAAGATTAAAATACTATAGCAAAGTGTTAAATTCAACCTCTTGTTTTAAAAAACTTAAGGGCTATGCTTAATAGCTAAAGAGGTACATTTTTTTATTTTAATTACTCAATTTTAAATTTTGAAACTAGTATTTAGAATAGTTTATTCTTGTAAATTGATGTGAGAATATGCGTTTTTCAAAATACCGAGAAAGAAATTTAATTTTGGTTTATGTGCAGGCTGTCCTGGCAAATTACTCTCACTTAACATCCTTTATATAAAAACCCGCTGAAAAAACAAAATTTACATGTTGTTTATCAGATTTTTAATATCAAGTTATTTAGTAAAAATTAAACATATGAGTATTTTTTTATAAGTTAGCATTGTGTTCTTAATTTTTATTTTTTAAAAAAATCATTTTATATATCATAATTTAATTTTAAAATATGATAATCAACATTTTAAAAATTACATGTAATTTTTGAACAATATGGGAAAAGTACCTATTATAGTTGATCATGAGCTAAAATTTAGATTTTATCTTCTATGAAACTTTTGCGAATTTTAAATTTCAACAGCTGAATCTATGAGTTTATCATGATGAGCTGTAACTGGCTACTTTAAGAAAACATTTATTATTATTAACAAATACAAGAATAAACTTATTAGTTTATTTGATAAAATTTACATATATAAAAAAATATTAATGCTGTTCGGCGACAACTAATTGAGGAGATATTTTGGGGACAGGATCCAGTGTTTGTCTGTTAGGACAGGCACCGTTTTTGCAACTGTTGCAAAATATTAATTTTTTTATTTGTTAAAATACTTTTAGTACAGTTTTATAATCGTTGTTAAAAATATTTTAGTAACGATTTTAATTATTGCTAAAGGCCAAACACGGCACCGGATCCTATTCCGATATTTTGAGTTTCATTCTTACAATCAACGGTTTTTTTTGGGGGGGGGGGGGGGGGGTAACCGCATAATTTGATTTTTAAATATATATTTCACAATGTTTTAATTCTAAATTTATTTTTTAGAATCAGATTATATATATGTGTATATATATATAAACTATACTTAATACCTTTCTAATTTGAAATATGATACTGGATTTTCTTAATATTTTAATACATATTGCAGAAACATCCTTCCAATGTATTTTTTGTCAAATGAATTACCACAACACGAGATTGTAATTTCATTTTTATTATAATAAAAATAGTAAAGTTAATGTAACATTTAATATGAAAATGTGTCTAATTTTTTTATGTGACAATATAAATTATTAAGTATTTTTATTATTGTGATAATAAGTGTAACGGAAAAAAGTAAAACTAGAAGAATAATAAATGTGGTGTAACCAAATTTGAAGATAGGCTAGTGTAATTTACAGTTGTAGTACAAGGAAGGACAAGTTGCACGCATGCAGGGACCGACCAGACTGAAAGCAGATTCTTTTCTATACTTGAATATGAGAAGCTCCTATTTTAACATAGACTGTTGATGCGTCATATCTAATTATCTATGTTTATCTTACATTTTTTTTGTTGTTGTTTTTTCTTTAATTGCACTTATCATCTAATTTTGATCAACATCTAATACAATTTTAAAAATTTAAAAAATAGAAAACATAATGAAAACATGAACCGTTAGATGCTTATTTAACGGTCTACGTTAGAGTAAGGACCTTTTATGCTTTTCAAGCATAGAAAGAATTCGTTTCGACTAGACTGAGAAAACAGAGCACCAAATTATGTGTTAGTGTCTACTTTCCCCACCATATGCTCAGAAATCCACTTTCCATCTTTCTCCCACCAATGCTGATCAATTACACTTACAACAGCTTAGTATACACACACACACACACACACATTTATGTGATGTGTTATCTGATACTGATAAAGTTATTCATGTGAACTAATATTTTTCAGCATGAAAAATTAGTATTGACGTTGATGGTTAATAATACATGCATATAGGTTAGTATTGTAAAAATCGGATAAGATTAGTCGATACAATCTGTTGGGCCGAAAAAAGGTCAAAGAGTTAGTTTGGAATAGCTTTTAAGACCGATAAATGATTGAACCAGCCAAAAATCAGTTAAATCAGATAAAAAACGGTACTGAATGAATTGGTTAAAGCAGTCTACTTGATTTTTTTGTGTTTTTCTTTATTTTTTTAATATTTTTCTTACATATAATCAGGTAACAAAGAAATTAATATTACAAATTAGTCAATTTTAGTTGAGATATCAATATATTAGTATTTTATGAATTTAATATGAATGAATATTATATTGATTAATAACATTTATTTATTACTTGGTCAATTTTTGTTGTGAACTTTTGATTATAAGTGTTATTTTGTGTAATTTGATATTAAATATTATTTTTAATTAAATTTATAAATTTATATTTATAGTTTTAATTATATATATATATATATATTTAATTTTTTAAAATAGACCGGTTTAACTATTGTTCGACTGCGATCTGACAATTGATCATTGAATTAGTGCCTACACACACACACACATTTATGTGACGTGTTATCTGATACAAGTTATTCATGTGAACTGATATTTTTCAACATGAAAAATTAGTATTGATGTTGATGGTTAATAATACATGCATATAGGTTAGTATTGTAAAAATCAGATCAGATTAGCCTGTACAATCGATTGGGCTAAGAAAAGGTCAAAGAGATAGTTTGAAATAGCTTTTAAAACTGATAAATGATTGAACCAGCCAAAAATCAGTCAAATCAGATAAAATCGGTATTGAATGAATTGGTTAAAGCAGTTTACTTGAATTTTTTTGTGTTTTTCTTTATTTTTTTAAAATTTTTCTTACATATAATCAGGTAACAAATAAATTAATATTACAAATTAGTCAATTTTAATTGAGATGTCAATATATTAGTATTTTATGAATTTAATATAAATAAATATTATATTGATTAATAATATTTATTTATTACCTGGTCAATTTTTGTTGTGAACTTTTGATTATAAGTGTTATTTTGTATAATTTGATATTAAATATTATTTTTAATTAAATTTGTAAATTTATATTTATAGTCTTTAATTATATATATATATATATATTTAATTTTTTTAAAATAAACCGGTTCAACTACTATTCGACTACGATCTGACAATTGATTATTGAATTAGTGCCTCCATTAATTCAATAATCAATCTAGTTTTTCAGAATCTTGATGTAGACACTTGCCAAATTATTACTGTATATAATTGGCAAGCATTTAAATAGTTGTTATTTCATCCGCATGAGTTTACCAAAGTTGCATGTTGGAGAATGTTGGTTAAAACAAAGCATAAAGGACCAAGTAGTGGTTTAACAATAAGGGGTATGCATAATTTAACAATTGGTCATATGTATGAGCATTTCCAAACTTCAACACACGGCCACGATGCATAAATGCGAGTTTACACATTTTTAGAGTCATTTGGTTATGTGTTCACACCAACCTCATAATCGATTCTTATTTGCAAACCTAGGTTTGCTTCACCGGGTCACATGGAGCTTCTACCATTAATGCGGTCCACCTAGCCATTCCATCGTGATATTATTTGATGTATTTTCCTGTGATAACCTTCCTTTTTTCTTTGTCTCTGTTTTTTGTCTATGGAAGGAGGGAAGTGTAATACCCCAATAATTTTTATAAATATTTAAAGTTTATTTTGAAGTTTATTGAAAAATCTAATTACATGGAAAATGTTCTTTTTGAATTAGTGAAGGAAATTTTGGAATAGAAATTTCAAATTTTTAATTTGGGAAATTTTTATAAATTCTAAAGAATCCAAGTGAACAAATCTTACAAGCTAGAATGGCTAAGAGCAATTTTAACCAAAAAAAAATTCTACGGCCTACGGATGGACACTTGTACGCCTCCCTTTTCATTAGATAAAAATCCAAGTTTGATAAGGAAGCCCACTCACAGATTCTTCTTAGTGTAAGATAGGACATAAAAAAAAAAAAGGAAAGAAAGGAAAGAAAGGAAAGAGAGAAAATGGGAGACCGAAAGGGAAGATGGGGGAAAGAGAGAGTGCTTTCTTCTTTCTTCTTCCTTATCTTTTCATTTGGTTTTCCTTGTTGCTCCACCATGTAACAGAGCTACGAAGACAAAGGTATTGGATGGTAAGAATTCGAACTCATGATTCCCTCTCATGAAACTTTTAGTTGAGACTTCTTTCGAAGATGATTTCCTTAGTGATGTTGGATAATTTTCTTTTGGGTTGATTTTGAGTTTTAATGGATGAATTTAAATATGGGTGTTAATCTAAAACATTTCTACATGTTGGATAATAATTATAAAACAAGAAATTTGGAGAAAACTAAGAGAAATTCATAGAATTCGGATATTTAAAAAAGTTTGTGTTCTTGATAAAAATTTGATGATTGAGGCTTGAATTGTTAGTTTAAATTGAGTTTTTGGTGTCAAAACAATCCTTAAATATTAAGGATGAAAACCCATGAAATAAATCAAAAGAAATGATGTGTTTGGATGTGATTTTGGAATTAAAAACACGAAAAACGTTACTGTTCATTCTGAAAATTTTTCAAAAAAATATTGTTCATTGAGAAATTTTTTTCAGATTTTCGCAATTACTGTAGCATTGACTCAGTCAACGTATTGTGGCATTGACTCGGTCAATGATACTGTAGCATTGACTTTAGTCAAAATTACTATAGATGTGTTGACCGTTAACAGTTACTTTAGCATCAGTTTTAAAATATTCATAACTCTTTCATTCGAACTCCATTTTTAGCAAATAAGATATTGTTGGAAAGCTCTTTGAGTCTAGTTTCTAATGGTATAAGTTTCATTTGAAAATTATTTATCATTTGAGAGTTATATTCAAAGGAGTGATCAAAGGTCAAAATTGTAGTAAGGAAATTTCCTATTTTATGACCCTAATATGTTTTTGGCATGATTATCTTATAGGGATGGATTCTTTTATGCATCGTTCATATATTTTGAAATGTCGTGATTAGTTTGGATATAGAAGAAATTACCTTCCATCATCTTACACATCTTCGACGAAGATTCAAGGTAAAATTAGGCAAATATCAAGGTGAGAGATCCTACCTTACCTTATTTGCTTGTTTTATGTATATACATTAAAAGTGTACTATAAACACACACACACACACACACACACACACACACACATATGACATGAAATTAATACATTCATGTTATGCATTGAAATGTGCAAGTGTGAAACTATTATGACTTCATCTAGAAATTTATGTGCATGAAAGTACTTTTATAAAGTCAAGATGTATAGTGATGAATATTTTGAATTTTTCCTGAAATGGGATGCATATAGTTTTCTATGTTTGTGTAATGTGATTGTGTTTGATCTTGAAAGAAATGGAAATGGAGTTTATGGGATCCCTTTGAGGACAGTGATGAAATAAGGGTAAATTACAAATTTGTCCCTTTGAGTACAGAGATGAAATAAGGGTGGAATAAAGTTACTATGGCCACGTGGTATTAAATATGATATTCGTCCATTTTATGGGAGGGGTGAAATAAGGTTGGATTACAGATTCGTTCCTTTAAGGGCGGGGTGAAATAAGGATGTTGTGGCGGGGGCCGTGGGGCAACAGCAACTTTATGTGAATGGGACCCCAAAAAAATGTCTGAAAACTTAAATTAAAATTGTGTGAATTGTTTGAAATGTGATTTGACTTGATTTGGAATGTGTCTATTAATAATTGGAAGGTGTTTTTATTGTGTGTTTTGATAAATATATTATATACCAAATTTTAGATGATTCTACTATCAGATCAAGTATGTATATATGTATGTATATATATATATACCTATATTATGTGTGAATGTGATAGGAGTAGAAGCTGTCTTCAGTTTCAGGTATGGAGAAATTCCTAGTTTGATGACGTTCACGCCAAGATTACCTTTCCATTGGTTCAGAATAAAGGTATAATGTTTAGGTCTTATTCTAAGTTGTATAAATTTAGAAAAGCTCTGTAATCGAAAAATTTAGTTTTGTGATATAATGTGTACGACTGTAGTGTGTATAGAAAACTCAATTTAGCCATACTTTCTATTTTTTTTTGTGAGAAGAGAAATAGTTCACCTCTTTTAATTTTTAAATCATACAATTTAAATTAATTGCATTTAAAATAATGATCAAAATAAGAATTAGTATTGTGCTTAAGAGAAAAATAGGCTTACAGAGGTGAGATGAAATTAACCTTCCGTGCCGGTTATATACTTAGATTTTAGGGCGTGACAAGAAGACTGAGGGAAAAAGGGAGGGACTTTGCAGTGTTGCAACGATGGCCAACAGTGGAACTGAAGAAAAAAGAGGGAGTAGAAGAAGGGTTGGTCCCACGCACATGCTCTTCACTCTCTGTCTCTCTCTCTCACAACTCTTACACCTCCTTTGTAGTGTGAAGGATAAGGGTTGGTCAAAGGGTGACACCTGGTGGCTAACGACAGTAAAAATCACCATTCACCTTCCTCCTGTTCTCTTTCTCTCGGTTGAAGGGTGGCACCTGTGAAGGATAAGGGTTAGTCGAAGGGTGGCACCTAGTGGCTGATGACGACAGAAATCACCATTCACCTCCCTCTTGTTCTCTCTCTCTCTCTCTCGGTCGAGGGGTGGCACCAAGTGGATGATGACAACAGAAATCTCTCTCTCTCACAACCAAGACCGAAGGTGGGATGTTTAAAAAGGGTTTAATATTAGTGGAGAAAAGGGAAAAACACACTTCAGTCCAAAATGTTTGAGTTATATAGCAATTTGGTCTTTCTTCTTTTCTTATTTTAGTATTGATCAAATTAATAGTAATTATATATATATATATATATATATATATTAATTTCTCAATTATTATTGTATTATTTGATATGAGAGAAATTAAATAAGGATAAATAAAATAAAATAATATAAAATATATACAATTTATGATAATTACATATTTAAAAGTGCTTACTAACCAATATTAAAATGAAATATATTTTCAAAAATTACTTTTCTAATAATAGTTTATAAATATAAATTACGTTTATGCAAATTTAAATTTATCCAAAATCAATTCTAAAAAATTAATTATACTCAAAACTTAGGTTTACCTACTGGTTTTCCAAACACCTCCTATATAAAAAACCATTATATTAATACAAGACTAACAAAATTTACAAGGAAAAAAGGGTAAAATTATGTTTTTTTTTTCCTGAAAATTTAGACAGATAAAGTAATATTACTTTTCCATGATTAGAGATGAGACTAAGTATTTTTAGGTAGATAAATAAAACAATAAATAGGTCTATAATTTACTCATTTTTCAAAACTGAATGAACTCAGAAATTTCTCTGAAGACGTGGAAAATTGAGTAAGGAATAGTGGCAAAAAGCAAAAGCAGTAGCAATGAATAGCGTTCCAAAAGATGTAAGCATTCCAAAGTGGAAATGAATGTCAGGGAATCTAAATACATATGGTATAATCATAACTCTCAAAGCTACTTTGGAGCCATTCTCACTCCTTAAACACCAATGTGCATGGTGCTAGAGATAGCTCCTTGCTCTTTGATACTAATAAGGCACTCATTCATTCTTCTAATGCTCTCTGCTTCAAGTCTCTTGCTACAGCAGCAGCAGCAGTAAAGGCATGGAGTGCAACACAATTTGAAATCTAAATAACCCAATCATCACCTGCACGTACCCATAATGGAATACAGCTTCCGGCCACTAACTCATCAAATACTTTCAGAATCTTGGTAATTCTATGTTGGAATTTTTTTTATGAAATAAATCTGATATGCCAGATTAATTATCAATCAAAATAAATAACTACGTCTTACAAAGTTCTTTGGCTTTATCAAGTCAAATTATAATTTTTAAGTATTAATGGACAAACATGTTTTTCATTATTAAAATTCACTTTTAACGCTATCATATGATATTTTTTACGTGACAATTTTGATCTTAAGTTTTTTATATTATTTCTCAATTACAAAGAAAATAATCAAAAACATTATATGGAAAATGCTAATTTTTATAGAAGAAGAATTCTTGAAATTACAAAAATAAGAACTCACTAAATATATTAATAGATCATAAATTCGTGAGATTTCTTGGACACATTAATGTGTAATGACATAAACGGAAACCAAAATATATATGGTCTTTAAGAAGTTCATGGGCAAATGCAAAGATGCCATAAAATTTAGGTTGAATTTTTAAAAGCATTTGTTGTTATTGTTATTATTTAAAAAAAGAATGTTATGCATAACTCATTCTTACAATTTAGTATCATGTAATTAAATAATTAATTATTTTAAAATAACTTATTCACATAAAATATTTCAATTACAAAAACATAAACTTGTGATAAACACTCCAATATTCCATTCAACTAAGATAAAATAATAAAATTAATACATAAGTTTTAGCCAAAAATGATATTTTAGTCCTCTATATTTAATTATTTTAAGTTTCATTGTGGTCCTTAATGTTTTAAAAAATTTATATTGGTCCTCTATATTTTGAAATTTGACTATTCTAGTCATTTTTTGTTAGAATTGTTAGCTTATGTAATGAAGTTAATACGTGATTCTTTCAAATACTAACATAAAATAGCTATATGGCTATTAATGAGATATTAATGTCTCACATATAATTTTTAAAATGCCCTTATACTTAAATTTTGTTAAAACCATTTTGAATATGATGAAAATTACACGTAAGACAATAATATTAAATTAGCACCTAGTAGATATGTTATGTTAACATTTTGAATATAGCATATCAATTATGTTACAAATACTAACAATTTTAACGATAAATAATCAAAATAATAAAATTTTGAAATATAAATAATTAATATAAAACTTTAAAACATAAAGAATGAAAATTAAACTTAAAGTAAATATATATGACCAAAATATCATTTTTGCCAAAATTTTAAAGTATAAAAAAATTCTTCCACAAAACAGTGTTTGATGCTTTATATTTAAATGATATTTTATTATATTTTACAGCTTAGTTTTTTTTTTACCTTTTAAAATTGATAAATTAATTTTGTAATCATATTTAAATCAAAGTCTAGACTGTAGTTTTTTATTTAAAATATAGTTTCAATTATTTGTTATCAATAAAAAAATGATAAATAAATAATTTTGATTAGTCCGTATGCTTTGAGTCTTACAAAAAATTGTTTTATCATCATTGAATGACGGGCAGAGAGAGAGAGAGAGGGGTATTGAGACCTGTGATTGAGAACCAGAGCTTGGCACAGGGCGTATGGTGGCGGAGTCAACTTCACCGGTAGGCAGAGGAACGGCCGGATTGCTGTTAATAAACGGCATACCGCCTACTCCCTTATCTGTCGAAGGCCCTGGTGACGCCGCTTCCCGAGGACGAAACGGCCATGAAAATGTAGGCGACGACGGCACTTCCACCCCTGAGGAAGGACTCGGAGCCCTCCTCGGAGAAGCCCCCGGCGACGTCGATGGTGGCGGTGATACCGAATTCGAGACCTTTATGGCCAGCTTTTGAGAAGCTTGGCCTGCTGTGAGCGAGCCATCGTTGAAGGTAAAGTAGAAGAAACCAGTGCGCGATGGGTGCCACTGAGAAAAAGAAAAATCAAACAATTATGGTTATCGATTTTCTGAAAATTTTGACATACGCCAGATGAAAATTGCGTACAAGGATGGAGACTTTGAACTTCGATGCGATTTATACAGTGTTCAGTGCAATTTATAGCTTCGTATTATGTTTTATAGGATCGTTGGACACGTATCAAACACAATGTAGTTCTGTTTCTGAAGAGTTTTGAAGCGCAGCTTCGTGGCGATTTTAAAACAACTCAGATGAGATTTGAAATGCCCTGCTTCAGATGAAGATTGCTGACAAAGGCAGAGACTTTGAATATGTAACACGACACAACAGAAACACACGGATAAAAAAATAAAAAATAAAAGTGTCATGTGAATCATCGTGGTATGACTTTGTTTTTGAAACATTGGTGTTTCGTAGGGATTTTCAAAAGCCCCAAGTTGAGGGTTGACATGATTTACCGTGTAGGATGTAGTGTTGGACTTGGTAAGAATAATGGCCTGAGAAAAATTGCAGAGATCGAAGGCTCTTTGGTTCTGGAAAATGTAGAGATTGTAATGCTGCTTGTGCTTGAAAACTGAGCAGAACGGAGAAGAGAAAGCAGAGTAGTGTTAGTTAATTTCTATTACAATGAAGATTCCAGTAACATTTCCATTTTGGGTTTTGGAGAACTTACCGATGGAATCTCCAATATAAGCAGTGGGATTTTTCCATTCTGAAGTTCCATCCACCAGAATTGTGGAGGAATGAGAAGACTGGAAGAGAAAGGTGAGAGTAGAGAAGAAGAAGAAGAAGAAGGAGAAGAGAATGGGAGAGAAAGACATTATTATTGTCTCATGAACCTGCTTTGTTTTAGAAGAGAGAGAAGGCTTTGGAGCTTTTTGGGGAAAATACTTCTGGACCAGTGTGTAAGTAATTATGGCTTGGCAATCGATAAAAGATTTTGAAATCTGTGCTTTTGAGGCTGTTTTTGGGGGAAGAGAGAGAAAGAGTGGGGAAGGAGACTGCTGATCTGTCAGATATGTTTGGCTTTTGGGAAGAGTTTGAATGGGTGCCAGTTATGGATTTTTAGTTTCTAAGTTGTGTATTTATAAATTATAGTTTGGGTTATATTAATATAATTTTAGTGTAAAATAATATATTTGAAAATTTTTTTATTAACATAATTTTATTTTTAAATTATAATTTTGATAAAATTTTAAATTATTATTTTTGTAAATTATAAAATTTAAGTTTTTTAAAATTAATTTTACAAAACATAATTTACTTAAAATTAACTTTCTCCAAATAATTCCCAAACACACACGTAAACTATTGCAGTCTGCAGATGATGTACTAATACTATTTTATACAGTAAAAGGTAAAATGATTCTGCTTGCAAATTCCCAAAAAGAAAAAACAGTTAATTTCTTTTGACGGGGCCTGTCAAAATAATTACATATACATACAACGTACTTATGTCATCACGACTTTTATAGTATTTTCGGGTCACTTGACAAAAGAAATCAATATGCAATGCAATGAGTAACCTATAATCAGAATATAACTTGTACTTGTACACTGGCTAATTTTTAAAAACTAAAATAGAATAAATCTAACAAATTATAGGGATTGTCATTGTTGCTGGTGGTGGTAAGTGGTAACTCTCTCTCTCTTTCTTTATGGGTCATTTTGTTGTCTTGCCTTCTTTAATATTTTTTTAATTAATTCTGTTACACAAGTATCTTTCTTAATTCATGCAATGAACATAAGATCTGGAAAAGAAAACAAAGACTGCTGGCAGTTACTGTAAGAAAGCATAATTATCACAAAGAGTTGAAGAGTTTCTTTAGACCGTTGGGGTGTTGATATTTCTGTTTGTCGCGTCTGTTAACGTTGTCCTTAGTGGTTCTCTGTCGTTTTTTTTGTCCCCAACAATGTTGCAGTCTTTCTAATGTGAAAAATTCTAAGAAATATATTTAATTTGTTAAATAAAAGTGAACGAAATAATTGGTTTACTAAAATAAATTTCCCATAAACTAAATTCCTCAATCGTAAAATCAACCAACTATCTTCAAAGAAGTTACAAGAAATGCACGTCAGAACATTTGCAGTAGTATTTTTTAAGAGTTTTTTAAATTTAAGAATCAATTCTTATTTTAGTTTATTACTGTAGTTTGTTATGTTAATTACTACGCGTAATAACGGTTAATTAATTCTTATATAAAAAATAATAATAAAATAATTAACTCATAATAAATATAAGTAGAGTTAGTAGAAAATAATAAATATTAAAATAGTAGAGAGTTAATTGTAGAACTCATTTGTGGGTTGTTAAAAGATTTACCATTAGAGTGAAAAATTGATTAAAGTGGTAGGAAGTTATTTAAATTGATATAATATTGTACGACTCACAATAAGAATTCAATTAAAATTCATCACTATAGATACTTTAAGGCAGGAGTCTTTGAATTTTTTGTTTGATTTATATTTGACTAAATATAATTGTCTAATCATGAGTCTCACTTGTTAATACTAATCAAACGATCTTATTTAAATAAGTAAGATGTTTGACCGAATAGAATTTCCAAAGTTCAAGGCAGCATTGGAGGGGAATGATGAATTGAAGATGGAGATTATAATTATAAAATGATTAGTGCTGTGATTATCAGAATACAGCTTTTTTTAATTTTAATCCCTTTCTCCTAGGATTAAAGGGTGACGGGAAACCCAAAATATCTTTATCCTATACTCATTTAATATATATATATATATAAAGCCTTCGTAACGATGTTTCATATATTTATGCATAAGAGAATAGGAAAAATTTACGGATTTCGAATTTGAAATTGAGTTATTTCATATAAATATAGAATAATTTCACAGTAACAACATTTAACTTTCTTAAATCTTAAGAAATCAATCTCTTTATAAAAATCTATCTAAGAAAATAAAATATCTCAGCTTTATAAATGTAGCTATATATAAATAAAGTTTTTGCCTCTTTCCTTGTAAATCCAGGAAAAAATGTTTACGTAATAACTTAGGTTAAAAGTAACGTCGTTTACCAAAAAAGTTACAAGTCAAAAAGCCATATTAGTTGTTCCCTTCATTCAAGCTTTCAATAATTTATAAAATAAAAAATAAACAGACCAAATTATTAACAAAGGATACTTTATCAAACTTTAAGTTGGACCTGGAACTAATTCAGCCTGGATATTTTAACTTCTTTTTTTTTTTTTAAGTCTAGTTGAATTTTTTTAGATCAATGTGCAAATACTTTTTTTTTTCTTTAATTTGGACATTATGCATTTTAGTTCTTCAATTTTAAAAGTTGATAATATTTTTTTTAATTTTGTGTAATATAATATAAGAACTTTTTAAACAGTGTTTTTCTTTTCCATCTAAAATATTCACACAATAAGTTGAAAAATGTCAAATTAAGAGATAAAATATACAACATATTATCCTACAAGTCTTTATTTATTTTTTATTTTTTACAATACATATTGAAGTAAATAACAAAAAATGATATTATTTTGAAAGTCTAGCAGAGTTTATTTTCGATTTTTAAAGTTAAAAAGGTGAATTGTGTAAGCCCTTGAACTAAGATTTTTTTCTTTATTTTAGTCAATTATTTTTAAAAAAGAAAAACCTTTTTCCTCACATCTAAGTGTACATGTGCATTGATTATTGATATGAAGGAGGCAATAGAAGGGACCATACAAATAGAAGTAGTGTAAGAATAATGCACCCCTTTCACTTTTATTATAAGACTACTTATGCAACCAGCATCAATTTTGTAAAATTGATTTCAGGCACACTCAAGTAGGAAATTATGCAAATCAATCACCAATATTTATTTGGTTTAGATGAGCTTAATTAATTTGATTTAATTAAATGAAAGATTCATTTTTAATACTTATTAAACATAAATAATAAAGTCCTTCTGTTGTTTTTAAAAATCAAACATTTATTATTCATGGATTCAAACCATCTTTACTGCTGCCCATTCAGCTAAGTTGGAGTCCGTTTTGTGATGTGAAAAATATATTATATCTCTCAACTTCTGAAGCATACCTCTCCAGTCTCCAGTATGGGTCTTGCTTCTCTCCAGTTTTTTGCCTCAAGCTTTTCTTCTATCAGAGACAAAGAAATCCTTGAAATTTTTTTTCTTTGACCATTGTTTATTTTTACCCATTGGATAGATTCAATGGGTAAGAATTTCCTCTAATACTTCAGTATCTAACAGCTAGAGGAAATCTTCATCACTCCAGTACTCCATCTAACGTACACATTACAGTACTCAATAAGTCCGTACCCCTTGTTGATTTAATAATTAAATGTACGGAAGAATAAATTTGAACACTGGGTTTTTTTTTTTTTTTGGTTTCAATTATATATTAAGCAACCCAAATTCAGGATATTCACGGACATTTTAAATTAGAATTAAACTCCTTTTCTTATTTTTAGGTTATTTTTAAAACCAATTCTCGAAACTTGTCTGGAGAATTAGTGAATTTAGAAAGTCCGCAAAGGGGAGAGTGAATTGGAAATCATTTACAAAATCTCTTATTATCGCCTAAATGAAGGGGCATCAGGGCAAAACAAAGAATTTTCAAATAATGATTGCATCATCTCTGACTCTGACATATTGCTTGACTAATATTATTATTTTTTAAAATAAGAGGAAATAGAAAAGAAATTAACTCCTAATAAACAGTAAGACTAATCCGCTGAAAAACCTAACAAGCTGCCATCAATATTGATGTTTAGAAGTCCTTAGGTGGTCTATGCCACAGCACCAATCCTTTTGCACATGGAGAATGATGGTCAATCATTAATTCATTAAATTGTCATCATCAACTTAACGTATTTTTCATTTTGAAAGGAAGTATTTTTTACCAGAAAAATTAATAATTTTAATGGTATAGCATACAAATAATTTTAATTCTAAACTAATCTAATGTGTTAAAACTAAAAATCTTCAAGAAAAGTACTTTTTTACGGTACAAAGTTTTTTTTTGTTTTTTGCAAATACTGATGCATAAGGTTCCCACCATGGACCGTGGATGTTAGTTGTAATAAAATCGGTTTCTTTCTTGACAAGGAAAAGCCTTTTAACCATTTTTTCCGATCAGCTTACCGAAGTTGGACTTTTTCGAGATTTTTCTCGAGCAAGATTCATTGATAAATCTCACTTTCCAGGATTCTTTTATTCTTCTTATAAGAAAAAAAAAAAAGCTAAGCTATAAAACTGACGTCTTGGGACACCCAACTCGATTTTATAGGGTTTCGTATCAGTCCACGTTTGTCCAATGTTAAGCGTCAGACAGCGGTGAACTTACCTTGTCAAAAACAAACACCTTCACGGGAACTAATTGGTTTGTTTCCTTAAAAATATTCTATTTAATCTTTTTTTTTTCCCATGTGAGTCGAAAACGCTAGCATGATCGGTATGGGCGGTGAATAAAGTGATTCATGTTATTTCGATTCCCTAAGCACAATTTCGAGTACCTTCCACCGCTGTGGTTCTGGGTTGTCTCTGCTATTGTTGAAACTTGAAATAAGTGCTAGTCGATACTTAAATTGGGTCGAAACTTAGCAAGTTTTAAACAATAAGCTTACCAAACGTTCTTCGGGTTTGAATGACTAGTGGGCGTGCTAGTTGGTCAATCATGTTCGTTGCGAAGGATTTCACGTATATTACCTTTTGTTTTGGTCTTTGAGGTTAACATGTCACATGCTTATGGGTACTCGAGCATGTGAGAAAAGCTGAAGGAAGCTACAGTTTGCAAGTGTTCACGGACCAGGTGGGTTTTCCTTGCTTATTATGTGCTGAATTTGAGTATGTTGAGAGGGGGTATTGCAGTTGCCATCACCTGGGTTTCTTTGGTTCTTACAAATTTTGCCGAATTAAGAGTTTCTGAGAACTGAAGAAATTGGAGATTCTGGGGATGGGCAATTGCAGTAATGGGGCTGAAAATTTGCCGAAAGAATTAGCAGCAGGTAATGTTACCCAACAAAAGAAGGAATATCTCATGCAAATGGACGATGATGAAACAGTAATGGGGTTTAGCAGGTCTAAAGATGAAAACGTAGCTTCAGCTTCAGCTTCTACTAAGGAGGCAGAGGATTGGAAGACAATTTCAGCTCAGAAGTCACCGGAAGTTAGTTCTTCACCTCGAGGTTAATACTCCAGGGCTCTGATAAGTTAAAGTTCCATTTTTTCACTACTTAGAGGTAGTTGATAACTGTGAGTCAGGCATTCCATTGTTCTATTGTAGATTAATGAAGGTCTTTTGTCTTTATAGTCCAAGTGAGCACTGCTATATTGTTTAGAAAGGACCTTATTTATTTATTTTGCTTAATCTATTGCTAGCTAACTCTGGTGTTACAGCAAAAGAGATTCCTGGCTTAATTGTATGACCTCAGTGGACTATTAAAAGTTGTTGGAAACTGCTTTACTAAAACAATATTGGCTATAAATAGTGCATAAAAAGAAGCAGAGAATTAGCCTAGCATTTGTTGAATAGGAGGGGCTGCTTTTGAATTTGACTTACTCTGGAACCTGTGTTTTAGTTCTGTTGGATACAGAGGAATAAGTGGATTAAGCAATAATGAATTTACATGACATATTGACATGGTTTATTTGAGCTGCATTAGTCTACTACACTTCTTAATTATCGTTCTGGAACTTGATTTGATGAACTTCCTATTGTTCTGTATCTAATCAATGGAAAGATAAGCTAGTGAGAAACTAAAAGTAGTAGTGTTAGTTACTGAAGGAAAAATACCATTATTTTCCCATATTGGCTGCTTAATGTGCATATTCAGACAGATGGTTACAGTTGGTGCTGTATAACTTCTAGCATAAGTCAATAGAACCATATTGACATGGTGGCCTTGCCAGTGAAATATGAAGAAGCATATGTATTATAAATATGGTTTGGGTGCTTATGACTATCGTCAATATCTAGAATAAAAAAATGTTGCTTCATGATTTATCATTTGTTGGTTCTAAGGCAATCCAGCTTGCCTTCTATAAAATGCTACCTGAATAAGCATTCTTCTTTCTATTTAGAACAGTGGCAGAGCCACATGCATGCTGCACCCCCTGAAATTTACAAATTGTCATGTAAAATTTTTTTTTTCATTTTACCCCCCTCCTTGTTTTCTTTTGAACCCCCTTAATATTTTTTGAATCCTTTCAATGACTCAGTCCCTTCCTGCTGCTCACAATCACAAGATCCCCACTTCCTAGAGTAACAAAATTTTTTTTTTGATGATGGTTAATTTCTCATTCCATTATTAGAGACCTCTTTGTAAAATTTTGAAATTTAGAGTTTTTGTACATAGGTCTAGTTCTATTAAATTGATTAATTGATTATGTAATTAGGATCATGAGTAACATATTTGTGAAGTCAATTTCATGAAATTTTTTCTTGATAATGGTTAATTTCTTATTTCATTGTTAGGGACTTCTTTTGTAAAAGTTTAAAATTTGGGGTTTTTGTATATAGATCTAATTCTATCAAATTGGTTGATTAATTATACAAATAGGATCATTAGTAACATATTTGTAAAGTCAATTTCATGAAATTTTTTCTTGATAATGGTTAATTTATCATTCTATTATTAGAGACCTCCTTGTAAAAGCTTGAAATTTGGAGTTTTTGTACATAAGTCTAATTCTATCAAATTGGTTGATTGATTATATAATTATGATCATGAGTAACATATTTGTGAAGTCAATTTCATAAAATTTTTTTTTGATGATGATTAATTTATTATTCCATTATTAGGGGCCTCTTTGTAAAAGCTTGAAATTTTTGGTTTTTGTTCGTAGGTCTAATTCTATCAAATTAGTTAATTTATTATGCAATTAGGATTTAGAAAAAGAACGATTTTTTGTAATGAAAATATTTTTTAAGAAAAAATTATCATCAAGTGAGCAATAAATTAAAATTAATTTAGAGGAATTACCATCAGATCCAGAAAAGCGAATGAAAATTTTGCCCCTCCAACCAGGAGGCCTTAGATACGACACTGATTTAGAATATATAGCTTTGATATTCTTTGAGATTCACAACTTTATATCTAGAAAGCCAAATTATATTTACTTCATTTTCATTTCCCTTTAGACCACAACAGATTTATTTCTCTTTGATCGAAAGAAATGAGTGCAATGCCCACCTCTTATCATCCACTTTGGTTATTTGCTGTTGGTCTTGTCCCTTGTTATCATTCTTGAATTCCATGAACAATTGATTATAAGTTGCTTCTCTCATAAGATTTATTTGATTTGTTTAATAATGTTGAAGTTTTGGGCCACTGCATTACTGCACCTGCTGGAACTGAGAGGAATAAGCTTTTTGCTGACTACGGGATCATGCTTTCTAAATCTATGACGGAAAAGAGGGGTCCTCCAAGGCAGGATCTAATGTTGGACAGGCTGTCAGAGCGTGACAAGGTAGTCACTGATGTCGTTACATGCACAAAATGTTGAATATCAGACTTGTGCTAGTGCATATTTATTCTAAGTTATAACTAGATATTAGCATCTGTTTATGTGTTCTGTTATATGTTGTTTGAATGATGCAATATGCATATCCGAGATAGTTCTACTTGTGCATTTATATGATCAACATATACTTGTCAAGGTTCTATTCCCTCATTTGATTATATATATATATATATATTATTTTTTTTTTAATTAAGGGTGATGTTGCCTATCTGTTCACCTAGTACCAAGATACCATGGTATTGTTGAAATAGTTGCGCCATATAAAAACCTTTGAGCTGCATGTTTGTAAATACTGAGAATTTAATATCTTCTTCTCATTTTCCTTCCCCAGTCACAGTGACGTATTAATAGTTTATCTACTTACCTTTTGAAGTGTTGTTGGGGTTGTATGAAACTATGTTGCATTTTCCTTTTTAACAAAACTTTCCTCCTAATATTGAGGTCTGAATTTGTGGTTTATGCTTTAGAATTTCAATATTCTTAGGTTGGTCACAACATTTTCTTGTTTTGCTTCCCAGCAAAAATTGATTGTGGAACTAGTGAGGATACAAAATGATGGGACAGTTGAAGTTGATCTAGAAAAAAGTACACCTGTTGCTTCAGAATTGTTAGAGCTTCAATCTTTCGATCAGTCAACACCAACTGGAAGTTTTATTTCTGAATCCAATAAATTAGTTCCAAGGTTGCAAATCACCATTCTTGTGGTTGGAACTAGAGGAGATGTACAACCTTTTGTAGCCATTGCAAAGAGGCTTCAGGCATGTTTTAATATTTTCGTTTGATTGATCTTGTTGCAAGTAAGGATTGCATGATCAAGTTTAGTGATTTTGGTTATTGCTTACTTGTATGTCCTGTGGTACAGATGACTCTAAAGTCAAGATCTTTTATTTTAAGTGCATCAGTTTATTCATCCAAACAAAGATAATCTGCCAATCTGCTTCTTGCATGTGTTTTGAAGTCAAATTGATCAAATGGTATCATCCATTCTCACTAATGGAGCCAGAATTATTCAATTCTTTTCTTCCTCTCTAATGACTTTTGGTCAGCTCTTTGTTATGATATTATGCCGACATTCATATCTCCCTTCCTTTTAATTGAAATATCAGTAGTCCAACTGTTTTCTATCAAAAAAAAGTAGTCCAACTGTTAATGCCTCAAAAATAACATAACATGCAAGCATTCAATTAATTTATTTTCATATGCATATCATTGAGAGAGAAGCTATGCTCCTGATTGCTGTCATGAAAATTGTGCCACTGATCTATATGAGTGGATGCCAACTACTGCTTATGAATTCTTTATCTCAACTGTCTGCTTAGTTGAATTCATACTTCCTTAATGTTAAAGACGATTTAATTTTTACTTGCAGGAGTATGGTCATCGTGTAAGGTTGGCAACTCATGCTAATTTTAACACATTTGTAAAGTCAGCTGGTATAGATTTCTATCCTTTGGGTGGTGATCCTCGAGTTCTGGCAGGATGTAAGAGGTCCCTAATTAATACTTTCTTGAAAATTTGATTTTAGACACTATTTTAGCTTATTTTCTTTGATATATGTATTAAATTTTGGTGTTCAGAAACAAAGGCATTATGCAGCTAGAACTTCTTGTTTTACAGATACACTGAACTTTCTTCTAGCAAGTCATTTCTGCTAAGCCAAAGTCAAGATATTACTAAAGAATTTGCATAAGCAATGTAAAATATCTTGCCCAGTAATTATAATTTTTCTGTTACTATAATGAATTGGCCAAAAGTTCAGCGTTAAGGATTAGGCTCAATAATGTATATTAATAGATGTATAAACTTTGGCTATTGTCTTGTTGGTGGCCTATAGCTGCATACGGACCTAAAACAGATCTGAAATGGATAAGATGTATGATATAGTAACTACAAATAAAAAGATGTTGGTTCTTGAAACGAGGAAGCTGACCCCACCTAGTGGGAAAGCCTTTGTTGTTGTTGTTGTTGGTTCTTGAAACGAGGACTTAAAAGGATAAGCAGGGCATTTTAATTCACCAAATATGTTCTGGGCTAAGAAGGAGAGATTTAGACAGGAAAAAATGGGAAGAGAGATGATGGAACTAACTAAATCTGAAACCTAAACAAAATTCTCTTATATAGATCCCAAATACCGAAAGTCTAAAGGGGAGAAACACATCTTTCCCAAAAAATCACAATTCAATAATAAAGCATCCTCAACCAAAAACAAAATTATTGAATCCTCACATATTCATTTTTCAATTTAACTTTAATTACAGTATATTCCCATATAGTAATCCTTGTAGTTATAGGAAATCCTTAATGTCAAGTCATAAGATAATAACCATTATGTCAAAAACATTGTCACTTACATTCTACATCAAATTTTCCAATAACTGAAGATTTACATGATATGCCCAAAATGTATATCAAGCTAATGCATGCAATGACTGTTATTTCATGCTTTGACTCAATTCTGCTCTTGATTCTCTCTTTGTGAAACATAATGAAACATGATTGATTGCATATTTCTGCTTTAGTCGTATCTCCTCATTGTATACCTTTACCAATAAAGTAAATGGGTTATTGCAACTGTAGATATGGCCAGAAATAAAGGTTTAATCCCATCGAGTCCGGCAGAAATATCTATCCAAAGAAAGCAGCTGAAGGCCATTATTGAGTCCCTTCTTCCAGCTTGCACAGCTCCTGATTTGGAAACTGGCACTCCGTTTAGATCTCAGGCTATTATTGCCAACCCTCCTGCATATGGTACTTTATGGTTAAATGATTAGTGTAATGTGTTTTGCTTCATTTTAAACCTTGTTTATGATTAATATATCTTTTCAGTTTTTACAATAAATATTTCTTTTAATGTAACATGCTAATCGAGTTATGTGCTCTGCAAGATGCTGTTTGGTGATTCTATCTTTAGCCTTGAGCCTACTCCTTTGTTTGATATGTTTAGCTCTACAACTTTGTTTTGCTACCTTGATGATAGAGCCAAACAATTCATTTCATGGTCATTCTATAGTAATATCTTATCTTGTTAGAGTCATTACATTTAGCACCTTGATGTTTGACTCAAGCCACTTGGCAATTAGACATTGATTGAATCATCGAAGAGCATTGGCATCTTGAAACAGGTACAAACTTGTGATTTTCAATGCTCGAGCGTAAATTTGGGTTTCATCTTATGTCGACTGTGATCAGGAGCTTAAAATGATAGGTTTTGATGAAAAGAAGCAAAACTAGGACTTTTCATGTGACCATTTTGGCAATAAACTGATTGAGAAGTTATGAAACTAGCAGGAAAATTATTGCTGGTTATATCTTCTTCGTATGCTTCATAAGGTAGTACATGTTGGAGATTAATGGAAATGAAGAGAAGATGAATTGACAATAGAAAATAGAAAAGCAAACGGGACAAATGTGCAAGTTAATATATTGATGGTCAACTCTTCTTTTTCTTTTACCCTTTACATATTATTATTACACTGAAATTTATATTAAACAAGAAGTATAGGCAATGTGCTTTGGAAGTAAACTGGACAATGGAATCCACCAAAAGTGTAATCCAACATTAAAAGTATGAAATTCAGTTACTCAGGAAATTTCAAGTTCAATGCTTGATGAATAATGAAATGCTTTTCTAGAATTCAATTCCCAAATTATAATATTTTTATTGAATGGCACTACTTTTTTCCACTTTATTTTCATTTTAACAGAGTATAGTTGTTTGTTAATTTCATAAACTTTTTGTGAATTTGTCTGGTACGCTATTTTTACAAATAAAATAGATATATTATATCTTCTGTCATGGCTTGCAGGACATGTGCATGTGGCTGAAGCCCTTGGAGTTCCCCTTCACATCTTCTTCACAATGCCTTGGACGTGAGTTTAAATTATCATAATCCTTGAGTGGAATTTTTGACATTCTATCATTTTCTGATATGGAATGTAGATTTCATAACAAGATATAAACAATTTATATTCACACAGTGCAGGTATCTTGTAATAATTTAAAGTCAGGAATAACTGGAGTTGCAAATATTCAGATAGATGATTATTTTTTTCTGTTGCAAATAGTTATCCATTTTTTAGTTGCTAGATAAGTTGCATTCTGTTTCAAGGACTACAAAATACATTTCTTAACTTGGGAAGATGTAGCATACTAGTGTTGCTGTATAGATGCCGTTTAATCTGTTTCAACCTGATATTAGAAGCAATTAGTATTTTAATGCTGATACTGGTGTTGCTGTTATTCCCAGTGAAGGCATAAACTTTTCATTTATTACTTTTTCTCCTCTAACTTTATATTAAACTGTCGTTTAGTGCAATGTTGTATAAATATATACCCATGAAATCCTTAGGAATCATTTTTTTACATTCCAAGCTTGACCTAGAAATTCTAGTGCTGTTTGATGTAGGTTGGGAATCAAGAACCAACGAACAATTCTAAAAAGAAAAAAATCCCTCAGCAAATTAGTGGGCCAGTGGGTTTTGTACCGGCAACTCAGACAACATATTTAACTAGAACTTGCAACCTAAACTCCGACTCTAGGAATCTTAATTCAGAATGGGAAATAAAATCCTAATCCTAGTATGCCGAAAGACATTGAAGGTCCTAAACAAGTGAAACTACTCAAAATTCCCAAATATATGAACAATAAATCCTTAACTCCCAAGTCACAAACCCTAAATCCTAACTTACAGTTACATCTTAAATTAATCAAATTAACAAATTATTAGTAAATGAGATATCGAAAGAGTTGGTCATTGATAGAGCTCAATGGCGTCGTGCGATCTATGTAGCCGACCCCACTTAGTGGGATAAGGCTATGTTGTTGTTGTTGTTGAACAAATTATTATCTCTTCATACTGCATCAGTGCTATTCATGCATACATCTGCTGCAGCTCTTTTCTTATTATTCTTTCTAAATCCTTTTTGAGGTCACTTCTTACATATTTTTTCAATAGGCAGGCCAACATATGAGTTCCCCCACCCTCTGGCACGTGTTCCTCAAAGTGCTGGTTATTGGGTACATCCTTTTAAAACAATTATCTTCAGTCTGAATATCATATTTCTACGATAAACTGCAGAATTAGTTTTATCAATAAATATGTTTTAATATTTCCTTGCTGCATTCAGCTGTCCTACGTAGTTGTGGACCTACTGATATGGTGGGGGATAAGAGGAATTATCAATGACTTCAGGAAAAGGAAACTGAAGCTTGCCCCTATTGCCTACTTCAGTATGTACCGTGGATCAATATCTCATTTACCAACAGGCTACATGTGGAGTCCTCACGTTGTTCCAAAGCCAAGTGGTATGAACAAAGATGTAAACTATAGTCGCATAATAGTCTGGTGTTGTCCTCTTACAGATGTTTTGTTGAATAATTATTTTATCATTTCACTGAAGTCTGAGATAAATTCCTTGATATATTTTAGAGTAGGTTCAAACGCAATTGTAGAAACTGTTGAGTTGGAATTAGATTGACCTCAATCATATAAATTGTGAATGGATAAAGTTCATTTGCTGCTATAATATAATTTTATTAGGTTTTATCAAGGACATAAGACTTTGCTTTGGTTTAAAATAGATTCTACATTTCTACTCAACATGCTTAAATGAAAGTTCATATCATTATGAAATGAAGTATTATGCTGTTGATAATATTACTGTATATAATAGCTGTCTTAAAATGCTTGGTAGACATCTTTTGCTTATTCTATCTGAAAGGACTGACGAGATTTAATAAATTTGCAGATTGGGGCCCTTTAGTTGATGTTGTTGGTTATTGTTTCTTAAACCTTGGATCAAAGTATCAACCACGGGAAGATTTTGTCCAATGGATTCAGAAAGGACCAAAACCTTTATATTTTGGATTTGGGAGCATGGTATGGTGATTTCACTTAATTGGGTCATTCTATGATGAACTCATTTGTAGTTAGTTATTGTTTACCTTTCTATTTTGATTTTTAAGGAAAGGATATTGCAACATTTATACCGCATGGATGAGATTTTTCATTCTGTTCTTTGCTTGCTTAGAATAAATAAGTTGAGACTTACTGAAATTGTTCAAGTATGTATAAGGGTAAAATATTGATGTCTCTGGTAGCCTAAATATTCATCAATCAATATTTGGGTTTTCCTTGGATTCTCTCTTTCTTTTTGGAGATTTAGTTGATTTGTTGTATATACAAAATACAACAGTATTATGTTGATTATGTGTAGCCATGATCAAGTTCATTTCCCTCAAATATTGTCATGACCACTAGAAATCTGTTTGTGATTATCTATTACTAATGCGCCACTTGCTTATTTTTCTGTAATAATGGACTTAGTGGAATGATATATCTTGTAATGTGCGACATTTTCTTTTGATAATTTATCTAAGCTAGTAAACTAAATAGTCTCTGCCTTGACACTATTACCAATTTTTTAAAACAAAATTTTGACATGCTTTAAATGAAAATGGTATGTTTTACTTTGTCAGCCTCTTGAAGATCCCAAAAGAACTACTGACATTATAATGGAGGCACTAAAGGATACAGGACAACGAGGAATTATTGACCGGGGCTGGGGAAATCTAGGGAATTGTAAGTATTTTACTTCAGTATTATTCTCTATCTGTTTCTTCCTATCTTCCAAATGGCTACTGCTGTTGAAGATCTTATAATCAAATTGAAAATCCAGTTTCATGTTCCATTGTTTGTTTGTATGTTAATATCAACAAATTCCAGAAGAAGATACATACAAACGTACGTACGTACATACGTACATATTGGAGAAAATTTTATAAAATTCCTTATATCCTTGCTATCAAGTTCTCTATTCAAAATAGCACATGTTAAAAGTTCATTAAAAAAACAATCAAACAATGATGAGTTATAAATAATATAAAGTCACTTTTTAAAAATCATACACTTATTGTGTTCTGATTGGAAAATCTTACACTTGTCACATTCTGATTGGAGAACTTGATAGCAAAGATACAAAGAACTGTACCTAAGTTTTTTTCATATATATAGATATAGAGAGAGAGAGAAAGTTTTCCTCTTATTTCTTAATTTACTTCCATTTGGCTTGTTAATTTTATTCCTTTTGAGTGCCTTTTGAGGAAGACCTTTAAGAAAATCTGGAGTGATTCCATGAATTTAAGATGGGTGTTTTTCGCTTTAGAAGGGAAGACAATTATAGTAATATTTTGAAAAATGTTGCTCATTTGTTCTGCAGTTTGATCCTTTTTCAGAAAAATGTTTTCTCCTCTTTTTTAAAAAATATTTTCTTTGACAATATTCCCATATGTCCTGCTTGATGCTGTTGCATGTCCCATGTACATGTTTTGGCTTCAAAGGAGCCGTAGTATGTACAAGCTGAAAAAAACACCCCATCAATGTAATTTCTAAAGTATAAAACTATAAATGATCTTGAAAGGTACACACACAGTTTTGGCTTGGTAAAATAGTCTTTCACTTTCGTTTGTTTGTACTGTAGTAACTTTGTCACAGAAAATGTGGCTGATACATTTAAAATTTGATGATTGCACATAGGTAAAGCCAATCTCAGGTAACCTGGAGATCAAATTTTCAGCGTATATCAGAAAAAGCTCAATATGAACTCAATCACCTATATTTTGTATCACATGTCAGCTTATATAACTAAAACATGCCTGCCAAATCTTCTTTTTCATCACTAGCTAATAAAATACCTTCTTTGGTATCATCTGTATTTTTTTCATCACTAGCTAATTGTCGTTGATTCAGAGGTTCGAAATTTAGTGTATATTCAAAGGGAATAACCATACAATATATACAGAGGAAGACGAGAACAACAATAATCCCGCGAAACTAGGAAAAATAAATAGACAACGGTAACTACCTATAATAGCTATTCTAACAATGTTAATAAAATAAATACAATTAAGAGTAAAATATTTGACTCAACCACACTCCCCCCAAGTTGTATCATAAATATTGATCGTGTCCAACTTGCTAATACAACTCTCAAAAATAGGTCTATGAAGCCCTTTAGTCAACACATCTGCAGCTTGAAGTTTTGTGGGAATGTAGGTTAGGCATATGATGCCTTCTTCCACTTTTTCTCTAATGAAGTGTCTATCTACCTCCACATGTTGTACTGGATTTAAAGCCATACTTATAGCAGCCTTATTATCACAATACAATTTCAAATGTGAATCCACTTGGACATGTATTTCATTCATAACATGTTTCAGCCACAATTCCTCGATAATCCCTTGGGCAACAGCTCGTAATTTAGATTCAGCACTACTTTTGGATACTAACCTCTGTTTTTGACTCTTCCAAATTACCAGGTTGCCCCACACAAAAGAACAATAACCTAAGGTTGATCGTTAGTGTAAATTTCTATAGTTTTTCACTCCTGCTTCTTGAATAATAGTCCTCTTCCAGCAGTGCCTCTTAGATATCTCAATATTCTATATACAGCTTCTGAGTGTTCCTTCATTGGATAGCTCATGTACTGGCTTGCCACACTTACTGCAAAGGCTATGTTAGGTCTTGTATGGGATAAATAGATTAGTTTCCCTACAAGTTTCTGGTATCTCTCTTTTTGTACTGCTTCCCCTTCATCCTCTTTTTCGGACTGTTCTTTTTTCTTAACTGTAATAGGAGTTTCAGTAGGTTTACAACCAAGTAGTCCTGTTTCTTTCAAAAGGTCAAGTATATATTTTCTCTGAGTAACATATATACCCTTCTTTGACCTTGCAAGTTGCATCATGAGAAAATACTTCAATGACCCGAGGTCCTCGACTTCAAATTATGTAGAAAGAGGATTATGTAGAAAGAGATACCTTTTTCGTGTGCTTTATTAGGAAATTATTTATTCCTTTTATTTAGAATAGTTATCCGTATCTTTTTTGTTTATTTAAATATTGTATCTTTTATGTTTTTTCCTTCTTAGTAGGATTCCTAATTAATATAGGATTCAGTTTCCTTCTTTCACGTCGTGAATATCGGTCCCAGTAGGCTATATATATTTCATTGTAATTCCTCTGTTTTCAATGAAATAAGATCAATCCCAGAATTCTCGTTTATTTCTTCATGGTATCGAAGCCTGGTTCTGAACCCTAATTTCTTTCCTTCACCATGCCCAAATATGGCATGGCCTCGCAATCTTCAACCTTGGAAGTTGTTTCAAGACCCAAGTCTAATTCTGCTATTCCTACCGTTCCCGATACTTCTAACTTTGTCACAAATCACAAACTTCATGGCCACAATTATCTTCAGTGGTCGCAGTCTGTTTTTATGTACATCTGCGGTAGAGGGAAGGATGGACATCTCACAGGAGAAGTACATGTTCCAGAAATAACAGATCCTAAACATCGGGCCTGGAAGACTGATGATTACCTCGTTATGTCATGGCTGATAAATTCCATGACCACAGAAGTTGGGGAAAATTTTCTACTCTACAGAACAACCAAGGAGATATGGGAGGCAGTTAAATAATTAGTTGTGTTCTTGGTTTTCTGTTTTTTAGTTTCTTGTTTTCTTGTTTTCTGTTAAGCGGTTGTTTCTGTTTTTATAGTTGTTGTTTGGTTGTTGTTGGCTGGGCATCCCTATAAGAGGGTTCTGGAGTCTTTTCAGTACAATATACAGAATTGTCTTTTTCTCTTTCTCCTAAGTGTCTTTCCCTCTCGTATACTTTCTCTTGGTATCAGAAGCAAGTTCAAGATCCAGGTTCTTGATTATGGAATCTCAAGCCAACTCATCGTCGACCACAGGCTCAGGTAACGCTGCAACAGAAGCCACCTCGCAAGCCTCATACCATGTCAAGCTAATTGCCCCAACTTCGATGCTCAGCCAAGCTTGCTCCGTCAAGCTCGACCGAATGAACTACCTCATGTGGAGTTCATTGGTTCTTCCCATGATCCGCGGCAACCAGCTCGACGGATTCATCCTTGGAACAAATCCTTGTCCTGACGTTTTCATTTTCGAAGGTGAAGAACGAAAAATTAACCCAAAGTTTCAAGAATGGGTTACTCTTGATCAACTATTACTAGGCTGGCTGTACAATAGCATGAACCTCGAAGTCTTCTCCCAAGTCCTTGGATGTAAAACATCACAAGAACTATGGGATGCTGTGAAGCAGTATTCTGGATCGCAGACTCGCGCACGTGCCACTCTATATAAGAGTGAGCTTCAACGATTAAGAAAAGGAGGGATGAAGATGGATGAATATCTTCGAAAAATAAAAGAACTTGCCGACAACCTCATGATGGCTGGATGCCCAATGTCAAATGATGATTTAATCATCCAAACTCTCGCAGGTCTCGACTCGGAGTATGGACCGATTGTAGTACAGCTGGCTGAAAAGGTGGGAGTCACATGGGTAGAGCTGCAAACGTCACTCATCACTTACGAAACACGTCTGGAACAGTGGTCCATGGTGGGCCAGTATGCACCGAGTGCCAACCTGGTGTCAAATAAGAAAACATCCACCAATTCAAATCAGAATTGGAGAGAACAGGTGTCACGAGGCAGAGGAAGGACTAGTCGTGGTGGTAGAAGTGGAAGACAAAATGGAAATAAACCCACATGCCAGCTGTGTGGGAAGGTAGGACACACTGTTGTTACTTGCTTTTATAGATTTGACCATAGTTTTTCTGGTGTCTCTCAAGGAAACACAGAAACCAGTAAGGATTCAAACTCTTCACATTCTGCATATCTCATCACCCAAGAAAACCTCGATGAGCAAGACTGGTATATAGACAGTGGGGCTTCAAGCCATGTAACAAATGATTCATCTGTTGTAGAACAAGGTATGTTCTCTTCCTCAGAAAAACATCTTATTGTTGGCAATGGAGAAAAGATTGAGATTAAGAAGATTGGGAAATCTGCAATTCAGAATACACCTCTTGAATTAAATAAACTCATGCTAGTTCCCAAGATTAGCAAGAACCTAATTAGTGTATCTCAGTTAGCCTCTGACAATAATGTCTCTGTTATTTTTGACTCTAATGGCTGTGTGGTGAAGGACAAAGTAACGGGAAAGCCTCTGATTCAAGCAATACAAAGTGATGGGCTTTACAAGGTCAAAGGGGCTCAAAAGGAGGCAAGATGTTTTCTAACAGGAAAAGATGAGAAGTGCTCAGAAAATGAGTTGTGGCATAGAAGGCTTGGCCATCCCTCTTTGAAAATCTTGAATGATGTACTCAAAGAATGTAACTTGGAAAATTTAGTAAATAAAGAATATTTTTTCTGTGATGCATGCCAATTTGGAAAATCACATGCTCTTCCTTTTAAAAAATCTGAGACAAGAGCTGAAAAACCACTTGATCTTATTCACACTGATCTTTGGGGTCCTGCCCCCATTCAATCCAATTCAGGCTATAAATACTATATCTCCTTTTTAGATGATAACAGCAGGTTCTTGTGGGTTTTTCCACTTAAAACTAAAGGGGAGGCTATTCAAGCGTTTATACTTTTCAAAAAAGAAGTGGAAAACCAACTTGAAAGGAAGATTAAAGTTGTTCAATGTGATGGTGGGTCTGAGTTCAAAACCTTTTCAGATGTTGCTCATAACAGTGGAATCACCATGAGGCATTCTTGTCCCTTCACGTCTGTGCAAAATGGTAGAGTGGAAAGAAAACATAGGCAAGTTGTGGAAATGGGTCTGAGCATGATTGCCCAATCAGGTACACCTATGAGCTACTGGTCTGATGCTTTTCAAACTGCAGCAAGGCTTATTAATATGCTGCCTACCACTGCCCTCAAAGGAGAAATCCCTTATTCTGTGTTATTTAAAAGAAAACCTGATTTTAAACAATTAAAGGTTTTTGGCTGTGCCTGCTTTCCTTATTTAAGGCCTTATAATCAACACAAGTTGAGTTTCAGGTCTGTTAAATGTGTTTATTTGGGTCCCAGCATGAAGCATAAAGGTTTCAAATGTCTGTCCTCAAATGGTAGAATATATATCTCCAGACATGTCATGTTCAATGAACTTGAGTTTCCATTTAAAAATGGATTCCTGAATACTAGAAGACCTGAGGAAACAAAGGAGATTATTCATATGGTACCTATTCCTTCTTATTGTGAAAATTATAAAACTAACAGTGGTGATTTCTCTAGTGTTATGCAGAGGATTGATAGTGTTGAGGCAGGGAACAACACTAACGAGGCTGAAGCTACGTCTGGTACGTCAGATGCTGTAGAAAATACTGTTATGTCAAAATCTCTAGAAATGGATGACCAAGAGGCACGGCTGAACAATAGATTTGAAGATCAGACCAACAGCACCACAGTATCCAGACATCCCATGGTCACAAGATTGAGAAGTGGAGCCATTCAACCTACCTCATATGCTGGCATAGCAAAATTAGATAACAACACTACAGATCCTTGCAATCCTATTGAAGCATATAAAGTTCCTCACTGGAAAAAGGCCATGGAGATAGAATTTGAAGCTCTAAAGAAGAATGATACATGGGAGCTGGTTCCCTATGTTGGACAAAAGCTTGTTGACAGTAAATGGATTTTCAAAACAAAAATTGCTGCTGATGGGAGTATACTGAAACATAAGGCCAGACTTGTGGCAAAAGGATTCCAACAGGATCCTAGCTTGAATGTGGGTGAGACCTTCAGTCCAGTCGCAAAGCTCTCAACTGTAAGAGTAATACTAGCAATTGCTATCTCGTTAAATTGGAATATAAGGCAAGTGGATGTTGATAATGCCTTCCTAAACGGAAATCTCAAAGAATCTGTCTTTATGAAGCAACCTCAGTGTTTTGGGGATCCCAAGTATCCTCAGCACATCTGCAGATTGAAGAAAGCCTTATATGGGCTAAAACAAGCCCCAAGGGCTTGGTATGACAAGTTGAGAGATACTCTAATACTGTGGGGTTTCAAACACACAAGATGTGATCACTCATTGTTTGTGTTACACACCGAAGATCACGTTATAATCATTCTTGTTTATGTTGATGACATGCTAGTTACTGGAGATAGTAATGATCTTATTGATGTCTTCATTAAACGTCTTAATAATGTTTTTTCTCTCAAAGATTTAGGTGAAGTACATTTCTTTTTGGGAATTGAGGTCTTGAGGAATGACAGAGGTATCTTTCTCAGTCAAAGGAAATATATCAATGAGTTAGTAGAAAAGTTTAATATGAAGAAGTGCACACCTTGTCCTACCCCTCTCACTCTCGGGAAGCACTACACTAAGGTAAAAGAAGAGCCTTTGGAGAACCCTTCTCTTTACCGGAGCTTGGTTGGAGGTCTGCAATATCTTACCTGCACAAGGCCAGATATTTCCTTCACTACAAATCAGTTGAGTCAGCATTTGAGTACCCCCTCAACTGTTGATTTGTTGAAAGCAAAATGTGCTCTAAGGTATCTCAAGGGTACAACCGACTTGTGTCTTCACATCAAGCCCTCTATTGACTTGTCTCTCACTGGTTTTTCAGATGCTGACTGGGCAAATGATATCATGGATAGAAGGTCGGTTGGAGGTTATTGTGTGTTCTTGGGTGAGTCTTTGGTTTCTTGGTCTAGCAAGAAACAAAGTGTTGTCTCAAGATCAAGTGCTGAAGCTGAGTACAGGGCTGTAGCCTCATTAACTAGTGAAGTGGTGTGGTTGAAGTCTTTGCTGGGTGAACTAAAGTGTCCCATCTCTGGGGTGCCTATGATGTGGTGTGATAATTTAAGTGCTAAAGCTATTGCCACTAATCCTGTATTGCATGCTAGGACAAAGCATGTTGAGATTGATTTACATTTTGTTAGGGATAAAGTACTAGCTAAGGAAGTTTCTATTGGTTATGTGCCTAGCTCTGAACAACCTGCTGATGTGTTTACCAAGCCCATTGCTGGATCAAGATTTGGAGTTCTCTGCAGCAAACTCGGTCTTAGTGTTTCTCCTCCTCGTTTGAGGGGGGCAGTTAAATAATTAGTTGTGTTCTTGGTTTTCTGTTTTTTAGTTTCTTGTTTTCTTGTTTTTTGTTAAGCGGTTGTTTCTGTTTTTATAGTTGTTGTTTGGTTGTTGTTGGCTGGGCATCCCTATAAGAGGGTTCTGGAGTCTTTTCAGTACAATATACAGAATTGTCTTTTTCTCTTTCTCCTAAGTGTCTTTCCCTCTCGTATACTTTCTCTGAGGCTGCACATGAAACATATTCTATCATAGAAAATTCCTCAGAGTTATTTGAAATCGAGACAAAATTATATGATCAACAACAAGGAGATTTGAGTGTTACTCAATATTTTAATACACTCACACGTTGCTGGCTGCAATTAGACATGTACGAGATGTATTCCTGGAAGTGACCAGACGACTCTGCCTTGTATAGGAAGATCATTGATCAAAAAAGGACAATTAAATTTCTTCTTGGTCTAAATAAAGAATTAGACAAAGTCAGGGGAGGATTATGGGAATTAAACCTTTTCCTACCATTCGAGAAGCCTTTGTAGAGGTCCGAAGAGAGGAAAGCAGAGAGAAATTGATGATGATAGATTCTCACACTACACCCACTGAGGGATCAGCCCTATACACATACACACATAATTCCTCTCAGAATAAACCCAGGAAAGGACGTCTATAGTGTGACCACTTTAAGAAATCTGATCATGTGAAGGAGACTTGTTAGAAAATACATGGACAACCTGCAGACTGGAAGCCATCTAATACTCGATTTGATAGTGAAAATCGTGCAAATGTCATTGTCACCACAAACAATAATACAGAAGCCAGTCCGATCACAAAGGAGCAAATTGAGATTCTGCAAAAGATGCTTGGTCATGCCTCTAGTTCTGGACTAGCATTTCAACCTCACCAGCCTTCTAGCACATCAAGGTATCTTATCTTTTGCTCATAGTGTTCAAAATAACAACTCAAAGCTATGGATAGTTGATTCAGGAGCCTCAGACCACATGACTGGAGACATCAACATCCTCAAAAATTACAGACCGTGTACTGGCCACTTTGGATTATTGACGGCTAATGACTCACTCTCACCGATAGCAGGAACAGGATCAATTCATTTGACAAAGATCTTTATCTTTCCCCTGTCCTTTATGTTCCCAAATTAAATTGCAATCTTCTTTCAATCAGCCAACTCACTCGTGTCCTAAAGTGTGTGACTAAATTCTATTCCAATTTTGTGATTTTTAGGATGTGGATTTGGGGAAGGTGATTGGCAGTGCTGAGTTACATGGTGCCCTATATTTGCTCAAAGAAAATAAAGTCCTTGATAGACAAGTTCACAGTCAAGTTGTGGTCCTGAATCTAGTTCAATTCTGTTAATTCTAGTTTCAATTCTGAGTCTATTGACAGTCAAGTCCTGTTATGGCATTACTGCCTTGGACATCCTAATTTTGCCTACATTGAAAAGTTGTTTCTCCATTTATTTATCAATAAAAATTCCAAAATTTATCAATGTGATATTTGCCAACTTGCAAAGCATACTAGATATGTTTATTCTAGTTTACAATACAAGCCTTAACATCCTTTCTCCATGATATACAGTGATATATGGGGACCCTCACGAGTAAAAAATATAAATGGGGCTAGATGGTTTCTGTCATTCATAGATGACCATACAAGAACTACTTAGACCTTTCTTATGAAAGAGAAATTTGAAACTGCCAGCATATTTCAAGCCTTTCATTCTATGATTACCAATCAGTTTCAAAGTAACATTCAAGTACTGAAAACTGAATGCTAAGGACTATTTTAATTCCATTCTTGGTCCTTATCTTTCAAAGCATGGTATAATTCATATCAGTTCCTGTGTTGATACTCCCCAACAAAATGGGGTTGCGGAGAGAAAAAATAGACATCTACTTGAAGTTGCTCTTGTTATTATGTTTTCTAACCATGTACCTAAACATTTTTGGGGAAAAGCCATTCTCACAGCCACCTATCTTATCAACAGAATGCCTAGTCGAGTTTTAAAATTCCAAAATCCTAGAAATGTTCTCGTGAAAGCTTATCCTCATTTCAGTTCCTTTTCTTCTGATTTACCACTAAAAGTTTTTGGATGTTCTTCTTTTGTTCACATTCATGAACAAAATTGCACCAAACTTGATAAGTGTGTCTTCCTTGGTTACTCCTCTAATAAAAAGTGTTACAAATGCTACTCTCTCGTCACTCAAAAAATACACAACTCCATGGATGCTACCTTCTTTGAAAACCAATCATTCTTTTACCAATCTGAAATTTAGGGGGAGAATTTGAAGGAATATCAGATTTGGGATCTCCTCTAGGACACTCAAACCATTTTTGAACCAAATCCTAATCCAGTCACTGTTGAACCAAATCCTAATCCTATCACTGATGAAATTGTTGAAACTGCCTCTGTTGTCTTTCATCAACCACAACTTGATCCTCATAACAATGAACTTCGTGTCTATAGAAGGAGAAGACCAAATGAACAAATAGAGGACACAATGCCAACTCAGAACTGTCAAGAACCGGAACCAAACCCTTCTACATCTGGTAATCACAATGGTATGGATTCCTTGACTCATGACTCTCTTATACTAATGGTTGATGACTCTGATCAGCCTATTGCTCACAGGAAAGGTGTTCGAGGGTGCACTGAACATCCAATCGAAAGATATATAGCGTATGGAAAGTTGTTACCAGCTTACAGAACTATTGTGTCAACACTTGATAGTGTGCAGGTTCCCAACTCTATTCAAGAGGCTTTAAAGATTCCAGCATGGAAGAAAGCAGTTGAGGAAGAAATTCGTGCTCTAGAAAGTAAAAATACGTGGACCCTTACAAAATTACCTCATGGCAAAAACCCTGTGGACTGCAAATGGATATTCATGGTCAAATACAAAGCAGATGGAAGTATTGAAAGATTCAAAGCTAGACTTGTAGCAAAGGGATTCACATAATCATATGGAATTGACTACCAGGAGACTTTTGCGCCGGTTGCTAAGCTTAACACAATTCGGGTTCTTCTTTCTCTTGCTGTAAATTAAGAATGGCCTTTATATCAACTGCATGTCAAAAATGCTTTCCTAAATGGGGACTTAGAAGAAGAAGTCTACATAACTGTACCACCAAGATTTGAAAACAGCTCAAACAGCAGGTTAGTTTGCAAGTTAAAAAAGTCACTTTATGGCCTAAAGCAATCTCCCCGTGCCTGGTTTGATAGATTTGCAAAACAGTAAGTTCAAATGGATATCATCAGTGTCAAAGTGATCATACACTCTTTGTTAAAAATAATCCACAAGGAAAAATTGCTATCTTTATAGTATATGTAGATGATATCATCTTGACAGGTGATGATTCAGAGGAAATTGTTAATTTAAGATGCTAGCAATAGAATTTGAGATCAAGGACCTCGGAATTCTTAGGTATTTTTTTGGAATGGAGGTAGCTAGGTCCAAAGAAAGAATTGTTTTATCCCAAAGAAAATACATCCTGGACCTTTTAAGAGAAACTGGCTTGCTTGGATGTAGACCTGCTGACACACCTATGGAACCCAACAAGAAGCCTAAAGAAAGCAGTCCAGTCAACAAGGAAAGATATCGACAATTTGTTGGCAAACTCATCTACCTATCACACCCAAGACCTGATATTGCTTATCCAGTCAGCGTGGTGAGCCAGCACATGAATAACCCAAGTGAAGATAATTTGGAAGCAGTAAATAGAATTTTAAGATATTTAAAAAAGACTGCTAGACATGGTCTAGTTTACAGAAAATCTGAAAAATGAGAAGTAGAAATCTATAATGATGCTAGCTGGGCAGCAGAGTTATCTAATAGGAGATCTATCATAGGTTACTGCTCATATGTTTGGGGCAATCTCGTCACTTGGAAGAGTAAAAAGCAAGTTGTTGTCTCTCGAACTCGAAGTAGTGCAGAATCTGAGTATCGTGCTCTTGCACTAAGAATATGAGGGAATGTGGATTCAAAGACTTTTGAAGGAACTAAAGGTTGAAACAAAGGACACAATCAAGATGTTTAGTGACAGTCAAGAAACTATCAGTATAGCAAAAAATCCTGTGCACCATGACCGAGCTAAACACATCGAAATTTACTGACACTTCATCTCAGAAAAAGTCAACAACAGGATTATTCAGCTAAGCTACATTCCTGCAAAATTTTAGATTGCTGATATCCTCACCAAAGCACTACCAAGGGCTAGTTTTGATGAATTAAACTATAAGCTTGGTTTGTATAATATATACAACCCAACTTAAGGGGGAGTGTAGAAAGAGATACCCTTTTCGTGTGCTTTCTTAGGAAATTATTTATTCATTTTATTTAGAATAGTTATCTGTATCTTTTTTATTTATTTAAATATTGTATCTTTTCTGTTTTTTCCTTCTTAGTAGGATTCCTAATTAATATAGGATTCGGTTTCCTTCTTTGACGTCGTGAATACCGGTCCCAATAGGCTATATATATTTCATTGTTATTCCTTTGTTTTCAATGAAATAAGATCAATCGCAGAATTCTCATTTATTTCTTCAAATTCTTTTCCTAGAACAGTTTTTATTTTTACTATTTCCTCAACATAATCACCAGTGAGTATTATATCATCAACATAAACAATGAGGATACTTTTCTTACCTCCTTCATACTTGACAAACATTGTGATGGAACCCTTTTTTATGCTCCTCAGTAATGTTATTCGAATGAATGAGAATAGATGGAAGTTTAGGGAAGAATGAGTAAATAAAATATTATTAGTGAATATATTAAAACTTAGTCCTTATGGAGTGGACAAGCCTGCCAAGTACAATCAATGCCAAATATTCAACCGGCCTATACTGAATGCTAAACTACTAATTTATAGACTTCGACTACTGCTAAGATAACTATAAAAATATGCTAATAACTAATTAGATAATGCTTAATATTTAATTAATAAATAAATCTACTAACTAACTAGATGCTAATATATTTAAAATTTAATAATAAATAAATCTATTGGATAATCCTTAAATGATAAGTAATTCTAATAATAAATAAATCCTATCTATCTTTTCTCTTTTCCTCTTTTTTGAATATATTCTTGGTGGTATCCATAACCCTTGTTTATAGCCAGCTGCTTTGAGAACTGTTGAGAACCTCTCAAACTAGGCTCTAGGTGATTGTTTCAAGCCATATAGGGACTTCTTCAACTTGCATACTTGATCACCCCTTCCTTTGTCAAAACCTGGAAGTAAAGTCATATAAACTTCTTCTTGGAGTTCACCATTCAAGAAAGCATTTTTAATATCAAGTTGATGTAAGGGCCACTCTAAATTAGTTGCCACAGAAAGCAAGACTCTGATAGTATTCCACTTTGCTATGGGGGCAAAAGTTGCGTTATAATCCAAACCATAGGTTTGGGTAAATCCCCTTGCTACTAAACGAGCCTTGTATCTATCCAGTTCACCATTTGAACCATACTTAGGGGTAAACACCAACTTACATCCCACTGTTCTTTTTCTCTTGAGTAATGTAACAACTTCCCATGTTCTATTCTTTTCCAAGGCTCTCATCTCCTCCATTACAGCACTTCTCCATTCTGGTATACTCAAAGCTTCATAAACATCATTAGGAATCTTTACCCTATCAAGATTAGTTATAAAAGCATGAAATTGAGTAGACAAAGCTTTATAACAAACATACTTTTGAATAGGGTGTTGAGTACATGATCTAGGTTGCTTTCTGAGTGCAATAGGTAGATTCTAGTCATCATCAATCACCAATTCATCTTGGGCTTGCTTGAGGACGTCCACTGGTTCTGAATTTGGAAGTGCTTCAGGCATGAGGGATCTGTTATCTCGTTTCCTCCTCCGTGTGTAAATAATTGGATCTTTTTCCAATGTTCTTTGCTCATTATCATGAGCTGGACTTATCAATTCTGTTTCTGGCATATACAAATGGTTAGAGGCAGAATTTGAGGGCTGAAATTGATGAACAGAACATATAGGTTTAGGTATCTCTCTCCCTTCTTCCATAGGCTGAAATTCACTCCACCACTCCCACTGAATTGAAGCTTTAGGAAAAAATGGTTCATTTTCAACAAAAGAGACATCTCTACTCGTATATAGATGTTTGGAGATAGGATCATAACATTTGTATCCCTTTTGGTTTGAAGAGTAACCAAGAAAAACACACTTGACAACTCCAGGATCAAGTTTATGGGAGTTATAAGAGTGAAAAAAAACAGTACAACTAAAAATTTTAAGAGGAAGATTTGTTTCAAGATATGTAAGGGAGTGAGACTCACGAAGTTTATTAAGCGGAGTGGAGAAAGAAATCACCCGATTGGGCATGCGGTTGATGAGATAAGTAGCAGTAAGGATTGCATCTCCCTAGAAAAATTTTGAAACATTATAAGTAAACATTAAGCCATGAGCAACCTCAAGAATGTGCCTATTTTTCCTTTCAGCAATGCCATTTTGCTGTGGGCTGTTGGGACAAGTGATTTTATGAATTATACCCTGGGTTTTGAGAAAAGTGCCCAAGTTTATGTTGAAATATGCAGTACCATTATAAGTATGCAAAATTTTTATGCTAGTTTGAAATTGACTTCGAATCATGGTATAAAATTCAATGAAAACAAAAGTAACGTCAGTTTTGTCATGAAGTAAATAGACACAACAAAGACAAGTATGATCATCGATAAAAGTAATGAACCATTTGGTATGAGTACGGTTTGGAACACGAGTAGGACCCCACAAATCACTATAGATAATAGAAAAAGGACTGGTTGATTTGTACTCAGTACTTTTAAAACTTGTTTGATGATGTTTAGCGAGTTCACACACATTAAATCACTATAGATAATAGAAAAAGGACTGGTTGATTTGTACTCAGTACTTTTAAAACTTGTTTGATGATGTTTAGCGAGTTCACACACATTACAAGGAAAGGAGTCTTTATTGAAATGAAATTCAAGAAATAATTGACGCAAATACTGAATATTTGGATGACCCATCCGTCTATGTCATAGCAGAAGATCATTCACATCCTTATTTTTTGAGCTAAAAGCAAGACTGCACTTAATTTGAGTTCATAGACTGCTTACAGTTGATTCATCGAGATAATAGAGACCATCATACTCCTTAGCACTGCCAATCATCTTCCCCAATAAAAGATCGAAAAAAATACAATGAGTAGAGCAGAAGTGAGCCCAACAATTTGCTTGTTTTGTTAATTTGCCAATAGAGAGCAAATTACAAGCTAAATACGGAACATGAAGAACAGAATCCAGCTTCATAGATTCAGAAATAGTAATATTGCCTTTGCCAGCTATTGTTGAGGAGGAACCATTTGCTGTATTAATTTTCTCATTACTAGCACTAGGCAAGTATGTACTAAATAATTTAGAATCAGAGGTCATATGATCTGATGCTCTTGAATCAACAATCCAGTTGTAGTTTTTAGAACTAGTGAGAAGAGCACAAGTACCTTTGTGTGCAACAGAGGATGTAGGATTTGGTTTCTGAGATTGCTCTATCTTTTGTAAGACATTGAGCATCTCAATGAGCTTACCTATGTGTTCCTTATCAAACTGAGGCATTGGAGTAGACGTGGACTTTTCATGAGAAGTTTCACAAGATGTTTGATAACCTTAGGACTCTCTTTTCTGCGGTTTCTAGTCAGGAGGCTTGCCATGAATGTCCCAACATGTCTCCCGAGTATGTTCTGTCTTCTTACAATGCTCACACATAGGTTTGCCTCTCTGTCCTTTTAGAGTCATTACTCTTACTTACCAATGCAGAAGAATCTATAGGAAGGCTGGAACCAGAGAAGGTATCTTGTAGCATCACTTTTCTTTTTGAAGCATCTTGGCGTGTTTCAGCAAATACCTCTCTGGTTGAGGGAAGAGGAACATGACTCAGAATACTGCCTCGAACATCATCAAGAGACTTATTTAATCCTGCAAGAAACTGAAAAACCCGTTCCTTCTCTGTTCTTTCTTTGTAGAGGGCAACATCACGAGCACAGCCCCATTCTTCATCTGACATCAAATCTAATTCCTGCCATAGTGCAGAAATTTCTAACCAATAGGCCGTGACTTTGCGATCGCCTTGCTTTAATTCCTAGATTTTGGTTTTGACTTCAGACAGATGTACCAAGTCTTCTCCATTTGAGTAAGAATCACGCACAGCTTCCCAGATCTTGTGAGCAGTTGGCAGGAACATGAAGCTTCTTTTGATTTGTGGCATCATTGCATTAATCAACCATGAAGAGACTAATGCATTCTCGGTATGCCACTGTTGTATTGCTGTAGCATTGGTCTCATCAGGGATCTTTGTTTCTCCAGTAACAAATCCCATTTTACCTCTGCCACCAACAGCTAGCTTCACTGCATGAGCCCATTCTTGATAGTTTGTGCCATTCAGCTTATCTGACACAATTAGTACCGAAGACCCTTCGAAGCTGGTAGTCGACCCAGAGGGACCACCGGCTTAGCGCGGATCACTCGTCGAGGACCTATCGTTCTCAATCATCAAATTCATGGTTTTGGTGCTGGACGACTTAGATGCAACTCGATCAAGGGACAAACCGGTTTTAGAATTTCGAACTTGACTCTAATACCATGTAGTCGATTTAGAGGTTCAAAATTCAATGTATATTCAAAGGGAATAACCATACAAAATATACAGAGGAAGACGGGAGCAATAATCCCGTGAAACTAGGAAAAATAAATACACAACAATAACTACCAAGAATAGCTATTCCAACAATGGTAATAAAATAAATACAATTAAGAGTAAAATATTTGACTTAACCACTCTAATAAAATAACTAAACCATGCCTGCCAAATCTTCTTTTTCATCACTAGCTAATAAGTTCTTTGGTATCATCTGTGTTTTAGCCATTGACAACTAACTATAAGTTGAATTTTCTACTTTCTGACTTGACTTCAAGAATTAATAAACTTTTTCACAACATGTCTTGTGCATTAAAAAAAGACACACAATTTGTTTCATGCATTTTATATAATTAACAGTTTCAGTTGCATCATGTTTTACAATGCAGTGACAGAAGTACCTGACAATGTTTTCCCTCTGGAGGAATGCCCTCATGATTGGTTGTTTCCTCAATGCTCTGCTGTGGTAGGTTTCAAATGATGTTTCTTGTAGGTTCAATCAAAAAAATAAATTGCTTTATAATGTGCCAAAGTTGCTAGTTTAATACTCCTGCTCTATTTGTTCCTTGATATCAAGTTCCAAATTTAAGTTATAAACACTATTCTCACCGAAAGCCTACTTAAAACAATTAACTAGAAGATATTCTGGTGCAAAATTGCAGGTGCATCATGGTGGTGCTGGAACCACAGCTACAGGATTAAAAGCTGGGGTAATGTTCAAAAGTATTATTAATACTTTTTTTTCCTTTTTCATAATCCAAGAATTCATTCAGTGTTCCATTATGTCCAAAAGAGATGATTTAGGCGTGTATTAAAATGAGAAAACGTAGTTATTATTTTCTCTAATGTCAATGTTATAACTTACAGTGTCCAACAACCATAGTTCCTTTTTTTGGAGATCAGTTCTTCTGGGGGGATAGGATACATGAGAAAGCGTTGGGACCAGCTCCAATTCCAATATCTCAGCTCAGTGTTGAGAACTTATCAAATGCAATAATGTTTATGCTCGATCCAGAGGTAACCTTTCTTTTTTCAATTCACCTCTCACTTTAGATTTCTCATTCCCACCTATTAGTTTATATGTTAGCCATATTATGTACAAGTACCTTTTTTCATTTTTTAGTTCAATCTAAATGTCTCGTCTTTAACTATTTGCAGTTGTATATGTTTGATTTAATGAATTTTTGAAAACTGTGAAGACCTCTCTGCAACAGCCATTATATCATTTTAATTTTTTTTTTCCAACAGCTCGAACCTTAGCCCCTAACCCACAAACCCCAATCCCATACTACTTAAGCTACAAACTTGGTGGTTATCATTGACTTTTTATCATAAATTGAATGGAAGTCTGTATTAGAATTATGGCTTAATTTCTCTTCTCTGGGGGTGCAAGTATACCTTTTTGTGCAAAATACCAGAATCATTGTACAATTTTGGGTGTATCAATACGTATTCATACTGTTTGCTTCTGAAGGTCATTCAAGTAGACATACCACATGACGCATGCACCAAAAGATGGCTAAGTCTGCTTTATAAACGGTAACATCAATACATTTTGTTATTAAAGGGTGTTTAGCATGAAAAGGGGAAAATAAAATAATATATACACTTTTATACTGAAATCAAATATGATGGCTTCATTTATAAGTTTGCTCCTTTCCCACCTAGATATTTTATTAAATTAACCAATTAGTCCTCGAATTCATATTCGTAGACCCACTGGACTCACTGAGCTTTATTCTCTAAAAATATCCTCATTACAAGTTAGTCTTTCCTTCAGGTACCATTCAAATTTTGGTTGTCATCAATTGAATTAAGTTGTCCAAGGGAAATTCATTCCTGTAGGAAATGACATAGTCAGGGAAATTTGAACTATGAAGCATAGACACTTCAAAAAGAGTTGTGTTTGTATTTGACACATATTTTAGACAACACTTCACTGTGTGTGAACAGTTCAAATTTTGTTGCATTGCTGTTCGTAGCAATTTCATGTGTCATATCTAGTCAGCGTCCATGCCTCCAAGATACGGGACATTTGGTTGGGAGAAAAAGACATTTTCGGAGACTTACTCATGCACTACTAAAAATTGAGGAACTAAAGCATCGTAGGTCTATAAATTCAGGGCTAAATTGTTAGTTTACCCTATTATATTTCTACTTGTGTTATCCCTATGAGCTTTCTTTTTCCCTTTAGCAAAACCTCATGAATTTGGACTTGATAACTTACTTGGCAAAGTGCATTGGTGCTGATACAATGTGGATATACCTTCTCCGATCTGTGCATTTTCTCTTGTGGCCTCTGATACTTACAACTAGTCATAACTAAAATGAAAAATTTGACATCTGCAATGTGTTAGTATTATAGTAAAGTCAAAATGGTGTTGGTGACTGTTAGTGGGATTGTGAATGTCCAGGTGAAATCTCGAGCGATGGAAATTGCAAAGTTGATTGAGAACGAAGACGGTGTTGCTTCTGCAGTCGATGCATTTCACCGCCATCTACCTCCTGAGCTACCACTGCCAAGTCCATCTCCGGTAGAGGAGGACCATCCAAATCCTTTGCAGTGGTTTTTTGTTCAACTTGGAAAATGGTGCTGCCTGCCTTGCGGTGGTGTGTGACTGTAGGTTCTGTGCATTAATTTCATTTTCCTTTCACTTTATTCATTACACGTAGAGGCCTTCCATTCCATTTTTTTCAGAACATCAGTATAGTGCTTATTTTTGGTTATTCCATTCATTTCAGTCCAGTCTCTTTTGGTAGGGTTTGACTAACAATAAATATTCAAGATGTAGATTAGATTAGTGTTCTTCCTACCTTGCATTCTTTTTTAATTACATAAGGAGTTCATGACCTGGAGAGTAGGGAGGAAGAAAAGTACATGGAGGTTATCTCTTGTCTTCACACTGAGGTTGAGGTATGTGCCATTTGAGCTATCATCTCAACGATGGCAGCTTTTAGGAAGTACTGTGATTTGTGTAACAAGGTTAAGGGGTCTCACCATTGAAAGAGATCGGTTACATTGATGTGTTATAGCTGCTCTTTCTTGCAATTTGTTTGTATTGTGTATGTATTTGATTGATGGATAATGATATCTTGCAAGAATTTTGTGTAGCTGAAGTTCAAATTGCCACCTTTTGTGTCGTCTATTCTATTGATTTATCTTGGGGTAAAAATTTGGGGTTCTTTGTATCCCGTGTATATATATATATATATATATATATATATATATATTCTTAAATAGAATTTACTAGTTAATGCATGCTTATGACAACAAAGTGAGACTAAGCTAAGAAAGCCCTCTCCATCGCCCTGCATTCTTAATGCTTCCTACGTAAGAAAGAGCCATGAATCCCTGAAAAGCAATGAGTTTTAACCTTTTTTTTTTTTAAACGTAGAAAGGGAAAAAAAAAAAGAGGGAAAGAGAATGGGAAAAGAATATTTTACTAAAATTCAATTAAAACAGAAAAAGAGAGAAAGCTCAAGTGTTTTTGAAGAGGATAATTTAGATAATTTTTTACTTTCTAATGTGCCGATGACGACTCTCCCTCCCTTTAGAAAAAATATCAATGATCTGTCTTCTTTGAAAATTCATTTTTATTTGCCTCAGGTTTTCATTGGTTAAACTGCCAATTAGGTCTGTTATACGAGACTATTGGTGACATTTAAATCCCGTTTGAAAAAATATAAATGAATAAAATGAACCTAAAATAATCAAGTTTGAGAGTTAAAATTAATAGTCTCTCTCTTTTTAACAAATTAGGTTTTATTTTTTTATAAAAATTGTAAATGCATTAAGCGATTTATAAAAGTACGCCTTGCAATAAAACTAACTTGAACAAAATTTTAAATTACATAAACCGTGTGAGCATAAGGTAATGTATTTTACATTATGTTTAAATCATAAATATTATGAATTTAAGATCTCTTTATAAATAAATAAAATCTTTGAAATATCAATCAATAAGGTGATGAACAGATACTTCACTTATTCTTGTAAAAATGGCAGAATATTTATATAATTTAATAATTTAACTAACTTATTGAATGTTTAATTTGGCCAATCATTTTTCGACTATTTCTAAGGAAAAGTAGAAGAATACGATGAGGGCGGGATGCAGCTCGTGAGAGTTCGTCACTTCAGTTCTTTGTACTCCGCCTCCGATTTGCGATTTCAGATTTTCTTTCTCGCTGACCAAACTGATATTAGCCTTCTTCTAACCATCCACACTTACACCGTTGAAGGTGTTTTCGAGTTCCAAATTTCTTCTTCCCCTAGCAGCGCTTCCATGGAGGTCTCGATTTCAGCGTCCGCGATTCCTTCTTTGAACTCGAAGCTCTCCACTCGTTCAGCTGCTTCTTCCCTCTCGACAAAATGATATCGTTCAGTTTACTGAGTTACGAAAGAGCTTATTTTGTGACAATTCTATTTTTAGAATAGCTAAAGGAACATGCAGCCAATTGGGGAATGTCAGTACTCAGTTGCAGATCGAAACATTTATTTTGTTTTGACCATTTCAATTAGTGACCTTTCTTTGTTAATATCTTATTGAAAGTAATGCAACCAGAATTGGTTACAGTGGAGACGGCAATCTACGAATTCAGCGCAATTTGAATGGATTACTTATGTTTGGGTCTATTAATTCCCAGATAAAAGATAAGTTGAGATTATATTAGTCTTTGCAGCAGCAAGCAACAATATTTGGGGTGGTATTGAATTTTGCATAAATAGTCTTGAAGGACTTAAATTTTAAGACGAAGTTTATGTGATGGTATATGAATCCTTAGTAAACCGGGTGTGAGATATTGTCACACCCAAAATGTGACGCACCAACGCTTTCAAAAAGTTAAAATTGAGTTTCAAAACAAAAACAAAAAATGTGACTAAATATGAAGCTCTAATTTATAGTGGAGGCTCTCCATTCTTTGAGCCTGGACTTCTGGAGTGGGTTCTCCTCTGCATCCATTGTTATCAGAACCTGGATTGTTCACCTCCCTGTGTACTGGATATGCTTTGAGGTTGGTGCAGGAGCATGATTTCCACATTGGCTGCGTGTCAGTCACCAAACTCTTGCCCTCTTATTAAGCTGCCTCTTGGGAGTGGCTTCTCTAAATCATTATACCAACAGTTTCCATTGGGACAGCATTATCTTTTTAGCATCTTCACAAAAGGATTGAGCTATATATATATATATATAATATATGTATGTATTTCTTATTCCCTGTTAGACAGTTTTTCGTCTATGAGAACATTATGAATAGATCTTGTAAAATTCAGATTGTAATGTTTTAGCAAAGTAATGCCAGTATATAGAATTATCCTGTGCATTATTTTCCTTTGTTCTTCCTAAACAAAGGATTCTATTACTATAACAATAGGTGAAGTTAAGGGAATTGTAGAAGCGGATTCCATATCAAGCTTATTCAAATCATAAATTATTTGTTATCATATGTTGATTAAGTCTTCATAATAAATGGGATCAATTGATGTAAAATCCCAGCAGGATTGTCTTTAGTCTTTATTACTTGTAGAAATGGCCATTCTTTTGTTCGCTTCTTTCTTTTTCTTTTTTTTTTGATAGAAAAAGAAATTTTATTAATGAGAAGAGAGAGAAACAAAGGCAAACGAAAAAGAAAAATACATCAGAAGGAGGACAAGGGATCCTCCTAAGATAGAACTAAAAGGATAGAAAAAACTAAAACCAAAAGACGTCCCATAAGGCCCCTAAAAAAAAGAGAATTTAGTACAACAACGCCCTCCAGTCCCTATAAATATCAGAAAGAGGCACTCCCTTGAAAGACCCATTGGCCGAAACCCACAAAGATGCCACATAACGGATGCGGTCCCATAACAAATGAGTAGGTAGACCCCGATCATTAAATATTCTGGCGTTTCTTTCCAACCAAATGCACCACACAATTGCGAATAAAGCTGTTTTCCAAAGAATTTTGTTATCCTTCCTAGAACCAAAACCAGTAAAATTGGTCGCAAGGAATGCAGCAAGGTCAGTTGGGCAAACCCAATTCTCATCAAAAAGACCAAAAAGCCTGTTCCAAATGCTCCAAGCCACATCACAATGAAGGAACAAATGATTGTTTGTCTCTGAATGTCTCAAGCACATCACGCAAACATTAGGAGATAAAGCCATAAGAGACCGTCTGATTTACCACAGATCATTTGTATTAATTCTATTGAGCACTGCAGACCACAAAAAAACCTTTACCTTTAAAGGCGCCTTAACTTTCCAATAAGACCTTTGAAAATGCGAAGAAACAACAGGGTTACTGTCACGTCCCAAAATTTGAGCACGTGACCGGCACGGAAAGTGAATTTCATTTCACCTCCGTAAGCCTATCTTTCTCTTAAAAAAAAATCATACAATTCTTTTTCATGCAACCAAAACGAGTTCTGTATACATACTACAATTACTCACATTACATCACTGAATGAACCTACCCGATTACAGAGATTTCTAGATTTATACAACTTAGAATAAAACTTAACTATTATACCTTTATCCTGAACAAATGAAAAGGTAATTATGGACTAAGGATCCATAATTCCTTGTTCCGATATTTACCTTCAGCTGTCAACTCTGAAAAAAAAATATCAATAAGAGGGGTATGAGCAAACCACGTGCCCAGTGAGTAGATAACACAATACTATGACAAAATAAAAATCATGCATCATAATGATAACATGCAGCAATCATACGTAGATCGATCATCATATGATATAATATTATTCATAATACTTCACAACAATATCCAAGTGAATCAAATGCATTTCAACAAAATTCAAAATTCACAACAGCAATCGATGAAATCAATTTCACACACAATTCCCGTACCAACCGGGTCGTCCAGAATACCTCTGGATCGTTGCCCGCGGCCCCCGCCGCATCCACCCTTATCGCTCCATTTATATTCTCCACCCTTATAGCTTCACATAGATTTCTCCATGGGGTGCACCACCATGCCTTTCATTTCCAGTCAAACACAATCACAATCACATATAAAAACATCCTCAATCATAATCTTGAGCCACATACACAACTCAGTCATTTACAATTCAAGCCACAACATAATCAATGTGGTTCTAGCAACATAGCATGTATATAACATAACCCATAAAATAGAACAATTATTCAACTCAGTTCACATGCCATTCACAATCCATCATATAACCTCCATTCATGGGAAAATAAGAAAATATAATTATATAAATTACCAGACACGTTCCACAATTGTTTATGCCTCATCGTTCCACATCATCCTCTTCAAACTTGGATATACAACATATTTCCACTATGATGCAAAAAGTCAATAACAGATATTTAATCATAGCAAGTATTAACCCACTCACCTGGATTTCATGCTCTCAGCACTCCCACCTTGCACTTGACCATTCCTATTGTAACCAGATAAAAACCATCAGGGTTACGAAATAGAGAAATTTCCTACCACTACTCTCGACCTTCATCCACTTCTCAAATCATAACTCCTAACTGGTAATGAATATCCAGATGAAACTTATACCATTGGAAACTAGACTCAAAGAGCTTTTCAACGATATTAAAAAAAAAAACTGATGCTACAGTAACGGTCAACGGTCAACGCAGCTACAGTAACATTGACCGAGTCAACGCTACAGTAACGTTGACCGAGTCAACGCTACAGTAACGAGAAAATCTGGAAAAAATTTTCTCGGTGAACAATAATTCTGGGGAAAATTTTCGATGTTCTTCGTGTTCTTCATCCAAAAATCCAAAAATCATATCTAAAACAACATTTCTTTTGATTTCTTCCATGGGTTTTCATCCTTAATGTCTAAGGAGTGTTTTAACACCAAAACCCCCAATTTCTACCAACAATCCAAGCTCAAATCTCAAATTTTCATCAAGAACACTAACTTTTTCAAATATCCAAATTCTACGAATTTCTCATAGTTTTCTCCAAATTTCTTGTTCTAATAACATCATAAACCACCTAGGAATGTTTTAGATTAACATCCACACTTAAATTCATCCATTAAAATATTCTACAAAAATTTTGCAAAAATAATAACCAAGGATTTGATCTTGTAATAAGAGGAAGAAGAAGAAGAACATCAACTTACCAATCATCCTAACTTTCATAGCTTCCTTCCCAAAGCAAAAATTGCATGAATGATTGATGAAGAAATTCTTTTGCAAGCATAATCGAGAGAGAGAGAAAGTGAAGCTACGGGAGGGAGAATGAGAAAAAGAAAAGAATAAGGAGAAGTGTATACGCATGGGCCCCACCAATTTCTTTTTCGATAAAATCGCTCATAGCCACCTTAGCTTATAAGATTTGTTCACTTTAATCCCTCTCGATGTCTCAAACTCCACTTTAACCTCGAATCCATCATCTTTTCAGTACCGGACTCATAATTCATTCCCATAAGCTCTATTTTTCTTCTCGGGTTCCTACTTGGTCATTTTTCAAAAGTCCTCTATACTTTCTTTTCTTTTCACTTTAGTCCTTGAGAATTTGTAAAAATTTCCTAAATTAAAAATAAAAATTTCTATTCTCACATTTTCTTCACTAATTCAAAAAGAAAATTTTTCACGTAATTAAATTTTTCACTAAACTTCAAAATAGGCTTTAAATATTCATATAAATTCTTGGGATATTACAGTTACGAACGAGATGATTAAGAAAAGAGGCACAAGTGTACGAACCTGAGGAATCCAACTTCCAAATTCTTTTATCAAGATGAGAGGAAAGGCGAATAAGATCCAAAATATCAAGCATCAAGGAAAGATCTGGCAATAGTCTATCGTTTACATTTCTGGCGAAATGGAGATTCCAACCAGGTTGGTCCCCTTGCAAACAAAAGAAATCTGCAATAGGGGCATCATGCAAAGAAGACAAAGAAAAGAGACGCGGGAATCTTTCTTTAAAGGGGGAAGGACCAATCCAGCAGTCCTCCCAAAAACGAAAACGGGAACCATCACCAACGATGGAAGACAAAGAAGGAAAAAAAAGATGGTATACCTGAGAAATTGCTTTCCAAGGACTTGCATGCGTAACGACACCTCCCAAATCAGCGTCCCAACCATTCCGATGAAGCCCATACTTTGCTTTAATCACCTTATGCCATAAGGAATTAGGCTCTAAAGGGAATCTCCATAGCCATTTAGCCAAAAGAGATGTATTTTTAGACATTAGATTGCCAAGACCCAAGCCCCCATCTTCCTTAGGTTTGCAACACACCTCCCAGCTAACCAAGTGGTCCTTCTTCTTGTCCCCTCCATCAGACCAAAGAAAATCCCTCATAACTCTCTCAATCCTTCTAGCCACTCCAAACGAAATTTTGAACAGGGACAAAAAATACAAGGGCATACTAGATAAGGATGCTTGAATTAATGTCAATCTTCCCCCTAAGGAAAAGTAGGAGCCTTTCCAACTATCAAGCTTGCAGGATATTCTTTGGATAACAGGATCCCAAAAGGAAGCTGCGCGCGAGTTACCTCCTAGGGGAACACCTAAATAGGTAAGAGGCCAATTGAGAACCTCGCAACCTGCTATCTCGGCCAACTGACCAAGAGAGTCATCTTGAATATTAATGCCAGCTAAGCCACACTTGCCCAAGTTAACACGAAGACCCGAAATCAGTTCAAAGATCTGAACCAGCGATAACACTCTAAGAAAATTTTCCTTATCCTTGGGCAAGAAAAGAATTGTGTCATCAGCGAACTGCAAGTGAGTTACTTCGCAACCATTTCCTTTTACCGAAAGGCCTCTAATAATCCCTCTATCAGAACCCCGCTTCAACATACGGCTAAGGACATCGGCCACCAGAGTAAAGAGAAAAGGGGATAGCGGGTCACCTTGTCTAATCCCCCGTTGCCCCTTGAACCAAGCTTTAGGCTGGCCATTAATAATAACCGAAAAAGCCACTGAAGAAAGGCAACCATTCATCCAACGTCTCCATCTATCGCCGAAACCATTATGGCGGAAAATCAGGTCCAAGAAATTCCAATTGACCGTGTCGTAGGCCTTCTCAAAGTCTAGTTTAAACACTAGTCCTTGTTGCTTTCTATGTCGGACATCGTCAACTAACTCGTTAGCAATAAGGCTAGCATCAAGAATCTGACGATCAGCAATGAATGCACTTTGGTTTTCTGATATGAAATTCCCAACAACCACACTCAATCTCTCGGAAAGCACCTTGGCAATGATCTTGTAAACACTAGTAACCAAGCTAATAGGCCTGAAATCCCTCACCTTAATGGACCTGTCTTTCTTGGGAATAAGGGCGATGAAGGTAGAGTTCATATTGGTCGGAATACGGCTAGTATGAAAGAATTCTCTAAAAACTTTCATCAAATCTTCCTTCACTATTGTCCAACAGGCTTGGAAAAAAGCCATGTTGAACCCGTCAGGCCCAGGAGATTTGTCCATATCCATCTTCCAAATGGCGTTCCTAACTTCTTCCTCCTCAAAAGGTCTTTCAATCCAAATACCCTGATCATTGTCAATGGAAGACCAATCCAAACCATCAATCATCGGCCTCTCGGGCATCTCTTCAGAGTATAACTTTTTGAAAAAACTAGTCACCTCGTCAGATATCGCCTCATTGTCCTTAACAATATTGCCATCAACCACCTCTAGCTCTTTTATGAAATTCTTTCTCCTTTTACCATTAACCACCTTGTGGAAAAAACTAGAGTTGACGTCACCCTCATGAACCCATTTAACTCTACTCTTTTGGCGCTAGCTTATATCTTCTTTTTTGCAAATGTCATCCAAAGCATTCTTGAGAGTCACTTTACGCTCGACAAAACTCGCCTCAAGCCCACCCTGGCTCTCTAATTTGTCAAGAGCATCGATCTCCTTGACAATATCTTTCTTCTGCATTCTAATGTCCCCAAAAACATCTAAATTCCAAATCTTCAACTTCTCCTTCACAAATTTCAGCTTCTTCATGATCTTAAAACCCTCCCAACCAGGTATCGTGCTTTCTGACCACCACTTCTCCACATTGCTTAGAAAAGACCGATGGTGAAGCCACATATTTTCAAATCTGAAAGGGGTAGGACCCCATTTAACTCTACCGGTCTCAAGGATGATATGAAAATGGTCAGAAACCAAGCGGGAGCCCACTTCCTGCATAGGGTCAGGAAAAAAATCCTCCCATTCAGGGGTGATCAAGAACCTGTCGAGACGAGAAGAAACAATTCGACCCCTGTTGACTGACCAAGTAAATTGTGCATTGGAGAGAGGGAGGTCCCTTAGCCCGCAGTCCCTGATAAAAGAGTCAAAACCTCTCATGCTAGCATTGATTCTAGATCCTCCTAGCTTCTCATTAGGGAAACGCACAACATTAAAGTCGCCACCAATACACCAATGAGGGTTACAGAAACCGTGAACATACGATAGCTCCTCCCAAAAATAGCCCCTCAACCTAGGGTTTGTTGGGCCGTAGACGTTGGTGTACCACCAACACCCTTTGTCCTTAAAATTAAGTAACACCGAGAGAGAAGAAGCACCCTCAAGCACTTCCACTTTGGAAGCGACCCGAGTGTCCCAAATAATTAATAGGCCGCCTGAAGCACCAATGGAAGGCAAAAACACCCAATCCTTGAATCTGTGATCCCATATGCTTCGCACAAGAAATCTATCCACCTTCCCAAGTTTAGTTTCCTGAATCAACCCAATGTCTAGATCTACCCGTCTGAAAACCTCTTTCACCTTTTTCCTTTTGTGAGGATTACCAAGACCATTCACATTCCAACTTAGGATCTTCATAAAGAAATTGACTTGCCCTTCCCTCTCATGGGTTTCCCATAATTAATCGAGGAAGCCAACCTTTTTATCTCGCTTTCGACCTTTTTCTTCTTCCTTTGGTAAGTCCTCGGTGATAAAGACACCTTAACCTCGTTTCCGGATTTGTCTCTTAGCTTAAAGTTAAGGGAATCTAACAAGGCTTGTGGGTCCTGATTGTCCTTTTCACCCCCCAATCGATGTAGGAAAATGGAAGGACCCCCTTTGTCATTGTCGTCCCCAGTAGCGGTAGAAGATTTATTTGGGACGAGAGAGTGATTAGTGCCCTCTTGAGCGGTGTCGTTATGCATGCAATTCCCTGCAAAACCAAACCGAGACACACCAAGAGCATTAAGAACAGTGTTAGAGTTGTCTGAACGGGAATAATCAAAATTATCTATTTGGGGATGAAATGAAGAGAGTAGAGGCGCTTCGGGGACATTGGCAGTGCTCAACAAATTGATACAATTCTGTGACAATTCAGGGTCCCCTTTAGAGGCTTCATCAACCTCATTTTGCAAAAAAAGCCTGTGAACATCTTCCAAACCATCATCATTGTCCCCTGTATGATTGTCCAAAGCAGTGAATTGTTGATCCATTTGTTGGATGAGAAGACCTTCATCACTATCAAAATCAGACAACGAACAAACTTCATCAAAGGTATTCTCCTCTTCCCCACCAGAGATAACTTCTGTTTCAGTATAGCCATTGGAGGCTTCAGTGGGAGCATCCAACGTGCCAAGAGATGCTGTCTGGATAGTGGGCGATTTTCCATCTGCTGTGTGAGTAGAATGTTGGCTGTTGGATTTTGTTGGCGTGTTCCGGTCAGTTTCAGTGTGGACATCAGTGTTGAATGGGTTGGCAGAGGCTTCCCGAGTCATCCTCCACCGCTGGCCCGAAGTCGACTCTAACGCTCCTCTCTGAGAGTGACGAGAGGAAAGAAGAAGAGAAGGTGGCCGGACGTTAAGGAGCTCCGACACTCCTTGCTCACCGTCGGTCGGTTCTGTGGAAGTCCGGCCACCAACCACCCTCTGCAACGATCTAGACGAAGAGGCTAGCGCTCGCGGTGTTTGCACCTCCAGGTGTGCCCGTTCCTGGTTATCTTGTGTCGGATGATGACCCGCATACTCCTGAACTGGGTTTTGGCCGTTATTGTCCCTCCAATTTTTCAAAGCCCATCTGGTAGTTAGTGGGCCAAAGCGTTTAGCCTGATGGTTTCTCACCTTGTTTGTGTGAGACATGGGCCTTTGAGATAAATGTTCTATCTTCCTACTATTTGGGTCTTTGTCCACAGAGGGAATTTGCACAAAAGCCCAGTATACCCTTCTCTTTCCTTCAGGATCCACCATCACTCTAAGGGTCTTCAAAGAAGCAAAAGTAGGGGCTCTTTTATTGGGGTCTTCCATTTTGTTGATACCCATCACATCTGCCGCTGCTTCTTTGCCCTTTCTGTGAATGCCACGTTGACCGAGGTTACCAAAGTCAGATAAACCTCCCTTTGCGGACCTGTTGACCCAGCTGCTACCAGCACTATTATTCAAATTTTTGGGCATGTCAGAAACACTCCCCGAGGCATGTAGGAGTCCGCCCTCATCAATCTGAAGAGTTCTATTGTCATTCACCACCTTCTTGTTCTTGAGAACATCAGCAAAGGTTCTACTGGCATCTACAACAGAGCATTGAAGTAAAGAAAAACCTCCCTTTTTTATCTTCGAGCATTCAGCCCCTTCAGAAGACACCAGAACATTCAAAGCATGTCCAAAAGACTTCCATCCCCTTCCACCCATTCCTTTGGTGACAATAACAGAGACCCGTTTTCCTCCAATTAGATTAACCGTGATAACCAGAAATTCTCCCTTGCAATTCTTTCCTTTCTCTGCTGAGTAGAGCTTACCCTTCTCTCGACAGCATTTCGGCTCAGTCCCCTTCCACTCGCCAACTACCAAAGAGTGGAGGATAGACGAAAGCCACCTAGCAGAATCCCAACCCAAAAATATGGAGAACAAGAGACCTCTACCTTTTTCAGTAATAGAAATTTTTGGGACATCTCCTTCTCGATTCTTGACCAGATCAAAAGTCTTTGCTTCAATAGCTAATCTATGAATCAGCATTTTGATAGGGACCAGTGGTAATTAACGCTAATCAGGTCAGTCTTAACTCTCAAACATTAGCACATCAACTTTCAATACGAACGCGCAGTAGTTTTCAGCAAGAAGATAAATTCGAGAGACCACCAGCATAGAAAACTCAATAGCCCAGGGTAATTAATGCTATGTGAACAATTAGGACGAAGACGCACTCTCAGTGTTTCCAAAAACCCAAATTGATGTTCTGGAGTCGGGGTGACTCGTTCTTGGTGACTTTGAGATGGAAGCGCTCCAGCCAGAGACGAGCAGTGAGGGCTGCGACAGAGGGAGACGACGTTGAGAGAGGGGATGGGAGACGAAGAGTGACTGGCCGCTGGCGAGAAAATCTGAGGAAATGACGAGCGTGACTGAACCAGAAGGGTTGAGCTTCTCTAGACACCTGAATTTCACCACGGGATCACGCCGGAAAAAGGCCGAAAACGACGACGAGGCCAATCGGAGACGAAGAGAACGCCGGACGTGCCTTCACGCGCCAGCACGTGGGTACTGTAGCCGAGAGCACGAATGGCGGGTGAGGCACACACGCGCCGCCGATAGCCACCGAACTCTCGGGGTCGGCCGGACGGAAGCGTCTGAACACAATGGAGGGGGCGGTGATAGTCAAAGGTGAAAACCTCTCATACTAGCATTAAGTCTCGACCCTCCTAATTTATCATCAGGAAAATGCACCACATTAAAATCGCCCCCAACACAAAAAAATGTCTTATTTCCCTTGATATGCAAGAATTCAAGCATTCAACTATTTACTTCTTTCTTTTTCTTCTTTCCCATAATTACTTAAATTTACGGTTGGTTTGACTCATGTTAGAAGTGTGATTTTAAGGATGATGTCTCGTGTATACTTGCTTACTTGTGTAGAAGTATGTGTTTTTTTGCATCTGCAATGGATTGGCAGAAGTTTCAAATTCTATTGTCAATTAAGAACTGACTAGAAATTTTAAAAAAAATTTGTAGGTTAAAGCAAAGAAACAAACCTTTTCCTCCTTTGATGATTTGCTTGCTAATTCTGAAAAACCTATCTTGGTTGACTTCTATGCAACCTGGTAACTTCATCCCTTCTTTGGGCTTGCTCTCTTCTCTGTTTCTGAATATAAGTTAGTTTGCTAGTTACCTCAGCAGATATTAATTGATGTAGGACTTCTATTACTTTCTATATCATGCTAGTTAGTTACCCAGGCCTTGTTCGCAGGTGTGGTCCTTGTCAATTCATGGTTCCCATATTGAATGAAGTAAGCACTCGGCTTGTAGATAAGATACAAGTGGTGAAGATTAATACTGAAAAGTATCCTAGCATTGCCAATATATACAGAATTGAGGCATTGCCTACTTTCATCATCTTTAAGGATGGGAAACCCATTGATCGCTTTGTAAGTTAAAAAATACGTTGTTTCATCATAACTTTGCTCTCCTTGCATAGTTAATTGTGTCTCAGCTTCTCAGGACTGGCATTTACATATGGCATAAAAGTACATGAGATGACATTTAAATTAGAACCATGAAATTGCATTGGATGCTTTCCATGCTTTGTATCAGCTATGAAGTAATTTTTTGTGATATATTATTAGGATTAGCCGGGCTTCTGACCCTCTTTAATTTTTAATTTAGGGAAGACTTAAAACATGAAATCTATTTCCTGGTTTTTCTTATTCTAATTGTAGATGACTTGTTTGCCTCTTATACAATAAAGGTCATGAACAACCATGATGCTGTTTTTATTGCTAAAGCCTTTTAAAAGGTAGTACAAGTCATTTTGGTCCCGTTTGCCAGAGTTATGTGAGCTAAAAGAGTAGAGGCATCTCAAACTTTAACTATTGTCCTGTAATATCCCAAGAATTTATATGAATATTTAAAGCCTATTTTGAAGTTTAGTGAAAAATTTAATTACGTGGAAAATTTACTTTTTGAATTAGTGAAGAAAATCTGGGAATAGAAATTTTAATTTTTAATTTAGGAAATTTTTACAAATTCTCAAGGACTAAAGTGAAAAGAAAAGAAAATATGGATTACTTTTGAGAAATGACCAAATAGGAACTTGAGAGGAAGAATAAAGCTTATGAGAATGAATTATGAGTCCGGTACCGAAGAGATGATTGATTCGAGGTTAAAGTGGTATTTGAGACATCGAGAGGGATTAAAGTGAACAAATCTTATAAGCTAAGGTGGCTATGAGCGATTTTATCGAAAAAGAAATTGGTGGGGCCCACGCGTATACACTTCTCCTTATTCTTTTCTTTTTCTCATTCTCCCTCCCGTAGCTTCACTTTCTCTCTCTCTCGATTATGCTTGCAAAGGAATTTCTTCATCAATCATTCATGCAATTTTTGCTTTGGGAAGGAAGCTATGAAAGTTAGGATGATTGGTAAGTTGATGTTCTTCTTCTTCTTCCTCTTATTACAAGATCAAATCCTTGGTTATCATTTTTGCAAAATTTTTGTAGAATATTTTAATGGATGAATTTAAGTGTGGATGTTAATCTAAAACATTCCTAGGTGGTTTATGATGTTATTAGAACAAGAAATTTGGAGAAAACTAGGAGAAATTCGTAGAATTTGGATATTTGAAAAAAGTTAGTGTTCTTGATAAAAAATTTGAGATTTGAGCTTGGATTGTTGGTAGAAATTGGGGGTTTTGGTGTTAAAACACTCCTTAGACATTAAGGATGAAAACCCATGGAAGAAATCAAAAGAAATGTTGTTTTAGATATGATTTTTGGATTTTTGGATGAAGAACACGAAGAACATCGAAAATTTTTCCCAGAATTACTGTTCATCAAGAAATTTTTTCCAGATTTTCTCGTTACTGTAGCGTTGACTGGGTCAACGTTACTGTAGCTGCGTTGACCGTTACTGTAGCATCAGTTTTTTTTTAATATCGTTGAAAAGCTCATTGAGTCTAGTTTCCAATGGTATAAGTTTCATCTGTATATTCATTACCAGTTAGGAGTTATGATTTGAGAAGTGGATGAAGGTCGAGAGTAGTGGTAGGAAATTTCTCTATTTCGTAACCCTGATGGTTTTTATCTGGTTACAATAGGAATGGTCAAGTGCAAGGTGGGAGTGCTGAGAGCATGAAATCTAGGTGAGTGGGTTAATACTTGCTATGATTAAATGTCTTTGTTATTGACTTTTTGCATCATAGTGAAAATATGTTGAATATCCAAGTTTGAAGAGAATGATGTGGGATGATAAGACATAAACAATTGTGGAACGTGCCAGGTGATGTATATAATTATATTTTCTTATTTTCTCATGAATTGAGGTTATATGATGGATTGTGAATGGCATGTGAACTGAGTTGAAATGTATCATACTCTGATTGTTGAGTTCATTCATATGCGGATAGTTGAAGTATGTTATTGTTGAATAATTGTTCTATATTATGGGTTATGTTGTATACATGCTATGTTGCTGGAACCACATCGATTATGTTGTGGCTCAAGATTATGATTGAGGATGTTTTTATATGTGATTGTGATTGTGTTTGACTGGAAAGGAAATGCATGGTGGTGCACCCCATGGAGAAATTTATGTGAAGTTATAAGGGTGGAGATTATAAATGGAGCGATAAGGGTGGATGCGGCGGGGGCTGCGGGCAACGATCCAGAGGTATTCTGGACGACCCGGTTGGTACGGGAAATGTGTGTGAAATTGATTTCACCGATTGCTGTTGTGAATTTTGAATTATGTTAAAATGTATTTGATTTACTTGGATATTATTGTGAAGTATTATGAATAATATTATATCATATGATGATCGATTTACGTATGATTGCTGCATGTTATCATTATGATGCATGATATTTTTTTGTCATAGTGTTGTGTTATCTGCTCACTGGGCACGTGGTTTGCTCATACCCCTCTTATTGATATTTTTTTTCAGAGTTGACAGCTGAAGGTAAATATCGGAACAAGGAATTATGGATCCTTAGTCCATGATTACCTTTTCATTTGTTCAGGATAAAGGTATAATAGTTAAGTCTTATTCTAAGTGGTATAAATCTAGAAATCTCTGTAATCGGGTAGGTTCATTCAGTGATGTAATGTGAATAATTGTAGTTTGTATAGAGAACTCGGTTTGGTTGCATGAAAAAGAATGGTATGATGCTTAAGAGAAAAAAAATAGGCTTACGGAGGTGAAATGAAATTCACTTTCCGTGCCGGTCACGTGCTCAGATTTTGGGACGTGACAAGTTGGTATCAGAGCTTTGGGATTAGGTCTCCTACCGATTACAGAGTAAGGTAACCTTAGTGGGATCTCCTCTATCGTGGTGAACCCGGGCACAACTATAGAGAAATGGCTCCACTGAAGGTCCTGTAGGATGTTTTCATTTCCTTTCCCTCCGAGACTTGTTTTTTCTTAGGAATTATGTTTTTAGTTTTAGTTTTAGACAGATATGGCTATACTTTTGAACCCGGTAAAGGAAAGGTTATTATTGTTTTGATTCCATTGCTGTCGGATCAAATTGTATGTATGAGGCTTTATATGTTGAATTCATGATTGATTTTGTGTGAATGATTTCCTTTATCTTTCTTAATTTTATTATTACTATTTTTTTTAGTATCATCCCATAAAAGAAACCACTGGCATTAAAAGCGGAAGGATTATATTGCAAAAAAAAAAAAATTACTTATGCATGAGTAATCTAAAAGCGAGGTGGTCTCCGATTAGGAGGGTTGTATTGTATCATCACCCCTCGACCATTCCTTGGAGCGAGAGACAGAGCAATGTCGCGGAGGGTAGTATAAATCCTATTCATACAATCAACACTTCTTTGTTGTTGATTGCAGAAGCACTGGGTAGACCAATAGAAGAACCTGTCTATTCTTGAAGTCATTTCTGCATGATTGCGTTTAGTTAACTTCTCCAGGTCTCCTATCATCTTTTTCAGATTTTTCACCTCCTGCTCTAGACAGGCGATTTTGTCCTCCGAGGTATGGCCCGTGCTAATCTCCTCAGCTTCCTCGATCTTCTTCATTTTCTTCTCCTTCTGCTTCTCTGGAGACCCCTCAAAAGGTCTTTTGCCCTTGTCTTTGCCCAGACTTAAGTTTAAGTCGAGCTCTTCTTCCTTGGCCTCCATTGTGAGATCAATGTACTTCCTTGTGGCCATGATTTGAAAAATTTAGAAATTTATGTCGGAGTATGAGAAGAGAGGAATGCTGAGAAGTTGTAGGCTCAGAGATGATTACTCTTTGTAGTGTGGTAATTGAGAACGATGGGGCAGTTCTTATAGAGGAAAAATTTGAACTTAGAGACAAAGAAGATATCTCTTCGCCGCACCCTACACGCTTAACCTATGGATTTCTGCAAGCTGGAAGCTAGAAGTCTAGGGTAGGTATGCACACCAACAACGCGTCGCATTAATGGTAAAACCACGAAAGTCAATATTCGGTGGATTTGCGGCCGATTTACACTTGATTTTTTTTTCCATTTCTCTCGTTGGCATTTTCTGAAATTCAAAGAAGTCGACAATGTAGCCATTACAGAGTGTCTTAGATGTTTTCACGATGAACTAAAATGTATTTCTTTGCTTTATTGCGTTGTTCTTGAAAGCCTTCAGTTGAGTATAATATACATGATTGATTGAATTATACTGTGATTATATGTATCTAAATACATATGATATGTATGTATGTTATTCATGTATAGAGAGTGAAGGCTATTTGTTATGGCCAGGAATAATATGTAATGATTCTACATACATTTAGAGAATGAGAAGTCTGAAATTTAAAAGAACTTGAATAGATGAAAATATATAGATAATGATGTATCTCTATGTTTATACGTATATGCTCGTAGAGGCAAGTGAAAGGTAAAAATTTTTCTCACTTTATGGAACGCTTGATGTGTAAATGTGAGAAATTTTTTTTATTTTAATATGTATGTTTGAAAATGTGTAAGCTTAGGGTAAAGCCATGGATTAGAAACCTAGATAAGGCTAGTATGAAGCTACCCGTTCATGGAGTAATATATCGATTTAGAATTATTGGATAAGACAAATACAGAGTTAAGAAGTCATAAATTGAAGCGGCGATTAGTTGAATAATTTGAACAAGAGTCAAAAGTTAGCCGAAATTTTTGAGGAAATCTTTTGTATTATATTATATTTTGTTATTTTCTGGTATGCTTATTAGAGACCATTGGCATTGCGTCGGATAAGGTCTGCAGGCCATCTTTAGAGTATGATGTAAAGGTTTTGTAGCCCTAAATTTCGTCTATATATAATGGATGCCCCATTACGCTGCTCACTACACTAAGAGTTCATTATCTATAAGCTTTCTAGCATCAAACTTCTCCTTCTGTACAACCTTTATAGCTCAGAAAAGTATGGCCGGCAATAAATCTTTCAATTTAAACTTTGAGGCTGGCAAGGTAGAGCTGGATCTAAATCTTAGCCTGGATAATTATAAGAATAAGAGATCCATGGAAGAGTCACCAGAGGCTAAGAAAAGAAAAAGGGATGTAATAGAGCTAGAGGATGTTAGCACAGCAACATCTTCTAATAATGAGCTTGCGCTTATGAGACAAAAGATGGAGGACTTGGAAAGATTGATAAACCGCCACTTTGAGGACTAAGGGAGATTGATAAATCGTCTCTTTGTAGAACAAGAGAAGCTTTTGAATCGTCATTTTAGGGAATTGGCGAATAGAGTTGATAGACATTCGATGTTTGCAACTCAAAATTTTCGTGACCAACAAGCGAGATGTATTGACTGTATGAATGGAGTGACTTCTGCACTTCGCCAAATTTCCCAAACGTTTCCTTCAGAAACTCTTTCTAGGCTGCAACGATTAGCTTCCTCCTTAAGGTCTGAAGCACCTTCCTCTTCTAGACCTGGAGCACCTTCTGCATTTCAAAAGCCTCCTCGTCCTTAATTTATTCTTTCTTTTGTTTGTACCTAAAGCTGATGTTTGATCTAATGTTTACGTATTAAAATTATCTGTTTTGTAAATCAAGTTCAGCTTGTTGCCTGTAACTTATGTATTAGAAATAAAAATTTTCGTATTTGATTTTTTTTTTGTTGAGGCAATTCTTTTACTGAAGAAACTTGAGAAATAAAAATATGTTGAACTTGTTATATTTTGTACTTGATTGTGAAAATTCCAGAAGAGAGAATGAGATATAGACAAAATATCTGCATTTGTTTCAATCTTGAGTTTTGAATTCGGAGGACCGAATTCTATTAAGGGGGGAAGAATGTAATATCCCAAGAATTTATATGAATATTTAAAGCCTATTTTGAAGTTTAGTGAAAAATTTAATTACGCGGAAAATTTAATTTTTGAATTAGTGAAGAAAATCTGGGAATAGAAATTTTAATTTTTAATTTAGGAAATTTTTACAAATTCTCAAGGACTAAAGTGAAAAGAAAAGAAAATATGGATTACTTTTGAGAAATGACCAAATAGGAACTTGAGAGGAAGAATAAAGCTTATGAGAATGAATTATGAGTCCGGTACCGAAGAGATGATTGATTCGAGGTTAAAGTGGTATTTGAGACATCGAGAGGGATTAAAGTGAACAAATCTTATAAGCTAAGGTGGCTATGAGCAATTTTATCGAAAAAGAAATTGGTGGGGCCCACGCGTATACACTTCTCCTTATTCTTTTCTTTTTCTCATTCTCCCTCCCGTAGCTTCACTTTCTCTCTCTCTCGATTATGCTTGCAAAGGAATTTCTTCATCAATCATTCATGCAATTTTTGCTTTGGGAAGGAAGCTATGAAAGTTAGGATGATTGGTAAGTTGATGTTTTTCTTCTTCTTCCTCTTATTACAAGATCAAATCCTTGATTATCATTTTTGCAAAATTTTTGTAGAATATTTTAATGGATGAATTTAAGTGTGGATGTTAATCTAAAACATTCCTAGGTGGTTTATGATGTTATTAGAACAAGAAATTTGGAGAAAACTAGGAGAAATTCGTAGAATTTGGATATTTGAAAAAAGTTAGTGTTCTTGATAAAAATTTGAGATTTGAGCTTGGATTGTTGGTAGAAATTGGGGGTTTTGGTGTTAAAACACTCCTTAGACATTAAGGATGAAAACCCATGGAAGAAATCAAAAGAAATGTTGTTTTAGATATGATTTTTGGATTTTTGGATGAAGAATACGAAGAACATCGAAAATTTTCCCCAGAATTACTGTTCACCGAGAAAATTTTTTCAGATTTTCTCGTTATTGTAGCGTTGACTCGGTCAACGTTACTGTAGCTGCGTTGACCGTTGACCGTTACTGTAGCATCAGTTTTTTTTTAATATCGTTGAAAAGCTCATTGAGTCTAGTTTCCAATGGTATAAGTTTCATCTGTATATTCATTACCAGTTAGGAGTTATGATGAGAAGTGGATGAAGGTCGAGAGTAGTGGTAGGAAATTTCTCTATTTCGTAACCCTGATGGTTTTTATCTGGTTACAATAGGAATGGTCAAGTGCAAGGTGGGAGTGCTGAGAGCATGAAATCTAGGTGAGTGGGTTAATACTTGCTATGATTAAATATCTTTGTTATTGACTTTTTGCATCATAGTGAAAATATGTTGAATATCCAAGTTTGAAGAGAATGATGTGGGATGATGAGACATAAACAATTGTGGAACGTGCCAGGTGATGTATATAATTATATTTTCTTATTTTCTCATGAATTGAGGTTATATGATGGATTGTGAATGGCATGTGAACTGAGTTGAAATGTATCATACTCTGATTGTTGAGTTCATTCATATGCGGATAGTTGAAGTATGTTATTGTTGAATAATTGTTCTATATTATGGGTTATGTTGTATACATGCTATGTTGCTGGAACCACATCGATTATGTTGTGGCTCAAGATTATGATTGAGGATGTTTTTATATGTGATTGTGATTGTGTTTGACTGGAAAGGAAATGCATGGTGGTGCACTCCATGGAGAAATTTATGTGAAGTTATAAGGGTGGAGATTATAAATGGAGCGATAAGGGTGGATGCGGCGGGGGCTGCGGGCAACGATCCAGAGGTATTCTGGACGACCCGGTTGGTACGGGAAATGTGTGTGAAATTGATTTCACCGATTGCTGTTGTGAATTTTGAATTATGTTAAAATGTATTTGATTTACTTGGATATTGTTGTGAAGTATTATGAATAATATTATATCATATGATGATCGATTTACGTATGATTGCTGCATGTTATCATTATGATGCATGATATTTTTTTGTCATAGTGTTGTGTTATCTACTCACTGGGCACGTGGTTTGCTCATACCCCTCTTATTGATATTTTTTTTCAGAGTTGACAGCTGAAGGTAAATATCGGAACAAGGAATTATGGATCCTTAGTCCATGATTACCTTTTCATTTGTTCAGGATAAAGGTATAATAGTTAAGTCTTATTCTAAGTGGTATAAATCTAGAAATCTCTGTAATCGGGTAGGTTCATTCAGTGATGTAATGTGAATAATTGTAGTTTGTATAGAGAACTCGGTTTGGTTGCATGAAAAAGAATGGTATGATGCTTAAGAGAAAAAAAATAGGCTTACAGAGGTGAAATGAAATTTACTTTCCGTGCCGGTCACGTGCTCAGATTTTGGGACGTGACATGTCCTACTTCAGAATTCAGATACCAATTGGTCACTTAAGTTAAAGACATTTTTATGTTCATTATTTTGATCCAATTTGCAGGTTTACAATAGATAAGTTAAAGATGTATGTTTCTGGGAAGGTTGAAAAATTTACAAAGCCTTCGCATGTATTGTCAGCATGTTCGCCTCTATTCTGAGATAGATGTTTGTGTTCCTAATTATCAAGGCTCTGTTTGCTTAAACATTAATGTTGAATATATTGTTGCTTCAATCAGAATGCTAAGAACCTAGTTAGTGTTTGCACCCTTTTCATTGATGTTCTTTTGGATCATCGTGAATGTTAAATCTGCACACACCATATTTATTTGAAATATATTGACAAAATTCATCAGCAATATCTTGATAAATGTCGGTGCTTTATTCTTGTGGCTCTCTGTTACTTTCTTGGAAAGAGTCCATTGTGATGCTACATTACATGCTTTTATTAGATGACTGCAATACCTTGTAACAAACTGTCTTCTCTTTCTCATTTGATAGCCACTAGACGATTTGCATTCTTCGTACATTGAGTTGAAATATGAGAAAGAACATTGGATTTTGATGTTTTTCAGGAGGGAGCATTGACTGCAGATCAGCTCATTGAACGCATAGGAGCTGGTCTCAAGGCGAAGCAATAGCCCTAATTAATTTCCTTTTTGTTTTTTTTGGATACAAGGAAGTTTTGTTTGTATCTTGTAGCGCTGCAAAATTTTGAACTTGAGAATTAGTCTTAATTTAATTGACCCGGGCCGGTAAAATATTGATTTTATTAACGTCTTCATTGTTTAAAAATGTATTGGAAAACCTGGTTCTGTTCATAAACTTATGTGGTTTTTTTTTTTTTCCCTCCATACCCCTTGGATCCGAAATAAGTACTGTGACAATGAATTAATATGAAAATATATAGGGTCTGTCTTTCAGATGTGCTGTATGCAGAAGAACATACTTTGATCGAAAATCCACTTAATTGATTTTTTCTTCTTTGGAGAAAAAAGGGCAGAAAATTAGTTATATTAACAAACAATGCGGAGGAGAGAATGAGATTTCTTGTATTTCATATTCATCGTATTCAAGATATTGGAATAATATGACCAGATGAGTCCGAAAAGAGCTTCATCAAAAAGATAAAGATGGCATGGTGTGTTTTGCATGTCTCACTGACTAAACAGTACTATAGGATGAGGAGGAGATTGAATTGCCCTACTGTTGGAAACATTAATTCTAACATATAAGTGTAGAACAAGTCCTGAAAAAAGAGCGCATACATCAGTATTTTCAGCATAAATATGATGACTTCAGGATGATTGTGACTGGGGAAGGGGAAACAATGTTAAGATGATAAGATGAGACAACTTCATTTGCACTCTTCATTCATCATTAATGGGTTTTTTTTTTTCCATAAATCTCCTAAATCAAAATGTTAAACCAATTACCTGATTTTCTACAGTCTCTCTTAAGTCATCCCTCAATTTCATGTCAAGTACATAAGAGACTACCCCAGAATGCTTCCCATCCTTGTAGTCTTTCTCCCTATTCAAAACCACACCAGTATGAGATTTTGAATTGGTTTGGGTTAGCAACTACATTTGTAGTCGTAACATTAGCTAACTCAGCAGCAATTAATGGTGTTTAGAGAATTCACCCTTGTTATTGGCGTCTTAATTGAAGTAATTTACTTAAAAAAAATAAATTATTGAGCACATTAATGAGTCACAACGAAATAAAAGGATATGATTATTTAAATTTTGATTATAAAAATAAAATGAGACTGAAATCATTTGGACCTCAGGAAGGAGGAGTCCCTTTCTGGTTTTGGCAAGGAAAATGAACACGCGAATGAGATGACGTGGCAGAGGACACGTGGGTGTAGAAGGGAAGAGTAGTTGTTTGGTCAATCAGTGAGTGTACAGAATCGGAGGCACCACCTTCGCATGTGGCCTTTATTTGGCTACGCTCTTCACTCTCATCTCACCATTTAATTCAACTCTCATTTCTTTTTCATTTTGTATTTCTATTTTAAACTTTATGCATAGCTTATGTAATTCTCACTTATTTTTCTTATATAACATTTTAAGTTAGAATCTTAAAACTAGATAAATTAATATTAAGGTGTAATTTTTTTAATTAAAATATTTAAATTTAAATATACATTTAGTTATTAAGATATTTTTTTAAAATTTAAATACTAAATGATTAAGAATGTTTATTTTTTTAACATATAAATATATATATAACTTATGAAAAAGAAATTATATTTAAATAAATTTTAAATAAATTAGTAACTAAATATTTGTTGTTAATTATTATCTTTAATATTATAAAATTTGTTGTTAATTTTTTTTTTACAACTTAAAATAATTTTATACAAATAATAATATGATTTACATAATAATAATAAGATTTGATTTAGCTAGTTGGGTCAATCTATTACATTTAACACAGTGTAAGTTCAAATCTTTTTAAGAATTTTTTTTAAAAATATCTAAATAAAGCAACACGTGACTCAATATTAAATTTAAATAGTTTTCAAATTTGCCTCAAGATCTGATTTATTAAAATTTATTAAGATTTTTTAAGATTTTACTAAAAATAAAAACAAACGCACTTATTAGTTTCAAATTTGAATGAATCATATTCAAACTTCCAACAATTGAATCGATTTCTCTGCTTTTCTCTCCTTGTCTATACTTTTCTCTCCTTGGTTGTTGGATCTCAATGCTTTTTTCTTTTCCTTTGTGCTTGCTTCTAGGGACTTATTTGAAAGAAAAAAATTTCAAACAGGTCTCAATGCTTTTGTTTTCTTTGCACATGCTTTTAGGGACCTATATGAAGGAAAAAATTTTAAATAGGTCCTAATATTTTTTTTGTGTCTCCTTTCAAGGACTTGTTTGAAAGGTAAAAAAAAACATTAGTGTTTGAAATAGGTCCTTAAAAGCAGACACACACAAAAAATATATTTATACCTATCTAAATTTTTTTTTTTAAAATAAGTCATTAAAAGTAAGTTAAAAAAAAAAAGCATTGGTGGCAATACATCCAGTGACTAAGCAGAAAAAAGCAGAGAGAGAAAGCGAGAGAGAGAGAGAGAAGCAGAGAAACTGGTTCTGCAAACAATGCTCCCTAAAAGAGCTTTACAACTTCATGGTATAATTCAACTTCAATTAATAAAATTTTTAGATAGTGGTGGTTTCAACCCAAAAAAAATATTGTGTATTTCTATAAAATATTTTTTAACAAATTTATAAATAATTGTCAAAATCCTCAACCAATAAATAGATAGATGGTTTAAATTTCAAAGTACCCAAACTTCACAAATAAAATAAATTCCGAAACAAAAAGAACTATTTTCTTTTGTCTATTGCTTAAAAAAAATAGTATTACGTGTTAAGGATATGAAGGAAAAAGAATGACAAGCATGGAACTTCTAATATCTTGATCGAAATTTCTATCTTATTCTTATTAAAAAAAAGAAACGAAAAAAAAGTGTTTAAATTTTAAGTAAAAAACTAAAAATGATGCGCCTTAAACTATATATATATATATATTTGGACAGAAACTTTAAACTATATTGAAAAAGATAAATATGGCTATGATATTATATCTGGACATGTGGGTTTCTTCATTCATTATATTGAAGAGAAAAGGCTTAAATTTGTTTATTAAAAGTATCTCATGTGCTTTTTTTGTTTTTCTGTTGATTGTATTTTACATATTTTCTTGTATTAATTTTATCCTACATATTTATAAAAAAAATTAATATCTTCTTAAAATTACTAAAACAATTTAAATCTCTAACAAATCAAATTATCTAATCCATTGAATATGTGATTATTAAAAAATACAAATATGAATATTATATCATTAACGTAAAATTGAAAGCTTTTATAAATACATAAAACCTTATAAAAATATAAATTAAAATCGAAACTGAACATAAATTTGATATTTTTAAAGCATTGGAGGGGAAGATCCGGTTCTGCCGACACAAACATATACTTCAACTGCCATTCAAATGGGGCCCCATCACCGCCCATATTATCTCCTCAGTGGGCCCACTCCTTCCTTCTCAACCTCTACTTTTTTTTAAAAAAGAAAAATCAACTCTTTTTTTTTAAAATAAAAGTAAAAAACCTACTTTTCTTTTCCCTGTCTCATTCTGTTTGGGCAATAAAGAAGGCACTAGATTTTTAGAATAAAATTTGAGAAAATAAATTTAAAACCCCTTAACCATTATGATTAAAAGAGATGTCACTTGAGTTTTTTGGCTTTTTTTTTTCTTCTCTTTGAATTATGTATCACTATGTAAAAAAAATATTTATCATTGTTTTTATTGAAGAACAAAAAAAAAATTAATAGTTATATTATATTTTGTCCATAATAATTAGCCACGCTTAAAAATTTTAAAAAGTATTCATATTTTAGTTATAAAGTTATGGAAACATGCTTTAATCTATCAGTGAATAAAAATTTGTAATTATTATGTATCCACACACTACGTCAATTCAAGTAATTAATAAGTTATTGTGACAATTTTAAGTAATTTTAAAATTATTTTGCAAGTTGAGTTTGCACATATCCATAGTCTAATGTAAGCACATAATAGTTTTATCATGTTATCTACCTCCAACATTAATTGATTGTTACATTAAAAAACCGGTATTTATAAATTTAGTTCAATTTTAAAGACCAAAATGAATGCAAATTAAACAAGTTGTTTGAAGGAAATGGCAAACAGAAAAAAGAAAAAGAAAAAAACCAAAAAAGAGGGTAATGAATGATAGGGATAAACGAAGCGAAGGAAACTGAAATGAAAAAGACTGAAGATTTTCATATTATATATAGACAAAAACACTTGGCACTACACTATACAACCACAACCACAAGATGGCTAGATGGAGGCTTTTAATTTTGAGTTTTTTTGAGATTGAGAGTGGAAAACCCACTTTTATCCATATTTGGAACCTGGAAACTCCTCTCTCAAATCATCATAACGTAGCCACTTGTTTTCGGATCCGGATTGAAAAGCAGGCTTCTTTTCTTTTGGGAAGCATATGGCCATTGGATCTATTATACAAAATAGATAGTTGTTAGATTAATAGATCTAATGATCACTAATGTTTTTAATTTTTTATTTTAAAAAATTTTAGATAAATTTTAATACTTTTTTTGTATATGTTTTTATGAACTTATTTAAAAAAATATTTCAAATAAATCTTAATATTTTTTTAAATAAGTTCATAAAATTAGAAATAAAAAAATATTAAAACTTATCTAAAATTTTTTAAAATAAAAAAAATATATAATAAAAACTAGTAACCGTTATATTTGTAGATCCGATAGCACTTGCTATTATTTAGGAAAAGCGATCCGGACCGCTTGTTTTCTCCTGTCGCTTTTATTTATTTATTGTTTTTTTTTTCTGCAAGAGTCCACGTGTACTGTGAATGTAAAATGAGAAATATTAAATAAGATTATGATTGCGAAAGGAATTTCAGATCTGATTAGTTTTGTACGAAAATTATTAATTTTCAATAAATAAAAGTTGATGTTACAACTCAATACATTGTTTTGACAACAAAAAAAAAAAGGAAGTATTGAAACACTGCTTAAATTTACATAAATGGATTTGTTTAGTTTACTAAATATTTTTTACTTTCTAATAATTTCTAAAATGTTTACATTTAAAATACATATTGTTGTTTTTATACCTAACTTAATTGTCGAGTTAGACATAGAATTGGCAACTAAAAACTCAAACCGATCCAAATCACTTCATTAGATTTGGATGAAGTTGGCTTGATTGACACGATTAGTTTTTTACTAATTCGGCCACTTGATTTTTATTTTTCAAATTTTAACAAAAAACATATATTAAAAAAAAGATCAAACTAGTATTAAATTTTATACCTCATAAAAGAAATGCAACATTTTAACCATCAAAACTATAAACTATAGTTATCATATAAGTGTGTCAAAAATATATATAGAAATAATAATAGTATTTTAAAATATATAATATTATTATTTATTTAAATTATATCATTATATTACCTAAAATGATTTTAAATTATAAAAAAAGAACAATGTTAATAACAATTTTATAATATCATATAAAGTTAAAAATAATTAAATAGCCATAAGATATTAAAAATAAATTACTTTTAGTTTTATTTTTAAGATTTATTAATATAATTATAAAAACTTATATTTATTTATTTATTAAATATAATATTTAAGTGTTAAAGTTATTTAAGATATATTTTTTAAAATACTTTGATTATAAAATTTACATATAAATTATTTATTTTAATATATATTTATGAATATATATATATATATACATATATTCTTTGATTAAATAATTAACCCAATAAGTAAAAACTAACACAGACCAATAACCAAACGAGTCCATAAATGACACTCCTTCTGCCTGCCAATTACGAAAATCTCCTTCTCTCAGATATCGTTGCGCCAGTCACGTGACTTTTGAGACCATCCTCCTTTTTAACCGGGGTTTGATTAACTAACTTCGATGACTTTTTTTTTTTTCTTTCCCCACTTAGCATCACCACCACGTAATGTGAGAAACACTTTTTTGAGTAATTTTACTGTTATAAAAACAGTAAATAACATTATAAATTTATAATTCAAGAATATAATTAAAATATTATATCACAATAAATTAATAAATTTTTATTTTTGTATTTTTTAATGCAACTAAAAGTGCTAGTTTTAAAGGGGGGAAAAAAAGAGAGTGAGAGTTCATATATTTTAGATTATAAAACTAATTAAATGTTGAGCTTTTTTCTTGCTATAATTAAATATTGAGTTGTATATGGGACAAAGTTTAATAAATTTTTTATCTTTATTATTATATTTTTTTTAATTAGAAGGTGATAAATATATTATCTTTGAAAATTGTTTACTTACAGTAGAAATCTAATACAAAAAATATAGTAAAAATACATATAAATCTAGTCTTACATATATTGTTTAATCTTGTCTAACAAAATTGAAATAATCAAGTTCATTAAAAGAAAAAAGATTTTAATCACGTAAGCTGACCGACATCTTTGTGGGGCTATCATTGGTACACATGGGAAGATTCTACAACACAGGTCGCATCATCATTAATAAATTCACGCCTTAATTACTACTCTTCCCAATTCTAACGAACAAAAAGCAAAAAAAAAAAAAAAAAAAATGACACATTCTTTTAAATGTGAGTTGATTTCAATCCTGAAATTAATCAGTGTTTTATCAATTATTTGATCGTTATTAAATGATTGACAATATATAATTTAAAAAATATACTATTAACAATTTAATTGTGATGGAATGATTAATAAAAAACACAAATTAATTCCAATACTAAAACGAGATTGTTCCCTTTCTTTTTCAAAGTGAAGACAGAGAGAAGTGGATTCCAAATAACAATTAAATCAACGCCCCCCTTCTCCTTTTCTTATCAATTTAATTTTATTCTATAATTTTTTTCGTAAAAACTATTTTTGTTTGTATAGACATGTTCAAATTTTATTTATAGGGATGGAAAAGAAATAAGAAAATAAAAAAGAAGAGAGCATAAAAAAAAGAAGGAAAAAAAAATTGTTTGATATACAATAGAAAAGAAAGAAAGAAAATAAGATTATTATATTTTTTAAAAAAAATAGAAAATAAATATAAAAGTAATTTATTATTTTACCCTTAACTAACCCAATAGCCTCAGTAGGGCTGCCCGCCGACCAATCGTCTGGTGCCACATTGCTGACTCAAGAAGGTTGGATCTTGCTCGTTGGGCGTCATTGTTGTGACTGTGAGCAATTCAAAATTTGAGGAAGAAAGACATCAAGGGCAAATCAGTGAAAGGCTGAAGAGTGTTTGTGACGCCGAAGGATATTGCAAGTGCTACTATTTAATTTATTATATGAATGTGTGTGCGAATGCAAGATGGCCGAGAATGAAAGTGTGAAATAGAAGGTGCGGGAGGACCAGAACGCAAGAACGGAGCGTGGACAAATTCGACATTTCTCTTCCTCTTCCCTCTCCATGACCAGTTTTCTATTGATAAAGTGATGAAAATAAATATCAAGATTTTGAAGTAAAAGATAATGCCGGCTTCTGTTTCCTACCGCTACAGTGAACCATACCAAACAATGGAAAAAAAAGCACAATAATGAAAAGACACTTTTCTTTCCACCAAAAATCAGTATACCAAACGACCTCTTAATATCTAGAATCTTTTCTGCAACAATTAACCATATTAATAAAAATATTTAACTTGGTATATTATATATGACTTTTCAAGCTAAATAAGATGCTAGCATAGCAACTCAGTTCTAACTCAAATCTGTACTGTACTATTTTACTTTTTATTTTTTTAAGTCATTACTCAGAATAACCTATTCAGCAATTCTGTTTGTGTTCTATAAATCAATATATGTATGAGCTTCCACTACAGCGTTTTATGATCAGCTGGTAAAATCACATGTAATATTATTCTATTAATAGATCAAGGATGGCAGGAAAATGACAAAATTAAACCTTTTTGAAACGTTGATGACGATAGTAAAGTTCTGGAATTAAAACGAAATTAACTTGAGTGAAACATCATAGGTGAAATGAGGACTTTTGTGTGAGTGTGTGTGTAAATAAAACTTAGATTGTTAATTAAATCCTTTTATTTTTTGAACAATTGCAGTTTTGTGTAAAGAAAGAAAAATACACTTTGTAAATTCTTTATTCCATAAAAGAAGAAATATAGTGATATCTTAAAACTATAAATACCAGTTCCTTTTATAGAAGAAAGAAAGGAAGAAAGGACTCTAACGGTAACTAACTACTAAATAACTAACTTGAATAATTTAACCACTTTAAATTATTCGTGCAAAGAACTTACAACACTCAACGTTTAGTGTCAACTTTAAGCCTTAGCTATAAGCTACTACAAAAACTTGCTCGCATCGCTCAACGCCCATGACCAGTTCTGAGCGCCTTGCTTGCAGCGCTCAGCGTTCATGACCAGCGTTGAATGCCCAGGCACTGCAGTGCTCTTTAATCGTTGAATGCCTCTACTTCGCCTTTGCTTTTGCACACTTTCTGTACACCCGCCCCTCAAGTTGAAGACTCGTGAACATCTACCAATTTCAACTTGGATACGAATTCTTGAAATTGAGGTTTTCCTAATTATCTCGTGAACATGTCTGCCAACTGCACTTGTGAGGGAATAAATCGAGGTAATATCAACCCTTGCTGATACTTCTTACATACAACATGGCAATATATTTTTAGATCTATTTTCAGATGTTTCGTGAACTCATGGAAAACTAGATTTGCTACTATGTGCAGTGCTACATTGTTAACACACCACAGATCAATGGGTTGCACAAATTCAACTTGAAATTCACGAAGTAAGTAGGTTATCCACTGAACTTCACACACAGTAGAGGCCATAGAATGGTACTCTGATTCTGTTGATGAATGGGAAATCATACTTTGCTTCTTGGTCCTCCAACTAATCAATGTAGGTCCAAGCATAACACAGTACTCGATAAGAGATTTCCTCGTCTCAGGGCAAGAAGCCCAACCTGCATCACAATAAGAAACTGGTTGTAAGGCATTATTAACATGAAAATAAAGCCCTTTAGAAGGACACCCCTTTAAATAGCCCATTCACTCTTTTGGTCTTGTATCAAGCAGTGATAAGGAAAGAAAACAAATTTAACATTGGTACTATTAAAGAGTTTATGAATGGACAACAAATTGAATTTGAAATTAGGCTTGCAAAGAACATTTTTTAAAATTAAATTTGGTGTCAATTTCACACTGCCCATTTGAGAAACATAGTTAACGCTACCATTAGGCAATCTAATGGGTACAGACTCGGATGTGGCAATTATATTAATGAATTGATCGTAATTAGTACACTTATGTGTTGTTGCTCCGAAGTCCAAAATCCAAGATATGGTTTCAAAGTTCCAAGAGCATCAAAAGTGGAAAAAGCAGTAATGACTGAATGTGGGGTAGCGATAGTACCTACATAATTGCTTACATGTGCCAGGTTCGTTGTGTGCCCATCTTTCTAAACCTTTCCTTTGATCTTATCCAATTCTTGTTGTAATTCATTTAGCATATTGGCAATATAATCTTGTTTAGCAGTTGAATCATCATCAATATCAAAGGGCATTTTATTTACCTCAATCTTAGCCATATTCACACTTTCCTTTTGGTTCTTGAATTGTTGATACTACTCTGGGTATTCATTTAACTGGAAACAAGTATCTCGAATGTGGCCATGTATGTTACAATAATCACAAAATCTGGCAGATTTGTCGTTGTTTCATCCTTTTCCTCTACCCGAGCTTTGACTAGTTCTTCCTCTTCCACCTCTGTTTCAGCCATACGTGTTCTTTGGTGCCTTTGTAAAAGCATTGTTTGCTTTGACACCTATGTAATTCTAGTGCTCCTCCCTCTATTTTTCCACACGAAGAATCATCTAGTAAGCCTTATTGACATTAGGCAAAGGTTCCAAGAGGAGAATCTAACCCTTAACGGAGTCATATACTTCATTTAAACCCATAAGAAATTGTACCGGTTTATTTGATTCAACGGAATCCAAAATAGATTTCCCTTTCCCACATATGCATTTTGCAATGGGCGTTAGGCATGTGAGTTCGTCCCAAAGCTTCTTGAGCTTGGTGTAATATTGCAATATAGTGGATCCTCCTTAAGTCACGGTGGATACCTCTCTTTGTAATTGGTATAGCAAAGGACCATTATACTCTCTAAAACGCTCCTTTAATTCGTTTGAGTCCTTGGGCAGTGTCAACATACAAGAATGCTTCTACAATGTCTTTACAGGTTGAATTCAAGATCTATGAACATACCATAGAATTTGTCTTCAACCATTGCTCGTATTTAGAGTCTTTCTCGTTAGGCCTTTTGCATCTTCCATCTAGAAATCCTAATTTTGTTTTTGGGCCCAGAGCTATCTTGACATACCTCCTCCACGTTAAGTAATTGTTCCTGGTTAGAGCGGACATGATAAAATTCATACCAGGGTGGTCTAAATTTTGTAAGATCATCGGGTCTTCTTTGTCGCTTTACCTTGTCTCTCTGTTGCCATCACTAAGAGAGTTTGAAGAAAGATGCCTGACGTTGTTTAGAGATCTTAAACCTGGTGCTCTGATACCATGAACAATTGTAGTTTTGTGTAAAGAAAGAAAGAATAAACTTCGTAAATTCTTTATTCCAGAAAAGAAGAAATACAAAGATATCATGGAACTATGAATACCAATTCCTTTTATAGAAGAAAGAATGGAATAAGGGACCCTGATGGTAACTAACTACTAAGTAACTAACTTGAATAACTTAACCACTTTAAATTATTCGTGCAAAGAACTCGCAGCTCTCAGCGTTCAGTATTAGCGCTGAGTGTCAACTATAAGCTACTACAAAAACTTGCTTGCACCGCTCAGCGACCATGACTGGCGCTGAGCTCTCAGGTATTGTGGTGCTCTTTAATCGTTGAACGCCCCTGCTTCTGCACACTTTCTAAACATTTTTAACTAATAATTGAACTTTTTTGGCATTATATAATTAGGGGTATTCTAAATTTCCTTGTGACTATTTTTTTTTTCTTGGGTGAACAAGTCCTTCAACTAAAATTTCAATTCTAATATGCTTAAAAAATTGATTAGAGGAGCGAAGCATGATCTATTTTTATCAATTTTCAATTATCGTAAGAGTATGTTTTGTGTCAAGAGTCAACTTGTAATCAATTAAGATCGAACCTCTTGAAATGATCTTAATATAGTGAATCATCAAAATAAAAAAGACACTTCTTTTAGGCTAGCTCTTTGCAGAATTATCTATCCTTATTGCCTGAGTTAACCTTGTTAAATTGAATTGAATCTTCTAGCTAAATATAGAGTAGTGAAGTACGGACGCGGATCCATTTCAGTATTAAAATCAACTTGTGTCTTTATCACCGTGAGATTTGTTTTAAAAAATAACTAAAAAAATAAACCAACAGAAACCCTAGTAGCTCAGAGCATGGGAAGAAATCCGTCTATGTGAAGTGAGTCCAGATTTGCTGCTTGACAAGTAGGAAAAAATTGCTGCTTATCACTTTTAGCAATGATTTTTACTATTTTCTGAAAGTTTCAGCAACAATAAAAACTGTTACCTTAATTTTTAGTAATGATAAAAATCGTTGCTAAAAGTTATCAGCAACAATTTGCTGCTTCTTAAGCAGCAAATTCGCGCGCATGTAAATTACCCTTTTAAAATTATGGATTTCATTGCGTGTCATTCATTACACTGACCACTGACCTTTTGTTACTATTAGTAAATCTTAAATAGAGCGACACATATTTTAATATATATATATATATATATATATATATATATATTATAATTATTTTGTTATATGTGGCCAGCAGAAATAATGTTTTTGCAAATTACTTGTTTAAGTAGTGATATTTTTTCGTATAAAAATAGTTATAAAAGTGAAATATACAAATATATGTTACAAATTAAATTTGCTTATAAAGTTGTCTAAATTTGTCAATATAGTATTATTTACTTAATTGTCCTCGTAAATGCATAGTAATATATTTAATAATGAGCCATATTTAGACAATTGATTCATGTTTTAATAACCACGGTCGGCATTGATCAATGATCTTATCAAGTTCTTACGTTGGATTATACATTATTCAACTTTATTGACCATCTTTAATAAATTAATAAATATAAAAAAGTGATATTAAAGTCACAATACTCTAGAGTTCAAATGATAATGATACATATTCTCTTTAAACAAGGTATTCAATTTTAATCTTGTAAATAAATAAAATTAATGCTGAAAAAATTTATACGTTTGTACTGCAACCTGATTCAAACTAAATTAATAAATGCAGTGAAACTCAAATACTGGTGGTTTAAATAAAATTAGAAAAAAAAAGTCAAACACTCTTTAAAGAAGTGAAATTAAATGACTAAATTTTAGAACTATACAATTGATATATATCAAAAAAAATCTGAGATTTTAAAAAGAATTAATGATTTTCTTTTTTGTTATGAATATAATTTGGAGGTTTGAAAACCGAGGGCGCAGGAGGCTCCAACGATTTTTAATCATCCCATGTTTTATTAATTTAATTTTTTAAAAATATTTATAATTATTATTTTATAATTATTATTATGTTTACAATTATTATTAGATAAATTAATATTTTTAAAAAAATATTATATAACTAAAAATCCTTGAATTAAACCGATTCACTATGAAAGGAGGTGGTCCTTGTAAAGGATATAGAAGGACCCACAGGTTGCAAGCGTGGATCAATATCATTTATGGCCACCTAAGATAGCGGGAACTCAATCAAAGGCTCGTCGACATGATCCCTCCATCGTTATAAATACCAACCATCCCTTCCTCTGTCTCCCATCAATTTCCATACACAGTGTCCCACTCACTCATTCAGTTCCATCTTCTTCACATTACTTTAATTTCTACAACTAGTTTATCAACCACCATGGCTGAAGAGAAGCACCACCACCATGGCCTCTTCCACCACAAGAAGGACGACGACGATCAGCCCCTTGACTCCTCCTACTCCTCCGACAATCCTTCCGGTTACAACACTGGTTACTCTGCCGATGATCCTTCGGGTGGCTATTCCGAAGGCGGTGACTATAATAAGACGGCTTACTCCGGTGATCAGCCTTCTGGGGGCTACGGCGGTGGGTACGGTGAGACCGAGAAGGTTGGGGATTATGCTGCCGGTGATGGGGATGGCTATGGCGGCGCCGGTGGATACTCTGACAGTAACCCCGATGGTGGGTACGGAGAGAGTGACAAGACTGGCTACGGCGATCGCTACGGCAGCGAGAGTGACAAGACTGGCAGCTATGCTGCCGGTGGTGGCGGCGGGTACGGCGATGAGAGTGAGAAAGCAGAGGTGGATTACGAGAAGGAGGAGAAGCACCATAAGAATCTTGAGCACCTTGGCGAGCTTGGTACTGCAGCTGCTGGTGCTTATGCCTTGGTATATCTTCCTTCACTTTATAACATAATATACAAAATTGTATATATTTATACAGTACGTTTTAGCAAATTTACTAATGATTCTTTTATATCTAAAAACTGTTAATACATTCTGTAAATAAATAATGAATAAAAAATAAAAACTAATTCTTTCAAAATATGCTTCAGAAGTTTTTTTTTTCCTTTTTGGGTTTAAAACTGCTCGATGATATATAAACAGGTTGACAAAATTGATTACAGTGTTAGATCAAAAGTCTTTTTCATTAGCTTAAAGATAATAATTTTGAAAAATAGAAAATTTGGAGAGGAAATTAGTGTACAGATGAAACATGTAAGCAATCTAACTTTTTTTTTTTGTTTTTTATTTGACTTTGATTTATAGATTTGAGTTGGGATCCCGCAGTTTTCACGACATCAACTGTTATGGTTATATATATATATATATATATCAATTAGGGGATATGATCAACAGAAAATAAAACTGTTTGAGTCCTTTTTGGTTGAATTGTTTTGTGACAGTATGAGAAGCACAAGGCCGGGAAGGACCCAGAGCATGCTCACAGGCACAAGATAGAGGAGGAGGTTGCTGCGGCGGCGGCGGTGGGAGCCGGTGGGTTCGCCTTCCACGAGCATCACGAGAAGAAGGAAGCAAAGGAACAAGATGAGGAAGCTCACGGAAAGAAGCATCACCATCTGTTTGGCTGAGTATATTTATGTATATATTCAGTTACAGAAGCATCACCAATTCACCACATCATGCCTTCTACTTGTACTGGTCTTGTCCTGCTTCTGCCTTTTTTTTTTCCTCTCTCTCTATATATATCCATCTTCATGTACCTTCCCAGTTTACTTCGATCCACCGTGTCATTGAATAATTTACCTTTGTGTGAATTTGTAGAGTGCTTCAATCGGTGTTGCTTCATATGTTTCATTTACATCTCTGTACGTTACACATGTTGAGTTATAATATATAGTATTTTAAGTTTATTTGTGGTCATTTTTTATTGTTTCCTTTTTTTTTTTCTTTATACATAATGGAAGGGCGTGCTGACACTAAAACAACTTGTTTAGACATTTGTACAAAATCTTTATCATATGTACATCAACTGAACTAATTAAAACTTTTAGTTGTGCTCCTTTAAATATGATGATTTCGTTTTAGTCTCAGTTACACCATCAAATCTGTCTACCATTTGATCAAAAGTTGGACTATTGAATAAGTAGCACACAATCAAGCTAATTATGTGTGGGAGTATTTTCAAATCGAGAAGTTTTCTGACATATGAAGTTCCATTAACAATTTGACGAATTTTTTTTTTCCTAGTACGACAATTCCTATATGTCAATGTTGACTGCAAAACCTTATATTTATATATGAACCTCAAATATATATGTGATTAGTTGTAAAACATAATTTAAATCTTGGTAGGTTGCTGCAATTAATGGCTTCCCCGACAGCCAGGTGTTTCATGGGTGAAAAGCGAGCTCTCGATCGAACGAAAAATAAATGTCAAAGCCACGAGGAGTCGAAGTTTTATCATAAACTCTGATACAGACTCAATTGAGTTTCGAAGAAAGAGAAGGATGAAGAGAATGGATGCTAAAGCCACTTGAAAGTCATTAGATAATGTTAATCTGTCAGGTCGGCCAAACCTAACAGTCAGAACAAGGTCAAAATCATTTTTTTGAATTTTTTTCTTCAAAGTAAAGAAGAAGCTAACATAAATAAAAAGGTAAAAATAACTGTTTATCGTATTTATAAAATAATATTTTATAATTTTTTTGAATTATAATAATAAAAGACTTTAAATATTATTTAAGAAATTTATATATTGTTTAAAATTAAAGTAAATTATCCAACAAAATTTGAATCAAACTGTTTAAAATTAAACTAAATTATCTAAAAAATAAAATAAAATATTTCTATATCTTTTCAAAAACAAATATAATTTTATCAAAACTAAGTCGAACCAAAGCTTTAAACAAAAAATTCAAACCAAATCAAATCGAAACTTTTAATAGAAACCTTGCCTTTAATGTCTTGAAGACCCGAGTTGAGTGGCTCCAATCGCTAGGTGATCACGGGTTATATATACTCATACCTTCACATGTATTAATTATATTTAGTTAAGATATATATATATATATATATATATATATATGTATATGTTGCCCACAAAAATACAAGAATTTGATCTCAAATGTTTAAAAAAAAAAAAGAATTTGATCCCAAAAATAAATATGCAATTTAGTGTATGTAATTGATGAATTTAAAAAAGTTGTTAAGCAAGTTTCCTTGAACGTTGAGTGTGACTGAGATAGGGAAACTACGTTGACACATCCACATCCCCCGTATAAATGGTTTCGACCAATCCAAACATGTGCAATTATGATGTCCCATTTTATCATATCTGCTATCCACGTGTCCTCTTCTTGTAGCTTTTACTTTAGATTTTTTCTTCTTTCCGTTTCATCATTTTCTTGGGTTCATCATATATGTGACATTTAAATAAAACATTTTTTCTTTTAACTTTTTATAAGGCTTGTTTAATAAGCAATAAAGAAAAAAATAAAATAAAAATAAAAAATAAAAAAATATTTGGTATAAATTGAAAAATTATAAAAAAATCTATTATTTTGTTTGATATATATTTTTAATAAAAAAAAATATAGATAAACAGTCTTATACTTGTCATTTTAGACCCATTTAAAAATAGATCTAAACAGATTGACCCATTTAACCCACATGCTAAACGGTTAAAGCCTGCAGGACTTGTGGGTCGGCCTGTTTACATTTTTTTATTTTGTTTTTTTAATTTTTTAACAAAAATTATATTATTTAGTATAAATAATTTTATTTTATTACATTTTTTATATTTTATAACCTTATATTAAGTAAATATAGTAATTTTTTATATGAAAACTTTTGTAATTTTTAAAAATAAATATAGAAATTTCAAATTTAAATATAATATAATTAATTTAAAAAATAAAAAATTAAAGTTATTCATTAAAGAAGTAATGATTTAATTTACATGTATAAATTGTATTTTGATAAATATAGAATTTGTCTAATATCTATTTTAATAATTTTCATAATTATAAACACTTATACACTTATTTATCCAAATGTTTTTAAAATAGCTTATAAATTTTCAAAGTACTTATTCATTTAAATATGTATCTAAATACTATAATAACTTAGGATGTGTTTGGGTAAATAGCTTAATTAAGTGCTTATACAATAAGCGATTATTATATAAGCACTTATATATAAATTATTTCTACAATTGAACAGTTTATAAAAGTAAACATCACATAACTTGTCTTTATAAGCTCTGCGAAACACTTGCATAAGCGCTTATACTATAAGATAAGTTAGATAAATTCAAAATAAATTTTTTCAAACACACCCTTAATTTAAAAGGAGTTTATAGTATAAGAATTTTTCACATAAGTAAAGATTTAAACTGCAATTTGTTATCTTATAAAGAAAGGGCTGACCCTTTCTACTAAATTTAATACTCATTGGTTAAATAAAACTGATTTTCAAGAGTGTTCAAATTACTTTTTTTTTTTGCAAAAAAAATTATTTGTGTTTAAAACAAAAGTTTAATGAATAATTAATTCATATCCGATTCATGATTTTTTTCTTAGAAACGAGATTTATTTTACATATAAAAATTGAAAAAATACTAGGACAACAAGTTTGACCCTAGCTAGATGGAAAAATAAAAATTACCTTCTATTAGAGATTTAAAATTGAGGTTAGATGGATTTTCAGGTGATTGGTATATATCCAGGACATTTTATTTGAATGTAGCGCATGGTCAAATTACCAATGAAAAATTTTATTATTATCCTTTAAGTGAATAATTTTAGCACATAGACTAGTTTTACGCATTTAGTAGTATTATGTGCTAAATTATGTGCTAAATGCGTAAAATAATTTAGCACATAGTCTATTTTTTTTAAAATTTATTTTTTATGAGTATCTTATCTTGCACTTCATTTGATATTTGGAGGTTGTCTCTCCCTATGAATAAATAAATAAACATTAACTCAAAGTCTTAATAATATAAAAATTTTCGCACCATCAAAATTTGAAGGAACTTACTATTTAAGTGAGGGTTAATGTGTAACTGCCATATATAGAATGCATATGATTGGTTTGTATTAAATTAAAACTAGAAATTTTCATCCACTCTTAATTTCCAATAAGATGATTTTGTAGGCAATGGTTTGCATATAAATAAGGTAGCGATGATTCCCATATTTCCCACCCAAGTGTGTCATCGATCAGATCCACACATATAATTCCAGAATTCCCTGTAATAACTTAATCCAAATCCACACATATTGCAATCAATTAAGCAGCATGGCCAATATTGAAATTGAAGCTTATGAGGTGGTGAAACCTGGAGACGAACCTCCCTCTCTCCAGTCATCCCAGCCAGACTACGATGAGGATGCCCACGGCGGACGCCCCTCCTCCCATGACACTCAACCACCCGTTGCCGTTGTCGATGATTACTGTGAGGATGCCCACGGCGGACGCCCTTCCTCCCTTGAAACTCAACCACCTGTTGGCATTACCGATGATCATTGTGAGAATGCTGATAACGGTCGAGCCACTGATTAAACTTAATTTTATATATTCAAAGATTTGATTTGATTTAAAATTGGATCGAATCAAATTTGACTTGTACTTGTGTACTATGCAAAATATTCTTAAAATGTTTAAAATTATAATTCTATTTTAGACAATTAATTATGAACTTCTAATTAATAATTTAGTATGCTAGTGAATAACAACGAATTTATAATGTATTGATTTGTCACAATATATGATTTGGTTTGATTTAGTTCGATTAGAATTAACTAAAAAAAATGACAAAGTTATGTTGTTTTACTAAAATATTTGATCTATATATATATATATATATATATATACACACACACGATTGAAGATTTTTTTTTTCTCTTTGGGTTATGGCAAAGTTATGTTGTTTTACTAAAATATGGATTCTTTTATTTATTTAATTATTTGAGAAACCGTTGATTTCACTATGTAATAATATATTATTCTAAAAATTGTAATATCTAACCTAAAATAACTCTTTTTAAATCTGAAATGCATAAAATTGAAGTGAGACTATCACGAGTACAAGGCAAATTTGATATGGAAAACACAAAATCAAGATACATTAATTTTAAGAGTGAATTCCCAGTTCATTATCTTTTGGGTAGCCCAAAACAAAACCATAATTAAAAAAAAAAAAAAAGGTTGCCTGATAATTTCTCAATACGGCTTGCGATTTTAAAATTAGCAATAGATATAAGTGTTATAAAATTAATTTTCATTGACATAAATGTAGAGTTAAATGAAAATTGAGCCTATTATTGACCCTTGGACTAAAAATGCCAAAACAACGTATTTCATTGCTATTTCTTACCCAAAGTTGCGTTATATTCAGTCAACATATATGTTTGATTTTTCTTGGAGCGTCATTCCCAAACAATATTAGATTTTGTTAATCTAAATAGCTAAATCCCAAATGGAAGCTGTAATATCCAGAGTTACATTTCTAGAAAGAACAATTTTTGTCCACTTACCATATCAAATCCAATAAAAATCAGAACAAAAATTTTTTGGTTACAAAAAAAAATCAAAAAAATAGAATAACAATTTCTAAATTGGGTAATAAAACAAAATCCTTCAAAAAGCAAAAATAAAATTTAAAGTATTAATCTGATCTGACACAATTAAGATGAGAGAACAATCGACCGTCGCTTTTGATGGACTTTGTTCATGGCCAGAAAAAAAAAAATTGTTTGTGGGTCTTTTGAGAAAGTTAAAGCTATGCAATCATATTAATGCAATTCCTTAGACCATGACAAAGGTGGTTTCCATTAAAAATTGAAAGACTTCAAATCCAGAAAAAGTGAGACCCTAATCTACAAAGCTGGTGATGAGTAAGAGTGTAATCATGAATGCAACCTGAAAAGGCTTTTGGTTTCCCGAATTTGAAGTATGAAATTTCTTTAAATTCACGCCATGTGATGTGAAGGCCGTTAATTTCCCGAGGAGCCTCTACTTTTGCTGCCGACGCCCACCACAAGCACTGTGCAATGAAGAAATGAATATATGCTTTCTTCCTTTGCTTAAAACCACTACCTATAAGGGTTGGGACGGCATTATGCGACTGTTCTTTTAAACCCCCCCCCCCCCCCCAAAAAAAAAAGTTACTTTCTCTCTGTGATGCCATTTTTTTTTTTAATCCGTGCTGCAATTAAGAAAATATCGGAGCAGAAGCTATGGCGCTAGAATTGGAGCTCAAAGTGAGAAGAAGCAGAGACGATGATAGTAGCAGTTCTGTTTCGGAGCTTCGGATAGCCAAAGACAGGGGAGTGCCTCTCTTCTTGTCTACAGAGACTCACTCCATGTTCGTCCTCACTGCCCATCTTAAAGGTCATTCTTCCTTTCTCTCGATAACTTATTGCTTCGTACTTTCTGTTAGTAATTTGACATTTTGAGGTTTCCTGCGTCTGTATCCTGAAGTATGATTTTATTGCGCTTTTACTCTGCGGAGTCTGTGTGATAAAATTTTTCAAGGATTAAATATTTTAGGTTTGAAGTAAAATAAAGTGATACAAGTTACACTTTTCATCCTTGATACAATGATACATTACAAAATTTTCAGTTGGGTCCTTCATCGGTTAAAATGATGTGAGTTTAGCTGTTACTGATTTACCTAACAAAATGGTTAAATGGCTGTTAAAAATGCTTATCGTTTAGGAAAGCTAGAAATGGAGCACTATAGTCACCAATTCATGGACTTTCTGCAACATTTTTTTTGGACATTCAGAACAACCACTCCTTCACATAACCACATAAGAATCCTATTGGCTATTAGGCTAGGTTAGCAACTGAGATAAATTCATGTCAGTTTAGCAAATAGGGACAAAACTGATTAGGAGAAAGTCATTGGGGGATGGAATTGAAAGGCTTACAGTTTGGAGGAACGAATTGAGTATTTTGTATTATTTCAAAGGATAAGTTTTTATCTTCAATATAACGTAATAATGATACGTGGAAAATGCAGGATATAAAAGAAGTAGCATTAAAATCAAGATTAGTGAAGATGGTGGAGAGATATCAATAAGTGGAGAGAAGCCAATTCAAGAAATGGTAATGATAGGTTGGGGAATGATGAAAAATCATGTGGAAATTATAGGATTCAAAAAGGTTTTCCAAATCCCCAAAGGGGTGGTTTTGGATCGGATTAAGGCAAAGTATGATGAAGAGGAATCAATATTGAGAATTCTCATGCCCAAGCTTGTGAAAGGGATTAGTGGGATTCAAGTTGAAGAGGTTAGGGAAGCAGAACATGGAGAATCAAGTCAAAAAGCATTCGGAGAGACAAACGTTCAACAAACAGAAAAGCCTAGGCTTGAAATTGAGGATGGATATGGAGAAAGTGTGAAAGAAGATGCTGTCAAAGAAAGAATTCAAGCAATGAAGAATTTAGAACTAGGGCAAAAGGTAGAAGATTATATTCCAAAGAACATTGTAGAAGAAAGACAAGGGGAAATTGAAGTTAGTGAAGAAGACATAGTTGAAAGAAAAAAACAAAAAGAAAATAAAGAGCCTAAGCTTGAAGCTGAAGATAGAGTTATAGAAAGAATGCAGGAAGAAAGTAGTATGGAAAGGCTTGAAACATTGAAAACTACAAAGGAAGGAGGGGAGTCTAAAAAGCAGCTTGGTAGGGGGATTGGGGTTAATGAGGAAGACAACGTTGAAAGGAAAAAACAAGAACAAATTGAAGAGCCAAAGTTTGAACCTGAAGAAACAATAACTGAAAGAGAGAAATATGAAAAGGGGCTTGATAGTGGGATTGCAGTTAGTGGAGAAGACAGAGTTGAAAGGAAAAAACAAGAACAAATTGGAGAGCCTAATGTTGAAGCTAAATATAGATTTAAAAAAAGGGCTGAAGAAGAAATTAGTATGGAAAGACTTGAAACATTGGAAACTACAAAGGAAGAAGGGGAGTCTAAAAAGGAGTTTGGTAGGGGGATTGGGGTTAATGAGGAAGACAAAGTTGAAAGGAAAAAACAGGAACAAATTGAAGAGCCAAAGTTTGAACCTGAAGAAACAATAACTGAAAGAGAGAAATCTAAAAAGGAGCTTGATAGAGGGATTGTAGTTAGTGGAGAAGAAAAAGTTGAAAGGAAAAAACAAAAACAAATTGGAGAGCCTAATGTTGAAGCTAAAGATAGAGTTAAAAAAAGGGCAGAAGAAGAAATTAGTATGGAAAGACTTGAAACAATGGAAACTACAAAGGAAGGAGGGGAGTCTAAAAAGGAGTTTGGTAGGGCGATTAAGGTTAATGAGGAAGACAAAGTTGAAAAGAAAAAACAAGAACAAATTGAAGATTCAAAGTTTGAACCGAAAGAAACAACAACTGAAAGAGGGAAATCTGAAAAGGAGCTTGATAGGGGGATTGCAGTTAGTGGAGAAGAAAGAGTTGAAAGGAAAAAACAAAAACAAATTGGAGAGCCTAATGTTGAAGCTAAAAGTAGAGTTAAAAAAAGGGCAGAAGAAGAAATTAGTATGGAAAGACTTGAAACATTGGAAACTACAAAGGAAGGAGGGGAGTCTAAAAAGGAGTTTGGTAAGGGGATTGAGGTTAATGAGGAAGACAAAGTTGAAAAGAAAAAACAAGAACAAATTGAAGATTCAAAGTTTGAACCAAAAGAAACAACAACTGAAAAAGGGAAATTTGAAAAGGAGCTTGATAGAGGGATTGCAGTTGGTGGAGAAAAAATAGTTGAAAGGAAAAAACAAAAACAAATTGGAGAGCCTAAGCTTGAAGCTGAAGATAGAGTTATAGAAAGAGTGAAAGAAGAAAGTAGTATGGAAAAGCTAGAAACATTGAAAACTACAGAGGAAGGAGGGGAGTCTAAAAAGGAGTTTGGTAGGGGGATTGAGGTTAATGAGGAAGACAAAGTTGAAAGGAAAAAACAAGAACAAATTGAAGAGTCCAAGTTTGAACATGAAGAAACAACAGCTGAAAGAGAGAAATTTGAAAAGGAGCTTGACAGAGGGATTGCAGTTAGTGGAGGAGAAAGAGTTGAACGGGAAAAACAAAAACAAATTGGAGAGCCTAATGTTGAAGCCAAAGAAAGAGTTAAAGAAAGGGCAGAAGAAGAAATTAGTATGGAAAGACTTCAAACATTGGAAACTACAAAGGAAGAAGAGGAGTCTAAAAAGGAGCTTGGTAGGGGGATTGAGGTTAATGAGGAAGACAAAGTTGAAAAAAAAACCCAAGAACAAATTGAAGAGCCAAAGCTTGAAGCTGAAGAAACAACAACTGAAAGAGGAAAATCTGAAAAGGATCTTGATAGGGGGATTGCAGTTAGTGGAGAAGAAAGAGTTGAAAGGAAAAAACAAAAACAAATTGGAGAGCCTAAGCTTGAAGCTGAAGATAGAGTTATAGAAAGAGTGGAAGAAGAAAGTAGTATGGAAAGGCTAGAAGCATTGAAAACTATAGACGAAGGAGGGGAGTCAAAAAAGGAGTTTGGTAGGGGGATTGAGGTTAATGAGGAAAACAAATTTGAAAGGAAAAAACAAGAACAAATTGAAGAGCCAAAGTTTGAACCTGAAGAAACAACAACTGAAAGAGAGAAATTTGAAAAGGAGCTTGATAGAGGGATTGTAGTTAGTGAAGAAAGAGTTGAACGGGAAAAACAAAAACAAATTGGAAAGGCTAATGTTGAAGCCAAAGATAGAGTTAAAAAAAGGGCAGAAGAAAAAATTAGTCTGGAAAAACTTGAAACATTGGAAACTCCAAAGGAAGAAGGAGAGTTTGAAAAGGACTTTGGCAGGGGGATTGGCGTTAATGAGGAAGACAAAGTTGAAAGGAAAAAACAAGAACAAATTGAAGAGCCAAAGTTTGAACCCGAAGAAAGAACAAGTGAAAGAGAGAAATTTGAAAAGGAGCTTGATAGAGGGATTGCAATCAGAGGAGAAAAAATAGTTGAACGGGAAAAAACAAAACAAATTGGAGAGCCTCATGTTGAAGCTAAAGATAGAGTCAAAAAAAGGGCAGTAGAAGAAATTAGTATGGAAAGATTTGAAACATTGGAAACTACAAAGGAAGAAGAGGAGTCTAAAAAGGAGTTTGGTAGGGGGATTGAGGTTAATGAAGAAGACAAAGTTGAAAAGAAAAAACAAGAACAAATTAAAGATTCAAAGTTTGAACCGGAAGAAACAACCACTAAAAGAGGAAAATCTGAAAAGGAGCTTGATAGAGGGATTGCAGTTAGTGGAGAAGAAAGGGAAATACAAAAACAAATTGGAGAGCCTAAGCTTGAAGCTGAAGATAGAGTTATTGAAAGAGTGGAAGAAGAAAGTAGAATGGAAAGACTTGAAACATTAGAAACTACAAAGGAAGAAGGGGAGTCTAAAAAGGAGTTTGGTAGGGGGATTGGGGTTAATGAGGAAGACAAAGTTGAAAGGGAAAAACAAGAACAAATTGAAGAGCCAAAGTTTGAACCTGAAGAAACAATAACTGAAAGAGAGAAATCTAAAAAGGAGCTTGATAGAGGGATTGTAGTTAGTGGAGAAGAAAGAGTTGAAAGGAAAAAACAAAAACAAATTGGAGAGCCTAAGTTTGCAGCTGAAGATAGAGTTAAAGAAAAAATTATTATGGAAAAACTTGAAACATTGGAAACTACAGAGGAAGGAGGGGAGTCTAAAAAAGAGCTTGGTAGGGGGATTGGGTTTGATGAGGAAGACAAAGCTGAAAGGAAAAAACAAGAACAAATTGAAGAGCCAAAGTTTGAACCTGAAGAAACAACAACTAAAAGAGAGAAATTTGAAAACGAGCTTGATAGAGGGATTGCAGTTAGTGGAGAAGAAAGAGTTGAAAGGGAAAAACAAAAACAAATTAGAGAGCCTAATGTTGAAGCTGAAGATAGAGTTAAAAAAAGGGCAGAAGAAGAAATTTGTATGGAAATACTTGGAACATTGGAAACTACAAAGGAAGAAGGGGAGTGTAAAGAGGAGTTTGGTAGGGGGATTGAGGTTAATGAGGGAGACAAAGTTGAAAAGAAAAAACAAGAACCAATTGAAGAGCCAAAGTTTCAAGCTGAAGAAAGAGCAACTGAAACAGGGAAATTTGAAAAGGAGGCTGATAGGGGGATTGCAGTTAGTGGAGAAGAAAGAGTTGAAAGGAAAGAACAAAAACAAATTGGGGAGCCTAATGTTGAAGCTAAAGATAGAGTTAAAAAAAGGGCAGAACAAGAAATTAGTATGGAAAGAATTGAAACATTGAAAACTACAAAGGAAGAAGGGGAGTCTAAAATGGAGTTTGGTAGGGGGATTGAGGTTAATGAGGAAGACAAAGTTGAAGAGAAAAAACAAGAGCAAATTGAAGAGCCAAAGTTTGAAGCTGAAGATACAACAACTGAAAGAGGGAAATCTGTAAAGGAGCTTGATAAGGGGGTTGCAGTTAGTGTAGAAGAAAGAGTTGAAAGGAAAAAACAAAAACAAATTGGAGAGCCTAAGCTTGAAGCTGAAGATAGAGTTATAGAAAGAGTGGAAGAAGAAATTAGTATGGAAAGACTAGAAACATTGAAAACTACAGAGGAAGGAAGGGAGTCTAAAAAGGAGTTTGGTAGGGGGATTGGGGTTCATGAGGAAGACAAAGTTGAAAGGAAAAAACAAAAACAAATTGAAGAGTCAAAGTTTGAACATGAAGAAACAACAACTGAAAGAGAGAAATTTGAAAATGAGCTTGATAGAGGGATTGCAGTTAGTGTAGAAGAAAGTGTTGGAGGGGAAAAAGAAAAACAAATTGGAGAGCCTAATGTTGAAGCTAAAGATAGAGTTAAAAAAAGGGCAGAAGAAGAAATTAGTATGGAAAGACTTGAAACATTGGAAACTACAAAGGAAGAAGGGGAGTCTAAAAAGGAGTTTGGTAGGGGGATTGGGGTCAATGAGGAAGACAAAGTTGAAAAGAAAAAACAAGAACAAATTGAAGAGCCAAAGTTTGAAGCTGAAGAAACAACAACTGAAAGAGGGAAATCTGTAAAGGAGCTTGATAAGGGGGTTGCAGTTAGTGTAGAAGAAAGACTTGAAAGGAAAAAACAAAAACAAATTGGAGAGCCTAAGCTTGAAGCTGAAGATAGAGTTATAGAAAGAGTGGAAGAAGAACCTAGTATGGAAAGACTAGAAACATTGAAAACTACAGAGGAAGGAAGGGAGTCTAAAAAGGAGTTTGGTAGGGGGATTGGGGTTCATGAGGAAGACAAAGTTGAAAGGAAAAAACAAAAACAAATTGAAGAGTCAAAGTTTGAACACGAAGAAACAACAACTGAAAGAGAGAAATTTGAAAATGAGCTTGATAGAGTGATCGCAGTTAGTGTAGAAGAAAGTGTTGGACGGGAAAAAGAAAAACAAATTGGAGAGCCTAATGTTGAAGCTAAAGATAGAGTTAAAAAAAGGGCAGAAGAAGAAATTAGTATGGAAAGACTTGAAACATTGGAAACTACAAAGGAAGAAGGGGAGTCTAAAAAGGAGTTTGGTAGGGGGATTGAGGTTAATGAGGACGACAAAGTTGAAAAGAAAAAACAAGAACAAATTGAAGAGCCAAAGTTTGAAGCTGAAGATACAACAACTGAAAGAGGGAAATCTGTAAAGGAGCTTGATAAGGGGATTGCAGTTAGTGTAGAAGAAAGAGTTGAAAGGAAAAAACAAAAACAAATTGGAGAGCCTAAGCTTGAAGCTGAAGATAGAGTTATAGAAAGAGTGGAAGAAGAAACTAGTATGGAAAGGCTAGAAACATTGAAAACTACAGAGGAAGGAGGGGAGTCTAAAAAGGAGTTTGGTAGGGGGATTGGGGTTATTGAGGAAGACAAAGTTGAAAGGAAAAAACAAAAACAAATTGAAGAGCCAAAGTTTGAACACGAAGAAACAACAACTGAAAGAGAGAAATTTGAAAATGAGCTTGATAGAGGGATCGCAGTTAGTGTGGAAGAAAGAGTTGGACGGGAAAAAGAAAAACAAATTGGAGAGCCTAATATTGAAGCTAAAGATAGAGTTAAAAAAAGGGCAGAAGAAGAAATTAGTATGGAAAGACTTGAAACATTGGAAACTACAAAGGAAGAAGGGGAGTCTAAAAAGGAGTTTGGTAGGGGGATTGAGGTTAATGAGGACGACAAAGTTGAAAAGAAAAAACAAGAACAAATTGAAGAGCCAAAGTTTGAAGCTGAAGAAACAACAACTGAAAGAGGGAAATCTGTAAAGGAGCTTGATAAGGGGGTTGCAGTTAGTGTAGAAGAAAGAGTTGAAAGGAAAAAACAAAAACAAATTGGAGAGCCTAAGCTTGAAGCTGAAGATAGAGTTATAGAAAGTGTGGAAGAAGAAACTAGTATGGAAAGGCTAGAAACATTGAAAACTACAGAGGAAGGAGGGGAGTCTAAAAAGGAGTTTGGTAGGGGAATTGGGGTTATTGAGGAAGACAAAGTTGAAAGGAAAAAACAAAAACAAATTGAAGAGCCAAAGTTTGAACAAGAAGAAACAACAGCTGAAAGAGAGAAATTTGAAAAGGAGCTTGATAGAGGGATCGCAGTTATTGGAGAAGAAAGAGTTGAAAGGGAAAAACAAAAACAAATTGGAGAGCCTAATGTTGAATCTAAAGATAGAGTTAAAAAAAGGACAGAAGAAGAAATTAGTATGGAAAGACTTGAAACATTGGAAACTACAAAGGAAGGAAAGGAATATGAAAAGGGGCCTGATAGGGGGATTGGGGTTAGTGGGGAAGACATAGTTGAATGGAAAAAAAGAGAACAAATTGAAGAGCCAAAGTCTGAAGCTGAAGAACCAACAACTGAAAGGGGGAAATCAGAAAAGGAGCTTTATAGGGGGAATGCAGTTAGTGTAGAAGAAAGAGTTGAGAGGAAAAAACAAAAACAAATTGGAGAGCCTAAGTCTGAAGCTGAAGATAGAGTTAATGAAATGGCAAATGAAAAAATTATTATGGAAAGACTTGAAACATTGGAAACTACAGAGGAAGGAGGGGATTCTAAAAAAGAGTTTGGAAGGGGGATTGGGGTTAATGTGGAAGACAAAGTTGAAAGGAAAAAACAAGAACAAATTGGAGAGCCAAAGTTTGAACCTGAAGAAACAAAAATTGAAAGAGAGAAATCTGAAAAGAAGCTTGATAGAGGGATTGCAGTTAGTGGAGAAGAAAGAGTTGAAAGGGAAAAACAAAAAAAAATTGGAGAGCCGAATGTTGAAGCCAAAGATAGAGTTAAAAAAAGGGCAGAAGAAGAAATTAGTATGGAAAGACTTGAAATATTGGAAACTACAAGGGAAGAAGGGGAGTCTAAAAAGGAGTTTGGTAGGGGAATTGAGGTTAATGAGGAGGATAAAGTTGAAAAGAAAAAACAAGAACAAATTGAAGATTCCAAGTTTGAAGCTGAAGAAAGAACAATTGACAGAGAGAAATCTGAAAAGGTGCTTGGTAGGGGGATTGCAGTTAGTGGAGAAGAAAAAGTTGAAAGGGAAAAACAAAAACAAATTGGTGGGCCTAAGCTTGAAGCTAAAGATGGAGTTATAGAAAGAACGGAAGAAGAAAGTAGTATGGAAAGGCTTGAAACATTGAAAACTACAAAGGAAGGAGGGGAATATGAAAAGGAGCCTGATAGGGGGATTCGGGTTAGTAGGGAAGACATAGTTGAATGGAAAAAACAAATGCATATTGAAAAGCCTTATTTTGAAACTGAAAATATAGTTAAAGAAAGTGTGGAAGAAGAAATTAGTAGGGAAAGGCGTGAGGAGTTCATGTGTGAAGCTAAAGAAAGATTTAAGAAATGGTTTGAAGTAATAGAAACTACTAAGAAAGAGTTTCCAGAGCAAATACCAGAACAGCTTCAATCAAAGGAAAGTGATAGCTTCCTTGAGGTGGTGGATGGAGGGGAATTCGAAAAGGTTCTTGCTAAGGGGGTTAGGGTTAGACAGGAAGCCAAAAAGGATGAGTTAGTACAAAGAGATATTGAAGAGCCTAAGTTTGGAACTGACGGCAAAGATAAAGGAATTGTTAAAGAAGAAATTTGTATTGAAAGGTTTGAGACAATGAAAATTAAAGTGAAACAGTTTCCTAAGCAGCCACCAAAAGAACAACTCCGAAACAAGAAAACTGATAGTGTTGTTAAAATGATGGAAGAAGGTAAAAAAATAATTCAAGGGGTTAAACCAAAAGAAATTGAAGAGTATAAGTTTGGAATTGTCAAAGAAGAAACTAATAAGGAAGGACCTCAAGAAATGGAGTTTAAGGATAAAGAGTTTGCTAATGAGTTACCAAAAATACCACTTGAAGAAATTGAAGAAGGCAAAGAAGAAATGACCAAGAGAGAGGGGCAAAAAGCTGAGTACTTTATGGAGGAGGAAGGAGAAGAATACAAGATGAATGAAGAAGCAAGAAAGGTTGTTGAGAAAGACTATAGAGAGGCAGAACAAAAAGAAAATGACAATTCTAGCATTAGAACCTCTGAAGATGGACAAAATATGCAAGAGAACACTGTCAAAAAACCGTTTGAAGTGTCAGGAACTATTATAGCAGACTTATCCAAGCAAGCCAAAGGAGAAATAGAAGTGAAATTGAAAGGAGAGGTTGTTATAAAGATGCAAGAAAAAGCAAAAGAGGGCATTAAGACTGCCAAAAATGGGGATAAAATTCATATGGAAACTGGACAACCTATTACTGGTTTTGAGGATAATGATAAAGGAGGATCTGATTCAGAGAAGACTTTAGAGATTGCAGAGACGAAAACTGAATCCCTCAAAGAAGATTCTACAGAAACTGAACTTTCAATTGAGAAACTAAAAGGAAAGAATAATGAAAAGGTACAAGGTGAACAATGTGGTGATTTCAAGAAAGATATTACTTGGGAGAGAACTCAAGATGAAATAAAAGAGCCTAAGGTTCAAACTAGGCATAAAGATCAACAATGTCTACAAGAAGAATATCCATTGAAAATAGCAGAATCACTCGCTAATAAAAGGGAAGAAGCAAATGACACAAAGATGAAAGAAATGAAAGAGACCAAGAGAAAGTGTGAGGAAACAAAAAGTATGGCAGATGATGAGTCTATAATAAAGAAAAAGATTCAAGAGACAGAGATGGCAAAGGTGTCCAAAACGAAGCAAATCACAAAGGCTTTGCAAGAAAAATTAAAGGCACAAGATTGCAATAGACCAGGGGCAATTCATGAAAGAGACAAATGTATAACTACTCAAAATGTTAAAGACGAGAAGCCTAGAACAGAGAAAGAAGTTCAACAGGTTACAACTTTAATGCAAAAGACACCAGAAAATGGAAATCTTAGAAAATCAAAAGAAGTTGAAAGAGATGGAGAACCTTTAGAAGCAAAAGCTGCATATCCAGAAGAAACGACAACAAAAATTAAAGAGGCTAGACCAATGATTGAGATTGAGAAGCCACAGCTGAAAGTGTGGCCACTTCCAACAACAAAATTGCCAAGCAAAGAGCCTTTGGAATTTGGAAAAAATAGTGAGCAATGGGAATTTTCAAAAACACAGAAGCATGTACTAGAAGAAAGTGAAGAATATGTTCATAGTAAAGAAGGCATGAAAGCACCAATAGTCACAAGACATGGAGCAACCGAACCATCAGAAGTGGAAATCCCATCATCAACTCAACAATCAGTAGTTGAAGAGAAAGAAAAGGCAGATACTGATAAGCAAAATTCAAAAATAGACTTTTCAAAGATGAAAGCAGAGCCACAAGAAAAGGAAGAAAAAAATTCCTTGGATGCTAGTAAAGTAACAGAAGCAGTCACACCTAGAAAGGAAGTAGAACCTCCTAAACCTCCGTCTACATATTCAAGAGCAGCATGTAGAGAATTTGGAAAGGATGAACCAAAAGGTGATGTTGATAAGCCACAAAGAGAAGAATTGCCATCTCCATCTATTGAAGAGCCATTGGAATTAGTGAAGCCTAATGCTCTAGTGGCAGATATTGAACCCCAGTTGCAACAGAGTAAAGAGTCCATTTATTCCCTAGATGGAACCAAAGCATATGAAGCTACAGAAAAAAAAGATAAAGGCAAAACATATGGATGTTGTGAGGATGGGCATCAAGGATATCATGTTTCAAAAAAGCATGATTATGAATTAGATTTACAATATTTACCAGAATCAACCAAACCAGACCAAGAAGTTGAGCAACTGAAATGTTCAAAACCAGAATTCCCTATAGATCTTGAATTTATGAAAAATATCCACGAGGTTATTGGACAAGAAGATAGTCATGGAAGACAAGAAATTAGAGAGGAAGAAGTTGATGAACCTAGAGATGAAGTCCAATTGAAAATCTCCCAAGAAATAGAGGAGCTAAACGATATTCAAGTGGAAGCAAGTGAAAAGGAAAAAACTTGTGAAGGAGGAGATGAAGTCCTAGTGAAAATCTTCCAAGAAATAGAAGACTTAACAGATATCCTTGTGGAAGCAAATGGAGAGGAAAAAGTTGATGAACAAGGAGATGAATTCCAAGTGGAAGTCTCCCAAGAGATGGGGGAGCTAAAAGATATCCAAATGGAAGCAAGTGAAGAAGAAAAAGTTGATGAACAAGGAGGTGAATTCCAAGTGGAAGTCTCCCAAGAGATAGGGGAGCTAAAAGATATCCAAATGGAAGCAAGTGAAGAGGAAAAAGTTGATGAAGGAGGTGAAGTCCAAATGAAAATCTCACAAGAAATAGAGGAGTTAAAAGAGATCCTAGTGGAAGTAAATGAAGAGGAAAAAACTAATGAACAAGAGGAAGTGCATGTGGAAATCTCACAACAACTAGAGGAGCTCAAAGGTATGGAAGTGGAAACATGTGAAGAGGAAAAAACTGATGAACAAGAAGAGGAAGTGCATGTGGAAATCTCCCAACAACTAGAGGAGTTAAAAGTTATTGAAGTGGAAACATGTGAAGAGGAAAATGTTGATGAACAAGAAGATGAAGTCCAAGTGGAAATCTCCCAACAACTAGAGGAGTTAGAAGTTATTGAAGTGGAAACATATGAAGAGGAAAATGTTGATGAACAAGAAGATGAAGTCCAAGTGAAAAGCTCCCAAGAAATAGAGGAGGTAAAAGGTATCCTAGTTGAAGCAAATGAAGAGGCAAAAGTTGATGAACAAGAGGAGGAAGTGCATATGAAAGTCTCCGAACAACTGGAGGAGCTTGAAGATATTAAATTGGAAGCAAGTGAAGAGGAAAAATTTGATGAAGAAGGTGAAGTCCAAATGAAAATCTCTCAAGAAATAAAGGGGTTAAAAGAGATCCTAGTGGAAGTAAATGAAGAGGAAAAAACTAATGAACGAGAAGAGGAAGTGCATGTGGAAATCTCACAACAACTAGAGGAGCTAAAAGGTATTGAAGTGGAAGCATGTGAAGAGGAAAAAATTGATGAACAAGAAGAGGAAGTGCATGTGGAAATCTCCCAACAACTAGATGAGTTAGAAGTTATTGAAGTGGAAGCATGTGAAGAGGAAAAGGTTGATGAACAAGAAGATGAAGTCCCAGTGAAAAATTCCCAAGAAATAGAGGAGGTAAAAAGTATCCTAGTTGAAGCAAATGAAGAGGTAAAAATTGATGAACAAGAAGAGGAAGTGCATATGGAAGTCTCCAAACAACTGGAGGAGTCAGAAGATATCAAATTGGAAGCAAGTGAAGAGGAAAAATTTGATGAACAAGAAGATGATATTCGAGTGAAAATATCCCAAGAAATGGCGGAGCTACAATATATCTCAGTAGAAGAAAATAAAGAGGAAAATGCTGATGAACAAGAAGAGGAAGTGCATGTAGAAATCTCCCAACAATTAGAGGAGCTAAAAGATATTAAAGTGGAAGCATGTGCAAAGGAAAAAACTGATCAACAAGAAGAGGAAGTGCATGTGGAAATCTGCCAACAACTAGAGGAGCTGAAAGTCATTGAAGTGGAAACATGTGAAGAGGAAAAGGTTGATGAACAAGAAGATGAAGTCCAAGTGAAAAGCTCCCAAGAAATAGAGGAGGTAAAAGATATCCTAGTTGAAGTAAATGAAGAGGTAAAAATTGGTGAAAAAGACGAGGAAGTGGATGTGGAAGTCTCCGAACAACTGGAGGAGCTAGAACAAGAGGAAGCTGATGTGGAAATCTCCCAAGAACTAGAGGAGGTAGAAGATGTTGAAGTGGAAGTAGCTGAGGAGAAAAAGAGGCTATGCAGTCCTTTGGTCATTGCAGGATCAGTCTTTCTTGCATCCCTCACAGTGTTTTTTGTTCACCAAATAAGAGCTACAAAAAGGTATTGAATTTGATTTCTTTTAGATGCTATTTAAATGCTGCTGTTTTTTGTTTCATTTGTAAGTGTTATAAATATTATTACTATGTTTTTCTGGCCAATATAAAATACTACTATTACTTAAGTTTAAATTTGAGTATTTCATATTCCATAGGCTATATATATATATATATATGTTTTACTTTTCTTTTCTTTCTTTTTCATTTACAGGTAATTGATCCATGATGGAGGGAGAAAAGTTATCCCACCCAAGTTTGAAATAGTAATAGGTCAATGAAGAAGGTGATCAACCAAATGAATCAATAACTCCTGCTGTGTTGCTTTTTTAACTTGTCAATAGAACTTCCCCCATTTTCTGTGAATTTTTATTCTTATAGATACCACATTTTCCCTACTCACTCTCACCGCGTAATTTGTGTTTTGTTAACAGAGGAAAGGTTCAAATTAACTTGTATGATGAAAAATTGGAAAAATGAGTAGAAGGAAGATTCTTTTATTGTTTTAGGCATCTTATTTGACAAGATGACTGATTTTTGCGTTGAATAGCACACAATATTGTAAGTCTTTTCATATTACTGGACATGTTAAGCATCAATTAATGATGCAGTATTTGTTCCCTCCCTCCCTCCCTCCATTTCTTTTTGTTTTTGTATTTTTTAACAAATAAATTTATATAAATCTATCTTTTATGGGAGATTTGTAAATATTGTTAGGCTTTGCATTTAAATGAAGTTTTATTTTCTGATATAAAAAGTATTATTTCAAATCAGGTATAAGGCCAATTGGATTTGAAGTGGTGGGACAGTTACGTTAAATAATTGGAATAAAAAAGCAGGGACTGTCAATAGCATAGGTGAAATTTATCTTAATCAACTCAGTTGACAACAGTTGGGCTTTAGTATTTTGTCAAACTTAAGACCTCGTCAAATTGAATAAAACTTTTGACATAAGCTGCAATACCTAAAACACAATCACGAAACATATTAGTTTTATAGTGTTCTCTGAATTCACTCACTTTTGAGTAGCCAAAACCTATATAATAATAATAATAATAATAATAATAATAATAATGATCACATGTTGATTTCTTAGTAGATTCTGCCTTTATGTTGATTTCTATTTTAGTGTTAAGCATAAGTGTTGTGGATTTAATTTTGATACATGTGGATATGAAACTTTGAAAAGATATGATAAAAAGCAGGGCCTGTCAATAGCTGCAGCTCCTCAACATGTGATTGAGGTTGTTTTTATCTTTTTTATTTAAAGACAAGTTTTATAAAATTGTTTTAAAAATTAAAATTTTAGAAATATAAAAACAAAAACAATTGTGTGATTAATTTATCCTAAAAACAACTTTAAAGCTTTAGAAAATAAATAAAAACAATGTGTCTGAAAGATTTGTTTTTTAAAACAATATTTAAAAATCATTTGATACAAAAATTTTCTAGACAATGTTGTGAATTTTGATAAATTTAATATAATAAAATAATTAATAAAAATTATATTTGTATGTAAGATTTTATTTAATTTTGTTCAAAGAAAGACAAATCCAAGACTGCCTTCACATGGCATGCTTAAGCTATCTTTATCAATTAAAGCTAGGCAATTTCACATTTGAATAGAACTAAGCAAAAGCATATATATTGAGGTTGTATTCATGATTACACTGTTACAGATCAGGATCTCTTTTTCTGGGTTTAATGTTCTTCAATGGAAACCACGTTTGATATGGTCCAAGGAATTGACTGAATCATTGCACAGGGACCAAAAAACTATTTTAATCTAAATTTTTAAAACATATTCAAGTGAAATTAATTTATTTTTCATAAACCGTGCCCACCTTCAAAAATCATTTTGGCATCTAAAAAGATTAAAGAATCGTCAAATAAATACAAAAGCGTTATATAAAAGGAGCCTCCACTTTTGGTGGTGACGAAGAAATTAATACATGCTTTCGTCATTTGGTAAACTAAAAACCACCACCTTCCATATTGAAATTTGACACACCATTTTAGAAGCCTCTCAATTTTATTTGTCACTCTTCTTTTATCCATTAATGAAGCATTACTTTTCCTCTCTGACTCCATTTTTCTTTTTCAACCTTTCTTTGTTTATTCGTGCAAGCAAATATTGTTTTATAGTACTGAAATTAACCTTAAATATACGAGAGAGAGAGGAGTGTCGTGTTCAATTGTTTATTATTTACAACAAATATATTAATGGAAGGAAGTCATATCTATTTATCAATCCTTCCGAAGCAACCTAAAATTATATTATATAAAAGTATAACTCAATATTGTGTGGGTGGGTAAGCTTTATAGTAACGTAAGAAAAATTATTTCAGCTTCAACTTCTTGATTCGTCAAAGTTTATTCATATAATTAATTATTACTTTTAATACTTTAACACAAACAATGCTTATTCCATATAATTAATATGACGGAGATGACAATATCCTAACCATAATCACATCAAATTTAATGTTTTCAAATCACAAACTTTCAGATATATATATATATATATAAACTAACAAAAGAAAGTATAAAGTTTTTTTTTTTGGAAGGAAAGAAGTGGTTATCACTCATCACATTAAATCCTGCACTGCTAATACAGCGAGAGAGTAGGCCCAATAAAACCTATCCTTATTGTCCCAACGAAATATAAAAACAAAAGACAAAAAAAAGAGTAAAGGCTACATTTCCTTTATTTATTTATTTATTTATTTATTTAGGTTTTTGGACATGATTAATGTCGTAACTCATTATCACAGAAACACTATTCATTTACCTTTTTGGGCCCTGTAATCAGGGAAAAACAAACATACATTTCTTAATTTTCTTTGTTTATTCTGGCACGAGATGCACAATATATTCATGTAATTTTAAAAAAAAAAATGCTAACTTTGCGCTCAAGATTTTGATATTTCAAAGTGCTGCCAAAAGTGGGCTGGACTTTCTCTTTTTTCTTCTTATTTTGACGATGATTGCACATAATCAACTATTTGGAAATAATGATTAATCCTAGTTACTTTTAAGCAGTTTAATACTCTTTTTTTTAAAATAAAATTTTGAGTTTGAATTTCATAAATTAAAAAAATAACATTATGAATATTTTGCACTTCTATAATTTTATTTAACTTAAATTAAATTAATTATAATTTGACACAAAAGTCTTGGCTCAAATGATATTTCTTTGAGTTAATAAAGTTTTAATTGTTTAGAATTTTATAATTCATAATTAATTAAAGTAGGCTACATATTATATTATAATATTTATATTAGTTATTTACATTTAGATAAACTCAATATAAGTGATTCAAATTTAATGAGCCAATTAGACTATCAATGGGCTTAATGAGTGAAAACCCAATTTGGCATATTATGGTTTAATGAGAACCCTAATAGGTTAAAATCTAAGACATGATTATGGTCCCCAATACACCAAATCAAAACAACATCTCTTATTCTCTCCATCATAAGAGAAAAATCAAGTCTTTTGTAGAATCCGAAGATTTGGTAGATGAAAACTATTATACCAATAATTTTCTTGTCAAGATCATTGCTATAGACCCAAATATATTTATTTTCTTTTGAATTCTTCACTATTGATTTCTTAATAAGGTGATAATCTTGGGACTTTTGATGGTTTTGTTAATTTACCTACAAGTGATATCAAAGCATATCATCATTGTTAGATTGTCAGTTTTGAGAGTTTATTGTATTGATAAAAAAAAAATTTTATTCATTAAAACTCGAAAATCTCTCTATAGTGGTTATACAGATTTTTGTTTCTTAATTTTTTTTTTTTGTAATACATGATTATAAGGTTTCCGCACTAAAAAGTTTGAACCCTCCTATATCCTTAAGATTGTTCGTACTACTCTCACATGCGGCATAACACGCAGTTTATCTTTTGTTTTGTTATTAGTCATTTTTATCTGACTTTATTGATAATGGTGCCACTTACAATTGCCATCTAAAATTGCCAGATTTACGTGTAATTGCTTTCTCCTTTTTGTTTTTTTTAGATTATGATGTATATTGAATAATTAATCATAGCCTTTTGTGGACCCAGAACGTGGCCATCATTTAATTGGGTTCAATGTCATGATTACATAATATAAATTCTTTTATTTTCATTGAATCCCATTAACTTGGTTCAATGTTTATCAATATACAAGCCGTTGGCCCATTGTATTCATTCAATGTAATTTATGTTGTTTCATGCTACTGTTTTATTCTATATGAGAGCACCGAGTATACATATTTAATGGTTTTAACATTATATGTTGTTATGCTTTATTGGCATGTTAAATGAGATTAAAAAAAAAAGGTTTTATGCTTTAAAAGGCCGTGATGGAGATATAAAGTGTGTGTATATATATATATTATATGCTAATTTTTTTTATTGCCTGATAATTTATTTTTTGAAATTGATTGAAACATGTTGTCAAAATAACCCCCGTTATGTAAATTAATTTAATTAAAATTACACAGATGTTAACATGAAATTATTTATGTAGATTGTACCGGCCCAAAAGTAGACACAACTTGGCCAAATAATAACATGGTTGTGATGATAAATGTGTGACAATTATAAGGACATTATTATTATTATTATTATTATTATTATTATTATTATTATGAACAATTGTCAATCCAAAGATAAGCGTTATTTGACAAAATTTATCATCAACATTTGATCATTGCACTGAGAGTACTATTTACGGTTAATTTTCCTTGTCCAAAGATGAGAAATTAATGTTGTGTTAGGTATCTCACTAGAGTTAATTTACTCATACTTCATTTATAGTATATTGCCTATTTGGTTATAAATGTTTGTTTTGTGTTCTCTATACAGTTTTTATTGCTACTGCTGCTAATGTCATCACTTAAGTCAATAGCATCCCAATGTTAAATGAGAGCAACTACAAAGGCTAGAAAGAGTTCGTGGAGATTGTTCTCGGATGCATGGATCTAGATCTGGCACTTAGGATGAAGAAATCCATTTCTACTTTGGAAAAATTCCAATGAAGATAAAATTGAAAAGTGGGACCGCTCTGACCGAATGTGCCTTATGATCATGAAGAGGTCTATTCCAGAAGCTTTTCGGAGCTCTTTTCTGAGAGTAACAGTGCTAAGAAGTTCTTGGAAGGCATTGAGCAATACTTTGTCAAAAATGAAAAAGCTGAAGCAAGCAGTTTGCTAGCCAAGCTTATCTCTATGAGTTATAAAGGTAAAGGGAACATAAGAGAGTACATTATGAAAATGTCTCGTCTCGCTTCAAAACTCAAGGCATTAAAGTTAGACCTGTCTAATGACTTGCTCGTGCATTTGGTTTTGATCTCACTTCTTGTACACTTTGGGCAATTCAAGTTGAGCTATAATACTCAAAAAGAAAAAGGGTCATTGAATGAGCTTATATCTCACTGTGTGCAAGAAGAGGAAAGACAATAAAGAGATAAGACAGAAAGTGTTCACTTAGCATCTATCTCACAGGATAAAAAGAGGAAAAAGCTAAAAGACATTGCGGATTCTTCTTCTAAGAAGAAGAAGTTGAAAAAGAAGGATGAGGTATTGATCTATTTTTTTGCAAGAAGGTTGGGCCTATGAAGAAAGAATGTCTCAAATACGCCACTTGGCGTAAAAAGAAGGGTAAGCTTCTCACTTTAGTCTGTTCTGAGGTTAATTTAACTATTGTACCTAAGGATACTTCTGATGCTACTACTCAAATAAGTATGTTTATGCAGGGTTGCCTGTGGAGTCATCTGTCGTCTGATGCTGAAGGATTCATCTTTGTAGGTGACGGCAATAAAGTTATAGTTGAGGCTATAGAAACTTTTAAATTACATTTGCAGACTGGTTTTTATTTGGATTTATCTGAGACATTTATTGTACCGTCTTTTAGACGGAATTTGATTTATATTTCTAGTTTGGACAAATATGGTTATCATTGTTCTTTTGGAGATAATAAAGTTAGCCTCTTTCAAATTCGAATGTTATTGGTTCTAGTTCCTTAATTGACAATCTTTACATGTTAGATGTCGTGAGTTTCCACAATGAGATACTATAAACTAGTTCTAGAGGTACAAAGCATAAATTAAATGAAAATTTGGCCACTTTATGGCATAAGTGCTTAGGCCATATCACTAAACAGATAATTTAAAGGCTTGTATTAGATGATATTATTGGACCTTTAGATTTGACCGACTTTTAAGTCTGTGTTGAATGTATAAAGGGGAAAAGCACAGACATAAGAAAAGTAGGTGCCGAAAGAGCTAAGGATGTCTTAGAACTCATACATACTGATATTTGTAGATCGTTCCCTGTGGCATATTGGAATGGGCAACGGTATTTTATTACGTTCATTGACTATTACTCGAGGTACGGTTACCCATATTTAATTCATGAGAAGTCTCAGTCTCTAGATATTTTCAGGTCATTCAAAGCTGAAGTCAAACTTCAACTTGGAGAGAAAATTAAGGTCGTTAAATCTGATCGTGATGGTGAATACTACGGGAGGTATGACAGATCAAAAGAGCAATGTCCAGAACCCTTCGCGCTTTACCTTAGAGAGTGTGAAATCGTTCTGCAATACAACATGCCGGGCAAACCCAGCATGAATGGTGTTGCTGAACAACGAAACCAGACTCTTAAGAATATGGTAAGAAATATGATTAGTTATTCTTTATTACCAGAGTCCCTTTGGGGTGAAGCGTCAAAGACTACAGTGTATATCTTCAATAGAGTACCCAGTAAGGCAGTTAACAAAACCCCTCATAAGCTATGGCTTGGCAAGAAACCAAGCATAAGGCATTTGCACATAGGGGGATGTCCAGCTCAGGCACGATCTTATAGGCCAAATGAAAGAAAATTAGACTTAAGAATTGTTAGCTATTATTTTGTTGGGTATACCGAGCATTCAAGGGGTTATAAATTTTATGATCCTATATCAAGATCATTTTTTGAGACGGGAAATGCCAGGTTTCTTGAGGAAGTTGAGTTTGGAGGGGAAGGAATCATAAGGAATGTTGCCTTTGAAGAAGAATCTGCGGTTGACAATGCCCGTTAATTTTGGAATATAATTCTCCTAAGAGTATTTCAACGTTACTTTAGTTATTTATTTTGGTCATTTTTAATTTTCATATTTAATTGTTCTCTTTCAATATTATTTATGAAAATTGAGTTAAATGACTGGACTAAATATTTGCACAATGTGGGATATATTCTAAAAATGGTGAAATTCATGGAAAAGTTGTTTAAGAATGGTCAATTAGTCCATTTATTGTAAATTGACTGGATGGGTTTGGATGTTGGGTTATGCATACCCATGGGTTATTCAATAACCCATTAGAAATATTTAATATAAAGCTTCAATAGTACCCCCTTCATTTTTCACGCAACCGAAGCAAAGCGTCTTCTCTCCTTTCTTCATCCTTTTCTCAAATCTTTTCCTTGATCTTCAGAGTTTTGGTTATTTGTTCGGTTCAAAAGCTTTGTAAGGATCAAAGGTAAGCTTTAATCTCATTATTTTCCTCAAATTTCAGTTTATATGGAAGATTAGAGCAGGTTTTGTTCTTGAAGATTTTGATGATAATTCGTGAATCTCAGTTGTTTTAGAAGTTATATTTGAGTTATAATTGGTTAAAAGAGTTGAGATTCTGGTTTTGAATCAAAAGAAAGGAAATGATGAATTTTTTTGAAAGATTTTCTGCAAAATTCGAAGTACTGTACCAACTGGAAATCTGGAATTTTTCTTCGAGTTACAGTAGCGACCAGAAATTTCGGAAAAAAAATCTGAAAAATTTTCTTCGGGTACTGTAGCAGTTACTGTAGTGTCGGCAGTCAACGCTACTGTAGCAGTCAACGTTATTGTAGCAATCAACGTTACTGTAGCGAACTGGCACTGTAGCGAACCGTACTGTAGCAAACCGTTACTGTAGCAATCAGAAAATTTTTCGTATTTTCGTGATTTTGTTTCCTTTCTTATGTTTTCTTGTAATATATTTTACTAGGAAATTTTCCTACACAAATTCTAGTGTGGAACAAGGTAAACTTGAACAAACATCAAGGTGAGTGAATAACCTTGCTCAGCTAATTTGATATTACTAGTCAAAGTACAATATAAGTCCCATTTACAATATTATTTGGATAATCAATTTTTCATATGGGAGTATATGATGATCGGTAGAAATAAGAGTATGTAGAAATTATTTTATTTCATGACAATTGTACTATGTGATAAATTCTCACTATTTATTAATGAGTAAAGATCTACGGGATCTAATACACGAGTTTGAAAGGGTTAAAGTCCCATACTACTCAGTGCATATCTATGAAACCTATACACGAGTTGAAAGGGTTAAAGTCCCATACTACTCGGTGTATATCTAAGAAATCTTATACACGAGTTTGAAAGGGTTAAAGTCCCATATTACTCAGTGCATATCTATGAAACCTATACACGAGTTGAAAGGGTTAAAGTCCCATACTACTCAGTGCATATCTATGAAACCTATACATGAGTTGAAAGGGTTAGAGTCTCATACTACTCGATGTATACTTTTGAGATCTTATTCACGAGTTTGAAAGGGTTAGAGTCTCATACTACTCGGTGTATAAGATAATTAATTATATGAGTAAATGTGGTATTTGTACTTTTGATATTTTATATAGTACAGTTATTTACTTACTGAGTTTTTAAATAAACTCACACTCCCTATGATTATTTTTTTCAGATACAGAAAATAAAGAACAAGAGTATCCGTTTGAAGAATAGAAGCCCCTTGGAATTATCCTCTATTTCTGTCTGGTGGGATACCAGTGCTTATTAATGTGGATACTAGAAACGCTCTGTACTTTCTATAGGTCTCCTAGGCTTGCGATGAGATAGAAATATCAGACTATATATGTCTATATTTGCTTATCAGATGAATATAATTCTGTAGTGTGGAATGAATGATTAAGGTTGAATGTAAAACCTTACAGAATATATGTAAATAACGTACGTTTGAGAATTTTATCAAATGAGTAGTATCTTTTCACATGCTCAATTTTTGGAATGTGACAATTTGGTATCAGAGGAAAGGTTTTATAGGTCCCCTATAGAGTACAGAGCAAAGTGATCTTTGTGGGCCCTTCCCTATTGTCATGAGCCGCGGCATGACCATAGGATTTGGTTCCATAAAAGACCTTGTAGAGTATAACGTCATTTTATAGATAACTTCTCAGTGGGGCTAGTAAGTGATATTTTGTTTATGTCTGAAAATTGTTTGTTATGTGTGTAGATCTGTAACAGATCAATGTCAGAAGGATCTTCTAATAATAATGAGCATATGGGTCAAAGGAGGGCCATAAATCCACCAGTACATGTGCAAGATGATCCTAACCGTGGTGATAGTTTACATGCTCAAAGTACTGAGGGCGCAACTAGTGAGCAAGCAAGGAGAGTTGAACCTGATGCTCACGTTGGCAATGCAACTATTGCACATGTGATTAATTTGATGAATGAACGATTTGACCGATTTGAGGCTAAAATGAGAGGTCGAGCTGCACAAGCTAACTTGCCAGTGGATCCTCCTATTGTTGAAGCTGAAATTGTACCACCAGCTCAGTTAGCTGGAGGAGATAACGTAAGGGAGGTAAGAATGTCTGAATTTCAGAAAATGAGGCCTCCTACTTTTTCGGGGGAAGATCATAAAGAGGACCCACAATGTTTCCTTGAAGATTATGAAGCAATCTGTGATGCTATAGGGTGTTCTCCTACTCAAAAGGTAGAATTCACTTCTTTTCAGTTAAAGGGTAGGGCTGGTAAATGGTGGAGGAACTGGAAGAAAGCTAAAATTCAAGGCGCACCGCCAGTTATGTGGACAGAATTTTACAGATTGGTTATGGTAAGGAAATCAAAGAATAAAGAAGAATATCGACAAAAGAAGAAAGCTAGATATAGAAGATCTTTTGATCAAGGGGAAGACTCAGGGACTTTGAAACCCTTTACTGCATCACAACATACTCCAGCCACTCCTACTGAGTCATCTTATTCTACAGCCAGTGTGGCTAAGCCTCGTTCAGAGAGCAGGGGTGGTTTTAGTTCTTCTAGTAGAGGAGGTACTCAAGCTAGAAGGAAGAAACCTCAGTGTCCTGAATGTAGAAAGTTTCACTTCGGGGAATGCAGGTTAAACACTGTTGGTACAGGTTGTTTTAACTGTGGACAAAAAGGACATTTTATAAGAGAGTGCCCTCAGCTCATGACAAGACCAGGTCAAGGGTCTACTTTGCCACCTCGACCACAGTCTATTTCTGCTTCTATTACTCGAACATCAACCCCTTCAATAGGGGGTAGTATGGGAAGAGGTTCTGGAAGAGGCCAAGGTGACCGTGGAAAACAAACTGCTGGCAGAGGAAATGCAAGAGTATATGCTCTAACCCGACAGGATGCTCAAACATCCAATGCTGTAGTTACAGGTATATTATCTGTTAATACTTTTGCTGCACGTATTTTGTTTGATCCCGGTTCTACTCACTCATATGTATCGCCCCTATTTTCCAAGAGATTTGTATTTGATTCGATTACTCTTAAAGAACCATTCTTGGTTTCCACACCAATGAGAGAGACTTTGATGGTTAAAACATGTTATCGTTCTTGTAAAATAATCGTTGGAGGCATGGAAACTGAGATAGATCTTATGATTCTCAATATGTTAGATTTTGATGTGATTTTAGGAATGGACTGGCTATCTTCTTGTCATGCTACTATAAATTGTCGTGATAAAGTTATTTCCTTTAATATGCCGGGGAGGAGTAATTTTGTGTTTCAAGGAGATCGAAGTGATGTACCTTGTAACATGATATCTATGTTAAGTGCCCGGCGTATGTTACGAAAGGAATGTCAGGGATTTCTAGCTTTCATCAAAGATTTAGAAAAGAAAGAACAGAAGTTAGAAGACATACATGTGGTTAATAAATTCCCAGATGTGTTTCCAGAAGATTTACCTGGATTACCGCCAGAAAGAGATATTGAGTTCAGTATTGATTTGGTCCCAGACACACGACCAATTTCTATTCCACCTTACCGTATGGCTCCTGTTGAGCTAAAAGAACTCAAAGAACAATTGGAAGATTTGTTAAACAAAGGGTTCATTCGCCCAAGTTTTTCACCTTGGGGTGCTCCTGTTCTTTTTGTGAAAAAGAAAGATGGTTCTATGAGACTATGTATAGATTATCGTCAGCTGAATAAAGTCACAGTGAAGAATAAGTATCCTTTACCAAGGATAGATGATTTGTTTGATTAGCTTCAAGGAGCAAAATACTTCTCAAAGATTGATCTAAGGTCTGGATATCATCAGTTACGAATTAAGAATGATGATATACCTAAGACTGCTTTTCGTACACGGTATGGACATTATGAGTTTCTTGTGATGTCTTTTGGGTTGACAAATGCACCAGCAGCATTTATGAATTTAATGAACAGAGTGTTCAAATCATTCCTTGATAAGTTTGTAATTGTATTTATTGATGATATTTTGGTGTATTCAAAGAGTCATGAAGAACATACTGAACATTTGAGAATAGTGCTTCAGACCTTGAGAGAGCATAAGTTGTACGCAAAGCTCTCAAAATGTGAATTCTGGATGAGTCATGTAACATTTTTGGGACATGTTATTTCCCAAGAAGGTATTCATGTAGATCCAAGTAAAATTGAAGCAGTAAAACAATGGCCTAGACCAACAACTGTGTCTGAAGTACGTAGTTTTCTTGGTTTAGCAGGGTATTACCGTCGCTTTGTCAAAGATTTCTCTAAGACAGCTCTCCCATTAAATAAGTTAACCCAAAAGAATGTTAAATACATTTGGGATGATTCATGTGAGCAAAGTTTCACCCAATTGAAAGAGTGTTTAACTTCTGCACCAGTCTTAATCCTACCATCAGGACCAGGGGGTTACTCTGTATTCTGTGATGCCTCAAAGATAGGCTTAGGGTGTGTGTTGATGCAACATGGTAAAATCATAGCTTATGGCTCACGTCAGCTTAAAAAGCATGAATTGAATTACCCCACTCATGATTTGGAAATGGCAGCTATAGTGTTTGCCCTAAAGATATGGAGACATTACTTGTATGGGGAGACTTGTCAAATTTTTACAGATCACAAAAGCCTTAAGTACATTTTTGAGCAGAGAGATCTCAATCTAAGGCAACGAAGGTGGATGGAACTTCTGAAACATTATGATTGTACCATCCTTTACCATCCAGGTAAAGCAAATGTAGTGGCTGATGCTCTAAGTCGAAAGTCTATGGGAAGTTTAGCTCACATTGCCATTATAAGGAGGTCTCTAATACATGAACTACAAGAATTAGAAGCTGATGGAGTATTCTTCGAGATCACTGAGTCAGGTACATTTCTGGCTCATTTAACAGTTAGATCATCCCTTGTTGAAAAAGTAAAAGCAACTTTAGAAAATGACATTGATATGGTCAAAATCAGAGATAAGGCAAGGCAAGGTTTAGCACCAAGTTTCTTGGTAGATGAAAAAGGAGTCTTATGGTTTAATGGGAGACTCTGTGTCCCCAACATTGAATCTTTGAAACATGAAATCTTAATGGAAGCTCATGGTTCGCCCTACGTTGTACATCCTGGTGCTGTGAAAATGTATCAGGACTTGAAACAAGTTTACTGGTGGGAGGGCATGAAGCGAGACGTGACTGACTTTGTAGCTCGATGTTTGACTTGTCAGCAAGTTAAAGCTGAACATCGACGACCACCTGGTTTGATGCAAAAACTAGATATTCCTGAGTGGAAGTGGGAAAGGATCACTATGGATTTTGTGGTAGGTTTACCTCGGTCAACAAAAGGAAATGACTCCATATGGGTCATAGTGGATCGACTTACTAAGTCAGCACATTTTCTTCCTGTTCATACCACTTTCAGTGTAGCAAAACTTGCTCGACTTTATGTTAAAGAAATAGTGAAACTTCATGGTGTACTAATATCCATTATATCAGACCGAGGACCTCAGTTTACTTCTCGATTCTGGAAAGTCTTTCAAGAGGCTTTGGGTACCAAAGTGAATCTTAGCACAGCATTCCATCCTCAGATTGATGGACAGTCCGAAAGGACAATTCAGACTTTAGAGGATATGCTAAGAGCTTGTGTGATGGATTTCAGTGGAAGTTGGGAAAGATCATTTGTCTCTTATTGAATTTGCTTATAATAACAGTTACCAAGCCAGTATTCAGATGGCACCTTTTGATGCTTTATATGGGAGACGGTGTCGATCTCCTATAGGTTGGTTTGAACTTGGTGAAACCAAAATATTTGGACCTGAGATGATACAGGAAGATATAAATAAAGTTAAACTGATCAGAGAGAAGTTGTTAACTGCTCAGAGTAGACAGAAGTCTTATGCGTACAACCGACGACGTGACCTTGAATTTGCAATAGGTGATATGGTTTTCTTACGAATCTCACCTATGAAGGGAGTAATGAGATTCGGGAAGAAAGGCAAGCTTAGTCCGAGGTATGTTGGCCCATATGAGGTTGTTGACAGAGTGGGTAATGTGGCATATCGCCTAGACCTACCTTCCAACCTAGAGGGAGTTCATCCAATATTTCATGTGTCCATGATACGGAAGTATCTTCCTGATCCTTCTCATGTCATTCAACCCCAAGAAGTTCATTTTGATGAAACTCTCACCTACGAAGAGGTACCAGTAGCTATTCTTGATAGAAAAGTCAAGAAATTGCGTACCAAAGAAATTCCTACTGTCAAGGTTCTTTGGAGAAATCATTCTCACGAGGAAGCTACGTGGGAGGCAGAAGATGAAATGTGGAAAAACTATCCACATTTATTTGAAACTTGAAGTAAGATTTTAATTCGGAGGACCGAATTCTTTTAAGGGGGTAGAATGTAATGCCCGTTAATTTTGGAATATAATTCGCCTAAGAGTATTTCAACGTTACTTTAGTTATTTATTTTGGTCATTTTTAATTTTCATATTTAATTGTTCTCTTTGAATATTATTTATGAAAATTGAGTTAAATGACTGGACTAAATATTTGCACAATGTGGGATATATTCTAAGAATGGTGAAATTCATGGAAAAGTTGTTTAATAATGGTCAATTAGTCCATTTATTGTAAATTGACTGAATGGGTTTGGATGTTGGGTTATGCATACCCATGGGTTATTCAATAACCCATTAGAAATATTTAATATAAAGCTTCAATAGTACCCCCTTCATTTTTCACGCAACCGAAGCAAAGCGTCTTCTCTCCTTTCTTCATCCTTTTCTCAAATCTTTTCCTTGATCTTCAGAGTTTTGGTTATTTGTTCGGTTCAAAAGCTTTGTAAGGATCAAAGGTAAGCTTTAATCTCATTATTTTCCTCAAATTTCAGTTTATATGGAAGATTAGAGCAGGTTTTGTTCTTGAAGATTTTGATGATAATTCGTAAATCTCAGTTGTTTTAGAAGTTATATTTGAGTTATAATTGGTTAAAAGAGTTGAGATTCTGGTTTTGAATCAAAAGAAAGTAAAGGATGAATTTTTTTGAAAGTTTTTCTGCAAAATTCGAAGTACTGTAGCAACTGGAAATCTGAAATTTTTCTTCGAGTTACTATAGCGATCAGAAATTTCGGAAAAAAAATTTGGAAAATTTTCTTCGGGTACTGGAGCAGTTACTGTAGTGTCGGCAGTCAACGCTACTGTAGCAGTCAACGTTACTGTAGCGAACAGGCACTGTAGCGAACCGTACTGTAGCAAACCGTTACTGTAGCAATCAGAAAATTTTTCGTATTTTCGTGATTTTGTTTCCTTTCTTATGTTTTCTTGTAATATATTTTACTAGGAAATTTTCCTACACAAATTCTAGTGTGGAACAAGGTAAACTTGGACAAACATCAAGGTGAGTGAATAACCTTGCTCAGCTAATTTGATATTACTAGTCAAAGTACAATATAAGTCTCATTTACAATATTATTTGGATAATCAATTTTTCATATGGGAGTATATGATGATCGGTAGAAATAAGAGTATGTAGAAATTATTTTATTTCATGACAATTGTACTATGTGATAAATTCTCACTATTTATTAATGAGTAAAGATCTATGGGATCTAATACACGAGTTTGAAAGGGTTAAAGTCCCATACTACTCAGTGCATATCTATGAAACCTATACACGAGTTGAAAGGGTTAAAGTCCCATACTACTCGGTGTATATCTAAGAAATCTTATACACGAGTTTGAAAGGGTTAAAGTCCCATACTACTCAGTGCATATCTATGAAACCTATACACGAGTTGAAAGGGTTAAAGTCCCATACTACTCAATGCATATCTATGAAACCTATACATGAGTTGAAAGGGTTAGAGTCTCATACTACTCGGTGTATACCTTTGAGATCTTATTCACGAGTTTGAAAGGGTTAGAGTCCCATACTACTCGGTGTATATCTAAAAAATCTTATTCATGAGTTTGAAAGGGTTAGAGTCCCACACTACTCGATGTATAAGATAATTAATTATATGAGTAAATGTGGTATTTGTACTTTTGATATTTTATATAGTACAGTTATTTACTTACTGAGTTTTTAAATAAACTCACACTCCCTATGATTATTTTTTTCAGATACAGAAAACAAAGAACAAGAGTATCCGTTTGAAGAATAGAAGCCCCTTGGAATTATCCTCTATTTCTGTCTGGTGGGATACCAGTGCTTATTAATGTGGATACTAGAAACGCTCTGTACTTTCTATAGGTCTCCTGGGCTTGCGATGAGATAGAAATATCAGACTATATATGTCTATATTTGCTTATCAGATGAATATAATTCTGTAGTGTGGAATGAATGATTAAGGTTGAATGTAAAACCTTACAGAATATATGTAAATAACGTATGTTTGAGAATTTTATCAAATGAGTAGTATCTTTTCACATGCTCAATTTTTGGGATGTGACAAAAGAGACTTTCTCACCAGTGTCTTCAAATGAATCTTTTAGGACTATTATGACACTAGTAGCTCATTTTGATTTAGAGCTGCATCAAATGGATGTAAAGACTGCATTTCTAAATGAAAACATTGATGAAGCGATTTATATGGTACAACCAAAAAATTTTGTATCCGGTGATCCAAAGTCTATGGTATGCAAACTAAAGAAATCCATCTATGGGCTCAAGTAGGCTTCCTATCAATGGTACCACAAGTTCCATCAAGTCATTAACTCATTTGGTTTTGAGGCAAATGTTGTTGATGATTGTGTATATCAGAATTTCAGTGGGAGTAAATCTATATTTCTGATATTATATGTCAATGATATTCTACTAGCCAGCAATGATATAGGATTATTGCGTGAAACGAAGAAATTTCTGACGAAAAATTTCAAAATGAAAGATTTTGATAACGCCTCTTTTGTATTAGGTATTCAGATACTTATAGATCATTCTCGAGGTATCCTTGGGTTATCACAAAAGGGGTATATCGAGATGGTGTTAAATAGATTCAGCATGAAAGATAGTAGATCAGGAGATACTCCTATGGCTAAGGGAAACAAGTTTAGTCTTAAACAGTACCCCATCAATGACCTTGAAAAGAAGGAGATGCAAAAGATTCCATTTGCATCAGCAATGAGTAGTTTTATGTATGCTCAAATTTGCACCCATCTAGACATAGCGTTTATTGTGGGAGTCTTGGGTATATACATAAGTAACTCTGGTATACAGCATTGGATTGCAGCCAAACGCGTAATGCGTTATTTGAAGAGAATAAGGGACTACATGCTCACCTATCAGAGGTCAAATAGTTTAGAGATCATCGGATACTCTTACTCTGATTTTGCTAGATGCCAAGATAGCACGTGATCTATATCAGGATACGTTTATGCCTTGGCTGGAGGAGCTATCTCTTGGAAGTCTACAAAACAGACTTTAATAGCTCCTTCAACCATGGCTGCTGAGTTTGTAGCATGCTATGAGGCGTCTAATCATGCTATTTGGTCGCGAAATTTTGTCACTTGCTTGTGTGTGGTTGACAATATTGAGAATCCACTTAAGACTTTTTGTGACAACAATTCATCATTGCTCTACTCCAACAACAATAGGAGTACAACCAAGTCGAAGTTCATTGACATTAAGTTTTTGGTTGTTAAGGAAACAATTCAGAATAGGCAGATTTTCGTAGAGCATATAGGAACTGATTTCATGCTAGCTGACCCACTTACTAAGGGTTTAGTACCTAGAGTTTTTTATGAGCACACTGCTTGTATAGGTGTAATTCCTGATAGTACCTTAGTTTAGTAGGAGTTCAGTTTATGTTCTATATTATTTTTCAAACTTTTGTATTATTTGGATTTTTTGCAGAAAATAAAGTTGATGTTTGTATTTTATTCTGAACTTGTTTTATGTGCAATATTTATATTGCATTTTAGATTGATCTCTATAAAGAATAAAGTTTGGACTAGTTGGAAAATGGGCATGCTTAAGATCACGTTGGATGTAATTTTGACACCACTTATCCATATTTGATCTATGTCATTGAGTATATGCAACTGTGGTGATCATTGTGGTTTAGTCATAATGGATTGTGATGAAAGTTGCAGTGGTTCCCTATTAGTATATGATATGGACCAGATTGTTTAAGCGGAGTCTAAAAGTAAATAGCATATAGTTGTGCGCCTAAAGAATTTTGTGATATAAATGTCTAAAGTTAATATGAAGCCCAAGTGGGAGATTAAGAATTTTATAATTCTTAATTAATTAAAGTAGGCTACATATTATATTATAATATTTATATTAGCTATTTACATTTAGATGTGCTCAATATAAGTGATCTAAATTTAGTGAGCCTATTAGACTATCAACAAAAAATTGATATGGGCTTAATGAGTAGAAATCCAGTTTGACCCATTAGGAGTTAATGAAAACCCTAATAGGTAAAACCTAAGGTATGGTTATAGTCCCCAATACACTAAATCAAAACAACATCTCTCATTCACCCCATTAAAAGAAAAACATCGAGTCCTTTGTGGAATTCGAAGATTTGGTTGAACAAGATCATTGTACCAACAGTTCTCTTGTCAAGATCGTTGCTATGGACCCAAGTATATTTATTTTCTTTTGAATTTCTCAATATTAATTTCCTAATGAGATGATTATCTTAGGACTTTTGATGATTTGTTAATTTGCCTACATTAATAAACTTTGATAGTTTGCAGGTTTGATTTTTTTCATGTATGTTTTCTCTCGTCTTTTTCATTGTGTCTGCTTTTAAAAAAATTATAATTTAATCTTTTATATTCAATAAATTTAAAATAGATGAGTATTCTATTTTGAAGTGTGAGAATATCATTTAAAAAAAAAAAAAGAAAGACTATGCGTAGTTTCTAAGCATGGTTTTATCCATCAATCGATTCGAACCTTTGGATGTGAAGCAAGTTTGGTAAACGGATTTCTTGGGATTTGTCCCACATACTTTATCATTTTAACAATCCAGTAAAATCTAAAGTACTTAAAAAAATTATAATTATAATTATAATTTTATTTGAGTATGTTCTTGATTAATTAAATTCTACGCTTTTTTTCTTTGTCACATAACAACACAGAATTAGAGTTTCTTGTGAAAATTTACTCCCTTCTCAATACCGTTTATTCCAAGTCCAACCATTCCACTTTTGTTTTTTTCTAATTTCTTCTGGGTTATAGTCTGTCTTCAATCATAACTTCTTCCAAGAGTATCTACTTCCTAGACCCCACAAAATAAAATGCATACGACCCATTCAAATAAAAGAAAAATTTTAAACTATTAACTATAAGTCATTTAGAGATCCGCTTGATTATTAATTCAAAGAGAAAGTTAGGTCACCAAAATCAATTGTTAAACTAAAAATAAAAATAAAAATTATATAAAAATATATATATTTACAAATCAATATCAAAGTAAGAAAAATAAATAATTTATATGCTAATTTTACAATCAAAATATCTAAAAAAATGCATCTTAAAAGAATTTAGCACAATAATCTTGTATCTAATATATATATACATATATATATATAATCTTTTATAATTAAATTAATTACAATTAAAAGTAATTCATTTTTAATATTAATTTTTTTATATTATATGATATTATAAAGTTTTTCGATAATACTGTTCAACTTTCATGATTTAATTTGTATAAAATAATAATATTTTACTCCTCCATACAAGTTCCAACACATATTTTGCTCCCACCCTTACACTATAAATTTATACAGAAAAAAAAGAAAGGATTGCCAACTAATTGGATCACAAATTTTTGACCAAATTGCCAGCAATCTAATTTAATTAAATAAGTCGAACTAGCTAGTCAAGTTTTAAGCTGACTCAATTATATCAATTTGTGTCCAAAAAGGAAAAACAATGGCGCAAGTTCTAATATATCCCAATGCCCTCTCAAAACATTAATTTTAAAAGAATTAAACTATTTTATTTTCGATTCCCAACAAAGGGAGGTTCCATGCAAAACTATTTCATGTTCAATTAGTCATCAGTGACATTAATTCAAATTCTGTAGAATATTAAAGCATACTTTTGATGCAATATTATCTTAAAGTGAATATCGTCGCTTATTCTATGCAGCATTGATCACAGACAACCAGCATTTTTTAATTGCGTAATTATCTTTGGTACGCTGACATCTTCATTTTAGTATTTTAACGAATATTTAATATGTTTAGAGTGATTTAAATATAAATAAAATTTTAAAAGGGATCATTTAAAAGAGATTTTAGAGTGAAGTGATCTCACTTAATATGATATTCAATATCATTATGATATAAAATATCATGATAAGTAATACCATAAATAAGATGTGCCTGCATGATAGATCGATTGAAATTGAGTTGCTTATACTATTTCCAACCGTAGATGATTTTATATAAAAAATATAACTAATATATATATTTTATGCCGTCAAAACCATATATACATCGTTAATTTGGTATATACTAAAACATATGTCAATTTTTGTGCTTTAATTTATATTTATGTGATTTTTCAAATGAAAAATATTTTACTTCTTACTCTCTCATATGCATTTTAATTTTTTATTAAATTATAATTTTATTTTATTTTATGTAAGTACTAATTAATGTATAACTTTGTGAGACTAATAACCACAAGACTTAAAGCCATTAATATTTAAAAAAAAAAAGCACCAAAAAGATTTATTAGCTGAGGAATTAAGGGTCAAATTTTGCATTAATTAAGTAGAATCTTGAAAACAAATCATGATAAAGATCAAGACATTTTAACATTTATCTCTTTACATGTATTATTTATTAAATACAATCTTACTTAAAATATTGTCAAACATTAAATATAAATATTTCTCCCAACAAAATTTGAACCTTATAGTATACCATCTTATGAAAAGCTAGTTTTTCTTCGCTAAATCTATCTCTTGACATACTTTGAGCCACTAAGTGCTGGGTTAGTAACCAACAATATAAATAAATTAATAAATCACAATTTCAAAATTCTTGTTATATTATATGTACAAAAAAAGAAGATAGACTCTTGACTCTTACTAGTAATTTATTTATTTATTTTTTATTATGAATGACTAACACTAGACCGAATGGTCATAAATTTGACAAGATTGGCTTTTAAACTTTTGACCCTCACAAGTTGACAAAATCTAACCTTCACTTTCTTACTAAAATACAATCAGTTGGAGGAGGGGGGGGGGGGGGGGGGGAATTTTACAAATCTTCAGGCAAATTTTTTTTTATTCATTTTGCTTCTCTTCTTTTTTTTTAATCCCCTTTAGTGATTCAGTTTCTCTCTACTGTTCATAGTCACGAGACCTCCACTCTCCAGAGTCACAAAATCTTTTCTTGATTATGGTTAATTTCTCATTCTATTGTTAGAGATTTCTTTGTAAAAGTTTGAAATTTGAAATTTTTATACATAGGTCTAATTCTATCAAATTGGTTGATTGATTATGTAATTAGGATCATGAATAATATATTTGTGAAGTCAATTTCATGAATTTTTTTTCTTGATGATAGTTAATTTCTCATTTCATTGTTAGGGACCTCTTTGTAAAAATTTGAAATTTGAAATTTTTGTACATAGCTCTAATTCTATCAAATTGATTGATTGATTATACAATTAAGATCATGAGTATTATATTTTTTAAGTTAATTTCATGAAAATTTTTCTTGATTTTGGTTAATTTCTCATTCCATTATTAGGGACCTCTTTATAAAAATTTAAAATTTGGAGTTTTTGTACATAAGTCTAATTCTATCAAATTGGTTGATTGATTATGCAATTAAGATTTAGAAGAAGAAAATTTTTTTTGTAATGAAATATTTTTTAAAAGAAAATTATTATCAAATGAGTAATAAATTGAAATTAATTTAAAAGAATTATTATCAAATACATAAAAGTGAATGAAAACTATGTCCCCTCTAATCGAGGGGTCTTGAATACGCCACTAAATACAACTAAAATCAACTTTAGTCCTCATTTAAGGGTGTTTTTAGGGCTTTTGTTGTCACAGGTGAAGAGGCAATTATATTTTGAAAAAAGTAAGTAAATCCCATTTATAAAAAAATAATACACAACCCAGTTATAAATAGATAAAAAGTATGCTAGACATATATTTTTAAAATCTTACACATATAACATCTTCGTATATCTATTTATAATTAATTTGACTACAATCAATCTATATATTTTTGGTAAACTTAATCTATCTAAAAACCTCTCATGTATAATGGCCATCTCAGTCCCACTTATTGGCAATTTGGAATGCATATTGTTGATGTGTGATAGCAAGTCATTGCAAGCCACATCCTTCTAAACCTTATCTGACGCCATGATTAATTGCAGGCAATTTTGGTGGTGTTTATTGTTGGAGGCCCTTCATGGGGCTGGAAATTGCCACCTTGAAGAAGCTTGTCACTTTTGTCAAAAAATGGAGAAAAAAAAACTGGTTATAAAATCATAATTAAATTTTTATAGTACTAAGTTAATAACTTCTCATGATTAAAATTAAGTACATGTGTTACTTATATCTGAAATAATATTATGTAGTGTACCTTATTTTTGTGATTAAATTGAGAGTTTTTACTTTCAGATGTTATTTAAATCTTAACATTTTTAGAAGACTATAAAATTGCTTAAAGAACAAAAAGTATATTCTTGACTCTGAAATTGTCAAGTCATCTAATATTCATGCATATAATCATATTTTTCATTATGAGACAATAAGTGCTGTATATCAATACAATTCTTATGATAAAACGAGTAATACTAGCTAGAATATATAGAACAACCATTTCGGCTTAATCTGGCTTGTTTTATTTTCTTTAACTCTCATTTAACTAAAACAGAAAAAATTAAAGTGACTGTAAATGGGAGAGAATCGACACAACATCCTGATTAATCCTATTAATTAATCTTAAATTCCATGCATGCATCATCTTAGTGCTTTCCTTACCTCCATAATATGACAGAATTGTGAGAAATAGTTTTTACAAATAAAAGAAGCATCCCAAACTCTGAATAATGAGTATGAAGACAGCTAACATGGGGAAATTGACTGGACGGTATAATTGGGTTGGGAAATTAAAGCCTCCCAATGGATCTGAAGATTTGGTGAGCACAAAGCTTAGCCTGAACTTCCCATGAGGTTACATGCCACCAACTGTACCTCTCACAGACTGATGATGATAAGATCCATCATACTTACTCGTTCACGACCATAGCTTCCCAGTATCTAACAGCCATAATTAATATATAATAATAGTACCTATATGTATATATAGTAAATATTAACGTTAGAAAATTATTGCACATGTAACTGCATGTTCAGACTTGATTGCTTGGAACAATAGGGTGTGGGAAATGAGTCTGGATTTTTTTATTTAGAGTCAAACGACAATTAATCAATTATAATTCATTTCAGAACATTTACTATAAAATACTAGTTATTTCATGAAATTTAACTATTTAACACATATTTTAAAATGAATTATAATCGATCAACTCTCCTATAACTTTAATTACAGAGTCCACAAGTAGTCAAAAGAATTGGACCTACTGTAACCATAACCAATTATAGGGCGGGTACTAGTTACTTTCAAAAGCTGCACCTAGATATTTTAAGGAACTGATCAAGTGGTGAGTAATGCAGTCTCATTCTTTTCTTTTCTTTTTCTTTTTTTATTATTTAAAAGACGGGGTAATTATGCAGTATTTTTTGTATTATAAATATGTAGAAATACTCTGAAACTTAAAAATATGTTTTATGATTAAATTTATTTTGAAAAAATTGTCTTTAAAATTATTATTTTTTATTAAAAATGTAACCCATTTGGAAATTTTTGTTCATATGTTGATATTGTTTATTACGTGTTAAAAATAAAAACTTACTGTAAAATTTTATCATATTTAGAATTTTGTCTCTGTTTCTGTTAATTTATATACACATAAACAGTATTATTTAAACTAAATATTATTTGTTGTGTGACAAATTGAGAACAGGCTTCTTTTTTTTTTTTTTATGAAAATAAATTGACCATACTTAGTGTACAGAAAAGTGGCAAAAAGTCTGTATATTTGATAGCTATAGTATTCTGTTCTGTGTTTTTCCAGATACTAGAAGCATGCCTCTTCATCAGTTTAATAGTCATATAAGCATTTTCTTAAGTAAGATTGGTAAGTCAATCAAATTTAAATCAATGCAATAAGTGAATATGGATTAAATTGATTGAGGACAAATTATTGAAGAACAAAATTTAAATGGTATATATATATATATATATATATACACACACACACACGCTCTGATTTAAACTTTAAAAATAAAACAATTTTAGTTGCTAGAACCTCAACTTGCCAGAAGAAAAATGTAAATTTTACATGACAGGTCTCTTGCACTAGCATATCTCCACGTGATATTATTCTTTTATTCAAATTTCTCTCCAGTTTCCTTCTTCAAATAAAAAGTATGTATGTGTGTATATATATAATGTCACCCACTCAGACTAATTTAAAAATTTTGGTTAGTGAAATTAATAAATAATTTATAAATATATAAAAAATAATATAAAATACTCAAAATATAACGTAATTTTGTTTCAATATAAAATTTATATCTTAAGTGAGAAATGAAAAATAATTTATTAAATAAAATATAAAAAATTACAAAAATAATTTTTATTTTTATCAAATATCCAATAACATTTAATGTCTCAAATTTAGATCCGCACCTGTTCCGATGGCGTTATGTATGGAAAAAGATTATCCAGAAGACATGGCTTGCAGTCAATAAGTTCTGGCTTGACCTGTAACTGTGTTATCACTTTCAATTGTGGATGGCAATAACCCGAGTCAAAGTCAAACCACTTTAATCACTTGACTCGAAACTCAAACCCCAGAAAGATTCTCAATTCTTTCACTCCTAAAATTGTCCGAATTCAGAAACTGTTATTGCCGAATTCTGCGTCGCAAAGGACTCCAACCACATAAAACAAAAGAAATGACTGGAAAATTTGTGGTTTGAGAAAATTCTGCCTACATTTTTAGATATTTATTATCAGATTGTTTTTAATAAAATATGATCACTGAATATTTTTATCATGAATCCACAAATTGAATTTTCTTATAAAAACCATATAAATATTATGGATTTTTTTAGAAAATTTAATAATTAATAGTAATATTATTTTATGAACTTACTAAATATTGTCTTCTATGCTATTGCCAATTGTCATTTCCCATACATTTCCTGAAGCATTAAATAATCTGACAAGATAAGTATTTCGAACAAATAGATTTACTTGAAAATTTTTTTCGTAAAAAAAAAATTCTTTAGTTTGTTGCACTTGACATATATTTTAGTAAATTTCTGCTTCTTTTCTTTTTTTTCATCTGCGCAATGAGTGCATGTCAAAATTTCTCTATTTCTCATTTTCTGTAAAAAAATCTCATGGTTGAAGGGGAAAACACTGAAATATTATCTGCTCAACATATGATCTGGATTCTGGAATTCATATAATACATTTAAAGGCCAACTGATATATCAAAAATACCAAAATTTGTAAGTATAAGAAATAATTCACTACAGAGTAGAGACTGTAATTCACAGTTTCAGTCTGGTGTTAATGGGAAAAAAAACATCAGAGAATCCAAAGGATGATGACAAGATTTGCAATAAACCTGCTATTTCAAATACAATTGGCAGTGTATGCAAACCAAAAGGAATTCGTATCTAATACACATTCATCATGAAAGAAACCAGCCACAATGAGGGATGCAGCAACTTGTAAAACAAATTTGATTATACAACAGCAACATCACTACGCAAAAAACAGGGAGAAAAACATAAAAGCATATAGACCAGAGGTCTATCTACTTCAAACATCCTAAACTTCTATACATCATATATGCTTTCTAAATACAAGAATTCCCCCCAATTCTTTTTCCATATTTTGCTTCTTCACAAGCAAATGATGGGCAAAACTTACTCAGAAAAGTTTGACCTACCAAGAGAGTCAAGCCCCTCTGTTCTGCTTCGCACAATTCTATGAAACACTTCTCTGACTTGTCGCTCCACTGGCTCTAGTCCATCTTTCAAAGCTTCACAAAGCTCTGAAACTTCATTCACTCTCTGCCTCACCTCCTTCTCTTTCTTCTCCCCTAATGGGAAATGCACCGATTCAGCAAGTTCATTCATTATTCTAGCACATATCTCAATTTGATGAATCTCCTTTAACAACCCACAAGTATTCTTCCTCTCCTTCTTCTTTGATTCCTCCATGATCCTTTCGTGAAGCGACAACATCGGAGCCGCCCATGTAAAATGTCGCGGAATGCTAAAATGGACTTGAAGCCCGCGATCCTGGCATGGAATTGCAGCCACAAGAGCCCACATCACAAACAGTAGAATCGAATTCATAATATAAAGAGGCTGAGCGAGACCATATGAGGCCACGAGATCATTTGCTTTGGGAGGATTAAGGTTGTTCCCGATGGCTTGAAGCTGCCTCGCAGCCGACCAAGTGCGAGACACGCTCCATGAAAGTGACCGAAAATGACCCACGTTTCGATGTTGCTGAGGATGATAGTTGTCCCTGCTTCGACCAAAGGATCGGTTTCGATGAGCAAGAAAAGACCCATTATTGGAATTTGAATCCTTATCATCAAGCATTCCAATTGCTAGATCAATAAGTGCTTTCTTGGCGCGACGAAACTGAGCTTCCCCAATGGTTCTTTCATGGTCCAACGCACAAAGAACAATCTCCATAAGCTTCTGCCATTGCCGAATCTGCTCGATCCCATCGCGAACCGCATTACAGACATCCAAAGCCTTCAAGCTCCGTTCGAAGTAATCGGCGACCATGCGATCCGTCGGGGATTTGAACATTTGCCCTCCGTGGTCGTGAAGGATCATCCGGAAGTTCTCGTGGCAAAAGAGGTACGTATCCAGAAGCTTCGAAACCCACGAGAGGGAAAGCAAATCGTCGTGTTTAACCGAAGCCAGGTCCAGAAATAGCTCACTGACCTGTGTCTGAAACGACTCGAGATCGCTGTCCAAGCCGCCGTTTTGGTAGTGGGGTGTCGCTGAACCTTCCATGGAGTGGACCTGATCGCGACGCAGACTCAGAAGCGAACGGCCGAAGTGGGTGAACGACGACGAGTTTTGATAGTCCGTCGCTGGCATCCTCGCATACACGCACAGATTTTACGGAGGCTCTCTTCCCAAAGCCGAAATTGTCCCCAATTTGAATTCCCAGAAGGTGAAACTCAATTTGAACGAAAATTGAGCAACAGAATAGAAACCCGAGGTTGGGTTTGGGAACAAGTCAGACTTTACACGCTCTCTGCCTTCAAATTTCACACCCCCAGAAGCAAATTTTCAGAATTGAATCTCCTGAAACAAAAAATTCTCTCCAATTTGAAAACCCAGCAAGTGATACTCAATATGAATTGAAGCATGAAGAATAAAAATAGAGGGGTAGAGTGAAAATGGAGGTTTGGTATGGGCACGAGTGAGAGTGTTTCAAAGAGAGAAGCAGATTATCCGACAAGGGGGAAGAGAGATAAGAAAAGAGAAATGCGGAGGAATGGAACCCTAATGGGAAGAAGAGGGATTATAAGAGGGACAATTGGACCGCGTTAAGTGGTAGTTGAAAAAGGCAAAGGCTAAAAGAGTAAAACAACAAAATGGCGATAGGGGTAAACCGTAAAAGCGTTTTCCATAATTAGAATTATTTAAAATTTTAAACTTCTAATCTTTGTGAGTAGTGAAAGCTGAAGGATGATGCGGGATTGCGAACGGCTTTACTTAACCACGCTCCTTACGCGATTCTGACACGGTGGCAAGTACCTAGATTCTGGTCAATAGCGTAGATCCCCATCATCTGTACGGATACACTCTTAACCCTTGATTTAGAGTTGTTCCCTGTGAAGTGCCTGGTATGTCTACAGTATGAATCTCACATGTTCAAGTGTGTCCAAGCTAATCGAACGGCGTGGGCGCACTTAATACTTTACGAAGTCTGCAACTATAATACCAATCCATAAAGAAGAAACAAATTCAAATATACACATTTATATTTATTTAAAAACAAAATCAAATGCAGTATTATATTTTCTTATAAAAAATATTAGGACAGTTATGGATGTTTATTAACATTTTAAATTTAATTTGTTAAAATTTTAGATTATTAAGTAATTTTTTAATTTTTAATTAAGTATTTTATCGCTTTGAATGCATCTTATTTAATTATATTTTATAAAAAAATTTAAAAATTTTGTTATTTGAAATTTGTTTTTTATTAAAATTTTAAATTTAAATTTTGTAAATGAAAAACAAATATTGAATTTTACGCAATTTCACTTAATTCAAATCAAATGAAAATCAACAAGAAGTCATCAAATATTTAAATATGGATAGTTCCAACAACAAACAACTTAACTACAATATTATCATCTTTCATTTCTGCGATGATATAATTAAGGCAGACGAAAAAAAGTGCTTTTATTATTTTCAAAGATTGAAGAATAAAATGAATAAAATTAAAAGTATTTACAATATTAGAAACCTTAAGGTGTCCAGCTAGGACATGGCACACCATGTGTTGAAACGATCTTCTAAGTGACACGTGGCAAAGGAGAGCACTTGGGGTAACTTGAGTGGTTGGGACTAAGTCATTCTATATAATGTGGTGGGGTCGGGGAGACAGACGTGGAGGCCTAATCTGAGTCTACGTTGGCGCGTAAGACGTAGAGTGACTTACTGACTTGGTCCGTTCATAGTATCATGAGCTTTCTAGAAACGGAAACGGTGACGTCTAGTGCTTTTAATTCGATTGACGTAAATACCCCTGTCAAAAAAGTAATCATAATAAAAGCCCAAATGTGCAATGTATCTTTCGGGAATTGGGACTGCTCACGCTCACTGAAGGCGTGGACCGCTTCTTGCAAATAAATCCTTTTTTTTTTTAATTTTTAAAAAAGTATCTTTTGCTTGACGTGACACTTAACCTCTCATATATAGTGTGAACCAATTAATAATATGATCGTGATATAAGAACCAATTAATAAAATAGTTTTTATTTCATTATCTTCCTTTTCTCTCTTTTTATCGGTGTGTACATTATCTTACTTTTCAAATGCCGAAAAAAAAAAGGATAATACTGGATAAGAACTTTTCTTTTAATTTATTGTGAATTAATAATTAATGTTTGAAGCACACGTGAACCTTTTTATTAGTATATATGCATAAGAAATATTCATCTTAATTCATAGGTTTTATGTATTTTTTTTTTTAATCAAGAGAGATGAACGTTATCACTTATCAGTTATCACAGAAAATAGATGAATGAAACAATGAGACTACTTAACGATTCGCATACCCTGTGCTAGGAATTATGAGAGGAGTGTCTTGTGTCTAGATTAAAAAAGATTCGAATGATATATATAGGTTGTACAATTAACTTACTTCAATTCTACAATGTTAAATAATTTCATCATAATGAATAAAAACAGTTTTACATAAGCTTTTTTTTTTTAAATTTAAATATTTAAATTTTGATATAATTATGGCAATTTTGTGGTGCTGACTTATTCTCAAAACATTCTTATTAATTGGTTTAGAAAATCTCATGATTATCATTGTCAACTAATGATCTATTCACATTTTTGCCTAAAATTTAAGTAGAGCAGTCATAACGATCCTCTTTCGAAGTCTCTGTCACCTTATTTTTTAAGGTAAATCTTATGTTCACATTTCGATATTACTACAACATTATTAAAAATATAAAAGGCGTCTATGAAACCAACAGTCTGAGAAAGAGGAAGGAGAGAAAACAGAGAAAATCTAAAGTTTAAAATATATAAATATTTGTTTTTTCTAAAATATCAGATGTTCTATGTAATCTTCTGATATTACGTGTGCACATAACTTTAAGTCCACTAAAATGGATGATATCAACACAGACAGATTGAAATCTAAGTGGTGTTTGGCATTACATGCATACTTTTAAACAGCACCACAAACACAAATTGATGTATGCTTTTGTCCTCTAAAATGGGTATTTTTGTAAACATATACGTATGTGTGTATTCGATGTTATTACGAGGTTACTTATTTTTACTTTTAGATTTATAAATAAAATAATATTTATCTTTCGTCAAAGATAAGAGTATAGGAATAAAAATGTTCAGGGTATAAAAAATTGGAGGAAGGCACGCTTTTGAAAAGAACAAAAAAGGAGTCGGGATTCAAATAAATTTTGTTTGGGAAAGGGACATATTTCAACTTTGATCATCACAGTTTCCAAAAGCAATTAATCGATGCCAATTGGCACCTTCATGCAGATGTACGCTAGCTGGATAAAAGAAAATGATAGAATGCAGAGAACTACAATTATTAAAACATTGAGAAACGTGATAACAATATTAGCTTCGAAAACCTCTGCTTGTCGCTTTTGTGCTTTGATCAACGTGAGTTTTATCGGTTCATGTAAAATTCACATTAATTAGAAAATTCTTGTGCGTTAAATACGGTACTAAATAAATAAAAAAATCGTCTCTCCCTCTTTTCTTTTTGGTTACAACCTAATATATATATATATATTTTTTTTTCTACTATCAATATGTGAAAACTTACTGGACTTTAATTATTTGGTTGAGTTGAGCTACATCATAAAGTTATAAAATTTTTTCAATATTAATTTTTTAATTTATAAAATTTAAAATTTAATTTTTGTTTAAAAAAAAAGTGTTAAACAACTTGAAACAACTAGTGTTAGTATGAAATTTTTTTTTAGTAAGCTAATCTATTAAAAAACTTATATGTGTGCGCAAGCACTCATATATGTGTATATATATGTATTAGTTTTTCATGTATATTTTTCATTGAATACAGTCTAGCTCAATGTATTATCAATATGAATATCTTTTTCAATAAAAATTTAAAACTAAATTTACTACTTAGTAAGAAAGTATTCACTTTTACTAGATCTAACCCCATACACGTGCGCCCGTGTGTGTGTGTGTGTAAAGGTTAAGTAGCTTGTGTGTCAATCTGTATGTATTGTGTTTTATGAAGTAATTAAGATCCACTTATTCGTTTCTATGAGTTTAAAAAGGTAATAAACGGTTGAACATTTTCTTTTTAGTTTTTTTTTAGTCAGATAATTCCACTTGGCACAGATCAGGGAGTTAATGTCTTGATACACATATGAAAATTCATATATATAGTATATCCTTAATTGTATAGGTTATTTTATTGCAGAGAATCATAATGGAAGATTCACTATCAAGCAGATCTGTTATGTCGAGTTTATGTTTAGGTTTTAATTATAAATAATATATTTAAGGATAACCCTTTAGATTTTAGGCCGATATTGTTTTTTAATTAAAATATGAATAACATTAATAATAATTTTTCCGGTGTATAGTATATAAAAAATTCCTATAAAGTTTTTATTCTATTCTGCAATTCTTAGAGGTTAAGAATGCAATACAGCAATTTCAATTCACGAGACATTGCGGACGCTAGTACTATTAAATGGACTAAGCAATAAATGGGCCTACGTCATTTTTTTTTCTGTTTTAAATTATATTAAAATAATATAATTTTAAATTTTTTAATAAAAAATTTAATAATCTTTTATTAAAATAATATTTATACATATAAAATATTATTTTTTAATATTTTTAAATAACTAATACTTTTAATTTTTATATTTTCTTTCAAAATTATTATATTATATTTATATTTAAAAATTTTATATTTATTTTTAAAAAATTACAAAAATTTTTATATTAAAATTTACTATATTTATTGAATATAAAGTTATAAATATAAAAATGTGATAGAATGATATTATTTATACAAAATAATATATTTTTCTTAAAAAAATTAGACAATGGAGTTTTTTTTAAACAAATTTAAATTACTCAATTCAAAATTATCCATTTATAAGATAATTCTAGTCTTGCTGGCCGCGGGCTTTTTGCACAATACTTTGTACTTCCCGCTATGTATACTTTCAATTTATGGGATAAAATTAAAAATATTGGCCGAGAACAAAACAGTTTATAGGGAAGTAAAATAAGAATCGAGAGTAAAAAAATTCACTTTGATACACTCCATTGTTATTCCTTTTTTTTTTCTGCTTGCAAGTTTATTTATAAATTATAACTTCTACTCTCTCTCTTCCTAAGTAACTTTTTTTTTCTATCAATCAAAATAAAAGTGGGTGGTTTATTACCAAGTTTTTAGCTTAAATAGTATGGGATAAGAGTATTATAAAAAGGTTAATGTTTGAGCCTTCTTGTTACAAAATAGATAAATAAATAAAAGTGGGTTTTGTCAATAAATTGATACTTCGTATGGTATAAAGTAAATATAACCTCTATCGTTTTCATAATCTATACGTATTTGGAGTTTTTGAAGAAATAGATTTTTTATCTCCTATAAAAGAGTGTTTATTTGTATGTAATATCCATGCTAATTAAAAATGTATAATTAGAAGTATTTGGAGTTCCAAATAGGCTAAAACTTTGACATCTTAGAGAAATTATATATAACATTTTAAAAAATTAATTAGAAATAAAGCAAAAAATCTTGTAATTATAAAATTAAGAGTTGAGAAGATTAATTTAAGTGATTTGGTACTTGCTCCTTTTAAATAAGGTCTTAAGTTGTAGTCTAACTTAGTTTGAATCAAATGAATTGAAATTTAGTGAATTTTTAAATATTGATTTAAAAAAAAAAGAAAAATTAAGAGTTTGAAATGGTTTTGTGGGGTTGAGTGGGTTTGTAGTGAAAAGAACGAGAGAGATAAGACGGTGCTTAATTAAATAAGTGGTGAGGGAGTGAGGGATTCTCTGTCTTATCAAAATTTCAAAAACCAATAAGCTTTCATATTTACAGTCTCCCAACTACACAGCAACACTTCGTTCCACCATTATTGGATCAAGCAAGTACCTTCACCCCCCTCCCCTTCTCACTTTTCAAAGATTCCAACCACTCAACATGGTACATTCTTCCATTACCCACACGTGTTAGATTTGACATACAAGTCATATAAGCACTCATTTCTTACTAATGTTTGAATTTCTGGTCCACAGGATGTATTTGATTTTTTATAAATTATAATTTGAATTATATTTTAATATGATTTTGATATAAAATAATATGTTTGAAAGTTGCATTAACGTTAATTTTACTCTTAAATAACGATTTCAGTGAAAGTTGTAAGTTGTTGTTTATGCAAATCATGATTTACTCAAACTTGAATATTTTCGAAACCAATTTTATAAACTATGATTAAATTTATTTGCTAAACGCACACAAAGCCACTGTTTTGCTGAAAGACTAGAGTTGTGTTTGAATTTGGAATTAGTTTTGTCTATGAGTCATTCTGCGACACCATCAAAAATTAAATTAAATTTGTAAGCGAAGGATAGATTGACTGGGAATGATAAGGAGCGCTGCAAAGAGGAATGGAGAAAATAAATGCATTCATGACGATGATATGTCAAAAGTCTAACTTTCACACGTTGAAGCAGGTAGAATTTCCATGAACGAAGATTTAAAATTCATCAAGAGTAGATAGTTGTGTCTTTTGAGACTTCTTTTGAACATTAAAAGTAGGGTTACCTTGTTAAATGTCATGAACTAATAACATAATTGAGAGCTGTAGCTAAAACCTCAAGCACAATACTTTGAATAATTAATCAAATTTCATAATTCAGATTCCCATTCCTATGATGTGGGACCCTCTGTTTTAATTTCCATTGTTTATGATTGTCTATTTCTGCAACTCTCTGGATTCCTGAAATGGGGGTGGCTTGACTTCAAGGTAGTTGCATTAATGGAAATGTTGATTATCTTCCGAGAAAAGTTAGGTGCAGCAGGTCGCTCATGGTCTGTCTCTATTCTATTTGAGATGCATACTGTCATCTGCATTTTTGGCTAACACTTATATTGCACCATCAAGAACCACAACCCTTTTTCCACCAGAGGAGCTAATATGCGAAGCATCACTCACGTCATCACATTCATATCTTATCCTTTGTTTCATCTGAAGTAGAGTCAGGAGGTTAGAAACCTAAAAGTTTTCAAATAAAAGGGGGTGAAACTTTCTTGCCCAATGCTTCTGTTAAATGTTAATGTTGATGGGAGAGATGAAATTTAATTGAAATAATTATTAATTTCAAAGCTTGGTTTTAGTTGTTACTGTTGAAGTTCGGTACAGATTTTGTTTTATTAGCATTTTTAATTTATGGTTTAGCAGTTTGGACTTTGGAGTATAGGGACACACTATTATAACAATGCGAAGAATGCTAATTTCTAAATATTTTGAGCCTTGTTATATGGATATTGATTGTGATTAGTCATGCAATGTCATGTTAGTTACAAGTCTTTGTAATTAGTCATGTGTTTTTGGTGTCTGACAACCCTGTAATTACTTGAAAACAAAAAACAAATTCCAACTCAACAAACATGAAATCAGAAGTCACTGCAAATGTTCATCTTCAACATTCAACACGTATTAAATAGATTTCAATATTTTCAATTTTATTTAAATACTTAATTTTCTCGAGAACTCGAGTTCGCGTTTAATCTTCTTGTTAACTTGCGTACCAAGTCGAGATAAAGAGAAGAAATTAAGGCATGAATAATTAGCATGGTGAAATTTCCAGTTTCGGAGGAGCGGAGAATGTATTCATTTGAGACAACTATATTCACTGGAATGCAATTGGGCAAGTAAATGCACTTCAGCCATTTGGCATTGGCCACAGTAGAGAAGAAAATTCCAGATAGAAAATCAGTTCTCCAATTCAACCATATAACCCTTTCACAAGCTGATCTAACCACACAACAATGAACCACAATCAAATCTTTTGAGATGCTGATGCATAAACGTTTCCAAATTTCGAGAAAAATACAGTTTCAAATTAACAACAATCGATGGCAAAGATATACGAGCACCGTGACAGGTTTCTTTTGTCATTGGCAGTATACGCCTCATATTATCAGAGTTAATGCAGAGTTCAGTAGCTAGCCATTGAAAGAAAAAAGATATCAAATTCATCAACTAAGATGATGAAGACAACAGCTACTATAGTAGAATAGGTCTAAAATAGTCTTGAGCATGACCTCGTTATATAAAAAAAAAAAAACAGAGAACTTGAGTATCACAGAAAAAGATACAGTAATTGAAAATAATAATAATAATAATAATAATAATAATAATAATAATAATAAAGTCAGGACGTTCGGAACCCAAGTGGAAAGGATTGGAACTTGAAAGAGGAGATATGTGATGATGGAGAGGAGGTTTTATGTTTCCCTCCATTCTCCAAACAAAGCCCTAAAGGCTGATAGTTAAAATCCAGAAACACCTTTATCGAATGTAATTCAATCATGTGGGAAAATGCAATATAAGATCAATAGGAAGTTGGTTAATTACCAAAAAATAAAAAAGGGAAATGAAAAGTAGCAAGCACATTGTGAAACAACTTGATACCAATCATCAATGTGCCAAAATCCCATTTTGATTACATGGATGTAAGTGGTTCAAGCATTCGTGTAGTTCTCAAAAATACTAATCGGAGGTTACATATAGCTTCCTAGGTTATATTTTTCATCAATAATGCAGCAGGAACTGCTCAGAGCACAGCGCATGTATCATCCCTTACTCATGTTTTACCCTCCAATGCAATCGGAAAACAATCCCCAAAACAGCAAATAAACACGCGGTCATCAAAGGGAATTCAAAAACCTCGTAAGTGGGCATTGCCTATAAAATGCCCTCAGATCTCATAGCTTTGAATGATCATTCACAGTTTCAAGCCAGCGGTGTTCATCAAATGCCATCACAAGCCACCACAAAATGAGTATGTATGTATGTGTGTATGTGTGTATGTGTGTGTCTGTGCGTATTATAGAGAGAGAGAGAGAGAGAGAGAGAGAGAGAGAGAGAGAGAGAGAGAGAGAGAGAGTAGCAGTGGCAAGTGAAGTCAAATGGCGAACTGGAACCACTAGAAAACTGCTCAATAAGTTTGAGTTGTGCATCATTGGGCATCAATTTAGAGATGGAAAAACAGAATGGGAAAAGAAAAAATAGCAGACAAAGAGATTGAAGAGAATATAAAACTTAAAACACTGTGAAGCACATATAAGAAAAATGGAAAAAACTGGAAAATCTTAGATCAGATTCATCGGCGGCGAAGGAGAAACAGCACCAGCAAGCAAGGGTTCGTGGGAAGGGCAACTATATATATATAGTGGGGATAGGAAGTAACGAAGTTACCAAACTACCCCCTCCTCCTTCTATGGACCTTTGGGCTTTCTTTATTTTTTTTGGGTCAAGAGGCTTTCTTTATTGAGCAGTGTAACATGATCCATTTTTTGGGGGCTAATTGAGTGTGTGGGCTTGTTTTGCTAAAAACAGTTTTTTTTTTATATTTGAGCCCAAAAAATCCTTATAATGTGTGCGCGCGCGCGCCCTGTCGCTGGTGTAGGTTGTGCCTTTTCCCCTTCTTCTTCCTCTTCTTCTCCCCTCTCGTCTTTCTTGTGGAAGTCTTCCTCTCTTTTTCGAAAGAGTTTGTTGTGTTCTTCACTCTCTGGACTGTTTTTATCGGCTTCGGCTCGTTGCTCTTCAATGACGGTGTTTTGCTGTGCAAGATCTCGGTGGAACCATAGATCCTGATGAAGGCGAAGAAGGTTGGTGGCTGCGATGGTTCTGCCGGTCTTGTTGCTGTCGCCAGCTTCTTGACGCTCAAGTATGGAAAACTGGTTTGTAGCCGCCAATATAGGTGAGTGGTTTTGTGGCCTCAAGCATGAGTTTAGTCGTGTTCTGAGCATTGGCTTTCCTCTCCCTGTTTTATCGTCTAGTCAAGCTGTTGGTTGAAGTTTGAGAGAAGTGCAACTGAGAATCAAAGTTTGAAAGTTGCCAATAGTGTCTCTGGCCATTGTCGATGCCGTTCTTGTTGGATCTTGAAATCTTCGTTCATGATTGCTTGGTGGTTTTCGGCCCTGGCCTCCATATGGCTTCAAAGGGCGTGACAGATGGGTATTGGCAGCTCCTCAAGGCTCCAGCACTGGTGGAAGAACATGGGTTTCGAATCATCCTTCTCCGGTTCAGATGGGTTTCGGATCATCCATCTCAAGCTTTTTTGTTTTGTTTTGTTTGTTATAAAAAAAAAAGTATTGGACTTTTCTTAGTTTATGAGTATATTGACTCTTTTAAAATTTAGGTATATTTTAAGATGTATTATTTTAAATTTATGTACTTTTTATTTAATGAGTTCAAGTTTAATATATAATTATGTTATCTAAAGAGGTCCTGTTATATATCATGTAACCAAGTTCTTTATAGAATATATTTTTATTTGTCCATATATATATATATATATATGTATATTAATAGAAAACATTTGTATGTTTTCTCCTGAGATGGCAAGGTACGTAATATCACACCTTATTCTAATTTTGTTTATCATTTGGTTAATGAATGATGCAGCCACTAAAGCTTTCAAGATCAGCGTAGTGATGTTCGTGTTTTCCACTATTTAAGGCTTAAGCAGTCACCCATATACACATCAAAAGTGATGTTTTTAAATATACATATGTTTCCGCGTTCTGCCCTGCCTATGCTTGTTATTATGGAATGTGTCAACATTTTTTAGCCTCACCAGTCATATTGCGCATAAATTGAAATATACGATATTTTTAAAATAATTTAAACAAACTTTATTTAATATATCAATATAATCAAATTCTCACAACCAATCGACTTAGTACGGAGAAAATTTTTTTAGCATTATTTATTATATATATATTATTATATATATTTATTTCTTAAATAATATTTAAAATGATGACAATTTATTTAAATGAATCAACATATTAAATATTATATATTTATGCACATTTTGAAACATATATATAAAGTGTTATTTATAATTAGGTCTATTATTAAGATCTTTATAAATTTATAGAGGGACTAATTTGATATATTTTATAAGTTGGTATGAGGTATCAGTGTAAATATTTTGTGTATAAATACTTGACTCTAAATAATAATAGTGATGATGTGTTATTATAAATGAGATCAATTTATGAGTATAATAGATTGGGTAGTGATTTTCTAGATTATATAAGATGCTTTATTTTGGTGAGACAATATGTGAATTATTTGTCTTTTTTCATCAGACAAAAATAACGAGAGAAAGTCATTTATACTTTTCATAAGAACCTACTCGTAATTTGATCTTTTAATTAAGACGGATTTAGGTACATTCTTATTCTGTATTATTATTGTGTTTCTATCACTTATCAAAGACCGACAAATATTGAAATTATGATTTGTAAACTTTTGGCATTTGTGTTTTTATGATTTTGGACTGTTTAAATCTTATATATGCTAAATTTTCTTTCAAAAAAATACGTCGGCCCTTAAACGGATTTCTAAATTTTATGTCGAATATTCATAAATTTCTAATTTCTTACAAATTCCTAATTTCCCGTGCACATAAAAAACACAATATATCTTTCCCAAATTTTAACCTAAATGAGATCTCTAATTTTATGTAAATTCTCAATTTCCTACTGACCCCTTACCCCCTCCCCCCGGTTGACTAATTAAAAAGACTTGGTCAAGTTGAAATATTTTGGACCCACATGACTCGAATATGCAATTCTTTGTCAGAAAAAGATTATGAAATGAAATCACGAGACGGTTATGTATTAACAATTCAAATCATAAGCTACTTAGATATCAAATTTTAAATCACAGAGAATTATATTTAAATACAAATGAATAAAACTACAAAATACTAAAATGTAGTTTAGCTTATAAATAAAATTAGGTATTAGCACATATTATAATATAAAATGTAGGTGCAAGACTCCACCAAACTTAACCGATCATAAATGAATAAGGGACCACAGATTATTTGGCAATCCGCTCGACAGGATTCATCGTCATGTGGTTGTAGCAAGATGAACCCACCACCCTTTGCCTTTTGAATCTAAATTCACTTCAGACTTTTCTTCCTCCAGACCCTCTGGACTCGCCTCTCGGCCTTTGGATCCTTTGTACCATCCAACGATTGTCCATTACTGAAGGTTTTGACATGATGTCAGGGCTTGTGAATCAGGATATACAAATTCTATAAACTGAGAGTTCTTTTTAAATTTAACTATAATTTCTTAATCATTTTTTAATGCTTTTTATATATTAGTATAACTTGTGGGCTCACGATCGATCAGCAGCATATTATTAAATTTTGTAATAAAAAATTTATATTGAATTTTATTTGAAAATGACATAAATCTTTAAAAAAAAAACTGCATTTGGATTCCTTTTTTTTTTTTTTTCACTTTCAATAAGATTAGGTCTCCGTCAATGGCTTGGGTACCGTTCTTTTACATAAAAATAAAAACTGTTACATCAAAACCGCTATATTATTTTCCCACAAATAAATGTATGACTCGATTATTGCATACCGTGTCTTTTATGTCAGAGTTCAAATTATTACTCTTATACATACATATGTCAAGATTTAGATAACTCTTTAACTGTTTATTATTATTCATTCAATAAAAATAATATATATATATATAGAGAGAGAGAGAGAGAGATTCCTTGTAAGTTATTATCATACTATTAGTTTTTTAAATTATTTTATTGTTATATTTTTATTAAAAATGTAATATTAAATACTAAAAATTTCAATAATATGACCTATTCCAAGCAAATCGGTTTGCAGACAAGGTTGTATGAATTTATTCAAGATTAAAATTATAAAGAACTGAATCCACAGAAAAGTTTTATAGGGTTATGTCTTATAAATACCATGACCTACTCAGAAGCCAAGGTTTTGGTGCTTTAAGTCTGCGTCCTTGACTAAAGAGTGGAGAGAGTATTGGATGTTTTAATTTAATCAAATATCTTAAGTTTAAATTTTAAAAATATAGTTATATTAAAATTTGATAAAAAGAATTTTATTATTCATTACGATTTTATTCAATTTAAATCTGAATTAATAAATCGTAATATTCAAACACTAAATAATTGATTAAAAAAAAATATTGAGTGCCGGCCTGAGTTTAATTAACCTCCTATCAAATCCTTCCTCAACACTTTTTTTTGATTCCCTCTATATATTTTTACTAATCTATGCCAATTGGCTAGGCAATATATAACTACAACCTACCACGTGGAATAGAGAGGATATACATAAACAATGGAAAAGGAGCAGTTAATGATTTCTCTCAGTGCTACACGCCAAGTAGTTTCAGCCATAGCGCGTGTCCAGTGTCCTCCCAACACCATGTTTGTACATTGTACTATATTATACAGCATATATGGACCAAGCTAGAGAGAGATAGAAATAGAGGCAGGGAAGGGAAAGGGAGGGCAGAGAGAGAGAGAGAAGTGGTGATGCTTATCTTTTTCTTTTTCTCCCTCACTCCCTCTTCCTTTTGTGTACACCACATATCATTTCTGACACAACCTCTTGTTCTTGTTCTTGTTCTTCTTCTTCTTCATCATCATGTTCCCACTTCACTTACTGCTGTTCAATTCTAGTCATCGGTCGTCGAGACTCCAGAATGAAATGAAGAAAAGGGTCCTTTTACTCACTGCTTGTGAGCCTCTCTTCATGAGATTGACAACACACTCCAAATTCTTCACATAAACTCATCACATCACATCAACTACTGCAAGCAGCTGTGTGCTCACTTCTCGTAAGTCTGTCAATATTACTTACATCAACCTCAGTTGGTCTCCTCGCTTCTCTTTCATATGTTTTCAGATCATATTAGCAAGATTGTTAGTGTCCCTATGTACGAAAACATATAATATAGTTATTTATTAATTTATTCCTGATTTCCTGTACATGCATGACTTATTATTAATTATGACTTCAGTTTTCGCTGTCTTTATTTTTCATGCTTAAATAAAATTCTGATGCGAAACAAATAAGTCCGTATACTTTGTTGATCAGCAGCACTGAAAGTACAAAAAACTTTTTTATGTTAGAAAAAATAATAAAAATTATATATTAAAAAATTACTCAAGTACTTTCACGACCATTATTTATTTTCCAATGCAAAGTTCTGCAATCAAATGAATGCGCTCTACGAACAAAATGGTCAAAGGCAACCTCTTTCCTCAACACTTTTTCCAGGCATAATAACAAGAGAATACACTCCATGATTGAAGGTTAGAAGTTGACTTAGATATTAAATAATTAACTCAGACTTGGTTAGTTGGATTAGTTGATAATTTACATCGATCTGCAACCCCAAAAACAAAAGAAAGCAAGCAAGTAAAGAAGTGGGTTATACACACACACACACATACACACACACACACACACACACACACACACACACACACACAGAGGGTATCTTTAGTGTATGAAAGAATGAGGGGGTTCATATATAAGATTGACGTTGTGGAGTATTTGTGAGAGGGGGCATGTTGGGTCTAGTTTTTGTAATTTCGTTGGAATTTGCATTATGTTGGAGAAAACTCGACAACCTCATTGCCACATGCATTCATAACTATAGGCCCATCACAACCACCCTATTCAGGAAAATAACAACGACTCGTGTCAATTATTATGGTAGGAATTTAGGACCAGTTTGACCATCAGTAACCTCACAATTACTGGTTCGAATTCAACCCCACAGTTAATTCTCACCAAACTGTGTCCTCCAATTATTAATTTGACGGTGAAAAAAACAGAACAAATTTAACTTTTAACACAATCGCATATTACATTAATTAATTGTTGATTCATACATACATATATCTTTATCTTCAATTTGCACCCACTGTTTTTGGGGCACGGCATGAGTTTATATGAATCTTCTGTTTTTTAAAAGGGTCTTAGTTATTTAATTTAGGATTGGTTACGTACGGCTCTTTGCTGCTAGATGCTTTTTCTGTTATTTCAATGTGGTATGTTCGGATTTTGTTCTAGTCTTCTCCAAACGACGTTGACAAATATATATTTTCTCGCAATCCAATCAGAATTTTTTACTTTATAAAATACACTCACAAACTTTTCATCATTGCCTGATGTAGAAGAGAATTTTCTCCTTGTTGACCCTCTTAATCCTTCTAAGTCGTTGGATGATTATAAGCCCATTGACCATAAATTAAATTATTGGACTATTATTTGAGCTATAAGGGTGAGACCAATCATCCCATGTAGCCGAAAAATTCGTATTTAATGGGATTTCATGAATGCTAATTTTTTAGGGATAAAATGTATACTAATTCATCCTGTCTCTCTTATCAAATATAACGTTGGACCGGTAGATTATTCTACTACCTCGAAGGCACTTTGATGGATTGTATCCGGAAACAAGTAAAATTCTAAAAACTGGGAGCACCTAAATTTTCTTTACGTTCATGCATACAAATTGAGAAGTCACAATTTTTTTCTCCCCCTCATGAAGCATGTAGGAATTAAGTTTGACAGAGACCGCTTAAGGCATGATTAACCAATGAAGGGGAGAAAATACTAAGGAAGAAAATAAAATGGGACTCCTTAAAGGCAATGATTGTTCTGTAATTTAATTTACAATTGAAAACTATTTAAGTATACAATGACTGCATGCAACTTTACCATCCTATGGAGGTTAATTCTAATTTTCTCATCTCACCATATTTCTCTTCCTGTCACTATTCACATGCTAGTTTAGTGTCAAAGCTAGTCAAGCATATCGCAAAAGCCTGAAATGCCGAGAGGGGATAACGGTAGTCCATTGTGAACATATCCTTCCCAACCTTGCCGAACTGAAGAATAATCTTATCGTGATCCGGCTGTGTAGGCTGTGCAGGTGTAGGGGCACCGGCAGCCGGCTGTGTTGCAGCAATCAGCTGAAAATTCTTGACAGAAGCCACTGTTACCCTGCCCCGGAAGTTGAGACACCAGCATTGCAGCTGCTCGTGCCATCTTGGAGACTTGTTCTTAAGAACTAGTGGCCTCTCCTTTCCTTCTCCCTCTTCTTCGTTGCCGGACCACGTAATGTCTGAGAATCTAGAGCTGCTAAAATCAGCTGATTTGTCCATTGATTTTGAGAAGGATATACTCCGGAATGAATCCTCAAGGGAGCGGGGAAGGAGCTCTGGCTGACCCGGGACAGTGCGACCAGGTTCAAGGGCTGACTGGGGGATTGAGAACATAGCGCAGTTCATACGGCGTGGGCCCCTTGTACCGAGAACATTCAGCTCATAGGTGACCTGGGCAATGTTGTAACTGCCACTTGGGACTTTTGGAGAAACCTTTTTAGAATAAAACCTACGGCTTCGGCCTGGCTGAGACAGCTGAGCATAATTATAGGGAGGCTGCGTATCATATATTAAGAATTTGGTGCCAAGAAAATTAGACCTGAAACAAACGGAAGTTAAAACAGTATTTAGTTCCTCATGCCAGGAGAGTATAGAAATTTGTTGATTGTATTAAGAATTTAAACCACCAAAACACCTCAGGATACCACCTATATGACAGATATGTTGAGAACTAAAGCCTAATTTATGGATGGACTAAATTGTTGATTGATTAGAGGAGGCATGTGAATTAAATTTAGCGGAAATCTTTAGTTGTAGCTTAAATATTTTCACAATACTGACAGGAGCAGTAACAGTTGGAAATAACAGTACATCAAACAAATATAGAAAATAATCAGACAATCATGCATTTACCAAGAATACAAGCTATACATATATATGGCAGAAATGAGTAACATTTTTCTAGGAAAGAGAAAAGTAAAAGAGCAGATTATTACACATCTGCACAACTGGTGCTGCAAAAAGCTTCAGATGGTAGAGATAAGTCAAATATAATAACCATTCATATCCCTTAGATGCTGTTTGGTGTTTAAATTTTAAGTCTACACCAAGGAATTAATTATCCAGGTGATAAACAAATGGTGTGTTTTGTATCCTAATAGAAATTTGATTACCATTGTGGTAGGAGAAAAAGGTTACTCAAGTAAGTAACTGTCCAACACTTATCTTCATTCCCAAACAAAGATCCCTCCATTCATAACTGGGCTCTGCACCCAATACCCACCAAACAAGACTATTGTTCATTGGAAGTGGTAATGACCCCACTGTGCCCTCAACCGTGGTTAGTACCAAGCGAATCTATGAAAGCTTCCTGAATTCCATTATTGAAGTGACTCTCTAATGATTTTGATGGTCTCAACATAAATTGTAAGTTCCGAAGGGATGAGCATTACATGGCCACCCTTTCACCTTTTTATAGAGAATTGTATGAAGCTCTGGCTATGGAAGCCACGATTCAATGAAACCATGCTGTGGGTGATGCCATGAGAATCATCCTCATAGGCAATCAGAAGGTGTAGGATTTTGGACTTTCCAAGTTGATAGTACTGACGCTGGAGATGACTATGAGAGGCTTATGAAAACAAAAATCCAGAAATCCCAGGGAAAGAGGTCAGAACAAGTTACCAATATTCTGTGGTTAAATAAATACCAACAGAAATAAGGATTCCCCGGAGAGCTCTCTTAAAAACTTAAGCAAAACATAGTAATAGAGTCCTGAGTGAGATATTCTCCGAAATATCTTACCATTTTTATACCAAACAACACCTTAAGCATAATTCATAAGAAAGGAATCTTCAACGTATGAGCTTGGATGCCAAAACATGTAAAATCATAGGATTTTGTGAGTATAGGTTAAATTAAAAAAGTGGATAATCATACTTAAACTTGATTTTTTGTAAGCTCATATGACAACAAGTGTAATAGTATTATATACCATGCACAACTCTAATCAAAGTGAGCTGCTGATACAAAGTGCTTGCTTGGTTTAATCCTAAAGTGTAAGTTCGAGCAAACTGAACAAACTTTTGGTGCCACGAATGCATGACATCCCAAAACATGTTATATATGAAAGAAAATTTTAACCAATAGTTCCCACATCAATAATTTATAAGCATTAATTTATAAGCATTGAAGGCATAGAGAAGGGGGATACAAAGATATTATGAATGAAAAGTCAGACAGGTAAAAGATCGAATGTAGCATGATTTTCACCTAAGTTCAATTTTCTTTTAAGACCAATGCAAATATTTTTCTCTACAACAGCTACTTTAAGTTCATTAAAATTATGCATAAACTTAGTTCTTTGCAAAATCAATTGAAAATAGAATTTGTCAAAAACCAATAATAATCATACAAAATGCATGCCTTGCAGCCAGAGACAACTAGTGTACCCTGCAAAGTCATACCTCAGTTTTCCAATACAAGTGCTACTAGATCTTGATATGTTATCCGCATCAATTGATATAGTATACTCCGTGCAAGTTGTTCTTCTGGTGCGTTTGGCAGAGAGAAGAAACTTTCCATTTTCAACAAGCAAGACTGCAGGACCACAAAATTGAATTCAGAACTTGTGCCAAAGACAATTCTAACTTGGACCATATTGTTAAATGCATATGTATAGCTACAGTACAGTTACAACAACATATTTGCCAGGTCAAAATAAAAAAACTAGTTATGACAATTGACATACCTGATGCACTAAACAAATAATCTAGTTTGAGATTATAATGAAACTATTCATGAGGCTTCGCTCAACCGCCTAGCCTTTTAAGTTCAAATGTTCCCAGGCAAGATATAAGAACCCCTATAACTAATTGGCCAGGTGTTCTATACTTCTCATCCCATTATCTTAAATAAGTTTTAGAATAATGTATGATAGGCCTCTGCTTTGTCCACATTTCCAGTCTAAATGGTTTTTGTGTAAGGTGGCACATTAAAGATTATAATAAAACTATTCATTGACTTTCACTTAATAGCTTGAGCTTTCAAATTGAAACATCCTTAACAAAACCAAAACATAGGCTTACCGGGACTGAGGCAAAGGAAGAGGTGGTATGTCAGATTAGACTTGTCTCTCTTGATGAAACATTGGATCATTCCATCCCGGGGCCCAGGCTGCAAGACAGAATCACAAAGAAAATCAAACATTAATAATTTCCATGAGCAAAGGAATTGTATTTAAACATATCTTACATGTCGGATAAAAGATCATAAATATCTCACCTGCTTCAAGGAAACAGGGAAAGTAATTTTCCCACAGAATTCTGGATTGCTTACAATTTCTTTGCACATTTCTCTCCAGGATTTGCACACGGCAGCACACGCGACCACATGCTTACGAGCAGGCCACATGCTCTCGCTTTCTTCCAATCTTTTGATAACATCATGAAGAAGCTCAGGTGGAAGGCTCGCCCAGCGGCTGTTCTGTATCACCGGAGGCTGTTCCTGCAACTCGTGGACTGAACTATGTGACTTTCCCCTGTGATGGCCGAGAAGCCTTACATCGAAACTCCGCCTTGATAAGCTTCCAAAACCATCCCTTACATCACGAACTATACTTCGGAAGGACATTTCCTCCAATACACTGACACCCCCCAGAAATAATATGGCTTCAACTTCACTTCAGAAACAAACTTTCAACTCTAGGTATTAGATATAGAAGATGCCACAACTCACAACACACAAGTCTTGGGAGCGTGAAGATCTAAAAATCAAAGATACTTTAATTAAAATTCGAGCTTCAATGCTTAGTCATCAAGGAAAAATAAAGGGAAAGACAGTAAGGGAAAAGCACAAAGTACAAGATTTTTAAAAAAAAAAAAAAGAGAAAAAGAGATTCTCATAAAAGAAAGCCTCACATGGACCTAAACGCTAAAGCAGCTTAAAATTCCAGACTTTTTTCAGAAAATTCTTTTGGCGGGTTTTATCTTTATCAAACTTCTTAAAGGAAGGAGACGTCAAATCCAAATGATAATCTTAAGCTTAGCCAAAGGAAAGGATTATGCTTCCATCAACCTAATCTCAGTGACAGAAACATCTCCTTTTTTTTTAGAAACACAGAGAAAATGAGACATCCCTTTACCATAAGCGAATCATCATCACCCTAATTTTTTATTAAGGGAACCTAATTGCTTAATTTTTCAACCTTCTTTTTTTTTTTCTCTTTCTTTTGCTTTTTTTTTTGTTTGTAAGGTTACAAGGCCAAGAATCAATCAAATGAATGTCTCTCACACGCACGCAAGCAGAAAGATAACAAACCTGAAATACCGAACTTCAGTGCTCAACTAGTTCGCCTCACCAAAGCATAAGAGATCTGTGAAAGACCACACAAAGATTAGAGCTCTCCTCTCAACCCTGAAATTATGAAACTGGAGCCTGAGAATGAGAATCCAAACTCCTAAAAGCGGAAAACAAACTGGGAACAAAAAGGAAAAAAAAAAGAAGACATTTTTACATAAACCCAGAAGTGATATACACCAATAAACCAAGAAACCGAAGAAAAGAAGAAGACCCAAATAAAAATTTCACCAAACCCATACTAGAAATTTCCGAAAACTAGATAGGGAACCCAGAAGATCAAGAATCGGAACAAATGATCTGGGTCCGACTTTCGGATAACCCAATCTCAATGAAGAAGCAAAAAGAAGTGGAAAGAAAATTAGAAAGAAATGAGAAATTAAGAGGCAAGAGTCTAGAAATTTACTTTTCAAAGAGAGCAAGAGAAGTGGTTTATAATGTTTGATGAAACACGGCCTACAGACTACAGTATTGAACGAAGATGAGGAGACTTCAGAGTACTCTCTCTCTCTCTCTCTTGCTTTCTTTTCCCTTCTCTCTGTCATAAACCCTGTCTGACTCTGGAGACACGGAGTCGATGCCTTTATTGAATCCATCCAACCCTGAACTGGAAACAAACAGGAAAAAAAAAAGGTTGCTTAATTTCTAATCCTAATTATAAATTCAATAAAATCATAATCTTGGAGTTGATTTCCGTCTAATTTAATGAAGTGGCCAGTTGAGCTAAATGGGTTCGCTATCCCACGAGGAAATTACGGATATGTCCGCGACGGCTGACTTTTCCTGTGTCGTGTCGCGTTACTTATCTGACCAGTGACCATGAACATGGGTTCGTGACACGGACTTTCTGGGCTGAGTTCACACTTCAGGGTTGCCTGGGCTGAGGAGGTGGGATATCGTGCGGCGAGGTGTTCCAAAACTTAAGATAAGGACGCGACGCCACGAAGTCAGCGACTTAGCAGTCAATGAGTTCAAGAAGGAAAGGATCGGATCGGTGGATCATGTTACAAATATTGTGAGCTGTGATTTATTTGACACCGGAAATCCATTTTTGACTATCCATGTAATATATTATGTGGTATAATGAGTATGACCAAAACGTTGGCGTTTTGCTGAGCATTATTATTTTTCAAAGACTTCCGATTTTTTTAAATTAAAAAAGATTTAGAGTTATAACTGAAGTATGATCTTCAACCGCACTAAAAGTAATTAATCCCATACGCAACCCACAAAATCCTCATGATTTTCTTTTTTGTTCTTATCTTTCAAGTTAGATATAAATTCTAAATTTCAAAGATATTTTATTTAAAAATACAATGCCAAGTGCAAACAGAGAGCCCCAGAGAGAGAGAGAGAGAGAATCCAGTGCCCTTTTCGTTTGCAGCACGGCGTCCTAAAAAAGGAGGTATTTGATTTTTTTCCCCTTATCTGGGAATTTTCAAATCTATCATTTTGAAAAAAAAATGAAGAAGAAGAATGTAATCTTTGAATTGGAGGATTTATTTATTTATTTGCAGGTAGAGGTTATCGATTTTCGATCTGCCATTTTTGCCCCCGAACAAATGGCAAACCCCAGTTGCTAACAAGACTAGGGTAAGTTGGTCAATATATAAATGCGTTACAAACATTTCAAACAAATTTACAGTAATTAATTATATGATGCATGTTTCACTCTTTCATGTCAGTAGTCAAATCTCTACTCTTACCTGTTGTCGGAAAAATATAAAGAAAGATAATAGTCCAATAACTTAACATGCCATGACATAGAATTCATTAAAAAAAAGAAGTTAAAATATCTGGTCAACAAAAATTCTAATACGCTATGAATAATAAATTTGTAAGAACTGACTTGTGTAGAAAACTTAATTCAAGTACAAGTAGAATTGCAAAAGGTTTATGTCATGAACTACACGTTTTAAAATTAAGTTCAAGGCATCAATTGTACATTACCTAATATGGTAATTAAGAGTCTTCTGTTTACTTTATTTAATTTAATAGACTGCAAAGAATTTGAAAGTAATGGAGCTTTTTTTAAATAAGATTATGGTGCTGGGACCATTAGCTTCTTTATATAATTAATAAAAAAAGTAAATTATATATTCTTAAAGATTACTAGAGAACAGTAATTCATTGGTAATTCGAATTCGAATTATTAAAGTTTACCTACGAATCTCACGTGTGAGATGTAACTTCAATAAATATGAATTGTTGATGTTAGTGGAAATCTTTTAATACAACTGTAGGTGATTAAAATCTAACTCAATGACCACTAATTGTTTTAGTTTAATTAGAAGATTCAAATTTAAGTATTTAAAAATATAGTTACTTTAAAATTTGATTAAGAGAATTTTACCACCCATTATAATTTTATCAATCTCAAATTTAAATTAATTAATGCTAGTGTATGGTGTTTGAATACGGTTAAAAAAAAAATCCAACTCCATCAAATTTGAGGGCTAGCAGCTTTATGGCCCAGTGGCCAGTACCATTCTAACTTCTATACAATAATGATTCATGTAGTGACTATTCAGAAGTCTATACTTTGGACAGAATGCAGAAAGGAAAGACAAAATTTCATGGATTTCATTAATAATGTAGGATGGATATGCATAAAATATAAAAAAAGACAAAAATCCTCTTAATTATATCAAATCAATCAGTTGAGTTCAGGGTAATGCACTCCGATCTGGTTTCGTCCTTTGTTTCTTGTCCGTTTTCATGGCTTTGTCCTTTTCCACTTTCTCTATTCTTTCCCCACAGCACACTGTAAAGTCCAACCACCAACAAAATAGCTCCACCAATACTGCCATAATACAAGGAGAAAAAGAACCCAAAAACAGAAAAGCAACGAACCTCATTATTTTCCTCATTAAATACTTCAAAAAACTAATTAAGACACTGTAGTCAAGAATGAAAAATGGGGGATTCTTTGTACAATGAACATGTGATCTAATTCAGCATCATTCTATGTGTTTTTTTTTTTTTGGTATTGACTTATTTAAGAAAAGTTGGGATGATTGTTGAAATAGAAGGGATGGCGGATGGACCTTCCCAAGTGAAGTGTTTCATTCCAGAAAAGAGCTGAAAAGATGGCAGTGAGGAGAAGAGCAAGAGGGGTGAACATTGCAGTGAAAACTGGGCCTCTTTCCTCTATGCTCCACACTTGCAACCAGTACCCTATCCCTGTTACAACCACACCCTGCCAAATCCATTCTTCTGTTACAAACTCATAAGAATGACCTACAATTACTATTAATGACTAATCTTGCTTACGAAGAAATTAAGTTACTATTATGTACCTTAAACCCCAAAAAAAGAAAATAACGTGTGGTCCATTCAAAAGGGATCAGTATTTTTGATGTCATAACAATGACTGTCACATGGCTAAAAAACAGTGGGTTATGAATATGACATTCCCCTATCCTTTTGAAGACAAACGCAAATGCCAACCACTTCTCCACAACCAACAATCTCACCTTTTGCTCCATACCCACCACTTGCTTACTCATTTCCAGAGCTAAATTTATACAAATTAGTCCTATTTCTGACTTCAAGGTTCTTTCTTAGTCACACCAAACTAACACAACACAAATCACAAAGCCTTTTAATTAAATTCCTTTGTGGCAGTTTGTTTTTTTGACATTGGTGTCAATCTGTTGATTATTGATGAATTGGTCTAATTTTACCACACTCCAAACTTCAAAAGTACATGTTATTTCTTATCATTTTAGTTGTTGCAAAGCTAATAATTTGTTCGAAAGCAATGTTTTTAAAAATCGGATTAATCATTAAATCGGTGAAAGTACTAGTTCATAGTTCATTAGTCTGATAATGGTTGAACTGATAACAATTAAATGTGTATATATATATATATATATTATATTTTATATATTAAAAATATAATAAGTTAATAAATATTTTCGTACTTAATCTTAATAAACTTATATATGTATGTATGTATATATGTATGTATGTGTGTAATTGATCTTTTATTTTTTTTTCTTTTTCTCTTATTTATTTTTGTAGCAAAAATAATTGAGGAAAAAAAGAAAATATAATATGATAGAAAATAATTAAAAATATATAAAAAAATTTGCTAAATCCCATATAGTGTGAGAAATAATTATATTTTGTAAATACTATTTTTTTTAAACAAAAATCAGTACAACTGATTTACTAATTCATCGGTTTTTTTTATCAATCGAACCGAACTGGACCAGTAACCAGTTCTTGGTCAAACAGTTCAGTCTAGTCTGGTTCTTAGGTTCTGTAATCTATGTTAGGGAGATATAATAAATCTATTCATAAACTTATGGGAATCACTAGGGGAGTAAAATTCTAAAATTACTAGATCATTGCGAGAGATACGCTTAAAATCATCTGAAAGGAATATTTAGTTTTAGGCAAAAAATCTTAATGAAATTATAATTGTAATAACTAAAAAAATTATCACCATTCAACATAAAGTATTTAAACTCAAATAGTTGTATGAGAAATGATATTAAAAATTATAGTAAAAGTATTCAAAGATTTTCACAAGCCGCTAGAGTTGGAGTTGAAAAGGCCATTATTGACAGAACGTAATCACAAGATGATAAACATACTCAGTATCCCACAGAAAGGAGGTGAATGTCCCATCCAAGTTTCCATGCTGAAGGATTCCTTTCCGCTGTCACAGCCAAAACAGCTGACTGAACACAGCTAAAGAAGCATTGTAGAGTTGTGAGGCGAAACTTTGAAGGGTATTGGTTCACAATAAATCCCTGAAACAATTAATTATGTGCACAAGTTTCTTACAAGAAGGGCCATCGTTTGGTTGGAGAACTATATATTTTTTCATATTATGATGTCTATATTGAGTTAACATAATTACCTGCAAAACAAGCCACAAAGACCAAGCAGTGTTTGCAGCGAGCATCATAAGAGATCCTCTGATAGAATCCCCTTTGGAATGAACTGTTGCTAATGAATGATAAATATGGTGCTGATTTGGTGCATGCCACTTCATGAAGCCTAAAGCAGGACCTTTGACTAAAGCAAATGTTATTGCCCCAGAAAGGCTCAGAATTGAACCCAAAATCTTGGCCATCCCGTGCGTTTGTTTTATGGAAATACTTTCCACCCTAAGATTTCAAAACCAACATCTCCCAATACTATAGCATGAATAAACTAAAGAATTTTGCATTGTTCTAGATATATGAATTCCTCACATTTTACCTGATTATAGCAGCCATGACGAAAGTAATGGCAGGGATGGTGTTTGTGGAGGCTGCTGCGAATGTTGCAGATGTATAGTTGATGGCGACATAGTAAAGATTTGAACTTAATGTTAACCTGTATATTTCAAGCACATGCACAAACAAAAGGCAGATGCAATATAAATATGTGTCTGTCTGTGTCACATCTAGGTGTATAATTTTGAATTTGCAAACTTCAATCTTAATTTCTTCCGACACAAACTAGCTCTAGACCTCATAGTGCATAAGTTAATTAGTTCCTAAATAAACTTGTCACATATAATTAGTCTTTTGGCATAGAAATGATAAAAATTAACGAAAGTGAAATAACTTGTGCACTAACTAATTTTTAAAGATCAGAACTATACTGGCCTAACAATTCATTGACTGTATTGTTAGTTTAATGATGATAAGAGCAAGTCATGAGTGATGGGATCAGGAAAAAGGTGCTCACATACCCAACTAGGGAAACCAGAAAGATTTTGCACAGTAAGTTGTATGACAAGGGAGCACCCTGTTTACTGCAGATTTAAGAGGCAAATAAGCTTGTCATAACGGGATTTGTTTATGGAGCCAAGAGTGCTGAAAGATACAAAAAATTAAGGAACTGTGAATTCAGAACCTGTCGAAGAAAGTGAAGGGAGACAAGGCAAGCGAGGCGAAAGCTTGCCGGTAAACAACAAACACATAGGGGTTCATTCCCTTGACAATTGCAGCCTTGGACAACAAAGCCATGCCTGCATACACAAACTGAGTGAAGAGCATTGCAATGTAAGCCTTATATTTTGCCATGCACCCAAATGAACTCTTCATTTTTAGGTTCCTCGTGTTGCCTTTGCTTCCTCTCTATGGCCTCTAATGCTGAAAAATTGGTTAGATATATAGGTGTTTGGATTTTGAACTCATCATTGTAATGTTGGCTCTAATGCTTACCCTTTTCCTCCTAGCTTTTGTGCTGATATTTTCTTTGTGTGAATCTAACACCAAAGTGATATAGGCACATCCTATGGAAAAAAGATAGATAATGAGGCAGATAATGAGGCACTTATGTCATTCTCAAAAGAAGGACATAATAGGAGAGCAATAGGTGCATGCTTGATGTACCATTGTATAGCGTAGGCCTGCAGCAACTTAATTAGTAATTGTACAAGAGAACAATATCTACTGTTATATATTGCCTCATTCATGACCACGTAGGTGGTTGGCAACTTTGGTAGCAACCATCTTAGAAGCAGGCGGCTGATTGTTTGGTCCAAGAATTGTAATCAGTCATTTATCTCTGACCCACAAGTGTTTCACATATCATTTAAGAGCTAACAAACATATTTTCTGAATGTGTTTGTCCTACATTTATCTTCCATTCCTAGTTATTTTGGATATATGAATGTAAAATACAATTAATTTCATTTAGGTGGTCTCTAGAGTTATTTATTTATTTCATCAAGATGTCTTTTGAAGGTCACTTAATTCTTTAAGGCATTAAATGGTATTAGGTAAAAGTATTTTTTTTATTCTTAAACTTTGACTCATCTGTTAATTTTGTCTTCAGACTTCTATTTTTTTTTTGTAATTTTGTCTCACAACTTTCAATTAGTTTTAATTTTGTCTTTAAATTTATCACCATCCAAATTGTTAAAGATAAATATTGATATAGCTATCTCTTTTGTATATGTTAGCATTATCTCATCCACGTTATATATTCTCTTGAAATAATGATAAAATTATCCTTCTTCTTCATCTTCTTCTTCTTCTCTCTCTCTATGCAAATATGAAAAAGGAGGAGGAGGAGAAGAGAAAAGAAGAGAAGAAGATTAAAACAAAAAAAGGATTTGCTAAGAATTTTGAAAATCAAAATCAATCTTCTCTCGTCATCCTATTTTCCTTCTCTTATCTCTCTGTCCAAATCTAAAGAATAAGAGGACAAAATTGACATAAAAAAACTTTTGGAACCAAATTGAAACTTGACTAAAACTTTAGGGATGCAAATGTTACCTTAATTTTTTTTTTTTTTAAATTTTAGAGATGAAAGTTGAATCAAACTTTATGCGCCATGCATTTTCATCACTAAAGTTTTTCCAAGTTTCAATACAATCCCAACAATTTCAAGAAGATGCGCTTTGTCATTTTAAGAGAATATTTGACATGAACATAGAGTTGACACTGATATCTGCAATTAAGGTGGTCATATTAGTATTTATTGTAAACAATTTGGATAGCGTTAGACTCAAATACAAAATTAAAACTAAATTAAAAAGATGTGATGAGATAATAATTTAGGAATGTAATACATCCAAGAATTATGGATATTTAATTGAACATGACGATGGCGCACCAAAGCATATTCAAGATTCATGGAGTTGCAGTGCAGTTTCGAATGGGGAAGGACGATGTATAAGACTGACACGTCTATAAATGCCATCAATTCTGGCACCATAGGAAGCACCAAACATAGTGAGTGGACACTGCACTCACTAATTGTATTCTCGTTTTCAATCATGCACTCGCCACGACATTCCTTCTAACCCAAAAAGTTCGACATAACAGCGTCCTCTCATATCTGCATCTGATTCTTTCAACATCCATTAATGCACATTGGTTTTTTATGGCTATGAGTTTAAGAACCATAGAGTTTTGTTTCACGTTGTTAGGGTGTCACTCTCTGTTCTTTCTTTTGCTAGCACATATCCTTTGTATCAGATTTTTCTCTTGATAGAGGAGGGAAAATAGGATACCAGCAGACACCCACAAAAAGCCAAAAAAAAGAAAAAAAAACATGCATGAGTTGCCCTATCTGATCAATAATATGAAAGCAATGATATTTCCCAACCTGAATTTTTGGAGGGAAAAAAGAAAAGTCTGATTTCAATCTTAATAATTAATGTTAAATATTCTTACATTTGGTTACAAACAATCAAGAGAGTCGAATCAAACTTGCTAGTTTGACTGTAAAATTGATGAACTAGTCAAATTTTCGGTACGATTTGAATATGAGAATTGATGATAGTTTAAACCGGTATTCGACGGTTCAATTGGTTCATTTTTCTTTTTGAATTTTTACTAAATATATTATGTATTTTTAAGACATTTCTAAAAATTTAAACTATTAGGAGAAAATATAAAATTAGTATAAATATATATCTATAACATGTTTTGAATATTATAATATTATATATTTTAATATTTTAATATATGTAATATATACATTGTCATTAATTATATATTTTAATATATTTTAAGTGCTATCGGTTCGACTGTATTTTGACTATAGTCTGACTATTGACTCTTAAACTGATGTCTCAAACGATTCAAGAATCAGTTTAATTTTATGAACCTTGCAAACAACCTGCTGTTAAGTTTTATAAGTTATTTACAATAATATACTTAATTTTGATTAAGATATAGTGAGAAATAGACTGTCTCTTTTTGGCTAAAAAAAAATTGTATTTTGCGATAAGTCGCTTGTCAAATTGTTGTTTCACAATTTGATCCTTTGGTCTTGATTTTCTTAATTTTTACTGTTGGTTCCAACTTTAATCTATACAAGAAATGCTGTCTCAATTCGTCTTTCATTGCAACGAGAAGACTTAATCAAATAAAAAGAAATTGTTAATTTGGAGTGAGGAGACATGTAGATTTCGTTCTTTGTTCATTCAGACAAAAAAGGGAACAAACAAGTTCAATTAATCCATCATTACAGTAAGTAATAAATAACTCATTTCATCTCAACCCTTTATATTAGAAGAATTATTCTTTATGTGATTTCACAGTATCTCTAATAACTGCTACGGAAAGAGCAAGAAAATAACGAAAGAAAATATACATTAATCCGCTCAATCCATCATCTCGATAAATACATCCAATTTATTTGAAAATGAGAACAAATTGGATATTCCCATGTTTCACTTTCGAAGATCTCTGGAGAAGAAAGGCTTATCTTCTGATCATTGAAAGCTGCTGGGGTCCACAACCAACAAAACATTTTTCCCTCACTCAAGGACCTACACAAACCATGAAGCCCTGTCTGGTGAAACAATTAACAGTTATTTTCCTCACATGTTTAAATAATAATTTTGATGTAGAAGAGCTCAATCTTCTGAAAAATTAAAAATCTCTATTTTTAGATATTTTAAGATATATATATATATATATATATATATATATATGATAATAAACATTGTTATAAAAATCGAACCGAATCGGTTAGTTCAACTTGTTAGATCGTGAATCGATTAAAGAACTAATCTGAAATAATTCTTAAAATTACTGAATGATTGAATTAGCCAAGAATATGTGTTAAATGAAATGGTTCATTTGAATTTTTTTTATTTTTTTTAAAATTTTTGAAGTTTTACTTATTATATAATCAGATAATGAATAAATTAATATTATATGTTAACCAATTTTAGAGATATCAATATCTTGATATTTTATAAATTTTATATGAGAGAATATTATCTTAATTAATAAAATTTACATGTTATTTGCTCAATTTTTGTGGTGAACTTTTGATTATGAATGTTGTTTTGTATAATTTGACAACAAGTTTTATTTTTAATTGAATTTGTAAAGTTATATTTATAGTATTCAATTATATATATATATATATATATATATATATATATATATATATATATATTAAAATAAATCGGTTCAATCATGGCTTAACTATAGTCCAATCATTTACCTTTGAATGTATACCTCTTCAGTTTCAATGATTGATCTGTTTTTTAAAACTTTGATAATAAAAAATTATTATATATGTATTTCAAAAAGATCTAATTAAAAGAGAACTCCATCTTTTAAAAAATCAAACTCGCTGAAGTATTGTCTAAATAATGTGATGTCTGTCGCACCAGAAAGAAACATTGTGCTGTTATTTCATGGCTGAATCTGCATATTGAAGTTGAACTCGTGAAGGAATAACTTGCCACGAAGTAGGAAAAGATTGTTATGCAAACAATGATAGCTAAGTCCATTATCTACAACAATAATACATATTCATCTTCCAATGAAGTCCATTTCTGAACTGTCAAATTATCAAATTAGACTTGCTCTTTTTGGTCTATTTTATTTGTATATTTTGGCCTAGCAAATTTATTAGAGTTTTTCCTTTGAAGTTGCTGCATAATGTAATGAATGACAAGCTCTCAATGGAGTTAGTGGGCATGATATTAGAGATTGGCTTTATACGAAACCGACGTTATTTTGCTGCAACTTGTAGAGATGGTAGTTAAGGACACTGAACTAGAGGCATTTTCGCGATTATTTTTCATAAAAATTGTGAGTTTTTACATCGATTATTTAGTGTCCAAAGTGTCTCAAGCAATATTGCTTCTAATAAAAGATAGCTGCAGAAATTTTCTTTTTTTTTTTTAAAAAAAAAAAACCGACTATTTGTGTCTAGTTTCCATAAGATGCAATTTCAAATAATAATGGGCCATAGTCTCTAGGTTACTAAAAGCAGCCCAAGAGCCTCTTATTTGATGGGCCTTAGACTGGCCTGAAACTAGCCCACCTAAAGTGGACTTGGACTCAAGCCATTGAAAATATCGATCTCCGACCAAAAAAACATCGATCTCTTCTCTCTTAAAAACCTGTAATATATAAAATAAAATAAAATAAATTACAGAAGATTTTGTACGAGCCACAGAATTAAAAGGCAGTGACTTACAGAAATCGATTATATAAATAAAATTTTCCAAAATGAGTATTGTGACACAACACTAGCTTTTGCTCTATATGTCGTTTGCGTGGCTGGAAAAAATTAGAACCCTTGCTTAACTTCATACGAATCATACCCCTAAAAAATAGAAATTACATACACAACTCTATTTTCATGATTAGCAGCAATCGCATGTGCCTAAGTAGTATTGTAATTGATCCCACTTTAACTTTGTCCTATTGTCTATTGAAGCTACAACCCTACAACTAACTTAATAATTGCGTGTCCTGTTTCATATTTTATTTTATATAAAATCATTTAATTTTTTATGGTGATTTTAAAAAATTGAATTTATATCTCTTAAAATTTTACAAAATTTCAAATGTATTTCAATCCACAACCAGTTTGATTTAGATTATTTAAGTATCATTATTCAAAAAAAAAATACCTCCATAACCCCAAAAAAAAATCCCTGTGATCGTTGGCATACTTTTGTTTTGCAAACACAAAATTGATATGCTGTTAGCTAGAGCTACACCAGAAAAATGAAAAAATCCAAGCCTTTATATATATATATATATATATATATATATATATATATATAAACCCATTTTTTGTATATATGTCACAATAAAGGAAATTATGGACTTTAATTTACTTGGGTTCTTTCTTATTTAATTTACTTGGGTTCTTTCTTATACATCGACTTCGCAGATTTAATATTTGATTTTTAAAAGATTTTTAACTTAAATTTGGATTTAAATATATTATTAATTAAATTAATTTTTTAAAATATTTTAATTTTGAGTAACTCATTAATTTGGTCTTTGAATAATTATGATTATTTTAATTTAATTTCTAAAAAATTAAACATCTTAATTTAATACTTCAAATATTATGTATGTTTTGAATTATTTTCTCTTTTTTTTTAATTAAAATGACTTTTGGTATTGATAGATTTGAAATTGGGTAATGGTAGAATTAGAGATTGAGTAGTTAAAAAAAATTAAATTAAGACAAATAAAATTTTTAAAAGATTGTTTTAAAATAAACTATAATTGTTGGAGGAGTCTATTAATTAGAATGAGAAACTTACAAACATGAACACTTACTAAATGACGTGGGTAATTAAATATTTAACGAGAGAGAGAGAGAGAGAAAGAGAGAGAGAGAGAGAGACTAGAGAAGAGTGTGGAGCAAAAGAGAAGCTTTTGGATTCTATACAGTTAGTGGCGGAACTGTTATTTCATATTTAATTTGTAGTCCAATTTAAGTTTTTTTTATTGCATAATCATAATTAAAGATAAAAAATATTTTATAAGGTTTAAATGACATATGTGAGTGAATGAATGAGACCAATAGATCATTTGTTTAGTTTTAAAAATCAAATATATTATCTAAATTGTTAATTTTCATAATTAATATCTTAAGTTTTAAGATGTTGATTTTATTTTTTTAAAAAATAATCATAAAATTTGAACTATTAAACTTTAGAATCAACGATCTAAATAAGCTAACCCAAGAATACATTCATGTGAACTAGGGGAGTGGGGTATAATGGAGAAAAAAGAGGCGTGCAAACTATGGCATATCACACATGGGGATGCGGGGGGTACCTCACCCCTTCAACAAGAGCCATTCACACACTGCAATTCTGGTATTCTCTGATATCACTCTCTTCCCTCATGATCATGTGCATGGCCCCCCCCCCCTACCCTCTCCTTCTCCTTCCAAAACACCATCCATTTTCATACATATACCTTCTCATATATATATATATATATGGTCCCTTTCCTTCCCTTCCCTTCCCTGTGTGCTTTTAATTAATTCTTAATTTGATACTCCCCTTCATCAACCCTTTTCAACCATCCCCCTCTTCCTTACATTCTTCTTTCATAACGGATTCCGCTGCCCTATATATCACATTTTAACACTCCTCACTCCTCACTCAATTCCTATTCACATTTGGCTTTTTATTATGTTATATACATGACATATGCACTCAACACTACTCTTTTCTACTCTCCTTTTTGACTATATATGACATAACCTCTAACAATACACACCTCTCAAACTGCTAATCTATACCACAATATTTATCACTATATACTTTGCATGCTTGCTGAATTTAAGTTTTAGAATATCAAACTCACCTCTCAAATATTAAAAATTTTCATTTTTACACACACTCTATATGAGTTTTTAGCTCATATACATAGCTAGACTTGAATGGACACTTTCAGCTTCAGAAACAAATTTAAAACACTTGCTGCATTCCCCTCTTGATCCCTGCTAGCAGCATACTCACCATGCATTGTACAAATTGAATGTTAAAAGTTTTACTTTTTTTTTATTTTCTCAGACATGTTAATTACGAGATATTAATAGCTTCAATTATAGCTAAATGATAGAATTCGCATAACAGAAGGTATTTATTAACTAATCAAGTTTCAACGGTCCATTGTTTCAGCCAAAAAAGGAAATAATGGTTCATTAATTATGAGAGCTAATACCAAACCATATAATAGCACATACATGTTCAAAAACCTGAAATTTTAACTCTTTTACACGGTTAGTTTATTAGGTTATGGAAAGTACTCTCTATTAGCCAACTTAGGATAATTTTCAGAACTTTTTTTTTTTTCTCTTAAAACTTTCAAGATAAAAATCCTTACTTCATTTTCAAGTTGAACAAATCAATTAAAAATTATAAGGCTGTAAATATATTATATTAATTGAAAATGTAAATTAATTTTGAATAACTAACATCTATTATATTCAACTTTCTTGTTTTCATTGCACTCACATGTCACAATTTTTCTGCATATTAATATTTTTTTCAAGGATGCTGTTTAGTATGTGTGTCACTTATATATATATATATATATACACACACACACACACACACACACACACACACACACGAAAGAAAAGATATAGCAGTTGACTTCAAGATTTATATAGGTCGAACAAAATCACTCTAAATATTTAAATTAAATAAAGAAACTATATATTTAACCAATATGTATGACGATACAATAAATTTAATACAATATGTTCGTTATAGAATAAGTTTATTCTATGCTTTGTTGCATTGATGGTGGTTTAATCGGTCAACCAAAATTTCCAACGTAACATTTCAGTCCCTTTAAGTAGTTCTTTGAATATTACTATCACAAAATTGACTTCTCCTGTCAGAGTTAACTATCAAACCATTAAAAAGGAAATATAATGAGAACCATTAGTTATTAAAGCTTACACGTTATCACTTCATTGGGTATTGACTAACTGTGATCCTGAATGGCATATTTTGAATAGTGACATATCGGTTACATGAAGGATTTATTTATTTTTCATAAATGCTAAAAAAGATGGGATTTAAATTAAGAGTGTGTTTGATAGAGTCAAAATTAATGAAAAGTAAGAGGGGAAATCAGAAAGTACCAGTCATTATGCTTGATAACTTCATGTGCATTTTTTTAATTGATATTATATATTATAATCATGCTATATTCATCATGATTGCAAAAAAAAAAAAAGAATTTTGTTGGCCATATTTTGTGAGAAAGATTAGTATATTAGATTCTTTTTTGTATATTTCAACGGATGTTTTCTTTGTTGAAAAAGGATATGAAGCATCTTCTCTCGTGAGTCATACATGAAAGTAAAATTAAAATACTTAATTTTTGTATATATTTTTATGAGGTGTTTTCTAATACACATAAGAGAATTTTTTCTGTGGACACAAATTTAATAGTTTAATCTTAGGTATAGTTAATTAAATAATTATATATAATAAAATAAAAGTAAAAAAAGTCACCTGTATAATGAGAGAAAAAGATTTTGAGTTTCTTCTTTCTCTTATTCTTTTTCTTTACTGTGCCAATTGAATTATTCTATATTTGTTATCAGAAATTGAGGTTTTACACAATTTTCAAGTTGACGTTTGTCTTTTCATTAAGATGATTTGAAAGCAATTTGAACTGCAATTGACTTCCTCATCCCGTTAATAATAAGTGGCCGTTTGATATCTAGAAAAGAGTAGGAATGAAAAAAAAAAGAAAAATGGAAAAGAAAGGAAAATGGAAGAGGGAAAAGAGAATGGAAAAAACTATGTTTGATATGAGATAGAAAATAGAATAAGAATGAAATATTTTGTATGTATTTTTTAAGAAGAAAGAAAGGAAAAATTATAATGAAATGACTAAATTATCTATATGAGTACATGAACACATATCCTATCGGTTGATCGGCTGCTGCAAGTCGATTGACCGACTTGCTGCAAGGCGGTCGGTTGGCTAGCAGCAGCTGGTCGACCGTTTGGCCAACCGCTTGGTGCCAGCAGGACGGCAACCTAGTACCAGTCGAACCGGTCGTCGATATGATCTATCTGTTCTTGTTGTTCACTTCTTTCTCCCCTTGTCGTTATCTGGTGTCTCTCTCCCTGTTGCTGGTGTGGTCTCCCTCTCCCCGTCGCTTACTGGTCTCCTTCTGATGTCTTCCTCTGGAATCTCATCTCACCAAGCTCTCTTCGCTCCACGACCTCAAGGGCGAACCCAACAGTAGGTAGATCCAGAGACGGATGAGGGTAATTCTGGAACAATGAAGCATTTTCCATTCCAACGAGCTTCTTTCCATTGAGGGTGCGACAGAAAAAAAAATCGTACAAAAAGAGAGAAGAGAGAATTTCGAATTCCTTTTCTTGCTTCTACAGTTAACTTACCAAACACTGAAAAAAAAAGGCATGGTACGAGAAACAAGAGTTCCTTTCCAGTGCTGCAAGATATACCAAACGACCCCTAAATTAATAACAGCTTGCACCAAAAGGCTCTTTTTTTTTTTAAAAAAAAAAATCTTCCTCTCGGAAATGAAAACAGGGATAGGAAAAATTCAAAATATCAAAATGGAAAATGGAAACAAATTATTGCAGGAATTTTTTTTTTCTTTTGGCTTGCCATCTTCAAGAGCAATTCGCAGGTCATAATGGAGACGAAGGTGCTCCCGGAAACTGTACAGCAGAGGGAGTCAATCCTCTACAATATACAAATCTAACCCCCTTGTACATTATACAGCGAAAGCTTTAAAATAAATGAAATAACGAAAAATGGTAGCAACATGAAATGAAAAAAAAAATCAAAATCCACTGCCAAATTAAATGCTAGAAGGAAGCATCAAAGATAATTGAAAAAACTCAAGAGTTTTTTTTTAATATTTTACAGGTAATTTTTTATTTTTATTTTATTAAATATAAATATTTGATTAGTTATGTCTAAAACTGAATTGTTGAGTTTGTGTTCATAGAAAAATTTCTCTGAACATAATACCTTCTATTTTCAAAATGGACATATATAAACCTTCCTTTGATTTAAATGAGACTGAAAAGTTCAAGAATTTTATGGTAAAAAGTTCGTAATGGCGAGTCACGTGGCACTGATTTGTTGGTAAAATAATCACCTTCGAGATAACAAGATCCATTAGTATTATAAATTGATTATTATTACTCCCTTATGTAAATATATTTCTATACGACATATCTTCCCTTAATAATAATATTATTATATATATATATATATATATATATATCAAATCTTACAAGTGATTGGTATGATACTAAATGTTCTTCAAAACCTTATTTCATATGCATACTTAATACCAATCAATAACATATTGGACACTCCAATTTGTCAACCTTATACGGTAAAATTATTAGTTTATGCAATGATAAAGAACACGAAAATCAATTAAATTTTAAATTAAATTAAGGACCATATAACCACATTTAGCTAGTGGTGAAAGGTGTGGATAGCTTTGCAAGTCATCTTTTTATATATATATATATATATATATATATATATATATATATTTATTTATTCAAATGATAAAGAACACGAAAATCAATTAAATTTTAAATTAAATTAAGGACCATATAACCACATTTAGCTAGTGGTAAAAGGTGTGGATAGCTTTGTAAGTCATCTTAGGTGTATATATATATATATATATAAAATTTATCTAGGAAAATAAGAAGAATAATGGAGAATTTAAAAAGGAAAGGGATCTAGGTAGTGAGAGGCATATAAATGTTGGGGTTAAACTTAAAACACATGGATGACATACGTACGATAATTGGAAGGTGCATCATTCACATGCCCTCCATGTTACGCTAATTTTGTCTATCTGTAATACATCTGCAATTGTTGGAGGGCCAGCAAGGCACCTATCTGGCACCTCTCTCTCTCTCTCTCTCTCTATATATATATATATATATATATAACACAAGAGGGAGAACGTAATAAGGGGTAGGAAAATGGAGATAGAAATTGTAAATAGCTGTAAAATGATTACTTTTCAAGTCTCACTATATATATTGAGAATTACGTATATGATCATGTAAATAAGAGAGGCAGAGTGGAAGACAGACATAGATAGACATTATTGAGATTCATGTATATAAGGCATGTGGGACCATGGTAGTATATTCTTGTAATATCTTTCCAATTTTTCCGATAGCAACATCTTTTTAAATTAATTACTAACTAATTAAGATTCACTTACACGTTCATTTAGTTGATTATACACACACGCGTGTATGATTTTGTGTTAAAGCCTGATATTTATTTGCAGTTTTTTAATTAATTAGTAGCATTATGCAAACGCAAATTTACCTGTAATATGTGTAACAGTAGTTGAAAACGTACTGTAACATACGGGGAAGACTCGCAATTCTTTTAATGGATCAACGGTTGATTCAGTGGCTAAGCAGGTGTGTACGTGTTCAAATTTAAGAGAATTTGTTCACTTAAATGCACAAGCCCACATGGGCACAAATGCTCCCTTAATAACTCAAGAAAGGACTCAATTTTGGCTGACTTACAAATTGACCTTAGAAGTCAGAAGAATCTTAATATACAACCAAAAAAGAAAAAGTTATAGGGCTTAAAACACACAAGTATTTCTGATAAAAAAGAAATTACACATTGAATTTCTTACTTATAAATTTTTACCATGAAAAAATAGAAAGGTAAAAAACTTTCTGAAATTATTTAATATATATATATATATATGTCATATTTATAATTGAAGATCAAAATAATGCTTCATGACCAATTGATAAATTAGTAATGATACTAGTGAAAATTTGGTATATATGCTAACGATAGTGTACGTTGCTTGTACTAATGTATAAGTATTTGTTGCTAAAGAAATTTGGGGTATATTAAAAAAAATATGATTATTAATTATTAGGACCTCAACAATTTATGCAATTTAGCTAGCATATATATTCTCCATCAATTTACCTTTGAAGCAGAAAGAACTTGTAAAACCATTGCTATTTTTATTTTTAATTAGCTGTTTTAGTGTCCTTGGAACAATTAGGCATATATCAATTGATTTTTTTAATCTTTTCAAAGAGTAATTATATTTGGGTCTTATAATTAAATAAAGGCTAAAATGCACTTTACCCCCCTAAAATTTACTTTATATGTAAAAAATCCTCCTAAACTTTCAAATTCAACAAAAAACTCTCTCAATTTTCATTTTGTGCCAAAAACCACATACAATTAGTTGACCGTTAACTAAATGTCACGTTATCAATATATTACACACCTCAAATGCTACGTCAGACATTTTTTACAGTTCACTTGCCATGTCAGTGCTGCTAAATCGTCACTATTAACATTTGAGGTGTAAAAAATGTTTGACGTGACATTTAAGTTATCTAATATACTGATGACGTGACATTAGTTAACGGTCAACCAACTATAGGGAGTTTTTGGCACAAAATAAAAGTTGAAGGAGTTTTTTGTTGAGTTTATAAATTTAGAGAAATTTTTCGCATATAAAACAAAGTTTAAGGGAAGTGCATTTTAGCCTTAAAGAAACAAAAATTGGTAAGATAAACTGTGAGTAATATAACAATATACATGCATAATTAATTATATATACATCACATGCATTTAACCACTAACCTTCCATTATGAGATTAATCATATTAATTTTCGAAATTTCATTGATAAGACTCATAACCAAAAAAAAATAATGCAAGACACAATTTCCGAAAAAGAAACAATTAAACTCCTTTCTTATGATTAGCTTCTTGTTTTTGGCTGCGACAAAATTTTAGCAGATTCCTTACTATCAGCATTCTGGAGTGCATATGCATGCACATTTCCATCATCATAACAAGAGCAAAAAAATAAGTATTCTTTGATCCAAACACAACGAATCAAGAAAAAGAAAATGAAAGCTTTTTGAGCCAAAAAGCAAATCATTTACATCGTATTTAAGAGAGAGAGAGAGAGAGAGAGAGAGAGAGAGAGAGAGAGAGAGATGGCATCCCTACTTTACTTGCAGTTAAAACTCTGAGGTTATAAGGCCAACAAAGCACATGAGAAAGTCGACAGTATGAAACATAAACAGCAAAATGATGTCCGAAAGACAGGCAAATTATGCTTATACACAAAGATAATGTGATCTCTCTCCCTCTCTCTCTTCATCAATTATATCAATATAAATATATTACGCTAATTGTTTGGAAGTTAATTAAATTACATCTAATAATACTCTTCTTTTCAAAGATATATATTGTTTTGTCCCTTTGACATTTTATAATATTACAAACCTGTTCTTCCCATTTATTTTCTCTTAATAAATAATTACATTTTTATACAATATATGTTCTTTTAAAAAATTATTTAAATATTTTTTTATTGAATTAAAATTAATAATACTATCTCATAATAGAGCTCAACATCGATCATTGTTGTTTTGTCATATATATAATTAACGTATAAAATAAGATTTTTATGTTGTATAAAAAATTAAAATAAAAAGTTTTTGTAATGTATACAAAATGTGATAAGGGAAGAGAACTAATGATATTTTTAATATGAACAAAAGAATATATGAAGTATAATTTACCAAACATTTCATTCTCTCTATATAAACATTACACAAGAAGCGTATGATTATACGTAGACAGAAATGACATACGTTTGCATAATTTTGGGAATTTGGAGAGATGTTTACCTACCTTATTCCTTCCCTTAGACCTCCCTCCATCTCTTGCATGTTAATTTGAATTACTAATTTGCCCTTTCAGAACTTATCACTACTTTACTTACTATTTAATCATATCATGCTATAATAAACACATATATTCAACTGTTTGGTCGAATCAATTGCTTTAAAAAAGAGCTGTTCAAATTAAACTAAAGAAGCCAGAACTAAATTACATCCTAATGCATGCTGATAAATATATATATATATATATTATGCTGATAAATATATATATATATATATATATATATATATATATATATATATATATATATATATATATATATATATGCGCTTATTTCATGCATAATTATTTGGACCCCACCCTCCCACTCTGTTCTGTTCCATTATATCTTGCTTGTTCCATTTGTCATCCCCCTTCAATAATTGAGTTCTCCTAATGATAAATCATTTTTTGGATTATAACATATATAATATACAAATACACATATATTCTCATGTTCACACTTGCATTGTAAGATTAATCAGTTTTATCCAATCAGACACTTAGAAACGTAGTACTCATGGTAAAAAATATTTCACTTTTTCAAGTATAAATGAGTTAATTACTGTATATATACATGAGTTGACATATTACAAGTTTCACAATCGTGATTATATATTATGAGAAATTATGTACACACAATATCCATGAAAACACAAATATATGCTCTTGTATTATTTCACTTTACTTTTGTTATGAGCCTTTCTATTTATTTTCCTTTTTAATTATATCCTCAAAATAGATACCTAAAAGATAACGGTATTTTTAATTAGTTAAAGATCAGAATTCTCAAAGCCATATAAATAATATTATATTTTTGGTAAATAAAGCCATAAAAAATAATTGGCTCATAAAGTCCACCACGTTGAAGCACGTTGTGGGGTCATTACCAAGTTAATGGAACTATACAATTAGCAAAAATACAAAAAAAAAAATGCCCACTTTATCTCTTTCTCTCTCCTCTTTCACATATATTATATGGACATTGATTAAATTCACAAGAAAAAAAGAGGGAAGAATTAATTAACTCAATGACTCAAACTAGTAATTCATTGGCAACAGTCACCTCAAACACTCATACAGTTGCAAATGGTCCCTAAAAAACTTCAAATTATTGGCAAATCATGGAGCCTTAGAAGATTTTAGCCATCAAAAATTTCATTCTATTTATTATGTTAGGTTGAACCTAACTGAATTTGTCACCAAGTTACTTCCATTCATAAATGGTCTTTGCCTTTCCAAAGTGACCTTCATCTAACTAAATATCTTTATATAATTCATCATTATCAACACATTAATTATATTATATAATTAATTAATTAATAATTAATGTTTCTTAACAAACTTCAAAACTCAAAAGTTTGTCAAGCCATCGATGATCCACCTTATCCTACCCACGTGGCCCCGTTAGCATCCAAAGACATTACTGCTCAGATTATTAAAATGAAAAGAATGAGATATACACTTGTTCATAATTCATGTCTTCCCGTTCCGTTTTTCATTTTAGGGTTGTTGAGATGTGCAATTTTAATTTCATTTACATGGGAAAAGCCCTTAAATAAGAATAATTCATGAACTTTTGAAATCCATGTCAATTAGTGACTTGAAATTTTGATGATGTTCATCTAAGGGGTAATTTGGTAATTTCAAACTCCCTCTCATGCGGCAATTAGCATAGCTGACCTACAAATGGGCCACAACTTCATTGTTATCTCCATCGTCGCTATCTGCAGGCTGTTCCCACTATGGCTGTTAAAATTTCAAAAATAAATTATAACTTTTTTAAATAAAAAAGAAAAATATTATCTTTCTACATATATTATATTTCTTTTGCCTATAATTATTTACTTTAAGTGTACTATGTATTATTATAATTTATCCCATTCTTTTTCTTTTATTTTTTCCCTTTTTTCCAGCACTTACTTATGACACACATAAGAATACCAAAGCGACTATTCCTTTGGCTTTCTTTTTCAATATTCCAGCACAAACAAAGAAAATTAAAAATACTGAAGATTCCACAGCCTAATAAATTAAAGTAAAAGAAAACATAAACACAGAAAGAAAAGTTGCTTCAGCTAAATTTAAGCATAATTTCCAATTTTTCTATGATGAAATTGACAGAGAGATCCCACCTAAAATAAACTATTATATTCATTCAACCCCCCTCCCCCCTCCCCCTCTCCCATGAGTATCCATGTTCATAAATAAAAACCCTTTCAGTATTCACCTTGTTTTCTGATTATTCTTTTCTCTCATCATCAGCTGTAATTGCTTCTACCCACTCCCTCTCTCTCTCTCTCTCTCTCTCTCTCTCTCTCTCTCTCTCTCTCTCTCTCTCTCTCTCTGTGTATCTGTGTGTATGCAGCTGGAAGACCCAGGTGTATTAGAGACTTCCTCCGGCGAGGTTATGATGGCTGCGCCACCGGAAGCTGCCACCGCCGCAAACGGTGGTGCTGAGATCATGAATAATAGTGTTAGGGATATTGCAGCAAATTCAGGTGATGATGAGAAGAGAATTGAAGGAGGGAACCGGTGGCCCCGCCAAGAAACTTTTGCTCTCTTGAAGATAAGGTCTGATATGGACGCTGCGTTTCGTGATTCAACTCTTAAAGGTCCCCTTTGGGATGAAATTTCGAGGTATAAATATATTTATACAAAATTAACTATCTATTATTCCTTCTATGTTCTATCTCAATTCTCTTTCAGCTCCCTAAACCTCTATTTATGTATATCTGTTGAAGAAGAAACTGAACCGAAACTCTCTCCTTCCAATTCATGCATGGCGATCTATGATTCCAAATCTAATCTGCTTTCGGAACTCACTAACTATCTATCTATTATTATTATTATTTTCTTTTTCTGGTATGCAACTCCCAATTCCCTTTCAGTGGATCGATCTTGTTGAATATTACTTCATCTTATTTTAGTTTTAGATTAGTAGGGAAACAAACAGATTCAGAATATTATAATTTCATCATCTGGTTCTTAAATATATATATATATATATCTATATATAACTATATTTAATAATGGACCCATTAGTAGAAACCAATGAATCGTTCTATGTGAGTTTTTCTCAGAACTTATATATGTTTAAATTTTCTGACTTCTCTCTTGCTTTATAATTTTTGTCATTTCATATAGTTTCCATCTCATAATTCGTTGTTCACTCTTTTAGGTATACATGAACAACCCACGAATGACGCCATAGTACATTTGCTTGTCTGAGATTTTATTACCCTCATTTACACGAAAGCAGTAGTTTGTTTTTTCCTTTTCAATTTTCAATTTTATTTTTCTTATTATGGATAATGTTGTTATCTCTCTATATCTATATATATATATATATAGGAAACTGGCAGAACTAGGATATAACCGAAGCTCAAAAAAGTGCAAGGAGAAGTTCGAGAACGTATACAAGTACCACAAGAGAACCAAAGAGAACAGAAGTGGAAAACCCGAAGGTAAAACCTACAAGTTCTTTGATCAATTACAAGCCCTTGAAAATCAGTTCACAATCTCTCACTCTCACACTCCAAAACCACAACCATCACAACCACAACCCCACTCATCTTTCTCTACAAGGCCCACTAATGATCCTACCACAGTAACTACTACTATTACATCCACATTAAACTTAAACCCTACACTCATTTCTCCACCGACGAATGTTGCTACCACCACCACCACCACCCCTAACCCTAGGACCTTGCCAAACGTGAACTTGTTCTCCTCCACAACCACCACCTCCACCTCATCCTCCACCGCCTCCGACGAGGACATGGATGAGCGGTACCGGAAGAAGAGGAAGCTGAAGGACTACTTCCGGAGGCTGACGAGGCAGGTGCTGGCCAAGCAGGAGGAGATGCAGAAGAAGTTTCTAGAAGCCATCGACAAAAGAGAGCGCGAGAGGGCGGCCCAGCAAGAAGCTTGGAGGCTCCAAGAAATGGCGAGAATCAACAGAGAACACGACATTCTCGTCCAAGAACGCTCCACCGCTGCCGCCAAAGATGCCGCCGTCATCGCATTCCTCCAGAAGCTTTCTGGCGGCCATCAAAATCCACCAAATCCACCGACGTCAAACCCGCCCCCTCCACCGGTGACACAGGTGGTTCAAGCTGTTCAACCTCGTGATCAACAACCGCAATACACGAATAACGGTCATCATCAGAGTGGTTCCTCTTGTTCTCCTTCATCGAGGTGGCCGAAGGCGGAGGTTCATGCACTGATAAGGCTGAGGACGATTCTGGACACGAAGTATCAGGAGAATGGGCCGAAAGGCCCATTGTGGGAAGACATATCAGCGGGAATGCAGAGGCTTGGGTATAACAGAAGCTCCAAGAGATGCAAAGAGAAGTGGGAGAACATCAACAAGTACTTTAAGAAGATGAGGGAGAGCAACAAGCAACGGCGCGAAGATAGCAAGACGTGTCCTTATTTTCACGAGCTCGAAGCTCTCTACAACGAGAAGAACAAAGCGAACCATAACCCCTTCGGGACCAATAGGTCGAGCCAGGAAATGATGATGGAGCCATTGATGGTGCAACCGGAACAACAATGGAGGCCTCCTCCTCTTGAAGACGGTGGTGGTGCGAGGGAACATGCTAATATTAATGTCGGTGAAAGAGAGGGACAGGAAGAAGAAGAGGAAGAGGAGGATGATATGGTAGAAGATGGAGAGAGCGTGGAAGATGATCGAGAAGAGGGACGACGTTATGAGATGGAGGCGACAAATAAACTTCCTTCAGTGGACACCGTTGAATGAGACAAGATAAGGAATTGAAGTTTCTGATTGTAGAAACAATACTTTCGATTTTTTATTTTTGACTAAACTAGCTAACAGTACAGTGTTTAAATTGTGAAACTTATTTAGTTTTAGCCTTTTAAAATTAATAACGATTCGAATGGATTTTTGAAAACAATAAATTTATGACAAGTTAATTAGCGTACGTGGTACAAATTTGTTACTTTCAAAAATCAATTCATATATACATACATCCAATATATAGTTTTAAAAGGTTAAGACTAAGTAAGTCCAATGATTAAGAATTGAGTTGTTAGTTAAGCAGGGAGGCTATGTACTCCCAACCTTGGAATCTTCAGCCGTTGGAATATTTTTGAAGTTTTCGTATAAAATTAAATAATAAAATATTATCATTATTCATTAAATCAGAAAATTTAGAATTGAAGGATTAAAATATTTGAAAGCCTAGCGTGCCTGCATTGCTTTGTGTGTGGGATTATGAAATGTGAGAGTGAAGCATTATTGTGAGGGCAGATGGAGAGTGATTAAATTTAGGGAAAGCAAACCACGGAAGAAGCCTGGGCTACAGAATAGAAAAGAAAAGGTTTAATTATTGAGAAGAGCCATCTGAAAAGCAAAGGGCATCGGACGTTAGTGGTGAAAAGGTGATGATTGGGGTGGGTGGGTCATATTTGCGGCCGCCGTATATATATGAAGTGCAATCAAGATGGTTAGAAATAAAGGAACTAGTCACATGCAAGAGCATGACGAAAACCATTCATTTCTTAATTAAAAGGGTAAGTTTTGAATCACTGCAAATGGTGCATATAAAATATATATAGGGTCTATCAAGTGGGTCTTTCTTGAGAGCTACTCGCTTGTTGCTGCAACATGACAACTTTACACGAGCCCTCTATTGCAGGGGCCACAAAGAGGAATCTTCTATTTTCTTATAATAAAATCAACCCATTTGATCTCAATATTTTTATGTTTCTTTGTGTTGACTTTTTTATATACACATCAATTATATTTATTGGGAGTTCTCTATAGATCAACAAGTTCATTATTGATCGCTTATTCGTTGAAAATTTTAATGACCTAGCCTACAAGGAATCAACAGAGAAAGATGGAGAAAAATTAGGTGAAATGTTTATGTATTCGTTACAAGATGATGCTTAAACAAAATATAGTGTGCCAATTTTTTTAGAAAAAAAAATTTAATTATATAATGTTGAATTATTATATATATATATATATATATATGCATATATATTATGTTTTTATTAAAAAAATAAATACCTAAAAATTTACAATTTAAGTAAAAGAAAAGAAGAGAATTATTTGTTTAATGTTTCTCTTCATTTTTCATCTTGATATTTTATGAATAAATCTATCCTTCTATAGTAGATTTGACAAATATCTATGTATCATTTTATTTTCTTTGCGGATCCTATGTTTTTTATTTTTATTTCAATCTGAAACTCATAAATTCAATAATTGATCGTCATAAAACCTTTGGACAAAGATTAGTTTTGATTAGCAAGCAAAAGTACCATCGATCTGTGAAATTTCAGAGGTATATGATGTTTTGTATAAGAGAAATTTATTGTGGAATCTCAAACTCAAATAATTATATGAATAACAATTTGGTTGTTTATAAAAGATGAGTAAGATAAAGATGCAACTACTAATTTAATAGGATCTGACAAGAAAAGATAGACATGTTAGGGTTCAGTGAAAACTTGCTCTATGGAATGCAAGTAGTTTTTTTATTTGGTACAATCATACTGTTTGATTGGTGTAAGTCTCACATAAATAAATAAGACTCATACTAATTAAATGATATACCTGTATCAAACTTTCTATTTAACCTATGGTACTGAGCGGAGAACTAGGTCTTATATGGTATAGCAAAAATCAATTTTAGTGGGGACACTGCAATTTTCTAAAGTTTTTTTTTTTTGGGGGTTTCATGGATGAGATTGATGACTTGGAGACCACAGTAAAAAAAGTACGGAATCGCGATTAAACATAAAATATTTAATTTTTCTGAATTTGTCCTCATATATGAAGCATAGTTTGTTGACTGAACCCAGCAATACATGGGTGAGAATAGACATGCGAGAATTTTTTCAGTTAAAGATATTCGAGATTATATAGCCTTTTATTTATTCATTAAAGTATTCGATTATTTAAAATTATGAATTCAATGAATATATAATCAAATTGAATCTTTTTTTTAAATTAGTGGTTTTGAAATAAATTATAGATATCCAGTGGACCCATTTACTTTCAAATCATTAAATATTTTTTAATTAGACATTAACATGTGTGTTTATATATATATATATATAAGCAATGATGTTTATATATATAAGCATATATGATCATACATGCACGCACATTGGGTTTATTTTCGTGTTTTTCAAAAAAATTGAGAAGAATATAATAAATATTGCTTTAAAATATGAGAATATTTTGAAAATAAAAATTTTCAAGCATGAATTTATAAAATCCCCTTACTGAACGTATTTAATTTTGTTTTATTGCAAAGAAATTATCAATTCAGGCGCTAACTATAGAGGAGTTTAAGACGTGGAAAATATGCTATTTTTTCATTTGGTACTATTTTTTTTTTTGCCCTTTTGTCGAAATTGGTACTATGTCAACCATCAAAAAATTGACAACAATTCTCCGTACGGTATGTTTGTATCTCCTATAATTAAGAGAAAAATATGACGAATTTCGAGAAAGTCACTAAGCTGTAGCAAATTTATCGATAATAATTACTTTTTTTTCAAAACCTCAAACCTTGTATCGTATTTTGCTGCATGTCCATAATTCTCACTATAAGACTCTACCAAATCCTTTTAACCTTATTAGCAAATTAAATAAAAATAGAGTCTGCAATCTTCATGGTTGCCACATTCTTACATCGAGGACACATACTTAGAGATTATACAAACCAAATTATATACATAAATTTTAATTAACAGTCTCTAACAAATTATATATACGAGGGGTGTCATATTTGTTAGTAAAACTTTTCTTTGTTTGAATCTTGGTTTTCATGACTCACACAATAATTCATAAACATACCTGAATCCATGTCTGCAAATTTGACTCTGTTTATTTCTTCTGACTTTCTGCTTTTAGGTCTCCTTGATGATTAGGAGAGAAAAACAGTAACCGTATACTTCTATTCAGAACCACCGTTCTAAACAATGTTACTGTTACCTTTAAATTTGAAATAAGAGTAAAAAGGGGTAAATTACCTTTTGACCTTTAATAAGTTTTTTAATTACGTAATAGCCTCTCAACCATCACAAGAAGGTCCCAATATATTAAAAATTTATCATTTAGGTCCTTCAATGTTATATTATGTGAATTTAATAATTAATACTATTAAACTAAATTACATGGGCCATATAATAGAAAATAATCTAACATTCTCCCACTTAGCCCTTGTAATTACTTGATAGTTTAACAACAACTGTAAGTGCGCTCCATCTATTAAATTCACTAACATCTCTAGACTTAGTTGAATTAGTTTTGAGCGGATCATGGCGGTCACATGTTATTCTGCAACATGATCCCTTCCATGTATCACAAAACATCCCTAACTCAACATCAACTTTAATTGAGGAAAACTGTAAGCCTCAACATAACATGTTATCTAACACAATCATATGTACATAGATACCGAAATGATAACAAGTATAATATGCAGAAATATAACCATAATTGAATTCATAGTGTCATAAAATTAACAAGCATAATAAACACAATACTATAATCAACACATCAAGGCTTTGTCCATAATGCCCATACACTCTACATGACTAGAAAATGATTTGGGCGATAATCCCTTAGTCAACGGATCCGCTATCATCAGATCAGTACTGATATGCTCAATAGACACTTTTCGCTTCTGCACTTCTTCCTTAACTGACAAATACTTCAATTCCATGTGTTTGGCACCCTTAGAGTACTTGTCATTCTTTGAGAAAAATACCGCTGCAGAATTATCACAATAAATTCTCAGCAGCCCGGATATACTATCGACAATCCCAAGTCCCGAGACAAAGTTCCGCAACCACAATCCTTGAACAGTGGCCTCAAAGCATGCCACGAATTCAACTTCCATAGTAGAAGCATCAATGACAAACTGCTTTCCACTCTTCCATGAAACTGCTCCTTCAGCTAATAGGAACAAGTAACCAAACATAGACTTCCTGGTGTCTACGCATCCAGCATAATCTGAATCTGTATATCCGACCACTTCTAGATGATCAAACTTTCTATATATGAGCATGTGTTCTTTGGTACCTTGCAAATACCGAAGAACTTTCTTCACAGCCTTCCAGTGGTCTATACCGGGATTACTTTGGTATCTACCAAGCATACCAACAGCAAAACTAATGTCTGGCCTAGTACAGGTCATAGTATACATCAAGCTCCTAACCACTGATGCATAAGGAATTGTTTCCATTTCTTTACGTTCAAATTCATTTTTAGGACTTTGCATTTGACTGAACTTATCTCCCTTCTGAATTGGAACTATTCCTGCAGAGCATTTATCCATTCTAAATCTCTCTAAGACCTTATTGATATATGCCTTCTGGGATAAACCTAAGAGTCCTTGTGACCTGTCCCGGAATATTTCTATCCTAATCACATAGGACGCCTCTCCCATATCTTTCATTTCAAAGCTCTTAGAGAGAAACTTTTTCACATCATGTAACATACCCAAATCATTTGCAGCAAGTAATATATCATCAACATACAAGACTAAAATAACAAATTTACTCCCATTGACCTTCATATAGATACACCGATCAACGGTGTTCTTTATAAATCCATAAGATGTAATGGTATCATTAAACTTGAGATACCATTGACAGGAGGCTTGTTTTAGTCCATATATTGATTTCTGCAGCTTACACACTAGATTTTCTTTTCCTGTGGCCATAAAACCTTTAGGTTGGTCCATATATACTTCCTCTTCTAAGCCCCCATTCAGAAAGGCAGTCTTAACATACATTTGGTGAAGCTCCAAGTCATAATGAGCCACCAAAGCCATAATAATCCTCAAGGAGTCTTTCTTTGAAACTGGAGAGAAAGTCTCCTTGTAATCAATGCCATCCTTTTGGGTGTAACCTTTAGCAACCAGTATGGCCTTGAACCTTTCAACTTTGCCACTTGAGTCACGTTTGGTCTTAAAGACCCATTTACAACCGACTCTCTTAGAACCTTCAGGCAATTCAACCAAGTCCCAGACTTTGTTGTCATCTATTGATTTAAGTTCTTCCTTCATGGCATTAAACCATTTTTTAGCATTATTACAGTCCATGGCTTGTTTCAATGAGACTGGATCCTTATCAACGCTCAAGTCACACTCATTTACAAGATTATATACCACAAAATCACTAGGAATAGCATATCTCTTTTGCCTTACAGATCGTCTTAATGCTATTTCCCGTTGAGGTTCCTCTTCAGGTTCCCCTCTAGGCACCCCTTGGGGTACTTCTTCAGGTTCCCCTTGAAGTACCTGTTGTGGGTCAACAATTTCTTGATCAACAGTGACTGGTTCATTCTCTACAATCTGAACAGGTGGATTTTGGACATTGATTGATTTTTCCAGTACATTACGAGACTGTGATCAACGACAGGAATAACAATATGAGAAGAAATCTTGGGTGTAGGTACTACAACCCGAGCTTTTTGAATGTCCACCTTTCGTGGTTCCCCACTCCCACTAGTTTGACCATTCTCAATGAACCGAGCATTACCAGAATCTATTATCTTTGTAGTATGGCTAGGACAATAAAACCTATACCCCTTTGAATTTTCAGGATAGCCCATGAAAAACCACTGACCGTCCTAGGATCTAACTTCTTTTCATGTGAATTGTACACCCTTACTTTTGCTTGACAACCCCAAACATAGAGATGTCTCAAACTGGGTTTCCTTCCCATCTACAACTCATAAGGTGTCTTAGGAACTGCCTTACTAGGAACCCGGTTAAGCAGATACGCAGCGGTCTTTAATGCGTACATCCACAATGAGAGGGGTAGAGAGCAATTACTCAACATGCTCCTAACCATATCCATCAAGGTGCGGTTCCGTCTTTCAACTACACCATTTTGTTGAGGTGTGCCAGGCATTGTGTATTGCACACAAATGCCTCTACTCTCAAGGAACCTTGCAAATGGATCAGGACATTGTCCATTTTTATTGGACCTACCATAAAACTCACCACCTCTATCTGATCTCACTACTTTCACTTTCTTATCTAACTGCCTTTCCACCTCATCAATGAACACTTTAAGGAAGTCCACAGATTGAGATTTATCATGCAGCAAATAGATATAGCCATAACGTGAGAAATCATCTATAAAGGTGATAAAATATTTTTCACCGCCCCAAGAAGGGACATCAAAAGGACCACAGATATCAGTATGTATAAGCTTAAGAAGTTGAGTGCTTCTTGTGTCTGCTTTCTTTAATGTATGTTTGATTTGCTTTCCCTTAATGCAATCCACACATATATCCATATCACTAAAATCCAAATGAGGTAAGATATCATTTTTCACTAACCTCATTATCCTTTCTTTGGATATGTGACCTAATCTTTGATGCCACAATAATGCAGAACTTTCATTTGGTGCAATACGTTTAATGCCTACACTACTTTCAACATAAAACAGAGATTCAGCAAATTCATTATTCAAATTGAAACGGTAAAGTAAATCACACAAAGTACCAGATCTATAAAAGTAATTGTTTTTATACAATGCAAATGTACTATTACCAAATTTGAAATAAAAACCTCAAATATCCAATTTCCCTAATGAAACAAGATTCCTAGCACAATCAGGTACATAGAGACACTTTTCAAGATCTAAATGACATCCAGTGTCTAAGATCAATCTATAAGTTCCAATGCCTTCTATCCGTGCTTTCATCCTGTTTCCCATGAACAAGTACTGTTCAGTTCCTTTTATGGGCTGGATTGAACTAAATCCCTGTAAAACATGAGATACATGAGTAGTAGCACTAGAATCTAACCACCAGGTATTATTAGGAACCTCTAAAAGGTTTGATTCAAAGCATACAGAAACATAATGCATACCTTTCTTTTCGAACCAAGCCTTTCTTTTAGGACTATCTTTCTTTAAGTGTCTCATCTTGTTGCAGAAGAAACACTTAATTTGTTTTTGATTTTACCCTCAGCAACTTTCATTGGGGCCTTGTCCTTTCTTTTGTCCTTCTTGTCCTTTTTCCCTGGCTTGAACTTGCTGCTACTAGCACCATCATGGACAGTGAGGTGGAAGGAGTGATCCTTCATCTTCTTTAATCTCCCTTCCTCATGAACCAACATAGCCTTCAATTCCTTTGAATTCCACTTATCCTTGAGAGTATTGTAGTTGATCTCAAATTGGCTAAATTCAGTAGGCAGGGAATTAATGATCAATTGAACCAGAAACTGATCACTCACTTCCATCCCCAAAGTGTTCAACTTTGCTGCTAGATTGGACATGTGAGTTACATGATCATGAATGGTCTGTGACTAGTCAAACTTCTTTGTAGTAAGCTCACTCATCAGGCTTCCTACAATTGACTTATTTGCCAAGTCTGACTCAGAATATCGAACAGACTAAGCTTGTACCTCATGAGGATGACCATGGCTGCAGGCTTATCCTTGTTAACTATGACTACATCAATGTTCCATAGACCGAGATAGAACTTGATTTGTTCAGACCATTCACCATAATTCAGCTCGTTAAACTTCACAATGTTGTTCACTGATCCCAAGAGGCTTGCTGCATAACAAACATACATGCTCACCCATTAATGCTTTGAGATAAACTTTAAAAGATTCAGAAAACTTCGCATACAAACTTTAAGCATGCATTTAAGATTTCCTTTGGGCAATACTTAAATACATAAACACCAAATTGATGCCAAAGTAAATTAGTCTTTAATAGAAAATCACAACATACATCAGTTAACTAAGTGTGTTATCTTTGGATATATTCACTAATTAACTTAAGTATCATAGATTATCTCCTTAATGTTATAAATTGCATGCAATGGTCCACCTTTAGGTGACCTCATAGTCATAAAATTTATAACTTCAATTGTTCAAATAAGACAATTATGTCATTCCATTCATGGCATCTTTAAAATCTAAACAATTGAAACACACTTATAATTGTCTAAACTTCAATCCAACCACCACTTTGGTGATAAACTATTTTTCATCATATAGACAAATTACAAGATGTAAAATAACTTTCATAGTGAACATACATTCACATTCATATAATCCGGCATTTTATATATAATAGAACATTTATATTACATTCGCTTTAATGCACCTTACGCATATTAGATCGGCGGTCTCGCTAAACGAAATACACAATTCATTAATACATGGCTGTTTGAGTCCCCACGCCGCTATAGCGGTCTGAAACTACCGCTATAACGGTATTTGACAGAAAAGATCATTATTTTTTTTAAAGACTCACCGCTATAGCGATAAGCGACAGAAGCATTCAAGATTTTTAAAGATCCACCGCTATAGCGGTTATAAACCACCGCTATAGCGGTTATAAACCACCGCTATAGCAATATGTGACAGAATCTATTCCGCGATTTAAAACGGTTTACGCCCAGAACCCAGAAAAGCCAGTTCAAACTTAATGAAAATTCTAGAATTTGAAAAACTGTTGTTTTTCATATAATCGCACAAACCCAAAAATTGCAGAAACTGTAAAACGCATAAAACGAATATCGATTTCCATAAACTATTATCGATTGCGTAGAACCAGTAATTGCGAAAACAAAACGGTAATGCGCATACACGACAATTTGCAAAAACAATGATTTCCAGAAAACATTAAAGCAAAACAGTAACGCCATGAATTTCTGCGTTTTCCAGGAAATAAATTTCATGGTGAATCATGAAAATCACAAACCAGCCTCTGATACCACATGTTAGTAAAACTTTTCTTTGTTTGGATCTTGGTTTTCATGACTCACACAATAATTCATAAACATGCCTGGATCCATGTCTGTGAATTCGACTCTATTTATTTCCTCTGAATTTCTGCCTTTAGGTCTCCTTGATGATCAGAAGAGAAAAACAGTAACCGTACACTTTTATTCAGAACCACCGTTCTAAACAATATTACTGTTACCTTTAAATTTGAAATCAGAGTAAAAAGGGGTAAATTACCTTTTGACCCCTAATAAGTTTATTAATTACGTAATAGCCTTTCAACCATCACAAGAAGGTCCCAATATATTAAAAACTTATCATTTAGGTCCTTTAATGTTATATTATGTGAATTTAATAATTAATGCTATTAAAATAAATTACATGGGCCATATAATAGAAAATAATCTAACAATATTTTCATAAATTTAATAAAATTTTAAAATAATTTTATTGTACAATTTTTAATGCAAAATAATAATATTGAAACGTAAATTTAAGAAATATACATATTTTTAATAAAAATTATTATTATTCTTGATGATATTTCAATCATCTGTTACTTTTAAAAAAGTTAAAATTGTGTATTTTAAAATAAAAACTATATAATATTAACATCTCTTAAAAAAATAATTGACTCTAAAATTGTGTAACGGTCCAACAAAAATAGGGTATATCTGAGGGGAGGCCATGTTATTCAGCACGTCATTTAGAGAGCATGAAGTGACAGATTTGAATTATCTTTTTTACTTTACTTTTCTTCCAAACCTTTATCACTTTCCCCTTTGTGTTTTGTCTTTTTCTCTGCCTGCCACTATCAAAATCATTCCAACCAAAATATCATTTCTCATTTGTGCTGTGGGATTTAATTTCATGCACTCAAATTCTGAAGATTCAAACCAAAAAAAATAAATAAATAAAAAGGGTTGCCAAAAATTTTTTCTATATTTTTTATTTTTAATATCATCATCTCATATAACATCTTAGACTCTTTCGTAGCTTTGAATTAGACATGTTAGCATTTAAAATAAATAAGAACTCATCATTTGAAGTCAAAAGTAACATACAGTAGAATGGTCTATTTTTTTAATTTGAAGCGTGAGTGACCTTTTTTTTTTTTCTTCTTATGTTAAAATTCAAGACGCTTTTCAAAATCTACGTTTTATTATTATAAGGGGTTTAAATTAACTACTTGAAATGGGCTTTCACTCCAAAACCAATGACAGAATAGACGCGATCCAGTCCATTTTGACGGCCCATTTATCGAGCAGCTTTTTTTTAAAATAAAAAGAGAAAGAAAAGAAATATTCCTTTTCTAAACAAATATTTATATTTACCCACTTTAAATAGCTTAGCTCTTGTAACAAATCCAATTAAAATAATGATTGTAAAGCTGGATTAAGTCATTAACAACTTTCTTAAAGTCAAGTCTCATCATTCATCATAAAGTCTTCAAATAATTATCACACGTGTCATTTTCAACTAGGACCACGTACTTTATTTAACATACTAATCCTTGTTTATTAGATACAATAAGCCATATTAGAGATCCAAAAGTGTGGAATACTTTTAGCGCGCTAACTCCCCAAAATCATCACACTCTATTGATTAAAACTATGAAAACGAAAATACACGCCATTACTTGACAAAACCGCGATTTTGAGACCTTTTATCAGATTAATTAGTCACTAATTAATGACAGTACCTAAAGTTAACGACAGGGACACTGTCTGTTTCTTTAGTATTCCTAAATAGCAGTCCTCAGTATACGCATGGTCCCTTCGTGTTCATCATATATAGCATAAGTTGGACCACAGCATAATCTCTGTATATGTCAAATTTTTAAATAATTAAGACAATACTTTAATTGTAATTATTAACTATTTGTTGATTATACTTTTTTACTAAAATAATTTTTATAATTTAACACAACACAACACAATTAACATTTTCATGCTTTTTTTTTTATATTTTTATTAATAATTTAATGACAATATAATTAAACATGAATACATCTTTATAAATTATAAATTATATACCTTACGGCTCTAGTCTAGAAGAGCATCTTTGGGTGTGATGCTCCTATCATCGATCTTGTCCAATTTGTTGTATTTATATATATATAGAAAATTCATTCTTGCGTCAAACTCAAAGGCATGCGCGTGCATATTCAATCTTCTTTTTGGTCAATTGCCTCATATATTTTAACGTATGAAAGTGGCATCATCTTTCAAAATGTTGTTAGTTTAAATGCATTAATTAAATAAGTATATTTTAACAATGACTTTAAGTTAATCTATTTGTTTGAAACCAATAATTTAGCGGTTGGCATCTCTTTCACGGCGATTTACACCCCTGACGAATCCCAGGTGGCAACATATCAAGTGTTGACTTTGACTTTCTTTCACAAGTGATCAAAACCCAGAATTTCCGGAGTCACTCTTGAATTTCTTTCACAGATAAAAGTTATCGAGGAAATAAATGGTTGTAGGTATATATTTGAAAATTATATACACGTAAGTTCCACCTTCAGGTTTTTGTTTCAATATATTAGATTGAGTTTTGTCGGCGCGGCTAAATAATAACTAAATAATAACAAACAAATTCCATCATGACTAGGTCGGATTTGATTTTTAACTATATAAAATTTGATCATTATATAGTCAAATTCTATGTATTTATTTTTTATTATTAAAAGTTAAAATGCAGAATTTAATCTCACCGAGTGCTTAATTCTCCTCTTCTTAATTGTCATCTTCGGCCGAATTGTCACATTCGGTCGAGCTTGAATCATTATTGGGTTTAAGATATTGTCTTGATGGGGTCTAATAGATCAAGCTTGGACATGCGTCATCCCCCCCCCCCACAATGCTCAGGCCAGTTTTGGATGTTACGGATCGACCACCACATCTCCCATGTGCCTTTTAACTTCGTATGTTATTAACTAACCACCATATCATGTAAAATTTATTTATTATAATTTAACTAAAAAAATTTAAAAGTACAAATAAAAAATATAAAAAATAATTTAAAATTTTAATATATTTTTTAAAAATATATATATAATTTATTTATTTATATATATAACTTAATATATATTTATTTATATATAATTAATATATTTCTTATAATATATATATATGATTTCTATATATAAAAATAAAAAACATGAATTTTATGTGTGAATTTTTTAAAAAAAAACAGTGAATCATGAAATTCGATCATTGTATGATCGAATTTTATGTGGGAAATAATAAAAAATTAAACACATAGAATTCGACCATACAATGGTCGAATTTCATATGGTTGAAAATTAAATTTGACCTACTCATGATCGAATTTATTTGCTATTATTCAGTGAATTCGACTGCATGTGGGTCGAATTTGACAAAAAATTAATATATATAAAAATAATTTTGAATAATTAGTATGTAAAAAAATTTTTAAAAAAAAATTAATACCGACGTAAATTTCCTGTTTCAATATATTAGGTTGAGTTTTGTCGGTGCGGCTACAAGCAAAGATGAATCATACTAGCTAGCTAGATATGACTTGTATTGTTTAAAAAGCAATTGTTTTAGTATGCCCTATATACATAAATATATATCTGCATTTGAGGAATATATAAAATTATTTATGGTATAGGGATAGAGTCCAGGTTATAGCAGAGTGATTGTTGCTTTGATTAATGTAGTGGTCCTGAGATCAGGGCATAGGCATCCATAACCATATATATAACTCTATATGTAATTATATATAGACAGTCCTTTTTAGGTGTCATGCCACCTTGCCGGTTGTAATGAAACCTTTGGTTTTATATATATCCCTTTGGTGACTGGTGAGCAGTTCAAGAAGATATATAATATATATATATATATATATATATATATATAATAAATATATTTAGTCTCTTCTGAAATAGTGGATGTTGTTATTGAAATGAATTCACTGTACCCATCAATCAAATTAAGTCAAGTTTTTAGCCTAACACATTACATTGCTTCAGCTCTTAATTATCATATTCATCACTTAGAATTCAGTAGGGAGAAGCTATATTGATAATAGATTGACCCTACTTAATAAAGATTAATTGATGTGTCGGTGTTGCTTTGATAATGATTGAAAACTTTGATAAAATATAAATAATTTATTTCATTTAGTTTCAAGTTATTTATAAAAAAATAATTTAAAAAAAGGAGAATACTCTCACAATTATAGTTTATCAAATGTAAATGTTTTTATTTATTTCCTCATAAGTACTATGCTAATGAAAGTATATAGTAGTATTTCAGATTCCATCAATTATCACGGTATATTCTTAATTATCTGAAAATAAATATTGAAATTCGATGTAATATAGATGTGGAGTTAACAAAAAATGAATAAAAACGTTTGAATCCTAAAAAATATAATTAAAAGTTATTTTATAATTTCTAAAATTAGAAAATATTTATGGATGACTCAAATTATGAAATTGAAAAATGTTTACATCAGAAGGGAAAAAAGGCCAAACACCCAAAAGGTTCAGAATATTTATTTAACTTCCACTTGTACCGCTATTATCAATGGACAATTATCAAAGTCAATATGATGATGGGAGATATAGGTCTTAGCTTTAGATGATTATAAAAAAAAAAATTGAAGAATCGATGATTTCATTTAGAATTAGATTGTGAACCAAACAAGTAGATTATTTATTAATATTCGACTGGATAAAGCAATATAGCTAAGATAAGGATAAGACTACCTTTCATATGCTCCTCTGAATAATCTGACGTAGAAAATGTCAATGTAACCAAGTTATTGTGCCTTCGATCTTAAATAAGATATTAAAGCACTAACTACATTATAAATCTTAATTAGTACGTAACATATTAACTTTTTTAAAGATTCAGTGTTAGTGACACCGACACGTGTACCTTTTAAAATACATTTACTATACATGAAATCTTGAATAATTGTCTAATATTGGAGAGTTTGACAAAAATCATTTTTCTTCGTCAATAATAAATTTATTTAAATCTCGCATCTTGTACATGATGTCATCTCATATTGTTACATCTTTTTTCTTTTTTCCTGTATATACTTGATCAAGTCGATGTTATCACGCTCAGGTCTTGCAATTAGGAGGTCAAAAGAAAATACAGTTAAAATTTTGTGCAGTAGATTTTTATACGTAAAAATAAATTTGGTATTGAAAAAGTAACTTTTCCAATGGATGAAGAATTGACAACAAAGAGAATACAATTCCAAATACTTCCAAGGTGCAAAACAAAAAATATTGTTTGTACTTAATGTTATATAGTTTGTAATGTTAAAGTAAAATTAAAGTCATCCATAAGATATAATAGAATATTTGTAAAAGAATTTAATTGTTATTTTTTTTTATTTGAAAAGATGTATCTTTTAAATTGAAAAAAATATATATTTTAATTGAAAATATATATCTTTTAATTTGAAAGAATATATCTTTCATTTGAAAAGATGTGTCTTTTATTTGAAGAGATATTTCTTTTATTTAAAGAGATGTGTCATTTATTTGAATAGATATGTCTTTTATTTGAAAGGATATGTCTTTAATTTAAAAGTTGAATTTTAAATTTATTTTCAAATTTTATACGATATAAATTAAATAGACACATGTAATCAAAATATAATAGGCATGTTTATTGAAAATTGAACGGATATGATTATTGAAAATAAAATAGACATGATTGTTAAAAATAGAACAGACACACCTGTTAAAATTAAACAGACATAATTGTTCAAACTCTATTTATATTCTATTAAAATTTTACGGTGGGTCATCTTGGTTTCAATAGAGCTTTGTTGTATCCTGGAAGGATTTGCTTGTAATTTCCTAATATACAGACATAAACTCTTTAAAGATAGTGTTTATTACGCTTCAAAGTCATTATTATTTTTCGTTAACTTTAACAATTTTAAAGAGTTTATTTGTTGTTTTGGAGATTCAAAAGAATTTTTTAAATTGGATCGTTTTGATCAATGGAACCAATTTTAATTCTTGGAAAGATTAAGAAGGATGAGAAAGAAAACGAGGTGAAAAGCACTTTCCAAAAAAGGAGAATCTAGTACATGATTTTTACTTTATTTATTGATGAATATTTCATATTCACATTTGTCTATTTACTAAAAGTTAAAGATGAAGCCTTTTCAAAAATTTAAAGAATACAAATCAATGGTAGATCAAAAGAAAAGGAAAATCAAACTTGTTCTTGGTAACAAAGATGAAGAATACTTTTCCTATTGAATTTGATAAATTCTATGAACAATATGGTTCGGTACATGAGAAAAATGCACTTTATACCTCATGTTATTATATGCACATTTATCACATGATTTATAGGGTAAAACACTATTGATTGTATGCCATACATTTATAAAATGCCTTAAAAAAATATGAAAATGTTACATTATGAATTTTGGAATAATGGAATACCAAATTTAAATTATTTCAAAGTGTGAGGGTATATTTCATATTTTAGAGTTCTTGTGAAGGAATTTATAAACAATTTCTACATACAAGTATATATTGCAGATTGTTCTATAACATATATGAATAATAACAAAAATATGCGTACTTGAAAAAATAGTGAAACTCTTGATGGTAATTGATGATCGGATATAAATAAAATTAAAGAAAACAAAACAAAATAACTAAGGAGAGTAAACATCCTCTCTTAGCTTAATATGTTTTTCAAAGGGTGTTGCTTCAATGAGACTATTACACCATAGGCAGAGAATAGAGATCTTTCCTTGTGAAACCTTAATGGGCTGACATTCTCATCATTAGTCAGCCCACACAATGCCCAATTTCAATTCAATAAGAATTATTTAATTTATAATTAACTTATTATTAAAACTGGACAATAAATATAAATAAATAAATATATGTATAGATAAATATGATTTATGGTAGTCCATATGAAAAATCTAACAATCTCCCACTTGGACAACATAAATCATTAGTTTAAAGGATAAATAATTTCTAGATTTAATAATACAACAAAATGGACATGAAAATTATGAGTTGTTACTATAAATTAACAATCCTCAAGTCAAATCACGAGGCAATAAGTATTTTGACAATACAAAAACTATGTTCGATAGGGGTACTGACATCTTACATGTCAAGATCCTCAACAAAAGATTTAAATAATATGTGAAATTGGTGTCAGAACATACATTACAAGGATGTGATCCTTGTGCAATCCTGACCAATGGTTCAAGCATCTGAAAATGCTCTAAGAAATATGATAGTATAAGTGACGTCATCTCAAACATATTTCATAAGAATGTCACTAAGTAAACATAAAATTTTAGACTTCCACTAACTCAAAATATCAAAAAACTTAACTAAACTCAAATGAGCTATATGATTCTGAAGAGCTCTAATAGTTAAGCTTTTAGTTAGTAGATCTGCTAACATGTTCTCTGTAGCAAGATACTTAATACGAGTTTGAAACTCCACAATTTTTTCTCTCTAACAAACAGATATTTAATATCAAAGTGCTTTGATTGAAAAGATCTTCTGTTGTTTTGAGAGAAAAGCACAACAACAGTATTGTCGCAATATATCACAAGTGGCTAAAGAAATGCTTTTAACAATATGAAAGCCAGAGATTAGGATTTTCAGCCACATGGCTTGATAAGTAGCCTCATAGCAAGTGACATACTCTGCCTACATGGTAGAAGTAACTGTAAGAGTCTGTTTAATACTCTTCCAAGTGATAGCTACTTATGTCATCATAAAAAAATAGAGTGGGAAGTAGACTTTCGGTTGTTAGGGCAACCATGCTAAATAAGAATTAGAATAATCAATAACCTGAAGTTGATCAGACTTCCTATAGGTCGACACATGGTCTTTGATTCCCTGCAAATATCTTATGACCTTTTTACGACTTTAAATGACCTAAATTTGGATTGCTCAAATATATCCCTAAAGCATTAATAGCAAAAAAAAATATTGGAACGAGTACAAAATTGAGCATACATTAATCAGCGGAAGCATATGAAACCTTTTGCTCTCTAGAATGATCTATCTAATTGACTTCTTTATAGTCTATTTCAACATCATGAGACACACTATATTTGAGTATTCTCATTTTTCATGAAAAGCCTTTTCAACAGCAATGGACGAGGCATTAAGAGCACCAAATTCTTCTTTTCTCAAAGTCAAATCCATATTAGTGATACCCAAATAAAGATCCAAAGATTATTTCTAGTCCTTAAAATTGGTCCTATTCAAAGTCTTGACACAAATCAAGCATAGGTAAAGAAGGTTAGCATGATAACAACAAAGGAAATATTTAATATGCATAAAGTCATCATGCGATAAAAGAATTAAATGGTTCCTATGCACAGCCAATTATGCCCTTTAAAAAAATTTTCTTACTTATCATGGTCTCACCTAAGGGTCCCGAACCATAATAAATAAGAAATATAATAATTACAATGCACAAATCTTATATCACCATAGTTTCTAATACCGATAAGGTACTTGAAAGATAATTGACATAAGCATAAAATGAACAGTGTATTGTACAACAAATTACATTAATGATAATACACCGATAGGGTATAATTATTATTAATGTAATAAAATAATGATTAAAAAATTTAATCATTCAATTCACAAAATTTGTATAATTGTACCCACGATAAGTGAGGTTACAGTTATATAAATAATCAGCAATTATATTCAAAAAAAATAATAAATACATAACATGCTTGATGAAATTATTCAATTTATATAAAGGCTGAAAAATTAATTCATTGACTATGGCATATCAACAGGGGGAATATGACATATCAAGGTGCTACTAGCAGAGTAAGGAATACTCATTGAATTTCAGGCTAAAAAACTAAAAATACAATATTTAAAATTACAAACTTACTCCCACTAGTGGTCATCATGAAAAAACATTAATGAAACACATATTCTCCTTGAAGCTGATCAAAGTGACAACATGGTGAAATTTTAGATACCATTACCTCAAGGCCAATTTTAAAACGAATATGAATTTCTTTAATTTGCATACTATATGCTTTTGACCATATTTTTGAAGAGAAAAAAAAAACTATCAGGTTGATCCATGTACATATCATTTGAAAAATCACCATTTAAGAATGTTGTCTTAACATCTATTTGGTGAAGCTCTAGGTCAAAATGAGCTACCAAGAATTAGGAGAAACATAAACAAAATTAGATTTAACCCATATACAAAAAATGCAACACCGAAAAGGAGAAATATTTACCACAAGAAACACACATTAATGTCACTTCGATAGGGAGTGTACACTAATGATATTTCAAAATAAATTATTTATTGTCATCATAATTGTTATTTTTCCCTTTTTTCAAGCCATAATTATTTTGAAAGAATATATATATATATATATTATTTGCAAAAATAACACTAAAGATTGGACCCGCAATAAGCGAACTTACAACCTCACAAAATTATCCAAATAACATCTTTGGATATCAAAATAATTTGGTAGATCATTTAAAAACAATTTACAATATAATAATATAATTTAAGTAATCAAATAATTGCAAATTGTCTCTACAATAATTTAATACATAACAGTGCTATCAGGAAAGTGTGAGAGATATTTAACAAATAATAATGTCCACAATTTATATATTAAAAAAGGGCTGAATTTTAGAGAGTACCATATCCAATTACGATTCTTGACAAATTCAATCTCAAATTCACAAGAAAATTTAAAATTTTGATCAATATATATGACCAAACTATAATTGAGATAAACAAATATATAAAATTCAACCTCATATATATATATATATATATATGACACAATCCCAAATGCCAAATCTTAGAGGCACAAATCAGAGTAGACAACACTAATCGTAAATTCATTGAAATTATATTATAATTGGAACCCCAATCACTCATATTCCAAATATATATACGATTTTCTACAATTCCAAATTTCATATATATATATATATATATATATTGTCTATATCTCGTCGATTCTAAATCCAATTTGATAATCTCAAATTCATGATTTAATCATATGGAAAATTGACATAATCAATCCTATTTGATTCAATCCATATTAATCATATATATATATATATATATATATATATATATATATATATATTTATGATCCTACCCCAAATTTATGATATATCTCAATCATATATCATACCTAATCACATATCTCAAATTTATGATGTATCTTCATTTTCACAATATATTTCAATCCATATCAGTACATATAACATATATATAAACAAACCCAATTGAATTGAAAATACAAAGTGAATATTAGGGTATCATAAAATCAAAAAAATAAGGATCATGTCAATTCATCCAGTTTAAAAATATAACTCTTCCACTTGCTAACATTTTATCAATTAATTAATCAAGGGGAATATACCTATCCAAATCTACATGATCCTTCAATGAGTGGGAAAAAACCAGTTGTCATGATATTGAATAATCATGTTGATTTCACACTGATGAATTCAATTTTGATCGCCAAAATGGGATTCACTCAATTTTATCACAAAATTAGTTTTATCTGAATTTGAAAATCACATGTACATTATCAATATATACGTAATTTCAGATTGAGAATTATAATAATCACAAATATTATCTAAATTCTCAATAACTATAAACAAAACACACATTTAGGATTTTATAGAAAAAACTCCCTTATAAACCAAAATAAAAGTAATTTATCCAAATTACAATAATTTTTCCCAATCAATCAAATCACATGGATTCAATCCTTTTATTATAGAGCATTACCCATATTACTTGCCTGGTAAGATTTGTACATATGACTTCAAGGAAGCCAAATTCCTTAGCCATAGCCAATGACAACTCCCATTGGAGAGTCCATTGAGTAATTCATTTGAATAAATCAAAAGATAAACCCAATGAAACTTGAATATAAATTCAAAATGAAATATTATCGATAAAAAATAATTATGCGATGTGACAATAAAAAGTCTTTCAACACTGCGAGGCATGTTCAATTTCGTGTCGAGGGAGCAAAAGCAAAGAACAAGAAATTCTAGAAAGATAATCAAAATTAGCACATATTTGATTACGTCAATTCAAAGTCCCACACATATCCTTATACAAGTCCCTCTTATCAATGTGGATCGTGATATATATGTAATCAAGGTTCGACGTGATTGATTCTTAAAATTAAATTGATACACAAGTGAAAATCAAATTTATCACAATTATATGTAATTGATTCTCCCACTTATCATTGATGATTGTAAAACAACTTAATTTAAATTTGGATTGAAAAATTTAGGATTCTATAGAAAAAATTTCTTATGAACCCTAACTCCAATTATACAGCCATAGAATAATCTGCCAACTTACCTCTGATACCAATTGAAAGAATTTATAAACAATTCCTATATACAAGTATATATTGCAGATAGTTCTATGGCATATATGAATAATAACAAAAATATGCGTATCTGGGGAAACAATGAAACTCTTGATGGTAATTGATGATAAGATATAAATAAAATTAAAGAAAAGAAAACAAAATAACTAAAGAGAGTAAAACTCCTCTCTTAGCCTAATATGGTTTTTAGAGGGTGTTACTTCAATGAAACTGCTACACCACATATATAAGTAGAGAGTAGAGACCAGTACTTATGAAATTTTAATGGACTGATATTTTCATTATTAGTCAGCCCACATAAGGCCCAATTTCAATTCAATAAAGATTATTTAATTTATAAAAGAATTTATAATTAACTTATTATTAAAACTAGACAATACATATAAATAAATAAATGTATGTATAGATAAATATGATTTATGGTAGTCCATATGAAAAATCTAACATCTTGATCATAAAGAACAAAAATATGACTTAAAGGCATCAAAAGTGTTAACAAATTAGAAGAAGTTAAAAGTTTTTCAGAATATATATAGAGGTTCTGATTTTATTCTTCACAGGTTTTAGTGTTTCTTGTTAAAGGAAATAGAATTGATATTGTAATAAAAAAATACCCATTGTGTTAGATGTTGCAAATGACCCAAATAATTTTTAAGAAATTTTGTCTTCTAAAATATAGTATTTTGGAAAGAGGAATAAATGATGCAACAAACATGATTATGCTCAATAAATTTGGATCTTTAAAGTTTCTTTATGGTTAGAAACAAACACTAAAGCAATGGTATGAGATATTTGATATTATGATATTATCAAATGAATTTAGTGAATATGATGTCATTACTTGTCTATCCATATGTTGATGGTATGTCAATATTTAGAACACATATGTTTGGTATCTTTAAAATTAAGAAGTATCTAAATTCAATATTTAAAATTAAAGATTTGAACGAAGTAGATATTATCTTAGAAATAAAAGTTCAAAGAGATAACAAGGAGTGACTTTAACATAATCACACTATATAAATGAAGTGTTTAATAAATTCAAATATTTAGAAATAAACGAGTTTAATATTCTTTATTATTCTAATATAAAATTGATTGAAAATCTAGAGAAAATAATAACACATTTAGAATATATATATATATATATATATATATATATATATATATATGCAAGTGCAATATGTATGATGTATGCAATGTATTGTACTAGGTTAGATATTATGTTTGCTATTTGTAAATTTTTGAGGTTTACAAGTAATCAAAGCAATAAACATTGAAAAATCATTTTAAAGTGTTTGGATATTTGAAAAGAACAAACAACTTTTAGAATTTGCTATAGTTGTTTTTCTACTGTATTAGAAATTTTATTCTAATACAAGTTGGATCACAAGTATTAAGATAAAAAAAAATTCACAGTTGGTTGAATATTCACCTTGAGTGGGGGTGCCATTAGTTGGGCGTTCAAGAAGCAAATTTGTATTTCCCATTTCAAAATTGAATATGAATCCATAGAATTAGCAGCTGTTGAAAAAGAAATAAAATGGTTGATATGAACATGTTTATTAGATAAAGTTGTGGCCACAACACTCTGCCAACCATCCATTTCTCTATTTTGTGATGATGAAGTTACAATGTGTAGCTCATAATAAAATTTATAATGGGAAATCAAAATATATAAGCTTAATTCATGCTTATATAAGGGAATTGGTCGAGAATAAAACGATGACAATTGTTTATATAAGGTCAAAGAAAAATTTGGTTAATCCATTAACTAAATCATTATCCAGAGATGTAGCATAACAAATTTGTGAAAGAATGAGGCTAAAACCCTTAAAATAAAACACTAGTAATGAGAATCTAACTTTCAGTTAGTATACACTCTAACAATAAAAGTTCAATAAGTAATAACAAGTTACTAAGCGTTGCTTGAGGCACAAACTCTAAAATTGAGACCTCATTTAAGAAAGCATACTACATAACGTCATGTGAAGAGTTAAGGAGTTGTTAGATGTCTAGAATGAAAATAATTTGTTAATAAACGCTCCATAGTACATACTGTTATAAAGAGAGGTTGACAAAGATCTTAAAAGAATTGTTAAATGTTTGGAATAACAAAGACATAATAATAATACCACCTATATGAATATTTAAGTGGTGTCGATTCAAGCAAGATTTAAAAGGATTGATCTTGTAGATATTCATGAAATCAGGATTAGCACATGGTTATAAAAATACTAAAGCGAGATTATTGGAACATCACCACAAACTTAATGATGTCGTATATGTTGTACTTTCGATTTTGGCAAATGGAGTTATGGCTCAAATCTTATGATACTATTATCTTCATCAAAACTTTAAAGTATTACACTTTTACGAAATTTAAATTTATGTAAAGATACTTTCTATTATGTATGATATCATGTAAAAATATTAAAGCAGAATTAAAGTCATACATCAAACATAATAGAATGTTTATAAAAGAATATAATTGTTGTTTCTTCTATTTGAAAAGATGTATCTTTTATTTGAAAAGATGTATCTTTTATTTGAAAAGATGTATCTTTTGTTTGACGAGATATGTCTTTTATTTAATGAAATATATTCTTTATTTGAATAAATATGTCTTTTATTTGAAATGATGTGTCTTTAATTTGAAAGTTGAATCTTAAATTTATTTTAAAATTCTATATGACATAAATTAAATAGACATATCTATTTGAAATATAATAGACATGTTTATTGTAAATTGAACGGACATGACTATTAAAAACATAATAGACATGACTGTTAGAAATAGAACAGACATACATGTTACAATTGAACAGACATAACTGTTTAAACTCTATATATTTCCTATTAAAATTCTACAATAGATAATCTTGATTCTAATAGGGCTTTGTTGTATTCTAGAAAGGTTTGTCTATGATTACCCAATACACAAACATAAACTCTTCAAAGATAGTGTTTATTATGCCTCAAAGTCATTACTATTTTTCATTAATTCTAACACTTAATGATATGAACTTAGTTTGATTAGATTTTAGACTATTAAGTACGATTGTTTTTTATTTTTATTAAGTACTTGATGTATCTTATTAAATCAAATTTCATGAAAAAGTTTGAAAACTTTATAAATATTAATTACTTTGAATACATCTTTTACTGACATATATTTAATGTGTATAGATGTTGAAAATGTTAGTGAAAATAATTTATGTATGTAGATAACTGACTCTAAATAATAATAATGATATTGTGTTATTATAAATGGGTCAACCCATAAGTTGACCAATAGGCATGATGGACTGGGCAGTGATTTACTGAGTTATATAATAGACTTTGTTTTGGTAAGACTGTATTTGTGTGTGATTTATTTTTTATTTTTTTTCCATTAGACTAAAACAGAGAGAAAACCTCTTATACTCTCCTAGAAGAGCCCACCCGTAATATGATCTCCGAGTTACTACAGATAATGGTACGCTCTTATTATGTTATTTATATGTTCTTATTACTTATCAAAATTAACAAATACACAAACATAAACTCTTCAAAGATAATGTTTATTACGCCTCAAAGTCATTACTATTTTTCATTAATTCTAACACTTAATGATATGAACTTAATTTGATTAGATTTTAGATTATTAAGTACGATTGTTTTTTATTTTTATTGAGTCCTTGATGTTATCTTATTAAATCAAATTTCATGAAAAAGTTTGAAAACTTTATAAATATTAATTACTTTGAATACATCTTTTACTGACATATATTTAATGTGTATAGATGTTGAAAATGTTAGTGAAAATAATTTATGTATGTAGATAACTGACTGTAAATAATAACAATGATGTTTTATTATTATAAATGGGTCAACCCATAAGTCGACCAATAGACATGATGGACTGGGCAGTGATTCACTGAGTTACATAAGAGACTTTGTTTTGGTAAGACTGTATTTGTGTGTGATTTATTTTTTATTTTTTTCATTAGACTAAAACAAAGAGAAAGCCTCTTATACTCTCCTAGAAGAGCCCACCCGTAATATGATCTCCGGGTTACTACAGATCATGATACGCTCTTATTATGTTATTTATATGTTCTTATATTACTTATCAAGATTAACAAATAATAAAATTATGATTAGAACATTATTGTTCTATTTGTGTTATAATTTTGCATTTGAGATAGTCATAATTTCTAGATTGTTTGGCTTAATTTTTCTAACAAAAAAAATAATTTTAATTATTTAACATTCAAATTTAAAAATAATATGTTGATATTCAAATATGTATATATAAAGATTCAAACATCTTAATCTTTTTTTAAAAAAAAAAACTCCTTGACCCCTCTTCTCCCTCAACCCAGAGAAGTTTGCAATGAGAAAATCTTTCATTTGGATACAAGGAGGCAGAAGCTTCATATCTCTTTTCATTAGAAAAAAAAAAAGAATCATATAGCTAGTACTTAGTCATATAACATCAACTTTGAAAATGTCAGTATATACATTAAGTCTTGTCTAGCTAATTCTTGGCATGTTATAGTCTTCAAAAATTGCAATCCAAACATGGATATATAGAAAATGTATACATGTAATTCTTAATTAGAAAACCATTATTCAATAAAGATGCAAAGTACAAACAAACATTCAGAATTCCACCTGCAGCAAAAGTTCTGTTGGAAATGCATGCATGTCGGCATTGGCATCATATATATTATTGTAACATTCTCCCTTTTAGCATTTGTGGCTGTAAATAATTTCCCCATCTAATCATTTAAATAAAAATGCAAAAGAAGCAAAGAGATCAAAAGATTAAATCCAAAGCTAGCTCCATTTTGGCATCCCCATGTGGACCAAGGACAAGATCGTTGTCCTTTTCTGCTCCAATTTCCAACCCCTTTTTCCATATCACAGCACTTTCATTCATTTGGTCCAACCATATATAAAGAAATATTGAAACAAACACAAAAGACTCGGCTCTTTAACCCTCTATTAGGAAAGCTCACAGATTGCAAAATATAAAAGGCAGCAAGAAGCTGTAGCTCAGTGATGGATGATCAGTATTTTCATACATATCCAGTATCAGATACAAGGAGACATTTTTTAATAAGCGTTTCATATCTCATTATTCATGAATTGCAGTTATAAATAAATTTGTCCTATAAGATTTAAGAGGCTCTATCATACTAAGATTATATATCTTATTATTAATTATCAATAAGTATGATCATATATATTTAGTCATTTAGTGTGATATATTCTTTGAGGAAACTAATAGGTTCATTGAGTACTTGTGGATCACAGAAAGCTATATATCAGCGAAGATGATTTCTTGATGTTCTGCGAAACTTATTTTAATTCAAATATGCTATAGCTTTTTTATGACTTCTCTGTTTAGGTATAATTTGGTCATTCATGAAAAGTGTTCGCGTGTTCTTTTATGGCTGACAATGTTATGCTATGTTTGTGTGTATATTTTGTTGGAACTCATACTATTTTATGTATGAATTCATGGTAAAGTGTTATATTTTTTTATACTAGTATATAAACTTTAAGGTCATGTAGCTTTTAAAATTATATGTTAATAATTAATATAATATAATATAATATAAAAAGATTAGAATGTAGATGAAAATAGTAGGGAGTTCATTATAATTTTACTATTTTTTATTTTAAAATAATATTAATTACTATCATCTCATCTATTTATTTTTGTTAAAATATTTAAAAATAAATGAAAAATTAATATGTACTTGAGTGCATATAAAACAACTGATATGTTCTAACAGTTTAGTAATTTACATGTTAAATTTTAAGTACTAAAATTATTAATAAAAATCATAATTAACCATAATTTTATGCAATTTCCCCATATATATGTAAAGTATAATGTATTAGTGTATTAAGCAATTCAATTCTTTAATTAGACAAACTTTTAGCGACCATGTACTCGGCTCAAGCACTGGCTAGCCCGCCGAATCAGAAGGCCTGCAATGAGACTCTTAATTGTTTTTTTCTAAAAATAAAATTTTCAAAAGAATTATTCTTTCAATGTTTAATGTTGTAGTTCAATTTTTTTTTTTTACAAGTCCACGAACTCGTCTCTAATAAATGAATAAACCAAACTCCAAAGTTTAATAATATGTCACATACAATTAACTTTATCTATTTACTTGCACCTGCTGTTGCACAAAGATCAAATAAAAAAAACTTTTTAGAAAAATAAATTAAGAGGAAAGTAAATTTCCAATATTAATTTAATAAAAAAAGTGACTGTTAAAGAGTAAGAGAGATTAGTATGTAAATATATATGATATATGATGTATGCACATCAATGTCAAAATTTTGAATCTTAATTATATTATATTTTTAAAAAAATTGATTGTAATAAGAATTTTTTTTAACAAATAATTTCTTTTCATTTGAATGCACAAATATGTAGGAAGGACATTCGCGAAAGTCAAACTGCCAATTTGATTTCGTTAACTAAATGAAGTAGTTAAGTAGGTCATTTACACGAAAAACTCAAAAGTTATGACTTATAATTGGAGGCAGTAATTAAATTCAGCAATCAATGAACATTAAAAAACCATAACACACATGAAACCTACGAGTGCAAAGAAGAATAGGGATTGCGCCCCAATCATTGTGCTCCTTTATGGTATCAACTTGTGAATTTCAGAACAACGAAACCACTACATTGAGTGATTACTTAGTAGTTAGTACCTCATAAAAAACTCTTTTTTTTTTTTGTTTTGGTGTTTTCTCCAGACTAAGAAACACTAATTAATTTTCAAGGTTATATATACTCTTATAATATTAAATAATTAAATATTATATTTATTTATATTTTGACAGATAAATAATTAATTGTTGCCTTCAAATAAAAATTATAATTCAACTGTGAATTAAAATTAAATTATGTAATCTTTATCAAAACTTAAAATAATTTATGTGACAAAATATAAATAATAGTTGTACAAATTAAGTACTCAGTATGATACGAATACTGAGAATAAACTCATTAGTCCTAGCTTGTTTGAAACATAAGCTGCCTTAATCAACTTTTAATTAATTTTGCATACATTTTCTTTTGTTTTCTAAAAGCCAATTAATTAACATATCTATAGTGCTGACAACAAAATTAACAGAAGTACATCGGCAAGAGAAGCAAAAATTAGAGAGTAAAGTAACAATTTTTTTGGTTAGATTAATTTAGCTTTAGGTTTTTTAAAATTAACAAATGTTCTGATTAATTTTTTAAATAATAAATTATTTTGCACTAATTTTTAATTTTTTTAAGTAAACATGAAACGTTAAAAATGTTAATTTGTAGTAAATTTTATTTTTCAGATAAAGAGATTTATTTATGCACTTAATATTCGTTAAAAATAAATTATAATAAATTTAGTAATTTAAGGAATAACTTCTTAAAATTTTGTTGAGCAGAGTCAACTTTTCAAAAAAAAATTTATATTATGAAATAATTTCAAAATTTAGATGTATAACAATAAAAAAAATATGATAGAAAATTAGAGAAAATTAAGGATAACAAGATTGAATATATGTAAGTTATTGTAGTTAGTTGAGAGTCTGACAAGGTGTGGAAGTGAAGCACATCGCCAAATGTGCAGTGTGCAGAGAAGAGGTCAAGAGGGACAAGAAGTGCATGGCTGTGCTGCTTCAAAGGTTCCTTTCAGTTTTCAGAGTGACCTTATTACCCTTCCTCCCACCTCACAAGATTCCCCCCCCCCCCCCCCTCCCTCTCCCTCTCCCTCTCTGCCTCCCACGTGCGATGTTGCCCCTTCTCTTCCTTCTCTGTCCCTACAATATTTTCTTACTCTTTTATTATTATCTTCCTCTAGTTATTCTTTTCCTTTCTTTCACTATTCCCTCTCTTTTCCTCCTCCTTTCTGCACCACATTTCTACTTCCGTCATTTTTCTTATCTTCTTCTAATTCTCAACTATAATATATATATATATATATTTTTTATATGACCTCCTGATTTATATCTCATAATTTATGAAAATAAAATATGTATAAATACAAATATACAAACAAGAAAATTAAAAGAATACTAGAATATTTGAGCATGTGATAAGCAATTTAAGGGAAAAAAAATAAAGAGTCCCAAATAAACAATTCTTCCATTTGCACCGCCATGAACATAAAAAAAAAGGTTTAAGTTAAAAAAATACAACATCAAAGTCTTTTCTTCTTATTACTATTCACTATTTTGGAAATTGAAACTCTTAAAATTTTCTCATGTTCCCTCTCAAGTTATTTATTTAGCCCCAAAAAAATAAATAAATTTGTAAATTAAAAACAAAACATATAATCTTCTCCTTGCTGACTATATGCTCCCACCACCAAAGTAACAACCCAATCCTTCATCCCCCTCCCCATGTGTGTCATTCTCCCCCACTTACGTGTACATCCAACTTCATCCACCAATCCACAGCCGCCGCCACTGCCACCGCATTCCGCCACCGCATTCCGACAACCCCTGCTCTCTCTCTTACCCACGTCATCCATTCATTGGTTCACCTATTCTTTTGGCCCTTTCTCTTCTTTCTCTCTCTCACTCTGAAGCACCCACTGAAGTAGCTGGCTTGCTCGCCACTATCTCATAGTTACTACTTCCCCCTTCGTCCTCCTCCTCCTCCTCTTCTTCTCTATCCTTATCTTCCTCCTCTTCGTCTTCCTCCATTGCTTCATTCTCCGCATTTCCCATCATTACCTCCCGCCCCGGTCTTGTATCTTGCTGGTGCTGCTGTTGCGGTGGCCACTGCTGCTCCGGCCGCACCATGAGCGGCGCGGCCATCATGTTTTCCGGCGGCGGCGGCTGCGCGGAAAGCACCTTGAAATTCTTCTGCCTGTATAGAGCATCCAGCTGGTGGAAGTAGGGACAGGTCTTGGAATCTTCTGGCCTCCTCTTGTTGCTCTCCTTAACCTTCTTGAAGTACTTGTTGATGTTCTCCCACTTCTCCTTGCACCTCTTGGCGTTCCGATTATACCCGAGCCTCTTCATCGCGGCGGAGATCTCCTCCCACAGTGGCCCCTTCGGCACGTTCTCCTGGTACTTCGGGTCCAGGTTTGTCCGTAGCTTAATCAGCGTCTCAACCTCCATTTTCGGCCACCTTGACGATGACGCACTCATCGGCGTCGTCGTCAAATTATTGTTATTGTTATTATTATTATTCTCTTCATTCTTCGTCACAATTTCCGTACTCGTTATCGCTTGTTGCGTCGGCGGTGGCGGCGTCGAAAGAACCGAAGTTGGTTGTTGCACCGCTGCAGATTGCGGCGGAGGAGGTTGTGGAGGTGCAGGTGCAGGTGCCGGCTCGGGCTGCTGCGGAGGATTAGTGATGCTGATGTTATTGGGTGGCGGCGGCGGCGGCGGCGTGAGATTGTGCTGTTCGGCGATCTTCTGCAAGAAGGCCATGACGGCGGCGTCTTTGGCGGCGGCGATGGATCTTTCCTGCTCGAGTATTTCTCTCTCCTTGTTGATCCTTGCCATCTCCTGCATTCTCCAAGCTTCTTCCCGAACCATCCTCTCATGCTCGCGCTTCTCTATGGCCTCCAGGAATCTCTTCTGGAGCTCCTCCTGCTTCTCTATCACCTCCTTCATCAGCCCCTCGAAGAAGTCCTTCCACTTGCGCTTCCGCTTACGCCGTGCCTCTATCGTCTCATCCGACGACGTCGACGATGAAGTCGAATTGGATAAGAGATCCGTCGGTATGCTGGCAAAAGAGGGCATAAAAGTAGGGTTCGTTGTCGGTTGTGGTGGAGGGTACAATGGAGGAATTGGAGTGGCCATTGATGGAACAGTGGTGGCAGTAACATGAGGAGGTTGAGGAGGAGGATTAGGCGTCACTGGAGGCACTGCCATTAGTGGAGGAGGTTGAGCGGTGGCGGTGGTGAGGATGACGGAGACGGGGGGTGCAGGTAGAGGAGCGGAATTGGAAGTAGAGGACTGAATAATTAATGAAGAATGAGGGTGGTTGTTGTGATGATCCAGTGCTTCTAATTGATCGAAGAAACGGTACGTTTTGCCGTCTGATTTTCCGGTTCGGCCTTCCTTTGTTCGCTTGTGGTACTTGTACACGTTCTCGAATTTCTCCTTGCACTTCTTCGCGCTTCTATGGTATCCAAGCTCTGCTAGCTTCCTGACATCACCAATGTCCCAACCAACACAAAAAACAGAAGAGAACAATGTTTCTGGGTTTATTTTATCTAAAGAAATTCCGGTGTAATTAAACACAATGAATGAGATCAGGCATTGGGAGCATAAGACGATCAAAATAAAAATATAATATACATATTAAAAAGGAAAGATGGAGAAGTGGAGAATATATTGAACTTCCCATGAATTGATGAACGGAAATGATTCCCATGGAAAACATATGAACCTGAGGTAAATTAGAGGATTGGACAAGCTACCTTAATTTCCCATAAGAGTGGCTAACTGAAACAATAAAGGGGAGAAGAAAATCCTCCTTTGGAGAACTCAATTCCAGTTGGTAATTACATATTGGGAAAATTCAACTTCAATCACAATGAATGTCAGAAAGGCAAATTAAATCAAACCCAAATCATGAATGATGTGGTTTTTTTAGCCTCAAATTCCAAAACAGAAAGTGTGTGTAAAAAAAGGGGAAGATTTAAAGTGGGGAAAAAAAATGCAAAAGGTAATGTAAAAGACTTAAAAATGATATAGAGAGAGAGAGAGAGAGAGAGACGAGAGAGAGAGAGAGAGAGAGATATAATTGAAGCGGAAACCACTGAGAGAAAAAGAGCTGAAAATTTTGGATTCTCAGATCTCAATCCAGCGAAAGAATCATTCAATTATCGGACACCACCGGGACAAGAACAAACGAAGAAATCAAAAATTAAGAATGAATGATTGTGTAATTACCTGGAAACCTCTTCCCACAAGGGACCCTTCACGCTGGCATCACGAAACGCCACGTCCATGTCGGAGCGTATCTTCAGGAGAGCCAGAGTCTCCTGGCGGGGCCATCGGTTGCCACCGAAGCTCCGGTCACCACCACCCTCTTCACCTGAATTGGATCCAACGCCGCCACCACCGCCAGCAGCGACCGCCGACTCACCGCTGTCATGGGCTGCGCCTTCTCCTCCTGCTCCTCCTGGCGCCGCCGCCGATGTAGCAGCAGCAGCCGCCGCCGCATCTCCAGAGCTAGCTCCACCTCCTAACGCAGCTGAGTCCCCCAGCATAGATAGGACTCTAAAATTTTATTTTCCCTCTCTCTCTCTCTCTCTCTCTCTCTCTCTCTCTCTCTCTCTCTCTCTCTCTCTCTCTCTCTATCTTTCTATCTATCTTACAAAACAGCCCAAAGCAGCAATTACAGTATATCTGAGTTGAGTTGAGTCCAGGAGGAAAAAATTAAAATTATAAATCGCGAAAAACAGAGAAAGGAAGAAAGAGAGGGTGGTGGTGAATTTGAAGAATTTCTTGGATGGGTTTTGTTATGCTGAACCCACAATTTTATTTATTTATTTTGGTGGGATCTGCTTGTCAATCTCAAGAATTATTTTTTTTCATTTTCTTTTATTTTATACAGAGTAATAATATTTTTTCCCTTTTTCTCCGTGGAATCTTCAGTCTTTTAGTTTAATTAGCATTTGGGTTGCCTAAATTCACCTGGGTTCTCTCACTGTAATAATAAAAGTGGCACAGAAAGATATATACAGATATTTATTTTATAATCAATAATTCAGAAAATTAAAACATTTTTTTATTATTATTTTAAATAAGGAGATGCAGAGTTCTTTGCACACCTGCACAAAGAGACGATGCTGATAATAAGTTGGTTTTTGTCCGTCCAGCTATATTTAGTTAAAAGCCGCCCCATGTAGGTCAGCTTTTTTTCTTTTCTTTTTCCCTTCCGCCCCTTTCGAAATAATTTTATTTTTGGAATAATTCATTTATTTTCCAGTAATTTTTTTTTTTCTAGAGTGAAGATGGAGTTGAATATGAAGTTTGCTTTAGGGATGTTTTTGGATTTCAGTGGGGATTGGAGCACACACGGTTGAAATGACGGAAATGACCCTAACATGGTTCCTGCATTGACCTTTAATCATTGAGGCTATCCATCGTATATTTTATTTACATCCGGGGGTCACTGATCTGGGTTTGTCTCTCTGCTTTTATATTTTATTTTCTCACAATTTTTTTCTGAACTTACCAAAATACCCCAGGTATTAATGCAGTTCCGTTAATTAGAAAATAATAAAAGTAATGGTTTTCATTTTTTTTCAACTTTGTTAATTAGAAAATAATAAAAGTAATGGTTTTCATTTTTTTTCAACTTTGTTAGGTCTTAGGTGTAATTAACTGTAGCTGTGCTCATTACCAAACATGTGGTTAATTGATAAGAGATTATTTTAATTTAATTAAAAATTTTAAATTTAAATCTCAAAAATATAATTAAATTAAAATTTAATATAAAAAATTTTATTATTTATTATAATTTTATTCAATTATAATTTAAATTAATCGATATTTTTAATTTGATGATCGAGACTGTCGCAATACTCTTCATGTGTGGGCGTGGCCTTTGGGGTCCTACCGTGACAATGACTGTATTAAACTTTGAAAAACCTTCCTACATATAAAAATATATACAGACACTTTAATTTATAATTACAAAAATGCATATTCTAACTTACATATCATATAAAATTAATACTCTCGCACAATTTACCAAAATATAAACAGAAGAAATTAATATAATATAAATAATGAAAATGCGTTAACTAGCTCAATTATACTCGTTTGAGTATAAATTATAACTTTTACCTATTTGTAAATTAATTTTACACCAGCCAGCTGGACGAGACAACTCTAATTTTGACAACTTCTAGTTAAATTAAAGTCATTGATGAAGAGACTTTTGAGTAAAGATGATTTATAGAATAAATTTAATTTTAAAATAATTATACATAAATTTATAACCATATTATTTGAAGATAATTTTATCAAGAAAATATGTTTAATATATCGGTATAATTATTTATAATTTATTTATTTTACTTATTTCTTTTGTAACTGGACTATATATCTGTCTCAATTTTTTTTCATTATGAAGGATTTGTAAATTAGTTGAAAATGATTTTTTTCCTCTCTTTTCGAATGGGAACCGCTGTTGAAAACTGGTTAGATGTAGGTGATGTTATTAGACCAAGCCATTTATGAAATAGAAGTAAATGGTGGCCAATTCTGTTGAATTTGTGACCTACCCTAATAAATGGCATCAAAATTTTGATGGCTGTGATTTTGCCAATATATGTGATCAATTTCAATTTCATGGAACATATTTTGATTTTTTTTTAATTGGGGACCATATATAGAGCCATATTAGTGGTGTGGTGTGATTTTATTAGATATGGTTTCTCCATATATGTTCTATATTTCTATATCAAAGACAATGGCTCCTACCCATACATATATATCTTAATTATGGGCACACATTTTGCTATGCTATATATTATATGCCAACGTTACACATTTCTATTTCAAATTTTAAATTCCAAACCCCCACTCTCTCACTGTGCAATCCCTACTTGAAAATGACTTGCTCTATGTGATAAGGTTGTTGAATGTTGAGAGAGGCTTCTCTTTCTATTATAATTCCCCCATTTTTCAAAATCATTTATATATATATGTTTTGCTTTGTTATCTTTTCTTCTTTTTTCCTTTTTTTTGGGGGGGGGGGGGTGTGTGTGTGTGGATTTGTTATTTTGGATTCAAACCAAACGACCTACTTGTCACTCATTAGACAGGACAAAATGTTTAGTTATAATAATAATTTTTTTAAAAAAAACAGAAGTTTTGCGTTGAAGTATTCATCAAAATAATGTTTGCTGCTTTTTGAGTAAATTATTTTTGAGCGAATTCCTTTTTATGTTGTAGATTTTTGTACTACTAAATGTTTGCAGTGGAAAAATTAGTCAACCCCCCGAAAGTCACGTTTCTCAAGTACGAACAAGGGAATTGGAATTATTGAGTTATATGTAAATTAATATAAAATTAATTAGTATTAGATTATTTTATTGAAGTTATATATCGTGGAATATTTTTATACTTTTTTATTTTACTTTTGGCATAAATGATCCACTAATCAAAGGAATTCTTAGTTAATTAAAATGTGTAAAAAATCGCACCAATACTTAACATCTAAAAAAAAAAAGGTTAGTCGTTTTATTTTTTTCACTTAGAATTATTGAAATTTTTTCCAGGTCAATAATTGAACCTTAAAAAAACAAAAAAAGAGGGAGTGCAAGCACATGTAGAGAGTAGAATGTGAGTGTGTGAGACCCACTCAATTAATAGACCATTTAATGCACAAATCATGAAAGATTAACTTTTACTTGGAGAACTATACTATAAGTAGGTGTAGAAATAATTAAAAAAATATATTACGAAGTAGAAGGGGAATCATCAGGAAGGGTAATTTGGTCAAAGACAATGGTGCAAGAGAAATGAATATTAGGGGTATCATGGTAAATTCACAAGAGGTTGAGCTTAAGTTAGGTTGGCATCAAATGGGAATGGCCATTCCCCTCATTTTATTCTATTTTGGGCTATGGTGAATGAATGATATACACGTAACTGATATTATTTTTTAAAAAAAAAACCTGTAAGTTTTTTTTGAATGATTTTTTTTATAAGATATATGTGATAGGGAAACATGTGGAATCGATTTTTGTTATGCGATTATTCTCACATTTATTTTTGCCAAAAAAATAATTTCTTTTGTTTTTAATTTGTTATCTTTAAATGTTGTCCGAATTAAATTTACTTGAGACACTACAAGAAAAATCGAAATGAGAGACAAAATATAATCTGAAAATTTGAGACAAAAATTAGAGACGGAATATATTCCGTCTTTAAAATGTTAAAAATTCTTTTCAAAATTTAATTTGAAAATTTGAGATGGAATTTGAGACAAAATATATTCTGTCTCTAATTTCATCTATAAAATTTAATCTGAAAATCTGAGACAGATTTTGAGATGAAAAAAAAAGTTCTCTCAGATTTCATCTCAAATTAGAGAAAGAATAAATTTCGTCTCAAATTTATCCTCAAATTTTTGTTTGTCTCACATCGTCCAGTCCAGAAAATCAGTCTTTCACATTTTCCTATATATAGTGCAGTACCCCTCCTTTTCCTATATAGAATACTTTATTAAACACTCTTGTATTGAAAAAGTTAATGAATGAATGTGCCTTCTAATTTAATATTATTTTAGGTGGTTAAAATTTTTTTAAGAGGCCAAATTTAATCTGTTTAATATTCCACTGGCAAAATTTTTTTTTTATTCAGAGAATTAGAGGCGAAATTAGGGACAAAAAAATTTGTCTCTAACTTCATTCCTAATTTTGAGACCAAATATTTTTTTCATCTCAAATTCGTTTGAGACGTTAGGATCAAAAATGAAAAATATCCATCTCTAAATCTACCCTTGATCAATTAGAGACGGATTTTTCCTTAATTATATATGGATTTTTTTGAGTCTGATCCCTTATTTTTTTGTAGTGAGATAATCTTGATAGTATTCTCTCTTGTATTGATTTAGAGGAATCAAACTCATTTTGCTAAAAAAAAGATATACTATATTTTTTAACAATTAAATTAACTCATTTGCGTGATACATTCTTTCAAAACTAATACAAATCATAATATCAAGATGCATAAATTAATATTTTTGGATGATCAATTATATTAACCTTATATAAAAAAATTAATTACTGGCTACTCAAAATTTTTATTTGGATGTTTTAATTTAACTAATAATTTTGTCAAATAAGGTTCTATATATTATTTCTAACAAAATTAATGATATATATATATATATATATATATATATATATATATATATATATATATATATATATATATATACCATGTGAAAGGCACTTAACTTGTATGAAATGATCACCAAACAAGGACCACAAAAAGAACTTAGGGTAAATAAAACCAGTTTCTAATTATTATTCATCAATTATTTTGGCAGCATTTTTTTTTCTCGAGCTCCTTAATTACATGAGTGGAAGTTTCAGATAATTCTTGAAATTTAAAAAAACTATATATGTATCTAAATTAGATCATATTTAAAAGTTTCGAATATTGTTTTGGGATGTATTATTGAATTTCATCATTAAAAAAATTGGAAAAGTAATGATTTCAAAATAAAAATGATTTTAATTAATAAATTGCACTTGCTAATTAATACTCTCTCAGTTTCATGTAGCCAGGTTTATGTTTTCTGAATTAGCAGTTTAAGATTCAGAGACTTAAAGCAAATCCTAGTCCCACAAGCCATTTAATTATTTTGGTATTCCCTCATCGGCAAATATTTTTAAAGACACAATCACACATGCATATGTCTGTTTTTGTTATATTTTCTGGCCACTCCTCTCTCCTTTTGTTTGTTCAACATGTGGGGATGGAATATGGGACTGGCTAATATTAATTGTGAATAAAATAAAGAAAGGAGCTACTTCTTGTACACAAAAGTCGGCATCTCATCATAACATTTGCCATACCTTTTTCTAAATTTTCCCCCTTTAATTCTTTCTTTCTTTCTTTCTCCCTTAAAATATATAAATACATACATATATATATATATATATAACTTTGCTTATGCACATTGCTTGTCTTGCAAAACATCAAAACAGATTTTTACTGGTTGAGCTCAATATATGTCTCATTTGCTTTGCTGGCAGAGCTTCTCTCTCTCTAGCTGTATATAAGGACATATGCCTTGTGCAACTTCTCTTCTTAGCTGTTAGAGAGAGAAAGTGAGAAGATGCCCTACCCACTATGCCCACTATTTTGGTATTTTACAGCCTAACAGATACCATATCTCACAACTGTAATTTTCTCCCTTTATATATATTTTTGGTTTAAACTACTCATTTTTTAAATTCACTTAAATCCTTCTAATTTGGTTCAACTCGTTACAAATATGTAAAGTTTTCTTAATATATTTTTTTTTTCACAAAATTTGAACTTGAGACTATACTTTAAAAAAAATGAAAATGTTGAATCACCCGAACTAACTAAATATTGGTGTTTGTATATATATATATATATATATATATCTACAGTACACTTATTTTAATTTTCTTTTGTATAAATTCAATTTAGTATGTCTTGCATGATAATTTTATATACAAACAAGCGAGATTTATTATATAAATAATTTTTAATTTATTATAATGTGTTTTAGGATATGTATGGGCATGAAGATCTGCAGTATATATACAGTGAGAGATTTTTATAAATATATAATTGGCGGCAAATCTCATAATGCAATGGTATTGGTAGGTTCCAGAAGCAATTATATATTCATTTCATTAAAGTTGTGATGGAACAGGTTGACTATATTTTGTGAAAGCATATTCATATCCCCCATTATATGTTGAAAAGCTGATCAACAACAACAACAATTTGTATGTATACCAGTAAACAAAAAAGAGTGGGAAATGAAAAGTAAACAAAACAAAATTTCAAACAGTATTGGACTAGTTTTTAAATCCAAAGAAGCACCCACAAAAAGCCATACTCCAATTAGTTATGAAGTTAATTATCACAATTGTTGAAATAGGGTCTATAGAGGGGGCGACAGGCTGAGAACATATCTAATCAACCAGTGATGGTTTTTTTTTTTTCTCCACACAAAACATTGAAAATGGTTTAGCTTGATTAATATCGAGTGTACAAGGGATATATATAACTGTGAAATTTGATTAATTATAAATGATTTGTTTCTGACTTTCCTCTCATAAACCCAGGAGGTGAGAGAGAGAGAGAGAGAGAGAGAGAGGAAGTCAGTTATACAAGGAAGTTGAAGGATATTTCATTGTAAATTTATATTTACAGCCATAAATTAAGAGCAACTCTATATTTTTAAATGTTCACATGCAATGAATCTAATTAATAATCATAATAAACTTTGCAAGTAGCTAGATGGCAACTTTTCTAATTAGGTCTTGAGATTTCAATAATTATTTTTATATAGACAGATACATTGTATATGTACAACCAAGTGCATGTGTGTCTGTGTATATATATATATATATATATAGACACACATAACAGTAAAAAAAAAAAAGGAATTGTAGTTATTCACAACCTATTAAAGAAAGCATCATCACGAATGTTATATTATATAACCTCAAAGTAAGAACACAAAAAAAATTTGATAGAAAAACTGTAAAAGGGAGTAATAAAAATGGGGAATAAGTTTACTGCTGGTGATTTTGTCCTTTTACAGCAGAAACAACATGCTTCAACAGAACATTAATTTCTGATGGAAGGTAAAAGTAAAAAAAATATAAATAAATAAATAAATAAACATATTCACTTCTATAGCATATTATATATGTATATATATTTTGGCAATTTGGCATGGTTATAATTAAGATGAAGAAAGAACAAACTGCGCCTCATACTTTGTTTCTAGTATAGAAACTCTCTTTAAATGCAATAAATAGTGCCACTGCAGACAGCCCCTCAAGACAAGGAAGTTACTGAATACAGGAGAGGCAAAAAATATGGGGATAGTGGTTGTAATTTTTGCTGAGATAATGGAAAAGAAAAAGAAGGCAAAAAATAAAAAAGAAGAAAAAGAAGAAGAAAAGATATATATACACATATGCACTCATTAAATACACAACCATATATGTGGATCTGGGAGAGAGTTTATATTTTACAGAGGACCCATATAAATGGGAAAAAAAGAAGGGTTTTTTTTTTTTTAACATGTAGACAAAAGGGTTTACTTCACATGGGGTGTGCATGTGATGTGAATGTACACTTACATCTTCTGTCTACCATGTGGATTAACCCTTAGATTTATCTGTCTCCAGCTAAGCAACCCACCTAGTTGATTCTCTCTTCTTCTCTTCCTTCAATTCCTTCTTTCTCTCTCTACCCACTCTTCTTTTCCTTTTATATATATTGTTGTCCAAGTTATATTAATATTTATTAAATCCTCACAAATTACACGCCACATTTCCCAAACACCCTTTACTTCTCAGGTTATCTCTCTACCGCTAAAAGATATGGTTATTTTCCCCCCTAGCTATATGGTTCCTTTTTATCTGTCATTTTCTCTATCAAGTATCAACCTCTTGTTGCAAGTTGGAGAGGAGACATCAAGGGGTAAAAACATAAAGAACTTAATTAGGTGAAGTTTTTTAAGGGCATGGTTTGGATTCATGAGAATTTGCAAGGGAAGAGGAGAAGTGAAATTTAAACTTAGATATCTTCTTTAATTTAAATTTAAATTAAACATTTTTTCTCATTAATTATTTTCAATCCAAATACATTCTAAAAGGAAAATGTTAAATAATAATAATAATAATAATAATAATAATAATAATAATAATAATTTCAATTTTCTCTTTTCAATAATTTTTTAAACATATTTCAAGTGTTTATTACGTACTATCATGTTTCTAATAAAATCATAACATATAAGAATTCTCTGGAAAATACCCAATCATAAAAGACATTTCTTTGTTTTATTTTATTACAAAACTCAGTAATAACAAACTACTTAAAATTACACTAGAATTTTGTACTCGCTATTAATTGCAAATTTATCATTAACTTTACACGAGTGACACTTGTCCTCTCTTCTTTCCCTTATATAATTAGCACTACAATGATTAATCCTGCAAGGAATTGAGCTGCTATATATAAAGTAAAGTTGTATGTATCTTTAACGGACCTTATCAAAAGTTAATGACTATATTTATTTGAAGCTAGGTTCCTTAGTGGTGTGTTCAACCTCTCTTTTTTATTATATTTTCCTATAAGAAAGCTTCTTTTCTAAATAATTAATAACTAGTTTTAAAGCTTTAACTGGCCAGTTCAAATGTGGTAGATAGTGGGAGAGTAATTTGCAAGCAATCATAACCATGTGCAAAAGATTTAGTCTTTAATAAATGATATATGTTTATGCTTATTATTGCATCTCTGATCACTTATAAATTATAAGTTACCGTCAAGAAATTCCTCCAAGTTTTATATCATAGATTCATTGGAACATGAAAAAATGTGCTTACCACGCGGTTAATTAATAAAATCCTAAGCGGTCCCAAGGTTTATCAATTATTATAATAATTAACTGAAATTATATCAATCTTCCTTTAGTTTAGATAAAAGTACATCTAATACTCTCTTTATTTACAGATCTCCTAGTAATTTAATATATACATATACATGCATCCATGCATACATACATACATATATAAGACTAATTATTTATTGATTTGGTCCCTTGAATGGTACAATTAGCTCAATTTGTCCCCTAAAAAATTAAGTATTTTAATTTAGTATTTAAAAAATTTATTTACCTCAATTTTATCCCTTTATTTGTCAGAATGAGACTTTTGGCAATAAAAATTTTGAATTTTGAGAACAGTAAGTTTTTCGATTTAGCAATTACAATAACTAAATTAAGATAAATATAATATTTTAAGGACTAAATTTAAACATTTAATCTTTTAAGGATTAAATTGAGACAATTGTAATCTTTTAGGGATTAAATTCGTAGTTTACTCTATATATAATTATTGTACACAAAATTAACTTTATTAATAGAAAGTAAGTTAAAAAAACAGTTTTGTAATATATATTATATGTTAGGATCAAGTGTAATTTAATTAAGCTCAGAGGAGATTACCATAATTATTCTAATTAATTGGTATTTTTATGGGTAATTAAGAAACCAGATCAACAGCTTCAAATACCAACACTATAACTAGGCAACCCTAATCTTTTATTTTATTCTTTGGGGTGGGTGCGTGATGACTGATGATGATGCTAACCCTAATCAGGAACCATATTAATTTAAACAAGATGGTCACTGTAAAGGGTCCCAACGTGTGGGACCTGAGAAAGAAAGCACTGTAAAAGCTTCATATTGAGCAAGGAAGGTGGGAGGACCCATATTCCCACAAACAACAACTTACAATAGCACCAACAAATGGTGACTACTGCATAACACTACAACACATTAATTCCTTCACTCACGTCCATTTCTTCTTTTTTTTTTTTAGAAAAAAATATTTATTTCACTTTTTTTCCTCTCTCTTTTATTTTTTCCCTCATATCTACTTCTTTGATGTAATACCTATATGGATAATGGGATAAGCTTTTCTGCCAATGGACTTTATATAAGGGTAGTGTGTTTCATATATATATATATATATATATATATATATCTCTCTCTCTCTCTTCCCCCGTTATCATCTCGAACGGACCACAATGGAAAATAACCTCACGAATTTCAATTATATATATATGTTGAGAGTAAAATTTTGCTTTATCAAATTCATTTAGAAATTTAATTAATTTTTTTAAAAAAGCTAGTGTAACTCCTAACCGTATAATGCCAAAGCAAAGATAATAAATTTTATAAATAAGTTGAGAATATTTAGAATGCTAACCTTTTCTCTTTATTAATAGGAAAAGTATTGATATAATTTTTTATTATTTTTTTATAAAAATTCTATGATAAATAAAAAAAAGCTTTTGATAAAACTCAATTATTTATTATTTTATATGTGTGCGCGTGTTTTTTTGCCCTTTATTTTAATGCAAACAGGGAAAGAAAACTAAACAACATAGTACCTACAGGTTTAAGGATTTTTATTCAATTATTAATATCATAACACAATTGAGTAAAAACTTGTAAAATAACTGTTTTTAATCAACGATTAAAAATAAAACAAGAGGTAGCATATGAGGCATGCATGTGAGGGCCACACAAGGAGGAAAAAAAAAATTGTAAAAGTAGTACGTGCTTCATGCCGTCATAAATACATAAGAGTTAAAAACAAAAGGTGGAATTAAACGGTAATAATTGCAAAAGCAACGGAAGGTGTCGCTGTTATTGAAGGACGTAAATATAGCTATGGCGCCGCCATTGGTATATATGCCATTTTTCTAAGGGTCAAGCGGTGCGTTTCAAAAGGCCATCCCTTTGACTTCTCATGGGCTCTGTTTATTAATGCGAATTGTTTCTTTATTTGCCAAGTAACACACGAGAATTATCAATTGTGTGAGCCCCACACACACACGAGAATCGTCAATTGATATGAGTCATACACAGTTTGTAAAATTTATATCAATTGAACGGTTTTTGTGTTCCAAACGCACATTTGATAAATAAAGAAATCATGTACATTTATAAAATTTATCTATTTGGAATTTCCTTCCGATTATCTGATGTCACTCGCATTAAGTTAATATAAAGAAAAAAATTTGGGTGAAATTTATTAAATTTTCTTATTCTCCAATTATAACATAATAAATATATAGTTTTTCAATCAATATAATCTTTTGAAAATTAATTTTATATTTCATACAATTCATCGTTGCACGATTGGTTTTTTAAAAATTTTTATACATATTTTATTTTAATTAAAAAATTTGATAATAAATATTGTATATAAACTTCTCCTAAATTAAATATCGCCAAAACATAAAAATTTTAAATTTAGGCATACACAGCAATTCGGTTCAGATTTTAAAAGGGGAAAAAAAAAAGGTCCAACCATGGTTTAAACTTGAATTAAAACTGGATCTTTTATCGGAAAAATTATGAAAAGTTTTCGCTTGTATTATTTAATCATTTAAAATTTTATTGTTTAAAATTCCACTAGGGAGCAACTGAGTTTTGCTAGTATAAGCTGATGGATATTTTTCAAGCATATGAAAGGATGATATATTCATTATATTTGACCCAAAACTGCAGCAATTTAATTAGTATGTTTTAGTATGGGATATCCTAATTAATAGACGTTTAATTATTTAAAGGTTCAACATTTTTTATTAAATATCCAAAAAATAAATTATTAAAAAAAACTCATGATCTTGATGATGATAAAAATATACTAAACATACTTTATATAATCTCTTATTAGTAAATTTCTAAATTTTGAAAAAACAAATATACCTCAAGTGTATTTATTACGAATTTATTGAGTAGAAGAAAAGAATGTTGAGGAATACTAACTAAAGGCTTTTTGTTTTCTCAGAGACAAAATTATTTAGTATTGATTTAAGTATTAATTATGGAGAAGCTAATATGTAGATCTCATCACTAATCTTATTGAAAAATTTAAATAAAGACTTTTTTGAACTCCTTAACGCAACTTTCTGTTCAAATATATATTGGAACATTCACTCACACTTCTTCAGGTCCCGTATTTTAAAGTTCATATTAAATCAGATTAAAATAAAATTACCAAAATGTCGGAGTTAAAATTTTTAATGTCAAAACTTACTCTTTCTAAATGGATTCTAATTTTATTTGTTTAAGAAAAAACAAATTAACTCAATAATTTATTTCAAGGCTTCCGGTCAAATTTTCATTCAATACGGCTCAACTATTAACTATATATTATATATAGGTTGAATTAATCTGCTCTTTTTAATATAAAATTACCGCGTCTTTTGCATGTCTTGGAAAGAGATTGCAATTGCTTTCACTTTTGGGTAAAATAAATTTATTAAATTTTCTTTATTCAATCATAATTTTATTTTCATGCAATTTAATTTGATTCTTAATTACCTTTTTTTTTCCTCCCACCCTCCTCTACATATTTTTCTCTAGCTAGTACACAGGCATGCATGCCAATTCCTAGTTTGCAGTTTGCAGGGAGAAGCCTTGCAAAAAAAATAAATAATAAATTAAAATTGAAATTAAAATAAAATTAAAAACAATAAAATAGACACCAGAATTAAAAAAAAAAAGATTGCTTTTTCAAATCAATCCTGAAAGTAGCATTTATGCTGACTATTATTCAACCCAGCCACATAACTCATCCCTCAATGCTTTCAGCAAAACTCTAGTGATATCAATCCTCCAAAATAAACATTTTAAATATATCATTGGTAGATTTAGCTGTTTTGACATTTATTTTTTGAAAAAAAAAAGAAAATTTTGAATTCAGATTTTGTGAATTAAACGAATTAATAGAGAGACTTTTATATTTTTATAATTTCATCCTGCTTAAACTAGATAAATCAAAATACAATAAATATGTCAACTTAAGAGAGAATTTTATATGTCTGAAACTGCAATCAGCATTGAAGCTCTCAAGTCTCGAGCTGACAGAAGCTTTCTATGTCCACAATTGATGGAGTCACGCCTGACGCAATTAATGGTCAATATGTCAACTAAAGGGTTTTTATAGCTAATCCACACATGTTTAAGAATTCAACATGTGACCAAAAAATATAAGAAAAATAATCAATTTGAAGAGGCTTTTGATCATACTAGAAAGTTGCAAGTCTGTGTGTCAACGTCTCATAGAATGAATCACCGGTGAAGTAAGATAAACATTAATACTGTTCTACCACAACTGATTGAGAAGATAATTTGTCAAAGAAAACTATATAATCACCAATTAAAAAGAATATTCCTTTGAGAAAAAGCAACGGATATAGTTTGAATGGAAGATAGAAGATCTTAGCAGTTGCCATCAACACACAAAGAGGACAAGACAGTACATTAACTCATGCACAGAGAGAGAGAGAGAGAGAGAGAGAGAGAGAGAGAGAGAGAGAGAGAGAGAGAGAGAGAGAGAGAGAGAGAGAGAGCCAACTGCTATTTACTATTTAGTTCATCAAAGCACAAATATTCAACGTTGGCTTCATATTAGTCACAAAAGAATAAAAGGCAGCTTCATGTGTTACAAAATAATAATCATCTTGTACCTCACATTAATTCACTTGACTCTGACATTGTGGAACCACTGAACAAAACCGGGGCACATATATATCTAAGAAGAAGAAGGAGAAGAAGAAGGATAATTATTTAGTAAATAAAGGGCAAATAAATTTTATTTCCCAATCACACAACTCCCGACTCTTAGCATTTAATATATTTGGCAAAACTCTCCTTTTTAATTGACTATCCTATCAATTAAACTAACTTTTTTCATAATATGCACTTCTTTAAAATATAACTCGTGGTCTGCTGCACAGGGGAACAACCCTCAGGATATGAATGAAGTTGAGCAAATATATCTGGAATCACCAGAATACAATAGTAACAAAGCTGTCTAAAAAAAATATATTAGTGTTCATGATAACTATTCCCCCACCCCCCAAAAAGAAAAAGAATTACAGGGCAGGCACAGTAATCTAAAATAAGTACAGATTTGATTAGTCCACTAAAGTTGTGTTCACAAGGACATGTCAGTGAAGTGTACTAATGGCAGCGACAATTATACAAGACGTGGTAGTATCAACTATCAACTGTATGTCATTTATATATGTTTCATTCAGTTGGAGCATCACATTAAAAACTAAAAGTACGAAGCCACAGCAAAGTAAAGGCTCTTCATGCATCACATTATTCTTCTCCATGTTTTTTTTGGAAAATAGCTGAAAAAATTTAGATTTTGATCAAATCAAAGCTTGAATAAAAACAAGTTAAAATTTTTTAGGAGCAAATTAAAGTTTGAATAAAATCAATTATTTAAAATCTTGATTTTAAATTCTAAACTAAACATCGTTTAATTGCTGTTAACTTTTGACTTTGAAGCTTCCATCTATTTTTCGAATTCCCCCTTGTGAAGTAGAACCAAGAACAACACGTGAACCATTAAATTGAAAATTATGCTATAAAAGAGTGTTATGCTTGGATTTTATGCATTTGTTATCTAGCTAGCATGACCACATAGGAAGTAGACCTTTGCATTATAAATGAACTGTCATTATCCTATCCAAGTATAGTTAAGGCTGAATATCTAAAAAGATGTTCATAGTCCTAACCTCCTCCTCCCTGTAACCATGAGTGTTGGACCATAATTGATGTTAAAAGAGGTACTAGAAAAGCATAAGTAGCAGGCATAGGAGTGTGAATAATATTATTAGATCATTAGGGCATTAAGCCCTTAGAGGTGAAAAAACCTAAGGTTGTAGTTACATGGACAATTACTCAAGCATATAAAGAAGAAATTAATCTGATAGGAGATAGCAATCTAGAAAAACAGAATTGCTTAATTATAATATGTAAAAATTTGAATTGTAACATCCATAAAATATAAAAGCAGAACTCTGTGAATGGGCGATTCATTCTTTAATTTAATTATAAAAAATAAAAATACATAAATATGACCAATGAGCTTTAGTTTAGTGTTACCATTATTAGAGTCGTCTTCAGGGTTGAAAGGTACAACAATAACAACAAAGCCTTATCCCACTAGGTAGTGTCGGCTACATGGATCGCACGACGTTATTGAGCTCTATCAATGACTAACTCTTTATGGATCTCATTTACCAGAAGATCCCGCTCAATAACTTCGTTAAGTATTCTTATTGGTTTTTCTCGACCTTTTTTTATAGGACTCCAAACTATCTGTTTAACTCTCCTTACTGGCGCTTCTATTGGTCTTCTTTGAACATGTCCAAACCACCTTAAATGGTTTTCAGTCATTTTTTTTTAATAGGTGCCACTCTAACTTTCCCTCGTATACGATCATTACGGATCATATCTCTTCTTGTATGATCACACATTCAACGCAACATCCTCATCTCCGCTACTCCAATTTTATGCTCTTGTTGTCCTTTCATCGCCCAACATTCGCTCCCATATAAAATCGCAGGTTTTATAGTAGTATGATAAAACTTTCCTTTGAGTCTATCAGGTACTTTCCGATCACAAACAACTCCTGATGCCATTCTCTACTTTAACCACCCAGCTTGTATCCTATGTGTCACATCTCCAATAATTTCACCGCCATCTTGTATGACAGATTCCAGATACCTAAACTTTAACACTTGTGATACAACATTATTTCTAATTTTAACTTCCAACTCGTTTCTAGCTTGTCGCTTATTAAACTTACAATGCATATACTCTGTCTTACTCATGCTCAGACGAAAACCCTTCAATTCCAAAGTAGTTCTCCATAACTCAAGTTCAACATTAATCTATTTCCTTGACTCTGTTATGAGAACAACATCATCAGCAAAAAGCATGCATTTAGGAATTTCTTCTTAAATATGTTTTGTCAGAACATCTAAAACCAAGTCAAACAAATAAGGGCTCAACGATGATCCCTGATGTAGGCCAATCTTAATAGGGAAGTCTCTAGTCTCTCTTCCAGACGTTCTCACACTAGTTGTAGCCCCCTCATACATATCTTTTATAACTCTAATATACGCAACCTGTACACGTTTCTGTTCCTCATAAGCTTTTTCTAAATCAATAAACGTTATATGCAAGTCTTTTTGTTTGCTCCGATACCTTTCCATCAACCCTCTTAGAAGATAAATAGCTTCCATAGTTGATCGTCCTAGTATGAATCCAAATTGATTTTTTGAAATACTCATCTCCATTCTTAACCTACGTTCAATCACTCTTTCTCATAAAATACCAAGTTAATTAACAAAAAAGAAAGAAAGCAAGAAAGACAAACAACAATATCAATTCATATCCAAAAACCTCCAAAAGTTTCTTTTTTCAAATAGAAAAGGAAATAAATGGAAGGCAATGCACAAAGATACCAAAACCAGAAGTTATCGCAATATCAATTCATATCCAAAAGCCTCCAAAAGTTTCTTTTTTCAAATAGAAAAAGAAATTAATGGAAGACCATGCACAAAGGTACCAAAACCAGAAGTTATGGCAATCAAAATTTGAGAGTACAAAGAAAACAAAGCTAAATCTGTAATTAACAGCAACTATAAATTGGAAACTGCAACCAACATGTGTTCCATCTCAATCAGTATTTGGTTAAGGCAGTCAACTAATCTATACTCGCTTCGACTATTTATCTTTTCAACAATGTGTTGGGAAAAAACGGTGGTGTGCACAGAATCAAAATAATTCCACAGACCCAGGATAATTCCCAAAATACAATAAACAAAAATAACACCAAAAATTTTAGCGTGGAAAACCTAAATTAGGTAAAAACCACGGGACCCGTAGGCCGCTTAAAATCTTCCACTATAGTAATAATGGGAATACAATCTTCACCCTTAGGTGGACCTCTCACTCACAAAAAATACTACAACAGTATTTCTTCAATTTGTGAACAATAACCCTCACAAATTGGACTCACTATTTTTCTTCTCAAAAACTTTCTGAGGCACTCTCTCTATTTTTCTTCTCACTTTTTCTCTCAAAAATGAGGCTTCTCTTCTGGGATGAATGAAGGATTAATTGAAGGATGCAGAGGGATGAATTTTGAGGGATGGTGAGACTCTTATTTATAGAGTCATTTGATGCATCTCCCCTCTGTCGATGGCTTTCTTCACGCGCAGCCTCCCCTCTTTTTTCCTTCAAACGGTGCCTAACTTTGACAAATTTTCTCTTGTGGGCCCCACAAATTTTGTTTTTTATGACTTTGGAGTAAATTACAAAATTTGGTTACAACTTTAGTTAAATTGTAATTTGGCCCCTAGGGCCCCACTTATGGAGGGACCCACTTATGGAGGGACCCACTTTTCAATTCTCCCCCTCCCGACCTAAGTGGGGGGTTCCACCAATCCTGCAGCTGATCGACAATATTCAAACTTGCTTTTTGGAAGAGTCTTAGTTAACATATTAGATCCATTTTCATCTGTATGGATCTTTTCAAGCTGTAGTAGCTTCTTCTCCAATGCACCTCTTATCCAGTGATATCTCATATCAATGTGCTTCGATCTTGAGTGAAAGGAGGCATTCTTTCCAAGGTGAATTGCACTTTGATTGTCACAAAATAGCTCATCCTTTTCTTGGTGGAAAGTAAGTTCATTTAAGAACCTTTTCATCCATAGCAACTCCTTACTGGCTTCAGTTGCTGCGATGAACTCTGCTTCAGTGGTGGATAGTGCAACACACTTCTGTAATTTTGACTGCCATGCCACAGCTCCCCCTGCAAAAGTGATCAGGTAGCCCGAAGTAGATTTTCTCGAATCTATGTCGCCGGCCATATCTGCATATGTGTATCCAACTAACACAGGTTTGGTATCTCCAAAACATAAACATATTTTGGAAGTACCCCGAAGATACCTGAATATCCACTTTACTGCAGCCCAATGTTCCTTTCCAGGTTTTGAAAGGAATCTACTCATTACTCCAACTGCATGAGCAATATCCGGCCGTGTGCACACCATGGCATACATTAAACTTCCAACTGCTGAAGCATATGGAACCTTGTCCATCTCTTTCTTTTCTTCATCTGTGGAAGGGCACTGCTTAGAACTTAGCTTAAAGTGATTAGCAAGAGGACAACTAACCGCTTTAGCTTTGTCCATGTTGAACCTTTGAAGTACTTTCTCAATATACTTCTCTAGTGACAACCATAATTTCTTGGCGCTTCTTTCTCTAATTATCTTCATGCCAAGAATGTGTTTTGCTGGCCCTAAGTCTTTCATAGCAAAAGACTTGCTCAACTGCTTCTTCAAGTCATCAATTCTAGAAATATTTTGGCCAACAATCAATATGTCATCCACATAGAGCAATAAAATAATGAAATCATCATCAGAGAATTTCTGCACGAACACACAGTGATCTGAAGTAGTCTTCTTGTAACCATGCTCCCCCATAACAGACTCAAACTTCTTATACCACTGTCTTGGTGCTTGCTTCAAGCCGTACAGGCTTTTCTTCAGCTTGCAAACATAGTCCTCTTTTTCTTTTTGCTTGAAACCCTCTGGCTGCTCCATGTATATTTCTTCCTCCAAATTATCATGAAGGAATGCAGTTTTGACATCCATTTGCTCAACCTCAAGGTCAAGGCTTGCTGCTAACCCTAGCACTGTTCGAATGGATGTCATTTTCACCACTGGTGAAAATATCTCATCAAAGTCAACCCATTTTCTTTGGCTGAATCCCTTGACGACCAATCTGGCTTTGAATCTTGGATGGGAACTGTTCTCATCATACTTAATTCTGAAGACCCATTTGTTCTTCAAAGCCCTTTTGCCTTTTGGCAGCTTCACCAGTTCAAAAGTTTTATTCTCAAGCAATGATTTCATCTCATCTTGCATGGCATCAATCCACTTCTTCTTGTGTTCATCATCCATTGCTTCTTCGAAGCTTTCTGGTTCTCCCCCGTCAGTTAATAACACATACTGATTTGCAGGGTATCTAGTAGAGGGTTGTCGAACTCTAGTAGATCTTCTCAATTCTGGAGAACCCATTGGAACTGGTGGTTGATCATGAACACCATTATCATCATCGGAATCTTCTGATGGAATCTCAACGGGAGCATCTGGATTACCTATCTCAGGCTGATCATTCTGTATTTCATCTCCAACTTGTCTTGGCACCAGTGTTGGAGGAATAACTTCCGAACCAGTTGAATCACCATTGGCTTTAGAAATATCTTCAATGGTATGATCTTCAATGAACACAGCATCACGACTCCTGACTAGTTTCTTCTCTACTGGATCATAAAATCTGTAGCCAAACTGATCTTGACCATATCCAATGAACAAGCATTGTCGTGTCTTACTTTCAAGTTTGGACCTTTCATCCTTTGGAATATGTACAAAGGCTTTGCATCCAAACACTCGCAGATGGTTGTAGGAAACATCTTTTCCTGACCATACTTTTTCTGGAACATCTAGCTTTAAAGGGACACAAGGTGAGCGATTCAGCACATGTATTGCTGCTAGTAAAGCCTCACCCTAAAATTTCTTTGGTAACTTTGCATGAGAGAGTAAACATCTGACTCTCTCCATCAAAGTTCTGTTCATCCTCTCAGCCAGGCCATTCAGTTGCGGTGTTTTTGGAGGCGTTGTCTGATGTCGAATACCATGCTCTTTACAGTAGGCATCAAAAGGTCCAATGTATTCTACACCGTTGTCTGTCCGGATGCATTTTAGCTTCTTCCCAGTTTCTCTTTCAACTGAGGCATGAAACTCTTTAAAGACACTCAGCACTTGATCCTTTGTCTTTAAAGTGTATGCCCATATCTTCCTTAAATGGTCATCAATGAAAGTCACAAAGTACTGAGCACCACCAAGTGACTTTAACATTGTCCACATAAATCTGAATGTACCAAATCCAGTACATTCGCCATTCTAGAAGGAGGGTGGCTTTTGAACGTAGCTCTATTCTGCTTTCCTGCCAGACAATCATCACACTTCTTTAAGTGAACTTGATCCAAACCAGGTAGAGCATTTTTCCTAGTTAAATGGATCATGCTCTTCTCGCTCATGTGACCAAGACGTTTGTGCCATAGCTCAACTGTACTATCATTCTCCGTTGTGTTTACAACATCCTTGGAGAGCTTTGCTTGCATAATGTACAGTTTAGAGTCTTTGTTCCCTCTGGCCACCACCAACGATCCTTTGGTGAGCTTCCATTGGCCATTAAAGAAGGTATTGCAGAAACCTTCATCATCTAGCTTGCTTGTTGAAATCAGATTCAGGCGCATATCTGGAATATGCTTCACATCTTTCAGGACTAATCGCGTACCATTCTCCGTCTTTAAACAAACATCTCCCTTACCTGCAATTATTGAAAGATTATTATTTCCCATTCTTACAGCACCAAAATTGCCTGGTGTGTAAGATGAGAAAAATTCCTTTCGAGATGTAGCATAAATGGTGGCACCACTGTCAATCACCCAGCTTGTCTCATGGGTTGTAAGATTGACTACATCATCATCATAGACAATGTTGAACTCCTCAGCAACATCTGCTTGCTCATCATCACTACTGTTGTTTTTCTTCTGTCCTCTGCCTTTGTTCTTTTCCTGATCCTTCTTGAACTTACGGCAGTGTATCTTGATGTGACCCTTCTTTTTACAGTAATGGCATCCAACATTGGCATATCTGTTGGATTTGCCTCTGCTCCTTCCTCTAGGTTTTTGATCCTTAGACTGGTTCCTCCCCCTGAAGTCTGAAACCAGAACATCTGGTTGTGATGAAGAAGATGAGCTTTGAGATCTTCTTCTCATTTCTTCATTTAAGATACTGCTTTTAACAGACTCCATATTAACTACACCATCAGGTGCAGTGTTGGTGATGGAGATCTTTAGAGTCTCCCACGACTCTGGTAGAGAGCCCAATACCAGCAAAGCAAATATTTCATCGTCCAGATTTATGCCCATTCTGGACAGTTGATCTACGACCCCTTGCATCTCATTTAGATGATCTGCTACAAAAGTCCCTTCCCTGTATTTCAACTGCGTCAATTTGGTTAAATAAAATAATTTATTGTTACCAGTTTTTGACGCATAAAGCTGTTCAAGCTTATTCCATAGCGTCCGGGCATGAGTCTCATTACAGATGTGGTTGTATACGTTGTCTTCGACATATTGTCGGATGAAACCGCATACCTGCTCATGCTCAAACCCCCATTCCTCATCCGTCTTGCCTTCAGGTTTATCTGATGTAAACACTAGTAGATGCATTTTCATCACAAATAGGAGATCTTTCATCTTGCTTCTCCACATGTGATAATTTGTGCCATTTAGGCTGATCATTTTGATGTTTCTTGTCTCCATTGAGATCAGTAGTCAAAGTTTTAACTGATCCCAAAACTTTTCTGGCAGTGAATAGTACCTCCGTACGTATAAACAGTACCTCCGTATGTATGAACAGTACTTACATATATATGAATAGTATTTCTGTACATATGAATAGTACCAGTATGTATGAATAGTACTAATACGTATAAAAATACTAGTATGTATGAACAGTACCTGTATACATAAATAGTATTCATAAGTCTTCGTACAGTATTTTTGAATAATACTCGTACGGTATTCTTTAATGGTACTCCAACCAGAAGCTCTGATACCACTTGTTAGGAAAAAACGGTGGTGTGCGCAGAATCAAAATAATTCCACAGACCCAGGATAATTCCCAAAATACAATAAACAAAAATAACACCAAAAATTTTAGCGTGGAAAACCTAAATTAGGTAAAAACCACGGGACCCGTAGGCCGCTTAAAATCTTCCACTATAGTAATAATGGGAATACAATCTTCACCCTTAGGTGGACCTCTCACTCACAAAAAATACTACAACAGTATTTCTTCAATTTGTGAACAATAACCCTCACAAATTGGACTCACTATTTTTCTTCTTAGAAACTTTATGAGGCACTCTCTCTATTTTTCTTCTCACTTTCTCTCTCAAAAATGAGGCTTCTCTTCTGGGATGAATGAAGGATTAATTGAAGGATACAGAGGGATGAATTTTGAGGGATGGTGAGACTCTTATTTATAGAGTCATTTGATGCATCCCCCCTCTGTCGATGGCTTTCTTCACGCGCAGCCTCCCCTCTTTTTTCCTTCAAACGGTGCCTAACTTTGACAAATTTTCTCTTGTGGGCTCCACAAATTTTGTTTTTTATGACTTTGGAGTAAATTACAAAATTTGGTTACAACTTTAGTTAAATTATAATTTGGCCTCTAGGGCCCCACTTATGGAGGGACCCACTTTTCAATTCAATGTTCAACAACAAAGAGCTATGAATCCTGTCAAAAACAAGAGAACCCACATCATAAACAAATAGTTACTAATGGAAAACCTATGAAGCAAGGAAACTATAAAAAAACAGTTGTGCCCGTGTTTGGCACATGGTAGACACTCGCATTGGACATGGCATGACACTTTAAATTACACAAACACTTCAAATTTTGTCCTGTTCTATGTCTGTGTCAATGTCCATGCTTCCTAGTGGAGAACAAATGCCGACTTGCATTACAAGGGGCAAGCTAATTTTGTACACTGTAACACCACCTAAGAAGACAAGGAAAATACAATGCCTAGCAGTCCATCTGACTATCTTTTCACTAAAGCGAGCACATAATTGATCCAGAGTAAACTGAAAAGTAAAGCAGAATGGATACTTCCAAAAGAAAATAATGTAGTTTCACATTGATGCAGAATTTATTCAAGAAGTCTTGCTTGGGGAAATTAGCTATTCAGAAACTTTGAGGCTTACAACGTGTAAACAGTAAAGGCAGATGAGGAATAAAAGTAGAAAAATTAACTAATAAATCAGCCAATCTGAAAACCTCGAAACAAATCAAGAGATAACATGTTACAAGAATAATTATCTGAATGTGGAAGAAAAGTGCCATGAGTCGACTGAAGACATCACGAGCAAAAATTGGCACTTTAACGGAATCCCTAAAACTAGATTTGATCCAGATAATTAATATGAGAGGGTATGTGTCGATTTTCATGACTTGATTTTAATCTAGTAGCTTATGCCAATGGCTTAAATAGGGAAGAACTTGCGACAGATATATGATATATATAAAAGTGTACATAAGCTCAGTTCAGTTTAGTTTTGACCGTGAACCAAACTGAACTAACCTAGTCAGTTTACCAAAATATTATATTTATTCGATTTTAATTTTTGAACGATTTGGTTCAATTTTAGATAGTTTTATTATATAATTTTTAATTTTTTATGACAACAATTTTTTTTAAGATATAGAAGTTTAGTTTTATGTTTATGTTGTATTTATATTTAGAACTGAGCACCTATATGTATTGCAAAATACAAATATTTTAAAGGTTTTTTTTTTAACTTTTAAGGATTTTCAATTACCAATTTTATTTGACAGAAGAGATATTGGAAATTTGGAATTGTCTTACAAAGGAAATGTCGCAGACCACTGATGTTGAACTCAAAATATGTGCCATGACCAATGTTTAAATGGAAGCAGCGTTGCTAACTGGAAGTGGAAGGCACAACTTAAAGCATATGGATTCAAAATGAGTGGGAACTAGGAGACAGAGTGGGAAGCCGAACTGGGAAAGGGAATTAGTTTTTTTTTAACTTTATGTATATAATTATATAAATATAATATAATATAATATAATATTATATATATATATATATATATATATATATATATATATATTTATTAACTGAACCCAAAATAATCACATTTTGAAAACCGATCTAGACCTTATTTATTCGGTTTTGCTAGGTTTGGTTTGGCCTGGTTGGTTTTGAACACCCTTAGGTGAATATGTCAAGAGTTACACCTTGACTAACAACTTAAGTTTTTGGCATAATGATAAACGCTCTTGGTCATATCATTTGGTATCAGAGTCAGCGCGAATTCGAATCTCAAAATCGACACTTTCCCATATCTCAAAGTTTGAGGGCGAACCTTTCCTAAAGTGGGAGAGAGAATGATATGTCCTTGAGATTGCGAGGGAGTATGTATCAGTTCTCATGACTCAAATTCGATCTGATAACTCATACCCAATGGCTTAAATAAGAAAGGTCTCGCGTCAAATGTAAAGTGCATTACGTCTTAACTAATAGCTTAAGCTTTTGGCCTAATAGTAAGTGCTCTTGGTTATATCAATAATGGTTTTTAAAAAAAGTATAGTCAAGGGAGATGAGGAATAATGCAAGTAGAAAATTAACTAATAAAATAGCCAATCTGATAACCCCAAACCAAATCATGAGATAACAAGCTTCAAGAAAAGTTAACTGAGTGACGAAGAGAAGTCCCATGAGTTGCCTGAATATGTCAAGCAAATATTGACACTATAACTGAATCCCCAGAACTGGATTTGATTCAGATAAGAATGGTAAAAATATCAAAAAGTAGGCAAACAAGGGAACAGGAGTGTATAAGATGACCACCTTAAAGAAGAGAAAATTCTAAAATAACAAAATAAAAATAGTCACATTACTACAGAAGGGCTCTCCAATGTCTCTGCATGGATACCATGGAAATTCCCAGGAAGACACCACATGCAAAAGAAAAAATTATAAACCTAAAAAAAAACATTACATTATTACAGAAGGGATCTCCAATGTCTCTGCATGCATACCATGGAGATTCTCTTGAAAACACCACAGGACCACTAAGAGACCATAAAAACCATCCCAGCCCAAAACAGATTTAGGGATGGAATTTTTCCCCTCAAGTCTAAGCGTTTCAGGCAACTAAAAACACCGAAGAACAGCATACATAGCACACTCCACTGAAACTTTGCCATCAACCACACATAAACAAACGTATTATAAGACAAAGCGTATCTAGCTGAAGAACCATGAAGGTACAACATATCATTAGCATTACCACTGTCCAAATAGAAGACATAATCAGATAACAAGATGCACTTCCAAAGAACCTTTCAAGGTAACACTATGGTGGTGTTTGCTATGTGGGCATTTTAATTTCCCAAGTATTATAAAACAGCCAATCCGGTATTTAATATATCTTTAGCAGCAGATCTCTGAGTTCCTCGTTGCAATCAATGTGGCTGGGTCTTCATCCTGCGACTTCCAAGTTTTTGCACTCATTTTTGGAACTTTCTTATTGAAAATGCAGTATGTAAATTTTTCTAAAATAAACTACATTAACATTGGCCCATCAGATATTTATTTAATATACTTTTGATCTAATTTAATTTCTCTCAATAGAGTTATTTTTTTTCCTATGATATGAGATTACAATTTTATTGTCAATATGGTAATAAAGACAATTAAGTTCATGTTAAGCTTTAGCATGACATTGCAATGTTATAATATGACAATAAAACAGCGAATCTGATAATCTCAAACCAAATCAAGAGATGACAAGCTATCTAAGTGAATCCGATAACCTCAAACCAAAGCAAATCAAAAGTTATCTAAGTGAGAAGAAAAGTCCCATGAGTTGACTGAAGATGTTACAGACTCAAGCAAATATTGACACTGTAATCAAATCCCTTGAACTGAGCTTGATTCAGATAAGAATGGTAAAAATATCAAAAAATAGGAAAACAAGAGAATAGGAATAGAAGATGTCCACATTAAACAAAAGAAAATTTTAAAATAACAAAATGAAAAGCAATCACATTACTACAGAAGGGCTCTCCAATGTCTCTGCATGGATACCATGGATGGAAATTCCCAGGGAAACACCGCATGCTAAACAATCCAAGGATATAGAAGGATTAGGCGTCCTCCTTAAACAAAAGAAAAAATTCTAAACCTAAGAAAAATTACATTATTACTGAAGAAAACACTACATGTTAAACACTAAAAAGAAGCCATAAAAACCATCCCGCCCCTTAACATATTTATGGATGGAAAATTTCCCCTCAAGTCTTAGCTATTTGGTGCAACCAAAAACACCAAAAAACAGCATACATAGCACACTACATTGAAACTTTGCCGTCAAGCAAACATCACAAACGTATTAGAAGACAAAGAATATCTAGGTGAAAATTATGAATGTACAACATATCATTAGCATTACCACTGTCCAACTAGAAGACTTTATCAGAGACAACATGTATTTCCCAAGAATCTTTTAAGGTGCTAAAGTGGTGTTTGCTATGTGGGCATTTTAATTTCCCAAGTATTATAAAGCCTATTTTTAAAATATTTTGGGCACAAGATGTATGAAAAAAATCAAAATTTATCCACTGCATATGTCCTAGATAACATAGGGATATTGATAACCTATTTACACATCTCATGCTTAAGGTGATGTTTGGTACTTATTTATAGAAATGGAATCCCATTCTTTTTTTTTTTTTGACCGAAAAAGAAATATTATTAAGGAAAATAGAAAAATACAATGAAGAAAAAAAAAGGAAAACAAAAAAAAACGCAAAAGGAGGATAAGATATCCTCCTAAAAACAAGAGAAAACTGCAAGACCTACCCAAAAGCCCAACAACAAGACTAATACATTAAAACCCTACAGTCCCTAAAAGCAACATCAAAAGGCACCCCCTTAAAAAAAACCCATTAGCCGACACTCACAAAGTAGCAATGTAGTGGATTCTATCCCACAACAACAGAGGAGGCAGTTGCCACTGCTTAAAGATTCTGACATTTCTTTCCAACCAAAGGCACTTATTATCCTTTCTAAAACCGAAACTCATAAAATTAGTGGCGAAGAAAGCACCAAGGTCAAAAGGACAAACCCAACTCTCCTCAAAGAGGACAAATAATTTAGTCCACATCTCCTTAGCCACCTCACAATGTAAGAACAAGTGCCTATTTGACTCAGAGTTCTTCAAACACATCACACAAATATCGAGTGATAAAGCCATAGAAGGCTGCCTGATCTGACGTAGATTGTTAGTATTGATTCTATTGAGAATAGCAGTTCAGACAAAAGCCTTAACCTTAGAGGGCACCTTCACTTTCCAAAAAGATTTTTTAAAAGGCAGCAAAACATGGGGATTAGCAATCAAGAACTTAAAAAAAGAAGCACAAGAATAAGAACCCGAGGAGTCCAAAGACCACAACCTCCTATTAGGGAGAGAAGAAGTACTAAATGGATCCAAAATATCTAACAACAGAGTAGACTCATCCACAAGTCTATCATTGATATTTCTAGAAAAATGAAAATTCCAAGAAAATTGGTCCCCTTGAAAACAAAGAAAATCAACAATAGAAGCTTCATGCAAAGAAGACAAGGAATAAAGGCCAGGGAACCTTTCTATGAAAGGGGACTGACCAATCCAACAATCCTCCCAAAAATGAAAATGGGACCCATCACCAACAGGTAAAGATAGCAAAGGATAAAAAGAATGATATACCTGAGAGACTGCTTTCCAAGGACTAGCACACCTCCCGAGTTTGCATTCCAACTATTCATGTAAGCCAAACTCGGCTTTAATCACCTTATGCCAAAGGAAAGTCGGTTCCAAAGGAAAACGCCATAACCACTTAGCCAAAAGGGAAAAGTTTTTAGACACCAAATTACCAAGACCCAAACTCCCATCTTCCTTTGATCTACACCACATCTCCCAGCTAACAAGATGGTCCCTTTTACTCTACACCATCTGACAATAAAAAATCCCTCATAACCTTCTCAATCCTATTGGCCACACTAACTGGAATCTTGAACAAAGATAGAACATAAAAAGGCATACTATATAAGGAGGCCTGAACTAACGTAATTCTCCCTCCCAAATAAAAATAAGTCCCTTTCCAGATATCAAGCTTCTTAGAAATTATTTGAATTACAAGGTCCCAAAAAGACTCTACACGAGGGTTACCACCTAAAGGAACACCAAGGTAGGTAAGAGGCCAGCTCAGAACCTCACAGCCAACTAAAGCAGCTAACTCACGCAAGGAGCCCTCTTGGATGTTAATACCCGCAAGACCACACTTACCTAAATTGATACGAAGCCCCGACACTAGCTCAAAAACCTGTAGGATAGACAACACATGCAGGAAGTTATGCCTATCAACAAGCAGGAAAAGAATAGTATCATCCGCAAATTGCAAATGAAATCCCATTCTCATCCTTCCCAATGCTTGTTTGGTATGTATTTTTCATATGGAAAGAGAATCCAATGGAATGAAAAACCTATGGAATTGGATTCCATCCAAAAACCTATGGTTTTGGATTCCATTCCATCAAGCCTGATGAGAAAAGACTATATTATCCCTGTTAACCTCTCAAAGTTTCATTCCATTTCTATACACATCCTTGCATTGCACCTTCTGCTTTGGCGCCATTAACCTTGCTCGGACCATGGCAGTGGCAGACAAAGAATGACTCCGACAGCCTTGCTCTCTGCTCGGATGATGGCAGTGGCACTTCCTAACCGCTTTTGCTTGAATTTCATCTTCTGCTCTAGTGCTAGCAACATTGCTCGAACGATGGCATTGGCAGACGACAAATGATTCCAGGTGTACAAGAGAAGATGGAAGAAAATGATTATAGTGAAGGGGGAGAGAGAGAAAAAGTAGAAGGAGGAGGAAGAGGACGAAGATGGAAGTGGATAAGGTAGGTGGTGGAGAGAGCGAGACGAGTGCCTTCCACTTTTATTTTTTTCCTATCTTATAGGACAATTTAGTAAATTCATATCAAATTTTTTCCTTTACTTCATTTTAAATCCCATACCGAACAAAATAAATTCAATCATTTCCATTTCTTCTCATATCATACCAAACATAATTTTAAAATTCCTATTCCCATTCCCATTCCCTTTCCTATTCTCATACTCTTTCCCTCAAAAGTCTTAATATATACCAATCATAGCCTAAGTTTTTGATGAATAGGTTTCCATGTACTTGGGAAATATGGATGTCCATTAACCAAACATCACTTGTATGTTTCAAAACCCCAGGGCAGAAAATTACTTTACACAAAGATGCCCTCAATACCATATTCAAAGAAATTGTATAGAAAGATGTCACAAGAGGCTCTGTAATCAACAAGGGTTGTTATTGTTAAGGTCAAAATAATCCCAGTCAATAAATATTAAAATAATGTAAGACAAACAACAAATTTACGAATGTCAGACAAAGTTAAGGTTAATATATAATATTATAAATGTAATATTACAAAATAAAATATTAAAAGGATTTCAGCAACATTATATTTCAAAATATATGCAATAAACTTCACTAAAGCCTATTCATTGTTCACTACACCACTACCCATTGGAATTTACACAATTCCATAGTTCAAATGGTACAAGCTGGAGGAAGATTTAAAGGTTTCCAGAGTTCCCCCATCTAATAATAAGTGAAATTTCAACTAAAGAAACCACAGCTTACCAAAGACAGAAGGAAAAAAAAAATGGAGCACCACACGGCAGATTTTACAGAGCTTGCAAGAGTTTGAAAGTCCCAACCTAGTTAAAGCCAGCACCCATTTCCTTACGTTTCAGTTCCAAAGCCATTCGTTCATTTTCAAGCTTCATTTTTTCGTTTTCCATCCTCAGCTTCTCCAACTCCCGATCCTTTTTCTTACTAAACCTCTGCCACTTGAGTCTCTGTTTCTCCAGTTCCAGCATCTCAACCTGAATCTGTAGCTTCTGCTCTTCAAACTGAAGAATGCGAGATTCAAACCACTGCTTCTGTACCAAAGCTGCTCTCATGCTTTCAGGTAAACCTTGATTCACATCATATTGGACCATATGTCCATAAGGATAAGAACTTTTATTGCAGTCCTGACAAGTTAAGGAATTCCCAAACATTTTAGTATCTTCTTGTCCTTGACTTTGTTTGAATTTCTTCATAGATCCCCCTAATGCACCATATACTCCTCTATTATCTCGATGGGAAGCATAATTCTCTTCAATTTCATCATGATCATCAGTTTCCACATCTTGATCATCTTCATCATGATCATCATGATGGGACCTTTTTACATCATCATTATCATGATCATCTCTATTTCTGAGAGCTGCCTGTAGTGAACGTTGCAATGCTGGATCATGGGGTAAATGCAATCTATTGCCATTATGGTAAGAACACATCTCTTCATAGAACAATTGTTTTGAGCTTAATATTTTTCGAACATCATCCTTTTCTTTCTCAGAAAGATAATCTATTACATCCAACAAAGAAGGGTTCTCAACAACCTGACAACAAGTGCCCCTCCCAATCATATCATTAAGTCTCTTATACCTTTTATTAAGATCATTGAATTTATCCTCACACTGCTGAGGTGAAACTCGGTAACCCCTTTCAGCCATAACCTTGGAAATAGATTTCCACTTACCCTTTTTTTGTAGGACTGCAAATTTTCTTCTTCCTCCACCACCACTGTCAGAGGTTGCATCCTCACCTACATAAGAAAGAGCCGTTATCAGAAGCTTCACCATCATATCAGTCCACTTCACACGATGCCAAGGTGAAACCTTTTTCCCTCTACTTGCTTCATTATGACCATCCCCTCCGTCTTCAGTAAAGCTAGGCTCATCATCCTCACTTGCTGAGTTTTTGCTTCTATCTCCCCTATTAAAGTCGGTCATTGAAATGGTTTGGTCACAATTTTGCAAGGTACCCATGGTAAGCGGAAAACCATCATGAATTGAGGAGTGTACTGAAGACCCTTGTTGTAGATGTGTTTGAGGTTGGTGCATGTTATGGGGGTTATCTGTTTGCTGATGAACACGCATTGATCCTGGCAAACCAAAACCACCAAAAGAAGCCCCAACAGGAATAATACCTCCTTGAGATAAATTTCCTTCCATTGCTTCTTCCAAAAGAACAACCCAAAATCAGACAAATGAAACCATTAAACCAGAAATTGGTTCTTACAAGTATTTAGGTGCCTTTTGCCTAATCCATAGATGACATTTATGCTTAAGCCCACGTCTAATTGACCCTCCCAGAGCTTCTATTAGGGTTCTAGATCTTCCAGTGCAATTTTTCTCCAAAGAGTGATTTGTGAGATCAATATTTCCAGTCCACAGAATATTTACAAGCCAACAGAGGAACCCAGTTCGAAAATACCCAGAAGCAAAATGAAAAGAAAATGCTCAAAATTTTCAAAATAAAATCGTCAGGCTAATCAATAAGGAAGCTAATCTACTTATCTGCAGGAAAACTTCTAAGAATCTCACGACCAAAAGCCAAGAGCAGAGCTTTTCGCACTCAACCCAAGAATCCAGAGCTGAAGATCACGAGAAGCATCTCATATCTGAGTCAGAGGCAGCAAGAGACTGCGAGAAAGAAACCCCAGCTAAAAGGGTGAAAAGAGAGACTCAATAACCCAGAAAACACAAGACGAGGCAGGTGAGGTGAAGGAGGCATTCTAGATTACAAAGGGGTCTATTGTGGGGATCAGTTTATAATACCTGAGACGCCAAGAGAACCTTACCACGTCACTGGTTCAATGTATGTATGCGAAGTGGCGAGATCTGGTGGGTCCATCCAAGCGACGCAGTGTCGCGTTCGATTCGAATACTCCTTATTCTTGGATGCTTTTGGGGCCACTTTTGTTTGAATTAGCTGGTGCTGTAATCTAGGGACGCGATTACTCCATAATCTTATATAATTATAACTATTTTAACAATTTATTTTTTAAAAATTACATAAATTAATTTTTTAATTATTTAAAATTTGAGGTTATATAATTTAGTCATTAAATATTATATAGATTCGTTAACCAATTATTTATACAAGATAAAAAATGTACAATTTAATGATTAAAAATGATTATTTTTTGTAAAGTAATTATTTAATTCGTTAATTTTATGGCTATATAATTTAGACATTAGATATTTTATAGATTTGTTATATATTATTTTTTAATCAATCCTTTATAAAAGAATGAATAAACAATTTAATGATTGAAAATTATTAATTTTACATAATTTAATTGTTTAATTCTTTAACTTTTTTGTTATATACTTTAGTCATTAAATATTATTTAGATTTATTACACATTATTATTAAATTTATTCTTTATAAAATAATAAATATACAATTTGATTATTAAAAATAATTACTTTGTACATATTGATTTATATATATATATATATATATATAATCATTAATATTTAAAAATTTATAATACTTTGACATATTTATTTTAAGATAAGTGGATTTCTCAAATGTGTAAAAACAATTAATATTAATTTTTTTATAATATTTAAACTCAATATTTTATTAAAAAATATCCAACCATTTAAACTAACCAATATAAATTCAATTTGAATTCTTAATAATACTAGAATTATAAGATACCCACAAAAAATGTTTCGGTATCGTCTGCTTTTGTTCCTTTTTCAATTGTATGTTTCTGCCAACAGTGAGATTATTAAAAGAAAAGGGTGTGAGAAACCAGAGCTAAATATTCCAAAAATAAAAAACATATTCTTTTGACAGGAGCGTGACATAATGGAATGTTTATTATTTAATTCATACAAGATGCACAATTTGTCACCTAGTATATATAATTTTTTAATCCTAAACATGATGAGAATTGGCAAGATACAATGCAGGAAGGCATGTGGGGCTCGAAAACAATCATAGTTGGCTTATTATAATGTAATTATAATTTGGGAATAATAAGATTGTTTAGAGATGAGTGGGAGAAATGGGAACCACAGTTTAAGAATGTTAAAGCTTGCTTTAGAGAAGATGATGAGAAAATATAATTTAAGAATTCAACTTTATCCAATTATATATATGGTTTATGTTACTATAGTTGCCGAACCACTAATTAAATTTTACGACAATTTGTAATTTAATGATTCTCAAGTCGTATTTATTTAAGGAGTCTCACTTCTAACACTAATTCAATTGTTATTATACTTAAACACTAATTACAGAATATACAATAATGGAGAGAGTTTGTCAACATAAATGAAAATTGTATATAACAGTAAGCTAGCATAACAATAACACAAAGGACAGAGCATGCATCCAGCCACTAGGATCTATGGGAAGTGTAACAATCATCACTTAATCTTAATGATCTAGATCTGTTCCTAATCTACCATTTAGTTTTCATCAAAAGAAATCTAGAAAATCTTCCAGAATTGAATTGTATCTAAACCATAGTCAAGAAAACATTCATTAATCTATAGCTAGATACAACTCCAATAAGCCTTAACTGAATCAAGTTTGATAATCATCAAAATAAGCTATTTTGTTCTACTTATTCTACAACTGGTTAAAGCAAGATTAAACCTCAAATTTAAACTTTAAAACCTAGTTCATGTTCTTGCCAGCTCAGATAAAAAACTAACATAAACAGAGAGGCAATAATAGAGAATGAAAATGGAGTAAAATGGAGAAGAGAATACTTATCTTGCATTGAAAGCTCAAGTTACAACATCTCAAGTGCCTAGTGACTGATTACATGAAGATTTTTAGCCCTTCATGAGAGCAAAATCACCAAAACAGAAGAGAAATTTACAAAGGAAAAGAGGGCTTCGAATTTTCTAAGTCTGAAAGTGTGTCTCCAAGCAAGGGAGGATATAGAAATGTTTGGTTAATAGGAGCAATAAATAGTCTATAAATATTTTTACCAAAAAATATTATAAATATGCATAAGTAATAAAAAATAATATAAAATACACAAGATATAATATAGTTCGGGTTTAATATGAAACATACATTCACAGGTATGAAACATACATTCACAGGTGAGAAATGATAAGCAATTCACTAAGCAAAAGATAAGAGATTACAAAACTAATTTTCACTCTCACCAAATCCTCAATTACATTCAATGTCTCACACACAAAATATATAATCTTATGACAAAAAAAACACGAAACCTAAAATAACTCAACTTGAAAGTAATGCAAATTTGAAAGTTTTTGAATTTTATGTCTTGATTTTTTTTGTATAATGAACGCATCATCCATATTTGGAATGTTAAACTTCTGAAAAAGAGTCCCAAATTGTCATTGTGAAAAATCATGTTCTCTTGGTTGATAAGGACCTTTTTGCAAATAAGCTCTTCGGATATCATCTCGATCATTAAGATGATAGCATGATATTTTTCTCCTCTCTTTCGGATCTGCAGGAAGATTTTTTTTAAATCAACTTCTAAGAATCTCTTTTTTTATGGATGAGGATGACCGTAATGATGTTGGTGAATTTTCACTTTCAATAATTTCTTGATCTTGAGACTCTGATATTGATTTCTTTTTAAAATATTTTTCTATTTCTAGCACACTTCAAAGAATATAAAGCTAATTAGATACTTAATAACTAACTGAAATTAAAACAAAACACTACATTTCTTAACTCTATGAACAATAATTAAAATTAAAACAAAACATTGCTCACTAGACCATGATGTTGCCGACGAATTACAGAAGCATTCACTTGACTTGAAGAATAGATTTTTCAACTCCAAAAAAAAAAATAGAGAGATAAGTGTAGAGTGGAGTGATGGAGTGAAAAAAGAGTGTTGGATAAAAGTTGAAACATTGAGTGCTGGTGAAGTTGAAGGGTGGTGTGGGGTATAGCTAATTTTTAAATTTAATTTAAAAAAATTTATTATGTGAGATACTCTTAATAAGACAAGTGGTCATGATTTACCATGTGGGGGTAACATCTAGATTTTTATATGGGTAAAAAAAAAAAACTACACCATATATACTAATTAAAAAAAATTTCCTTGCCCCCACACCCTATAATGTGCATCGATCCCTATCTCAAAGTCTGAAAACCAAGGGAACTAATGCTCTCTCTCTCTCTCTCCCAAGTTCAAATGAAATATTCCCTTAGAAGATGTCTTCAGAAGTTGACCTAGCTTTGTTTCTTTTTCCCTTTGAAGATTGCAGCATAGGGCAGAAACATTTACATATAATAATGGTTGCATAAGGTTCTTTTTCTAGTGCAAAAAATTGTCATAAAGCATCTTTCCAATTGTAGCAAAGTTCTAAACTATGGAAACTGATCAAGTGTCATTGGTTCAGCAAAAATGAAAAGTACAACAAGTGGGTCCCATGAATCCAAGTAAGCGCCTAGAAAACAGAATATGCCTAGTCAATATCCTATTCAATGCCCAGTCATAAAAAACTACCAAGTCAGCATCCATATAAGTTAGATGTCATCAGAAGTACCACATCAACATCCAAGTATCAAAATACTCTCTAATTTCTCTAAGTATTTTAATTTGCAAAATACACAAATAAATTAAATTGGGTCTCTGATTAATTAGGTCCTAAAAACATGAAATTAAAGCATATCAACTCCATAATTAATTTAGACCCAATAAATTTTGAAACATAATAAAATTAGAGAGTTTTCCATGATTAAATTGCAAAGAAACTAAAATAGGGACTAGAACGAACATAAAAATGTTAAATATCAAATCCCCCCACACTTAGTCTTTTGCACTCATGAGCAAAATTAATTAGATGCACCAAAGACGCCAAAGGACACAACAAGGAAAGTGTGGAAAACATGCAAGAATGAAATAATTTCAAACTTGGAAAGATTTATCACTTAGAGAAAATAAATCTTAAATTTATAAAAAAAAAGCTTCGAGTTTCATGGCAATTTCATTTGACAAGAATGAATTCAAGTAATTAGTCTCATCACAAGGAAAGTGTATACTCTCTATTCTCTCAAGTGTTTAAGGTTAGCAATTCACTTAAAATTCACCTATAATAAAATCAATACTATAAGCTTGTCAAATATCTAAATCTCCACTACTCAAATCACATGATGCTTGAATCAAGAGGACTTTACTATGGTTGTGATGTGGTTGGGAAAAAAATGGAAGGAAGGGGAAAATACAAGAAACAAAGAGTGGCAAAAACTTAAAGAAATGAAAAGTATAAGTTAAAGCACAAGAGATTGAACCATAAAACTTAGGCACAAAAATGCTACTCCTCTTTTCTTTTTTCCTGTTCTTTCTTCTCTTATTCTTTTTTTTTTATTTCATTTTTTTCATATAGAATTTTTTTTTGAATATCTTTCACCATGAATGCTCAATTTCTCTTTCTTTGGAGTAGTAAAAATCTATTGCAAAAGCAGCCCACAATTTCATACTTTTGCACATAACCAATCTCTTTCATGTAAAATTTCTAAAGCTCTTCAATTCAAAAGTTTGGAGAAAAGAAAGATTTTGGCTTGAGGTGGAAAAGGGCTAAAAACACAAGAAAGAAAATGGTCATAAGGCACAAAGTGGCACACAAAGGATGCAAACACATTTGGGTGGCTATTTGGCTAAAGTGAGTTACAAAGAAATGCCTAAATCATCTCCAAGCATGCACATGTAATGTAGCCTCAACAAAGATTCGAGACAAGTTCTAGAGTGAAAATCATGATGAGGAAAGCAGACAACAAGAAATAATAGCATTTTTTCATTAAGTCTAAAATCCTCACAGTAAAAAGACTATTACTAGGTTTTCATTAAAATCAAAGTCATTGCCACTTTACTTGAATTTCTTAGAAAAACAAGATTAAATTCTGTAACACCTAATTTTGTCCACAATATTATAATTTATTTTTTCTTTTTGTAAAAAATACATAAAAATAAAAAAGGCAAAAAAAATAAAAATAACAAAAAATAATAATAAAGAAAATATTAAAAAAATGATAAAATAATAAAAGTCCAAAATGTTACATGTTTTTCATTACACACACATGGTGGCATCCTTCCTCCACATGCATGGTCAGGAATCTCTAGTCACAGTACTTCTACCATGTCCCTTCTTTTCCTTTTTTCAAATGGCAATTCATACTATCAGTTAGGAAAAGAACATGAGAACAAGATATTAGCTATATAATTTGGGAGTTTTTTTCACTAACACAATCATTTTTCACCCCCATCTCCAGCTATAAGTAGAGGACCCTTCTTCCCTTTCTAGGACACACAACAGAGAAAAAGAAAAAGCAAAAATATATGCTCTATTTTTATGTAGAAACTGAGAAAGATTTGCCTTCTTTTGGAGTATTGTGGAAGGAGGAGATCAACTGTAGATTACTCACAAACACTCTGGGCAATTAAGGAACAAACGTGGTGATTGAAGGAGTGAAGTTCAACTACAAACAAGCTGAAAACCGAGAGGAAGACAACAAGTCTGAAAAATAAAGTAATCCGTGAAAGTGAGTGTTTTCTTTCACGCATTCTTATTTTTATGGATAGAGTGAGTTCCATAAACCATGTCCTAAAGTTTGGAAGCTAAAATGAGATCAAAACAAAATAAAAAACTAAAACAACACAGAACAACAGAAAAATGACGTGATGAAATCGAGAAACTTGAAAGAATTCCAAATTTTACTTTTGATCTTAGTTTTTCCTTGCTTTGAATTGGAATGGACCTAAAATGACCCAAAAACATCCTAGAGGAAGTTCTGGACGGATTTAGAAAGAAAAACTGAGACTTGGACATGATTCATGCAAAACAAGGACCAAATGAAAAAAATCAAATGTTTGTAGGGGCTTATTTAATTCAAAAATAAAACATTTTCTGGACTAAGGGATCTATATGAAGACAACTATGATATCAGATCAAGCAAAAGAATAAAGGAAAATTTTCACATAGGGACCTAAATGAAAAAATAGAAAAGTATGCATATATATATATATATATAGGTGTGTGTATGTATATCTGTCTGAATATATATATATATATATATATACACACACACACACACACACACACACACGTGTGTCAATGTGCATTATTTTTTTTTCTCTTTTTTTCCTTTAACATGTTTTACTAAAATATATATATGTGTTTATATGAGAGTGTATATTTGATCTAGCTTTAAATAAAAATATGCTCCTTTTATTTCATTTACAAAATAATTTTAAAAATCTCAAAAAATATGCTTCCTTTTAGGACAATTTCAAAAATCCAAAAAATGCTTTCATTAAATTTTTTTTAAATCCAACAATATTTAAAATTCCAAAAAAAAATCCAAAAAAAATTTAAAGCTGATTTCAAAAATCTCAAAATATGTTTCTTTGTTTTCATTTTCAATATAAATGCATAAATCCAATAAATCCATTTTTCTTCGTTTTCATTTTCAAAATAATTCAAAAATATCAAAAATATGTTTCCTTTGTTTTCATTCTCAAGACAATTTAAAAAATCCCAAAAAAATATGTTTCCTTTGTTTTCATTTCCATTCAAAAATTTCAAAAAAAATGTTTCTTTGTTTTCATTTTCAAGATAAATCACTAAATCCAATAAATCTTTTTTTCTTTGTTTTCATTTTCAAGCTAATTTCAAAAAATCTAAAAATATGCTTTCATTAAAATTATTCTTTCAAAATCCCAAAAAATATTCAAAGCTCAAAAATTAAAAAAAAAATTATTTCAATTTCTTTCTAAATATCCTCAAAAAGAAAAATCCAAAAAAATAAAAACCTTTTAAAATGGGAAGAGTCAAAAGCCAAAATAATTTGTTCTCATAAATTCAAACACAACCACAACTCTTCAGTCTCGTTTGATTTATGATAATAATTAATTTTCAACCTCTTTGGTTCTTCCTGCCAAAAATTTTAGTCTTTCCTCTAGCCCTTGCGGCATTTCAGATAACAAAGTAGGTGGACTTTGATCCCGATTGATAGTTACGTAGGACCTAAGCTCTGCCTAGCCAAGTCCGCCCTTGTACATATTTCCATTTGTTTTGATGCTTTTCTTTCTTATGTTTTCATGTGACCGATTAGGGTAATTTAAGGCAAATACGAAATAATTGCTCACTTTCTAAATTAGACATATAGGATGCCTAACACCTTCCCTATGCGGTTCAATTTCCAAAATCATTTTCCTCAAAATGCAGACCATCAAATTCAAAGGTTTCTCTAAGTTTTTCCCAACAAATTAAATTTTGGTGGCTGCTCCTAATAAAATTGGTTTTCAGTTTTAAAAGTTAATTTTATATACATTTTCTTTTTTAAAAGAAATGCCGGCAGATCACATTTCGGGTATGACAGTTTGGCAACTCCACTGGGGACTTTTGAGAGTTGATATTGATTTTCTTAGTGTGCAACCAAATTTTATATTTGCCTTAGTTACCCTTTTGTCTCCTTATTTAATTTTATTTCATTATTTATTTATCTTCGTCATTCTACTTTTGTACTTATTCACTTGTATATATGGTTTATTTTCTCCTCCTGGTAGATTGGTTGATCCCTTCACACACTATGCACCAATACATCCCTTGCACACGCTAGCCCTACACCTAGGTTGAACACAACCATAGGATAGAAGGAAGTCTAGTGATGTCGCAGAGGGTTTATCCCTTGCGAGGATCACGAAAGCATATGCTTAGACTGTATCTCTTTTGTCAATATGGGGTTCATAGAGACTATAACTCTTGTGCTCTCAATGTTGGCAATCGGAGATCCCCATGAGTTTCGACTATGGGGGCACTCTAGGGACTTTTATATCCATATGTTAGTAAATCCACCCTAAAACCTATACACTTAGTTGGCCTAGAAGAATAAAGATCTTTAAGTAGGGCATATGGGAAGCAACCTTGGTCATCTCTTAACCTTTTTTTTTCCTACTTTCCATTTTGACTTTTCTTTTTTTTTTTTTAAAAAAAGGTCCATATTCCTAATTCCATTCTTCTTCACTCCAAAAGAAAGAAAACTTTTCCGCTTCCTAAACATCATTCTAATTCCTACGTCTTTTCAATTAATTGATGAAGCACGAGTAAAAAAAAAAAAAATACAAAATGGCTTTTTCTAACATCCGTTCATCCCAAAAACTCATGAAAGAAATTAAGGCCCACCAGGAGTGAGACGGTAATGCATTATCTAAAGGCCATCAGAGCTCATTGCCAGTGGAAATCAAAGTAACAGTTAAAGTCAATTGTCTTCAAGAGCTCATATTCCATCACTAGTTAATGTCTCCAACCAAAAAAGATTTGTTGTCAAAGAAATTTGGAGAAATTGCTAATTTATTGTATGTGAAGCCTCAAGAGATGACAATTTTAGTAATGATGAATTATTGGGATCCATCATTGCGGGTTTTCACATTTGAAGATATGGACACAACCCCCACAACAGAAGAATATAGACTCATGCTTGATATACATTTGAAAGACCACCAGCCAATCTACATACTAGAACGTGTCAATTTATCCTTGCATAAGATGGCTACACTATTTGGGGTGTCGTATGTTCAGATAGAGAAGTCAATGGTAAAAAGGAGAAAGACCATAGGATGGGAATTGAGTTACATCTTAAGAATTTTGGATGAGTTTAAAATGTGTCGTAACAGAAAGGCATATCTTAATATGTTTTCTGTAGCACTCTATGGGTCGATAATTTTCCCTTCAGCCATGGGGATAGTGGACCAGAAAGCAATTGATGTATTCTTGTCAGTGCTACATAATGGGGTCAACCTTATCCCGGCAATCTTGGCAAACACATTCCTACCTTTAAGTCATAGTCGAAGAAGCAGAAAGGGAAACCTTCGGTGTTACTTAAACATGTTGTATGTTTGGATGTGTAATCATGTCTTTGGGAAAAAGTACGGAGCTTACGGACCAATACCAAAGCCTATAGAAAGATTCTTACATGCTCCTATTGAACAGAAGAACAAATAAGATTGGGTTAGAGTCTTTCGATCTATAAACTCATCGTCTTATACATAGAGCTTATCTGGGGTGGCAGCAAGAGGTGTTTTATTACGGTGTAGTGAATTTCAATGTATGCTGCTGATAAGGTCCAGAGGTTGCATAGCATACAACTTGACCATGGTTCTAAGATAATATGGTTGAATGCAATATATTCCTAGGACACGAGGTTTAAAAGAGGTTGAATTTGAATATTAAAATTTGTATAACAAATAATTATGGAAACAAATTCGAGTTACGTGGGAAAACATAGAAATAAAAAGTTGTAAGGAAGTAAGGTCGTTCGGAAGATGGACTACTCCTAAATAGCCGCAATGGTTTAAAGAAAAGGAGAAAGATGTGGTAGTAACCTGAATGATCAATAATCACCAAGCATTAGAACAAACCTTCGAGACTACGCTGAAGAGGACAAGATGTGTAGAAAACTTGACCATGCAAAAGTAATCGAAGAACTGAAGAAGATAGCCAGTGAGAAAAGAAAGAAAGAAGAAGAGTGTGAATTGTTGATAAAGAAGATCCAGAAAATAGAAGAGGAAAAAAAAGTGATTTGTACTAACCTTGTTTGTACTTCACAAGCCAAAATTGACATTTTAACATATGAGGTACGCCAGTTGTTTGAGGCCGTAGATGAACAATAAGGTCATATCGATATGTACCAGTAAAAAATAACATATCTTGAAGAGGATGCACAACACTTGAGGGCAGAAAAGAGTCAAGCTTCAGACAAAATTACAGAAAGAGATGAAACAATTGCTAGGCTAGAGGGTAAGAATAGTCGCTTGGGATCTGAGGCAAGGTGCATCAATCACCTGAGGTCCAATATGGAGCGTATCATACAACAACATAAAGAAGCGATAGACAAAAATGAGGAATTAATAAATGAGGCTGAATTAAATATGACAAAATTAGCTTCGTGAGTGAAGATCAAGCTACGCCATTTAGGCTCCCGGAAAAGGAATTGATAGAATTGTACGGCGAAACAAAGGAACTCTTGGGGATGCGGAGTTGTAATTGAATAATAATGTAGTCCATGAGGCAAATGTTGGTGTATTCCGAATTTGAATTAATTGTCCTTTTAAGTAAAATGTCGATGTCATCCGAATTTTATAAATATGTCTTTTTGTCTGGTTGGTATCATTTGAATTCACATGAATACTCTTCTTCGCCGAGAAATGTTGGTGCTATCCGAATTTCATTCAAGTATATAAAACCATAAAAAATCTCATCACAATTCGATGGAAGTCACGAACCTTCATGAGTTTTTGAAAAAACGCCTCCTTATTCTAAAAAAAAAAAAACTCATGCTTCAATAGGGAAATGTTTCAAAAAGAGCACTAATAACGTGATATAAAATTTTTTTTTCCAAAAATTAATTCTTGATCTTTTTAGAGGAAGAAAAAACTTCATCATTACACCTCCTAAAGGAAAATCATGTAATCAAACCCTACCATTGACTCATGTATACAACACTTGCTCACAAAGTAGCATAATAGAAAGCCAATTCGAAGATAATCAAAGAACAGAAAATGACGCCACTGAGCGCATTGGGGCATTGGAAGGGTAACTTGCTCACATGACCGAAATGATCCTAGCATTGACGGAAGCAATGAAAGGAAAACAAACAGATCCACCTGTTATACCTATCATTATTGAAACACAAGCTGAGACAATCAACCCAACATCAGCATATGTCAATCCAAAAGAAAAAGTGAACGAGATAGTGGTCTTTCTAGCACTAGATAAAGGGATAGGTTCCCAAACCCAAATCATAAATGCACCTAGCCATACTGACCGAAACATAGAGGATGACGCCATGCAGGGATATCCTAGTGACGATCCCGTATACACAATCCAGATCCCAGCCTCAAGGACCGATAAAGAGGACCCAAGTCTTAAGAAGTAAATTAGAGAAGTCAAAGACCAACTATGTGCCTTACGAAGGCCAGTATCTTAGGGATCATTAGAATTGGATGAATTATGCCTAACTCCTAAGATAATGATCTCGAAAGAATTCAAGATGCCAGAATTCTCCAAGTATGATGGCACTAGAAATCTAGTATACCACCTGAAGTCATACTGCACTAAGATATGTGTTTGGTCCCGTAATGAAAAGTTCTTAATTAATTTTTTCCCTGAAAGCATAACTGGAGCCACACTATTGTGGTTTATGCAACTGGACCCCTCGAAGGTTCAAAAATAGAGGGACTTGACAGACTTATTCATGAGGCAGTACCAGTTTAATTTGCAAACAGCTCCGACCAGAGAACAATTAAAGGCAATGATGAAGAAGAGTTCTGAAACCTTCAAGGAATATGCCTAAAGATTGAGGGTAACTGAATCATAAGTACAACCTTCGTTAATCCAATTCGAATATTGTTCTTACTTCATTCGCACCCTGCTAAACCCATTCTATAAGATTATGCTTGGGACACATGTTACAGACTTTGTAGACCTAATTGGGATCGGGGAAAGAATTGATGTCAATATTCGTGAAGGAAAACTCTCAAGCCCACATATAGAAAATAGCTTAAAGAAGGGACAATTCGCAAAAAAGAAAAAAATCAGATGTAAATTATGTTCAACCAGTAAGATCATACCCCCAATAGCAATCTAATTCTTACCAAACAAGCAATCAAAATCAAGGTCAATCGGGGCCAAATAGACGTATTTAATTGGGCAGATAAAGAACTCCATGACCAATAAATAATAGCCCTTGGCCAAATTTTGGCACAACAAATGCTGAACTATACAAAGATCTATTAGCCGGTCAACTCTTAGGGCCTCGACCAGGTAGAGTAGTGAATCCCTCATATCCAGCATGGTATGACCTAAATACCATATGCGATTTTCACATGGGTGCTGTCAGGCACTCAATTGAAAATTGTACAGCGTTTAAGAGAAACGTGCTGGATTTGATCGATTCAAACCATATCCAATTAAAGTCAGGAGAGAACTCCACCATTGAGAAGAATCCAATGCCTAGTCATGAGTGCTAAGTGAACACTGTCGAAAAAGAGACTAAGTCTTTAGTGGAATTGATTAACATGAGAATGTCGATGAAGTGGCTATATATGAATCTTAAACAAGCTGGGTACAAGTTAGAACCACTGACAACAAGAAAAGATGAAGTGGTGATGGCTCAAGAGTTAAAACATTGTGAGTATCACCAAGTAAAAATGGGGCATGACATTGAAGAATGCTCAGAGTTTAACTATTTGATTAAAAAGATGATTACTTTTGGGATAATAGTCCCCATGAAAGCATATGAAGTGATTTGTACAACAACAGAAACACCAAGCCCAGTTGGCAAGAAAGGAATTGAGTTAGCTTACTACACGATCAATTATACCCCCAACCTAAAATGTCGATTCAGAAATAACCAGCTATGGTCATAAACATGCCAACACTATTTCCTTACCAAAGCAATTGTGTGATGCCATGGAGGTATGGCAGCCGAATAGAGCTTCTTTCCAACAAGACGGAGAAAGTTAAAATACCTAAGGAAGAACTCGTGACGAACATAGCCAATACATGAGGGGTGACATAAAGCGGCAGAATATATTTTCTTACTGAAATAAAGAAGGTAGATAAAGGGGGACAAGTAATGGAAAAGAAACCTGAAGATAATGAGGAAGAATTCTTGCGAATCATGAAACAAAGTGAATATGATATTGTGGAATAGCTCAACAAGACTTCTGCTAAAATCTCAATATTTTCACTGATCATGAATTCAGAGGCGCATTGCTAGGCTCTACTGAAGGTCTTTGGGAAAACATTTGTATGACCAGATGCTTCCCCAAAAAAAGTAGTAGATGTGATGAACATCACCAAATCCATGTCCGTAATCTCCTTTTCAGCAGAAGAAATCGATGGAACCACTGCCAGCAAACCAAAAAGCTTTGCATATCACCCTTAAATGTCATGGGTTCATCCTAGCCAAAGTTCTAATTGATGGTGGATCAGCTTTAAATGTCTTGCTACTATCCACATTCGAGAAATTAGAATTATTACAGATGAAGGATAGTGATATGATAGTAAGAGCATTCAATGGAACTCGAAGAGAGGTATTGGGTACAATTGATTTACCCCCTAAAATTGGCTCGTGTATGTTTATGGCAAACTTTCAAGTCATAGATGTAGATCCATCATATACCATACTCTTAGGAAGGCCATGGATCCATAAGGCAGGTGTTGTACAATCTACTCTATACTAGAAAGTGAAGTTTATTGACAAAGAGAGAATCATCACTATTAAAGGAGAAGAGGAGTTGATGGTAACAAAGCCAAGTTTTGTCCCATATATTGAGGCTGCTAAGCAAGTAACTGAGATAGCTTTCTCAAGCTTGGAAGTTGAGACAATTGAGAAACCCAACGAAGATATAAATTATGTGACAATAACCATCATGAAAAGGAATGGGTTCGAGACAGGTAGAGGTTTAGGTGCAAACCTACAAGGCATTAAAGAACCAATTGTCCTTCCATCAGATACAAACCGATATGGGTTAGAATATGAGCCTATGTAGAGGATTAGATAAATGGAAAACTCAACATAAACAAACAACATGGCAAGCTAGAAGTCCCACATATAAAAGCTTCATTTCCAATGCCATCCAAAGTGATAAACCAACCTGAGATTTCTATGGTGGCTGAGGATAAAAATGATATGCAAGGATCTAAGCCTTAGATTATGAATGATGATACTGGAGACTCGTTGAAGAATTGGGAGATTGAGGATGTCCAAGATGTTTTTGATTTAAAGTAATTGTTTTTCGCTTGCAGTGTTGTCATTTTCATTTTCATGAATAATACTTTTTATGGAACACAAATGGAAAATTGAAATGCTTCGTATTTCTTCTAACTTTTTCTTTGCTTGCTCTCTTTGTTTTCTTCTAATTCATTTCACATTCATTTCTTTACCCTCCAGGAATTTTCATTCCTCGGAACTCTTGTCCAATATGGGAATTCCTGAGACCTGGTTGAATGACTTACGTGTTACCATGGTTACACAAAATCATGAATCTGATGATGAAGAAATAGTCCAAACATTCGCTAAAATCCTTGAATCTACTAAAAAAGGGATAAGTTCTTATGAAGAAGTGAGTGAAATAATAAACATGGGGACTAAAGAGGATAAAAGAGAGTTAAAAATTGTCAATGGCCTAGAAAGAGAAGAAATGGTCAAGTTGTTTAAAGAATATCTTGACATCTTTGCATTGTCTTATCAAGACAAGCCGGGGCTTGATCTAAGAATCGCTTCATGCAGGATTCCACTTTTCCCTAATGTGAAGCCTAAAAAGTAGAAGTTAAGAAGATTGAATACAGAGATATCCCTAAAGATTAAGGAAGAAGTAATGAAACAACTCAATGCGAGTTTTCTCTAAGTCACTCGATACCCTCAATGGGTGGCAAATATCATGCCTGTGCCTAAGTAAGATGGTAAAGTCAGGATGTACATAGACTACATGGACTTAAATAGGGCTAGCCCAAAGGATATTTCCCCTACCTCATATTGATATACTAGTTGACAACACAGCACACAAGCATCATTATTCATTCATGGATGATTTCTCAAGCTATAATCAAATTCTTGTGCATGAAGAGGACAAAGAGAAAACTACCTTTATCACTCAGTGGGGGACTTATTGTTACTAAGTAATGTTATTTGGGCTGAAAAATGCTAGGGCAACCTACTAATGGGCCATGGTTGCACTTTTCCATGATATGACGCACAAGGAAATTGAGGTATATGTAGATGACATGGTAGCCAAGACTATTGAAGGAGAAAGTCACGTAGCAGTCCTTAGAAAATTATTCAAGAGACTACACGAGTATAAACTTAGATTAAATCCTAATAAATATGTTTTCGGAGCCTTATCAGGAAAATTATTGGGATTCATTGTAAGTCAAAAGGGGATAGAGGTTGATCCTGACAAAATAAAAGCTATTCGTGAAATACCACATCTCCAAACAAAAAAAAGAAGTTCAAGGCTTCTTGGGGCAACTAAATTACATTGCAAGGTTCATTGCTAATTTGACGGTAACTTATGAGCCAATATTTAAATTGTTGAAGAAGAACCACACTGAGAAATGGGATGATGATTGCCAACAAGCTTTTGATAGAATTAAAGATTATTTACTAAACCCCCCAATCCTTATTCCTTCAACATTAGGCCGACCTTTAATCTTGTATTTGACAATCTTACCCGAATCAATAGGGGTAGTGCTAGGGCAACATAATGAATTAGGTAGGAAGGAATAGGTAATTTATTACTTGAGTAAAAAGTTCAATGATTGTGAAACTTGCTATACAATGATTGAAAAATATGTTGTAGATTAGTGTGGACAACAAGAACGTGTTGAGATAGTACATGCTCTATTACACCATTTGGCTAATCTCTAGAATAGACCCTTTGAAATTTATCTTTAAAAACCTACACGTAGCTAGAAGGGTTTCAAAATAGCAAGTGATACTGTCTAAGTATGACATGGTATATATGACGAGAAAGTCTATTAAAAGGAGTGTAATAGCAGATCATTTGGTGGAGCACCCACTTGATGAATACCAACCTTTGAAGTTCTATTTTCCAGATGAGGATATCATTACTATTGATAAGGAGGAAGATAATATCGATGATAACAGAGAAAGATAAAAAATGTATTTTGACGGGGCTGTTAACACACAAGGAAACAGTGTTGTAGCTGTAATGGTATCTCTAGAAGGAAAGCAATTCTTGGTAGCCATCAAGCTGGAATTTGACTGCACGAATAATATAGCAGAATATGAAGCATATGTCAATGGCTTATAAGAAGTCATTGCCTTAGGAGTAAAAAACCTAGAGGTATTCGGCGATTTAGCTCTAATAATTTACCAAGTGAATGGAAAATGCAAACCAGAGATTCAAAATTAGTGCCATATTAAAAATACTTGATCCAGCTAATCAATCAATTTGAAGAAATCAGTTTTATCACATGACAAGAGCTAAGAACCGATTTATAAATACTTTGGCCACTTTAGCAGCGATGATTTAGCTTGACTGCAGGGTGTAAGTCCAACCAATCCAAATAAAATCAGGTGATACGTTGACGCATTGCTTGAACATAGAGGATGAATTTGATGAACATCCTTGGTACTATGACATCAAGACTTACATGAAAGATAGGGTTTACCCAAAAGGAGGTACGAAAAACCATAAGAAGACAATTCGACACTTAGCCATGAATTTCTTCATCAATGATGGTGTCTTATATAAAATGAGTCATGATGGCACACTTCTCCGATGTGTTGATTCAAAATAAGCTTAAAGAATTATTACAGAACTTCATGAAGGAATATGTGGGACTCATGTCAACGGCCACACCTTGGCTAAATAAATTCAAAGATGTGGGTACTTTTGGATGACTATGGAAAGGAACTGCATAGAATATGTCAGAAAGTGCCCTAAGTGTCAGATTTACTTTGATAAAATCAATTCGCCTCCACTTCCGCTACACAATTTAATAGCGCCATGGTCGTTCTCAATATGGGGCATTGATGTAATAGGCACTATAAACCAAAAAGCATCGAATGGACACCACTTTATCTTGGTCGTCATCGACTATTTCACCAAATGGGTAGAGCCCAGCTCATATGCTAATGTGACTCAGAAAATCTTCATTAGATTTATGAAGACCAATGTCGTATGCTTGTATGGTTTGCCTGAAAGGATTATCATAGATAATGCATAAAATTTGAATGGAACAGAAATTAAAAAGTTTTGTGACTAATTCAAGATTAAACATCACAATTCAGCACCTTACCGACCACGGATGAATAGTGCAGTCGAAGCTGTAAGTAAAAACATCAAGAAAATCATTGAGAAGATGACAATAACATACAAGGATTGGCACGAGATGTTTCCTTATGCTTTACACGGCTACAGGACTACCATACACACTTCAACTGGGGCAACTCCTTATTCTTTGGTTTACGGGATGGAGGCAGTGACACCTGTTAAAGTAGAAATCCCATCTTTGAGGGTGCTCATTGTCACGTCCCAAAAATTGAACATGTGAAAAGATACTACTCATTAAATAAAATTCTCAAACATACGTCATTTACATATATTCTGTAAGGTTTTACATTCAACCTTAATCATTCATTCCACACTACAGAATTATATTCATCTGATAAGCAAATATAGACATACATAGTCTGATATTTCTATCTTATCGCAAGCCTAGGAGACCTATAGAAAGTACAGAGCGTTTCTAGTATTCACATTAATAAGTACTGGTATCCCACCAGACAGAAATAGAGAATAATCCCAAGGGGCTTCTAATCTTCAAACGGATTCTCTTCTTCTTTGTTTTCTGTGTCTGAAAAAAATAATCATAGGGAGTGTGAGTTTATTTAAAAACTCAGTAAGTAAATAACTGTACTATATAAAATATCAAAAGTACAAATACCACATTTACTCATATAATTAATTGTCTTATACATCGAGTAGTATGGGACTCTAACCCTTTCAAACTCATGAATAAGATTTCATAGATATACACCGAGTAGTATGGGACTCTAACCCTTTCAAACTCGTGAATAAGATTTCTTAGATATACGCCGAGTAGTATGGGACTCTAACCCTTTCAAACTCGTGAATAAGATTTCTTAGATATACGTCGAGTAGTATGGGACTCTAACCCCTTCAACTCGGGTATAGGTTTCATAGATATACACTGAGTAGTATGGGACTTTAACCCTTTCAAACTCATGTATTAGATCCCGTAGATCTTTACTCATTAATAAGATAGAGAGAATTTATCACATAGTACAATTGCCATGAAATAAAATAATTTCTACATACTCTTATTTCTACCGATCATCTTATACTCCCATATGAAAAATTGATTGCTTATTATCCCAATAATATTGTAAATGTGACTTATATTGTACTTTGACTAGTAATATCAAATTAGCTTAGTAAGGTTATTCACTCACCTTGATGTTTGTCCAAGTTTACCTTGTTCCACACTAGAATTTGTGTAGGAAAATTTCCTAGTAAAATATATTACAAGGAAACATAAGAAAGGAAACAAAATCACGAAAATACGCAAAATTTTCTGATTGCTACAGTGACGGTTTGCTACAGTGTCGGTTCGCTACAGTAACGTTGACTGCTACAGTACCGTTGACTACCGACACTACAATACTGCTACAGTAACTCGAAGAAAATTTTCCAGAATTTTTCTGAAATCTCTGGTCGCTACAGTAACTCGAAATTTTGCAGAAAAATCTTTCAAAAATTCATCCTTTCCTTTCTTGTTTCAAAACCAGAATTTCAACTCTTTTAACCGATTATAACTCAAATATAACTTCTAAAACTACTGAGATTCATGAATTATCATCAAAATCTTCAAGAACAAAACCTCCTCTGATCTTCTACATAAACTGAAATTTAAGGAAAATAATGAGATTAAAGCTTACCTTTAATCCTTACAAAGCTTTTGAACCGAACAGATAATCGAAATTCTGAAGATCAAGGAAAGGATTTGAGAAGAGGGTGAAGAAACGAGAGAAAGTGAATTTACTATTCACTTCAGCTGCTTCGATCGTGAGAAAAAAATAAGGGGGTACTATTGAAACTTTATATTAAATATTTCTAATGGGTTATTCAATAACCCATGGGTATCCATAACCCAACATCCAAACTCATCCAGTCAATTTACAATAAATGGACTAATTGACCATTCTGCAACAACTTTTCCATGAATTTTACCATTCTTAGAATATATCCCACATTGTGCAAATATTTAGTCCAGTCATTTAACTCAATTTTCATAAATAATATTCAAAGAGAACAATTAAATATGAAAATTAAATATGACCAAAATAAATAACTAAAATAACGTTGTAAAATTCTAAAATACTCTTAAGCGAATTATATTCTGAAATTAACGGGTATTACACTCATCAAAGCTAATCTAAGAAAAGATGAGTGGGTAAAAGCTAGATATGAGCAGTTGAATATGATTGAGGGAAAACGACTAACTGCTATTTGTCATGGATAGTTATATCAAAAGAGGATAGCCAGGGCTTTCAATCGAAAATTACGTCCCAAAGAGTTCAAGGCCAATGATTTAGTACTGAAGAAAATATTACCGAATCAAGATGATCTCAAGGACAAGTAGGTGCCTTCGTATGAGAGGCCTTATTTGGTTAAATATACCTTCTCAAGGGGTTCATTGATCTTAACGGATATGGATGATCAAGAGTTGTCAAGGCCTATCACTTCTGATACGGTCAAGAAATATTGCGCTTAAAGAGGGCTTTTTTTTGTTAAAAAAAAAAGAAAGGAATAGGCTCGTTGAGCCAAAAACTTGAAAAGATGACTCAGGCAAAAATTAGAGCTCACTAAAGCCTGCTAGATTGAAAACATGAAAAGCAGTCTTTAAAAAAAAAAAAGGGTGCGTGCTAGACCCAAAACCTGAAAGAATAGCCTAGGCAAAAGTTAGACCAATGAAAATCCCTTAAGTACTCAAAGTAACATAAGATATGGGGAGTCAGACATTTCAACTTAGTTCCCTCAACATACAGAAGCACAAAGGAGGATATGCAAAATTGAAATTGGGTTATAGCATCAGTTAACATTCATCAGAACATATCTACTGTAACACGTAAGTTCATTCAAAGAGTCAACTCAAGAACAAAGGACATTCTATAAAAGAATCATTTTAATTGTAGTTTTTCATATTCTAATTGATTCAAATTGTTTCATTACCCTTGTTATCTCAACTATATGTCTCTCATTCATGCTTCTTACTAGGTGAGAATTATTCTTCTAATAATGTCTCATTTGCCTAGAAAGTAACTCCACATAGCCATGACAATTATTCCTTTTGTTCTATATAAAGCAAATGAAAATGATAACATTCAATAAAGAATCACATCGAACGACTCGTTTAAGCTCCCTTTAATCTGTGGGATCTCTATATTATTGTTCAAGGAACTGGTTAAGTTGAGTTTCAATTCAATGGTATCACAAGGAAGCAATTTCAGCTTTTTAACGTCAAAGGCTAAATTCTATTACAAAACAGGGGCAAATTCAAAAAACAACAACAGTTCTATCCAGTAACACAGTCAAGAACATGAGGGTCTGGTTAAATGAAAGTCTCAAGGAAAGAGGCAATGATGAACAAAGATACCGAATAAAGTTTAGCTAAAGACTATAAATAAAGCGCTTTTGGGAGGTAACCCAAATTTTTTTCTTTTTTTTATTTCTTTTGTGATCTTAATTCTGAATTTTATTGGTTCGATTGTTTGCTGAATCGAGATTGGTTTTGCCTAATTGTTTCTTCCTTTTAGTGTTCTTGAAATGCATCCTCTAAAAAAGAAACCACTTGAATTAAAGAAAAAAGGGGGGGGGGAGAGAGAGAGAGACTGAAGATTACATTATGTAAAAAAAAAAAAAAGAGAAATTACAAAGTATATCATATGTAATCTATGGGTAAGGTGGCTTCTTAGATGAAGAGGGAGCCCCGGGTTCATTCTTAGGAGTAGTGAATTGTAGTGTTATCTCTTGACCACTACCCTTTCTGAGAGCCTTTATAATTTCTTGGAGAAAAATATAAATCTTATTCTAGCACTCAATGTTTTTTTGGTTTTAGCTACAGAAACATTGAGTTGACCAAAAATAATATTTGTCAATTTTTTCACCCAAGTTGTTATACTGGTTTCTTATTAGTCACTCCAGACCCTTAACCTTCTGCCTTAACCCTTCCACCTCATTCTTCAGAAGAGCAATCTCATCTTTTAAAGTACGGCCTATTCTTGCCTCTTCCAGCTTCTCGTCAAGCCTCTTTCTCTTGGTATCCCTTTCTGGAGACTCTTCTATAGGTCGCTTACCTTTTTCATCCTGTCCTAAATGCAGAATCAAGTCAAGCTCCTCCTTCTTGGACGGGATGGTAAGATCGATAAACTACTTAGAAGTAATTGAGTTAAATTTCTGAACTGGTGTATGTGTTTAGAAGAGAAAAAAAGAGAAGAGAAAAGATATAGACTTCTTGCTTTGAACTTGTTGTGATGGTTTCATATTTCTGAAAGGCTCTTATAGAGAAAAATTAGGGTTGAGTTTTCCAGAATAACACAAATCACCGCACCCCTACATGCCAACCCTATGGAGTCTGCAAATTGGCAACCAAAACTGAAACAAGCAAGCATACAAACAGCACGTCATTAATACAAATTACCATGGAAGTCAAAGATTTGTATTTATTGCGGCTGACTTGTTGTTATACCCATCATATTTCTTCACTTGAGCTGCTGCGTTTTTTAAAGATGTTTTGAAATCGAAGAAATACAATTTTTTTTACCGTTGTATATCTTCTTTGGATTCTTTTTTTTTGGGTTTCTATCTCTTTATTTTGGTTTTCGTGTTGATATGTAGAGATTATTGTTGATTGTTTTAAATATTTTTGTATAGTTTTTCTTAGTTTACACGTTTTCATTTTGAAATTTTTCTGCAAATCTCTCCTTTCTGCTCTGTTGTCTCCTCTTTTCTTGAAGCTACCCTCTTTCTGTCTCTGTCGTGTGCTTCTAGAATGCAGCTCCGACTGGCAAATCCTGCTAGGACTCTGAACGTCAAATGTTGTTGCTAGTCATCGGAACTACCACTTGCGTGCACAACATTACACATATTCGGGCTAAGCATCCAGAATACTCTACCTTTACCCACTACTTAACCTTGACATACTTAGCTTCAGACACAAATCCGTACCCACCATTAGAAAGCCTAGAGACGACTGGTACTCATCATTTCAAAGCCCAAAAATAATCGGTACCCATCATCTCAAAGTTCAGAGACAATTGGCACCCATATTTTTAGAGCCCGAAGACAATCGGCCCCCCAGCATTTTAAAGCTCGGAGACGACGTGCCCCCAGCATTTTAAAGCCTGAAAATGATCGATACCCATCATTTTAAAGCTCAAAGATGACCGGCTCCTAGCATTTCAAAGCCCAGAGACGACCAACCCCCAGCATTTCAAAGCTCGAAGACAATTGGCCCCCATCCTTTCAAAGCCCGGAGACGACTGGCCCCCAGCATTTCAAAGCCTGGAGATGACCGATCCCCATCTTTTCAAAGCCTGGAGACGACCGACCCCAGCATTTCAAAGGCCAAAGATGACAGGCCTCCATTCTTTCAAAGCCCGGAGACAACCGGCCCCTAACATTTCAAAGCTCAGAGATGACTGACCCCTATTTTTTCAAAGTCGGGAGACGATCGGCCCTTAGCATTTCAAAGTTTAGAGATGACCAGCACCTATCTTTTTAAAGCCTGGAGACTACTGGGCCCCAGTATTTCAAAGCCCAGAGACTACCGGCCTCATCTTTTCGATGCCTGGAGACAACCGGCCACTACTATCCTTTCAAAGCCTAAAGACGACCGGCCCCTATTTCAAAGCTCGGATATGACCGGCCCCCATTCTTTCAAAGTCCGGATATAACTGGCACCCATCTTTTCAGACATTACATGATTATATAGCATATCACTTTTTGTACACGTCATTAGCATCTTGACAAAATTAAGTGTTGCTTATCTTTACTCACTTCTTAAACAAGAATATCTCAAATTTAATTTCTCATAATCTTGTTTAATAATGAGTAAAGAGGGGCAACTGTGACACCTAATTTTGTCCACAATATTATAATTTCATTTTTCTTTTTGTAAAAAATACATAAAAATAAAAAAGGCAAAAAAATAACAAAAATAACGAAAAATAATAATAGAGAAAATATTAAAAAAATGATAAAATAATAAAAGTCCAAAATGTTACATGTTTTTCATGACATACACATGGTGACATTCTTCCTCTACATACTTTGTCAGGAATCTCTAGTCAAAGTACTTCTACCATGTCCCTTCTTTTCCATTTTTCAAATGGCAATCCATACTATCAGTCAGGGAAAGAACATGAGGACAAGGTATTAGCTACATGATTTGGGAGTTTTTTTTCACTAACACAATCATTTTGCACCCCCATATCTAGCTATAAGTAGAGGACCCTTCTACCCTTTCCAGGATGCATAGCAGAGAGAAAGAAAGAGCAAAAATATATGCTATATTTTTATATAGAAACTGAGAAAGATTTGCCTTCTTTTGGAGTATTGTGGAAGGAAGAGATCAGCTGTAGATTACTCACAAACACTCTGGGCAATTGAGGAGCAAACATGATTGAAGGAGTGAAGTTCAGCTGCAAACAAGCTGAAAACTAAGAGGAAGATAGCAAGCCTGAAAAATAGAGTAATTTGTGAAGGTGAGTGTTTTCTTTCACGCATTGTTATTTTTATGGATAGAGTGAATTCCATAAACCATGACTCAAAGTTTGGAAGCTAAAATGAGATCAAAACAGAATAAAAAACCAAAAAAAACATAGAACAGCAGAAAAATGACGTGTTGAAACCGAGAAACTTGAAAGAATTCCAAATTTTGATTTTGATCTTTGTTTCTCCTTGCTATGGATTGGAATGGACCTAAAATGACCCAAAAACATCCTAGAGGAAGTTCTAGACAGATTTGGAAAGAAAAACTGAGACCTGGACGTGATTCATGCAAAACAGGGACCAAACTAAAAAAATTCAAAAATTTGTAGGGGCTTATTTAATTCAAAAATAAAACATTTGCTAGACCGAGGGACCTATATCAAGACAACTATGATATCAGATGAAGAAAAAGAACAAAGGAAAAATTTCACATAGGGACTAGATAAAAAAGCAGAAAATTGTGCATATATATGTGTTTATCAACGATCATGTTTCTTTTCTCTTCCTTTTGTTTATCATTTTTTTGCGTATATATGGATGTGTCAGTGTGTGTTTATTATGTGTGTAAGGCATGATAGTGTGTATGGGTTTATATATATATATATATATAACATATGTATGTATAGTGTGTGTATATGTATTTTAATATATATACACGTGTGTCAGCATGCATTATTTACTTTTTTTCTTTTTTCCCCTTAACGTGTTTAAATAAAATATATATAGGTGTGTATATGAGAGTGTATATTTGATCTAGTTCAAATAAAAATATTATCTTTTTATTTCATTTCCAAGATAATTTTAAAAATCTCAAAAAATATGCTTCCTTTCAGGACAATTTCAAAAATCCAAAAATATGCTTTCATTAAATTTTTTTAAATCAAACAATGTTTAAAATTCCAAAAAAAAATTTAAAGATAATTTCAAAAATCTCAAAATATGTTTCTTTGTTTTAATTTTCAGTATAAATCCAATAAATCCATTTTTCTTCATTTTCATTTTCAAAATAATTCAAAAATACCAAAAATATGTTTCCTTTGTTTTCATTCTCAAGACAATTTAAAAAATTCCAAAAAATATGTTTCCTTTGTTTTCATTTCCATTCAAAAATTTCAAAATAAAAATATGTTTCTTTGTTTTCATTTTCAAGATAAATCCATAGATCCAATAAATCCATTTTTCTTTGTTTTCATTTTTAAGCTAATTTCAAAAAATCCAAAAATATGCTTTCATTAAAATTATTCTTTCAAAATCCCAAAAAATATTCAAAGCTCAAAAATCCAAAAAAAATGTTTATTTCAATTTCTTTCTAAATATCCTCAAAAAGGAAAATCCAAAAAAATCAAAAAGCTTTTAAAATGGGAAGAGTCAAAAGTCAAAATAATTTGTTCTCATAAATTCAAACACAATCACAACTCTTTAGCCTCGTTTGATTTATGAAAATAATTAATTTTGAACCTATTTGGTTCTTCATGCCAAAAATTTTAATTTTTCCTCTGGCCCTTGTGGCATTTCAAATGACAAACTACGTGGACTTTGATCCTGACTGATAGGTACGTAGGACCTCTGCTAGCCAAGTCCACCCTTGTGCATATTTCCATTTGTTTTGATGCTTTTCTTTCTTATGTTTTCATGTGACCGATGAGTGTAATTTACGGCAAATATGAAATAATTGCTCATTTTCTAAATCAGACGTATACGGTGCTTAACACGTTCCCTATGCGGTTCAATTTCTGAACTCATTTTCCTCAAAACATAGACCATCAAATTCAAAAGTTTTTCTAAGTTTTTCTCAACAAATTAAACTTTGGTGGTGGCTCTTAATAAAATTGGTTTTCAATTTTGAAAGTCGATTTTATGTACATTTTCTTTTTTAAAAGAAACGCTGGCCTGTCACATTTCGAGTGTGACAAATTCTTTTCACGCTAAATCAATGCAAACCTTAACTACTCTATCATGCATAATTCCACACAAAAACTCCATCAAAATTTTCAAAAAGAGAGCATCAAATTTGGACATGACAGCACACAAAAAATTCTGCACTGCAGAAACATATGCAATTCAACTTTAACACTACAAAACTATACCAAAACGCATGCAAAAAGACACCAACCAAAATTCTACACCTAAAACACACATAAAAGTTAAAAAATATGCAGAAAAAATGGCCAAAACTGTGGCCAAATAGCACAGAAAATTCGCACAAGACAACACAAAAATCTAGAAAGCTAAGTAGCAAATTTTGCTAAATTAAATACCAATGTTTTCTCCAATTAATTTCTCCCCCTCCCCACACACTTAATTATTGCATTGTCCTCAATGCAAAACAGCACCAAACATCCAAGAAAATAAAGAGGACATAAAATAAAAAAAGGAGGGAAAAAGGGACAACCTGATCAAGTGGTCGATACATCGTGAAGACGAAGCTCCTCCATGGTTTCTTCCTTAAAGCGCTTGTAGAATTTCTTTAGCCTTTGCTCCTTCACTGTGAATTATTGGTTGGTTGCCTCATTTCTAATTTCCACTACACCAAAAGGAAAGACATGAGTAATAACCATGGTTTAGAAAACTAGACCGATCATTGAACTGGTGGAGGTACCGATTCAAGAGTCGATGGTTAGACCGTGATGAACCATGATTGAATCGATGGTAAGTAAAAATATTAAAATCTATAATTAATATATATGTTACATATATTAAAATATTAAAATATTCAAGATATATATATATATATATATATATTTATTTATTTATACTAGTTCTAGATTTGTTCTTAGTAGTTTAAAATATTAAAATTATTCATCATTTTTTTATTTTTAAAATACTATTATATATATTTTATATAAAAATTGTTAAAATACTAATTTTTTAAATATAAAAATTTAATATTGTTTCTACAAGATTAAACTAGATTAGACTAGGAAGCTACTAGGACACAGACTACCTCCATTTCTTTTTCCAATGTCTCTTTTTCTTTTTCCACTCAATCTCCTTACCCCTTACATCATTATACAAGCAACAAATACACCAACTAATATTAGTATGCCTTTGCCTTTCTCGATGCAGCTTCGATCTCTCTTTCCCGGTTTGTTTTCTTCAATTCTCCCTTCTTCTTCTTCTCTCTTCTCAAGTCCACTTTTTGTCTTCTTTTTTTGGATCTGGTCGTCTCTCACCATCATTTTTTATCTCTCAGCTCCTCCAACTTCTTCTTCTTCTTCTTCTGGTATTGAAGATGACAACAGGAGTTGCTTATCAATTTTTCAGGTTCAAAACTGGTTTTATACTGGTTCAATCCCTCTACAGTTCAAAGGGTTATTCCAGACCAGAACTAAGACTAGTTCCTAATTTGATCGGTTGAACAGACTGGTCCAGTTTGGCTTTCAAAATTATGGTAGTAACATAAAGAACAACCCATCTAGAACGAAGCCTACCAGACATTAGCTTGAGATGGGAATTGTAGAGAAGGACTTTGTCTCCCACTTGGAACTCCTTCTCAATTCTCTTGTCATGAAGGGCTTTTGTTCTTTATTTGTAGATGCACACATTCTCAATACCTCTAGCCTCATCTCTTCAAGCAATTGAAGTTGTAATTTCCTTTCCTTATCAGTTAGAGACAAATTCATGTTGCATTGCTTCACCACCCAATATGTTTTATGTTTAATCTCCACCAGCAAGTGGCATGCTTTTCCAAACACAGAGTGATAAGGGGACATGTCGATGGGAGTCTTATATGCAGTGCGGTATGCGCAAAATACGTCATCTAAACTCTTGCTCTAGTCCTTTCTATTGGGTTGCACGGTTTTCTCCAAGATTTGTTTTATCTCTCGATTAAAGACTTCGACTTACTCATTTGTTTAGGGTGGTATAGTGTTGAAGTCATGTGCGCCACCTCATATTTCCTCAATAGCACTTGCATGTTCTTGTTGCAAAAGTGTGATCCTTGGTCACTCACTATGGCCTTTAGGACACCAAATCTACAGAAGATATGTATACAAAGAAAGTTACGACAACAAAAGAATCGTCAATTTGGGTGGCTTTTGCTTCCACCACTTCAACACATAATCTACAGCTACTAAGATATACACAAAGACAAAAGACACTAGAAATGGACCCATAAAATCTATGCCCTAAACATAAAAAATTTCATAGAAAAATATAGGTTCTTAAGGCATCTCATTTTTCCTTGATACATTTCCAGTTCTTTGCCACCTAGCACAATGTTTACAAAATTCATATGAATCTCTAAATAATGTAGGCCAATATAAACCAAAATAAGCACTTTCCTAGCTGTTCTTTGTGGACTAAAGTGTCCACCACATGTAAGAGTGTGACAAAAATTTAAAACGAATGCAAACTAATGATTTGGAACGCACCTCCTAATTGAATGATCACTATAGACTCTTCAAAAATGAGGATCATCCCATACAAAATATCTAGACTCACTCTTAAGCTTATTCAGTTGATGCTTATTTTGATATCTTGGCAATTCATATGCAACAAGAAAATTAACAATATCAGCATACTGAGGTTCATCGTTACCATGTATGAGAAGGAGATAATTATCTAGAAATTCATCTCTAATAGGGAGAGGTTCTAAAAGGAGTGCAATGAGCTGACTCAAGTAATCTGCTATAACATTCTCCTCTCCACTTTTATCTTTGATTTCCACATCAAATTCTTGGAGAAGTAGCATCTATCTTATTAATCACGGCTTTAAATCTGGCTTCTTTAGTAAGTATCTCAAAGCTAGATGGTCAAAAAATACAATCACTTTAGAATTAAAGAGATATGATCTAAAACTTATCTAATGCAAATACAATAGCCAAAAACTCCTTATATATGGCTATGTAATTGGACATGTGTGACTTCCCTTCTACCATTTGTGACAAAACTACTCCTACTATTGTGAAGGTTGAATGATGGAAGGGGAAGTAAGCCTCTTCTTAAGCTCACAAAAGATAACATGTAACTCTCATAAAAAACAAAATCAATATCTTTTTGTAAGAGTTTAGAAAGGGGCAAGGCAACTTTTACTAAAGTCATTTATAAATCTCCTGTAGAAACCTACATGGCCAAAAAATGAATGTACTTCCTGCACAGAAGCAGGGTAAGACTGGGAGAAAATAACATTAACTTTAGTCTTATCTACCTCAATGCCACGTCTAGACACTTTGTGGCCTAAGACTATGCCTTACTCTACCATAAAATGACATTTTTCAAAATTCAGCACCAAATTTTTATCTATACACTTCTCTAGAACTCTTCCTAAATTATGCAAGCATGCCTCAAAAGAATCAGCATACACAGAAAATCATTCATGAACACTTCCATGCAATCCTTTAATAATTCAGAAAATATGCTAATCATGCATCATTGAAAAGTGCTAGGTGAATTACAAAGACCAATGGCATGCGTTTATATGCAAATGTACCGAAGGGACAGGTGAATGTGGTCTTCTCCTTATCTTCAGGTACCATGTGAATCTGAAAATAACCAGAGAAATCATCCAAAAAGCAATAATGAGACTTTCCAGCTAGTCTCCCTAACATTTGATCAATGAAAGGGAAGGAAAAATGATCTTTTCTCTTAGTTTGGTTAAGCTTCCTATAGTCAATATAAACCCTCCAACTATTTTGGACTCTAGTGGGCACTACATTTTTCACAACAATAACCCTAGTTTTCTTTGGTACTACTTGTATCGAATTTTCTATTAGAAATTAGATAAATTATACGAACTTGGAGGAGTTTACTTACCCCCTCCTTCTTGACCATGTCAAGAATTATGGGGTTGAATCACCTTTGGGGTTGCCTCATCGGCTTAACCTCCTCCTCTAAGAGTATTTGGTGCATGCACACCTAGAGCTGTCAAAATGGTCTAAACCCACTAGGCGGGGCTGGTAAATAGGATGTGATGGGCTAAAAATTCAGTTGCTCATATTTAACAAGGACTTTGGGTTTGTAATTTTTTTTTTACTTAGGTCATGAATTATTAAGGTCGTCTAAGTATAAAAAATTGGCCTTGAAGTAATGTATTATGTATATGACCCAACCTAATGTTCTAATCCAAAAGAAAGGCTTCTAAAATTAAAAATAAAATATCAAATCTTTGACACTAGCTTATGTTTCTTTCTTATTAGCTTCATTGAACAAAGATGTCATGTATAACATTTTTTTTTATTTTGTCATGCATTATATTTAAATTTATAATATATATATATATATATATATATATATATATATTTTATAAATAAAGAAAATTATTTTTTAAAAAAATATGTGCTAGGCTGGGCTGGGCCATGATTTTCAACCTAACTATATGCTTAAGCCCAACTCAACCCAGCCTACATTTATTGAAAGCCCATGTAGGCTTGGGCTGGCCCAGCCCATTAACACCTCTATGCACACCGAGGGGCTTATACCCGGGATGTATGCTAGAGTCAACCCAATCTCCTTCTTATGTTTTCTCAAAAGGTCCATCAATTTTGCCTCTTGATTAGGTTGGAGGTTGTTTGCTATTATCATCGAAAGCTTCTCTCCTTCATTTAGAAATGCATACTTTAGGTTTTTTGGAAGTGGCTTCAACTCCAATATATGTGGTTGGATGATGGACGAAATTAATTTCTAAGAAGTCACATCTAAGGCTGCACCTACATATTTAGAATGCTCAAAGACAAAATCTTTGGCTAATGAGGAAGAAGGGCAAGTAGCACAAGAAGAAAGAGATAAAGAATGTACAACATTATAATGTAAATCATTATTCCTACTCCTATCTAAAATAGAAACGGAATAAAAAAACAAAACTAGAAAAATAATTACAACCAAAATCAAAATTAGAATTAAAATCCAAATCATAATCAGAATCGTCAAGGTTTAAAGTTCTCTCAATTTCCACACATGCTCAACATAATTCAGAACCAACACATTCAAAACTAAAAACATCCACAAAGTCAGAAATTTCAGGAAAATCTAAAATTATTTCACTCTGAAAAATCAGCATATGCATCCTCAATAAGCAAATCCAGAAAATTCATAACATGAATAGTAGAATGATCCTCCATGGGATGCTTCATCACATCTAAGATATTGAAATCAATTTTATTTCCGGCAAATTCTGTTGATAAAGTCCCTTTATGAACATTGATAATATTTTTTGCAGTTTTCAGAAAAGGCCTACCAAATATCAATGGTGTATAACCGAAAGTGTTATCATTCTCCATATCCAACACATAAAAATCAACAGGAAAAATTAAATCTTTTACCCTCACGAGAACATCCTCTAAGACACCGACTTGATATGTTGTGCTCTTGTTTGCTAATTGAACCACCATCTTAGTTAGTGAAAGAGTACCAATATGCAAACTAGAGTAGACAAACTTGAACATTACATTAATCGAGGCCCCCAAATCTAGCATGGTGTTGGTGAACTCCATATTACTGATGGTGCACGAGATTGTGAAAGTCCCAAGATCCTTGAACTTGTGTTGTATGGGTGGCTATATGAGTGTAGACACATTTCTTCCTAGATTCACCCTTTCATTCCCTCTTAACCACCTCTTATGAGTGCATAACTCCTTGAGGAACTTGGTGTATTTAGGAATTTGTTTAATTGCTTCCAAGAGGGGAATCTTCACCTCAACTTTTTTGAATGTCTCCATAATCTCTTTGTCTATCTCAGCTTCTAAAATCTTCCTTGACTAAGTCACTCTATGAGGAAAAAGGAGTGGTCTTTTCTAAATTCCCTTTCATCCTTACTCTTTTGTTCAACATTAGTGGAGGATAAAGATTGACTATTCTACCTATTAAAATTTTCTAACTCGGATTTAGAGGCTAGACCATCCACTTATTTACCATTCCTCAGTATAATGGCACTCACATTGCCTCTCGGATTAACTACCAATTGTGAAGGCAAGCTCTAGAACCTTGACTCTTCAATTCATTTACTGTTGTAGCTAACTAACCAATTTAGGTTTCTAAATTTTGAATACTTGTTTTTGTTCTTTGCTAAAATTGGAGGGTATTAGTGGCTAGCTATTTTACCAAACCCTCTAGGCTAGGTCTAGGTTTCTTGGGTGCTGGACGAGGTATGTGGTTGGGACCAAGAAGGATGTATCTTTCTTGTTGCTGATATGATGGGTTAGACATATTTCCATATCTAAGGTTAGGATGGTCATGCCACCCAGGATTATTGGTGGAGGAACATAGGTCATACCTTTGTTGTTGTGGGTTATGCATAGGTCTCCCAGGAAAAATACTAGCATATGATTCAATATTTTCTTGCAACTATAGGCATTGGTCAGTATTATAGGTGTTGAGGGAACAAATACCACAAACTAAAACAGGGGGTGGTGGTCTCTAACTCAATGCCAAATGTCTCACCATTAAAGCCCATTCTTTCAATTTATTTTCTATCCTCTATTGATCTATTGGACCTACTCTGACTTCATTCACATTGGTTATAGGGGCACCCAATTTGTTACCAATTTTGGGCCATCTTGGCAAGTAAGTCCCTTACTGTAACTGGGGTCTTATCCACCAATGCTTCACTAAAAGCTGTATCTACAATGCACCAGTCCATTGGCATCAACCCCTCATAGAAATATTGGATTAAAAGCTTGTCCGAAATCTAGTGGTATGGACAGCTTGCACATAGTTTCTTGAATCTCTCCCAGTACTCATGCAAGGTTTCTCCACTCAGTTGCCTTATTCCACAAATTTCCTTTCTTATGGATGTTGTTTTTAGGCTGGAAAGAATTTCTCCAAGAACATTTTTTTTAGATCCTCCCATTTTTTTATTGTAGTAGGTGGCAGGTAATATAAACAATATTTTGCAATACCATCTAGAGAAAAAGGGAAGACTCTTGACTTGATATGTTCTTCCTCAACCCTTTATGGTTTCATGGTTGAGTAAACCACATGAAACTCCTTCAAGTGTTTGTGAAGATCTTCACCTGCAAAACCATGAAACTTTGGGAGTAGGTGAATTAAACCAGACTTAAGTTTGAAATTAGCACCCAATTTAGGATAATCAATGTATAAAGGTTGGTAATGCACATCTGGTACAGCCAACTCTTTAATGGTCTGTTTAGCCCTATTTGGAGGCCTATTTCCAGCCCCTTGTGCATTTTGGTTATTCATCCTTGTTATCCCAGATAAATCAACCACAATATCAGAATCTAAATTTGACTTTAACCCTACATTATCAACAACAATATCAACTAATTCAGGAAAAATTTCATGAACTAAAGTAACTTTGAAACTATTACTTCTCACTAGCATATGGAAGATTCTATCAATCTCAGGATCAAAAGTGGCTAAGTCCACTTGAGGAGATCTTTTCATAAACTAGAACGAATAAGTTTTAAAACACAAGACAAAAACTATACAACAACAAAAACACAAGATAACAACAATTATGCTACTATAACAGTGAATTTTGTGCGGCATCTAATGGAAAACCCAAATTTTCAACTATCTCAGAAAATTGAAATTCCTTTTGGGAAAAATCATCCACACATTGGAGGCACAAAATCCACAAACAAAATTGAAAAATGAGATCTACAAAAATCAAACAAAAAATCACAAGAAAATAGAAAAATCAAGAAAAAGATTGTAAAATAAAAAAAGTGGTCTAAACGTTAGAATTTGGCCGAGATAAGGCAAAGCTCCCGAGCTATAGAATCACTCAAGAGCCTTGCTCAGAAGGCCTGAATTTAGTGGACTACCAGTTTTCAAGTCAATCAAAGTTAATTTGCCCAAAATGAATAATAACCAGCAAAATCCAAAAAATTGAAAAGCGATAATCTGTAAACCACTTCAAACAACACTAAACAACTTGAATTCAAATAAAAACAAAACAACTTGAATTCAAATAAAAACACAATTGAACAACTAATATAGCAACTTAAGAAGCTAGTTGGCTCCCGAGCAACGATACCAAAATTTCAATTCATGCCACTATAGTTGTCGAACCACCTAGAATTAGGTTCTACGGCAATTTGCAATATAATGATCCCCAAGTCATATTTATTTAAGGAGCCTCACTTCTACCACGAATTCAGTTGTTCTTACACTTAAACATTAATTACAGAACATACAACAATGGAGGGAGTTTGTTAATAGAAATGGAAATTACATATAACAGTAAGCCAATATAATAGTATCACACAAGACAAAGCATGCAACCAGCCACTAGGATTTACAGGAAGTGTAACAATCATCATTTAATCTTAATGATCTAGCTCTGTTCCTAATCTACCATTTAGTTTTCATACAAAGAAATCTAGAAAATCTTCTAGAATTGAATTGCATCTAAACCATAGTCAAGAAAACCTTCATTAACCTATAGCTATGTACAACTCCAATAAGCCCTAACCGAATTAAGTTTGATAATCATCAAAACAAGTCATTTCATTTTACTTACTCTACCAACCGATTAAAGCAAGACTTGTCAGCCCTAATGTATTATGCTATAAGTTTTGATGATGACAAATATGTGAGAATTATAGTATGATTTAATCTTCTTGGCCCAAATGTATAATTTAATCTTCGTGGCCCAATGTATGATTTAATCTTCTTGACCCAATGTATGATTTAATCTTTCTTAACCCAAATAGTATGATTTAATCTTCTTGGCCCAAATGTATGATTTAATCTTCTTGATCCAAATGTATGATTCAATCTTTCTTGGCCCAAATATATTTAATGCTTTATATATTTAAATATAGTAGTATAAATTGATTTTTGATAAAGTTCATTGGTTATTAAAAAAAATATGATAAAGTTTATTGGTTATTGAAAAAGTATGATAAAGTTTATTGGTTGTTGTAATATAATTTGAAAAAGAATATTTTTTACTGTAGCACTTTTGAAAAAGAAATTTGATTGTTGAAAAAGTATGATAAAGTTTATTGGGTATTGTAATAAAATTTGAAAAAGAATACTTTTTACTGTAGCAAATTTAAAAAAGAATATTGATTGTTAAAAAAGGTTGATAAAGTTTTTTGGTTGTTGTAGAAAAGTTGAAAAATGATGATGAAGCTTACTGTAGCAATTCTGACTACAGCAGTCACTGTAGCAGCAAAGTTTCACTATATAAATGGGACTTTACAACACCATTTGCATCAAGCTTCAATTGTTCATTTCTTTTAAATAATGGATTTTCAAGAGGAAAGGTCGATACAACCTTGTTCTTCAAAAATAAAAAGCATGATTTAATTATAGTGCAAATATATGTTGATGATATAATATTTGGTGCTACTAATGAAAGTTTGTGTAAAGAGTTTGCTAAGATCATGCAAGGTGAGTTTCAAATGTCAATGATTGGAGAACTCAACTTCTTCCTTGGGCTCCAAATCAAACAAATGGATAATGGAATATTTGTTAGCCAAACCAAGTATGCAAAAGAGTTGCTCAAAAAGTTTGACATGGAGAATGCAAAACCAATTGCTACTCCCATGAGTACCTCAACAAACTTGGACAAGGATGAAAGAGGTCAACCATTTGATGTGACGAAATATAGAGGTATGATTGGCTCTCTACTGTACTTAACCGCTAATAGACCCGATATTATGTTTAGTGTATGCATGTGTGCACGATTTCAAACTAACCCCAAGGAATCTCATTTTGAGGCTGTGAAAAGAATTTTTAGATACTTGGTTGGCACATCTCAAATAGGTTTATGGTATCCTAAAGGATCCTCTAATTTTTTAATTAGCACTCTGATGTAGATTTTGCGAGTAGCAAAACAGATAGAAAAAAGTACAAGTGAAACTTGCCAATTCTTTGGTAGTTCTCTTGTCTCTTGGTTTAGTAAAAAGCAAAACAGTGTTGCTTTATCCACAGCTGAAGCTGAATACATTTCAGCTGGGAGTTGTTGTGCCCAAATCTTGTGGATGAAACAACAACTAGAGGATCTTGGTGTATTTCTTAAAAACATATCTATTAGATGTGATAACACAAGTGCCATATGCTTATCTAAAAATCCTGTCATGCACTCAAGAACTAAGCATATTGAAATAAGACATCATTTTATAAGAGATCATGTTCAAAAGAAAGATGTCTCTCTTGAATTTGTACAAACGGATTTTCAGTTAGCTGACATTTTCACGAAGCTTCTTGCTGAAGATAGATTTAACTTTATTAGGAGAGAACTTGTGATGGCAAATCCAGATGAACTTTAAAAATTATTTTTTTTCATTGCATGATTTTTAAATTTTTCCTTTAATCTTTAATTTACATTACTAACTTAAGCATCGGAGTGGTTGTCAAAATTTTTGCAGGTGCTCATCCTCAAGATACATATATGAATACATCTTGAAAATTATATTTGTTTAATATGCATTGATTGAGGGGGAGCCTAACCTATACTTAAATTCTCTATATCTTTAAGCTCACTTTATCGAACATGCAATGTTTTCCTTAAAAATATACTTTTGGCATATCAATGATAAGTTTTGATGAAATTTTACCCCATGACATCATATGATATTCTTGCTTAAAGAAGGAATATGTTTTAGCCTTTATATATTGCATTCCTTATACCTTTTTGTTGATGTCAAATAGGGGGAGGAGGATATGAAAAGAAAAATATGTGTATATTATATAATGATTATTACATTGTAACATATTTTTCTTTAGTGATTTGTCATCATCAAAAAGGGGGAGATTGTCAGCCCTAATGTATTATGCTATAAGTTTTGATGATGACAAATATGTGAGAATTATAGTATGATTTAATCTTCTTGGCCCAAATGTATGATTTAATCTTCTTGGCCCAATGTATGATTTAATCTTTCTTAGCCCAAATAGTATGATTTAATCTTCTTGGCCCAAATGTATGATTTAATCTTCTTGATCCAAATGCATGATTCAATCTTTCTTGGCCCAAATATATTTAATGCTTTATATATTTAAATTGTAATACCCATGAAAAATAAAATATAAATATTTATTTACAAACTACTGTTACTATTTCAATATACGGTACTATTTACCCGTATAATACTATTTACGTATATGATACTGTTCATTTATACAATCGAAATGTCAAGTACTAGATATGGTTTGGTCATAAAAGAAAACTAGAAAGAAGTTTGTAGGAGAAAATGACGTTTTATGTGTAAAAATACCCTCAGGGACTAAAGTGAAAGGACTGAATTGAAAAAAAACTTAAAGGTTTAAGGTGAAAGGATAGTTTTCCTTTTAAGTTTTCAATAGTAATAACAGAAAAATTTTTCAACGCGAGGTGCACAGTAACTACATTATTAGAAATGTCATTTTCATTAATAGTAAATTGAATATTTTATTAGCGCATAGTATCAAATAGTACCCTTGACTTTTGCTATAAATAGGCCCTTCCATTTCACTTCTAAACTCACATATTCAACTTCTCTTCTTCTCTCCTTAAGTTTCTCTTACTCCAAAGCTAGGCCTCTAAGATTTTGGGCCTTTCCTTTTCAGCTTAGGTAAAGATACTATGCCCTTTCTATGTCTTTCAAATTTTAGAAGTTATTTTGTTAAGTATGCTCTGTGGTTGCGGCCTTGGCTGATCTTCCACATCAGAAAAACTGTCCTTAGCTGTTTATATGTTATTTTGATTCTCTGATTACCGAAATAGAATGTAAACTGTGAACAATACATGTCTAGGAAAGTTCTGACTAATGAAAGACCTGATTTTTAAGTGTGTCCAGTGTGACCCTCCACTCTTTCCTGGGAACTTACCTGGTGTACTCTTTTACAGATTGTATTCTCTATTTCTGGTATAAATAGTAACCGTACGTATGAATAGTAATCGTATATATGAACAGTAACCGTACGTATGAACAGTGTCTGTACGAAAACAATCCTAACGTATTTTCTCTAATCTTTCATGAAAATCTCCGTAGCAGAACACTGAAATTCACCTGTGTACTCTTGTCCGTAACGACTTAAAGAAGCGATGCTCGTACGGAATCCAGGTGAGTGAAACGACCCCGTTTTAATAGAGTTTTAGCATTACTGGTAATAAAAAGTATGTCGTAGGACACTCCCAAGATTCATAGGGGGAAATTGGATTCAGAATGGCGAATATAATGAGATAATTAATCCAGAAGTATGGATAAGAAAAAGCAAATATCTCATGATGATGTGAAGATTGAATCTCTTGAATTGTGGTTTATAAAGCTATAATATAGTTATATACTATACCTGTTATATGGATGAATATTATATTGAGCTTCTGATTATGATATAAAATGATATTGATTGTGATTGAGCGGGACAGTACCCCCTCTTACGGCAAGGCGGAAAACCCGGTTGACAGGGTGTCTTGACCAATGAGTCTGGAGACAACGATTCCCTCAGTAGGGATATAGCCCGGATTGGTGATAAATCCGTGAGGCGCCCTAGCTAAGAGGATAAGGTTGTGCGTCATGACGGAAATATACATAATTGGTGAGCCGGCCTGTGTGCGCTCTCCGGGATATATTGCCATTGACGAGTACTAGTAACGTTTGTTGAATTGGATGAATTTTTATCTTCTTGTATGTAAAAGGATGATGTTGTGCGTCATGGCAGAAATATACATAATTGGTGAGCCGGCCTGTGTGCGCTCTCTGGGATATATTGCTATTGACGAGTACTAGTAACGTTTGTTGAATTGGATGAATTTTTATCTTCTGTCTATTGGTTGAGTATGAGCCTTTAGATATGCTTGCATGACTGGTAATGTATTTGAATTTTATTAACGCGAGGTCGATTCGCTCATTGAGTTTAAAAGCTCACACTGTTTGTACAACCTTTTTGTTCAGATCAGGTTGCCATCGAAGAATATCTGCTAGAGGAGTAGATCACTTTGGACCTTCCCGTTGTCGGGTAGACCCCTCTTTTGTTATAGATTATATTGCTCTGTAATCGTCTAGGACATCTAGGTCAGGGGTTTGGCATTTGGTTTGTATGTCAGCATAATAATGTATTTTATATTGAGAATCTATTATTATGTGCAAATCATCTCTATGAATTTCAAATAAGAAAATTTGATATATTTTATTCAGGAATGGTTATTTTGATAATATAGAGATAATGACTAAACTCATGGGTAGAATTTATCGAAAGGCTTACAGTGATGGGATATTCATCATTGTGCCGGTCATGTGCCCAGAAAATGGGTCGTGACATAAATATAGTAGTATAAATTGATTTTTGATAAAGTTCATTGGTTATTAAAAAAAATATGATAAAGTTTATTGGTTATTGAAAAAGTATGATAAAGTTTATTGGTTATTGAAAAATTATGATAAAGTTTATTGGTTGTTGTAATATAATTTGAAAAAGAATACTTTTTACTGTAACACTTTTGAAAAAGAAATTTGATTGTTGAAAAAGTATGATAAAGTTTATTGGTTGTTGAAAATATATGATAAAGTTTATTGGGTATTGTAATAAAATTTGAAAAAGAATACTTTTTACTGTAGCAAATTTAAAAAAGAATATTGATTGTTAAAAAAGGTTGATAAAGTTTTTTGGTTGTTGTAGAAAAGTTGAAAAATGATGATGAAGCTTACTGTAGCAATTGTGACTAAAGCAGTCACTGTAGTAGCAAAGTTTCACTATATAAAGAGGACTTCACAACACCATTTGCATCAAGCTTCAATTGTTCATTTCTCATATTATCTTGAGTTCCATTCTCTATAAATTGTTAGAGAAATATTCTGAGCTTAATTTCTGCGTTATCTACACTTTGAGAGTGTCCACCATTATTTTCCTTAAGCCTTCAAATTTAGTTGCTCAAGGATAGGTTCCTTGAGTTAGTGTTTGAGAGAAAACACATTGTAAGGGGGAGAGACACCCTTGAGGAAGAAAAGATCTATGTTGTAATGGCTTACAAGTGCCCAATTGAAACACTCAAGAAGTTATCTTGAGGACTGGATGTAGGCTTGGTTTAAGCCGAACCAGTATAAAATCTCGTTGTTTAATTTTCTCTTCCCTTGCTCGTTAATTATTTATATGTTCTTTACTTCCTTGCACTCTATATTCATTCATCTCTTTAATTGTTTTTGATTAATTGTACTCCATATTTATTCATCTTGATCATACTTATTTTACTTTCATAAAAAGCTTGGCATTGTTTTTAAAACTTCTTAAACTTCCATCAAGTCTTAGCAATTTTTTTAAACCCAATTCACCACCCTCTTGGGTGCTAGCCATTTCTATCAAGATTAAACCTCAAATTTAAACTTTAAAACATAGTTCTCTTACAAGCTTATATCAAAAACTAATACTAACATAAACAGAGAGGCAATAATAAAGAATGAAAATGGAGTAAAATGGAGAACAGAATACTTATCTTGCACTGAAAGCTCAAGTTACAACATTTCAAGTGCTCAATTACTGATTACATAAAGATTTCAGCCCTCCATGAGAGCAAAATCGCCAAAACATAAGAGAAATTTACGGAGGAAAAAAGGGCTATGAATTTTCTAAGTTTGAAAGTGTGTCTCCAAGCCTAAAAACTAAGGGAACTAATGTTTTCTCTCTCTCCCAAGTTCAAATGGAATATTCCCTTAAAAGATGCCTTCAGAAGTTGACTTAGCTTGGTTTCTTTTTAACTTTGAAGATTGCAGCATAGGGCAGAGGCATTTACATATAATACGGGCTGCAGAAGGTTCATTTTCTACTGTAGAAAATTGTCATAAACATTTTTCCAATTGCAACAAATTTCTAAATTGTGCAAACTGATCAAGTGTCATTGGTTTAGCAACAAAAAAAAAGTGCAGCAAGTGGGTCCCATGAGTCCAAGTAAGCACCCAGAAAAGAGAATACGCCCAATCATAGGAAACTGTCAATTCAGTGTCCATGTAAATGCCATATCATCATAAGTGCCACATCAACGTCCAAGTAAGCAAAATACTCTCTAATTTCTCTAATTATTTTAATCTACAAAATACACAGATGAATTAAATTAGGTATTTGATTAATTAGATCCTAAAAATATGAAATTAACGCATATCAACTCCATAATTAATTTAGACCCAATAAATTTTAAAATAAAATAAAATTAGAGAGTTTTTTATGATTAAATTACAAAAAAACTAAGATAGAAACTAGAATGAATATAAAAATATTAGATATCAATGTATAAAACAATGGTTGTCACGTGGACTTCAATATCTATACCATTAAATTTTAGAAGTGTGATCTTTATCATTGTTCATGTACGAGTTGGTGGCGCTCACACAAAGTTTAGAAAATGATGTACATAGTCTCAGAGTTTAATGCCCTTTCAGCCTATCAAGATTTATGGTCTAACATATTTTTCAAAAAAAATAGTGAAATTTTCAGCATAGCTACTTAAATATGACACAAAATCCTCTCTTATTTTTGTACAATAATAAGAAGATGTTGTTTTATTTAGGCCATCAATTATCAAAATTGATAGTCTATAATTAAATTATATTTAAAAAATAAATTAAAAATTTTTTAGAAGAGTCTTAGATCATTGATCATCATTATTGATGACATATATTCACAAAATAAGATCCTTCTATTTCGTACAAAAATATGAAAGTATCATCTTCCTTAAAGCACATCAAAATAGTTTGACGGTTGAATCACTCATATTACAAAAATTAACCCACTAATATTTCAAAAGAGAAATCTACAAGTCCCACATTACTTGGAGCAAGGAGGGGAAGAGAGTTTATATACTAACATGTGTTAGTAGGCTAATAAAGAGATTGGGAAGAGGTGAGCTCTCGCGCACATAAGCCCATATGGATTCAAGCTACTGCAGTGTAAATCGTCCGATTTGCCCCCCCTGCGCGTGCAATGAATCGGACCGGTTTAGTTTTTCTCTGGAGAAATAATTTTTTTAAAATTTATTTTAGCTTACCTGAGCAGAGGCGAATTTTGCACTTATGAAAATTAATTGGATTAATGTCAGAAAATTAAGGGCTGACGGTTTATATTTCTTTATTTTAAAATATTTAAAAAACTCTCTATTAAATTTCTGAAACTGCCCATTAATTTCTGAAACTGTCCATTGATTTTCATAACCGCATTTTAATTTTATTAAACTTTTTTGTCTGCCTCAGCGACTATAAAAGGAGGGCTCCCCCCCTCATTTCTCACACCTAATCAGAAAGCATTATGATCCTCTCTTCTCTCCCTCTCTCACTTTCTGGGTTACGTCTTATTTTCTGCTGTTCTGTGGCCTGAGAATATTTTCTCAGAGGAATCTGTTTAATCCTGGAGGGAGTTCTGTAGACGCAGTACTCTTACTGTGGTCGCGGAATAATTTCCTTAAGGACAGTGTCTACTGAAAAGACACGACTCAGATTTTTCTCCTGCTGGTTTCCAGATTTTAACCAACACATATGAATATCATCATTAATGGCAGAAGCAAGACGCAATGGCAGAAGCATGCACAACAACAACGCAGAAGAAAGTCGAATGGCAAAAGCACGCAGATCTACAGTGCAGAACAAGAACCACAACGCAAACGCAATGGTAGACCGCGAATGCAGAATATGAACAAGAACGTAGACGCAACGACGGAATGGCAGAACAAGAATGGGAAAGATCCATATGTGGGTCAGATCAATATGTGAGTCGAATGGCAGGGGAACACAAACGCGAACACGAAGATGCAACATACATTAAATTGCTCTTGGGTCAGAACCGTGTGCGGATTGGGTTTAGCTCACATGGACCTTATATGATGTGGAATTTTTTTGTCCATATCCTTTGTTTACGTGGACAAAGAGAGATAATGTGATACTAAAAATATTTTAATCAACATTAATTATTAGTCAAACTAACGGTTAATTGGATAGAAGAATTTTTTTGCACAAAATGAAAAGTTTATAAAAATTATTTGTTAAATTTTATAATTTATGAAAATTTTTTACACATTAAAAAAAAGTTCAAGAAGGTTTTTTGTATATGTTTTTTGGGTCAATATAAGTTACTTGTTCGACCAATAGTCAATGTAGGTTCATGAAGTAGAATCCTCGTTAGATGGGTTAAAAACCAGGCTAGTGAACATGGGCCTTGGCCCAAAACAACTACGCTCGTGATACTGAGAGTTATATTTGGCCCAAAAAAAAAAGAAGAAGTGACTAGTGAGCGTTACATAATAGAGAGAGAGAGAGAGAGAGAGAGAGAGAGAGAGAGAGAGAGAGAGGGAGAGAAGGTCTTCACTCAAAGAATGGCTACAGAGGAAGAGAGCGCGGTAAAGGAGCCATTGGATCTCATTAGGCTCAGCCTTGACGAGCGTATCTACGTCAAGCTACGTTCTGACAGAGAGCTTCGCGGCAAGCTTCATGTACTTCTTCTTCTTCTCTTTCTTTCTATTTGCACCTAGTTCTGTCGGTTAAGGGGAAATTTTCCTCTGTGGTCTTCTCTGGATCTTCTTCCTTCATATGTCTTGAATGAGATTCTCTGTCTGGTCTCAGCTGCTTTGAAAGATGCGACACTCGTTAACGCTTAGGGTTTGCTATTGCCTTTTGAGTCTTCAATTCTGAAACTTTCTTGCTTTGCTTTTCGGGACCTAATTTTAGAATTCGATTGATGGTAATGAAAATCTATGGTACTTACGGATTTCGAGTTTGTAGTTTTGTTTCACGGTCAATGTTTGCTGTAGCGATAATATCTTTAAGAAAAAAATTTTTGGGGGGGGGGGGGGGGGGAGGTGTTCATTTTTTTTTTCAGGTTTATGGATTATAAAGTTAAAATCTTGTAATTTGAAACCTAAAATGCGAGATTGTAGTTGCTGAATTTACCTAAAATTGTTGTAGATTACTGACAAACGTCAGAGATGTCTAGAGAAGTAGTTGTGTTCCATGACCTTGACTATAAGTTGCGTGTGGGTTCAGTTTCTAGTATTCTAAGATTTTTTTGAAATAAAGGGCTGTTCTGGACATATCCCGCTCTGAAAAAAGAAAAAGAAAAAAAACTAAGCACGTGATTCATTCATTATTCTTGCTACCATCCTTCTTTCTCCTCCCATTTTCTATGCAAAGTGCAACATTCTCTTATTAAGATCAAGACGTGCAGAGATTGACTATTTTGATCAGACAGTGAATGTATGAACTTTGTACTTCTGCTAATCAAAATATCTTGAGTCTGTAAATCCTAGGTAGAATTAAATTTGGTTGTTTCTGCTTGGTAATTGCGTATTGTTCCACTGACATTGGTTTTGATCAGATTCATACTTGGTACAAGGGCAACCCTTGCATTTCTTTCCAAACGTTGGTTTACTTGCCATATAGCCAATAATTCTTCCTGTCATCATCAGGGCTAGTCGAGTTGTATATATAGATAAAAATATCCTGTCAAAGTTGAATTCTTTTAAACTAGTTTTCTAATGAGAATGTTCATATAAAGAAAATATATGTTGTTTGTATCTTAGTTTTCTATATGCTTTTAGAATTTGTGTCTGAATGTAAGAAAAAGAAAATTATTTACCTGTATTTTGCCAAAGTTTTACTGTTTAGAAAGTCTAAAATCTTTGGTCACTGGGATGATTTTGTTTCATGGGCTTCACACTTAAATTTTCTTGGGTTCCGACATGCAGGCTTATGATCAGCATCTAAATATGATTCTTGGTGATGTTGAAGAAGTTGTTACTACTGTGGAAATCGATGATGAAACTTATGAAGAGATTGTCAGGGTAAACCTTTATCTGTGTCTTCTTTTTCCCCCCTCCCCTCTCCCAAAATAAAATGTATATTATTTGGTTTCAAAAGGTAATATGCAGAGCTGAAAAAGTTCTTAGAAGATTGAATCTTGGTAAATTTAGCTGTAACTCTTTTCTTTGAAACTTGGTTAATTTAAATTTAGCAGAACCACGATTTCATACAATTTAGGGGCACTCATGTTTTTTACCTATGGATGAAGAATTCCTATTATCTTTTTACCCTGAGGTTTATGAAGGTATCCTAAGGAGGAATTTTGTTTGAGTCGAGTTTGGTCATCTCACATGGTCTCATTGGTACATGCCTTGCACTATAGCAAGTGATGCATGCCATTGCACTATTTGAAATCCGCAACTCGACAGCCATGGTGTGGCTCAAGTCACCATGTGCCACAGCCACAGCATGCTGTCACCAACTGTTGTCTGAGAAATTACAAGGTAGACCCATTTTACATCACCAAGCTAATGAGGAAGAACATGTAGACATGTTTGATGTGGGCCTCATAAGATCTATTCCTTATTGGCTTGGTGTACTTGACTGGTTTACCTTAGAACTTCTCACTATCTAAATAGGTAATTTATCCTGATTAAGGAGCATCGAAGTGACTTGTGCCTCAGGCTCTGTTCATACTGGGGCAATACAGGATGCATACTTCCACACCATCCCCAATCTTCATCAATCATAAACTGCTGTTATTTAACAAAGGCAACGAAAAGTGAATGCATTCTATATTTATACTAAGATGTTTTTCGTTGTGTGATTTTCCTTTCTCATTTCAGACTACCAAGCGCATAGTTCCTTTCCTGTTTGTCAGGGGAGATGGGGTGATATTGGTTTCGCCACCACTGAGGACTGCATGATGGGGACTGATGAACTCAATTCATCGTAGCAATTGGCACCACTGATGAAATTGTATCACTTAGTGACCTTTCTGCTTATAATTAGGCGAGTTCCTATACTGGTATGTTTGTCAGTGATTTATTAAACATGAGAATCATGAAATGTAGATGAACAAGCATCATTGGCGATGTGCAGAGCTGGCTCAACATTTATAATTGGCTCTCAAGATTCTTAATTTTGTACCTTTCCTCTATAGTTTGTCGCATTTTACAAAGACTGCTATGCATGATTTGATGAATATGGGAAAATTGCTGATCATAAGCATAATGGAATCCTACAAGTAATCGGCTATATTGAGTGTGATTGGAAAATAGTTGAACAGAATGTGTTTCGTGTTTTTTAGTATATTTAAATTTAGGTAAATGCGATTTATATTTGAAAATTTATAAATACTTTTGAAAGGACATGAATTTTATATTTTATTATTTCATGTAATGAATTATATCAATATTTAAAAAACAATATACTAATTTTTTTATTCTTTTGTTTTTCTATCAGAATTACTAATTACTTGTTGAATTAATTTTTTTAATTTAATCATTTTTAATTGATTATAATTATAATTAGTCTTCTGGGAACCCATTTTAATTTTTCAAATCACACAATTCACAAACCTAGAAAGGACTAAAATGAAAACTTTTAATTAAAAGAATTGAAAGTAAATAACATGAGGATTAAAGTGAAAAGGAAATATAAGGATCTAAAAGCAAACGATCAAAGCTAACAAAATATTATAAGGACTTAAAAGCAACAAATTAAAAGTAAATAACATGAGGATTAAAGTGAAAAGGAAATATAAGGATCTAAAAGCATACGATCAAAGCTAACAAAATATTATAAGGACTTAAGCAATAAACTAAGTTAAAGGGAACTTCAGAGGTGATAGTTTTTGTTCTCCTTGCTCCTCCTCTTGGTTATCCCTTCTTCCCATGGTGTTTTGGGGAACTTCAGAAGAGATATATTGGTTGAGGGATGAGAAAAGTGGTCAATGGGTAGGGAAACTTTATAGTTGTCTTTGTTCTCCCAACTCCTACTTTATTTTTTAGCATGCTTCTTTTTGCAAAGGAAGAAAAACAAGAAAGAAAGGAGGAGGAAGGGTAGGGGAGGAATATGGCTAATATACTTATTTCATAGAAACAAACCACGCCAATGTCACCACAAAAGCAACCAGGCGTCAAGTTGAATGAATCTACGGTTCAAGGTAGACTGTGGTTTGTCAAACATGCTATTTTAGTGTTAAACGTGATTTATGTGATTCTAAACGTTAGTTTAGTTCCTTTCAACGTGTTCCCAAATATGCACTAATGTCAGCAGGTATTTAATTTGTCTGTGTCTATAAATACATTTTTTAACTTGTGGTTTTAGGAGAGGTGAATCAGCCCTGGATAAGCATCTTTCTTTTGGGGTGGGGTCAACCTTGGATGAATGATGGAAATGTCTGGACATGCAACTAAGGACACATTGGCATAAACAACAACAACAACAACAAAGTCTTATCCCACTAGGTGGGGTCGGGTACATAGATCGCACGATGCTATTGAGCTCTATCAATAACCAACTAAGGACACATTGGCATATATAACAACAACAACAAAGTCTTATCCCACTAGGTGAGGTCGGACATATAGATCGCACGATGTCATTGAGCTCTATCAATAACCAATTCTTTAGATATCTCATTATTAGAAGATTCTGTTCAATAATTTCTTTAAATGTCATTTTTAGTCTTGCTCGACCTTTTTTCACATGACTCCAAACCATCTACTTAACTCATTGGCATGTTTCAAGAAAATAATTTGTACCTCAATATTCAAAATAATAAAAAAAAGCAAAAGTAAATATAGCTTACAAAATATAGATAAAGTCAATAGTGTATTAGACAATATATTTAGCAAGATTTACTTCAGAAATGTTTATATCATTTTATAATTGACTTAATTAATCTTATATAAATCATGCCAAAAAAAAAAAACTCTCGAAATTGTATATAGAGCAGAATGATTTGCATTGGTAATTTGAAATGCCTGGATTGCCGTTGCTTGAAGTTGTGGGCATAATCATGGAATATAACTTCGATATACAACTCCAGAAAAAAGGATGTGATCATCCTTCTTCCGGCGACATTAACAGGTATTATTAACATGTACATGACTAGATAATAATCTAACAATGAACGCGGCTCCAAGTAGTGAGATGGTTTTCAGGTTCACACTTCTATTTACCTTCAGCAGCATAAAGCGATTTGATCTCTTCCATATCATCATAGCTACCAAGGAATATGGGAGATCGCTCATGCAATTTCTTGGGAACCAAGTCAAGTGCCTGTAGAGAGTTTGATCAGTTAACTACAACTATACAGCTAAAGTGATTTCAAATTTGTTGAAAAGTATCAGTGTTAGAACTTGCGTGTATCAGAATAGTTTGCTGATATAAAATCATTGTAGAAAAATTCACTCTCGCTGACATAAAAGCATTGTAGACAAATATACTCTTCAGCTTAGGTAAAGGGCATTGCAAGGGAGCATGTGGGGATGACTGTTAATATTTCAAAACAAGAAATTCTTCGGTAGGTTAACCGAATGTAAAGAGACATTTAAACATATTAAATATAATATTTTAGTAGTTTTTCTTAAATAGGTAGTGATGGACTACATTTACAGACGAGTGAGTTAACAACAAATTATAAAACTTTAATGTGGTGAACCTTCCTGAATCATGTGTAGCCATCACTAATAGTGTGCTTACACAAGAATGCCTCCACCAAATTTAAGTTGCATATTTACTATTAGATATAGCCTACCACAGAAAAAATCTTTATAGACTAAATCTACTAAAAAGTCTTTCCTAGAGGCTAGAGAGGAACATTGGCTGAAAAATAGAAAAGGAAAAAATAAAATAAAATAAAATAAAACTAACAGAAGACAAAAATATCCAATCAGTTTAACAACAAAACTTGTCCTTTCAGTAAATTACCCTTATCTTGCCAGTAAAAGCCTGCCCTCCTGCCTGTTCCATCAAGAATGACATTGGGAAGACTTCATAGAGAACGCTACATCAAACAAGTTAAATAAACAAGTCATCAATCCCCACAAGTTCCGAGTTCAGATATCACATAAAGTAAGCCTTGCACATACCGGAGTTTCCCATTTGGACTCTTTTTATCAGCAGGGTACAAGAAGATTCCTCCATAAAGCAGAGTGCGATGAACATCGGCTACCATACTGGAAATTTTCATATGTTACACGCAGGAAAATGTCATAAATTGGACATGGATATTAAAACTCGAAATACAGCAATAAACTACTTGCACTGAATGAAAACATGCTTGCATTTTTTACAGATTAACAAGTACATGAGAAAATCTTCATGAGTTACCCTACCTTTCTTTTAACTGTATATTCTACCTAGTATCTACAGTTTCATTGATAAATAATACGTTCTGGCTACAGATATCACATTGCTGTTCGGTTTACTTGTTTGAAAAGATAATACAATAAAATAAGTTACATAGAACGATAGGTAATTATGTCAGAGTTGTAGGACGGGTATTATAAAAATATTTCTTTTAGAGATCGACTCAGACAATAAAGGTTGTCAACAATTTAATGCATAGCATTGATATAACTTGTAAAGCACAGGCGGGAAATAGACCGTAGAAGGCAACAGATTATGGATGGAAAAAAACTTAAGTACAGTTGTTAGATGTTTGCTATCAAATTAAATTCTTCAACATAATTATTATATGTAGAGGAACTTTTTCTTTTTTTAGTGAGTCAATAATGTGGTGTTAAGATAAATTTTTATTGAATTTGATTATGAATACCAAAAGAAGTTTATCTAGAATCTTGTCCATTATAGGTAGCATGTAAATAGGACTCCTTCGAGGGTTAATGCACAATACCTTCCAATATATCTTAGAGACTTTGGTGATGAACCATCTTTTGGAAACTTGCATCTCTCGACATATCTAAGAGAGGAAATAAAAAGTCAGAAACTGCACCATAGTGACAGAAAATTATATAATAGTTTCATACATACTTGACAGTTGGACCATCCCAGTTTTTAGCATTTCCTTCATTAACTGAATAGATCTTGCCTTTCTTTGGGATCTGCAGGGAGACCCACACTTGAAACAATTAATATAAGCTTAAATACGCCGGGGTATGCATAAAATTCATACTGTACTGAAGATTGATGCATAAATTCTTTCTCATTCAGAAGTAAAGAAAAAATCACTTTAGAGAAGAGAGAGCTCAACAATTAGTGCTGTGATCATAAGAAGTCAAGGTTATTTAAGAACAAAATTCATAAATTGTACAATCATGGATGAAGATTCTTAATTTCACAGGGTTAACTAGGAATTACTCTTCGCAAAAAGATTATTTACGTCATCCTTGATAGAGAACATTCCACAAACAAATCCTGTTAATAAAAAGAGAATTAAAAGTTTGTTTCAGAGGAAAGGCTGTGGCTGTGGTGTCATTTGACCAGGATGAAAATGAAATTGGTGGGTTCAAATGGCCTACTAAAGCAACCTCTATGGCTCAAGCTCATTTGTTATTGCTAAAAGACTTTGACCTTGTACTTCTCAGGCCATCTCGGATAAATTTCATGGGTAATAAAAATAACTTGAATCAGATTTCAGTTTAACCAATGGAACATTTAGGAGTTGATTGCTTTAGTGAGAGCTCAGCAGGAAGGCAAGCATTTAGAGAGAAGAGTATATTAGTGATCCATAAGTAAGCACAGAAGAACAGTAATACCTTAATGTCAGGGTGAGTAAGAATGAACTCCCCAAGAGATGGATCAAGGGTGAATCCATTAACACCACTTCCAGTGCTTAACACAAGCTGCTAAGTCATTAGACCAAATGTTACTTGAGTATTGAGGCATTGAAATTTTAGATCGTAGGCAAAGAGAAATCATAGCTTTTCAGTTGACAAATGTGCAAAGATCAAGGAAAATACAAAAGAAACTTAGCTCCTCAATACCAAGAAACAAATCATAACAAAAAATTCATACTAACTATAATATATTAATATTATCAGTTAAATTGATCAGCCACATGGGGGCGAAGATGGTCAGGTCTGGAAGAGCTATGGAAAAGGGAATTTGAAAGAAGAGGGGAAAGAAGAGATAAGTATCAATTATACCGTGCAAGAGCTCCCATACATGCAATAACCAGCTGCCAACATGTTCTTCCCCGGTTGCAAGACATCTTCTACAGTTGGTTCATGGTCATCTTTCACCATATAGATCCCAAAAATCTAGATGAATGGGAACACATTAAATTGACAACCGCAATTAGCAGTTACTCTGGAAGAGTAATCTTTCTACATTCTATACTAAAGTCAGGAGGTAGAGGACTTCAATAAGCAAAGAACGGAAGGGGGTTATACTGTGCCAATGGAAACACCACAATCAATGTTAGAGGAACCATCCAATGGATCAAAAACAACACAGTACCTGCACCATCATAAGAAACCAAACTTACCCATCAGACTCAAGAAACCATGGGTAGGGAACAAACACATAAGAAACAGAGAACAGTAACAAACTTTCCACGCTTAGAGGGTTCTACAAACGTCGCTTCCTCATCTTCTTCTGAAACCAAGATGCACTGAAAAAAGATTTTACCCATCAGCACAGGCCAATAATTCTCAGTTCATGACTCAGCAAATGAGGTAATGACTTACAGTTCGCCCACTGCTTATCAAAGCCTTGATGAAGACTTCATTGGAAAGGACATCCAACTTCTTTTGTTCTTCACCCTTCAATCCAGATGAGAAACAAATGAAATAGAAAAATGAAGCCAAAATATTGTTTTAAAAAATATAATAAGACGTTTCAAACTAAAATAAGAGCACATTAATCACAAAGATCATAACATGTTGAATTGAGTAGGTTAAGTACACACGATTAGCAGATTTATTAACCAATAACCACTTGCCTGAACATTGGTCTCTCCCGCAAGTCCAATAAGCTTAGCAAGACCCGCCTGTATAAATAAAAGTCAAATATAATGTTAACACTGTTTCATACCAAGCAAGCTCCTTCAATTACTAAAATCCCACTATAAAAACAAAATACTAAAATCCCATTTTGATTCTCCCAAGACCACACCAACATTCAAAAATTTTCTATCGCAGTTCAAAAGTTTGAATTTGTTTATATCCCATAGAATATTTGATCTTTGATAGAATGTTTAGTATCATTCTAGTGCATCTAGTTTCCGGAAGGATGAAATTAGAATAAAATTACACTTGAGAGCCAGAGTGACAAGAGAGAGAGAGAGAGAGAGAGAGAGAGAGAGAGAGAGAGAGAGAGAGAGAGAGAGAGAGAGAGAGAGAGAGAGAGAGAGAGAGGCTTTGAAAGGAGCTAATTGATACTAAGTTCATCGACCAAAATAAGTTTTACTCATCAGCTTGGGCATGCCATTATAACTGCCTTTCTTAAATGCATTAAAGTCAGCGCGGCGAAAGGATAAATCCCATAGTTTAGTCAGACAATAAAATTCACAAGAAAACTCTGCACCGGCAAGCAATTCCTAAGCAAAAAGAGAAGAGGAGAAAAACAAACCTTGTTCACAGCAGAGCAGACGAACTTGCAGCCCAGGACAATGTGACTGAGCAAGATAGTAAAATCACCGCGAGACTCAGGATGCTTGGACTGCTCGTTCAGCACGAACCGCGTAATTGTCATCAAGTCCGTGCGATGGGCATCGGCGCTGTGATCCATTTTTCAGTTTCAACCCACTTTTTCCTTCCCTCCGACGAATCCGAACGGTAGAGTGTTTTTGCGTCTATAGCTCGAATTTAAATATTGAGCGAGAGGGAGAGAGAATGGGACAACAAGTGGTGCTCAGATCGAGGTTGGGCAGAGATAAAATATTGGGGGACACGAAAGAGATGGATGGGGCTATCTGCGGCCAATGGAAGTTTCAGACGACACGTGGCGCGCGCAGGAGAATGGAGTGAGATCGTGGTGGTGGCGCAGATAACGATTTTCGTCGTCATCTTCAACTGTTGAACGGATTTGTGCTTGTGAGGTATCATTGGAGACTACGACTGTTTTTGAAAGCTTCGTCGTCATGACCACTAGCCCCATCAATCTGGGTCCGTCAGTCTATAGGAAAGAAGGACGAAGAGATAATGCATTTTCTGGGGAAAATCTTTTCCAATTTCAGGATCATCACATTTTTTTTTGTACAATATGACCATTTTTTTTGTACTTTTGATCTTAAAATGATTTTATGTCGCTCAAAATTGATCTAACATTAATTTAAGAAATTTTATGTACAATTTATTTTTATACTGTACTAAACTGAACAAAAAAATTGAACAAAATTAAAAAAAATGAGGTTTAAATCAATTTTTCAAAATGTGATTTTGTTTAATTTGATTTAGTTTTCGATTGGTTATAACCCGGAATCATCTATAATTAAAAAATATATATATATAATTATATATATAAAGTTGAAAAAACTAACATTAGACTTCCTGCTTCCTAGTTCTGCCTCCCACTTTCTCTTTTGCTGAAGTTGAACCCTTATTAGTATTCTTGCTATCTGACTTTAGTCTCACTCACAAGCTCACACTTAGGGGTCGTTTGGTATGCTCGTAGAAATGGGAAAAGAAAGCGTCTTTCAATTACTGTATATTTTTTCCGTAGTTTGATATGGTTCGCTGCAGCAGTTGGAATGGAAGTCGACATTCCCTCTTTCTTCAAAATCTTGATATTCGTTTCCATCGCTTCATAGATGGAAAACCGATTATGAAAAGGGAAAAGGAAGAGAAATGTCAAATTTGTTCATGCTCTGCTCTTGCGTTCTGTCCTCCCGCACCTTCATTTCACACTTTCATTCTCGACCATCTCGCATTCGCACACACATTCATATAATAAATTAAAATAGTAGCACCCGCAATATCCTTCAGCGTCTTCTTCGGCGTCGCAGTATCCTTCTGCGTCGCAAACACGCTCAGCACTGATTTGCCCCTTACTATCTCTCTGAGGCAAATTTTGAATTGTTCACAGTCACAATAATGGCACCCAACAAGCAAGATCCAACCTTTTTTGAGTCAACATGGTGACAGGCGATCAGCCGTCGGACGACCGACTTGTAGCAGGCCTATTGACAAGCCTGCAGCAAGCCGGTCGACCGAGCCGATTGACTAGACTACTGTGCAATAGGCCAGTTGAGCAATAGGCCGGTCGACTGGCCTGCAGCAGCTGGTTGACCAGCCCTGCCAAGTGCTGACAGTCGGTCGACCGGCTCCTGCCAAGCACTAGCAGCCGGTCGACCGGCTCCTGCCAAGCACTAGTAGCCGGTCAACCGGCTATGCTGAGGCTATTGGGCAAAATAGTAAATTACTTTTATATTTATTTTCCATTATCTTTAAAAAAATATAATAATCTTATTTTCTTTCTTTCTTTTCCATTGCATACCAAACAAGTTTTTTTTTTCCTTTTCCTCTTCCTTTTCCATTCTCTCTTTCTTTCTATTTTCCTATTTCCTTTCTATTCCAACTCTTTCTTAGATACCAAACGGCCTCTTAGTCTTGGATTCCCTTCTTGGCGAATTAGCCTCTTGAATCTTAGCCAATCTTCTTTCTCAGCCTTTCATGATGGCTATAGGGGCAATCGCCTCTCAACTATCATGAAGCTCTATTATCAGTCTCTATGTCGTCTTGTTGTTCTGTTGTTGTCTTTCTCATCCTCTCATTCATCATGTTCTTAATTTGTTCATTTGTTTAATTTGTATTTGTTGTTTGTAATTGTACATAGTCTATGCTTCTATTTGTTTGAACCAAATCACCTAAAGTCGAATCAAACTACTTGAAAAATAAAATTGAATAGGTCCAGTTTTTTGGTAAACTGACAGGTACAATGCCCAAAACCAAACCAAACAGAGTCTATGTACAACTCTAGTTTGTACAATTCAAAATTTCACTATTTATTGTATTTTTTATGTACCATAGCAAAATTGCAATGTTTTGATATAATATTTAAAAAATAAATAAAAGAACATTTTTTCGTGGTTAACGTTTATTTCAAGTTTTAATTTTGTTCTTAACATTTTTTACTTGTCGATTCTGTCTCAAATGTTTTTTTTTGTTTTAATTTTGTTCTTAAAACTACCGTCGTTACCATAGTTGACGGAATATGCTAATGTAAACTTTTCTATGTGACATGTTTATTACCAATATATCATACTAATTGATTTTCATTTCTCTCTTTTATTTTAAATTAATGTTTAAATATTTTATGTGTCACATAAAATATTTCAAATGTCATTTAAAAAAGTTTACATGTCATTTGAAGAATTTTATGTTAACTTTTTGTCAACTCTATTATTGGCGTTCAACATGAGGACAAAATCAAAAAAAAAAGTTGTAAAACCAAATCAAAAAAAAAATTAAAGACAAAATTAACTCTTAAGATAAACGTCATAAACCCAAAAAGTATTTTTAGCTTTTAGTGTTTGACAGAAGATATCGTTTGACCTTATGAGTATTCCATTCATTGATAAAAATAAAATTTCAAGTCAATAGCACTACCTTTAACATTTGAAGGCCTAGGTAAAGAAATTTGCAATATATCTAGTGGGACTATATATTTATAAAATCTCTTTTGAGTGTCAAAACCTGCACAAGGCTTTTAAAAGTAATTTCCCATCCTTTTTCCCCTACTTTAAAAAAAGGGGGAGGGGAGGGGTTTAAAGGATAATAAAAGCATAGAGATAGACAAAGGAAGAAAATTGTGATAATGACCCAATATTGATAAAACCCTGTCAATAATGGATAAAGTGGAACTTGTATGCCATCTAATTATTGAACAATAAATCATATCAGCAATTGATTACTGTAAAAAAATGTTGTAGTGAGCAGATAAATTGGATAAACTTTTAAAAAGTGCATTTTCCTAATTTTCCCTAAGTGCAAAAAAAATAGCAAAAATAAACATTGAAGCTGAGGAAAAAAAATTACAGTGACCTCACCTGTGTAAACAGTTCTACTTGAGCTACCAGACATGGTTTATCTGGAATTGCCGTAAAACCCTCTTGCAACAAGGAACTATATCACTGAGGAACCTCTTATTCAGAGACAAAAGTCGATGGGCAATAAAGGAGTACCAGAATCTGACACAAGCAAATCTTCATTAGTGAGTAGGTAGCAATTTTTTAGTATTTAGTAGAAATAGAAGTTAGAAGCATCAAGGTCAATTAACAGGGTTGGAATATATCCAAGATTACCAATCAAACAGATGAAATTAAGAATAGAAATTAAAGTTGAATTACCACAAAACCAAAATCAGATATTACAATGTCGAATGAAATCAAGACCATGACAGGTGAGTGAGAGTAAAGGAAATTTTCCCTTCTCTTCCCGTATGTGTTTGTGTGCGACCGAGAAGCTAAAATCTCTCTCTCAATCAGAGGTTCTGAAGTTGGAAAGGAGTCAAAATGAGAGTTGAGTGAAGAAGATAGGATTGCGGCGTCAGATAATTGAAGAAGAAGAAGAAGAAGAAGAAGAAGAAACAAGATTGGGCATAAAGAAGAAGAAGAAGAAGAAATAGGAAAGGAGTCAAAACCTCTCTTTCCTAATCTCGCCGTCATCCTCTCACCGGAATCTGCTGATCTCGCCGTTCTTGCCCTCTCGTCTGCTCTTGACGAAGGCTAGATCCGTTCTTGGGTTTGAATGTTGGTGTGCATAACTGAACGATTGAATGAGTTGGACATGAAAAAAAGGGAACAAAAAGCCAAGTGGCAAAATATGAATGGGCCAAGTAGACGCGTAGGATATCGTCCATCTCGTGCGATTCAACGGTCTAGAATCAATGGCAAGAATGATAGGCATTTCTAATGGTAGAGGATCCGACTCTATATACACACGCAAATGCACCTTTCAAATGGCAGTCCGCATTAAAAATATGCTTTATCATCAAGTAATATTTAAAGAAGTGCTTAAATTAAGTGAAAAATTATTAGATTCTTAATAAAAGATAATTTCTACCATCAAAGAACTAAAATTCATATTCAATAATCAAATCAAATAACATGTGAGAGAAAAATAAATTAATTGTGATATCATCATACTATTAATAAAGTAACGATTACAATAAATTAATTGTGACATCATCATTTTTAAAAAGATGGTATTGATGTTAACTTTCTTATTAAAATAAAATATTTTTTTATTGTACTCATTCTAAATGTATTTTTTATTAAATTAAATTTAAACTAAACTAAGAATATATTTCTAATGAATTATTTTTAAAATATTCATATAATTATAAATATTATTTTAATATAAATTTATTATACATAATCATTTATAATCATATATATATATATATAATTATGATATCATTTATTGTTTTTCAAATGATTTATAGTACTTTTGTACTTATTCATACAAAAAAAATTATGTTGATAAAAATTAAATTAAAAACAATTTCATAAAAAAATTTTATAGAGTTGATTTTAATCTAATTAGTGATTTTGTAATTCAAAGTTCACTATATTTTAATTTTATTTATTATTGCAATGTTAAAAATAATGTTTTTTTAATGATATCCTCCAATTGGTCACTTTCATTCGTTTTAATTTCATGGAACACTTTCATATAATAAATCTAATTTTTATTTTGAAAAACAAGCTGACTTTTTCAAATACTATATCTTTTGGTCTTATACAGATAGACAACTTCTTAAGATAAGATGTGTGTTTTTATTTTAATCTTTTTGTTTTTGATATTGAATGGATTTTTTTTTTATCTTTCAACATTTAAAATTCATTTAGTTGTATCAAACACACAAAGATTAAAAAAAAAATCCATTCAATACATTCTATGTTAGTAAACTGCCAACTTACCTGAACAAATTCAATAACAAATTCATTTTATTGGAAGTGTAACACTATGTTACTAACATTAGAGAAAGTCTAACTAGAAAAAGTCGGATTATATTTTAAATAAACATTAAGGACAAAGAGCTAATGGGTAGGTCGAGGGAATGGCGACAAAAAAGTGTGTGTGTGTGTATTTTTTTTTTTAATAACAAATCTAAGGTTATAGTAAAACACAAGGAAGAGAATAATTCTCATTAAGGTAAAATTGTATAGATACAACTTTATATACAACGAAGGCAAGAAACAGAAAAAAATTGTTAGTAACTAACTTTTGAATATAAAACAGACCAACAGCTATTAACTACCAATGGCTACTAATGGCTAATTATTTTAAATACAACAAATCCTACCCCCCTCCTCAAGCTGAAGCCATAAGAAAACAAACAAGGCTCAACTTGCAAAACAGACGATCAAAAATAAGATAAGCAATGGACTTAGTTAGGATGTTTGCAACTTGATCTGCTGAAGAGACATAAGATTAATGAAGAAATCCATCCTTGTATTTGTCCTTAACTATGTGGCAGTCAATGTCAATGTGTTTCGTACACTCATGAAACATTGTATTTTGAGAAATATATATAGCATCCACAATTCAGAGTAATAGGGAGCTGAATAGGAATTTTGAAATGATGCAATATGTAAGAGATCCATTGGAGTTCACAAACAGTGGCAGCCATGCTGCGATATTTAGCTTTTGCAAATGAGTGTGACATTGTTGGCTGCTTCTTAGACTTCCAGGAAATTGGTGTGGATCCTAAATAGATACAATAACTAGTGATCAAGCGTCTAGTGTCTCCACATGCTACCCAATCAACATCACAATATGCTTCCAACACAAGGGGGTTATTGGCAGAGAAGAACAGTCCCACGTCTTTAGTATACTTCTGGTATTTAACAAGGTGCAAGGCAGCAGACCAATGTGTTTGTCTTGGTTGATGTATGAATTGGCTCAAGACATGGACATCATACATCAAGTTTGGGCAAGTGAAACTAAGGTAAAGGAGTCTACCAATAAGCCTCATGTACTGATCTGCATCTTGAAAAGCTTCTTCTTCGTTTATGCTTAGATGTAATCCCTTTGGTAAAAGTGTATAGATTGTCTTTGCATCATTCATAATTGTATCATGAACAAGATCAGCAATATATTTTCTTTGGCTAATGTAAATGCCTAAAATGGACCTAGCTATCTCCAATCCAAGGAAATATTTAGCACTTCCAAGGTTCTTAATAGTAAAAGCTGAATTTAAAGAATTTTTAAGATCATTAATCAAAACTTCAGAAGTTACAGTTCTAAGAAGATCATCTACATAAACAATAAGAAAGAGAATGACTTTGTCAGAAAAATAAGTAAACAAATAATTGCCAGCTTTAGATTGATTAAACCCAAAACATTGTAAGTGCTGAGTAAATTTGATATTCCACTACTTGAGGCTTGTTTCAAGCCATAGATGGATCTCTTTAAACGACAAACTTGCCTTTTTTGAGCCTTTAAATATTCTTTTGGAGGTGTCATATATACCTCTTCCTCCAAAGAACCATGTAAGAAAGCATTATTTATATCAGTTTTATGTAATGGACAAGCTTTTGTTGCAGTAATAGGAAAAAAAAAAAGCCTAACTGTGACAGCTTTTGCTACAGGGGAAAAGTTTTCTGTATAATTTATTCCCTTGATTTAATTTAAGCCATTGGCCACTAATCTAACCTTTAGCCTTTTCACACTACCATTAGCTCTCACTTTAACTTTATAAACCCATTTAGATCTAATAGATTTATTTTCTAATGGCAAAACAATAAGTTCCCATGTATGATTTTCTTCCATTGTATCTAATTCAATTTGCATGGCTTGTACCCATTCAGGATACTGACATGCTTGTTCATAACTGTATGGTTTAGAAATTTGAGAAATTGGTAAGAAATTAACATGGGCATTTGAAAATTTTATGGGAAAAATATTTGGCAAATTTGAAATGGAATGGATATTAAAGACAAATTCTTGATTGGTAACGAAATCATTAAGCCAAGATGATTGTTTCCTTAATCGGGCACTTTGTCTATTAGGACTTAGTTGTTGAGAAGAATCTAAAAAGTTGTCACCTAGAGAAGAAGAAGAAGAAAGAGGTTCCATTTATGTAGGATTAGGTGAGGATTCAAATTTAGGGTAATATGAGAAATCATTATTGAATAAATCAGTAAAAATAGGCAGAGAAGGAGCAACTTTGTCAAATAATTCATGAGCAACAATAGAATTATTGCAAGGAAAAATTGATTCATAAAAAACAACATCTCTAGTTAATATAGTTCTTTTAGAAACAAGATCATAAAACTTTGTGTGCCTTGACACTAGCATGATAACCGATAAAAACACAAGAATTTGCCCTTAAGGCAATTTTATCTTTGTGGGGCATGGTGTTAGTAAGCAAGCATGGGAAACGAAAGACCTTCGATAAGTTGTAGTATAGGATTTTATTAAACAACATTTCAAAAGAAGTCTTTCCAGATAAAATCCTAGTAGGTAGTCTATTTATAAGAAAAGTGGCATGAAGAAGAGCTTCACCCCAGAAATTGTTAGGCAAACCTAACTGAAATAAGAGGACCCTTGCGACTTGGAGAATATACCTATGTTTTCTCTCAGCTAGCCCATTTTGTTGAGGGGTGTAAAGGCAAGTTCTTTGATGTAGTATGTCAAGGTCAGCAAAGAGTTTTTGACAAGTTTGATTTAAAAATTATGTCCCATTATCAGTTCTGATGTTCTTTATACAACTTTTGAAATGATTTCTTATAAAATGTATGAAATTAGATAAAATCATGGTTGTTTGGGTTTCATGTGATAGCAAATAGGTCTATGTGGCTTTGGTATAATCATCTACAAGAGTAAAAAAATTAGCTAGCTCCATTTAGGGTAGGTGTTTTGTATGGACCCCACAAATCTACATGAATTAATTCAAAATCTTCTTTAAATTGTATAAACCTATGAGGGAAAAAAGCATGAGTTTGTTTTGCCATATGGCAAATCTGAGAAGTGTTATTGCAAGGTTTAATATCAATAAAGAAAGGCAACATTTACATTGTAAGCCTAAACAACACAACCCAACAAGCAAAGGTATCCACAACAATTATTATTATTATTATTATTATTATTATTATTATTATTATTATTATATATATATATAAACAAGCTTTTCTTGCACAAATCAAGTGAAGATAAAAATGATATTTCATTTCATTCGTTGAGTCACTTAGTTTCATACAAAAAAATATATGACATCCCAACAATAATTTTCAAAAGAATAACCATGATCCAGGATCAAGTCACAAAATATATACAAATCACCCTAGGCAACCTACGAGATCACAAAACGAAATCTAGAGATCCAAAATGAATATTAAGACCCAAAATAGCAAAAGGCCAACTCAAGGATCAAGTGAGGGTTGGTGAACTCGGGGGCCACCACTCTTCGAGAGGATTGCCCTCTTCAGCTAAAGACTTTAAAAAGATTCAAAAATAAAAGGAGTGTGAGTAATTAAATACTCAGTGAGTAAACAACATTTAACAAATGACCATTTATGAACAAGGAACAACTCAAGATAACTTCTATATTCTCAATTATTTAAGTAACCCTTCAACTCATAGCATAAGAAAGGAAATCGATATAGTCATCCAAGTGACAACATCACAGGACAAAGTAATCATATCCAGTACCACATCACGACACTATATAGACATAATGTGTACCACTTCTCGGTACAATCCAATGCAATAAGTGTCATACATTGACACAATAATCATAATAATCTGAAGGTTTACAAATGTAACCACATCACTATTGTCACGACCCGTTTTCTGGGCACATGACCGGCACAATGATGAATATCCCATCACTGTAAGCCTTTCGACAAATTCTACCCATGAGTTAGATTATTAATCATTATCTCTATATTTTCAAAATAATCATTCCTTAATAAATACGAAGGAAATATATCAAATTTTCTTAATTAATAGATTCTCAATACAAAATATATTATCATACTGAAATACAAGCTAAATACCAAATCCCTGACCTAGATGTCCTAGACAATTACAGAGTAACATAATCTATAACAATAGAGGGGCCTACCCGACAGCGGGAAGGTCCAAAGTGATTTACTCCTCTAGCGGATATTCTTTGCTGTCAACCTGATCTGAACAAAAAAATTTGTACAGAGTGTATGAGCTTTTAAACTCCGTGAGCGAATCGGCCTCGCGTTAATAAAATTCAAATACATCACCAGTCATGCAAGTATATTCAAAGGCTCATACTCAACCAATAGACATAGTTAGAAATTACATACAAGAAGATAAAAATTCATCCAATTCAACAAACGTTACTAGTACTCGTCAATGGCAATATATCCCGGAGAGCGCACACAGGCCGGCTCACCAATTATGTATATTTTCGCCATGACGCACAACCTCATCCTCTTAGCTAGGGCGCCTCACGGATTTATCACCAATCCGGGCTATATACCTACTGAGAGAATCGTTGTCTCCACACTCATTGGTCAAGACACTCTTTCAACCGGGTTTTCCGCCTTGCCTTGAGAGGGCGTACTGTCCCGCTCAATCACAATCAATAGTACATTATTCCATATCATAATCAGAAGCACACTATAATATTCATCCATATAACAAGTATAGTATATAACTATATTATAGATTTATAAGCCAAAAATCAAGATAGCAATTAAACTGTTTTTGAAAAAATTCAAACTTCACATCATCATGAAATACTTGTTCCGTCTTATCCATACTTCTGGATTAATTATCTCCTTAAATTCATTATTCTGAATCCAATTTCCCCCTATGAATCTTGGGAGTGTCCTACGACATACTTTTTATCACCAGTAATGCTAAAACTCTATTAAAACGAGGTCGTTTCACTCACTTGGATTCTGTACGAGTATCACTTCTCTAAGTCGTTACGGACAAGAGTACACAAATGAATTTCAGTATTCCGCTACAGAGATTTTCATGAAAGATTAGAGAAAACAAGTTAGCATTGTTTTCATATAGACACTGTTCATACATATGGTACTATTCATATGTACGGTCACTATTCATACATACGGTTATTATTCATACGTATGGATATTATTTATATATATAGATACTATTTGTATATACGGTCACTATTTATACGTACGGATACTATTTATACGTATAGATATTGTTCATACATATGAATACTGTTCATACATATGGCACTATTCATATATACGGAGACTGTTTATACCAGAAATAGAGAATACAATCTGTAAAAGAGTACACTAGGTAAGTTCCCAAGAAAGAGTGGAAGGTCACAATGAACACACTTAAAAATCAGGTCTTTGCTTAGCCAGAACTTTCCTAGACATGTATTCTTTACAGTTTACATCTTATTTCGATAATCAGAAAATCAAAATAATATGTAAGCAGCTAAGACCAGTTTTTCTGATGTGGAAGATCAGCCAAGGCCGCAACCACAGAGCATACTTAAGAAAATAACTTTTAAAATTTGAAAGACATAGAAAGGGCGTAGTAGCCTTACCTAAACTGAAAAGGAAAAGCCCAAAATCTCAGAGGCCTAGCATTGGAGTAAGAGAAACTTAAGGAGAGAAGAAGAGAAGTTGAAGGTGTGAGTTTAGAAGTGAAATGGAAGGACCTATTTACAGGAAAAGTCAATGGTACTATTTATCACTATGCGTTAATAAAATATTCAATTTACTATTCATGAAAATGACATTTCTAATAAAATATTTCACGTATTACTGTGCAAAACGCGGCTGAATTATTGGTTACTATTAAAACTTAAAGGAAAAACTGTCATTTCACCTTAAACTTTTAAGTTTCTTTTCAAATCAGTGCTTTATTTTAGTCCCTGAGGGTATTTTCACCCATAAAACGTCATTTTCTCCTACGAACTTCTTTCTAGTTTTCTCTTATGACCAAACCACATCTAGTACTTGACATTTCGATTGTATAAGTGAACAGTATCATATACGTAAATAGTATTATATAGGTAAACAGTACCGTATACTAGCATAGTAACCATAGTTTGCAAATATGCATTTATATTTTATTTTTCATGGGTATTACAACTATATTTAACAAAATATACAAATCATTATTAATCTCGTGTTTCTATTGGAAACCATAACTTTAATAGTTCAAATAATGGTCTTACCAGCTCATTAATTAATTAGTACTTTTGAATCTCATTAGGTATAACTAGTATTGTGATCCGTGCGATGCACGAATAAATTACAATTCTAAAAATTTTCGTAACTTATAAAAAATAATAATAATTACAATTAATTTATATGAAACTTATAAGTTACAACATATATTTTTAAACGTAAACTTTTTGAATTGATTTATCACTTCCATAATTAAATTTATTTGACTTACTCAAACTTTGATTTGAATTGATTTATTTATTTAATATAATAAATTTAAATAAATAAAATTGGTAAATTTGTTAATTTGCGAATTATTTTTTATTTGTTATAAATTATTTGTTGCACAGATTGATAATTGATTGAATATTGATTTCATCTTTTCTTCTGAATGCGTCTTTTTTGTTTCAATCAGATCCAAAGAAAAAAAACATTGAATGTTGCTGCTACATTTGGATTGGATCTCCAAGCCTCAGATTTCATCTTTAAAGAATCTGATTTTCATCTTTTTCTTTAATCAAGGGATTATGATTTAAAGATTGATATCTCAAACTTTGATTTCTATTAAATTAAGAACTATTTTGGAAAGAAATCAAAGTAAAGTCAAATAAAATAAAATTTTTAATTCACATATCAATTTCATAATCAAATTTATTTTTTCTACTAAAAAAACTTCTAAAACACTACAGTGGTTAAATAATAAAGGTAATTATTTTTAAATTTCAATTGAAATCATTTAAATCAATTCAAATCAAATAATTAATATTATGTGATGTCATTAATTTACCAAATTTATTAATTTACCTAATTTATTTATTCATTCAAATCAATTCAAATCAAATGCAATAACGAAATTCACTAATTACTAATTTCACTAATTAATAATTATGATAATATATTATGATAAAAATATATTCTACTATTCACTTTAACAATAACCCACATAATATATTAAATACATTGGGACTCACATAATATGATAATAATATAATAATTTATAAATTTGTGAAACTTATGAAACTTATGAGACTTATGAGTTATGATATATACTATTTAAACGTAAATATTTTGATATAAATTTTGATTATTTATTCAAATATAAATTATAAATTTTAATATAAAATTTATAATAATAAACGACCACATTATATTATGGTATAAATAAGTAATCAAATGGAATAAAATAAAGAGATGTATGTGTAATAAATAAAAAGTTTTTAATTTAAAATTTTTTACAAAAAAATAATAATCAAATTAAAAATGTTCATATAGAATATAGGATAATCAATTGTAAAGAAATTTTATATGTATGATCAAGAATTAATGCCAAAATGCTTTGATCCTCATGTACGTATATTTCAACAATTTATTATGTATATATGTCAATTCAAATCAATTCGAATCAAATAATAAAGGCAATTATTTTTTAATTTCAATTCAAATTAAATAATTCATTTAATGTGATGTCATTAATTATCCTACAATGGCCAAATAATAAAGGTAATTATTTTTTTAATTTCAATTCAAATCATTTCAAACAATTCAAATCAAATAATTAATATTATGTGATGTCATTAATTTACCTAAACAAATTATAACAAGTGTATCAGTTTCTAATTCAAGGTTTTTCACTATCTCACAGTTCAGATAATGCAACTACAAAACATATTTTCAGAGATATTGTGTGTAATAGTGTAGCACGAGGTTCAATTTTATATGAGATCAATTGTATAGGAAGAATCTACTTTAAAAGACAGATAAAAAAATATTAAGATTTGATGAAGATGAAAATTATATACCTCAAAAAGTTCAAAAGGATTGTTTCGGCGATAGACATCACTCTTCTTACTATTGCTAACCGGAAAGCACTTGCATTTGAGATATATGGGAAAATGAGTTTGAATTTTGGGATAAGAACTATTATGATTTTGAGGAAGATAGAGGTGAGTCTTTGAGAATATTGAAGTCCATGCAAATGTAGAAAAAAAAAATTCATGGAGTAAGGATACATGTTAAAAATAGAAGTTTTATAGAACGTGTAAGAGAAGTGAAAATAGACTTACAACACAAACCAAAAGAACTTAACATTTTTGATATTTTTCTTGCAGGAAAATTTGCACCTCTTAAAGAAAACAAATTGTTGCAGTAATAGGCATGAGATTGAGCGGATAGTCTGCTAGAGCTGTGGAGGAACATGGTGCCAGGGAAATAGTGTTAGTTCATTAGACCATGATATTCTTCTTTGATTCAAAAAAACGGTAGCAGAGAAATAAGTGTCAATTCATTGTATCATGATCTTCTTCTTTGAGATATATATATATATATATATATGGATGAAAAAAAAATAGAATTGAAGAAACGTACCTAAAGGAGAAAAAAGCCTAGAGCTTTAAGAAGCCATATCACCAGGTGTCGGTTGGGTTCCTAATCGATGAAAGAAGGTAATCAAATGACGAAAGATGAGCAGCAAGAACTTAGTTGTGAGATAGAGCATTGTCTAGTTGTACCAGTGAATTCAGAGAATGAAAATGGACATGCATAACAGAGAACAGAACTCTGTAGTTTATCGTTTATGAAAATAAGTATATAGCAATTAATTATTTGATTATTTGTATATAATAAATGCTAATTTATCAAAAGACAATACATTGTATTTCAATCGAAAAATTTACCTAATTTATTAATTATACAGTAATTATATCAATTATATATTAATTTACCCTAATTTATTCAAATTCATTTAATGTGATTACATAGCAATTATATACCAATTATATAACAATTTACCCTAATTTTTGCAAATTCATTTAATATGATGTGATTAATTTACTTAATTTATTCATTTAAATTTATTCTATTATTCATAATTTAATGATTTACCGACAATTAATGTCTTGGTGGAATTGTTTTAATCTATTATATAGATGCTCAAAATCTCTTAAATTCAAGGTGAAAAATTTACTAGAAAGATAAAGTTGTTCTACTAACATCACTTCCAAGTTTTACTTTATTGTATGATGTGATAACTCAGAAGAAAAATACACCCCAAGGATTTAGAGTTGCTCCCTATTAATTAAATGCACTAGAAAAGAGAAATTAATTAAAATCTCAAAATGTTGTCTAGGAAACAACCGATCGATTGCCCTCTTACTGGTAGTTGACTGGTTAGATACTACCAATCCCAACCCTAGAGCAACTGATCGACTAGTGATACTCTACTAGTTAACTGGTGCATCTCTACCAAAGATTGTCAGTCCAGCTCAAGAGCAATCAGTCGACTGATGATACCCTACTAGTCAACTAGTGCATCTCAACCAGGCCTGGGCAAAAAGCACCAAAGTAGACAGTCGACTGTTCTCCATCCAACAATTGACTAGTCGGCCAGCAGACACAAAAACCAAATGCTTAAATCTTCCAATCCCTTCCAAAACTTCAAACCAACCCAATACTCATCCCACAACTTCCCAACATCCTAAAATGCATATCAAAGCAAGGAAAACAACTTGCACAAGAGAATCCCAAGTAACAATTCTAGGATTTCCGAAATTTCAAGAACAAGTCTCAACTTTTCTAGTTTAAGAAAAGTTCACCTAAAGATATGGTTTTTCCATAAATCCATCATACTTCTTAAAGGTCCATATATCATAATGGCAGCCTTTGAAACCATACCCATTCCCTATCTATCAAAAACTATCATATTTCCTACCTAGGGTTCTTAGGTTGCGAAAAAGAAGAAAGGAGATGGAAAAGAACACTTACAAGACTTGAAGTTCCACCCTAGAGAAGAGACACCACCAATAAGCCTAGAAGGAGAAAGGATGGAATGTGTGTAATACCCATAAAAAATAAAATATAAATATTTGTTTACAAACTAATGTTACTATTTCAGTATACGGTACTATTCACCCATATAATACTATTTACGTATATGGTACTGTTCATTTATACAATCAAAATGTTAAGTAATAGATGTGGTTTGGTCATAAGAGAAAACTAGGAAGAAGTTCGTAGGAGAAAATGACGTTTTATGGGTGAAAATACCCTCAGGGACTAAAATGAAAGGACTGATTTGAAAAGAAACTTAAAAGTTTAAGGTAAAATGACAGTTTTTCCCTTTAAGTTTTAAATAGTAACAAAACAATTCTAAGCCATCTGCCGCGTTTTGCACAGTAAATTGCATTATTAGAAATGTCATTTTCATAAATAGTAAATTGAATATTTTATTAGCGCATAGTATCAAATAGTACCTTTGACTTTTCCTATAAATAGGCCCTTTCATTTCACTTCTAAACTCACACCTTCAACTTCTCTTCTTCTCTCCTTAAGTTTCTCTTACTCCAATGCTTGGCCTCTGAGATTTTGGGCCTTTCCTTTTCAGCTTAGGTAAGGATACTATGCCCTTTCTATGTCTTTCAAATTTTAGAAGTTATTTTCTTAAGTATGCTCTGTGGTTGCGGCTTTTGCCGATCTTCCACATTAGAAAAACTGTCATTAGCTGCTTACATATTATTTTGATTCTCTGATTACTGAAATAGGATGTAAACTGTGAATAATACATGTCTAGGAAAGTTCTGGCTAAGGAAAGACCTGGTTTTTAAGTGTGTCCATTGTGACCTTCTACTCTTTCCTGGAAACTTACCTGGTGTACTCTTTTACAGATTGTATTCTCTATTTTTGATATAAACAGTCTCCGTATATATGAATAGTGACCGTATGTACGAATAGTATCCGTACGTATAAATAGTATCCGTATATATGAATAGTGACTGTATATATGAATAGTAACCATACGTATGAATAGCAACCGTACGTATAAATAGTAATCATATGTATGAACAGTGTCTGTATGAAAACAATCCTAACTTGTTTTCTCTAATCTTTCATGAAAATCTTTGTAGCGGAATACTGAAATTCATCTGTGTACTCTTGTCCGTAACGACTTAGAGAAGTGATACTCGTACGGAATCCAGGTGAGTGGAACGACCCCGTTTTAATAGAGTTTTAGCATTACTGGTGATAAAAAGTATGTTGTAGGACACTCCCAAGATTCATAAGGGGAAATTGGATTCAGAATGACGAATCTAATGAGATAATTAATCCAGAAGTATGGATAAGACGAAACAAGTATTTCATGATGATGTGAAGTTTGAATCTTTTCAAAAACAGATTAATTGTTATCTTGATTTGTGGTTTATAAATCTATAATATAGTTATATACTATACCTGTTGTATGGATGAATATTATATTGAGCTTCTGATTATGATATAAAATGCTATTGATTGTGATTGAGCGGGACAGTACCCCCTCTCACGGCAAGGCGGAAAACCCTGTTGACAGGGTGTCTTGACCAATGAGTGTGGAGACAACAATTCTCTCAGTAGGGATATAGCCCGGATTGGTGATAAATCCGTGAGGCGCCCTAGCTAAGAGGATGAGGTTGTGCGTCATGGCAGAAATATACAGAATTGGTGAGCTGGCCTGTGTGCGCTCTCCGGGATATATTGCCATTGATGAGTACTAGTAACGTTTGTTGAATTGGATGAATTTTTATCTTCTTGTATGTAATTTCTAACTATGTCTATTGGTTGAGTTTGAGCCTTCGAATATACTTGCATGACTGGTGATGTATTTGAATTTTATTAACGCGAGGTCGATTCGCTCACGGAGTTTAAAAGCTCACACTCCCTGTACAAATTGTTTTGTTCAGATCAGGTTGACAGCAAAGAATATCCGCTAGAGGAGTATATCACCTTGGACCTTCCCGCTGTCGGGTAGACCCCTCTATTGTTATAGATTATGTTGCTATGTAATCATCTAGGACATCTAGGTCAAGAGTTTGGTATTTGGCTTGTATTTCAGTATGATAATGTATTTTGTATTGAGAATCTATCAGATAAGAAAATTTGATATATTTTCTTCGTATTTATTAAGTAATGATTATTTTGAGAATATAGAGATAATGATTAATAATCTAACTTATGGGTTGAATTTGTCAAAAGGCTTACAGTGATGGATATTCATCATTGTGCCGGTCATGTGCCCAGAAAACGAGTCGTGACAGTGTGGCTGGAAGATGGGGCATCAACGAGAGTGGAGGGAAGAGAATAGTGAGGAAGCTGAATATGTGTGAGGTAAATGCATCAGAAGAGTAATTTTTAAGAGATAGACAATACAACAATTCCCTCCATGTCCTTTGACTCTCCCTTTCCCAAAGGTAAACATTCCCACACTTAGCCATTTTTTTAAAATGAATAGAAACCTCTCACAAATTTTCAACAACACAACATGAGTTTCTTTTTCACCTTAAAGTTCGTACCAACACAAAATAATATAATTAAACCAAATACCAAATATTTTAAGCGCAAAACAAATTAATAACCATAAACTCAGTAATTTAGGTGCCATAAATATTATGCAATGCGCACACACACACACACACACACGAAAATCAAAGACCTCTAAACCCGAATGTTATAGTGACCCATTCTCAAATGCCATAATTGAACATCCTTTTGTCGTAACAGTACATAATTGAGGTAAGAAACAATCACTGTGTATAAAGCCACGTTCAACATGCTTTTGAAAACCAGTAGAAGAATTAAAAACAACAATTACATTAGAAAAAAAAGATTTTTGATTAATGCAATAAGGGCATCCAACAACTCTTCCCACAACCATGATTCTTTTATTCCTCAGGTCTCGTAAGACACATAAGGAAGGGAAGAATGTGCAAAAAATAGAGTTAATCATGGCGAGTTGATTAACATATAGGAGATTATGGCTAAAAGTAAGAATGTATAGAGCATTAGATAATTTTAATCCAGTGTACAGTATGCTGCCAGTGTGTGTGACTTTGGTAATATTGCCATTTGGGAGGTGTACAGAAATAGGTGTAGTCAAAGTGGGCAATTCAAGAAAAAATTCAGAATTTATACAAATATGATTTGAAGCACCTGTATCAACTATCCAATCATCTTTATTTCCTATTATCAAGTGTTAGTAGCTTGCCATACCTACGAAATCAGTAGAGGTTTGGATGAATTTATCATTGCTTTCTTTGCTACTTTGATTCCCCTTAAGCAACTTTGCAACTTCTTGCTTAATAATTGCTGTCATCCACTCCTGTTGTTTTCCATCCATAGGTTTTTCTTGTTCAACCATGGTTTCTGCTAAATTAATCTGTTTAGCATATTTCTTTTCTTTCTTGTTTTTCAGCAATTTCATATACTAGTTGGGATATTCATTTAACTTGAAACAAGTGTCTTTAAAATGTCCTTGTACTTTACAGTACTCACAAGTTATGTCCTCCTTTCTTCTACGAAAATTCCTACTGTTTGCAACTTTGTCACCATTTTGTGACTTAGCCATCATGGCACTGACTTCAATAGTGTCTTCAAAATTTTTGTGGACCATTTTTTGTGATTCCACAGTTTGCATCATAGCATATGCTCTATTGATAGTGGGTAAAGGTTCTTGCATTAAAATTTTATTTTTAACACCATCAAAAGCCGATGCTGTGACAATGGCGATAGCTGGATGATCATTCATTCCAAGTTGGAAAGGGCTAACGTTAGAGGGCACGATTTGCTTATTCTGTTCATCACTATTCGCCATTTAAAGATCCTCATAGATGCAGTCGATCAAAAGCAATCTGAAAGTATTTTCAGATTTCTTGATTTCAAGGAAAAAAAATATTTCCAAAAGAAACAGAGTATAAGAACCAAATACATGGCTCTGATACCATATAGTAAAACGCAAGGAAGAAGTAATTATCATTAAGATAAAACTGTACAGATACAACCTTATATACAATGAAGGCAAGAAACGAAAAAAAATTGTTAGTAACTAACTTTTGAATATAAATAGGCTATTAACTACCAACGGCTACTAACGGCTAAGTATTTAAAATACAACAAATCCTACAAAGGTCAAACCCAAATTGAATTCCTATTTTTGTTTTGTTTTGTTTTGTTTTTTAATTATGTCAGACTTGAGCAAATTGTCCCACGAAAGAATTGAAATTTGGAAATAACTTCTCAAAATATAGGACACAGGAAATTTTTTTTTATTCATAGGATGTCAGTAAAAGAAGATTTAAAAAACTAAGAGAGAGAGGGGGAGGGAAGTCGTATATGAGAAAGACAGACTATTTTACCTTAGACAAACAAAAAAATAGATGTCAGTTTTAGAAGAGAGAATCCATTTCACGCAGCATAGGAAATACTTTTTTGAGTTTTTCAAATGGGTCAGTATCATTGTATAAATCACGTGTCAATTTATTTATGTCCGTTTTTAAACGAATATAAATAAAAGAATTCAAATCTTCTCATAAACGGAGGACCATGGACTGAGTTGACAATGTTTACTGTGTTTTTGTAAAGAAGATGACTGACAAGTGACAAGAACCTTAACGTCACTGTAAATCTAGATGAACTGGTTGCTGTTGGGTTTGACTTGAATTTTGTAGGTGACCCGGTTTGTGACCCACGACCCACGACCCATAACCCATTATTTCCTCTATATATATGTGTGTAATGGAATTCATTAGAGTGGTTGATGTAATTTCTCTCTGTATAGCCTCCGTTAGAAAATAATACAGATATTCTCTTTGTCCGTGGACATAGGTCGCATTGACCGAACCACGTAATTTCTTTGTGTGTTATTCTCTATCCTTCTCCTTGATTAATTGCATTCTAGTAACCTAACAAGTGGTATCAGAGCCTTGGTTCATTTTTGGTTCGTCGGTTACTGTAGCACGTCCGAAAATTTTCAGATCCGGCTCCAAAATTTCAGATCTTGCCTCGATTTAGTTGTTTTGGAGCATAGGAGACCATTCTCTGCATCTTTGGTGCGTTGAAGAACGTCGGAGATCAATTTTTGGTGGTAATAAAATTTTCAGATCTAGTTTTTAAATTTCAGATCTAGCTTGATTCGCTTATTTTTGGGCAAAAAGAGACCGTTTATTGCATTTCTAGTGCATTGGAGATCGTTTTTCAGTTGTTTTGGTAAGTTTTTATGGTTGTGAGTACTGTTCATCACCGGAATCTTCATCGGAAGTACTGTTTATCGCCGGAATCTTCATAGGAAATACTGTTCATCATCTTCTACGGCGAGGCACTGTAGCAGTCAACGGTCAACGGCACTGTAGCGACTCGGGTACTGTAGCGACTCGGTACTGTAACACGGTCAACGGTACTATTTGGTCAAAGTTACTGTTTGGTCAAAGTTACTGTTTTGGTCAAAGCTGTTGTTTGGTCAAAGCTGCTGTTTGGTTAAAGTTGCTGTTTGGTCAAAAACTGCTATTTGGTCAAAGCTGCTGTTTGGTCATAGTTGTTGTTTGGACCAAGTTTTTTGTTGCGATCATTATTGTTTCGTCGACACGGTTCCGGTGAGTTTATGTTTAATTCAGAAAAGAATTATAAATTTCTGTGTGAATTTACTGGATTGTGTTAGATTGTACTAGATTGGATTTCTGGTTTACTGTTGTGAATTTTGTTGGACTGCTGTGTTGAATTTCTGTTAGTGAAGTTCTGGTCAGTTTGCAAGGTTCTGAACAGTTTTGTGAAATTCAATTTCTGATTACTAAATTTGCTAGTAATTTATCTGCTGTTATTTGAGAAGATGTCGACTCATAAATTTGATATTGAGAAGTTCAATGGATCGAATGATTTCACTTTGTGGAAGGTAAAAATGAGGGCACTTCTGGTTCAGCAGGGATGTGCAGTGGCATTAGAAGGAGAAAGTAGTCTACCTAACACGTTGAAGGAAGAGGAGAAGAAGGAAATTTTGGCAAAGGCTCATAGTGCATTACTATTGAGTCTGACAGATGAGGTGTTGAGAGAAGTAGTTGATGAATCAACTGCTGCAGGTTTGTGGAAGAAATTGGATGATAAATACTAGAAAAAGTCTCTCACAAACCGGTTATATCAAAAGCAGCGTTTGTATACCCTGCGGATGACAGAAAATATGCAGGTAAAAGATCATCTTGATAATTTTAACCGGATTATCCTGGATTTACAGGGTGTTGGGGTTAAGATAGATGATGAAGATCAGGCTATCATTCTTTTGTGTTCTCTACCAAATTTATATGAGAACTTTGTTGACACTATGTTGTATGGTAGAGATAGTATCTCTGTTAATGATGTCAAAGATGCTTTGCAGTCTAAAGAGCTGAAGAGAAGAGTCTCTAGTTCTAATGAGGATGGTGCAGAAGCAGGTTTGTATGTTGGCAGAGGCAGAGACACTAAAAGGGATGATGGAAAAAGAAGCAAGTCATGGTCTAAGTCGAGGAACAAAGGAGGACCTCGATGTTATCACTGTAAACAGAAAGGGCACATAAGGAAGAATTGTCTACAGAGGAAGAAGGGAAATGATGAGAAGGAACTGAATACCAGTGGTAGTGCTGCGGTGGTGCAAGATAGTTCTGACGAAGAAGAAGACATTGATGTTCTCACAATCAGCACCTCTGGTTCTGCAAATACTTGGGTCTTGGACACAGGTGCATCTTATCATATGACTTTCTCACGTGAACTGTTTACTTCTTTCAAGGAGTGGAATGGTGTTGTGAGGTTAGGTGATGATGAGCAGCTCAGTGTTAAGGGTAGTGGTTCTGTGCAGATTCAGATGTATGATGGAATAGTCAGGATGCTTGATGCTTGGTATGTTCCTGGTCTACGGAAGAACTTGATTTCTCTTGGTACTCTAGACAAACAAGGGTACAAGTACTCTGGAGAGAATGGACAGTTGAGAATTTCCAAAGGTGCTCTGGTTATAATGAAGGGTAAATTGCAGCATGGCATTTACTTTCTGATTGGTAGTTCTGTGATGGGGACAGTGGCTGTATCTAAATCTTTAGGGAAGAATGATGATTGTACAGAGTTGTGGCATTGCCGATTGGGACACATGAGTGAGAAAGGGCTATCAATTCTAAGTAAACAAGGATTGTTAGAAGGAGCAGAAACTGGGAAACTGAAATTCTGTGAAGTTTGTGTTATGGGTAAACAACGCAGAGTTAAGTTCAGTTCTGAGAAGCATACTTCTACGGATGTTCTGCAATATGTTCACTCAGACTTATGGGGTCCTTCTCCAGTTGAATCTCAGGGCAAATGCAAGTACTTTATTACTTTCATTGATGACTACTCTAGAAAGGTTTGGGTATATTTTCTGAAATCCAAAGATGAAGTGTTTGAGAAGTTCAAGGAGTGGAAGACCATGGTTGAGAAACGGACTGGAAAACAGGTCAAAACACTCAGAACTGATAATGGGTTGGAGTTTTGTAACGCTCCATTTGATGAATTTTGCAAGAAAGAAGGTATAGTGAGGCATCGCACTGTACGTCATACACCACAGCAAAATGGAGTTGCAAAACGTATGAATCAAACACTGTTGCAGTGTGCGAGATGCATGCGATTAAACGCTGGCTTGCCAAAACAATTCTGGGCTGAAGCAGTTAACACTGCTTGTTATCTGGTGAATAGATCGCCATCTACTGCAATTGACTTTAAGACTCCTCAAGAGGTATGGTCCGGTAAACCTTTTGATTATTCTGGCCTGCGTATATTTGGTTGTCCTGCTTATGCTCATGTGAATGATGGTAAACTAGAGCCTAGGGCAATGAAATGCATATTTCTAGGGTATGCACCTGGAGTTAAAGGGTACAGACTGTGGTGTACTGAAAAGGATAGAACTTCAAAATTTATTACTAGCAGAGATGTAACTTTTGATGAGTCTGCTATGTTTGGTCAGAAGGAGGAGCTTGGTAGTCATGCAGGTAATAATGATCAAGGTGCCAACCAGAAGGTGGAAATTGAAGTTCAAACTTCAAAAAGGGTTATAACAGACCCTGTACAGCAGCCCAGGGAAGAAGAAGAATCACAACCTATAGCAACAAGGAGGGAAAGAAGGGAAATCAGAAAACCTATGAGGTATGCAGATTGTGTTGATATAGTTGATGTTAATTCAGTTGCTTATGCCTTGGCAGTAGGTGAAAGTATTGATTCTGATGACCCGAGATCATATAAAGAAGTAGATGAGAGTAGAGAAGCATCAGAATGGCTGGTTGCAATGAATGAAGAGATGCAATCTCTTGAAAAGAACGAAACATGGGATCTTGTACCGTTACCAAAGGGAGTGAAACCGGTAGGATGCAAATGGGTCTTCAAGAAGAAAGAAGGTATTCCTGGAGTTGAACCAGCAAGGTTCAAAGCACAACTCGTGGCAAAGGGTTTTTCACAAAAGGAGGGAATTGATTATCATGAAGTTTTCTCTCCGGTTGTGAAGCATAAAACCATTCGTGTCCTTTTGTCCATGGTAAGTGTTTTTGACTTGGAGTTGGAACAATTGGATGTGAAAATTGCTTTCTTACATGAAAATTTAGAGGAGAAGATCTATATGTCACAGCCAGAAAGATTTCTTGATTATGGGAAGAAAGATCATGTATGTTTGCTAAAAAAGTCCTTGTATGGTTTGAAGCAGTCTCCTAGACAGTGGTACAAGAAATTTGATGCATTCATGACTTCCCATAGTTTTCTGCATAATCAGTTTGATAACTGTGTCTACTCTAAGAAACTTGCAGATGATTCTTATATTTATTTGTTGCTATATGTTGATAATATGTTAATTGCTGCAAAGAACAAGGTTGAAATTGATAGTTTGAAAGCCTTGTTGAGCAGTGAGTTTGAGATGAAGGATTTGGGTACAGCCAATAAGATACTGGGCATGGAGATTTGGAGAGATAGAAGTGCAGGTTTACTGTATGTATCTCAACAGAAATACATAGAAAAATTGTTGCAGTCTTTCCAAATGAATAATTCTAAGCCGATTAGTACTCCGTTGGCGACACATTTTAAACTTGATGCTAGTACAATACCTACTACAGCTGAGGAAAAAGTGTACATGAGTTCAGTGCCCTACTGTAATGCTGTTGGAAGCTTGATGTATGCAATGGTGTGTACTAGGCCTGATCTGGCTCAAGCAGTCAGTGTGGTAAGCAGGTTTATGAGTAATCCTGGGAGAGCTCACTGGAGTGCAGTTAAATGGATTATGCGGTATCTGAAAGGTACGAGTAATATTTGCTTGGTTTATGGTGCTGATAAATCTGATAGTGGCTTGGTTGGTTATACAGATTCAGATTATGCTGGAGATCTTTTGAGGAGGAAATCCTTAACATGCTATGTCTTGACTCTGAATGGATGTGCTGTCAGTTGGAAGGCAACACTTCAATCTACAGTTGCCTTGTCTACTACTGAAGCAGAATACATGTCATTGGCAGAAGGAGTTAAGGAAGGTATGTGGTTACATGGTTTGATTGATAGTCTGGGGTTAAATATTCAGAGACCTATCATTTATTGTGATAGTTAGAGTGCATTAAGTTTGGCCAAGAATCCAGTCTACCATGAGAGGTCGAAGCATATTGATATTAGATTGAATTTTATTCGAGATGTGATAGAACAAGAAATTATCCATCGAGAAGATAGCCACAGCAGATAATCCAGCAGATATGTTGACAAAGGCTCTACCTTCAGAGAAGTTCAAGCATAGCTTGGACTTGGTGAATGTTCGCATTCCATGAAGCCCTACAGGGCTTGAATGACAGAGATGAATTTGTACTTAGTTCTGGTGATTTGAGAGAATTCAAGTCAAGGAGGGAAATTGTTGGGTTTGACTTGAATTTTGTAGGTGACCCGGTTTGTGACCCACGACCCACGACCCATAACCCATTATTTCCTCTATATATATGTGTGTAATGGAATTCATTAGAGTGGTTGATGTAATTTCTCTCTGTATAGCCTCCGTCAGAAAATAATACAGATATTCTCTCTGTTCATGGACATAGGTCGCATTGACCGAACCACGTAATTTCTTTGTATGTTATTCTCTATCCTTCTCCTTGATTAATTGCATTCTAGTAACCTAACAGTTGCCCTCGGAGCTGCATTTCAGGTGGGCTCTAGTTGCTTTTACTAGCCCATTATTCCATTTGTTTTCTTTTTTGGACAATATGTTATGGATTCTTCTCGACCAAAAAAACATGTTATAGATTCTTCTAATTGAGCTTTTGTATTCATCTGCTTTATGCATGACAACTTAAGGATGATGACTTAAACCCTCACATCATAAAAAAGATGCAATTGAATAGTCTAGTGTTTATTGGCAACAGTTCAGACTTAAGATCTAAATACAAAATCAGCCGGTGTCTTAATAGTGTATTATATTTATTCACTAATGTGTTATTTAATTTTGAGTTGATTTTAGGCCGTTATTTTGGCTAGAGAAGTGAGTAACATAGTGTTAGTGGATGTTGGAGTATTTTACTTAGGTTAGGTGTTTAATGTTACAAAATACAAATGATATTTCATGATTCATTGTTGAATTTGATTGTTCCACTCTAATTCTCACGATAAATATTTGGATGACAAACTACTTTCATTAAGAAATAATGAGATAGCTTCTATAAACTTCCCCTATGAGACTTGAAATGCATGACTTTTATTAAGCTCATGAAACAAATATTAGCAAATTGAAATAAAAGCATAAAACCATAAGTTAATACGTGGGTGGTTGCTCAATCAGCTCTTCAAATAAATTGCTAAAGAAGAGCGAAGAAAAAAAAAATTAGTTGCCGCACGAGACAGCTTATTGATATGCTTGGAAATAGTTTTTATTATGATTGACTTCAATTTAATTTAAAAAGAAATGACTTCAATAATTTGTAAATGAATTTAATTATTTAGATTAAGTGTAAAACACGTAACTCAGTTGAAATATATATTGGTCTATATTGTACACAAGTATGGCTATCTAAAGTTGACATTTTAAACCAAAATAGAGTTCGAGTTAGGATCACTAGCAACACTTTTTTTTTTTGCAAATTTAATTTAATTCTTTAAATATAACATCACTCATAAATTTATGAGTAGTACATATTGAAATAATATTACATATTATTCCAATGAATACATGAAAATAAATCAATTCAGCATCAAGTTAAGTATCTAAATTATATACTATATATTAATAAAAAGTAAACAATTTATATTATAAAAATGATACAATTTCATTTGCATATGCATATAAAATATTTTAAATATTATGAAATATAATTTATATAACATAAATAACATTTTATTATTTAAATTAAAATGTAACTTTAAGAAATATATAATTCAGGTAATTATATATATATATATATATATATATATTTCAAACTCAAATTTCCTGACCTTTCTCTGTATTTGATGAGTTGAGTAGTATTTTAGACTCACGATCGGGTCTAAACTTGCAGAAGTGTGATGCTTGCATTTTGGACATGTGATGGTCCCATTTACTTCTTGTTCTTATGTTCGCAAGGTTGGGCTTCCAGTTTTGCTGTTGCCTTTTCTGAGCCCGTTTATGTCCATGTGTGGGCCCTTTTATGTTAAAAAGAAATAACCAATCGTCATGACTTTTGTCGAAAATCACTTTAAAAGAATTTGTCACTTGTCATTTCTAATATTCTCAATGGAGGCTTAGACAATTTTTTTTTTGAACGGTCAATTGTTCTCATTTTGCCTCAAATGGATTTAAAGATTTTTTTCAATAAAGGATAAAATTAAAAATGTTAATATATACAAAAATCAATTGAGAGCATTTAAAGTGGAGAGATCAAATTAAAAAGTTTCATAACTTTCACGTGCTAAAAAAATCATGTATGCCTTATTTGATCCTTATTTAGGTGTGAAATAATATTTCTTTTACTGTCATTATAATCATAATTCTATAAAATTGAACAAAAAATTAAAAACAATTATGTAAAATGACTTAAATTCAAATTAAATCATTAATGGAGTTGTTTATTTATTTCTTTCATTTTTTGTCGAAGTAATGAACTTATTTATAGTTCTTTAAATTTTATTTTATGCTTGTTGTATAGTAGCACACACTCAGTTATATATATCTTGTGGTTTTTTTGGTCAAATTCATAACTTGTATGGGTGTGTTTTGCTTACACAAAAAAAAAAAGTTTATAGTTTATTTGACTAGATTATAAGTTTGTTATAATTATTTGGTAAATAAGCTTATTTCAGTAACTTATAACTTATTTTGAAACGCTACTTTTTATAGTTTATAGTTTATAACTTATAGTTTTTATATTTTTTTCCTGTTTTACCCTTATTATTTTATCTCAATACCCATTATATCCTTTTGTTTTATTTATAACCTAAATCTCTAAAATATTTTTATTGTAAATAATTTTTATTTTTATTTAAATTTTTATCTCTAATTAAATTTATTTTAAACAAATATATATATATATATATATTAAAGATAAAAAATGTGATATATTTAATTTGTAAGTATATATTACACTTTATATATATATATATATGACATAATAATATATATTAATTAATTTTATATATATAATAATTTAAATTAATTTAATTAAAAAATAAAAATTCATATCTTTATTTTATATTATTTTAAGATTATAAAATAATACAAACACTTCTATACCCTTTTATATCATTTTATATTTTTCAACTATTTTAATAATTATTTTTATCAAACACTTCTATAATCTAGTTTATAATCTTTTAACTGCTAAAAATTAACTTATAAATTTTCAACAAATTTATAAGATATCAATTATCTCATCAGTTATTTTAATCAAACGCACCCTCTATGTAAAAGATGATATAAACGAGACGAGGCCCAAAACTTTTAAAATCATTGAAGGTGGTGATGGGCTGGGCTCTGCTTGAAATCCAGACTATATAAGACAACCCTAAAAGAATTATTTTGCGTTTGCTTCTCTCTCTCCCATGCTCATTTCTGTGTCTCTTGCATTTAGCTATCTGCGTTTTCCTGACAATTTCCCTCCTGTTGGTAAGATTTTTTTCCCCAGCGTTTACCCCATCCACTGGCCTTGGACCCTTTGATTTATTCACGGTCACTGGAAATCGATTCTTCATTGCATATTTGTCTGTGTAATCCTTCTTTCAGTGTAAGCTTTATCTTCCTCTTTGATGTTAGATTCTTAGTTACGCTTTTCTGGTTAATAATCGGATTCTTTTTTTATGTTTCCCCGAGGAATTTCTTGGGTTTTATGGTGCAAATTCACATGAATAGATCTAATCCTTCATGCTTCGATATTATTTGTAATATTCCTTTTTCACTTTCGTGATATGCAGTTTTTGATCTGAGAGGGCTGGGTTTGTATCCACTGAGGTAAATTTGTCGAAAAGAAATCTAAAATCTCAAATGGGTAGAAAGAAGCTGATTTCCCGCGAGGATAACCCTCCCATGGCTTCTCAAGGTGGCGGGAAGTCGAAGAAGAAGGGGCTTGTGATCGACGATGATGAGTATTCTATCGGTACAGAACTCTCGGAGGAGGTGCTAGCTCAGGCCGAGAAGCCTGCGGTGACGGGAAAGAATAAAGGTAAGAAGGGTAACTTGAAAGCTTCGACAGCTGAGGACGAAGATGTGGAAAAGTTGATCGATGATGATGATGATGATGATGATGATGTACCTGAAGTTGTGATTACCGGGAAGAAGAAGGGAAAATCGAAAAAGGGTGGTGGGAACAGTGTGTTTTCTGCTTCGAACTTTGGTATGCTTGGTGATGAGGAGGATGGAGAGGATGAAAATGCAAATGAGAAATCCGGCTTAACTGATGAGCAAGATGGTGATGAGGACGATGAACCAGTTGTTAGTTTTTCGGGTAAGAAAAAGTCCTCAAAGGGTTCCAAAAAGGGTGGTGGTAGTTTGTTCGCTGCATCAGTTTTTGATGCTATTGACGATGATAATGAAGGCGAGGTGATAGATAATTCTGTGGATTACAGCAGAGAAGAGAATGATGACATGGATGAACCAGTTATTGCTTTCACGGGGAAGAAAAAATCATCGAAAAATAGCAAGAAAGGTGGTGCTGTATTCACAGCATCTAGTCTGGGTGATACTGACGAAGAGCAGGACAAAAATGAAAAGGAAGCCGAGGATGAAGACATTGCTCCAATCACTTTCTCAGGGAAGAAAAAGAAGTCATCTAAGTCTTCAAAGAAGACTGTTAATTCATTTATTGCAGCTTTTGCTGAGGAGGAGGTTGATGATACGGTTTCCGTGCCTGAGTCTGCTGCTATAGCTGGTGAAGATAAGGTTGAGGATGAAGATGTTTCTGTAGTATCATTTTCAGGTAAAAAGAAGTCTTCAAATAAGAAAAATAAGACTGCTAGTGCCAAAGCTAGTAATGACATTGAATTTGGTAGTGAAAGTTTAGATGTTGTTGAGCCTGAGCAACCTAGTGTAGCAGACAACAACAAAGCTAATAAGAGTGAAGAGGTGACTGAAACTTCAAAAAATAAGAAGAAGAAGAATAAAAGAAGTGGAAGAACTGATCAAGAAGAGGAGGATTTGGACAAGCTTCTTGCTGAGCTTGGCGAGGGCCCTCCTCCGGCAAAACCTGCTCCTCCTCCAGCACAGGATGATAAAGTTCAGGCTTCTTCTGAAGCAGCTGCTCCTGCTGTGGGGGAAAAAGAAGGGGAAGAAGAGACCACGGAGTCAGCTGCTGCAAAAAAGAAGAAGAAGAAAAAGGAAAAGGAGAAGGAGAAGAAGGCAGCTGCAGCAGCAGCAGCAGCAGCAGGTGGAAGTGCACCATATAATGAAAAGAAAGAAGAAGCTAAATCTGAGGCTACAGAATCAAAAAAGAATGAGTCCAAGACTAAAGCAGTTGACAAGAAAGTGCCAAAGCATGTTAGGGAGATGCAAGAGGCACTGGCTCGAAGAAAAGAGGCTGAAGAGAGGAAGAAAAGGGAAGAAGAGGAGAGGCTAAGGAAGGAAGAAGAGGAGAGACGTAGGCAAGAGGAACTTGAGAGACAAGCAGAAGAGGCTAGACGTAGAAAAAAGGAAAGAGAGAAGGAAAAGCTCCAGAAGAAGAAGCAAGAAGGTAAATTGTTAACTGGTAAGCAGAAGGAAGAAGCTCGTCGATTGGAGGCAATGAGGAAACAGTTTCTTTCTACTACAGGGGGTTTCTCTCTCCCTGCAGGGGATACTGGGGCACCAGCCAAACGGCCAATATATTCAACAAAAAAATCAAAACAAACCCATCATCAGAATGGTACTGCCCCTGTTAAGGCGGCTGAAATTGTAGAAGTGAAGGAAACTCAAGAGAGTACTACTGATATGGATTCATTGGAACCGGAGGAGGTTGAAGTAGTGGAGTCAAAGCAGGATGGGGACAAAGTCGAACCTTCTGAAGCTGTTGAAGAGGATGAAGTGGAAGAAGATGACGAGGAGGATGAATGGGATGCAAAGAGCTGGGATGATCTTAATCTGAATGGCAAAAGTGCATTTGCCGATGAGGAGGCAGACTCTGAGCCCGAACCAGTTATTAAAAAAGAGATAAAAAGTGCCATACCAACTCCCAATGCTGGTAAGAATTGCATTTCATTGAGCCTTTTCCTGTTATATTTTAAGCGTTCTCAAATTATCTGATGATTGAAAGTGACAAGATTGATGTCATATTGTTCCTTGTTGTAACAATATTAGGAATTTATCCTACCACTTCGTGGAGAGCTAGAAGTCTGAGCACATTTGTAATGCATGAAATAATGATGATCCATGGATTACCTGCTGTTGTGTCATTTGCATTTCTTCAATCCCTCCCCTAGAAGACCTTTTTCTCATGAAATTATAGAAAATGTCTGACTATTACCATGGGTTCTTCTTTTGGGGGACCCACAGTTTATAGCCGGCTTGATGCATCCCTTTAAGTTATATATATATATATATATTCCCTTCTTTTTAGATGGAAAACTTATTGCTTAAAGTTAAGAGCGTTCTATTCACCCCCTCCCCCACCCAAAAAAAAAAAAAAAGAAAGTAAAAAAGCCTACGAGTTTGTTTCAACTTTTCTTGGCGAACAGGCTCTAAGTGTAAGGGATCGAGGGATAATTTATTAGTACTTCTATGCTTCCATAGCTGATTGATCTGAGTTGCTATCATATACTACTCTTAATCATGAGGGCTGCTGCTTATAGCTTAAAGTGTGTATAAACTTATTTGTCTGCATTACAGCCTTAGTGTGAAATATGGAGGCTCCAGGGATAATTTGTTAGTGGTTCTGAACTCCCAAATCAGATTGACCTGAGTGTAGCAATCCTTTGCTGCTCTTAATCATGAGGGTGATGGATGTATTATTATTTGTTTGGTCTACAAAATTGGGCCTTATCTTTTCATTTATAATATAGGGTTCCTATTTCAAACTTTTCAGCTAGTGTCAATATGGCCTGGCATAGCCCTAACCTGTTTAGGTTCTAATATTTTAGGGCCAGGTTTGGAGATCCCTATTTAAATGTGGACTTACATCTTTCAGCCTAGCCAGCCCTGTGGGCTTGACCATAGGAAAGTCCAAATAGCAGGTGCTAAGGGTTGTAATATGATTAGCTCTAATAAGTTGTTATTTTTGTAAATTACATGGTTCATGAACACAGTCTGCCTTCTTTAAATTGTTGTTGTTGTTGTTGTTTCTATTTCTTCTTTTTTTTTTTTTAATAGTTTTTCAATCTGATATTGTGGTTGTATCTTGTTCGTTGTCCATTTATTGCGCTAATCACTTCTTTTTACTAGGTTGTTATCTAGTAAGTATGGCAAGATTTAAGTTATCTGATCTAAGTCCTATGTGCCCACCTATATGATGCTTATAAGAGAATGTTTACACTGTCATCGTTTATCTTTTGAGGAAAAAAAATATTCTTTTTAATATCCTTAAATTAAGAGTGTCTGTGTGTGTTTGTTCATGTGCTGCTGGTTTTGAATGGGAAAAATTTGGGCACTTAATTTTATTGCTATATGAAATTGCATCTACTGGATCTTTAACTTTTTTCCTACTAATTTGGACATTTGTTTTTTTGGTTTTCCACCTTACAGCACCTCCAGCGGCTGTCAAGTCAACAGGCACAGCTAAGAAAGCTGCTCAGGATGAGAAGCAACCACCAAGTTCAGCTGTGCCTCCCAAGCCAAGTGAAGAGAACCTTCGTTCCCCAATTTGCTGTATCATGGGCCATGTGGACACAGGTAAAACTAAGCTGCTGGATTGTATTCGAGGTACTAATGTTCAGGAAGGTGAGGCTGGTGGTATCACACAGCAAATAGGTGCTACATACTTTCCTGCTGAGAACATACGTGATAGAACAAAGGAACTAAAAGCTGATGCAAAGCTAAAAGTTCCTGGTCTACTTGTGATTGATACCCCTGGGCACGAGTCATTTACTAACTTAAGGTCACGGGGTTCTGGTTTATGTGATATTGCAATTTTGGTTGTTGACATTATGCATGGCTTAGAACAACAGACAATAGAATCACTCAATTTATTGAAAATGAGGAATACAGAATTCATTGTTGCATTGAATAAGGTGAGTATATCTGTCTTATTCTTCTTGTTATGAGTTATTGCTTCCTCTATTTTATTATAGTGGATGCTCAGGTTTGCCATTCTGTTCTTGCAACATTTCAGGTGGACAGACTTTATGGGTGGAAAACATGTCGCAATTCTCCAATTGTTAAGGCAATGAAGCAGCAAACTAAAGATGTGCAAAATGAATTCAATATGAGACTTACTCAGGTTGTGGAAGATATCATGCATCTTGTCCATCATATAAAACATAATTTATTATTCTTGTCACCCTAATTTATCTTCTTTTTCATTACCAGATTATCACTCAATTCAAGGAACAGGGGTTAAACACTGAGTTGTACTATAAAAACAAAGAAATGGGAGAAACGTTCAGTATTGTACCAACTAGTGCTATAAGGTAATTGTGGTAATCCGCAACCCTTGAACTGTTTGTTAACTAAAAAATGTACCTGTTTAGTTGGAGTCCATTAGTTGCAACCGTTTCTTTTATGTGGAGAAAGTTGCCAGAAGAGTTAATCAATCTCAGATCCAATGGTGTCTTCATTTTTCATTAAGACACCATAAATGGAGAAGAGAAGCTCTTAAAATCCCTTTGCTGCTTTTGATTTTGCACAATGCTTAAAGTCCCAAATGGAAAACCATCTCTTTTGTTTATGTCTGGGACTGGATTACTGGTTGTACAATCTTCTTTATACTTATTGTATGGCTGTTGTGTACTTATGTTGATATTTTGGTTGTTCAATATTACAGTGGTGAAGGAATCCCAGATTTGTTATTACTTTTGGTTCAATGGACGCAGAAAACAATGGTTCAGAAACTTACATATAGCGATGAAGTGCAGGTAGGTTTATTGTTACATAAGTTTAAGCTGGTTGAATGCTGCAAGATAACTTAACTGCTTGGATCTGATTTTTATTTGATTGTGTCCATCAGTGTACAGTTTTGGAGGTCAAGGTTGTTGAGGGCCATGGCACTACTATTGATGTTGTCTTGGTTAATGGTGTTCTTCATGAAGGAGATCAAATAGTTGTGTGTGGAATGCAGGCAAGTATCTCAGCTGTTTGTTGCATTTGATATTGCACTATTGCACCCGAAATGCAATGCTGTATCTGCAGCATCTTTAACCTGCACTCAACTTCTGATTAATGAAATTTCCTATCATAGGGGCCTATTGTTACCACAATTCGAGCTTTATTGACACCTCATCCAATGAAGGAGCTCCGTGTTAAGGTTTGGTTAACCTCCTTTGTCCATTTATTTAATTTTTTGTCAATTGTATCCACTTGATAAAAATAAGACGTTTTTGGAGGCCTGTGTTAAAATCTCTTGAGCATAGAGGCAGTTGGATTCTTTTTCTGATTGATTTTGTAATTGCATAATTGCCTTCTGCAGCAACCTGCACCAAGGGGGAAAGGGAATACCTAACGTATTGTTTTTTAAGAGACATGTTGGTATTTGAATGGTTGTCAATGACTAAATTGCTGGAATTAGTGTTTAGGTAGCCAAGGAACGATATAATAGCATTCTGTTGATCTATGATGCATGGTTACTTACAGGTACAGTTACAAGTACTTGGAGATAACATTAGTTTTTTTTTTTTAATATATATATATATCTATCTATCTAGTATGTAGAATTTGAGAGTTGTAGGAAATGTTGTTTACCTACACAGAAATTGATTAATAGTATTAGTTGAGAACTAAAATTTATAAATAATTATGCTAATATTAATCATTTAATGTACTAAAATATTGAACTATGGATTTTGAGAATTTTTAACACTATTTTGATGCGTATAGGTGCATTTTGTTGAGTTTTAATGCATTAAAGGACAATCCACTTTAATACACTTCATTTTGTTATTGTTATTACTTCAATTGTGTTTTGAAACCAGTTTTGCTCTGTAATAAAATGATTCATTTGAAAAATCTGAAAGTTAAAATAGGTGAGACGGGTTGGTGTAAAATACTCCTGAACGTATCCCATCTATCTTCAATATGGCACAACTAATAAAAGGTGCAGTGTTTCCTGGCTAGCCTCATGGCTTAAATGTCTAAAGTAATGAAGGATCCATTGACAGGAACTTTCCATTTGAAATGTGCCTCTTCTTATGCCAAATTATGAAGTCATACAATGGGTAAATCCCAACTTTTTTGTTTCCAGGACTTAACCAAATAATTGCCATGCAGATTTTCCTTCCCTCTCAATATTTTGATTCTTATCATGGAGCTCTACAATAAGTCCTCTTGTTTCTATGTCCATAGTCTAGCCCTTCCGGCATGCAGTCATGCCTTAGGCTCTGGAAGAGCATGGAATTGCTGTAAATTTTTATTTTTTAAAGCCTTGGTATAAATTCTGTTGGGGGTTGATGGATAATTTACTCATATTCTTCTCATGTCTAGAAGGTTTTTGGGGGGTTTAAATTGGGTAATGTCTGTAAAGGTGCATCTATTCTATAGATTTGAGACTGCTGTTCTTAGGCCTGGAGTGTTATTCCAATTTAAGTTGTTCATTGTGTTTTGTGAATATGCACTAACAGCTGGGAGTGGTCTTGCAATGAGATATTTCATGGTGCTACATGACATACTGGGGATGCGAGCAATCCTCTGGGGTTGGAGTTGTCTTTAATGGTTAGCTTTAGTGTGCTGTACAATAATTTACTGTTGGTCTGATTTCAGGGGACATATCTCCATCACAAAGAAATCAAGGCTGCAATGGGTATTAAAATCACTGCTCAGGTACTTCATGCTGATATTAATCTGACATTTTCCTTGCCAATTTGTGGTCATTAATAGCTTTACTTATCCGCTTACTTCTAGGGATGTGGATTATTTTAATCATATTATTTTGTCTCTTCTATAGGGGCTTGAACATGCTATTGCCGGTACTGGTTTATATGTGGTGAAGCCTGACGATGATTTAGAAGATGTTACAGAAGCAGCTATGGAAGATATGAAGTCAGTTATGAGCAGGATTGACAGGAGTGGTGAGGGAGTTTGTGTACAGGCATCCACTCTAGGATCTCTGGAAGCATTGCTAGAGTTTTTGAAAACACCTGAAGTGAATATTCCTGTTAGTGGTATAAGCATAGGCCCTGTCCATAAAAAGGATGTGATGAAAGCCAGTGTAATGCTTGAAAAGAAGAAAGAGTTTGCTGCGATCTTGGCATTTGATGTCAAAGTCAATGTTGAGGCTAAGGAGCTAGCAGAAGAACTGGGTGTAAAAATTTTTATGGCTGATATCATTTATCACCTTTTCGACCAGTTTAAGGCTTATATTGACAACATCAAGGAGGAAAAGAAGAAAGAAGCAGCTGATGAGGCAGTCTTCCCTTGTGTTCTGAAGATCTTACCAAACTGTATTTTCAACAAGAAGGATCCAATTGTTTTGGGAGTCGATATCCTTGAAGGCATTGCAAAGGTATAAATATTTCTTGGGGGTATTTATTTTTAACTATGGTCGTTCTTAATGCTATAATGTCTATGAGGAACAGCTGTTGTGTTTGTATTTTTGGGGCTATATTTGACATGTGAATTAGCGGTTTTGTTTCTTTCTTGCTTTATTGGTCTTTGAAGACTTCTAAAAAAGCACATAATCTCACATTAGGTGCCTGCTAATTAGAATATCCAGCAGCTGTTTGTATGTTTTGGTGCTATATTTGACTTGGGAGTTAGCAGTTTTATTTCTTTATCTGTTGCTTTACTTCTGATATTTTCTGCTGATCAATGAAGACTAGGTCTTGAGCTTAAGTTGGCTCCATTATTGGTTCCCCAAGTTACACATGAATCATCCTGATTGATTGCAATACTAGGTCTTTTAAGTTGCAAAATCTTAAGCTACTCGAATTGTCTGTCTTGAGCTCCTTGTCACATATATGAAATATATACAGATTTAAATTCTATAAGTTTATTATTTAAGTTCTAGTATGCTATTTCTTTTCTCATATGGACATTAGAGGGAGAAAGAGACTAAGTTAACATTTGTATTTGAAAGACAAGCTACATACGTCATCCATTGAGTCTTGTTATTTCCATTTTTATACTTGGTTATTTATTTTCCATGTTGAGGGTCATATTTTATTGATTACTTTACCTTATTTAGTTGCTTTTTTTGCTGAATATCAGTAGTTTCCAAAAGTGATGTCAATAAACTTGTACTGCAGCTCTGAACCCAAAAAAGAAGAAGAATATTCTATTCATTGTCTAATCCACGTTATCTTTTTGGGTTATGGTTGCTGAAGTGAAATATTTTGTATGCTAATATAGGTTGTGTTGTTGTCTCTGAGTCCATATCTAATAGCATTTTGCTTGACAGATTGGGACTCCAATTTGTATTCCTTCCAGAGATTTCATTGATATTGGTCGCATTGCATCCATTGAAAATAACCACAAACCTGTTGATTATGCCAAAAAAGGGCAGAAAGTAGCCATTAAGGTATGTATTTTAACTAATGTCTCCATTTGATGCTTCCTTGGAATGAATGGGTCAATGTTTTTCATTAAATTATTTATTCAACCTTTTGCGTTGGATATCAAACTTGAACTTGTAAATAAGGATGCACTTTTTTTAATGAATTTGGACTGAAACTAGATTTTTTAAAATGGCCTTGTCAAGAAGTTGCTCCTATTGAAAATGGAATTTGAAATATGGGTTAAACAAGCTGCGCCTAACAAGGAAAAACTGTTACCTGTGTTGTACGTATACACACCGGGTACTCGTGTACTCAAGAAGGTGCTTTTTTGACCTTGTTATTGAGGAAAAAGGAGAAATAAAAATGTAGTAGATTAGAGAAATAAATGTGACATGTTTTATTCTTGGGTATGCCTAGTTTTGGAGTTATCTTTATTGCTGTGTCCATTCTGCTTTACAGATTGCTGGCAGCAATCCGGAGGAACAACAAAAAATGTATGGAAGGCATTTTGAGATCGACGATGAACTTGTAAGCCATATCTCAAGGAGATCTATTGACATTCTCAAATCTAATTATCGGGTAAGTTACAATTAAGCATCCGGATTATTATTTATAAATGGATTTTGTTAAACAGTCACTTATAGTTGCTAATAAATGGTATAGGATGATCTGACAATGGATGAATGGAGGCTGGTTGTGAAATTGAAAAGTGTTTTCAAGATACAATGAAGAGGCCTGATGCGAGCAACTGAGTTCGTTTCCATAAACACGGCTTCAGCGAAGTTCTGGTATTATACAAAACATGAAAGGATTCTTGGCAGGCGGCAGATTGGATCAATCGTTGAGGCTGATGCAGACGATGCAATGAGTATAGGGGAGCATTTTGTGCGAGAAACTCCTGCTCAATGTCAGCTGGGAAAACTGAGGTAATAAAGGTGAGAGAATGGAGGCTGGCAAAGGCTGGAATTTTGTGAAATATTTTTAAGTACCTCATGGGGAATACATTTAATGAGGCGTGGAAGCAAATACGGGGGATGTAAACTCCGGATAGGGGTGGCTGGAGCTGACAAATTTGTTTGTTCATTGGGAAAGAAACTTTTACGCGAGTAAACTACAAGTTGATGTAACCTAAAATTGAGCTTTTGTGAAATTTTCTTTACCATCTTATTCTCTTATCTAAGAAAATTTTCCTTATCTGTTTAGACACTTGAAATTTTTGCTGGTTTATGTATCTGGCCGCTTCGTTGGGGAAGTCTTCGCTGTATTCATCTTCGTATCTCTAGTAATTTAATGAATTAGTATATTTTAGGTCCCGAGTATCATTTAAGATATTGGACGGCAGTTATGATGACAAAATTTTGAATATTATTTCTAAATCTTCGAAAATATAATTATCTATACAATTTTTTTTTTGGGGCTGTTGATCTGTCTTGTTCCATAGCGAAATAAGATAATCCATGTAGTGTAGTTATATTTCTTTCTTTTATCGCCACAGTCAAGTTAGGACTTTCTTAAGTTACAGCAATATAAAGCATTATTTTAATAAAGCATTTCTCGCTTCTCGGTCAGAAGATGCAGTAGAAAGTAAACAGGGTCTTATTTATTAAATAACACTCAGATAAATAATTCACAATTTTATTTCATTAGAAGAAAATTTTCATGTTGGTTTGAAACTTTAAACATATTATCCAAAAGCTAAAAGGGTGTCACATTTTTTTTTTAGATTTTAATTACGTTAATTTTTATGAAATATCAATTGTAATCAGTACAAAAATTATTGCTCAAATGCTAACAAGGCTACGAAATTACAGTAAAGAAAGTTAGTAGATTTTAGATGAACAAAGGGAGAATTATCGGTGAAAAACAATTATAGAGTTTCCATATTCTATATTTATTTAGAGTTTTTCAATATTCGTGATTCAAAGAATTAAATTACTAATTTATCATAGTTGATTACTTTCAACAGAGTTACAGGAAAAAAAAGCTTATTAAGTTGAACATGATTACTTATTTCTTCAATTCAATCACTATAATTAATTAAATTAACTGTAAAATAATTATTTAATATTCTAACAATTCTCTTTTCCTCACAAGCCCTACCTGAGTGTGGGTCCCGCCAATTTTGGACAAAAAAGTGAGAGAGTATTTCCAGTGGTAATTATTAAAGGATTCTTAAATTTAAGAACCAGTTCCTATTTCGGTTCACCACTGTAATTCGTCAAATTAGTCGTCACGCATAAGAACAATTTTTATATAATAACGGTTCTTATACAACAAGTAATAATAAAATAATTAACTCACAATAAATGTTAATAGAATTAGTGGAGAGTACTAAATACTAAAATAGTGGAGAGTTAATTGTGAGACCCATTTGTGGGTTCTTAAAATGTTCACAATTGGAATGGAGAGTTATTTAAAGTGGTGGAGAGTTGTTTAAGCTGATATTGCAGTGTTGGACTTACAATAAAAATCCAATTGAGATTTACCATTGTAGATGCTCTAACCACAATGAGAATTGAGAAATCACAATGTCTGAGAGAATAGTTTTTAATAAAAAAAAATCAATAACATCATATTAAATAATAAAAAGTAACTAATACATATGTTTTCATTATAAAACTTCCGCAAATTAGGTTAGTCTTGATGTTATAAATAAGCATTTGGAACTAAAGCTACGATGTTAATTAGTTGTAGTGGAGTTAAGATCAAATTGAGTATATTAGTGAATCCTCCAAAAAAATTCACTTTAATAAACAAATTTTCTTCTTACACAAAATTTTATATATATATATATATATATATATATATATATTTGACATTTGTAATGAGAACGCATCTCCATTTGCATGCTAATTTATTAGCGAGCCAACTTCAATATTATCATAATAATTTATTATGCACCAGGTAATTTAATTATATTTCAAATTTTAGATAAAAATAATTTATTCATAAAAACATAAATAATAATAATAATATAATAATATAATATATTATTATTATTATTATTATTAAATATTTCATAGTAACCATTTAGTATTTACCTTCTCATGAGTCATCGTTTCATATTTAGTTTCGTAAATAATAAATTGTAAAAATGAAATGAATTCTCGTCTAACGGAGGGGTTGAAATTCCACTGCACTCTGCAATACCAGTAGTTGTACAGAATACAGATTATAGAGAAAGAGAGAAATACGTGAGATTGATGCTCTCTTTCTGTTTCATACTTCATCACGTATGTACACTGCAGGCAATCCAAATCCCTAATAGGAACTTTGGAGTAAGAGAGCAAAAGCATAATAAAAATAATTAACCATACACATCCAGGCATTGGCAACAACAAACTCACTTTACAAACTAACTCGTTAGAGCGCACTTGACCCAATCAACTTGGTTAGTCCAAAGGTTATGGCCATGGCTAGCCACCCCCCAACCAACACCCTAACCACAGACCTCACCGCAGGAGCCCTCCCCAACACTGCACCTAACCATCCAAACCCCACCAAAGCCAAGCTCACTGCCCCCACAACCACACCCAGCCTCACCCTATACTCCCTTATGAACGAAGCCCCCAGCAACGGCACTATTGCCCCCACAGAGAAGGCCAAGGCCGATGCCCCTGCAGCTTGTAAAGGGTTTGGCAATCCCTCTTTCTCCTTCTCTTTCTGATTCATTGGGCTCTGATTGGGCCTTGTCTTCTCTCTTTCGATCTGAGCAAGCTCTATGTCTAATTGAGAGTACACAGACACAAACTCTCCTATGGCCATACTACAGGCTCCAGCCACAAGGCCTGCGAAGCCTGAGAGGATCATGGCTTTGATGTCTTGCTTCACTGCTCCCACACCCAACATCAGCGATGCTGTGGACACCAACCCATCATTGGCTCCTAAAACTGCAGCCCTTAGCCACTGAGACCTTTTCGAATAATCAAACTCTGCCATCTCCTTTTTGGCTTCTGCAATCTCTAGAGGTGTGACCTGTGTCTCCAGGTCTGTGCTTTGAAGCCCTAATTTGGATACTTGGTTGGATGCCATGAGACAGATGATCAGAGGCTGAGAGATATTTTCAAGATATAATTGATGAAAAGAAGAATAGTATGGAGAAAGTGTGGAGGACACACGCTATGAACAAAGTTATTTATATATGAAAATTGACCATGTTTGAGACAATAGTGCGAAAGGGGATTAAAGACAAAAGAACGTTTAGATATATGTATTTACTAATTAAAGTCTATGAGGATAGGGCGTTGTGATTTAAATGAGGTAAGAATTTTCTTTCATTTATTAAAGAATGTGTAGAAAAGAGAGGAAGCACCAGAAGAACAAGATTGTGTTTTTAATCTATGACTTGGGTTCTGCTGATTATTTCTAGGTGAAAAAGAAAGTAACAAATAAAAAAAAAGAGTATAAAGGAGTTAATTAGATGGGATGTAATATTCTTTAGAAATTGAAGAATCTAAAAAGTGACATCCACCAAATTTGATGAACATGTAGACCACAGTATATATCGAACGCTGAAAGCATGCAAGTGGGCAGAAAAATATTTAGGAAAATGTATAAATATCAATGCTTTTGTTGAAAAGATAGAAGAGCATCTCTTATGTAAAATGTTGCAGGATCATATATATTTATGAGGAACATGTTGGATCGGATATAAAGCTATTAAGCTATAATAGTACTTTGGAATCACGAAATCACTGAAACAGTAGAATTAATTAATTATATGTATGGAAAGGAAATAGATGGTGGATGATGATGATGAAGAGAGAACAAATTACAGAGATAGAAAGAAAACAAAAAAAAAATAAATAAAGAAGGAAAATTTAGATTTTTATTTTTGAAAGGAATAATGAAGAGTAATGGTGGGATATATATAGAGACAGCTATATATACGTCACGAGTTTCATATAACTTGAAAGGCAGTTGTGCGTGATGATCTCTGAAAATGATCATGGCTATGGCATGAAGCATGATACACAGACCGCGACAGATTAAGGTACTCATAACCCATATGTTTTGATTTCTTTTCATGCGGAAATAAGGGGAAAAAGGCATATTGTAATTAAAATATTTTGTTTCTAGTCAAAATTGTTTACTTCAATTTACAAAAAAGAGAAAATATTTGCCTTTTTTTTGTTGATATGGGTTTACTTTTTAAACAGACAAGTAAATTTTAAACGTATTAGATCAATACGCATGCTCTTAGAGTATGTTTGGATCAAGGAGTGAAAAGAAAGGAAAAAAAAAAAAGAGAGGTTTTTCACATTTTATTTGTTTTAGATCTAAATCTAATGATTTTTCTTTGAAATTGACAAAAATGAAAAGAATGAACCTTTATTTTAAAAGTAAAAGAAATCAAACGTCAATATTAAAGTATAGGAGCGTGTGCTTTTGCTTCTTCCGATTGTCACTTGACAGCTTGAAAAGTGGACTATGTGTATTTGTTCCATTTGGCAAATAAAGCTTACGTCCTCTAGGGAAATCCAAACTGAGGAAACTTGTGTGCATTCAGATTACAATTACATGCATATAAATTTTATTTACATTTAGCTATAAATTAAAAAAAAAGTCAAATCCTGACTTTTTATTATTAGGTGAGTAAGAATATTAATATTAATAAAGAGAGTCATATATATGAGAGTAATTTGATTACATTGAACACTAATTAGCTTCCCATTTAAGTACAACCTTAACATGAGAACGATGTGAAGAAGTAGCCATATACGATTGCTGGTGTTGATTAGTGTAGAGTTTACACAAGAGAGAATGTGAAGCATGTGAAGAGCTTCACCAAATTTATGAGCTACATTATTTGTTAGACTTGCTAGTTAAAACCAATTCGATAATTAAGCAAATGCAGCATCACTAATTTCCTAGTCTAATTAAATCTTTAATAGTTAAGCTAGTAGGAAAGTGGAGTGTAGAGTTTAACATTTAGACTTCATTTTAAATGGAATTTTTTCAAATTTTAAACTTGTAATTAATATTAGAAGTTGATAGAAATTAAAGTTTATCCACAACTCGATAATTCTAGTTTAAGCCTAGATATATCATAGCAAAGATCTCAAAAGCATTATTCATGCTAGCCATTGAAAAAGATAGCCGAAATCCGTGTACCAGAACGCTTTGAAATAAACGTGCATGTTACAGTTACCTAAAAACACAATGGTTACCTATATATATAATAAAGTTTTCTTTTCTTCAATAATTTCTGCATGATATGTAACGTTCAAGTAGGCCATGCCAACCTTTTTTTTTTATTTTTTATTTTTTAAAATTTAGAAATGTATCTAGAAACTTAATTGCACTCTCACTAGCTAATTTATTTGAATCAAGTTAAACAATAAAAATTTAGAACTTTCTTTGATTGCGCATGAACATGACTTTTTTCGCTAAATTGAGAGGATTGCCCATTTTGATTAGAGTTTCAAAAAGATAAGTCTGAGGAGATTTGATTGCGCGCAAAAATTTGACTCTAACAAGTTGACTTTGGAGAGTCAATCAAATGCTTCACAAAAAAAAAAAAGAATGTTAAATAATTATATACTGCAAGGGAATTCTTAAAAAGGGTACAGATTTAGATAAAAAATTTGAAGTGTTTCTGAATACACACACCAAACTAAATACGAATGTTCTCTTTAATTTATTTTTAATTTTTTAAAATAACAATAATAAAAATATTAATAAGTTAATAATTTCTTAGTACTTTTTATTCTCTTATATACATTTTAACCTCTCTTTTCATTTTATATTTCATTAATCTATTAATAGATTAATGTGTTAACCTGTTGATTAAAAAAAATGAAAAATCACATATATATAATTGTGTGCGCTTGTGTAAAGTATACATACTTACCATGATTTTATAAAAAATATCATAATAGAAGTTTAAATTATTTTACTTATAAATATTTACAACTTGTCAAAATCAATTATATCTTCTACTAAAATAAAGTCTGGCTACTTATGATATTGTGAGAATCCATTCCTGTAAAATGATTATACGAATCAGATTATGCGAAGCCCTCAAAGTCCAATCTCAATTGTCAAACAAAAGGAATATTGTCCCATCTTTTTTACGAAGAGCTACTCTAATTATCACACAAGAGGATTCCTACTTGGTCTCAAAGTCAAGTCAGGGTGCTTAGTCCAATTTAAATTGTTGGATTTTACAAACTAACAATCCAAATTTCAAATTATTGTTATTGTTTTTTAGTTAAAAAATAGTATCATGAAATCTGGATCATTAGTTGTAAAATCTAATGTTCTAGATTTGGCCAAGTAGAAGATCCAAATCTAATTACCACAACCGCAATAATAATTTTGATGGCAATTAATTAATTCCACGTGAAAACTAAAGAGGCGTTTGGTACAAATAATCTTTTATTCCTATGAATGTATACATTCTTAGAAATGTGATATTTTCATGTTTGGTTTATTATAAACATTCTTAGGAAAATATATTTTTTATATTCCTAAGAATTTGACATTCTTACGTTTGGTTCATGTCAATAGGCCTAAGAATATTTAGCAATTTTTTGAAATTATCCATATCAATTTTCAACAAATAAAAATAGTATTGTTAAATTGGGCCAACTTGATAACATATTGATAAAAAAGAATTACTGATAACATATTTATTTGTGATGGACCAAATTGAAAAATATCCATATATATATATATATATATATATATATATATATATATATATGTGAAGGACCAAATTGAAGAGATAATTTTATGAGTGACTAAATTGAGAAATATCTCATATGTGAGAGACCAAATTGAAATAATATCCATATGTGAAGGACCAAGTTGAAAGATAATTTTATGAGTGACTAAATTGAGAAATATTTCATATGTAAGGGGCCAAATTGAAAAGATAATTTAATGAGTTACTAAATTGAAAAATATTTCATGTGAGGGACCAAATTGAAAAATATCCATATGTGAAGGACCAAAGTAACAAGATAATTTTATGTGACTAAATTAGAAAATATTTCATATGTAAGGGTCCAAATTGAAAAATATCCATATGTGAAAGACCAAATTGAAAAGATAATTTAGTGAGTAACAAAATTAGAAATATTTCATATGCGAGGGACTAAATTGAAAAAATAATTTATAAGGGACCAAATTAAAAAATATCCTATTTCTAAGAGATCAAAATAAGATTTATTTTTGATAATTAAAAGTAAAAAAATATAGATGAAATAATAATTTTATGTCAGAAAAATATTCACATTATAAGAAATTTATCATTCTCATCTCTCTCATGCGAATGAAAAATAGTTGTTTTGTGAGAATATTACATTTTCAAAAATTATCTTTTAAAACTATGTACCAATCATGAGACTAATGCAACATTCTTATAAAAACATTTTCGAAAATAATTTAACATTTCCGTGTTGCAAAGTGCAAACGCCCCCTACGAAATGACTCAACCCTAATTAATTCCATATAATAATATACTTAGTACCCTTTACTTCCTCCTTTTTGATAAGGTTCCTCATGATAGGATATGATATTGTTCCAATTCTTAGGGGCATAAATATTCATACAATGCATGCAATACCATATCCATATTTAATATTCTTGCTATATAAGTATTATCTCAATCAAGTATACCATTTACGTTCATATTATGAAATGCAGATACTCACTGCTTTGTAGACATATTGTGATCTTAATTAATTTTTTTAAGATAATTTTAATATCACCAAAAGATTTTTGTTTGTGAAAAAAATTTAATTTGAACTCAAATATTGATAGGTTTTGATGATATTGCTTCGTGGTAGGCTTTTAGCAATAGATTAGAAGTAAAAATGGAAACAAAGGTTAATTTATATTTTTTATTAAAATAATATGTAGATTGATAAGAAAAAAATTTCAGTTCAAAACAGTGCCAAAAAGATTGTCAAATTTTACACTTTAAACCCTTTAAAAATTTTCAAAATATTATTATAGTGGAATCCACAACGCAGAATTACTATAACTAAAACAATAAATTACACTATTTTTTTAAAGATTTGATTAAATTATATTTGATATATTTTTTATTTTAAAATATCATTCAACTTCATTAATATTTGGTATGTGTTATAAAAATCTTATTTCTAATTTATTATTTATCAATGAAGATAAACACAAATAAAATTGTGATTTTAAATAACAACAGATATAATTAAGCAATTTTATGTTTAAAAAAAAACAGTCGCTTATGTAGAAAATTAAATTTTTTCATACAAATTAAATTATAGAAGTCATATTTGTATTTTAAACTAAATATTAAAAGTTTAATAATGTATTTAATATAAAAATATCAAATATAAATTAGTTAAATTTATAATAAAGAATTGTAAGGTAGTCCATGTGAAATGGTAGAGGATGATAATAGAAGTATCATATCTTATTCCAAATGAATAGTGTAGGAGACATGACCTATCAAATATCAATAATTGAAATGACCAATGCACAATATTGTGGCCGGCAAAAAATCTTAGTGCTTCGCAATATGATTAAACTTTCATTCTTCTTTTAATCAATCAATCTTTCTCTATTAATTAATGACATCTTTGTTAACTAAATACCAATTGAAGTCGGTATGCTGCCTATTTTAAAGACTTGAATTTAAATTTTGAGCCTAGTATTAATAAAAAAAATATTCTCTTGAATATATAAAACATGTTGAACTGTATGCCTTAAGATCGCTTAAAAAAATTAGTGCTTGATCAATAACAAATTAACATAAAAACATATGAAAAGAAACATAAGACACTGTCTTTAAAAATATATTAAATTAAAATTAGTTTTTTGGCACATTTAATACGATCTGCATGCAAAAGAAGAAATTATCAATTTACATTAAATAAGTCCAATGATATGAGCTGAGTCCACGTTTTTTTTAATTATTTTATAAATTTATTATAACATGTTCATGTACAAAGCATTACATATCTCTTATTCTAATCGAGACTTTAAGTTTTATTTTTTTTTGAAATATACTAATTTTACAACACAAATATATATATATATATATATATATATATATATATATATATATATATATATATATATATATATATATGCACCTTATTTTAATTTTGTAATATAAAATCCTTTAAAAGATTATCTGTGTTTTAAATTGTCCTCATCTTAAACTTGTTGACACTCATGTAATATCATGGGATATAGGTAACCTGCTAATAGGTGGGTGATATACCCATTTAACATTCTCTCAAATTTTGTATTTAAATTTTCAAAAAAATTATTAAGATTAAAAAAAATAACAATTTGATGGCCACATAAACATTTAATAGTTATAGATCACCTCGTTAGTTCTATTAATTACTTAATACTTAATGAATTAAACATGAAATTTATTTTAAAAAGATAAGTAAAACACAGAGCTTTTGAAGGATGAAAATGGTAAGATGTGTGTTTAAAAGATAAAAAGTCAATTCGTGGGCTATAGAGTTCGCCACAATGGATTGCTGAAGAGGAAAGCACTAATTAAGTTGGAATAATGGAAGGGAATGTTCAACTCACATGAAAGATATGTATTATATTTAAGGAAAAATGCAAGTGTATTTTTTTTTATATCTATGTCACATATTTTTCGATTAAAACACAATTAAGTATTTTATTAAAAAATATCGTAAGTGTATAATTTTAAAAACAATCATATATCTTTAACAACTCAATTTTATATGATTGGTTCATGCAAAATTTTCTTCACACATATTTAACTTTTAGTGGATTATCTAATAATAAAGATATAAAAAATCATATATAAATAAATCTGATTGTTACATTTATGTGCTCCAATCAAAGACAGATACTATAGTTTCATTGCATTGTGAATGCAACATTCGCTCATTATTTTGGGTCACTAATTAATAACTTTTGTGGAGGCACAATCTTTTGTCTCATCGAAGCCCAATGGTCTTGCCCCTATGATATGATAAGTGTACACATAGTTTATTATTATTTTATTCAAAAAGATAATCATTGATAAAGAACGTAAATGCAATGAATTTTACAAATTCAAAGTTTTTTATTGAATTGTCTTTGTTGTATTATGAAACTTTACGTTTTTAGTAATTTGGGAAAAATTAGTTTGCTCGTTAGTGATTCAAAACTAGTTTTAATCAACACCTTTGTACGAATGAAATTTAGTTTTCTTTTACACAATTTTCACAATCGACATATATATGATATTTTATCCAAGTTCAATGACTCTGCCTAATGAAAGTTTAAGAATTTGACCTTCCTTTTTTCAAATTAAGAATTACGATTGTAATTATATAGACTTTTTTCAATTATTTTTCAGTGTTTCTACCTAACAATTTCTTTTTTTTTTTAAATTCTTAATATTTTGATCCATAGACTATATATGATAAATTTATAATATATATATATATATATATATATATATATATAATTTAGTCAAAATATTAGAGACAGAAAAATCTGTTCTTAATCTGAAACAAAATCAAGGACAGATTTGAACGGAGAAATTTGTCCTTGATTTGATACAAAATCTAGGACAAAATATTTCTTCCTCGATTTGAGACGAAATTGAAGACGAAAAATTTTGTTCTTAATTTTGGGACGGAATTAGGAACGAAATATTCTTTTCCCCACCCAAGACTGATTTGTTGTCCCTAATTTGGGACAAAATTTTTTTTTTTTTCATCTCTAACATGCTAGATTTGCTTGAGACGAAATTTTATTTTAGAGATGAAAAATTTCGTCCCTAAATTTGAGATAGAATCAAATTTTTGAGAAAAATCTATTTCTAATCTGAGATAAAATCAAGGACAGATTTGCACGGAGAAATTTGTCCTTGATTTGATACAAAATCAAGGACAAAATATTTCTTCCTCGATCTGAGACGAAATTAAGGACGAAAAATTTTGTTCTTAATTTTGGGACGGAATTAGGAACGAAATATTCTTTTCCCCATCCAAGACTGATTTTTTGTCCCTAATTTGGGATAAAATTTTTTTTTCATCTCTAACATGCTAGATTTGCTTGAGACGAAATTTTATTTTAGAGATGAAAAATTTCATCCCTAAATTTGAGATAGAATCAAATTTTTTTTTTGCAACGGAAAGATTAGAGACCAAAAAAAATCCATCCTTGAACAATTAGAGATGAAATTTCCAATGATCAGAGACAAATTTTTTTATCTCTAATTCTTGAATTTCTTGCAGTGTAACATAAACCATATTTCCAATATGTTAGCAAATTAGCTTGCCAATTGGTGTTGTACTTGGAGTTCAATAATTCTATGTAAAAGGAGCTTAGCAATAAAAATGAGGCTATATTCTATAATTAGACTTTTTTAGTTTTCAATTTCCATTTTGAGATTGGAATTGGATAGTATGGGTTAGACGCATTTCAATTTATTTATTTATCTTTAATATGTGTCCAATGAAAAGATTAAAAAAAAAAATCAACTGTAAAATTGTGATACGTGACTAGTGTGAGTGAAGATTGGTTGAAGAGCATTGATCCCATAGCATAACATTTTACATCCCATTAGGAAGGTGGCCCGTTTAGTCATAGGCAAAATTAAATTTAAAGAAAAGAGATAAATTTATTTCACAAAATAGTGTGAGCGGAAATTGTAATAATTATGGTATTATAAGGTTTAATAATAAAATAAAGTATTCGTGATTTTTGTTGATACGAGGCACAGATAAAAGTTTTCTGTTGATTCATTATCTAAAACTCAAAATTTCTCATTATAAAGGCTGTTGAAAAAAGACAATAACTTATATCTTCTTTTCCAATTAAATCTGTTAAATTCTTTAATAATGACTTAAAGTTTAATAATGAGAACAAACCTAATACACTATTAGCATTTTTTTTTTCTTTTTTGGACTGACAGTATTAGAAATTATACACTCCAAGGTATAGAGACTTTGATTTAAACCAGGCTAGTGGGCCTTAGTATGAGCGGGCCTAATTGGCACATTTAGAGCCACCCATTTGGCACAATATTCTCTTATAATTCTTCTTCATTTCCAGATCACCAAAAAAAAAAAATTTCTTCATTTTAAATGTTTTCCTTACCATCATTTTCGTGGTATTTGATATTACAAATAAAGTGTGTAGTTTTATACTTTATAAATTCTAATTCTCATATATTTGTCTATATGGTGAAATGAGTCTAAAAATGAAATAAAAAGTTAAGTATAAAAGCATTGGTTTAATGCAGAAAATTGTAATTCATGACAGAATTCTGGCTTGTTTGTAAATTCAGTCCACAATTCAAAATCTTCTAGTCTAACGAAAGACTTTAATCAATGTTAAAATTTGGTGTAGCCTAAATATTTCTCGATTCGTTGACAAAAACTTTGATTTAATACACAGCTAGTCCTTTCCAGGCTGATTCAAAATTACGTAATACGTAGAAAGTGTGTTTGGGAAAAACACAAATGTCATTGGGTTGAATCTAAGCTGGTTATATGATATGTGCTACAAAAGCAAGATTTTGACCTTGACGAAGGATACGACAATATTAATAGTCTTCGCTATATATTTCTCCTTAAAAATTCTTCAAGACATACAGAGAATATTGTCTTGTCGTTTTTGGGTGTAATGTGCATCATTCATAATTGTCCCTATCCTTGTCAATGTAAGAATGATTCACTCTCGTCCAATGCACTTGCCTGACATATTTCTAATATATCCATTCGGATTTTCCCCAAGGACCACTTGGGACACCCTCTATATCATCATCAAACTTGACTTTTATTTAATTTGGTGATTGGTGATTAAATCCAAAGACTTAATTACTGGTTGGTGCCATAGTGGTGTAGTATAGTATCATTATATTTGTTCTTAAAATGAGATGCTTTAGTAAGAATTCTCAATGTTATTTTTAGAATCCACAAAAGAGTAAGAATTCTCGACATGTGTGTGCGCGCGCGTCTTTCTATACTTTTTCACAAGAAATAATTATTGATTTTTATAGAGTTACTATTTTTCACCAGCAACAAATATCTTTTAATATGGCCTTACGTCAATCTGGTTGATCTATAAGTTATTATTATTTATATTGACTTATCATTTCTCACTTCTTAATATATATCTTTTTTGGCTCATCAGTATGATTCATCCAGAAATTATTATGGATTTATATTGAGTTACCATTTCCAACCTCTTAACGAAAATCTTTTTTTTTTGTCTTGTCAGATTTATTAATTCAAAAGTTATTTCTGATTTGTATAAATTTATTATTTCTCACTTTCCAATAGATATCTTGGTGGGCCTTGGAGGTCTGATTGATATTGATTTGTATGGATTTACCATTTCTCACCTGTTAATGAATATTGTTTTTGGTCCTGTCAGTTTATCATTTCTCACATGCTAGTGAATATCTTTTCTAGCTTCATTAGATTGGTTGATCCAGAAATTATTGCTGATTTGTATGGAATTACTAATTTTTGTTCATCCAAAAGTTATTGCAAATTTGTATAGAGTACTTAACATTTTTTTTTTATCTTCAATGAATATCTTTATTGGCCTTGAAAATTTGGTTGATTTAAAAACTAATATTAATTTGTATAAAGTTACTATTTCTCACATGTTAGTTACGAATTTGCATAGACTTATCATTTTTGACTTGCCAGAAAATATCTTTTTTGACCTTGTCATTTTATTGATCCAAAAGTTATTATTGATTTATAGAGTTAACATTTCTCACGTGCTAGCGGATATATTTTTTGGCTTGTCAGTTTAGTTGATCAAGAAGTTTTCAATAATTTGTATGGAGTTACAATTTCTCACTTGCTAATTTTGGGTCTTGTCAATTTTGTTGATCCAAAATTTATAACTAATTTGTATAAATTTATCATTACTCACATGTCAGCAGATTGGTTGATGCAAAAGTTATTATTAATTTGTATGGAGTAATCATTTTTCGCTTGCTAGTAGGTATCTTATTTGGCTTGGTCAGTTCAATTGATTTAGAAGTTATTACTGACTTGTATGGAGTTATCTTTTTGGTCCTTGTTAGTTTAGTAAATCCATAAATTATTATTTATTTGTATGGAGTAACCATTTCTCACTTGCCAACAAATATCTTTGCTGGTTTTGTACTGTTAGTTTAGTTATCCAAAAGTCTTCATTGATTTGTATGGAGTTATCATTTCTCCTAGTGATATTTTTTTTGTCCATGTTAGTTTAGTTGATCAAGAAATTATTAATTTATACGAAGTGACCATTTCTAATTTGTCAGTGAATCTTTTTTGCGCTTTGTTAGTTTAAGTGATCTGGAAATTATTACTGATTTATATGGAGTTACAAATTTACTTTTCTCACTAGCGGGTATATTTTTTGGCTTGTTAGTTTGAATGATCGAACTAGTTGTTACTAATTTGTACGGACTTACCATTTATAACATGCTAGTGGATCTTTTTTTTTTTTTTTTGGCATTGTCAATTAGGTTGATAGAGAGTTATTACTAATTTGTATGAATTATCATTCACCTACTAAAAAATGTTTGTATTTTGATTTTGTCAGTTCAGTTAATCCAAAAGTATTATACTATTATGGATTTGTGTGAGGTTTTTATTTTTCACTTGCCGATGAAGTTTTTTTGACCTACCATTTAATTGGTTGAAGTTAATAGTATTACAGACTTAACATTTCTCATTTGACAGGGGATTTCTGTTTCGGCTCTGTCAATTCAGTTGATCCACAAGTTTTTTTATTTTAATCTAGAAGTTATTATTGATTCTTATGAAATTATCATTTCTCTCCTTTTAATGGATATTTATGTGATCATGATCGATCAATGAGTTATTATTAACTTTTATGGAATTATCGTTTCTTATTAAGACTTGTCAATTTGATTTGATTGAGAAATCACTATTTCTCATGGACTTTTTTTTTTGGGGTCAAGAACCACGTGATAAATCCTTTTTTTTCAGAATAGAAAGGGTTGGGATGAATTCTTAAAATTTTCAACCATCCTAAGTCCACCATCATTTTTTACCATAACCATTTTATTAAGAGTTTGGGCTAAATGAAACAACTTATTAAATGTGTGGATATAACTTGTGCCACAGCGTTAATAAACTACTCATTTTGAAGTTTTATTTTCTTTATTATTATTATTATTACTAGATATAGCTGATTTGAAAATGTTATTTTTTATTATTTGCTGATAATTTCAATACTTTTACTTAAGGTTTAAAAAATTAGATTGATCATTGAATTGGTTGATGCACCAGTTTAAAGGTTAATAGTTAGATCGTGGTCGAATTGATAATACTTAAAATATATTAAAATATTAAAATATATAATTAGTGTATTATATATATATATAAATATATAAAATATAATATTAAAATATTTTAGACATGTTACATATATATATATATATATATATACCAATTCTATATATTCTCCTAATAGTTTAAATTTTTGGAGATTTTTTAAAAATACATAATAATATTCAGTAAAAAAATTTTAAATAATAAAAAAATAAAAAAATTGGACAGGCCTATTTTATAGATTAGAGATTAGTTCGATTGATTTTTTACTGATTCAAACACTCATCGATTCATTTATCCAAATCGAACTGATTTTTTGACTAGTGCATCAATTTTTTAATTAAACTAATCGATTTGATTCAATTTTCTAAACAGTGCCTTTATCATGACTGATATCAAACGTGGAGGCAATAAATTGACACATAGTATAAGCAAGCTTGCTCTGCTGAAGATTTTATTTTTCTTTCCGATTCCCCCCACCCTTGATTTAAACATGTAATTTTCAGCATTTGGAAGCATTTTAGTTAGAGACAACATGGCCTCCAAAAATGGTCCGCCATGTGAATTGAGGTGATCTCCCCACTAATTTGAAAAGATCATTTGGAAAATAATTAAGCAACGTTTCAAAATATAAAATAGCAATGAATTCTCCAGCCTTGTTAGCAAGAAACGCAAAATTGAAAGATTTTAAATCCCAAAATCCCATACCACCACTGGATTTGGGCACAGCCAAACAATCCCAACTTATCCAATCAATATTGGTAGTATTAGAATTATCAACTCAAATAGTCTTCCAATTAATTAAGTAGCTGAGGGAGGAGTGGCTTAGAGGATTAAGCATAGGAGATGTAATCCTTTGTGACTCTGTTTTTTATGGTGTGGTTAGATTTCCAGATTAATTAATTTTTGGGTTGTATATTTTTTAATTTTTTAAAAATCATCATTATTGACTTATATGGAGTCGCTATTTTTTACTTGCGAACAAATTTCTTTTTTGCTCTTGTCAATTTGGTTAATGCAGAAATCAGTAATGATTTGTATGGAGTTATTATTTCTTATTTGTTAGCGGAATGTTTTTTTTTTTGGTATTGTTAGTTTGGTTTTCCCAAGATTTATTATTGATTTGTATGGACTTGTCAGCATATATATTTTTTGAGAATCGATCCTCGTTTTTTGGCTCCAACTGTAGAGTTCAGTTCTACGTTATGGTGGTTCAATTTTGATTGAATAGCTACGATTGAAAGGAGAACAAATTTAAACAAAGGGCCAAAAATACATTTTTTTTTTCTTTTCAATTGTAGTTGTCCGATTGTGATAAGGTGTTCACGATGGAAAACTGCCTTATGCAGTTGATGGTGTTGGATGCCACCAACTGCAGAGGATCTGTTCTAATCTTTTTTGGCCTTGTCAATTTGGTTGACTTAAAAGTTGTTACTGATTTGTATGGATTTATCATTTTTCACTTGCTAGCGAATATCATTTTTGGTCTTGTAAGTTTAGATGATCCTTTAGTATATTACTCATTTGTATAGACCTATCATTTCTCATGTGTTAGTAGATATTGTTTTTGCCTTTTTGGTATTTTCAGTTGGATTGATTTAAAAGTTTGATATGACCAAAAATATTTATCATTGGGTCAAAAATTTAAGTTGTTAGCCAAGATATAATTCTTGATATATACACTTTACATCTTATGTGGGTCACCAGATCGAACTCAGCCCACAAAACCAATATACATCATTTCGCGATCTTTGGGGGGTGAGTCTGATCCACTTGACTCACCATAAAATAGCTCTACCACACATACACAAGACTATGCATGTTAAAAACATATGATCGATACATAAACATACGAGTACTCATACTTATAATATTAATATTTCATGAAGTAAATATGTGTTGAGAGGAATCCATCATGTGAAAGTTCATATTTGATAGTGCAGTCATCTATGTTTTGGTGTGCAAGATATTTATCAAGACACACACATTGAAATCACCTTGCAATCATTAACAAACATATTCAAGATCAAACCAAATCATATTTCAATAATTCACATAATTCTAATTTAAGTTCCCACATTTTTTTCTAGTCCCGTCCATATAAAGTGGCTATTGCCCTGCGGCTCCTGTCGCATTCTCCTTTATTTCACCCCCTAAAAGGGACGAATTTATAATTCAACCTTATTTCACCCCGTCCTCAAATGGACACAAAAATAATTCAACCTTATTTCACCCCCCACGATATGCATCCATATGTAGAAGCCTTTTTCTATGTCACCCTTATTTCATCCCAGGGACTCTCATAAACTCCATTTCTGCTTCTTTCAAGATCAAACACAATCACATTACACAAACATAGGCAACCATATGCATTTAATTTCAGGAAAAGTTCACAATATTCATCACCAAACATCCCGACTTTACAAAAGTACTTTCATGCACATAAATTTATAGATGAAGTCACAATAGTTTCACACTTGTACATTTCAATGCATAACATAAATACATTAATTTCATGTCATATATATATATATATGGTACACTTTTAATAAATATATAAAATAAGCAAACAAGATAAGATATGATCTCTCACATAAACTCAATTTATAAAACTCAAGTATAACATAAGGTTCTCTATTCTTACATTCATCATCCACATGTACGTTTGCAAGCTCAAATTATATGCATTTTTTACTTCATATTATCTATATCAAACATATAATCATTTTATCACATGATATCATTTTATGAAACTCTAGGAAGAATAAAATCTTAAAAAGTAAAATCATACAAGGTATGGCTAGATTCCTCACTTAGGGTCCGAGTTAGATTTCTACACTTTATATCAATCAAAGGACGTCCAAAATCTCACTGAAGATTCAAGGCTCACCATGTAACTTATCAGGACACTCTGTTCTTTCATTTTCCTCCAATTCTTGTAATTTTCAAAAATACATATAGTTACTATTTATATATATGAACATTATTCATACATATGATTACTATTTATTCGTACAGTTACTATTTATATGAACGATTACTATTCATATGTACGGTTACTATTTATATATATAATTACTATTTATATATATAGTATAAATATATATGGTCACTATTCATACCAAGAAAAGTTCTTTTTTGATATGGAGGATCAGCTAAAGCCGTCACTACAAAGCATACTTAAAAACATAACTTTTAAAATTTTAAAGACATAAGAAGAGTATAGTATCCTCACATCTAATCTACGCCGAAAAAAAAAGACCTAAAATCTCAGAGATCTAGCGCCAGAGTAAGAGAAATTTGAGAAGAGGAAAGAAGAGAAGTTGAAGGTGTGAGTTTAGAAGTGAAATGAAATGACTTATTTATAGGAAAAATCAATGTACTATGTACTAATAAAATATTTAATTTACTATTTTTGAAAATGACTTTTCCTTTTAGTAAATGAAAATTTCGCGGCTGAAATTGGTTACTATTAGAAACAAAGAGAAACTATCATTTCTCTTAAACTTTTAAGTTTTTTTTCACTTTAATCCTTTCATTTTAGTCCTTAAAGGGATTTTCTCACATAAAACATTATTTTGTTTCCCAATTTCTTTATAGTTTTCTCTTATACTCAATCTACATCTAGTACTCAACATGGTAAAATATATATGTGAATAGTATTGTATCTGTGATTAGTGTCATATCCGTAAATAATATTGTATAAGTAAATAATACCTTATACTAAATTTTTTTTTTCACGAGTATTACACATTCTTCACATACTAGTGAATTTTTTTTTTTGGGTCTTGTCATTTTAGTTGACATAGAAGTTATTAATTTGTATGGATTTATTATTTCTCGTTTGCTCAATAATATCTTTGCTGGTCTTGTCAGTTTCGTTGAGTTAGAAGTTACTATAGATTTTCATACATTTCTCATTTCTCATTTGCTAGCAAATATCTTTTTTGGCTTTTTCGATTGGATTGATCCAGAAATTATTACTGACTTGTATGGAGTTATCATTCTTCACCTACTAGCGAATATCTTTCCTAGCCTTGTCAGTTTAGTTAACCTATAAGGTTTTGATTTGTATAGATTTATTATTTATCGCTTGCCAACGTATATCTTTATTGGTCTTGTCTGTTTCATTGAATTAGAAGTCATGGATTTGAAAGACTAAACCAACGTGAAAAAGTTTTTTTTCGCAATGCTTCAACAAAGCCATTCTCACTATGGCGCTCCTTCGTAACAGAACCATCACTGCCACCCCCGTCTGTCCCTTTTGCCACATAACTGATGAAACCATAGACCATGTCCTATGAGATTGCTTAAGAGCTAAAACCATTTGTTCTCACTTCACAACACCTTCAGATTTCTCTTCGGACAACTTCGAAACCTGGTTGCAAAAAAATTCCTCAAATAATCTTTTAAACAAATTGAATATTCCGTGGAGCACTATTTACCTCTACACCCTTCGTTCCATTTGGTTTGCTAGAAATTCTCTCATCTTCAAAAATGATCTTAAACAGCCAAAGGATATTGCAAATCTTGCCTTAAGCAAAATTGCTGAATTTTGGTCAAATGAGCTCCTTCACATCCGTCTTGCCCCATCCTCACACCTTCCTAATTTTGTCACTTCTTGGTCCCCTCCCCCTTTATCTTGGTTTAAGCTGAATGCCAACAGTTCTATGTTAAATTCCATGATGAGAGTTGGCGGTTTATCAGAGACCATGCCAGTAATTGGATATTAGGTTATGCAAAATATATTGGTATTGAGAATTCACTTCAAGCTGAACTTTGGTCTATCTATATTGGTCTCCCTCTTGCCATTGAACATGACTACATAAGAAATATTATTGTTGAATCAGATTCATGTCAATGAACCTTTTAACAAATTATTCTTCTCATTTTCATCCTCTAGACCCCATGATTATGAATTGCAGGTGCCTTCTTTCCAAGTTCCATTCTTTTAAAATCCAAAAGATAGCAAGACAACAAAATGATTGTGCTGATGCACTAACAAAGGAAGGACAGAGAAATCGTTTGCCTCATACCATATATATGGATATCCGACACCATATCCTTCACCTCCATCAGTCAGACAATGCTAACAATGGAACTGAGTCACCTCGTCCTTCCTGAACATTTTTTCACCTCCAAGATTGTTGCCATATGTTGGACTGCTGTTCTCTCACATTCTACGTCGTTTAGTTTTCTCTCCAGTTTTTCTTTTCTAGCGTATGGAGCTACAACTTCTCTGACTTTTAGTTTCTATTTTGTTACCTCTAACATGTATTTTGATGCTTTTATTGAAAGATTATTTTTGTCTAAACTCAACTAAACAGTCAAGATCTATAAAAAACTCAAATGTGAAAATCATAAATTTATGAATATATTGTTTGTTGATTTTAACAAGTAATAAGAAAACAGAAAATAAATGCAAAAGAGTGTATCTTGATATATCATTAACACGGAAAATGAATCGAATGAGGGTATTTTTTTCTAAGAAGATATGGGGACACAAATGATCAATAGTCTTATCAAAAGTGAATCAACTCCATATAACTCAGAGAACTCATAACTATATACTCATAGGTCGACCTTGACTAATTTTATAATAATATTTTATTACTATTATTATTTAAGGTCGAACATCTACATATTTATTATTTTTACTAACACCCCAAACCAAAATAAATATATATCAAATAGATCTCTGAACAGAAATTAATAAAAATTTTATAATAGACTTAATTAAAGATAACAATAATATATATGCTTCAAAAATACGTAGACATATGTAATAATTAATATGACAATTTATACAAATATTTATTAGCGTTTAACAATATTTATAAAATAAATAATATATATATATATATATAAAATAAAAAATTAACACCAGCATTTATGTCAACTTGTATGGAACCTTTTTTTTAGTTTAATCTAATTACCTTTTTTACCAACAAAAAATAAAAAATTAGAAGTTATTACTAATTTTCATAAATTTATCATTTCTCATTTGCCAACGAATATCTTTTCTGGCCTTGTCGGTTTGATTGATCTAGAAGTTATTATTATTTACATGTATTGAGTTATCATTCTTCACCCACCAGCGAATATCTTTTCTGGTCTTGTCAGTTCAGTTGACTTAGACGTTTTTGATTTGTATGGATTTATTATTTTTGCTTTGCCAATGAATATTTTTATTAGTTTTTGTCAGTTTCGTTGAATGGAGTTATTACTAATTTTCATAAATTTATTAATTTTCATTTGACGGTAAATCTCTCGTTTTTTTTTTGGTCAGTTTGATTGGTCTAGAAGTTATTACTGACTTCAATAGTGTTATCATTCTTCACCTCCAGCGAATATCTTTTTGGGCTTGTTAGTTAAGTTGACCTTGAAGTTTTTAATTTATAGGAGATTTATTATTTCTCATCCTCCAATGGATATCTTTATTGGTCTTGTCAGTGTCTTTGAATTAGAAGTAATGACTGATTTTTATAAATTTATCATTTCTCGTCTAATAATCTTTTTTTTTTTTCGCCTCGTCGCTTTAATTGATCCAGAAGTTATTACTGACTAGTATAGAGTTATCATTCTTCACTTACCAATAGCACCTTTTTTTTTTGTCCGTTTAGTTGACTTGGAACTTTTTGATTTGTATGAATTTATTTTTTCTCTCATGTTTGCAAATATCTCTATTGGTTTTATCAGATCTAGAAGTTATTAATAATTTTCTTAAGTTTATCATTTCTCATTTGTCAGAGAATTTCTTGTTTGGCATTGTCAACTTAGTTAATTCAAGTATTATTTTTAGTCATAAGTATTTTTTACTAAAAATAATCTTACTTTTAATACTGTTAAATATTAAATATAAACATCTTAAATAATAAAAATTGAAACATTAATTTGTTGCTTTATAAGTAACTAATATCTTTCTTTTTTATAATTATAGAATTTGGGTTAAATGTTGAAATAACTTGCACCACAGATTTAATAAAAATCTTTTTTTCTTTTTATCCGCTTTGATCAGAAGGTTATCTTCCTATTCTAAAACCTTTTTTCACACTCTTTCATCTTGTATAGACTTAACTTTATTCTTACCAACTGTCACATCCCAAAAATTGAGCATGTGAAAAGATACTACTCATTTGATATAATTCTCAAACATACGTTATATGCATATATTCTGTAAGGTTTTACATTCAACCTTAATCATTCATTCCACACTACAGAATTATATTCATCTGATAAGCAAATATAGACATACATAGTCTGATATTTCTATCTCATCGCAAGCCTAGGAGACCTATAGAAAATACAGAGCTTTTCTAATATCCACATTAATAAGTACTGGTGTCCCACCAGACAGAAATAGAGAATAATCCCAAGGGGCTTCTAATCTTCAAACAGATTCTCTTCTTCTCTGTTTTCTGTATCTGAAAAAAAATAATCATAGGGAGTGTGAGTTTATTTAAAAACTCAGTAAGTAAATAACTGTACTATATAAAATATCAAAAGTACAAATACCACATTTACTCATATAATTAATTATCTTATACATCGAGTAGTATGAGACTCTAACCCTTTCAAACTCATGAATAAGATTTCATAGATATACACCGAGTAGTATGGGACTTTAACCCTTTCAACTCGTGTATAGATTTCATAGATATGCACTGAGTAGTATGGGACTTTAACCCTTTCACACTCGTGTATAAGATTTCTTAGATATACACCGAGTAGTATGGGACTTTAACCCTTTCACACTCGTGTATTAGATCCCGTAGATCTTTACTCATTAATAAAATAGTGAGAATTCATCACATAGTACAATTGTCATGAAATAAATAGTTTCTTCATACTCTTATTTCTACTGATCATCATATACTCCCATATGAAAAATTAATTGCTTATTATCCAAATAATATTGTAAATGGGACTTATATTGTACTTTGACTAGTAATATCAAATTAGCTGAGCAAGGTTATTCACTCACCTTGATGTTTGTCCAAGTTTACCTTGTTCCACACTAGAATTTGTGTAGGAAAATTTCCTAGTAAAATATATTACAAGGAATCATAAGAAAGGAAACAAAATCACGAAAATACGTAAAATTTTCTGACTGCTACAGTAACGGGTTGCTACAGTACGGTTTGCTACAGTACGGTTTGCTACAGTGTCGGTTCGCTACAGTAACGGTTCACTACAGTACCGGTTCGCTACAGTACGTTGACTGCTACAGTACCGTTGACTGCCGACACTACAGTACTGCTACAGTAACCCGACGAAAATTTTCCAGATTTTGTTTCGAAATCCCTGGTCGCTACAGTAACTCGGTTTTGCAGAAAAATCTTTCAAAAATTCATCCTTTCCTTTCTTGTTTCAAAACCAGAATTTCAACTCTTTTAACCGATTATAACTCAAATATAACTTCTAAAACAACTGAGATTCATGAATTATCATCAAAATCTTCAAGAACAAAACCTCCTCTGATCTTCTACATAAACTGAAATTTAAGGAAAATAATCGGATTAAAGCTTACCTTTGATCCTTACAAAGCTTTTGAACCGAACAAATAATCGAACTTCTGAAGATCAAGGAAAGGATTTGAGAAGAAAATGAAGAACTGAGAAAGAATCTTTTCTGCTTCCTTCGGCTGAGCGAAAAATATGAAGTTACTATTGAAACTTTATATTAAATATTTCTAATGGGTTATTCAATAACCCATGGGTATCCATAACCCAACATCCAAACCCATCCAGTCAATTTACAATAAATGGATTAATTGACCATTCTGCAACCACTTTTCCATGAATTTCACCATTCTTAGAATATATCCCTCATTGTGCAAATATTTAGTCCAGTCATTTAACTCAATTTTCATAAATAATATTCAAAGAGAACAATTAAATATGAAAATTAAAAATGACCAAAATAAATAACTAAAGTAACGTTGTAGAATTCTAAAATACTCTTAAGCGAATTATATTCTGAAATTAACGGGTATTACATTCTACCCCCCTTAAAAGAATTCGGTCCTCCGAATTAAAATCTTACCTCAAGTTTCAAATAAATGTGGATAGTTTTTCCACATCTCATCTTCTGCCTCCCACGTAGCTTCCTCGCGAGAATGATTTCTCCAAAGAACCTTGACAGTAGGAATTTCTTTGGTACGCAATTTCTTGACTTTTCTATCAAGGATAGCTACTGGTACCTCTTCGTAGGTGAGAGTTTCATCAAAATGAACTTCTTGGGGTTGAATGACATGAGAAGGATCAGGAAGATACTTCCGTAGCATGGACACATGAAATATTGGATGAACTCCCTCTAGGTTGGAAGGTAGGTCTAGGCGATATGCCACATTACCCACTCTGTCTACAACCTCATATGGGCCAACATACCTCGGACTAAGCTTGCCTTTCTTCCCGAATCTCATTACTCCTTTCATAGGTGAGATTCGTAAGAAAACCATATCACCTATTGCAAATTCAAGGTCACGTCGTCGGTTGTCCGCATAAGACTTCTGTCTACTCTGAGCAGTTAACAACTTCTCTCTGATCAGTTTAACTTTATTTATATCTTCCTGTATCATCTCAGGTCCAAATATTTTGGTTTCACCAAGTTCAAACCAACCTATAGGAGATCGACACCGTCTCCCATACAAAGCCTCAAAAGGTGCCATCTGAATACTGGCTTGGTAGCTGTTATTATAAGCAAATTCAATAAGAGACAAATGATCTTCCCAACTTCCACTGAAATCCATCACACAAGCTCTTAGCATATCCTCTAAAGTCTGAATTGTCCTTTCGGACTGTCCATCAGTCTGAGGATGGAATGCTGTGCTAAGATTCACTTTGGTACCCAAAGCCTCTTGAAAGACTTTCCAGAACCGAGAAGTAAACTGAGGTCCTCGGTCTGATATAATGGATATTGGTACACCATGAAGTTTCACTATTTCTTTAACATAAAGTCGAGCAAGTTTTGCTACACTGAAAGTGGTATGAACAGGAAGAAAATGTGCTGACTTAGTAAGTCGATCCACTATGACCCATATTGAATCATTTCCTTTTGTTGACCGAGGTAAACCTACTACAAAATCCATGGTGATCCTTTCCCACTTCCATTCGGGAATATCTAGTTTTTGCATCAATCCAGGTGGTCGTCGATGTTCAGCTTTAACTTGCTGACAAGTCAAACATCGAGCTACAAATTCAGTCACGTCTCGCTTCATGCCCTCCCACCAATAAACTTGTTTCAAGTCCTGATACATTTTCACAGCACCAGGATGTACAACGTAGGGTGAACCATGAGCTTCCATTAAGATTTCATGCTTCAAAGATTCAATGTTGGGGACACAGAGTCTACCATTAAACCATAAGACTCCTTCTTCATCTACCAAGAAACTTGGTGCTAGACCTTGCCTTGCCTTATCTCTTATTTTGACCATATCAATGTCACCTTCTAAAGTTGCTTTTACTTTTTCAACAAGGGATGATCTAACTGTTAAATGAGCCAGAAATGTACCTGACTCAGTGATCTCGAAGAATACTCCATCAGCTTCCAATTCTTGTAGTTCATGTATTAGAGACCTCCTTATAGTGGCAATGTGAGCTAAACTTCCCATAGACTTTCGACTTAGAGCATCAGCCACTACATTTGCTTTACCTGGATGGTAAAGGATGGTACAATCATAATCTTTCAGAAGTTCCATCCACCTTCGTTGCCTTAGATTGAGATCTCTCTGCTCAAAAATGTACTTAAGGCTTTTGTGATCTGTAAAAATTTTACAAGTTTCCCCATACAAGTAATGTCTCCATATCTTTAGGGCAAACACTACAGCTGCCATTTCCAAATCATGAGTGGGGTAATTCAATTCATGCTTTTTAAGCTGACGTGAGCCATAAGCTATGACTTTACCATGTTGCATCAACACACACCCTAAGCCTATCTTTGAGGCATCACAGAATACAGAGTAACCCCCTGGTCCTGATGGTAAAATTAAGACTGGTGCAGAAGTTAAACACTCTTTCAATTGGGTGAAACTTTGTTCACATGAATCATCCCAAATGTATTTAACATTCTTTCGGGTTAACTTATTTAATGGAAGAGCCGTCTTAGAGAAATCTTTGACAAAGCGACGGTAATACCCTGCTAAGCCAAGAAAACTACGTACTTCAGACACAGTTGTTGGTCGAGGCCATTGTTTTACTGCTTCAATTTTACTTGGATCTACATGAATACCTTCTTGGGAAATAACATGTCCCAAAAATGTTACATGACTCATCCAGAATTCACATTTTGAGAGCTTTGCGTACAACTGATGCTCTCTCAAAGTCTGAAGCACTTTTCTCAAATGTTCAGTATGTTCTTCATGACTCTTTGAATATACCAAAATATCATCAATAAACACAATTACAAACTTATCAAGGAATGATTTGAACACTCTGTTCATTAAATCCATAAATGCTGCTGGTGCATTTGTCAACCCAAAAGACATCACAAGAAACTCATAATGTCCATACCGTGTACGAAAAGCAGTCTTAGGTATATCATCACTCTTAATTCGTAACTGATGATATCCAGACCTTAGATCAATCTTTGAGAAGTATTTTGCTCCTTGAAGCTGATCAAACAAATCATCTATCCTTGGTAAAGGATACTTATTCTTCACTGTGACTTTATTCAGTTGACGATAATCTATACATAATCTCATAGAACCATCTTTCTTTTTCACAAAAAGAACAGGAGCACCCCAAGGTGAAAAACTTGGGCGAATGAACCCTTTGTTTAACAAATCTTCCAATTGTTCTTTAAGTTCTTTTAGCTCAACAGGAGCCATACGATAAGGTGGAATAGAAATTGGTCTTGTGTCTGGGACCAAATCAATACTGAACTCAATATCTCTTTCTGGCGGTAATCCAGATAAATCTTCTGGGAACACATCTGGGAATTCATTAACCACATGAATGTCTTCTAACTTCTGTTCTTTCTTTTCTAAATCTTTGATAAAAGCTAGAAATCCCTGACATCCCTTTCGCAACATACGCTGGGCACTTAACATAGATATCATGTTGCAAGGTACATCACTTCGATCTCCTTGAAACACAAAATTACTCCTCCCCGGTATATTAAAGGAAATAACTTTGTCACGACAATTTATAGTAGCATGACAAGAAGATAGCCAGTCCATCCCTAGAATCACATCAAAATCTAACATATTGAGAACCATAAGATCTATCTCAGTTTCCATGCCTCCAACGATTATTTTACAAGAACGATAACATGTTTTAACCATCAAAGTCTCTCTCATCGGTGTGGAAACCAAGAATGGTTCTTTAAGAATAATCGAATCAATTGCAAATCTCTTGGCAAATAGGGGTGACACATATGAGTGAGTAGAACCGGGGTCAAACAAAATACGTGCAGCAAAAGTATTAACAGATAATATACCTGTAACTACAGCATTGGATGTTTGAGCATCCTGTCGGGTTAGAGCATATATTCTTGCATTTCCTCTACCAGCAGCTTGTTTTCCACGGTCACCTTGGCCTCTTCCAGAACCTCTTCCCATACTACCCCCTGTTGAAGGGGTTGGTGTTTGAGTAATAGATTGTGGTCGAGGTGGCAAAGTAGACCCTTGACCTGGTCTTGTCATGAGCTGAGGGCACTCCCTTATAAAATGTCCTTTTTGTCCACAGTGAAAACAGCCTGTACCAACAGTGTTTAACCTGCATTCTCCGAAGTGAAACTTTCCACATTCAGGACATTGAGGTTTTTCCCTTCTACCTTGAGTACCTCCTCTACTAGAAGAGCTAAAACCACCCCTGCTCTCTGAACGAGGCTTAGCCACACTGGCTATAGAATAAGATGACTTAGTAGGAGTGGCTGGAGCTTGTTGTGGTGCAGTAAAAGTCCCTGAGTCTTCCCCTTGATTAAAAGATCTCCTATATCTGGCCTTCTTCTTTTGACGATATTCTTCTTTATTCTTTGACCTCCTTTCCATTCTTCGGGCCACATCAACAGCTTCTGAGTACGAAGAGTAATCATTCATATTAGAACCCACTTGATCATATAAGGCATCACGAAGCCCTTCCACAAACTTTTCTATTTTCTTCCTTTCAGAAGGAATGATTTCAGGGGCATATTCAGATAATTTAACAAACTGAGCTGAATATTCATCAACAGTCATGGTTCCCTGCCGTAGATACAGAAAATCTCTGGCCCTGGATGATCGTTCACTTGCCGGAAGAAATTCATCCATAACCAATCTGTAAAATTCTGTCCACATAACTGGCGGTGCGACTTGAATTCTAGCTTTCTTCCAGTTCCTCCACCATTTACCAGCCCTACCTTTTAACTGAAAGGAAGTGAATTCTACCTTTTGAGTAGGAGAACACCCTATAGCATCACAGATTGCTTCACAATCTTCAAGAAAACATTGTGGGTCCTCTTTGGGATCTTCCCCTGAAAAAGTAGGAGGCCTCATTTTCTGGAATTCAGACATTCTTACCTCTCTTACATTAACTCCTCCCGCTAACGGAGCTGGTGGTACATTTTCAGCTTCAACAATAGGAGGATCCACTGGCAGGTTAGCTTGTGCAGCTCGACCTCTCATTTCAGCCTCAAATCGGTCAAATCGTTCATTCATCAAATGAATCACATGTGCAATAGTTGCATTACCGACATGAGCATCAGGTTCGACTCTTCTTGCTTGCTCACTAGTTGCGCCCTCAGTACTTTGAGCATGTAAACTATCACCACGGTTAGGATCATCTTGCACATGTACTGGTGGATTTATGGCCCTCCTTGGACCCATATGCTCATTATTATTAGAAGATCCTTCCGACATTGATCTGTCACAGATCTACACACATAACAAACAATTTTCAGACATAAACAAAATATCACTTACTAGCCCCACTGAGAAGTTATCTATAAAATGACGTTATACTCTACAAGGTCTTTTATGGAACCTAATCCTATGGTCATGCCGCGGCTCATGACAATAAGGAAGGGCCCACAAAGATCACTTTGCTCTGTACTCTATAGGGGACCTATAAAACCTTTCCTCTGATACCAAATTTGTCACATCCCAAAAATTGAGCATGTGAAAAGATACTACTCATTTGATATAATTCTCAAACATACGTTATATGCATATATTCTGTAAGGTTTTACATTCAACCTTAATCATTCATTCCACACTACAGAATTATATTCATCTGATAAGCAAATATAGACATACATAGTCTGATATTTCTATCTCATCGCAAGCCTAGGAGACCTATAGAAAATACAGAGCTTTTCTAATATCCACATTAATAAGTACTGGTGTCCCACCAGACAGAAATAGAGAATAATCCCAAGGGGCTTCTAATCTTCAAACAGATTCTCTTCTTCTCTGTTTTCTGTATCTGAAAAAAAATAATCATAGGGAGTGTGAGTTTATTTAAAAACTCAGTAAGTAAATAACTGTACTATATAAAATATCAAAAGTACAAATACCACATTTACTCATATAATTAATTATCTTATACATCGAGTAGTATGAGACTCTAACCCTTTCAAACTCATGAATAAGATTTCATAGATATACACCGAGTAGTATGGGACTTTAACCCTTTCAACTCGTGTATAGATTTCATAGATATGCACTGAGTAGTATGGGACTTTAACCCTTTCACACTCGTGTATAAGATTTCTTAGATATACACCGAGTAGTATGGGACTTTAACCCTTTCACACTCGTGTATTAGATCCCGTAGATCTTTACTCATTAATAAAATAGTGAGAATTCATCACATAGTACAATTGTCATGAAATAAATAGTTTCTTCATACTCTTATTTCTACTGATCATCATATACTCCCATATGAAAAATTAATTGCTTATTATCCAAATAATATTGTAAATGGGACTTATATTGTACTTTGACTAGTAATATCAAATTAGCTGAGCAAGGTTATTCACTCACCTTGATGTTTGTCCAAGTTTACCTTGTTCCACACTAGAATTTGTGTAGGAAAATTTCCTAGTAAAATATATTACAAGGAATCATAAGAAAGGAAACAAAATCACGAAAATACGTAAAATTTTCTGACTGCTACAGTAACGGGTTGCTACAGTACGGTTTGCTACAGTAACGGTTTGCTACAGTGTCGGTTCGCTACAGTAACGGTTCACTACAGTACCGTTTCGCTACAGTAACGTTGACTGCTACAGTACCGTTGACTGCAGACACTACAGTAACGCTACAGTAACCCGACGAAAATTTTCCAGATTTTGTTTCGAAATCCCTGGTCGCTACAGTAACTCGGTTTTGCAGAAAAATCTTTCAAAAATTCATCCTTTCCTTTCTTGTTTCAAAACCAGAATTTCAACTCTTTTAACCGATTATAACTCAAATATAACTTCTAAAACAACTGAGATTCATGAATTATCATCAAAATCTTCAAGAACAAAACCTCCTCTGATCTTCTACATAAACTGAAATTTAAGGAAAATAATCGGATTAAAGCTTACCTTTGATCCTTACAAAGCTTTTGAACCGAACAAATAATCGAACTTCTGAAGATCAAGGAAAGGATTTGAGAAGAAAATGAAGAACTGAGAAAGAATCTTTTCTGCTTCCTTCGGCTGAGCGAAAAATATGAAGTTACTATTGAAACTTTATATTAAATATTTCTAATGGGTTATTCAATAACCCATGGGTATCCATAACCCAACATCCAAACCCATCCAGTCAATTTACAATAAATGGATTAATTGACCATTCTGCAACCACTTTTCCATGAATTTCACCATTCTTAGAATATATCCCTCATTGTGCAAATATTTAGTCCAGTCATTTAACTCAATTTTCATAAATAATATTCAAAGAGAACAATTAAATATGAAAATTAAAAATGACCAAAATAAATAACTAAAGTAACGTTGTAGAATTCTAAAATACTCTTAAGCGAATTATATTCTGAAATTAACGGGTATTACACCAACCATTGTGAAGTGACCCAAATATTTTTATTGAAAGCACCATTTGTGAAGAAAAATAATTTCATGGTCAAATAACCTCCAATGTCCAAAAAACAGAGATTCTTATGTATAAAATTCCTGATTATTATCATACATATTTTTTAATCTTCATAAAACTTAAGTTCTAATAATTTGCTCTTATACATTGGATGACGGGAAAATTTAGATTGGATAAAAAAACGGAGCATGACAATTATTCTTTTTCAAAAAATACATTTTATTTTATATACTTTAAGTTTGGTTATAGTTTAACTCTCTTTTTAAAAAAATTAAAATAATTACTTTCAAAGTCTTTTAATAAATTGACGTTAGCGCATTATGTAAATAGCAAATGAAAATACCACCTACGGTAGCAAACATATTTGCTATGGAATGTTGATATCTTATTTATGGTTGGATTTAAAATACCAAAAATTAAAAAATACAACCCAAAAAGCCGACGAAAGTGCCATTGGATCTAATTAAGTAGTACAATGGCTGAGCAACTACTCTTTGTTGGGATTGGGTAAGCCACCATTTTAGGTAAGCTTTCTTTTCTGAATTACACCTTTTCTCTTTTACATAAAATCTTCTTATATTATAATAATTTATTTTCATAATATCAAAAGTACCAATTACCACGTGTAGGGTACGATTGGAAAGTAGAAACTAACCATTTGCGAGTCTTCTTTTCATAACTGCTTTTTTTTCTTCCCCAATTTCCTTTTAAAAATTTCATATATATATATATATATATATAAATATACAGTGGTAACAACGGATTAAATGTCAAGAGAATAATAAATTTTTAATTTTTGAAGATTTCAAGTTAAGAGTAATTTTATTATTTATGTTCAATAAATTTAAAAATTTAAGAAATATATATTAATAATAATAAATAATGAAGAGGCAAGTTATAAATTTTAAAAATAATTGGTATAAGTAAAATGAATTAACTTTTGGTAAGATAAATATCTAATCGTGGTCTGAATAGTGAATAGACACAATCAAGTTTTTGTGGGAAGTCAAAGTATTTTCGTATGACCCATCGTCAGTTCGCACAATCGCCAGCAATTGCTGAAGCTGTTCAAGATCAAACCCAGTCTTTTCTGGCACTCAAGTAAATCGATCACTCACATACACAGACACTCTTACTTCCATATATACCCCACCACCACAACTACCGCACACCCAGAAGAATCACCCAGTTCACCCACCCGCCTCTCCAACTTTTGCAGAAGAACTTTGATGGACCCCAAGTTCGTCGGAAAGCCGCCGACGACCATGGACCTCGAGCAGATGCCCGACGCTCCCCAGCGTGGGCCCCACCACCGTAGGGCCCACTCTGACACGTCCTTCCGCACTGCCACCCTCGACGAGCTCCTCCTCTTCGACCCTTCCGACCTCGACATCTCCAACCTCCCTTCGCCGGCGCTCCCCAACAACAACGCCGCGGCCCCTGCGGCACACGGCAGTGCGCCTGGTGCCGTCGATTCGGCGTTGAATTCGACGGACGAGTCTAACGGCCAGAATTCGAGGCCCAGGCCGGGGGGGTCTCCTATGGGCCATCTCCGGAGCTTGTCTGTGGACTCTGATTTCTTCAATGGCCTGGGATTGACTGGCGTCGTCGACGGCGACAAATTTGGCGGGAAAGGTGGGGAGGAGAGGAGGGTGGGTCATCACAGGCACAGTAATTCCATGGATGGGTCATCCTCGCTGTCGTTTGAGGCCGATTCTTCCATGGCGATCGACGGTGTGAAAAAGGCCATGGCCCCTGATAAGCTCGCTGAACTTGCTCTCGCTGATCCCAAGAGAGCTAGGAGGTTGTTCAGCTTCTTCTACTTCTACTTCACTCTTTTCTTTTTCTAATCTTTTTCCGGCGGAACCGTAGTTAATAATTATTGTTGCGAATTTATAGCTGCAAGATGCGAAGATCAGTAATTTTGAAAACAATACAAGTCATATTTTATGACTTTGATCGTGCGATAAATTTGATTTATTTTTCTCCTCTCTCTCTCTCTACACACACACACACACACACACACACACACACACAGAGACACACATATGACATAGCTTGGTTTCAGCAGCATGATGTGCTTATTTATTATGTTCTGTTTGTTGATTTTTTTCTTGGGTTTGATGTACTGATCTTGGCTAAGTTGTTGTCTTATGTAGGATTCTTGCTAACAGGCAATCTGCTGCTCGATCAAAGGAGAGAAAAATTCGTTATACAAATGAGCTGGAAAGGAAGGTACAGACGCTTCAGACTGAAGCAACTAACCTCTCTGCCCAGATTACCATGCTTCAGGTATGTCCTTTTCGTTTACATTTATTATATAGCTATAGATAACAAATTTGATAAGTTGGGTGAGGACCGGACCAAGCTCTTATGGCTGATGGAAGTCCCACTTCTTAAATAATGCTGATCATGGAACCCACAAATTAAAATAACAAGGACATTTTCTTTTCTTTAAATGTTGTACATAGTTTTCAGTTCATAGAAGGTTGTGGAAAGTTAGCTATTCTTGAGGGTTTGGTCAGATGGACCCCATCTTCCAGTATTTCTTCTTTCGGCTGAAAATTGTAGTATGTATTTCTGTGTTTGTCTCATAATTAAAAACAAAATTCAGGTCAAATTTCCAACTCATAGGGTGTAATGAACCTTTTCTTCTAATTGCCAATTTCCAAATTTAAGCATGAAATGAAGACATTGTCCTTACTCTGAATCAAATCCTCAAATCAATGTATTTTACTGTTTATGCGTCTCATATTTAAAGAAGAGTACGGTTAGTGGTTTAATCCTTCTCATCTTCTGCAATTTTGCAAATCAATAAGGTTGATGGCATCTGGTTCAAAGACAAATATGTATAATCACTGCCCACAGATGAATTCTGACACCATATCAATTTCAATATTAAGTGGGTCTGATTTTAATTGGTCTAGAGCAAGCTCTGATGCCATCAACGGATTAAACTCGAATTTAAGCAACTTAAACTCGGATTCAATGGATGAAATAGAGGACACCAGTGCAGTGCAGACTAACTGGTTATCAGTTCCTTTATCTTGTGCCAGTTCTTTGCTTGTACTACCAAGTTTCCAAAAGTATATTTGAATTTCTTTACCGTCTCTTCGCGTTTCAACCATGACACTTTTGTTTACCATCTGTACCACCCTTATTGTCTGTGTACAAAGTCTGAGGTTTAGGTTACGAATTTTTCACATACATCACAATAATATTTACTCCGAGCAGAGGGAGATTCCTACTGTTTCATCTATGGAGGGGTCAATGATCCTTACTTCTTTGTTAGGGGGGATTGATGTTTATGTGAAGATATGGTGTTTCAGTTATTTCCTCAAAAAACTACATTTGTTTAGAGGAATATTAACTGTCTTGATGTGGAAACTGATGAGTAAACTGCGAGGATGGTTTGTTCCTACTGCATGGTAAGCTGTTAAAGTTTGTTGTCTTCATTGGGATTCAGGGAATATTAAGAGTCTTGAGTTGTCTGTCTGATGGAACCCACTATGAAACAATAAAAAACGTGAATTAAAAAGTGGTTACTTTTTAGTAGCAGTTTAATAGCAGCGAAATAATCTATATCTACCAACAAGCTGATAGTTAAGATGGTAAGCGATCTCAATCCCCGTAAGAAAGAGAACACAAGTTTGAATCTCAGAAGCATGTTTGTTGAGAAGACTTTAATCTTAACGCTCTCGTTCCGAATAGGGATTAGTTCTAAGTTCAAAGTGACTTAGAGATACCCCGGGTTCAAACCAAAAAAATAATAAGTATCTCATTTGTTGCAGAGAGACACTTCAGCAATGTCTGCTGAGAATAAGGAGCTTAAACTGCGCTTAGAGGCCTTGCAACAACAGGCACAGCTTAGAGATGGTATGCTTTATGCTTTCAAGATTTAGTGTCATTTGGTGCTTTAACAATTATTACTGTGCTTTCCCATTTATTGTTTTATATTGTGTTAGGTAAAGAGAAGGCTCAGTCATTAGGCTAATTGTTGATTAAATAGTATTTCATGAACTGGGGAATCTCTCTGGATATTGTTTTGAAAAAACTCGAGTTCAGAGAAAACATGAATCATGCTAACATGGACACACTTATTTGTGGCTACAGAGCTCAATGAAGCATTGAGGGAAGAACTGCATCGCCTCAAGCAACACAACAACCGTATGGCTGCTATTAAAGGCAACACTCCCTTCAGTGGGCTTCTCTCTCAATTTGCTTCCCAGTTAGCCTTGCATCATCTCACGAATGCTCAGTCCCAGCCGGCACAACAGCAACCACATCTCGGCATCCCTCCATCGCCCTCTGATCAGCCTTTTAATGGGCAGCCAGGCCCTGACTTCATGGACTTTGATCGGAAGAACTAGCTGATCACTAACAGCTGTAAAGGATTGGCAGTAGGGGATATTCATCGCAAGTAGCATCATGTATGTGTATATATAAATATATATGTATCTTTGGTGAGGCTTGTGAAGATGATCATTGTGCAGTTCAGTATCCTCTTAGTCCTTCATTATCTATGTTCTATAGTTTTAGGGTAAAAACATAGTCTGTTGTTTTGGGTATTTTCTGCAGTTGTAGGAGTAGAATCACAGTTTAACATGATGTAGAGCAAGGGAGTGATGGATATGAACCATGTGATTGATGCTGAATGAAAATATTTATTGAATAAGCTGTTCCCTATATAGCATGATCAAATCATTATCTATGTTCTATAGTTTTAGGGTAAAAACATAGTCTGTTGTTTTGGGTATTTTCTGCAGTTGTAGGAGTAGAATCACAGTTTAACATGATGTAGAGCAAGGGAGTGATGGATATGAACCATGTGATTGATGCTGAATGAAAATATTTATTGAATAAGCTGTTCCCTATATAGCATGATCAAACATTGCCAGTTTTATGTTTTCCCACAGAGGAGCTTATTTTCTTTAGAATGTAAGAGGAAGAACTAGGAAGGCATTGAGTGTATATCCTATGGGCCGTTGGATTTGAAATTTAATGGTCTAGATTTTAAATGGTGAATTTTTCATTTTTTTAAAAAAAATACTAAAATATGAGATGTTAAATTTTAGATTTAACAGCTTATTAGAGAGATAAGCAGTCTATTTGTCTTTAGAGACATGCAGACATCTGTATTCGAAAGGCATCTCTGTATCTTTTGATTTGCCTCAAATAACAAAGATTTGTTTATGTAGAATGAAAACTTAATTGGGTTCTTAGATTTCTCCAATAAGTAGGTCATTAAGTGTCTGTTTGGTTAACTGAATTGACCCAAAATTAAGTTTGTTCAATTTTAATCCAAACATAAGTTGTGTTTGTGTTTATATTTGTACTTATGCTTTAAATTGTTTACAGGCTTGGATTCAAGCTCCAGTTCATATAACTGATACAGAAAGAAAGAAAGAAAGAATCTCTTTGGTTTTAATGCTTAAATTAATTATCTCTGTATTCTTCAGTTTTTTTTCCTTTAATTAAAGTAGCACTGTCTTTCTCGTTCAAATTCGAGTAAATTAAAAACAATAATTAGACAAGAAAAACATAACTAACTTTAATTAAATAACAATAAGAAAAATTGAAAATTTTTTCTTTAACTTAATTAAAATAAAGATGATAAAGTTAATATATAGAGAGAATAAGATTCCTCTAATCAAATAGTGATGAAATAGCATTTATGTCTTGATATAATTTACACCAGATTTTTCTTTCATATTGATTGGGATCCATCTTAATGTTGAATGTATTATTTATTATTATTATTATTATTCCTCCAATCATTCCGTATTTATTAAAAATACAAGAAAGTAGGTCATTTGCATTTCGGCGAATACAATTAGTATCTCAAGGACGGCAAGTCGGCAGCTATGGAATCCGAGAGCCATGTTTTAATCGAAGCAAAGATCAGATATGCGAGTCCTAATTTTTTGTTTCATTTCAATTACATAATTAAATATTAAAAATTAGTCTCTAGAATAAGACACAAATCGAGTTTAACTTCCTGGCAATAATATATTTGACACCAACAAGAACAAAGAGGAAAAGCGAATCCTCCAAAGATTCTACCCAGCCAAATTTTTGGAATTACTGCCTCAAAATGGATGCTTCCACATTTAATATTAGCATTAGACAATATTAGCAAAATCTTTTTTGGCCTTTCTTCCAACCCTTTTGCAAGACACCCTCACTTATAGAGAGGATGGTTTAATAGACAAGATTGGTATAAGGTACCCTTTACTTTGTAAAGTTTATTTCATCTCAAATTATTAAGTTGTTAGAAAAGCAAACAAGAATATTTTTATTATGAATTTTTGCATTTAGATTAGATACATTTTACTTAGCATTAACTAATTACATCGATAGTAGTTGTTCAAATCATAGGAAAAAAGTTTGATTCTTGAAAATGTCAATTTGAAAAGAGCTCTACTATTTATGTTTAATAAGCTCAAAATAAATTAATCTTCTAAAAGGATATTTTTGGTAAAACTAACCAAAAAAAAAATAGATTAGATAAACTTTTGCAAATATTTGTTATCAATTTTTTAATAATAAACATAACGTGTATTTTTTTTACTCAACAGTGCAATATTAACTCTTTCAAAAAAAAAAATGCCTTCTGCGTGTCACAATTCTATCAAAAAATCTGATGACAATTGCTTACAAGTTATATGTATGTGTTTCCATTTTATTAAAAATCTATCACAAATTAGTAATTAACCACAATACCTGTAGTCAGCTTTCAAATATTAATTTGGCCAATAAAAAGTCCCAAAGCAAAAGGTGGGTCTTCTGTTCAAGGGCTATATAACTGTCTCTGGTTTTGAGCAAAGTCTGAAATACATTAGAAATGTCGTAAACACATCAATTTGGAGATAGAAACAATAGCATCTCTTTAAGATAAACTAGTAGTGCAGAGAGGTTTCTGAGAGCTGGAAGCAGTGAAGGAGAATGGCTGTGATCAATCTTCTGATGTTTTTCACATTTTGCATCTTAGTTTTATCAACTCTTTTAGTGCTTTACATCAGCCGTTCTCCCAAAGCAATGGAAGGCATTCCTGGCAGCCTGGGTTGGCCTCTTGTGGGTGAGAGCTTCTCCTTCATCTCTGACTTTTCTGCTCCATCCGGTATTTGTAGCTTCATGAACAAAAGGCATAAGAGGTAACATATGTATTCTATTGTTTAGCCCTTTAATTTTATCTCTTGTTTTGATTGGGTCCCTTATTTTTACCTCATCCTGAATTGATTCTTTAACTTCTACTTTTGTATCATGTGTATTCTAAACTGTTAATTTCCCATGATAAGTTTAGCACCGTCTAGATTCAATTGATGGTTTAGCATATATATATATATATATATATATATATATATGTAGTTTCACATAAGTATCGTTCATTGAAAGAAATCTTATTTGAAGTACTACTAGCACTAAATGTAAGAACATTTTTTAACAGGGTTTCAAACCTTAGTTCATCTCTTTGTAAGAGGTTATCTTCTTCCATTAGACCTAACCTTTGTTGGTAAAACAAACTAAATTGAAATAAAAGATAAATTTAAGGGTATAAAATGATAAATTAACCAGAAATTGCTTATGCTCAGAACTGAAAAGATTTCTTTCTTTCTTTCTTCCATCTGATATATTTCACTTGTCGAAATTTGCTCATAGATTTGGGAAGGTGTTCAAGACCTCTGTGCTTGGGAGGTTGACTGTGTTCATGACTGGGAGAGAAGCAAGCAAGATATTGCTAACTGGGAAGGATGGGATTGTGAGCTTGAACTTGTTCTACGCAGGGAAGCAAATTCTGGGCCCTACCAGCTTGCTTCAAACAGTAGGAGAAGAACATAAGAGGCTTAGGAGGCTAATTGCTGAACCTTTATCAGTGGATGGTCTGAAGAAGTATTTCCATTTCATCAACTTTCAGGCAATGAAAATATTAGACCAATGGACAGCAAGAAAAGTTCTGGTTCTTGAAGAGGCTTCCACAGTTGAGTGTCAATATATACCAGATTTCGGAGTTTTATTTTCACATAATTTTATGTCATACATAGTAAGTAATTAGCTGAATGTAACAGTTTACCCTGAAAGTGATTGGACACATGATCATGAGCTTAGAGCCCACCGGGGAAGAGCAGGAAAAGTTTCGAGCCAATTTCAAGATCATGTCTTCTGCATTTGCATCTTTGCCTATTAAGTTTCCAGGAACAGTTTTTCATCGCGCTATCCAGGTAAAAAAGTAGTGTATAACTTGCCATCAAGATTACTGATGAACAAAGCTAGGCCCTCCAGGCCTATAAGTTTGCTCAATTTAACAATTGGCTCTAGGCCTAGGCCTAACATTTGGACCAAACTGGGCTTAGTTGGGCTTCAGTTGGGTCAGCTCAAAACAAAAATCCACTGAAAAAATGTCCTGCTTTAGATGTGAAATTTCCTGTTTCATTTGGGCAGGCTCGAGATAGGATGTATGCAATGTTGGACTTGATAATTTCGAGGAGGAGAAGTGGCGAAGATTTTCAACAGGATTTCTTGGAGTCCCTGATTATGAAACACAGCAAAGTAGCTAATGAAGAGGATAGTGAAAATAAACTTACTGATAAACAATTAAAGGACAATATATTAACTTTGCTAGTTGCAGGCCATGATACCACAACTGCTGCTCTCACATGGGTCGTCAAGTTTCTTGAAGAAAATCCTGCTGTTATGGAACAACTGAGAGTAATTTCTCAGACAATTGATTCTCTTTGGTTTTAACTTTTAAGGCTCTGAGAAGTGAAATTGTAATCAATGTTGGTTTTGCAGGAGGAACACATGCAAATTATAACTAACAGAAAGAATGGAGCAGAACTTACATGGTCTGAAGTTAACAGCATGCCTTACACAGCCAAAGTGAGAACGGCATTAAAAATTTGTTAGTTTGTAAGCTTCAAAAGTAGCTTCAAAATTTCGAAAGCTGAGCTTGATGTTTGGTCATTATTGAGGTTTAGGTGATCAGTGAAACACTTAGGATGGCCACAATACTACCTTGGTATTCTCGAAAAGCTTCCCAGGATTTCGAAATTGATGGTATGGCATCACTGCTAAATACTAAAATAATAGCTCTTTGTAACTTCACATAACAAAAACTTTTGCGTTGAGATAATCCTTAGCAACTATAAAGCGATCAAATTCATAGACTGGGACATATTATATGAGATTCTTGTGTGATTGATGCCAATTTATGTTGGATTTTGCAGGATACAAAATTAAGAAAGGTTGGTCAATCAACCTAGATGTCGTTTCTATACATCATGACCCAGAACTTTTCCCAAATCCTCAAAAGTTTGATCCCTCTAGATTTGATGTAATCTCCATCCACACAAGAAACTCCTTTTTTTTTTTTAAAAAAAAAATTCTTCTATTTGGATAAATAACCTAAGATAGACTGAATTGCAGGTACCCATAAAGCCTTTCAGCTTTCTTGGATTTGGTAGTGGACCACGCATGTGCCCTGGAATGAACTTGGCCAAGCTTGAGATATGTGTTTTCATTCATCACCTGGTCACTAGACACAAGTAAGTGAGAAAAGAGGAAAATACGTAATCATTTTAATGCAGAATCAAGCAGAAGCTTACTTGAAACCCAAATGTTACTGTCTACCGAACTTTCAAAAATAACAGATTGTTTCAACTAAAACGACTAAAATTCTTTGGTTCACTGCCGTTTTGTGACAGGTGGAGGCCTCTGGAGAAAGATGATACAGTGCACCCAACGCTTGTGAGGATGCCAAAGAACAAGTATCCAATTATCGTTGAGCCAATGTAGTCTGTAGAAATTACATCAGGGACTACATTGACATGCACAGAAGGCCATAAACAACAAAGAAGAAATCAGAAAGAAGGTGGGGTTATGTTCTGAAGAAAGGAACAAATCCCACGAGCAATAATTCCATTTTGTAGTATTTATGTCGGCCCATATTATATTATAATATATATATATATATTCACACACATAAATGGATCACCACCATCGTACATGTGGAAATGCAACCTGCAGTTGATACTACTATAATAAAAAAGATTTTCTTGACACTACTTCTGGGTTTAAGGAAACAAATTAACTTCACAATCACAAGTAAATGAAGCGGAAACAAAAATCCTGTTGTTTGAAGTGGAAAGAAATTAAGGGGTCCTACATGTAACGAAAATGTTCTTCAATGTTATTGTCCAGTTACAAGAGGGAGTTGCAATGTACAACGAATTTACCAGCTTCATAAGATGTGGGCAAAATTGTGAATAATCTCTTTAAATTATTAAAAGAAAAAAAAAACAAAACAGGGTAAACTAAGATGTACTACGTAGGCGGTAGATGCCAGAAAAGAAACGTCAAATTTCACATTCCTTTTGAAGAAAACCCTAGTCATGGATTAGTGTATTCTACTTATTTAGTGTTAAAAATTAGTTAACGCATAAATTAATCTCTAAAAAATTATAAAACTTATTATATATTTTTTATGTCAAGTGACCTAGATATGCCAAAAGAATTAAATTTGTAATGAGTTTTATTTTGAAAATTATGCAGTTAGTGATTTAAAGGACTAAAGTCAAGCCTCACAATTCAAGAACTAAATTGTTAGTTTACTCATTTTTTCAAAGACAAATTTTGAATTCTTATCAAATAATTTCTAATGATTCTAATTCTGATAATCAAATCCAAAGATGCACATAGATAGGGCTGGTTTAGATTGAGGCTCGACCCTCAGTACAACAGAACCAAAAGTTTTGATTGCAGCCTCTATCTCAACCAACCCAAACAAGAAGATATATGGTTTTATAATTTCACTGTACATCAGAAGAGGGAGCAACTATTATCAGCAAGACATAAAGATCAGAAAAAGGCCTGAATGAGCATAATTAGTTTTTCATTTACAGGAAACATCTTAAAGAATGTAAACATTACAGTTCAATATTTCTATCTACTGTCAACATTCAAGACATCACTTTTGGCTTGGCAAATCAGATTGGACAAACAAACCGGTGGCTCTAATCCTAAATTTACCATCTGTCCTAGAAGCAGCTCAGCCTCCTTCCACTTTCCATCCTTGCAAAGAGCTCTGATGGTCAAACCATAGCTGGCCACATTTGGTACCATTCCAATCTCCACCATTTCTTCAAGCAGCTTGAGGGCCCTATAGGAGTTGCCTTCGTTGCAGTAACCATGGATCAGGGTATCATATATGACACTGTTTGGTTCCAACTTCTTTTCATCCATTGATCTAAAGAGTTTTGATGCTTCTCTCATATGGCCTTTCATACATAACCCATGTATTAGGACACTGTAAGTGTAAACATCTGGATCCAAACCAGACTTTTCCATTAAAGAATGCATCTCAAATGCTTTCTCCATCTCATTTTGTCTTACAAAGGCATCAAGTAGAACGGTATATGTCACTTTGGAAGGAGCTATGCTTCTTCCCTCCATTTCCCTGACCAAGTCAAGAGCTCCTTCTAAATTCCCAGTCTTGGCGTATCCTGTAATCAGTGTATTATAGGTCACTAGTGATGGAGATGGTCCATTTGACTTCAATTTGTTAAATAGTTTGACTGCAGTGTCCATCTTACCAAGATCACAAAAGCCCTTTATCAGGGTGTTATAAGTGATTACATTAGGACTTAGACCAACCTTGTTTACTTGATCAAGCAACTTTAAAGCTTCCCGATGCTTCTTTACTCGGCATAACCCAGATATCAAAATATTGTATGTCACAACACAACATGCCACACCTTTCTCTCGCAATTCTTGAAACAATTTAAAAGCTTTATTTATGTTACCATCATTACAATGTTCATTAATCGCACTATTGTAAGCATAAATATTAGGAACAAGCCCATTTCGCTTCATTGTTTCATACATTTGAAATCCTTCCTTCTTCAGCCCTTGCTTGAAAAACCCGTTCATTAACACTGTGTATGTATGCTGATTGGGAACTAAACCCAACTCCACCATCTTGCAAAACAACTTCTTTGCCAGCTGAAAATCTCCATTCTTGCAGCAGCCACTAATCAATATAGTGTATATGGTAACATTTGGAGACAATGTCATCTCTTTTAACTGAGCAAAAAGCTGAAAAGCCCTAGTCATGTCACCAGCTTCACAGCAACCCTTGATCAAAATCCCAAAACTGTAAATATCTAGCACAGCCTTGCTCTTTGTTTCACTAAAAATCCACCATGCTTTCTCAAGACAATTAGATCTAATGAGTGAGCTCAAAAGATTATTGAATGTATTTGATCTTGGGACAATGCCTTTGTCAATCAGCTGTATGAAGATATCAAGGGCTTGATCAGGTAATTGAGAATGGACATGGGCATTAACAAGTGCTTCGTAGAGAAGTGTAAATGCTGGCTCTGAAAAGTAACAGGTTTGAGTTAGCTGATCCACAAGTGAAGATGGAGAGAACTTACATGAAAGTTTCCCAGAGATCACCCGCACAAGTAGAGACTGGGCTTCAGATAGCATGCCAGAGGTGAGAAGATGATGTAAGATGAAGGATATAGATTGGTAGGTGTGACAAAAGCCTTGATAGGTTGAGCAATTGAACAGGAATAGCGCTCTTTCAGGAGGAAGTTTCACCATTTTTTGGATTAGAATGAGAATTTCCTGGGAATGAGAAATTGCCCTGCTTTTCATAACTAATTATTTCCCTGGCCTCTGCTACTCTCAATATTATTTCTAGTCCTCACCTTGTAAACAAGCATAATCAGGAGAAAAGCAGAAATGGCTCTATGATCTTTGCAATGGTGCTCTCACCCTTTTCACTTTCAAGTTGATGGTATTTTCAAAAAAAGAAAAAAAAAAGAAAATTAAAAACTCATGAAGTGTATGCTAAAAACACCATCCTTCACTAAGATTTCCAGATATATTCTCATCAATTACAACAGTACTTGCAAGCTCTAGACCATTTGCCTTTAAGTGGTTCCTGTGCCAGGGAACCTCAAGTATTATCAAGGAAACAGAGACATTGACAAAGACACAGAATTTGACAGATTAGATATCATATAGAAGATATCAGATCTAATGTAAGAACAACTGATACTATACAGTGAAAAAAAAGGTTCTCTTTCACTGTATTTTAGATGCAAAATAAAAAAAAAAACTTGAGGTATCAGCGTAGTATTAGTGCTTCTTAGTTGGGGTCTCAGAAGAAAGGAAGAGGAGAACCCACAAAATTTGATCCCTGTGCGTGTGCGTCCTTGAAGAGAGGAAAGGAGAACTCTTCTAAGAAGAAACGTTACCTTCTAAAAACTTCTCTTTCCCTTGGTCTTTTGTGAGCCTTGGAGTCAAATTTCCCTCTCAAAAGTGTCTTAACCGTCTCTGCCATTCTCTCTCTCTGTGAGCAACGAATACAGAGAAGAAGAGCGCAGGTTCTATTAACGTCTATGAGTTTTCTTGCGTTGCCGTGAGTAGGCATTGGGCTGCCGCGAGTTTATATTGGAAAGTCAGAACTCTCTTTTCTTTCTATGTCAGTGAGAAGGTGAGAGAGAGTTTAAGGGAGTTAGATTAGTCTTTGCCAACATTCCCCAGCTTGTCACATACCCCTCAAACAACAATATTTGGAAGTATGAATTTGAACCCTATGCCTGAGTTTTCTCATTCCTGAAGGACGAAAGGTGATGATTTGGGGTTGTAATTGTCAAAGGCTCTCACAGAAACTACATTCTGACTGCAACAGCCATACGAAGCGAGAGAGAGAGAGAGAGAGCTAGATAGAAAGAAGGAAAGAAAGAAATGGTTCACTCACCGGAGGTCGCTTCTCTTCGGTGCGCTGGCGAATTGGGGTTTCGAATGTATGCTTTTGATATTCCCCTTTCGCAAAAATAAAAGAGTTCTGGGCTTGTTTTAATATTTCTTATTATATTTCAAGGACAATTTTTTCATAGACAAATTATCAAGCAACAAATATTTGACAAACCGACTCGATTTTCATTTGAACTACTTAAAAAAAAAAAGTACAGCTTCTTATCATTGACATGGTTTTCAAAATTAGACCGGTTATTAAACAAGTAGAGCTACCGGTTTAAGGTTCAGTGATCGGACCGTGATCGAATTGGTGATAATTAAAAAATATTAAAAATACACATAATTTAAAATATAATATATATATATATAATTTAAAATAATAAAATATTTAATATAATTGATAATTCATAATAATAAGTGAAGGAAATTAAAAAATAGATTAATTCATAATTGATAATTCATCACAACTTATAATATCCATAATTTCAAGCTAAGTCTTATTGTGAAAATAGCCTTATAAAAACTTTTGTATTTCAAAAAAGTAAGTCAAGTCCTCACATTGTTTAATTTTTCTTCTCTCTGGATTACATTTTTAATTTTTTTCATTTGCTTACCTGAATAAGGACATATTTGATAGTTACAAAATTTACTTTTGTCTGCCTCATACAACCATAGATAATAGCAAAAAAAAAAAAACTTCCCCAAAAAAAACTACCCCAAAAAAAAAAGAATAAAACCAGTTCAACCACCTAACCAGTCCGTTTGGTCGATTTTCCCGGTTCAACTCCGATTTGGCCGGTTCAACTCTGGTTCAACCCCCAGCTGGTTTTTTAGTCAGATCAGACTGGACCACCCTCCAGTTCCTGGTCGGATCGGTCGAACCGGCTGGTCTGGTCTGGTTTTACAATCATGGATCATTAGACATCTACACACATTTGTATTTACCTATTTGGTTGATTAATTTTTTTTTTAAATATTGAACTTTGATACTTGAATTTTGAACAAAAATTTGTTGTTAAGGAATTAATCAAAGTGACGAGGAAAGGAATTATCATTCTAATTTTTTTTTGAACAAATGAAAATCATTTTCATTAAAAATACATCAAATTAGGAATACATAAGATTTATTGGGACTTAAACATAAACTATTAAAGCATAAAACCTGAACTTATGGGAAAAGATATATAATTTAGAGTAGTACCTTAAAAAGAGTACCTAAATCAAAGTAACAATACTATAAGATTAAAAAGTAAGGGCAACACACCTCATTATCTAGAGAGAGAACGCAACAGATCTTCTAGCTTTTTTTTAATACTGAACAAAGCCCAAAAAGATATGTGCTAGAGTCGGGTCACTACAAGAATGCGTTCGTGCTGGGGTGTACGGATAGGAGGGCAAAGGAACTAGTGCATAAAGGCCTCAGCCTTGTGGACTCCGTGAATGTGCCGTATAGTGAACTTTCCGATGGAGGCTTGCAAGCAGAGGGTCCAAACCCATAAGTGGCCAGATCAGGCGTTAGGGACGGACATGAAACTAGACGTGGAGAGATGAACAACGACGACACCTCTGAAATCTCAGAAAGTGATGTTTTCATTGTGCGTATAAACTTATGCCTTTTCCCCTGACTTAAGGAATTCTTTTTCCATAGCAGAATTACCAATCAAGAGTGGATTTTTGTAACATCGTCTCTAAGCACCACCCAGGCTCGCCTACATAGCCTTCATCATCTAGATCTTTAAGAACACGACCTCTGCCAAGCAGAGGGGGAAAATTTCTACAAAAAAGAAGAAGAAAGCTCTCACGGAAGAAAGGGGAAAAAAGACAAAAGGGAGAGAGGAGAGAGTCGACAGCCCTCCACCTTCAACGTGGCGTTGGTGAAGAAAACCTTAGTAGGAAAGGAGTTGAAGATGACGCACTCACTCACTGAGGTCACTATTTTAATTATTATTACAACCATTATTTATTGAGTACCAAATAGGCCAACCAGGCCCAAATAAACCCAACTAGCCCAATACTAAGACTTAGACCTTTAAGGTTAACCTATTATAGCACTAGACCCAAATAAGCCCAACTTTACACAACACTTACGGTAATCCAAGTAGGGATGGCAATGGGGCAGGGCAGGGCGGGGGCGGGGAGTGCCCTTTGTCCTCATCCCCACCCTCGTACCCGATTGTAATACCTGCTATATTTTAAAGTGATGAGTATTCACGAACTACGATAAATTTATGTTATGTATTAGTATTAATCAGAGGTTTTATGGGATATTATGGAGGTACATCCTCGAGTTTAAAGAATTACTCACATGCCCAGAATTGAGATGTAACAATTTTGGTATTAGAGAACAGTTTTAGATCGCCTATAAATTACAGAGCAAAGTGTTCTTTGTAGACCCTTTCCCATTGTCGTGAGTCGCGGCATGACCATGGGATTAGGTTCTATAAAAAACTTTATAGAGTTAAGTGTCTTTTGTTTTTGTAACTTATTCTTCGATGTGTTAGTATAAGATAATCTTGTTTGATTTGAGAAATATTTGTTCTATGTGTAAACTTTTGACTCTTCGATGTTAGAGGAATCCTCGAATCGTAACGAGTATTTGGGTTCAGGGAAGGCCTTAATTTTTCCAGTTAATATGCAGGACAACCTTTATGACCATGCAGATAATTCACATACTACGAATGGTTGAGGCTCAACTGGTGGTTGGATGGAGGGAGCCGGAATCGCCCCAAAAATTGATGCTGCTGTTATTGTGCAAATGTTCAACTTGATGAATGATCAATTAGATCGTATAAAGGAAACACAGGGAGAACAAGCAATGCCTGTTGATCCACCAAAGGTTCCTCCTGTTATTCAGACCAAACAGGCACCACTAGTACTTCTTCAGGCTAGAGAAGGCATAGTTAAGGACATGAAAATGTCTAAATTCTTGAAGATGAAGCCACCCATTTTCACCGGCGAAGATCTTAATAAGGACTCGCAATGTTTTTTGGATGATTGCAAGGCAATTTGGGATGCCTTAGGGTGTTCTGATGCACGAAGAGTCTATGGTCTTCTTTCAGCTAAAAGGGAAAGCTAGTAAATGGTAGAAGGCCTGGAAGAGTGGGAGAACCCAATGTGCACCATTAGTTACATGGGCAAAATTCTAAAAAATAGTTATCAATGAATTTCTTCCAAAGAGTGTCCGATCATCTAGAGTAAGGGATTTTTGTACCTGAGACAGGGACCCATGTCAGTAGATGAGTATAATGCTTAGTTTGTTAAGTTGGCAGAATATGCTCCACATGTGGTGCCTACTGAAGAAGTTAGAGTGGAGAAGTTTGTAGAGGGCCTTCACGATTCTCTTTATTTGTAAGTGGGTCCGAATATGGTTAATTACAACTCTTATTCTGCCGCTGTTGATACAGTACGCAAAATGGAAGAAAGGTGGAACAAGAAGGAAAAGTTTAAAAATAAAAATAGGTCTAGAGACGGTAGGTATTTTAACTAAGGAGGGAACTCGGGGGCCTCAAAGCCTCCCACCACTTCACAGTATACTCCGGCTGGATCTTCTAAACCTACATTTTCCACAGCTAGAATGACTAAGCCTCATTCAGAATATAGAGGTGGTTATAATTCTTCGAGCAGGGGTGGTTCTTAGGCAAGAAGAGGGAAGCCTCAATGTATTGAATATGGAAAATTTCATTTTGGAGAGTGCCTCAGGAAGATAGGAACATCAAGTTGTTTTCATTATGGACAAGAAGGGCACTTCAGGAAGGAATGCCTTCAACTTATTTTTGGCTCTGGTCAGAGACCCGTTCTCCCATCTTACACTCAGTTGAGAGTTTCTTTAGTCGCTCGTGCATTAACCAGTTCTACTAGAGGTAGCTTTAGGAGAGGTTCTGGCAGAGGCCAAGGAGGTTATGGGCAGCAGGTAGTTAGTAGAGGAACTACTAGAGTGTATGCATTGACTCAACAAGATGCCCAAGCATCCAATGCCGTTGTTACATGTACTTTATTAGTTGATTATTTAGCTGCATATGTATTATTTGATCTTGGTTCTACAAATTCATTTGTGTCATCTTTGTTTGCCAAGAGGTTCAAGTCTGAGCCAGTTGTACTAGATGAACCATTTTTGGTAGCTACACCGACAGGGGAAGCCCTAGTAGTTAGATTAGGATACCGTTCTTGTAAGATAATTATTAGAGATATGGAGACAGAGGTAAATCTCATGTTTCTTAGTATGACAGACTTTGATGTAATCTTAGGCATGGATTGGTTATCCTCATGCCATGCTGTCTTGAATTGTCATGACAAGGCCATTTCCTTTAGTATGCCGGGGGGACATAATTTCATATTTCAGGGAGATCGGAGTGAGATGCCTTGTAACATGATATCTATGTTAACCGTTCAACATATTTTATGAAAAGATTGTCATGAATTTCTAGCCTTTGTTAGAGATACAGATAAAGAGGAACGAAGTCTCGAACAAATACCAGTGGTTATCAAATTTTCGAATATATTTCTAGAAAATCTACCTGGTTTACCATCAGAGAGAGATATTGAGTTTAATATTGAATTGGTTTTGGGCATTCGGCCAATTTTAATTCTTCCTTACCATATGGCACCTACAGAGTTGAAAGAACTTAAAGAGCAATTACAAGATCTACTAGATAAGGGGTTTATTCACCCGAGTTTTTCACTATGGGGTGCTCCGGTACTCTTTATGAGGAAGAAAGCTTGCTTTCTAATACTGTGTATAGATTACTGGCAGTTAAACAAAGTCACAATAAAGAACAAATATCCTTTACCAATAATTGATGACTTGTTTGACTAACGTCAAGGGACACAATGCTTCTTGAAGATTGATTTGAGATCCGGTTACCATCAACTAAAGATTAAGGAGGAAGACATACCTAAGACCGCTTCCGAACACGATACGGGCATTATGAATTTCTCGCAATGTCATTTGGGTTGACGAATGCGCCAGTAACATTTATGAATCTTATGAACTGAGTGTTCAAACCTTTCCTTGATAGATTCGTGATCATCTTCATTGATGACATTCTAGTTTACTCCAAGTGTCTAGAGGATCAAGTAGAACGTTTGAGAATTGTGCTGCAGACTTTGAGGGAACATCAGTTATATGCTAAGTTCTCAAAATGTGAATTCTGGATGAGTCAAGTAACATTCTTGGGGCATGTAATTTCTCAAGAAGGTGTTCATATGGATCCACGTAAGATTAAGGTAGTAAAGCAATGACCTAGACCAACAACTGTATTTAAGGTTTGTAGTTTCCTCGGCTTAGTGGGGTATTACTGTCGCTTTATTAAGAATTTCTCCAAGTCAGCTCTTTCGTTAACTAAGTTGACCCAGAAGAATGTTAAATATGTTTGGGATGATGCTTGCCAGCAAAGTTTCTCTGAGTTAAAAAAGTGTTTAACTTTGGCACCGGTTCTCGTTCTACCATCAGGACCAGGGGGTTACATTGTATACTGTGACGCTTTGAAGGTAGGATTAGGGTGCATGTTAATGCAACACGGTAGGGTCATTACTTATGGCTCTCGGCAGCTTAAAAAGCATGAACTCAATTACTCCATTCATGATTTAGAGATTGTAGCTGTAGTGTTTGCTCTGAAGATTTGGAGACATTATTTGTATGGGGAGACATGTAAGATTTTCACGGATCACAAGGAGGTCTTTGATTTAGGAATTGCAAGAGTTGGAGGCTAGTGAGGTATTCTTTGAGATTACTGAGTCAAGTGCTTTCTTGGCTCACTTGATGATTAAATCATCCCTTGTAGAAAGGGTGAAGGCAACATTGGAGAATGATGCTGAAATGGTTAAGATTAGAGATAAGGCGAGGAGAGGTTTAGTACAAGGTTTCTCAATGGATTAGGAAGATGTGTTATGGTTTGATAGGAGGCTATGTGTCCCAAACGTTGAACCTTTAAAGCAAGAGATTTTAGAAGAGGCTCATGGTGTACCATATGTCGTTCATCCCGGTGCCACCAAGATGTATCAGGACTTGAAACAAGTTTATTGGTAGGAGGGCATGAGGCGAGATATGACTGACTTTGTCACTCGATGCTTGACATGCCAGCAAGTTAAATTCGAACATTAGAGACTACCTGGGTTGATGTAGAGGCTTGAGATTCCTGAGTGAAAATGTGAATGAATTACTATAGACTTCATGGTGGGTTTACCCTGATCTTCGAATGGGTACAACTCTATATGTGTCATTGTGGATCAGGTCACCTAGTCGGCATATTTGCTTCCTATTCATACCACCTATAGTATAGTGAAACTTAGTCGACTATATGTAAAGGAGATAGTAAATCTCTATGGTATACCAGTGTCTATCATATCAGATTAGGGACCCCAGTTCACTTCCCGATTCTGGAGAACTTTTTAGAAAGCTTCGGGTAATAGAGTGGACTTGAGCACATCTTTTCACCCTTAGACTGATGGTCAATCTGAGAGAACTATTCAGACCTTAGAGGATATGTTGAGAGCATATGTGATGGATTTCGGTAGAACTGGGAAGACCACTTGTTACTTACTGAATTTGCTTATAATAACAACTATCAAGCTATCATTAAAATGACTCCTTTCGAGGCTTTATATGGGAGGTGATGTCGATTCCTACTGGTTGGTTTGAACTAAGTGAACCCAAAATGGTGGGACCTGAGATGATACAAGAGGCCATGTTTAAAATTAAACTAATCAGGGAGAGGTTATTAGTTGCTTAGAGTAGGCAAAAGTCCAATCTAGACAATCGACGACGTGACCTGGGATTTTTTGTAGGTGACATGGTTTTCTTATGAATCTCACCAATAAAGGGAGTAATGAGAATTGGAAGGAAATAGAAGCTTAGTCCAAGATATATTGGTCATTTTGAAATTGTAGAGAGAGTAGGTAACGTACCATACCATTTAGCCTTGCCTTTGGACCTAGAAAGAATACATCTGGTATTTCATGTATCGATACTACGCAAGTATCTTCCTGACCCCTTTCACGTCATTCAACCACAAGAAGTGCAGTTTGATGAGACTCTTGTCTATGAAGAGGTGCCAGTAGCCATCTTCGATAGGCAGGTCAAGAAACTTCACACCAAGAAAATTTTCACTGTCAAAGTTTTGTGGAGGAATCATTCTCACGAGGAGGGCACGTGGGAAATAGAGGATGAGATATGGACGAAATATCCACACTTGTTTGAATCATGAGGTAAGTTTTCGAATTCAAAGACCGAATTCTTTTAAGGAGGTAAAATATAATACTCGTTATATTTTAAAGTTATGAGTGTTTACGAACTACGATAAATTTGTGTTATGCATTAGTATTGATCAGAGGCTTTATGGGATACCATGGAGGTACACCCTTGAGTTTATAGAATTATTCATATGCCTAAAGTTGGGATGTGACACTGATCTTCGACGAGGAGGGGAAATTTCCCCCATCCAATTAAAAAAATTCTAAAATATAAAAAAAAGGAAAAAAAATCTGTAATACATAAATATATATATAAAATTAAACATAAGAGGCTAAATTAAAGGTTAAAATGGTCATTCAACTTTTCCAAAAGGACCAAAACATAATTACATCATCAACTTAGTATATGTTCAAGAAAACAAAGATAAAAACTCAAATACATTATCCAAAACAAACATAAAAGATCAAAACACATGAAAATTCAAATACAATATTCTTTCTTGGTCACACTAAATCATCATGTGCTTGATTTACTTGTTATTTGGAAATAAAACAAATCTCTAAAGTTGACATAAGCATAATTTTTAACTTAAAATAGATTAAATGATTTTAGAAAAAAATCTCACTGCCACTACCTCTACATCAACCTACGATAAAAGATGACCATGCAAAGATTCATTAAGAGAAAGAAGAGTATTAGGGAGGATAAGAAATCCTCCTATAAGGAAGAAAAAAGGAAATGCAGAAAAATCAAATACATTAGCTCAAAAGAGTGCAGACCAACCTACCAAGTGAATACATTAACCATGGGAACAAAATTGTAATACCACTTCCAATGAATAGACAACTTTATTTTTGCCAGAGGGAACATTAATTATCACATATCATATGAAGCAATAAAAGGAGAATAGAAATCATTTAAAACAAGAGAAAATAAAAATGCATATTGAATATTGAGACACATAATAAAAAAATCAGCAAGTAAGTACACCAAAAAATCCTAAAAATATTCTTATTAAACAAATATTAAATTCAACAACTCATAGTCTCATCGTATTTGCTTTATTCAATCTTCTCAAAATAGCTTTCTAGAAATTATGAAAATCTTGGATCCTGGAAATTTTAAGCAGAGACATGAGTCAGTAGAAAACAGATAAACAAAGCTAACCACAAAGGTAAGTAGAGAGCAGATAGGCTGATCGGAGGAGGAATGGTGGAGGAAGCACAAGACAGTAGCCATAGGAGGAAGAATAAGGGAACCACGAGTCCATGATGGCGTTAGAGAGTAAAGAGCAGAGATGTGTAGACCATGACAGCGAGTAGAGAGCAGAGCTTAGGAGGCCACCACGACATCGGTGAGTAGAAAGCACATATGCATAGACCATGAAGGCAAGTAGAGAGTAGAGCTTAGGAGGCCACCATGGTATTGACGAGTACAAAGCAGAGCTACAGAGGAAGGGATCAAGGATTTAGGGTTTTTTGAAATGTTGAATTAGATTAGTGATTGAATCATGACTCAGGAGGGGAGGCATTGGGTAGGAATTTGGGTGTTTTATTTATTTCTTTTTTATGATTATTAAAGTTTTTTTATATTTATGAAATGTCTTAAATATCCTTATATTATTATATATATATATATATATATATATATATATATATATATATATATATATATAATTTAAAGGCATTTTAGTAATTTTTGTGAAATTACTAAAATGCCTTTCGGGGACGGAGACCTTGCAGGATAGGGAGTGTGATCCTCGTCCTCGTCACTGTTTAGCATTTGGGGGGGTTTTTCCTTGCCCCAATCTTTACGAGGAAAAATTCTCTACATGCGGGGCCCTGAATGTGATAATCCCTAAATTCGGATTCTTATTGCCATCCCAGAATCCAAGTTATACTAGCCTACATTGGAACATTAAAATTTAGGCAAAAGTACACTTCATGTCCCTAATATTTACACTGATTTTCACTCATGCTCTTAACTTTTTTATTTTGCCAAATGTCCAATATATATATATATATATATATATATATATATATATATATATATATATATATTTTCCAAATATGCCCTTTTTTTAACGCCATCAAAGATATTAATGGAAAACACTAATTGGGTGGTCCACGTGATATATATCACCTGCCACACCACTTTCCATATGAATCCATAACCTAAAATTACAAAAATACCTTTAATAATAATTTTAAAAAAAACTGTCATTATCTCTTTTTTTTTTCTCTCTCTCTCTCTCTTCCTCACATCTTGTCTCAATCTCAATCTTGTCTCAATCTCTTCTTGTTGGGTTTCTCTCAAACTCATGATTACTACCTCACGCTCATTGGGTCTCAGTTCTCTCTCTCGAACTCACAGTCGCTGCCTCACTTTCATTGGTGAAACAATAATTTCCTTTTTTCCTTTTCATAATAACAAGTTTACATGCTGCAACTAGCGGGACAAGCTATAATAAATTTTAGAGTAGACAAACTGATGTTAAAAGATAGAGATAAATAGACAGGTACTTATGAAATGATTTTGCAGTGGTGGTTGCCACATTTAATCACAAATAAGCCCCTCATAACCACTAATGGATGCCATCAATGGCCATAATTAGATTTTGTAGGTTGTTGATCGACTTATAGCAAGCATCATTGGTTAGTCTTCAAGTAGTTTATTCCACTTATATTCATACTATGACTAAAAAGTTATTCAGTCTAAAAACATTAAGAATATTAAACTTATAGGAATAATTATATTTTGAAATGCAAATTAGCTCTTAACAGGCGAAGATATTTTAGTTTTAAACTTTTTCCCAATGTGGATGTGATTAAAGTGAAATTTCCTATATTTTTTTAATAATATGAATTCAACGTGTTCACAAAATTTTTTTTGGTAGTATTATCTAATAATCAATGGACGCAATTTCTTCTCCCCCCTTAAAGAAAAGTTCCTGAATAGGCTTAATCCATCCCTGCTGTTGATTGATTCATATAATACATTTCAAGCATATGTGACGCCTAGGGTTGACGAGGGTGGGGAGTGATCGCTGGTGCAGAGAAAAAGCATGGACAAGGAGCAGCTCCTTGTAGGCTTCTAGGTGAAGAGACACATGAATGAACCAAGACTATACAATTAAGGGATTTTGAGACTATGCAGGCATGAGACTATACAGTTGAAGAGAGCTTAAAAAGATTTAATATGTACTACCTATACGAATAATGTGCACCTTCCTTTTTGGGAGCCTATTTCATAAGTACTTAATAGTTAAGCATGCTTAGCCTGAGGTAATTTTGGGATGGGTGACCTCCTGAGAAGTTTTTCCAGGGAGTATGTGAGTGAGGACAAAGCATGCTATATAGACCCGTGTTGGCTTGTGGGGGTAGTTGTCAATCCGGAAAAGCAACCTGGTCATTACAATATCAATCAAGAATGAAGTTAGTATATTCTTACTCAATCTTTGAATTCTAGTTTTTTTTTTCAAGAATTATTATTGTTATTTTTTTCTTTGGAGGTTGTCACGACCCGCCCTTTGGCATATGATCGGCACAACAACGATACTTCCCATCACTGTAAGCTTAACCCACCCCTGATAAACCCTATAGATTTCATATTTCAACGTGGATGTTTCTATATGTTAAGGTGAATAAATTACTTAAGAACTTAATGTTGTTTTATGTATATAAAACATTAATTATTTACGAAATAACGAAGCATCATAACATACTTTGAGTTCAATCTTCCAATTTGTTCAAATGAGGAAAATTTAATCAAAATCAAATAAACAGAATTTAAATTAATCAAGTGCTACCCAGAATCCATCCTAAGTGTCCTACACAACTACAGAGTGAACCTAGGACAACAACTAGAAGCTCACAACTCAAACCCTGCTACTCCTCGGGTGGGTGCTCCTTGACAACCAGATTTAGAGGAAAAAAATGAAACCAAGAGTGTGAGTTATAGAACTCTATGAATGGTAAAACTATACAGTAACACAACTCAAATAATCAAATATTTTATAAAGTGCCCATCGGGCTTTAATCTTAAAACAAAATCAGAAGTTCAGAAAGCATACCAGATATACAATATTTGTAACTTATCAAACAGTGATGCGTGTCAGCAACAAGGCACTCATTAAGAGTCAGAGCTCATCTGGGCCACTTCTTGCCATGACATCATCGAATCATCCAACTAGAGGTATGTGTCAGTGGCAAGGCACCTAACGAGAGTCACAGCTCACAAAGACCACTCCCTGCTATGACACAATCTTACCTCATTTGTGAAGGCGCCTATTGGGAGTCATAGCTCACCCGAGCCACCTCCCTGACCTCGCCATGAGGGCTGCCTCCGTTCACTCATCGGTCAAGGTGCCCATCGAGAGCTAAAGCTCACTCAGGCCACCTCCTTGACCTTGTCATGAGGGGTGGTTCACGCTACTACAATGCCAAATCATCCAGAATTGAATTTGTGACAATTTTATGGTATAATGGTCCCTAGGTTGTATTTGCTCGAGAAGCCTCACTTCTAATCACTAATTAGTTGTTCTAAACACCCAAACACTAATTAAAAGCACATAAACAGGGAGGGGGTTTATTGGTAGTAACAGCAAAAACAACAACAGAAACTTAAAATAGTAGCAAACTAGTAACTAATCAGCAGCAGAATGAAAATGATAGAGTATTGACAGTAAAGAGACTATGTAACCAGTCACTAGGATTTATGGGAGTGTAACTATCATTATTTAACTCATTGATTCAGTTTTGTTCTCATTTCACCATTTGGTTCTTTATGAAAATGATTCTAGAGTAACTTCTAGAATTTAATGCTTCTAACTATAGTAAAAAATAACTTCACTAACTATAACTAGATGCATTTCAAAAGAAAACCTCAACCAAATCAAGTTAAACATCATCTAACTAGTCATTTTGTTTCACTCACTTTTCTAATCAGCCAAGCAAGGTTATATCTCAAATATAAATCAGTTTATGTTCCTTCAAGTTCAATCAAAATCTAGTAGCAACATAAACATAAAAATGGAACAGAAACGAAATGAGATGAAATAGAGAATAAAAACACTTATCTTGCACTTTCAGTTCAAGCTACAACATCCCAAGGTCTTAGTGACTGATTACCATGGAGATTTAGCCCTCCGTGAGAGCAAAATAACAAAACAGAAGAAGGAAAACAAAGGGGAATGAGGTCTGCAAAAACTCTAAGTTACAGCATATGAAAATTGTATTTCTGTGTTACAAAACTAATGCCCTAAATGCCATGGAATATTCTACCCTAGATGCTCAGTTGACTTTCAAAAGGAGAGCTGAGGTGTGGCTGTTTCCTTTCTCCAGAAGGGCTGGTCAAAGAAAGCAGCAGCAAGCATGAAAAAGGTGTAGCAGAAGGGCTCTTTTGCCATACAGAAAGCTGATATGCTATTTTTAGCAAAGTCTAGGAAAGAGGTAAGCAAAGGCTGGACTGCATACAGAAGGTGATCTGGATTGAGGGCCCCACATGTCTCTATATCAACAAAAATGCAGAAACAAGTCCCAGTCAGTATCCTACTCATCAGAAGAGTGCCACATCAGCAAGAATGTCCACCTCAGCGCCACATCATCAGAAAATCTCCAAATTTAATTTTTGCAAAGCACACAAATGGATTAAATTGAGTCTTTAATAATTTAAGTCCTAAAATATGAAAATAATTAATTTTCCATCCAAAATTAATTTAAACCCAATAAATCACAAAGTGTAATAAAATTAGAGAATTCCCATAAATGAAAATGCAAATAAACTAAGATAGGGGTTAAAATGTACATAAAAATGCTAGATATCAAGGGGGTGTACCATCCAGCACCAACCAATATCTATACAACAATATATGCATGGCCATCTAATGACAACACATCCACAATATCATCAAGCAAGAGTAATGTACAACATCCAAATTTATCGAATAAATAAATAGAACATAAAATGCTCCCAATCTCAACTAGAGGTGAATTAATAATTATAGCCTGTTTATAATAACAATTTTATTATGATAAATTAATAATTATAGCTGAATCATAATAACAACCTTATTATGATAAATTAATAATTATAGCTAGATCATAATAACAATTTTATTATGATAATAGCCTCTAATCCATTTGTCATGCCTAGTTTGTTTTCATGGTTTTATTTTCGAAGCTCGATGCCTTTGTACTACCAATTATGGGAGACTACCCTACGTAATATTTGACACTACAATCAAGTTAAAGTACCTTCATTCCACTCACCTAAATTCCAATAACGTCTTCGCATCACTCGAGCATTAACTGGATGTGTGGATGTGGGTATGGGACTACAATTTGTTGTCATTACATAAAGAGGATAATATTAATATCATTGTTTGATTTAAACTTATGAATTTCGAAAAGTAAAAAAATAGTCCATATGATTTTTTAGAAATCTCATGAACATAACTTTTCACGAAGTTTTTCCTTCTTGGAGATGTTTCTTGAAGTTAACTTGTGGGAGCAAAGTGTATAGGTTAGTGTCCTTGTGAGGGATGTGGCGACTAGGGCTCAAGTGAGACTAGGGTTTGTAGAGGAAAGAGAGACACTAGGGATTTAGTGTAAGAATTAGCCATGTGGTGTGTAGAGTTTTGAGTGTGTACTAATATTCAAGTATCGTAGGAGCTTGCTTGCATGCCTAGGGAAGTGCCGTCTAGTGGTTTAGGCTAGGTCTTCTCCTATTGTTTTCATTTGCATACTATTTCAATTATCTTCTTCTTTTTATTTGTTTTGTTAATTAATTAACCTTTGTGTGACATGCTTATTTCCTTTGCTAATATATTTGTTTAATTTGTTTTGGTTGAATTAATTTTTTCCTACTTAATTTGTTTAATATATTTCAAAATTACTTTAAATTATGCTGAATTAACAAATACCTATATTTCCGTAACCCATAATGTATTTGGCCGAAAGATAAAGGATAACCATTACCTATATTTCAAATTCGCTAATTCGGCCAAACCACTAATATATTTGTTTAATCTTTGATTTGTTCTTTTTTTTTTCTAAATCTTTTCCAATAGCCATACCTAGCACTTACACGTCCAATGACTTATATTTAATTTAATCAATCCCTGCTTTGTTTTATTTAAAATATCCTTAAAATCTACTCATCTTTAAATTAATTTAATTTGTTCATTAACTCACTTATCTTTAGGAACTTTTATTTTGAATCTTGAGTCTACTTGATTTAAATTTGAATTGTCTTGTATCTATTTATCTTTATTTAATCTTTGTTATTCTATTAATAGTCTTACTTATTTATTTAAATAGCACATGCCAAAAATTTAGGAAGTGTGCATTATCTTTTTTTTTTAATTAATATCTTAAATCATTGTTCTATTAATATTAGTTTTTATGTTATAATATTATTTTACTTAATTTAAATTAGGCTTCGTGCCTAACCTATACTTTTCTTTATTTATTATTTTTATTATTTAATTCTACTTAAATTATATTTATCTAAGAGTTTTTTTTAATTTTTTTCCTATATTTAATTTTCTTGAATTTTAAACCTTTAATTTAACCTTTAAAGCCTCACATTATTTTTGCTAAATTAATCCTTACCTAGTGGTCCTATTTTGAGTAATTTTACTCAACCCCTAACTAAGTTTTATTTTTTATTTTAGTCCCTCACTTTTATTTTTTGTTTTAGTCCCTCATTAGCCCGAATCACATTTCTCATATAGGATAAACATCACATTATATAGCATTAATCATACCACACAATTCATGCAAAAATGAATGAGTAACACATGCTTTTAACTAGCATACAAAGACGAGATGATGTAAACCGCCTAGGCATACATAATAAAATTGACAACAACAACAACAACAACAACAACAACAACAACAACAACAACAACAACATAGCCTTATCCCACTAAGTGGGGTTGGCTACATGGATTGCACGACGCCATTGAGCTCTATCAATGACCAACTCTTTAGATATCCTATTTACTAAAAGGTCCCGTTCAATAATTTCTCTAAGTGTCCTTTTTGGTCTTCTTCGACCTTTTTTCATAGGGCTCCAAACCATCTGTTCAACTCTCCTAACTGGCGCTTCCAACGGTCTTCTTTGCACATGCCCAAACCATCTTAAACGGTTTTTAACCATTTTTTCCTCAATAGGTGCCACCCCAACTCTTCCTTGTATATGATCATTACGGATCCTATCTCTTCTTGTATGACCACACATCCAACGCAACATCCTCATCTCCGCCACTCCAATTTTATGTTCTTGTTATCCTTTCATTGCCCAACATTCACTCCCATATAAAATCACTGGTCTTATAGTAGTACGATAAAACTTTCCTTTGAGTTTATCAGGTACTTTTCGATCACAAACAACCCCTGATGCCATTCTCCACTTCAACCACCCAGCTTGTATCCTATGTTCCACATCTCTAATAATTTCGCCGTTATCTTGTATAATTGATCCCAAATACCTAAACTTTGACACTTGTGATACGACCTGATCACCAAGTTTAACCTCCATCTCGTTCCTAGCTTGTCGCTTGTTAAACTTACAATGCATATATTCGGTCTTACTCCTGCTCAGACGAAAACCTTTCGATTCCAAAGTAGCTCTCCATAACTCAAGTTTAGAATTAATCTCTTCCCTTGTCTCTGCTATGAGAACAACGTCATCTACAAAAAGCATGCACTTAGGGATTTCTTCTTGGATGTGTTTCGTCAGAACATTTAAAACCAAGTCAAACAAATAAGGGCTTAAGGATGATCCCTGATGTAGGCCAATTTTAATAGGAAAGTCTCTAGTCTCCCCTCCAGACGTTCTCACACTAGTCGTAGCCCCCTCGTACATATCTTTTATGGCTCTAATATACTCAACCCGTACACCTTTCTGTTCCAAGGCTTTCCACAGCACCTCTCTTGGTACTCGATCATAGGCTTTTTCCAAGTCAATAAATGCTATATGATGGTCTTTTGTTTACTCCGATACCTTTCCATCAACCCCCTTAGAAGATATATAGCTTCTATAGTAGACCGTCCTGGCATGAATCCAAATTGATTTTTAGAAATACTCGTCTCGATTCTTAACCTACGTTCAATCACTCTTTCCCATAATTTTAAAGTGCGACTCATAAGCTTAATCCCACGATAGTTTGCGCAATTCTGAATGTCTCCTTTGTTTTTGTAAATAGGCACTAAAGTGCTTCTTCTCGATTCCTCAGGCATTTTCTTAGACCTTAAAATCTCATTAAAGAGTTTAGTTAGCCAGATAGTACCATCATCTCCTAAACACTTCCAAACTTCAATAGAAATACCATCGGGACCAACAGCTTTACCATTATCCATTTTTCTAAGAGCTTCCTTGACCTCATCAACCTTGATCTTGTGATAATATGCCAAATTTTGTTCTCTCTCCAAGGTTGTTAGATCTTCCATATCACAAGTCGACTCCATTCCGTCATTAAAGAGCTTATGAAAATAACCCTGCCATCTATTTTTAATATCTCTGTCTGTAACCAGAACTTTTCCTTCTTCATCCTTAACACATCTTACTTGATCCAAATCTCTAGATTTCCTCTCTCTAGCCTTTGCAATCTTGTAAATCTTTTGTTCCCCTTTTTTCGTTCCTAAATCCTTGTAAAACTATTCAAACGCTTTAGATCGTGCTTCACTTACTACTTTTTTTGTCTCCTTATTAGCCTTCCGATACCTTTCTCAATTTTCTGAGTTATTGCACAGATGGATAGCTTTAAAGCATTCTCTTTTAAATTTGATCTTTTCTTGAACAGCCTCATTCCACCACCATGATTCTTTATCTCTTTGTCCAAAACCTTTTGATTCTCCTAAAAATGTTTTAGCTACTTTTCTAACCTTCTTGGCCATCTCCTCCCACATGGTGTTAGCATCTTCTCGTAACTCCCAAGATCCTTCCTCCAACAATCTTCTCTTGAAAGTCTGTTGATTCTCCCCCTTTAGCTGCCACCACTTGATCCTAGGGTTCATCGCCTGACGATGCTTTTGTTTTTGACCCTTAAATAACCACGTCAAGGACCAAAACCCTATGTTGAGTTGCCACGGGTTCTCCAGGAATAACTTTACAATTTTGACAGATTTTTCTATCTGGATTCCTTACCAGAAAGAAGTCAATCTGTGACCTTGAAGCTCCACTTTTGTATGTGATTAAATGTTCCTCTCACTTCTTGAAGCAGGTATTGACAACCTTGAAATTATAAGCCATTGAGAAATCCAATATAGACTATCCTTCCTCGTTAAGCTCCCTAAAACCAAAGCCACCATGGACAAGAAAAATTTTAACAAAGGGTATCACAGGGACAAAGGAAGAGAGGGAGACAAGAAGGATATATATCATTTTGAAGACATGCTCAGATCTTATACCCATGACAAAAGATCTCCATAAAAAACTGATGCATCTTGCACCAGAGAAAAGAAATCCTACAATTACAAGAAAAGCCCACAAGTCATAAATTGCCATGAACTCAATAAACAATGTTAAACTATTTAGATAAGTAAGATTCAAATAGTATCAGTTGGAACAACCAAAACTTGGGTAATTGATTCACAAGTATCTAAGGCATTGAGATTCAACGCATATAGGGATGATGATTGAATGAGATAATGTAGTATAAACAAACCTCTCTTGACAAGTATATGGGAAACTAAACCTCCCACTATAGAGGTGCTTTGAGGGAAAAAAAAGATGGAATAAATAAGACATGCCTAAGTCTAGGGAATTTGATGTCCAGTTGTGAAAGGGAAGCTACACTCTGAAAGGCTTTAAAATAACTGTATGACCCCTTCAACTAAAGTTAGGCCGGACAGGAAAACCAATCAAAAGAGAAAACAAAGTAGCACTAATATAAGTATTTTAGACAACGAAGTAAATATGTACACTTTAACATTAAATTTCAAAACATCAGCATTCAACAAACTACCTTACAAAGATGCTACAAAAGGCTAATAATAGAAAACCAAGAATCATCAAACAAGGTTGTCCTTGTTTCATCGGTAGTTGTAAACTCAACAAGTATACTAGTCATTTAAGTAATAAAGTGTGAGTAAGATATCGTCCAATGGGGATTGATGTGCCAATTATTCAAGAAACTAAGTCAAATACTATTTAGATTACACATTAAATTGAATGTAGCTCTATTTTTGGAACCAAAATTCAAGTTTACATTGGAAAAAAATAATATAGTGCAACAACACAACAAAAATAACAAAAATTTATCAATGACAAAAAGCTCAAGACTGCTAATCCCCCTTGTCTATCATAAGATTCACTACTTGTCTCACTCTTGCTGTCACTGGCAAAACATATAAATCTAAGGTGCTTAATTACTTAGATGAATTTTTTCAAACTACAACTAAGTTAAACCTAAGTAACCATAATTCCTTATATACAAGTTGGTTCAATTAACAATCAAACCTTAACTTGATTATGTGAGGCTAGCAATTATATTCATATATTGTTAACTAAACAATCCTTTTTATTGCCTAAGGTTCATGACTCACACTATTCATTCACTGGTCAAATTCTTACCTCATTTTACCAAGTTTGACAAAAAGCACAAAACAATCCATTAATTGACCAGATCAATGGAAAGCATTGAGATTAGAATGAATACACATGTATTATGAAACAATGTTCATAAGATGGAGAGAGAAATTGAATCTTATTCCAGACTAGGATTCATAGCAATCCTAAATAAAGGATTTAGCTACTTGTGACAGTAAAAAAATAGAAAACGGTAAAAGATAAAGAAAGATCCATTAATCCGAGATGGGAATGATGATAGAAGGTGTCAACTGGTTGTAAGCGCAGGTCCCTTTAGTTTTTGATCCAAAGACAATGCTCTCTAGTGTTCCAAAACTCAGAATCCCAAAAAAAAATTTCCAAAAAGCCATGTAATAGTAGCTTAATGCATTGCTAAAGCAACGCGATGCACCGCTGTAGTGGTGGCAAACAAACTGAGAAGCTGAATGTTGAGCCTTCATCGCTATAGTAGCCACATCTCACTGCTATAGCAGTGACGAACAAAATACAATTTTTGGAAAAAGCCTTTGGGTGCTGCAATATTGCGCTGTGCTCAATAGCAGGGGAGGCAGAGTGGGCTTTCTGAATTAGTCGTTGTAGCGACATGTTCCATCGCTTAAGCGGTGGCTGGTAGAAAGGAGCATCAGGTTCTGGACTCTACTGCTTTAGTGGTACATTTTACCACTTTAGTGCTAGTAGACATAAAGGTTTCTAAGAGACATTATTTGCCACTTCAGTGCTGAAATTCTCACTACTTCAACAGTACATTGTAGAATCATTCGTCCAACTATGTGATTTATTGTTGTAGCATGAAAATATTCATTGTTTTAGCTGTGGCACTCTGCACAATTTATCCTCTCTCAGTAAGTAATTAGACTCTGATACAGCCTCCATCTTTGCTATATTTCATCCATCTATGCTCCATCCTGCAAAACCACTATAAAACACTAATTACTAGCAAAATGTGGAACTCAAACACTAGAATTTAGAAAGAACCATAGAATCAAAGACTTAGCACAAACAAAAAGAGTTTTACTAAGAAAATAACACTCAAGCAAGTTGGAAGCCATGAATTTAACTTGAAATGCATCCTAATTTAGCCTAAACACCTACCAAACCTGAGATTTTTCTTGTCCTTAAGTAAGACAACTCCAATATATATGCAAATTCCTTCACCAGATGTTAAAGAGATTAAAGTTGAGCAAGAGAAATTCACCATGGCACCAAAACCAAGAATAATCCCATAAACCCACATCAGGAAAGCTTTCTTAACAAAGAAGTAACTAAACATGTAATAATAATAAGAAGAAGGTTTAAATAAACTCTAGCCTAACAATTTGCCAATCTTTTTCATCCCTAAGTATTTTGCAATAACTTGAATTAAAATATCACAATTGATTATTTTTGTTCTCAAGGGCTTAGCTCTAACCAGACAATTTAAGTTAGCTGAAAAAGTTATTATAAACACAAGATATAGCCGGTAAGAATTGGAAAAGGGAGAGAAAGAGGGAGAGAGAGAGATTCTTACCTGTCCCTAAAGATGATAGTGTTTTTTTTTGGGATTCTTACTTGTTCCTAGAGACTACGACATTTCAGGATTGGAAAAGAGAAAAATGGCAGGATGCGGTAAGAAAGGAAGGAAGGAAGGGGATCGAGGTATGGGTGAAGCAGTGGGAGGCAAAGGAAGGTGTCATACCCCAAATCTAGGTACGTGATAGGCACAGAAGGTAAGCTTTGCCTTACCGCTGTAAGCTTGATAGACCGTACCCCCAACATAGGCATTCAAATATTTCTTCTGTTCTACCAATATATATATTTAAACATGCTTAAGTAAGTATCAAATTAAGCTAATAAAGAAATTAACAATTCATTTCTCTTTTAGAAAGAGATTTTATAGTCATCACACATGAGGGTTCAAATTCTTCGACACGCAACATGCATTCTTAAAGTACCAAACATACATTGCTATACACCATTCCCTTTCAGATCTTACCTGATTATAGAGTTTCCTAGAGTACATACGACTAGAAGAATATAAAATATCATACGCCGAACAATGGAAGGTGTCCTCTATATACAAGTCGTTGGTCAAACAAATCTTTGGTCCATGAAGCTGTGGGGAGTGTGAATCCGGTCCACTGACTCACTGAGAAACTCTACTCTACTAAAATCACACACGAAAATGTATATGTACATATATATATATATACATGTAGTTGTATATAATTAATCCAGCAAGAAACTACATAAGTCCAAGTATATGGGCACATATATAGTAATCCAAACCATATATGCCTTAAGAATCATTTTATACGTACCATGGACATATAAATATTTGTGTGTGAGGGCATTAGAAAACAACATTCAAAATACACCCAAATTCATCCTCAACATTATATTATTATCATTCACAATTATTACATGTACATAACAATGGTATATCACAGGACAATAAGCAGTCATGCACACAAGTCCCAATCATGGGTTTCACACATTTCATATTTTCCTGCCACCTTATCTTCTACATTTTGCTCGAAGGCTAATTATCTAGCCTACAATAGCACATAATATCACCATGCCAATGGACATATATGTCTGAGCCCTTTATATGCTCTTTTTGTACATATCATACCATATGACCCTTTTGGACACCTAGTCTTCCCTATGCTCCACTTGACCGATAGACCAATAGATTACTATGAGAAGGGTGACAAATTATGGCGGTCATTTTTCGGTAGTCATACTAACCACCAGTAGTTGTTTACAATTATCAATGGTTTTTTTGTAATTACTGATAGGTTGAAGTCGTGGTAATTGCAATTAAAAATCCCTAGCCCCTTTTTTCATTTCGCACCCAACAAAAGCTTCTCTTTCTCCATTTTTTTTCAATCTCTCCCTTTATTTCTCTGAAAAGCTGAAACATACCATTGCCAGTTCCCTTTCTATATCTTGCAGAAGCAGTCGACACCGTCTCTAGGTATGTCGGGCTACATTCCCTTTTCCTTTTCAAATCTCTCTTCTTTCCATTTTTAAAATCTTGCTATTGATTTTGTCTTCATTTTCCTTCAGTTTTGCTAAATATATGAAATGGTTTTTAGGGTTTAGTTGCTCTGTTTAATATGGTTTTGTGATGCTGTTGCCTAAGAATGTGTTAAAAATTCAAAGAGCTATATGTAGAATTTTTCTTTTTACCCCAATTTCTTAATCCCTAATTTCTCCTCTGTGCATCTTTAAGCTAAATTCTCGTGCAGCAATTACCGTTGATCTAAGCCCACAGTGAGCACCATTGTCCACCTGAGGCAGAGAAGAACATGACAATCTCTTCTTAAAGAACCCGTTGTCTACTTGCAATAAGTTAGCTACTTACCCATCTTTGCTCTCTCTCTCTCTCATTCTTTTTTTTTTTAATTTTAATTGCAGACAATTGTACGATATTTCCGAATGAGTTCTGAGGAAACAATGAACGTGAGTAAGATATTGGGAACTCATTTATTTTAGTTTGCTTTGAACTGATGAGTGATAACTTCTTGGATTTAGTATGCCTACATCCCCTATGATTTATTTTCCTTATAGTACGGACTTTGAAGATATACAGAAGGAAAGAATGGGCTTCTAGATGGTGTCGATTTACCAAATAAAAAACTGAAAAATATTGTAGGCTCAAAGCAAAGAAGCAAGTTGGATATTCTTTATACATGTCTTGAAACTTGTATTTAAGAACTGTATTCATTCATATGTGCTATGAAAGAGAGACAAGCTTTAATTCACCAGTATTTCTAAAGCTTTCTGCTCATGTCTTTTGTTATTTGGACAACTATTTGGCTGCATGTGACTTCCAAACTTTGCTAACTACGTGGAATGAACAAATCTTTTTGTACAATTCTTTTAATCCATTTTAAATTTGTAATAAGGATGCAACAAAATTCACCATTTTGTTGATTTTGACCTTCTTTTTATTGAAAAATTCATCGGCTATTAGAAGATAAATGTTACAAATTATAGGAAGTGTTAGATGACTAAATATAGTCTTTGAAGGTTATCTCTTATTTTTTTATCTATAGGTCAGAAGTTTATAGTTTAGTATAAATATAAGAGGAGAGAGAGTTGCCACTGTGTATGCAAGCATGCAAATGATTAAGCCTTCCTATTCACCATGTCTATGTTTTAAACTTTTGATCATAAATTTCAACATTTTCATTGAATGGTTGTTGAACGTTTGCTATTATATATATGTGTGTGTATATATATGCACCTCTTGCTTACACCTTATTTAACTATATATAGGTAGCAGAAGAACTATATAAGCTGGTTTCTTCAGTTATCCTCGTACAAAAACATATAGCTTTTCTTCAAGGATTAATTTGTATGTGAGTAACTATTGTCCCCTATCTAAGCATGTATAACTATTGCAGACTTTGTTTCTAGTAGTATATAATATATATGCCTAATAAAATATAAACTTTAAGCTTTTCACCTGAATGAGTAACTAGTACTTGTCAGTTGACTGGTTTAACTGACTCTTCTTGTCTACCAGTTTATGGCTAGTTTCTTAGTCAATTTAATCTGTGGTAGCAATCTTGCAAACTTTTCTTGGTGATCAGTCACTCCTTCTTCTTTCTTTAGATTCTTTAATTCTACCATGTAATCCACATGCATTACTTCTCAAAAGCTACTTCCCAAGCAATCTTTGCATTTCAGCCAATTTCTCTTTGAATTATTCCCTGTCTGACTGTGAGATTAAATGATTATTTGAAAACATATAATATCATTTTATAATTGTCTCATATATTAGGATTGCATGGTTTCTTGATTTCTTCTTTGGGGACTCAGGATTTGTAGGATGATTACTATTGGGGCAAAGTCAATTTTTTTTTCTTCTGCTTTGGTGATCTATGTGAATTTTAGAAATGATTTTAGTTAGTTTCCCTTGCACTACATTTAGGTGTATGCAAATAATTTGTGAGAATTTTTAACTAGAACATGTTGGAACATCATTCTCAAATTTGGGATATCCTCTATAGTTCTTTAATTTAGTACTATGGGGACTAATCTATATACAACACTTGAGATTCGTTGCACAAAAATTGTGTAATTTGTTACTTTTGTTATTACCCTTGTAAATTTTATTCTATATTGCTTGTCTTACAAGTTTCTGAGTTAGTATCCTTCTGCAACTCCTGCCATTTTATTCTTAAAAAAATTGAGTATTTAAATTTAGTCTTACTTTTATTTTTTATTTTTTTACACTATCACACCTACTTTCAGTATTTAGATCTTCCTAAACATTGGTAAATCTTTATTAATATATTTATTTTCTAACTTAACGTTATATAAAATATTTTTTTCAGGGAGATGTACATCCATCGTCATCATCGAGCTATGCTCCTCTTTCAGATGCTCAAAGAAATATATTCAGCTTTATGTTAGCCAGGACTTTTGCTAGTGACATTTTATATAAAATATATTCAACTTGTATAATTTGAATAATATGTACGACTTTTTTGGTCACGTTATGTTAGTTACATAAAATATATATGACATTTATTTCAGTAATTATAATATTTGCACTTTTTACTTATGATTGTGATAATTTAAATAACTATATTAACGATGTTATATTTAGCGCGGTGTGGGCAGATAGCGATAGTCACACTTTTGAAAAAATTTGTTTTCAAAAAACTGCCATGGAACACAACAGAAATCGTCACGAAATGTGTCTTGACGGTTGTATCGACGGTGGAAAAAAACCACCGGCATGCATGCATTGTTAGCACTTTTTTAATCGCCATGTGTTGCATTTCCTAGCAGAAAAACCTGCTGCTAAATGCAAAAAAAAAAATCATCGAAAAATGCCTTATTATTATTATTATTATTATTATTATTATTATTATTATTATTATTATTATTATTATTATTATTTGTAGTGGATCCCAAGCAACTCTATGACCATATTGATAACATGCTTTTTCCATTTATTTTAGTCCCTATTTTAGTCCTTTTTGCCTCTTTAATTTTGTCAATTCTCTAATTTTATTATGTTTTGGAATTTATTAGGTATAAACTATTTATGGATTGAATGTGTCTCAATTTTATATTTTTAGAACTTGAATGGTAAAATGCTCAATTTAATTCCTACAAATTTTAATTTTGGAGAGAAAAGTGCTGACATGGACAAAGATGCTGATTTGGATGCTAATGTGGCACTTTTTAGGTGATGCAGATGCTGACTAGGTTGTGCTGGATGTGGGGCTCATTTGAACTCTTATTCAATGCCATGTAGTCAGAATTTATGGGCAGAAATATTAATTTTCGTAGGTCAGAAAAGCATGGCTGAAATATTAATTATGCACCTCCATTTTCCATGTTTTCTGCCATACTTTTCTGCTGCTATTCTGCTGCTGTTTGCCATGCTGTTCTGCTGCTGTTTGCTGTCTTTCTACTGCTGTTTTGCTGTCAAAGTGCTGCCACATCATGGAAGAAGCATCCAAGGAGGCATCTAGGGCAGAATATTCCTTTAGGCATGTGTTAGATCAGTTTTATATGTGCAAAACCGAAATTTATTGAGGAAGCTAAGTCATTTTTCTGATGGGAAGTCCTAGCACCATTTTTCTGCCTTCCTAGAGCAGCAGTGGCTGGGAGCAACATAGAGGCAACTCTCTAGCTTGGTTTGAGGGAAAGGAAGCCTTCCCACTTGGGAATGGCTCTCCTTCTCCCATTTTCTTTCCTTTTCTTGCATTTTCCTTCATAGTTTCTTAGATTTCTGCTGTATTTTCTGTTTTCTGTCATGTTCTTATTCTCTTCCATGTAATTTTCTGATGTTTAAAGATTGATGTAGTTTGGTTCTATGATGTTTTATTGCTGAACAATTTCGATTTTAATGCACTTTCGTTTAATGGAATGGATTTTATCTTTGTAATTTCCACCATAAATTAGATTATCTAGATATAGATAGTTTTATTTATGTGGCTTGAATAATTTTCTTGAGCTTCATAACTTAATTGAATGGTTGATCTAAGATTTTAGTCAATTATTTTGATTAAGTTAGATTGTAATTTCAAAGTTTTTGGATTCAATCATATTTTAGAAAATTGGCCAACATTGAATGGATTGTAATTTAATTGAATTGTTCTTCAATGATTCAAAGATTAATTTGTCTATGAATTAATCGGATTAGACCAACGAAATCAATCTCATTTTCTTGTGTAGTCGGTCATTTGATGAAATGGAAATTGTACTTTAATTCATTTGGACCAATGAGTATTTTCTTGGCCAAAGTTCTATTTTATTTATTGTCCTATGAAGCTTGTTATTTATACATGCATGCGATTGCTATGTATTTGTAATGAGTAGGACAAGAGATAACATGTCATATGCGATTGCGGGGCATTGATGTGATTAGGACTTGATCGGATTATATTTGAGTTATAGATTAGTGAAGATCTTCCTAACTATAATTTTAATATAATTCAGTCTTAGAAGACTTTCTAAGAATTTTAGATTGAAAATTACATAATAGAATTAGCCAAGAATATTCAAAGGAAAGGATGATGATGTACAATTCCATGAAATTTGTGACCAGTCCACATCTTTTCTCTGTTTTGTTTTCTATTTAGTTATTTAAATTTCAGTTATTTATATTGTGTTGTTTCAATCATCACCCCCCTTTTTTGTGTAATTTCTGAAATTTCCTTCATAAGTCTTAATAGCATTTCACTTAGCCTAATTGAATTTTATTTGATACCTCAATCTCTGTGGGACGATACTCTACTTATCACTTTATTACTTGTTGCGACCCAGTATACTTGCTGGAATTTTATATGTGCTATAAATTATACGCACCACATATAAGCATGGAATCCCTCTTTATCCTCCACTCTTACTTATGGTGTCATAAGACCAAGGACAACAAAAGCCAAGCTTTCCCTATGCACCAAATGACATCCGCCACTCATAAATGGCCTTGTGGAATCATCATATTCATCTTATAACATAAGCATAATCACATACAATTTAGCATTCAATATCAATAATAATAAATCACATTTATCCAAAATTTACAATTTTGCCAAATCATGTCATCACCCCGTAGGTATGGTCTCATGATTCCACGTATTATTCATATGTCCACAACTTAGTCATATCATTGGGATGTCCTTATAATATCACACACAATAATAAATCCATGACATTCATTAACAAGCCTCAAGCAATAACAACAATTTACCATTTCATGTAGGTATATGTATCCATGCAACACAACATCTAATTATCACAAGTACAAGCAATGACAACTAAGAATTAATGACAACAAATCATAGTTTCACATATCAAATGATTTATTAATTAATAAGTCATTCCACTTTATTTACATATATGAGCATGCATGTGTATAGATAATACTATCCATAATTTGCGTAGGGTCATCACATTTACTTACCTTCTAGTCTAGATCATATATATATATACTACTAAATTTAGATAATAAAATCATGCAAGGTAGGTTCAAGTCCCTCACCTCAATTCCCAAGAAAACTTCTTTAAATCCGTGTAACTTGCAAGAAGGGGTTGTTGGAGGGATTTAAACTGAGTCCTAAGAAGGAGAGAAGACAAGTGAGAAGACAGAAGAAAATTGCAGGAAAGATAATTTTTCCACACTCTTCTCTATTTAATAGCTCCTAACCCAAGTCTAAGCTCATCATAAGCATATACCATACAGCAAAAAGAGCCATCAGAAAAACTTCGCATTTTGACAAACCTTATCATTACACATTAGTAATATTTCAATCATAATCAGACTACACAATTTCTTAAAAAGCTTACAACTCATACTCATTCCCAACATATTTTCTATCCTAACCTGTGGCATATTTAGACTAGGAAATTCAAAAAATAAATTCTTAAATTTCTTGTTAGAATTTGCTTAGATTTCAACCCATAAACAACCCCAAACAGTAGCGATTGATTTCCCAAAGAAAATCCCAAAATTGTCTTTTGCCTTTCTAAATCAGAAGTGAATAATTCCTCACCCAAACCAAAATACATGCTCAAAGCTAAGTTGTTTAGCAGAACTAGTTAGAAATTGAAGGAGTTTTGATTCAAATTGTAGGTGTGAAGATGGGACAACATAGTATGCTTACGGGGAACAAATAAGGTGGAAGAAAAAGAAGAAATGGAGGGGAAGAAGGGCTATTTACGGCAACAAAATGTGGTAGCTATTTGGAGGTCCAGCCGTGGGCGAAACTTTAGTGAGAGTGACAGTCACGATGGTCAGGGATAGTGACATGCAATAACCCACGTTCATCACTGTCCTTCCCTCAGTCAGACCCACGCACATAAAGAAAAATATGAAGATTTTAAAATGAAATGAGCTTTATTCGTGCTTACCTATTGCTGGGCAATTTTGCAACCGTGAGCCACCCCTCCAATGGCCTGGATGATGAAGATTGATATGAGTAATCACTTTCAAAGCAAGAATTCGTAGATTAAATGCAATAGAGAAAAGGTCCACAGAGAGAAATAAGAGCAAGAGGGAGAAACTTAGGAAGAATTCTTATTACAAAAAGTAAGAAAGATTACAGCAAGAACATAGAGAGGGAAAGAATACAGTTGAAGACGAGAAGCAAAACGACGATGTTACAATTAGCATAAGCCAACACCTATATATAGTTAACGAAATTCAACTGTCAATTTGTTATAAGGAAATGACATAATAGCCCCCACTAATAGACGTGAAAAGACTATACTACCCTGCTGACTAATTATAATCGTAACAGTGCCCCCTTAACTTCACCCTTGACCTCAAGGGTGAACGCTTTCTACAAAACCTGGGAACTTTGATTGTTTGTCCGGCCATTCTTCCCATGAAGCTTCATCTATAGATTTTCCCTTCCACTGAACTAAAACCTCCGTACATGCTCACCCCTTTTTCTAAACCATTTTTCTATCAATCAAAGCTATGGGCTCATGAGTAACCCTTTCCACAGACTCATTTTTAGGGAGATGCACTAGTACCATGAAGGATTGATAACATGCTTTTTCCATTTATTTTAGTCCCTATTTTAGTCCTTTTTGCCTCTTTAATTTTGTCAATTCTCTAATTTTATTATGTTTTGGAATTTATTGGGTATAAACTATTTTTGGATTGAATGTGTCTCAATTTTATATTTTTATAACTTGAATTGTAAAATGCTCAATTTAATTCCTACAAATTTTAATTTTGGAGAGAAAAGTGCTGACATGGACAAAGATGCTGATTTGGATGCTAATGTGGCACTTTTTAGGTGATGCAGATGCTGACTAGGTTGTGCTGGATATGGCGCCCATTTGAACTCTTATTCAATGCCATGTAGTCAGAATTTTTGGGCAGAAATATTACTTTTTATAGGTCAGAAAAGTATGGCTGAAATATTAATTATGCACCTCCCTTTTCCATGTTTTCTGCCATATTTTTCTGTTGCTGTTTGCTGTCTTTTCTGCTGCTGTTTGCTATTTTTCTGCTGCTGTTTGCTGTCAAAGTGTTGCCACATCATGGAAGAAGCATCCAAGGAGGCATCTAGGGCAGAATATTCCTTTAGACATGTGTTAGATCAGTTTTATATTTGCAAAACCGAAATTTATTGAGTGAGCTAAGTCATTTTTCGGATGGGAAGTCCTAGCACCATTTTTTTGCCTTCCTAGAGCAGCAGTGGCTGGGAGCAACACAGAGGCAACTCTCAAGCTTGGTTTAAGGGAAAGGAAGCCTTCCCACTTGGGAATGGCTCTCCTTCTCCCATTTTCTTTCCTTTTCTTCCGTTTTCCTTCATAGTTTCTTAGATTTCTGCTGTATTTTCTGTTTTCTGTCATGTTCTTCTTCTATTCCATGTAATTTCTGAGTTTAAGGATTGATGTAGTTTGGTTCTATGATGTTTAATTGCTGAAGAATTTCGATTTTAATGCACTTTCGTTTAATGAAATGGATTTTACCGATTATTCTTCCTCTTGAATGCTGGATTAACCTTCAATGAGTTTGGGATTTTGATGTCTATGCTAGAGTTAGCTAGATATTGAGCTTGACCTTGTAATTTTCACCATAAATTAGATTATCTAGATATAGATAATTTTATTTATGTGGCTTGAATAATTTTCTTGAGCTTCATAACTTAATTGAATGGTTGATCTAAGATTTTAGTCAATTATTTTGGTTAAGTTAGATTGTAATTTCAAGGTTTTTGGATTCAATCATATTTTAGAAAATTGGCCAACATTGAATGGATTGTAATTTAATTGAATTGTTCCTCAATGATTCAGAGATTAATTTGTCTATGACTTAATCGGATTAGACCAACGAAATCAATCTCATTTTCTTGTGTAGTCGGTTATTTGATGAAATGGAAATTGTAGTTTAATTCATTTGGACCAATGAGTATTTTCTTGGCCAAAGTTCTATTTTATTTATTGTCCTATGAAGCTTGTTATTTATACATGTATGCGATTGCTATGTATTTGTAATGAGTAGGACAAGAGATAACATGTCATATTCGATTGCGAGGCATTGATGTGATTAGGACTTGATCGGATTGTATTTGAGTTATAGATTAGTGAAGATCTTCCTAACTATAATTTTAATATAATTCAGTCTTAGAAGATTTTCTGAGAAATTTAGATTGAAAATTACATAATAGAATTAACCAAGAATATTCAAAGGAAAGGATGATGATGTACAATTCCATGGAATTTGTGACCAGTTGCACATCTTTTGTCTATTTTGTTTTCTGTTTAGTTATTTAAATTTTAGTTATTTATATTGCGTTGTTTCAATCATCCCCCCTTTTTGTGTAATTTCTGAAATTTCCTTCATAAGTCTTAATAGCATTTCACTTAGCCTAATTGAATTTCATTTGATACCTCAATCTCTGTGGGACGATACTCTACTTATCACTTTATTACTTGTTGCGACCCAGTATACTTGCTGGAATATTTTATGTGCTATTAAATATATGCACCAAGGATCAGGGCATCTTTTCAACAATGAAACATGCAAGGTGGGATGTACACGAGACCCCACAGGTAACTTAAGTGTATAAGCTATTTTTTTGACCTTGGCCAACACCTCGTATGGCCCATAATACCGAGGAGACAACTTATCAAAGGCTCTGCTCTCCACATATTTATGTCTATAGGACTGAAGTTTCAACAACACCTTATCTCCTTCTTCAAACTCCCTTTTAGAGCGCCCCTTGTCAGCTTGTTGTTTCATACAATTCACAGCTCTTTGCAAGTTCATTTTTAATAGCTTCAGTATCTCTTCATGAGCAATAAAGCTTCGATCTATGTCCTTAATTTGTGAATCCTGTGGTAGGTAAGGTAAGTGCAAGAGAGGAGGCTATCTATAAACAACCTCAAACTATGTTGTGTTATGGATAAGTGAAATGATGTGTTGTACCACCACTCAGCCATGGCCAACCACTTACTTCAGCTCTGCGGGTTTTGCCAAACAAAAGCTCGCAAATAATTCTCTAAGCACTTATTAACCACCTCACTCTAACCATCACTATGTGGGTGATAAGCAGAAGTCAAATTCTGTTATATTCCTAATTGACCCAAAAATTCTCTCCAAAAGTAACTAATAAACAAAGGATCCCTGTTACTCACTGTGTTGGCTGGAGCTCCATGCAGTTTATAAATCTCGTCTATGGAAACTTGTGCCAAAACTGATTTAGTAACAAGATGTGACAGAACTAGGAAATGTGCATATTTACTCATACAATCTACCACCACCCATATTACATCTTTACTATTAGACTTCGACAATCCTTCCATAAAATCCATTGCCACACTATACCATACACCTTGAGGGATTGTTAGGGGTTGTAGTAAACTGGGACTGGCCACTATTTCAATTTTGAAGCTTGTACAAGAATCATAATTAAAAATGAATTCTTTGATATCTCTCTGCATGCCCTTCCAATAAAAAAATGGCTTTGCTTGTCTTTTCTATTGCTCATACTCTAAAATGTCCCCCTACTGTTGAAGTGTGAAGCCATTCCAAAATTATCTTCTTGTTCTGGAAAAAAGATCCTACCACCAGCTTCCCTTTCTGAGTCAATATCCCACTAGCCCATTTATACTTGGGATGATTTTCCTGATCCTGTTGTAGCTAAGATATTAATTCCTTCATCCTCAAATCTTCCTCCCATTCACATTTAATCAAGGCCCATAACTTAGTAGATATGCTAGAGGCTGCCATGAGAAGTAGCTTTCGATGTGAAGCTCTGGATAACGCATCTACAATTGAGTTCTCTTTTCCTTTCTTATATTGGATCTCATATGTCATTCCCATCAATTTGGTTAACCACCCAAACTGACTAAGTATTGGTAACTTTTGCTCCAGGAGGTACTTCAAGCTCCTTTGATCAGTCCTGATTACAAATGGTTGAATGGCTAGATAAGAATGCCATTTTTCCACCGTAAACATTAGTGCCGAAAGCTCTATGTCATATACTGACAACATTTGATTCTTAGGACATAATGCCTTTCTAATGTAGGCTATGGGATGAAGCTCCTGCATAAGAAGAACACCAATTCCATACTAGGATGCATTTGTCTCCACCACAAAAGGTTTGCTCAAGTTTGGAAGTGCTAGAATAGGGGCACTAGTTAATGCCTTCTTCAACTGAATAAAGGCATCTTCTACTTAATTATTCCATGAAAAACTCCCCTTCTTTAATAAGTTAGTAAATGGTCGAGCTGTTCCTCTATATCATATCACGAAGCGCCTGTAGTAATGTAGCTGCTTCACATTTACTGGTATAGGCCATTCTGAAATGATGTTCACCTTCTTAGGGTCTGTATAAACTCCTTGGGCTAATATATAGTGCCTTAAGTACTCAATCTTGGCAGTAGCCAAGGTGCACTTATCCTTGTTAACCACAAAGTGATGATGCTTATGGAACACTCTCCTCAGATGCTGCAAGTGTGTTGTACTATCAACACTATAAATGAGCATATCATCAAAAAAGACTATTACAAATTTCCTTAAACAATCCTTGAATACGTAGTTCATGATGTTTTGGAAGGTAGCAGAGGCATTTGATAGCCCAAAGGGCATAACTAAAAACTTATAATGCCCTACATAAGTTTGGAATGCAGTCTTGCCTTTATCTTTTGTTTTGACTCTAGATAGATTTTAGGTCCAACATGGAGAATATTTTTGCCTTACCCAATTCATCAAATAAGTTATCCATCAATGGGATTGGGTATTTGTTTTTAATGGCCACTTTATTAAGTATCTTGTAATCTACACATAATCTCTATCCCCCATCTTTTTGCTTTACTAAAACTACAAGTGCAACAAAAAGGGAAACACTCATTTAGATAATACTTTTATGCAGCATCTCTTTAATTAAATCTTCTATGATATTTTTCTACATTGTCGGGTACCTATATGGCCGTATGCTGATAGGATTGGCACCCTCTTGCAAAGTAATGGAATGATCAAATCTATGCCTTGTTGGTGGTAGCCATTTAATCTCCTCTGTTAGGTTTCGCTAATTTTCTAGTAATTCATAAGCTTTAGCACTGGTGTTTGTTTCTTCCTCTAAATTCAAGGCACAACAGCTAGCTGCCTTCAAAGTGGGTGTGATTTGAATACAATAAGTTTGAATTTCTTTAGACTGTGTTAACCCCTTTTCCTTTATAGGCAACTGATTCTTGGCTCATTTACTAGTAGCTAACAACATCTTCTACCCATCTTTCATAAATTCGACTGTCACATTGGAGCAATTCTAAGTAATATTCCCCAATGTTTTGAACCAGTGTATTCCCAATACCATATCACAATCAATCAAGGGAAATAGAACTACATCCATTGAGAACATTTTACCTCCCATCAACTAAGTAAACCCCTTAATCATTTTAGTACCTTGTACCTCCATCTCATTTGCTATTGTCACTAATAAAGGTCGAATTTCAAAAGTTTGTGATGAGGCCATTTTACTGAATTTATCACTAATAAAATTATGTAAACTTCCTGTATCCAACAGTATATGCAGTGGTTTGTTGCCCACTGTACCCTTAACTCGCATTGTACCATTTCCTTCTTGTACATCGCCTAGCATAGCATTAAGGAAAACCACAGCTTGTGGTTCATTTTTCTTTTCCTCCTCAACTGTGATAATTAGAGTCTTATCTATCTGCTCAATTACAACATCCATTACTTCTATGAAAAACGCTTGGCTCTTCTGGCGTTATGGACAATTGTGACCAGGGCTGAACTTCTCAGGACACTAGAAACATAGATTCTTAGCTCTATGTTCTTCCACTTTTGCTGGGGTCATTTTTGTTTGAAATCGGTATACTGGTTTACCCAAGATACCTCTCTGATCAGCTGTTGATGATGCTTCTTGAACTCACACAGCACTTATATTTCCTTTTCTAAATTCACCAGCTGCTGTTCTTGTCTTACTTGAACTCCGAAGACTCATCTCCTTGATCTTGGCCAATTGTGTGGCCTCTAACACTGTCCTAGGATTGAACAAATGTACCTCCAATGCTATTTCATCTTTCAAACCACCTAAATAGCAGTCTAACTTTTTTTCTTAAGTTAATTTACTCCTGCAAGATATCTTCTCAAATATTTCTTGATATTCAGCTAGAGTTCTTTTCTATTTCAATTGAACCAGCTCTTTCAGTAGCTGTGGATTGTGGCATGAAAATGAATACATATTCCTTCAGAAAAGTCATGCCAAGAAACTGGGTCTTGCAAATTTGAACAGAAGCCATCATGCCATCTATATCTCATTTCACGAGTGCTAAACTTGCCATGGTGACTTTGTGTTCTTCTGGTCTCCTATCAAGATCGAAGTTGCTTTCACACTTTGAAATCTGACCAATCACATCTTCTTTTGTAAACCTGGATAGGTCCATTTTAGTGAATCACGTAGGAGCTTGATAATTTCCTCGTTAGGTTACGTATTCTGAGGGTGCACATGGTGATGATGCAGTAATCCATTATCTGTCAAGATAGTTGAGATAACTCTCCCTTAACCTCCATATGTCTCTATTCAGCTACCACCTGATTCTCTTCTATCCTAGTTTCCAATTCATAAACGACAACTTTAGAGCACGTAGCATCAGCTATGTGGTTGAAGAAGATTGCTGCTCTGATACCACTGATACAAGTAATCACCTTGAAGCAAGAATTCACAGATTAAAAGCAATAGAGAAAAGGTCCACAAAGAGAAATAAGAGCAAGAGGGAGAAACTCAGGAAGAATTCTTATTACATAAAGTGAGAAAGATTATAGCAAGAACACAGAGAAGGAAAGAATACAAGGTCAAATACGAGAAGCAAAACGACGACGTTACAATTAGCATAAGCAAACACCTATATACAGCTAATGAAATTCAACTGTCAATCCGTTATAAGGAAATGACATAATAGCCCCCATTAATAGATGTGAAAAGACTATACTACCCTACTGACTAATTATAATTGTAACAGAAATCCACCAGAAACAATAACTGAACAAGAGAGAGACGGGACCGGGCCGAGTAGGTCGAAGAAGAGCTTTGTAATTAGAAAATCTAATAGCTTTAAGATTTTCTAGAGTAGAGAAGAGAGAGAAAAAGAGAGATGACACATGTCTAATTCTCTTTATGCCAGCTATTCTCTTCTTAGCTTAAATTACCTAGAATCATCCTTTCTTAAAATATTAGTTCACTCGGGTCCTTAAATCCCTTCTTTAAAATTTCAAATCACCCCACAAGGATTCCTAAACTTCTTATTTAAAGGTCACTTTAACTTTATTTATTTGTTTACTCTTTTTTTGGATTAATCCAAAATTTCAATTTAGCCCCAAAATTTCTTAATTCCACGGTGAAGGTTCACTATAGGTTGCCTTAAAAACATTGGGCACTATAGAAAGAGAAAAGAGGAAGGAGGCTTTGGTGGAAGCCAGCGGAGTAGAAAAGAAAAGTGAGGAAACACACCATTTCACTCGCGGTGAAACATTGCGTTTTGAAAAAAAAATAGTTTGCACTGTTTCACAAAGAAAAAAATGAGAGGTGCTTCTGGCTATTGGATCTTTCATGGAGGCACAAGCACTTTGCTTCCTTTCTAGTTGTGGTGGTCAAAGATGTTCAGAAGGATCAAATTGCAAATAACAAAAATTGGACCTAATTGAGAGAGAGAGAGAGAAAGAAAGACATCAGAGAACATCAAGAGAGAAAGAGTGAGTGAGCAGAGAGAGAAAACAAACATAAGAGATCAAGAGAGGATGTGAGCTTGAGAATAGAGAGTTTCAAAATTGACAAAAAGAGGGGGTCAAATCACATATTACATCAACCAAAATTAAGGGTTAAGTTGAAAATATAATAAAATATAAGGAGTTAAATTGCAAATAAAATAGGGATCAAAATGAAATAAAAGTTTCAAATCTAGGTTCAGTTATGATTTATCAAAAAAGTTAGGCACATCTATAATTTACCCCAAAAAATATGAACTCTATTTTTGGAGTTTTGGAGCTCCCTTTATTACTGTGTTTTTTTCTTGCACGTTCTTCCCTTCTTTTTTCCATCTCTTCCTCTCTTCCTCTTCTCTTCTCTTCTCCTCTTTTCTTTTCTTTTCTCGCTTAAACTTTCTAAGACAACTTTCTCTCTCCCTTGAACTCCCTCTATAATTTACATCTCTCTCTCCCTCTTTCTCTCAATTTGGAAACTCTTTGTTTTCAAGCTCACATCCTCTCTTGCTGTCTTTTGTTTGTTTTATGTCTCTACCCACTCATTCTTTCTCTTTCGATGCTATCTTTTTTCCTTCTTTCTCTCTCTTCAGCTAGGTCCACTTGTTGTTATTTGTAATTTGGTCCTTCTGAACCTCTCTAACCACCACAATTAGAAGTCTGCTCACTCACTCTTTTTCTCAGTGCTTTATTTTCTTTCTCTCTGCCACATATCGTGCATCCAATGACAAAACAAATCAAATGACTCAGAAGTAGTTCACATCAAAGGATGTAATTTCCTCCATGTTAGAGGATCTGGACCCGAATTTCTAATTGAAGTATCCTATTTCTAAAAAAATGGTTTTTTTATTTTTAATTTCTATTTTATTTTTAAGGGACAAAATTATGTGTTCACAGAAAGAAGGAAAAAATTGGCAAAATTGCAATAAGCTCTTCGACTTTTAATATTCCTTTTAACAAATAGGGTTTAGATGTCTTAAAAATTTAGATTCTATTACTGCTATCGAAAGCACGAATAAGAATAAAATCAATCACATGACCAATCAATGTAGGGGATGAATTTACAATCCTTTGAAAAAGTGTATAGTTAGGACCAATTAAACTGCAAAGTATTGCTAACGGTAAGACATATCTCAGTGGACGTGGACATATGCATCTATAATGACTATTGCCACTAAGTCAAATTATTAAACAGATTATCACATTCTAGTAAACAAATTCTTGATCAACGTGATAATGAATTATGCAATTTACAAGCACAGATGGAAGCTCCAATCTTGGTTTCGATGCATGGTGGTTGTTTCTGTCCATCTTGATACCAAATGGATCATTGATAAACAAACTCATTTACAAATGAGTCCAACATCTCAATGGTCACGTGTTGCATCACCACCACATGTGCTATGTTTCCATTGCAAGCCAAACTCCACCTGCGAGCAAACTCATCATCCAAAGGCTTCTCGAACACTACGGTGCTGCTATACTCATTCTTCATGGCACCAATGCCTGCATCTCGTAGTTGATTATTTAAGTAAACAGCATTTGCCATGCACTTCTCCACTTCTCTCTTGAGACCCATCAAGCCTTTCTTTTTGAGGACATACCATAGGAAGATGGGAGCATGGCCACTACAGCTTCTAGTGATTGTGACATCTTTTGAAGCTATGTATTCGACATATGTAGATATGCCTTTGATGTATTCTAATCGAGATAACACTACTCCACAAGGAATAGGACATCCCAAAAATTTATGGCCAGAAATAGTTATACTTCCAATAGGTTTCTTGAAACTAATACTTGGTACCTATGAACTCACCAATTAACATATCCTTAATCAAGCATGAATCTATTTTAGATTCAAATGAAAAAAAAAGATTAAAAACAATTAGAACAACACTAACTTTCTAATAAATCAATGCTTTTATTAAATTGTTACTCACTCCTCTTATGAAAGGAAGCATCATTCCAAATAGAGCTCCGTCACAATGGGTATAGAATCGATTGCTAGTGAATCCACTATCTTCAAGTGTTTGTACCACAAGATCAAGGTCATCAACAGCGCCTTTCAAAGTTATTCCTAGAACAAAAAATCATCTTTTTAAGACTATATCATTTTTAGTAGAAAATTTCAACATTAATACTAGATGCATAGAAGAAAGCAAAGAGACCTATGTTTAAGTTGATGACAGCTGGCTTGTCTTTGTGAGCAAGAAGTGAAGCCTTGAGATCAGAACAATCAATCTCACTAGAGGTTAGAGTGGCAACTTTCACAAATTGCATTCTATACATTCTTGCTATTTTGAACGCTGAATAGTGGATTCTTGTGAGGTATATAAAATCGCATCAGGCAATTGTTCCCTTCTGTGTATATACATTTTTATGTTACTGTTAGTGATTGATTAATACTAGAAGACTACATATATGTTTGATTAAAAATATGCAAGAAAAATGATACCCCACTAAAATCCCATGAAGATTGCCTTCAGTTCCACCAGAAGTGATGTATCCCCAATACTCATTCTTCTGAATCTCCCACAAACTAGCAAACAATCAAGAACACTAACTTCAAATGCTGATGAATTAAGAGTGAAGCTGCTTGATATCGGGCATTTTTATATACTTTTTAGTCCCTATTTTAGTCCTTTTTACCTTTTTGATTTTGTCAATTCTCTAATTTTATTATGTTTTGGAATTTATTGGGTATAAACTATTTATGGATTGAATGTGTTTCAATTTTATATTTTCAGAACTTGAATTGCAAAATGCTCAATCTAATTCCTACAAATCTTAATTTTGGAGAGAAAAGTGCTGACATGGACAAAGATGCTGATTTGGATGCTAATGTGGCACTTTTTAGGTGATGCAGATGCTTACTAGGATATGCTGGATGTGGGGCCCACTTGAACTCTTATTCAATGCCATGTAGTCAGAATTTTTGGGCAGAAATATTAATTTTCGTAGGTCAGAAAAGCATGGCTGAAATATTAATTTTGCCATGATATTCTGCTGCTGTTTGTTACTTTTCTGCTGCAGAAATATTAATTCTGCTGCTGCCATACCTATCTGCTGCTGCCATACCTATCTGCTGCTGTAGAAATATTAATTATGCTGCTGTTTTGCTGTCAAAGTGCTGCCACATCATGGAAGAAGCATCCAAGGAAGCATCTAGGGTAGAATATTCTAAGGCATTGAAGGGGCATCAATTTTTAGAGAAGAGAACACTTTTATTTTGTAACCAGAACTTAGGAAATTCGTAGCTCTCTCTTCCTCTCTGTTTTTGCTTCTGTTGTTTGCTGTTTTGCTCTCATGGAGGGCTAAGTTTTCATTGTAATTAGTCACTAGACCACTGGGATGTTGTAGCTTGAACTAAGAATGCAAGCTAAGTGTTTTATTCTCCATTTTCATCTCATTTCGTTTCTGTTTTGCTGTCATGTTTATTTTGCTGTCAAATTCTGATTAGAGCTTGAGAATGTAACATAAACTGACTAATATATAAGACATAACCTTGCTTGACTGATTAGGAAAGTGAGGGAGGCGAAATGACTAGTTAAATGATATATTTAACTTGGTTTGGTTGAGATTTTCCACTGAATGCATCTAGTTATAGTAGAGAGATGTTCTTGACTGTAATTAGTAGCATTAAATTCTAGATGTTATTCTAGAACCATTTTCATAAAGAACTAAACAATGGAATGAGAACAAAACTGAATCAATGAGTTAGGTAATGATAGTTACACTCCCATGAATCCTAGTGGCTGATTACATAGTCTCTTTACTGTCAATACCTTGTAATTTCTGCTGTTGCTGCTCTTGTAGTATTTAGTTGCTGTTCTATTTTTATTTTTATTAGTACTGCACAAAACCCCCCCCCACGTTTATGTACTTTTCATTAGTGTTTGGATGTTTAGAACGATTAATTAGTATTAAGAAGTGAGGCTCCTTGAGTGAATACGACCTGGGGATCACTATACTGCAAATTGCCATAATTCAATTCTGGGTGATTTGACATCGTAGTGGCGTGAACCACTGCTCCCTGTAAATGGATCACCAGCATTGTTTATGGGAAAATGCATCAACTATGCCAATGCTCCATAATCGAAGTCTAGATTAGTGGGTAACTTGCTTAGTTAATTAAAAGGTGAAAAGCATTAGTTTAAGAATTTTTTAAAAAATATATATCATGAAATAAGTGTTAGAGATTACAATAAAACAACTCACAATTAAGTATTCTTTCAATAGCTTAAAGTTAAGGTTAGAAGTTGAAGTCCTAAAATTGAGTGTCAAGACACGAGTTTGAATTTTGCTACTTCTACTTTTTTATTTTTAGTATGAGATATATAAATTTTACTTTTTTTTGGGGTAGGGGTATAAATTTGTACTTTGTTCACGCTTCAACCCTAACTCGCAAAGCATATAATAATAAAATTATTTATACGTACCCAAAAAATGGGTTTTTCTGCGTGACAAAGTCTCGATGTAGGGAATCATCAGTTGAAGCAAGTTTTGTTGTGTTTCCCCAATGAGTTGATTAGAGATGGCAAGCCTCATATCTCTATTATTGTTCTCTGGGCGCTCCACTTTGGGGTGTTTTTCTGTGTGAGGCATCGCCGGAGGCACTATCTTTGGGGCAATCAATTCAAAGGCTTTAGCATGTTCAACGTTGGACCATTCATTGCTCCTTTTAAAATAGCTTGACGTTGATTGTTGAATTCCGCTTTTGAAATTCACTGGTTTTCTTTTCTCTTTCCTATTTTTTCTTCGTTGTAACAACTTATCCCAAGTGAATCATTTCTATTAAAAATATCAAATAAATTTTTCTCTATGTAATTTTTTTAATTTTCCAATTATTTTCTAAAAAATTAAATTCCTTATTTCTAGAATAAAATTGGACAAAACCATGCAATAACAAATATTTTACACACAAATGCATCAAATAAATATCTAGGGCAAATTTAACGTAATTTATGTCACTCTCAATGGCACAAAGAAGTGATGGCATAGTAAAATGGCGTGAGATTGGTTTAATTCAACGGTTAATATTCCTCCTATATTTTGTTTTTTTTAATTTGTAAGATTAATCTACATTTATTTAATCTCGGTCAACATTCAGTTCAAAATCTCATCCTCTTTTCCACTTATACTCTTCAACCGTCTAATCTTGGAAAACTATTAGTACATTTAACAGTATACAATAAATTTACAACAAAATTACAATAACTATAGAATTTGATTTATAAAAATATAAAATTTCAAAAAATATATAAATTAATTACTGCAACGAGCACTGAGGAAGGGAATTATTGCAAGGTGGGACCAAAGATTGCAACTAATTTAAATATTTTCTGAAATTTTATGTTTTTTAAAAATTAAATACTATATTTACTTTAATTTTGTTGTAGTTTTACATTTTTATAAATTATTTAATTGTATATTTTCTGAATTTTTATGTTTTTATAAATTTAATACTATATTTACTTTAATTAAATTTCTATAATTTTACATTTTTATAAATTAATTTGTATATATTCTGTAATTTTATATTTTTATAAATTAAATTCTATATTTATAGCAATTTATTGTGTATCGTCGGATGTATTAATAGTTGACCACAATCAAACAGTTGAAGAATGAGCTTATAAGTGAAAACGCGGGTGAGATTTTGGCCATTGGATGAGTTGAACATTGACTTAGATTGAACAGATGTGGATTAATCTTGCAATTTTTTTTTAAAAAAAATCAAAATGTGAGAATAATATCTACCGTTAAATTAAATTAATCTAACGACTGAGGGAGGTGCAGGATGCTCTTGCACACCAATTTGCACTTAGTAAAATGATTGTTTATGCTTTAATTAGAGGATAATGAGCCATCACAATGGATTTGGTTGCCTTCTATAGCCATAATAAATATAAACTCTCATAAACTTTCTAAACCTTATAGTTAATATTCTAATATGCATAATTTAAAATTTATATTAGAACATTAAATTTAAGATAATAAAAATAAATTAATTTAGATTTCATTCTATACCACTGTATATTAGCTTTCTTAGATACCCATGTAGTTATTATATGCTCCCATCAAGTGGGACTGGAGGTTAGTAACATCATAAACTACAATAATCAAGTAATAAAGTAAAAGTCATGATAACTATTCTATATATACCATGATGCTAATTGATTTTCCTTCAGCAAGATTGAAATTTAAACAAAAAGTCATAGAGTGATATATCATTCAAACAAATAATAGTTGGGGCGTTCTGGCAAGTGCACCAGTCGCACAAGTAATATAGTGTTAAAATGAGTAAAGATTTATCATCTCCACAGGGACTAACGTGCTAAGTACTCCAGAAATTCAAACGCATTATTTAGGCAAACCAATTTTTGATTTAAGAAGCTCTAGTTGAAGGTAAAAGCAAATTGCAATAAAATCGAATGGAAATAATTCAAATAAAAGGCCTAGAGTTACTAATCCCCTTCTTTCGTTTTAGGAATTGCTAATTCTCCCTAACACTTATGATTCAGTTCAATTATACACAATAATCTTAGGTTTTCTAATGGCTTAAAGTGATTCTCCCGAATCTAAATTAAGCTACTCAACTCTAACATAATCCCTTATGTGAGTTTAAGTCGAATTAATGCTAACCTAATTTGATTAAACGAGGTTAATTAATATTCCTATTAATTAACAAGTAAAACCCCTAAGTTCTAACACCCGCCCTAATCATTAGTGTTCTACCAACATCTCCCTCTCCCAAGTTCGATGAAAGCAACAAACAAGTCATAAAGTGGCCAATTTCATAACAAGTATAGTAAATATGAATAATAGGTATGTATTAAATTGAAAAGAATCACAAGTTTCAAGAGAAATACAAATCCTAATATGAAATTGGGTTCATAGTAACCTAGAACAGAAAATTAGCCACTCATGGCTCTAACACTACAGAAAACAGTAAAGGAATGAGCAAACTCCATGAATCCGAGGTTGGGTTGACGGAATTAGGGCTTGATCGGCTTCGAGAATGGATTCCTCCTTCTCCTCTAACAGAAATCGGCGCCTCTCCTCTGTCTCCAACTCAGAATTGACCTAAAAAAATGTTCTGACGCGTTTTAAAATAGTGCAGGATCGCGAACCGCCGCTATAGCGGTGAATTCTCACCGCTATAGCGGTAGGAGGCAGAGAAGAAAGCTTAAAAATGAGTTTTTTCAGGTTTTACCGCTATAGCGGTGAAGATCCACCGCTATAGCGGTGGCTGGCAGAGAAGAAGGCTCCAAAATCCTTTTTTCAGCACTCCACTGCTATAGCTGTAGATTCTACCGCTATAGCTGTGGGAGACAGCAATCACATCAGCATTTTTAGAATTTCAGCTCTAGCATTCCATCTTTTAACACGAACTTTTTACCAACTCAACCTACACCAAAAATAACAAATAAACTCATTAAATCATATAAACAAATCATGAAATCACTCCATTTATTAAAAGATCAAAGAAAACTAAAACTAAACTAAACTACTCAAAAAATGAGTTAAGAATTACAAGACAACAAGAAAGAGATCAAAAGAGAGGGTATTTAGCATCAAAATAGCACTAAATTGAGAACTCAACAATAATCAACACAATGAATCCCAAATTTTGCAATCACAGCTAAAACCCATTATTAAATCTCACTCACGTGCATTTAAAATTGCAAAACCTTATAATGTGAAGTACCAAATCAAGATAACACGATATTTTCAAATATCAAATGATATTAGATAAAAATATTATAATGGTCAATATCTATGGATTTTTTTTTTAGTTTTGAAAGTCAAGCATGATATTTGATTCATTTGAGTTGTTAATTGTAAAAATTAACAGCTCATATTTTATGGCTATTTTTTGAAAATATTAAAACAAAAAAAATTAACATCCTAAAATTTAAATTGTTAATTGTAAAAACTCCTGAGTGACATGACATATGATGGCCGGCCTCGATAATAGATTTCATGTTTGACTTTGAAAATCAAACATGATATTTTGCCCATTTAGACTTTTAAAGGAGAATGAAGCCAAGGAGTGATCCATTTTTCTAGTTAAAGGTCTGAATCAATACCTATTTGGCGAATTTGTACGGTGTTTCAGTTCAGTGAGTGAGAGACATGGCTCAAGATCTCCTCACAGCTTGACGAAAATAATGCGATGATCTTCGGCAATGCCGCTATCGTCCACAGCTCCACCTTTCAATTCAGTTTTACTCTCTGTTGCGAAAGAGATGTGAGGTGGAGATGGTTGTGTGGTGTGGGAACTGGGAATTGCCTTCCCCAAATCTGCTGAGCTCTGGTCCCTTCACAAGTTTCTCATCGTATTATATAGGCTTTAGCTTCACCATACCCCATGACATGTACACAAAACTTTAGAATCATAGAATACAAAAATAGAGTGATCAACTTTTTCGTGCTACATTTTATAAATGGACCACACTCCCAGTGCCAGATAAGTATATATGGGGACCAAAAATTATCTATTTTCAAGAATTGATATAAGGGTCTATATCATTAATAAATGGGGACCAATAATTATTTATTTATAAATGGATAACACTCCCAGTTGACAAAGAAGATTGAGAATGACATTATGAAATTCCAGCAAATGTGCTTTGATTTCTTCGGAGGACAAGGGGACAAACGTTGAATGAGATGTTACACCTGAAACTTTTGTTCCACAGAAACATGCGTTACACATTAGCTCTTATCTTTCAGAAGTCTCACACTCCAACCAAATCACACAACAAGGAAGAAGCTTCCGATAAATTAAAATGAGTGAAGTGATCAGTGATATAGGATGTGAATTTGGGGGATGCCGATTGTCTCCTGCACTTTTTTAGCCATAATTTTAACTATAACTATAAATATTTGTAAAAATCGTGACTAAAAATGAATTAAGCCATGGTTATTATTGCACAGGATTCTCTTGTGCAGGAGAGGAGACGATCTACATATGTGACTTTTTCATTACAATTAAAATGAGTGAAGTGGTCAGTGATATAGGATGTGAATTTGTTTGACATTCCCATTATAATTAATTATCAGATTTAAAAGAAAAATTAAAACCACATAATTATTGTTACTTCTAACATATTTAAGTTTGAAGTACTGTTTTTTTTTTCCTTCCCAGTTTGTCCTATAATTGCTTTTACCAGTCAATTGTTTTCCCTACAATAGATTCAATGCGTAGTACGTATTTATTTGAATAAACTATCCTAAAAGATTGAGTGTAAAACACTTTTGGAGGGGGAGAGGGGGAAATAATGTAGTTGACAGTGGCTTGTGAATGATAACTAATGCTTGCTACTTCTGATGTTGCTTCCTATTCATTGCAACGCACAAATGCCTCCGTACGTAGGATTAGGAGGTTGGTTTAGTCGAGCTAGTATCTTTTGGGGTGAGTTTTGTATTATCTGTCTCTAGCCTTATGTCCCTATAGATCGTTTTGCTGCCTTGTAGGTATTTTTATTTTTTGCTCCATACTCGAATTTATAAAAAATAGTATATCCTGTATCTGTCTCGCTATGTCTTGAACAAAAGAGCCTATCATATTATTTTTTAATATATTGATATCTAACAAATTATTCAATGCCACAGTATTTAATGAGATATTTAAATATGAACTAAAGTATGATAAATTCAATAAAACATAGTATTTATTCATACAACAAAATAAACAAACAAGTTGCTTTATTTATAAGCAAATTATGTTATATTATAAATATATTTTTTTTTATAAAAATCATGGCTTCTATAAGTATTTATTTGTTAAATCATTAACAAATTTTAATATTAAAAATTGAATGAATTAAATATTACATAAAAAAACTATATGAACAAAATTGAGTTAAATAATATATATATATATATATATATATATATATATATATATATATAAAAGTTCAAGGCTGAACATGTACGCCTTGACCCCGTTCGGTACCCAAACAAAAGTATTTGAATTTTTCATGAACTTGTTCTCTTATCAAAACAACCATTAAATATCTTGACCAAAACGGGGCGAGGCAGAAAAGGATTTACTGACGTAGTTGGAAATTACGTTACCTGTTGTGATCATCTCCACCCTCCAATCTTGTGTAATCTTGTGTTGGGAGTTGTGCCACATAGTCTCTTAAAATCCTTCCTTTTTTTAATAAAAAACTTTGCAATTTTTAATCCTAGCTATCAGTCCATTCTGTTAAGCTACTAGATATTTGGCTTGTGTTTCCGAATCTAATATTGCCTTCATGTGGTTTCCAAAACCTTCTCTTCTTCATGCGTCGAGTCTAAATAAAGCATTTATTTAAAAGATTATAATATAATTGTGACAAAAAAATATTATAACATAACAAAATTTAAAGTTTAGTGCTTTAACCGAATCGGTGGAATGAATTTACATGTGATAAATTGAATATATTTTTATATAATCTTTTGAATATAGCACTAATTTGGTTATATTATAATTTTATTTTAAAAAAAAGTATACTGGGCTGATTTAAATTATACTCAAGGATGGTCAAGTTTTTTTTTTAAGAAAAATAAAACGAATTTTTTTAGAATTCAATAAAAATAGGACAGTTCTAAGGAGGAAAAAAAATATAATTTGATCTCTTGTATATATGTATTCTCTCATCTTAATTTTTAGATATATTTTTTTTGCACTAAATAATATATTTATTCTACTTTGCAATTAAATAATATAAATTCAAAAATAGAAGAACTTGCATTTTTCTTTTTGTCCCTGTCTTTACTTAAACTTTTATCAAATTTTGAAGCTAAAAAAATAGTTCAAGCTCAAGCACTAATCTTTTGTTATATTATAATCTTTTGAATAATTCTTTATCCAAACTTAGCATGATGAACAGAAGTGGTTCAAAGCAACGTGTAGGCAATATTGGTTTGGAGGACACATGCATGTCAAATATATATCTGGTAGCTTAACAAAATGGACGGATAGATTAAAATTGCAAAATTTTTTATTTAGAAAAGGAAGGACATTGAGAGACTATATGGCACAACTCCAATGCAAGATTACACAAGAATGGAAGGTGGAGATCAACACATCACATAACGTAGTTTCCAACTACATCAGTCGATTCTTTTTCGGGTGAGGCATATTGAATTTGCCGCCTCTTGATTTTTACCCAGAAGGACCATTCTAAACATATAATTTTTTTTTTCTAACTAGTATGTTCTAGTTGCTTCCATTCTACTTGATGTCATGATATTCACTGTCTTTTATTTTTTATTTTTTTAGACTATTTTAAATAAATCTAATTGTTAAAAAATTATATCCGTTCAAATCAAAACAAATATAATATTTAAAAAATTAGATCAATAATTTACTTTGTTTATTTTATGTGTTTAGGTAATAATAACTAATCCACATATATTATATTCATTATACATTGTTTTATATCCATTTATCGCATGAATTATTACCGACACACTTTTTTTTTCTATAATGGTCAATAAGGCCAAACTAGATTATATTAAAAAAATTATAAGAATACATTGGCCAGATACAACAGAGACCCTAAAAGAAATTGAAACAGAAAAACAAAAAAGAGAAAAATCCCTCAAAAAAACTCTGAAACCTAACAAGAGATCTAGAGAGAAAAACATACAACGACTTACCAATTAAAATAGGTAAACCGAGATATACCATTGGAACTTCTGAAGTTGTTGTATCTATCTATCCTCGGATCATATTGAGAACTGTTAGCACATTTTGATTGATAATGGGTTTCGTTTTTTAAGAATCATAGGTAGATCTTAAGCTCTCTTAAAGGAATGAAAATCAAATAACAACAACCTGAAAAATAGCAAACAAAACAAAAAACTTACAGAGAAACAAGATCTGAAAACAAAAGTCCAGAAAACAAAAAAAGAACTTACAAAAAAAAAGATCTAAAAACAGATCTGAAAACAAAAACTCTTACTAACAAGAGATGAAAACTTCTACAGAGAGAACACAAAAACTCCCATATAGGGGAGGCTTATCGACGCAATTAACAATAACGAGTCAATCCTATTTTAATCAAATTAATTCAAAACGACCTAATTATGTATATATAATGTATAAAAATTAAGTTTTTATTAATAAAAAAAATAGTTTCTTGTCTCACATTATACGTATTGAATCCATGGGTCTTTTTCGTCATCGGGTTCGGACCCAGGAATATATGCGTGTATAGGAGATGAATACAAACTGACATTGGACAAAGTAGAATTGAATTGTAGGTGAATTAACTAACAAATTTCAAAGAACCTCAAACAAATTTTCATTTAGAAAGTCTGTAGGAGGTATATTGTGAATTGAAATCATGAACAATCACACAAGAAGAGAAGGAAAGGGAGAGTATTAACCAAAGGAGGTGAGATTCTACCCATATGTCACAGCTGAAAACTTCACTTGGCATTACCTCATTGTGCACTTGTATTATTTACTCTTTTCTTGCTTTAAGATACAAATATAATATAAAAACTAAATGAATAGTAGCTAGGAGACACCAATATAAAATAACATAAACACAAATTATCAAGAAATATAAGCAACAAGAACACCAATTCAAAAATCAGTAAATAATTTCTAGTCAGACAAAATCCTGCACCCTTACTTCTCACTTCTTCAAATCTTAGCACTATGTATAAAGCAGTAGAAAGTGTTTTTCTTAAATTTTTAGCCATTAACTAATCATATTTGACCCATTTCTGGGAACTTCAACAAGCGCATATCCTATATAACAAAATTTAGAGCATAAAAGAGCTCAAAAAAGAGGGAATGTAGCATATAAATGTTGGAAGATTATTTTTAAAAATAAAATATATTTTAAAATATGAAAGTTGGTTGCTTGGCCGACAAGTAATCGTCCTCAATAATGTAACAAAATGGTGCTGATTGTCTAAGTATCAAAATAGTGATATGGCATAGATTCGACAAAGATTAGGGACTCGATAAAGACAAGTTCGACAGAAGGATAGAAGTCTATACACGTTTGTCAAAATTCAATCGTCAAAAGCACATCGTCCGACAAGCAAGTTCAAAACATCAAATAAGCAAATCAAAAGACAAAAGAGTCAAGTGACAGAGATATTGGTTAATAGCGACTTGGTTGTCAAATGATGAAGACAAGAGATTGTCGAACAAAAAACGTCGATGACCATTAAGATAGTTGAGTCAAACCATGTAAACTGCCACTTACGTGGGTCAAGGCAGTTGTCAAGCAGTGTAAACCGTCACTTACGTGGCGATTAGCTAGATAGGCAGTTACTTCAATTATTTGCCTATAAATACTAGGTCAATTGTTGTAAAAGGGGTTGACAACTTTTGATTAAAAATCCTAACATCTCACACGAGCAGATTAATGGATCAACATCAAATTATGCTTTCCACCTTACATTCCAGTCAAATTGAATTCAAAGTCTTTTATCATTCCAGTCTTTATCGCTTTTATTTAATCGCTTTCGTTTACATTCTACTCTTTACTTTATGCAATTTACTTTTCTACACTTTATATTTAGCCGTTTACTTTCTGCCGCTTACCTTCTGCAGTTACCTTTTTATGTACTTTACATTTTGCAACTTACTTTCTCACAATTTTACCATTTTTATTTAACTTCTGTAAAAGCTTATTTTCAGGCTTCATGCTCTTTCGTGCAATATTTGTCGAATCACTTGCATTCAATATGTTTGTCTTTTAAACTGCATAACTTTGAAAACATAGTCGCTCTCGATAGAATCAAGTATTTGTTGTCAGATTTGGCCTTTGACCAACAATCTCCATTAACAAATTGACACACAGGAAATTTTTTGTCCAATTCAAGTTAGACAAAAAATCACCATAAACAAATTGGCATGCCCAGTAAGACGAGTTCAGAGTAACTCGTTGAATGTATGCATTTGAGAAATGGTAAATTCATACCTTGTTCTTCTCATACTCACAATTTTGAAATCATTAGTAACGTAAATGGTGCTAATCAAATGACAAGTTCATTGACTGCATCTACAACTACCGTAACCATAGTAAACGTGCCAGTAGTTACAACAACTGTTAATGTTATAGACATTGTGCTAAATGTGTCCCTTTTGAGAAACCCTGTATTGGAACAAGTGTCTGGATCGACACCAGTGTCACCAAATCCAGTAGGCAATCAAACGACAAGGTTTACACCTCAATATGGATGACTTCAAAGGTATGTCCCTCTTGTGATGACCCAACTTGGGATTGGAAATCAGTTGACCAATCCCATGTGTCAGATGACGTAAGGCCAAGCAGTTCTACATTGGCAAATATGGAAGGAACCAGTACTCCCACTATGTTTCGACAGAAAAGATTGAATTTAGGACCCATTTTTCCAAGTATGTCGAGAGACATGCTAAATACTGTGGCCACATCTATTGTCAGTTCATTGGCTAACATTCGATAGCACATGGATGAAAGTAATCACGATATGGTGAGTATGCTGACATAACAAATGGGTGTCGTATTGAAACCCTTAATGAAAAATACAAACAATGCATGTAATACTTTAGCCCTACAAATGGGTAGACTAACTGAGGCCTTAGGGATTATTATGCCTAAAATTATCCAACTAGAACAGGTGATTATGGCCCAAGTTCAAGGCCAAAATCAACAAAAAAACGTAATACAAGGACAAGACCAACCTCAACTACAGTTGAGACATGGTTAAGTATAAATGTTGCATTGGAATGAGCCACAAGTAAATAATACCGTAAGAGAGTTTCAACAAAACCTCATAGGGAATCAAGTTGAACGCAACGTGAACCAAGTTATTGAACAAGTCCTTAATAGATTTGGTTTTAACATAAGGTATATTAACCAGCTTTATTTCACCTCAACGTTCCCTAATTGGGTTTAGTAAGCGAAATTGCCTAAAGAAATGGTTAAGGTTCCTAAATTGTCTAAGTTTGCTAGGGAAAGTCGTAAATTGATTGTCGAACACATCGCACGGTATACCATCGAAATGGGAGATCTAAAGATAGATGAAGGACATAAAATGAGATTCTTTCCAAGTTCTCTCATGAAAAACACCTTTTCTTAATTCTCAACACTGAGACTAAATTCTATTCATTCATAGGCACAAATGGAGAGAAGCTTCCATGACCAATTCTTCAGAAGGGATCTGAAAGTTGGTATGATAGATCTATTTAATATTAAAGGATTATACAATGAATCTGTCAAGGACTATTTGGTAAAATTTAGGCAGATGAGGAGTAGGTGTTTTACTCAAATTCCTGAAGCTCAGATTGTCAAAATGGTTATCGGGGGCCTAGATTATTATATCAGGAAAAAGCTTGTCAACCAACATTTAGTTGACCTTGGCCAACTGGGGGACAAAGTTTGATAGATAGAACAATTGAAAGCTGAAAAGATGCAAAAGGAAAAGAAATTCCTTAAGAGAGAAAAAGTAAACTACGTTAGAATGGAAAAGTCTGACAACGAGGATGATAACGTTGATTATGATATAAATCTTGCCGAATTAAAAAAATACCTCCCTATACTTATTAGGCTATAAAGCCTATGATGGCCAAAGAAAAGATGAGTTATGTCAATAGAAAAATATAGACATTCGACATAACAAAAGCCAAACAAATTTTTGATGTTTTGTTAAAAGAAAAATAAATAAAATTATAGGATAATCATAGGCTGCTAAAGCCTGATGAAATTAAAGACTGAAAATATTGTAAATTTCATAATGTATTTAGTCATGTGACTAACGAATGTATACATTTCAAGAACTTGATTCAAAAAGCCTTGACTAAGGGAAGACTGAAGTTCGCTGAAAAAAAAATAGACATGAAGGTTGACACTGATCCCTTCCAAACAAATTTTGCAACTATTGACAGCCAAGTTCCTTTGAACATTGGCATGGCTGATGTGAAAAGAAAAGGAAAGAAGTATATCAAAGTGGATTTGACTAAAATGGACACCGACCCTACGGCAAAACCATACGACATATACCAAAAGTCTTGGGAGACGTATGAAGAATTCATGACAAGAAAGAAAGATTCAATAGCAATCCAAATGTGCCTAAGATATATCCACTTGTATGATCCAGAAGCCATAGAAGGACGTCAAAAAGCAATAGTTGATACCCGAATACTTGAGAATCGGGAAAAAGAACGACTTCGTAAGAGGAATTCTTAACAGAAACCATCTTATACACCAAGATATCAGCCACATCATTCTGGTTGGCCGAATTATAATGGTCGGTAGATTGAAAAGTTGAAAGAGTCAATTAGGAGCAATTTGTTCCCAAAACTAGTTCTGACACATCAGAACTCAAGTGCCACCTGTAAACATGAAAGTCAGCAAATGGGTGAAGAATTCGGCACTAACAAACAAGGACACTACCAAGAGAAATAGATTCCATAAAGAGTAGCCTTTTGGACTGAAGATTATCATCATGGCAAATTAATGCCATTTGACAAAAATAAGCCTAAAGCATCTCATCAGCCTTTGTTAAAAACCTAGAAACAGAGGCTGCAGAGATATAGGCAAGCCTAGAAAAGGAAAGCCCTAATAGATACAATCCGAATTAAAGAGGAACCTTCGGGGTCTCGAAAAAAGTGTTTGGTTATCAAAACTAAACCACTATCTGATGCAAAAATCATTACACCACAAGAAGAAAATGTGGCATAACCACAACCAAATCTATTAAGTGCATGGCTTTAGGAAGAAATTATGAAGGCTCAAAAAATGATGCAACCAACACTGTTGACAATAGAGCCTGACACAAGTATCCTTCAGAAGCTAAGTCAAAAGGATACCAAATAAAGCTGGCCATTCGAGTTGGTAGAAACTGAGAAGGTTAACTAGGACAAAGGTAAATAGGTGGCCATGGTAGAAGTCAAAGGCAAAGATTATGAAGACTGGACTAACAAAGAAATAAAAGTAATATTGGAAGATCCCACAACTGACATCAGACAGAAAAGAGAGACTTTAGCCAAGGTTAAACAAGTGGGCAACTCGTCGAGTTCAAACCAGAATGTCACATGTCTGACATGGATTTTTCAGTCGACGAGATCACAGACACCCTTAATGATCCTAAAGATCCTTTGGGTTTCAATGATGAAGAAGAATGGAGTTAGAAATGGATAAGGATTTAGATGACGTTATCATGGCCATGGGAACAACTTTGTTGGAAATAGGTTCTGATGATGGTCCAGTAGACATGGATTATCTTAAACTTGGGCCATTCATGGATGAAGATGACTGGGACCTAGTTGAAGGAAAATTCAGAGACGTTGAAGAAGAAGACGTCAGAAGAAAAGAAGATGTAGATGAGCATCCTATCTATATGAGTCATAACCTCATTTATATGATACCACCAGAATATGAAGCTCATTATGAGATTTATGTGGAAGAGAATGAGGAAGATTTAGAAGACTTGTTGGAGGATTGATTGTTTTTAGAAGATGACATGACTTCAAGTTTTGACAATCTAGAAGATGACTAGAATAACAAACTCGACAATTTGGCCAAGTTTGAAAAACTAACTAGCATGCAAAAAGAACATCTACGACCTTTGCATATTAGGGTCTATTGGAAGGGAAGCCCACTAACAGGGTTCTGGTGGATAGTGGGCTTCCATCAATCAAAAGCCACATTTAAAAGGTTAGGGAAGAATGAGTCTGACCTAATTCAAACATATATGGTTTTCATTGATTTTAGAGGTAAATCTTCCCCATCCAACGGAGTAGTGATGTTGAATATCCATGTTAGATCAGTCAAAAGAGCAACCCTATTTGTAGTAATTCCCTCAAAGTCCAATTATAACATATTGTTGGATAGAGATTAGATCTATGTTGTCAGAGCAATCCCGTCAACTGTAAATTAAAAATTAATCCTATGGAATAGCGAAGGGCAAGTGGAGGTGGTAGAAGCATATGGTAGTCCATGTTACTTGCAGTAACTCCACACGACTTCAGAATTTATGCCCTGAACATCAGACTAGTAGCCATAGAAGATGGAACGATTAACAAGGAGGCTTTGGAAGTCTGCTTAATGAATCAATTTGGTGTCAAATTAATAGATAAGGCTGACAAAAATTGTCCAAGTGCCAGTCATGAGTCATAAAACTTAAATGGATAGGTTGTCGGCCTATTTGGCTTATAGAGCAGTCAATACAATGGAAGGTATATTGTCGGACTGCATTATAGATGATGGCCCTTTAGGATTTAAGAAAGGGCCCAATGAAAAGATTAATATCAAAGCTGAAGATCCTTTGGAAGAGGTGAACTTGGGTACTAAAGAGAATAAAAGACCCATTTTTGTAAGTGCATTTCTGCCAAAGGAGTTCAAAGAAGAACTTGTCATATTAATTACAGAATATAGAGATTGCTTCGCCTGGGATTACAATGAAATGCCTAGTTTAAGTAGAGACCTTGTCGAACACAGACTACCACTCAAGGAAGGATGTAGACCTGTCAAGTAGGCAAATAAGAGATTTGCTCCTAAAGTGGTGCTAAAGATTAAAGAGGAAGTCAAATGGTTGCTTAGAGCTAAGTTCATTAGAACTACCAGGTATGTTAAATGACTCTCTAATACAGTTCTAGTTATTGAGAAAAATGGCAATTTAAGAGTATGTATAGATTTTAGAAATTTAAATATGGCTACTCCAAAGAATGAATATCCAATGCCCATAGCAGATATATTAGTAGATACTGCGTCTGGGCATGAAATTTGAAGTTGTATAGATGGTCATGCAGGTTATAATCAGATTTTTATAGCTAAATAGGATGTGTTGAAAATTGGTTTCAGATGTCTAAGAGTAATTGGGACATATGAGTAGGTTGTCATGCCTTTTATTTTGAAGAATGTAGGGGCCACCTATAAAAGAGCGATGAACACCATCTTCTATGATGTTATAGGGAAGTTTATGGAGGTTTACATCGACAACATCATTGTCAAGTCAGAAGATAAGCAAAATCACTTGACACATTTGCGGCAGGCTTTTGAAAGAATACAGAAGCACAACCTTAAAATAAATATGGAGAAATCTACTTTTAGAGTGTCAACTACCAAATTTCTAGGATTCTTAGTCCATAAAAAAGGAATTGAAGTGGACAAGAATAAGACTAGAGCAGTTTTGGAAGCTGCTGCACTGACAAATAATAAGGAATTACAATCTTTCTTGGGGAAAGTGAATTTCTTAAGAAGATTCATATCTAACTTGTCGGGTAGGACCAGAGTCTTTTCACTTTTGGTCAAGCTAAAAGCTGAGCAAGAGTTCATATGAGAGCTCTATCATCAAGAGGCTTTTTATCAAATCAAGCAATATCTGACGAATCCTCTGGTTATGATGTCACCAATACCGCGTTAGCCACTAAAGTTATATATTTTAGCTTCTAAGGAAATGATAGGATGTTTACTGTCTCAAGATTAAGAGAATAGTGTCGAGAGAGCCTTTTACTACCTCAATCGAGTTCTAAACGATGCAAAAATAAGATATAGTGCAATTGAAAAGTTATGCTTATCATTGTATTTTTCTTCTACCAAACTGAAATATTACATGATGCCTTGTAATGTATTTTTCATTTCAAAGACAGATGTAATAAAATTTATGTTATCTAAAGCTATTCTTAATGGACGTATTGGCAAATGGACTATTACGTTCTCAAAATTTTCTTTACAATATGTTCCAGCAAAAGCTATCAAAGGCCAAGCATTGACTGGCTTTCTAGTTGATCATCCTAGGCTGGACATAGATAACAACATAAATTTCATTGGATTGAAACCTTGGCATCTTTACTTCGATGGATCAAGGCACATAAAATGAAATGTCCCCTAAGGGAACTTTAACCAAGTTTATGTTTGAACTTAAGTATTCTTGTTCTAACAATGAGGCTAAATATGAGGCTTTAATTGTCGTATTCGAAATACTTTGTCAAATGAAACTTGGACAAGGTGATAAAGGTAAAAAACCCATGAAGGAATCTCCAGAAAGGGACACTAAGAGAGGGAGAGCTGGAGGGTACAACTAGTGGCCATACTTCAAAAGATGAAATGGCCCTTTTGAAAAGGGAGATAGAGGGGCTGAAACGGGATGTGAAGTGTAACAACTAATGAGAGGCCATTATGATGACCTAGGGAGGAAAATTGATAAGTATTACTTCTGGTCGACTCAATGTATTTTTATTCAAAACCAAAGAAATATTGAGTGCCAAAACAAAATTTACATGTCCCTCATAGAAGTCACAAAGGCTCTCAAAAAGGGCAGTGGTCAGGAGGTAACACTACAATTCACTACTCCTAAGAGAGGATCTAGTGCTCCTTCTTCATCTCAAAAACCACCTCACCCTTAGATTACGTGTGCTTTGTAATTTCTCTTCTCTTTTTTTTTAACATAATGTAATCTTGAGCCTTGAATAAAATTGGTTTCTTTTTCGGTGGGTGCATCTAAAAATAAATAAATAAAAAGAATACTAAAAGAACAACAAATCAGTCACAAAAACAGAGCAGCAAAATTCTACAGTGCAGAATTTCTGGTGGCTTAGATTTATTGACATAGAACAGCCCCAAAACGGATGCGAATAACTCCAAATTAAATTCTACAACTAGAAGACATATAAAGCTTTAAAAATATGCAGAGAAAGTGGCAAAAATCTCAGCCAAGCAGTACAGAAAATTCATGCAAGATAGCTCAAAATTTCTAGATAGAATAGAGAAAACATGCAGAAAATTTGCAGATTTAAAAACCAATGTTTCTCCAATTAAATTCTCTCTAAATAAAACAAAAAAAGTTAAAAAGAGAAAGGTTAGAAAACTTTGGTTGCTTCCCAAGAGCGCTTTGTTTAAAGTCTTTAGCCAGACTTTATTTGATGTCTTTGCTTAGCATCTCCTTCTTTGTTTCCCTTAATACCTTTTTTTTTAATTTCCTTCATCAAGGAAAATGATCCAATACAGCAAAGGAAACAACGTGAGAGATATATTAGAATAATTAAGGTAGCAAAAGGAGAAATGAAACTAATAAAGACACTTGAAATGCTAAAAACAACAATAAAACAAGACAATGTCTAAAATAACATCACTTGGTATAAAAGAAAATTTTAACAACCATCATTACCCCGCAACGGCACCAAAAACTTGATGCATAAATTATTTTACACATAAAATTCCAACAAGTATACTGGGTCACATCGAGTAATAAAGAAATGAGTAGAGTATCATCCCACAAAAAATGAGGTGCTAAATAAAATTCAATTAAGCTAAGTGAAATGCTATTAATACTTTATTGTAGGAAATTGTAGGAATTACATAAAAGAGGGGGTTTTGTGATAATTTAGAATAGCGTAAAATAAAATAGAAATTAAAATGACTAAAATAGAATATAAAAACAAATAAAAGATGTGCAACCAGTCATTGATTCCGTGGACTTGTATTCATCATCATCCTTTCCTTTAAATATTCTTGGCTAATTCTATTATGCAATTATCAATCTAAAATTCTCAGAAAATCTTCTAAAACTGAATTATATTAGAATTATAGTTAGGAAGATCTTCACTAATCTATAACCTAAATATAATCCAATTAAGTCTTAATTACATTCATACCCTGCAATCGCATATGACATGTTATCTCTTGTCCCACTCACTACTTATACACTGCAATTGCATAAATGTATAAATAACAAGCTTCACAGAACAACAAGTAAAATAGAACTTTGGCCTAGAAATAATCATTGGTTCAAATAATTCAAAGTATAATTTTCATTTCATCAAATGATTAATTTCACAAGAAAACAGGATTGATTTCATTTGATTTACTTTGATTAATTCATAGACAAATTAATCTTTGAATCATTGAAGTACAATTCAATTAAAAATACAATTCATCTAATGTTGGCTAATTTTCTAAAAAGTAACTGAACCCAAAATCTTGAAAAACAATCTGACTTAAGAAAATAATTGACTAAAATCTTAGATCAACCATTTAATTAAGTAATTAAGCTCAAGAAAATTATTCAAGCCACATAAATAGAATTATCTAAATCTAGATAATTTGATTTATGGTGAATTTACAAGGTCAAGATTAATATCTACCTAGATTTAGAATAGATAAAAATCCCAAACTCATTGAATGATAATCAAGCATTTAAGAGGAAATTTAATCGGTAAATCACTCCATTAGAATGAAATTGATTTAAAACTGAAATTATTCAACAACAAAACTTCATAAATTCAAACTACATCAACTCTAAAAAAATACAGAAAATTACATCTAAAATTAAGAAATCATAAAGAAAAAGGAAGAAAATTGGAGAATGAGAGCTATTCCCAAGTGGGAAGGCTTCCTTTCCCTCTAACCAAGCTCTAAGAGTGCTCTGGAGGACGCCTTCTAAGCTGTAGCCACGAGGTTCAGCTTTTGTGATATCATTGATATCTAAAACTCTCGCTATTTATAAAAGAAAACATGTGACAGTGAATGGGGCCATCGCTTAGGCGAGATGGTACAATAGAATGAATCTTTGTCTTTTGGAGATTGGTTCCAACTTGGTTGATGTCTGCTATTAATTTTCCATTTGCTGGTATTTTTGACTTAAATTTGGCTATTTTCAAACAATAGTAGGTGGCAAGTTGGCTTCATCTTTATTTCACTAAATGATAAATTGTCTTAGTCTAAAGCGTTTTGTTTTTTTTTAATCAAATAATTTGTTCTCACATGCTTTTCTCTATTTTCCACTAATTTCGTCAACTTCCACTTTAATTATTAAAGAGGAATGATGATTGATGAAGATGGTGGTGGGGTCTCTTTTGAAAATTAATATTCTAGCCACTTGGTTTCCTTGTGTCAGTTCTCTATTTTCTAATGCAATTTGAGCTCAATAAAAGAGGGATGTAGGTCCCACAAATCCAATCAACTATCCAGTCATCAATTACACCATGCATATGAACTCTTTAATATTTACTTTTTTGCAAGATAAAAATATGAATTAAATTGGCTCAATTTCATTTAAGCTCTTAAAAATATGAAATTAAAACATATTAGCTCCATAATTAATTTATACCTAATAAACTTCAAAATATAATAAAATTAGAGGATTGGCAAAATTAAAGAAGCAAAAAGGACTAAAATAAGGACTAAAATAAATGGAAAATACATGTTATCAGGCATACATTGCCTTGTCGAAAGTTTATGAAGGTATTTGTGGGGTTCACCAAGCAAGAGAGAAAATGAAATGGGTCCTTCGAAGAAGATTTTATTGGCCAACACTAGTTAAAGATTGTATAATATTTGCCAAATCTTGTGAAGAGTATCAAAGACATGGCCATATACAAAATATTCCAGCTAGTGAGTTACATTCAATTGTTAAACCATGGCCATTTAGAGGATGAGCTTTTAACTTAATAAGCCAAATACATCCTCATTTGTCAAAAGAACATAAATATATTTTAGTTGGGGTTGATTATTTCACCAAGTAGGTTGAAGCAATAGCACTACAAGATGTGATCAATTTTATTGAAAATCACATCATATACAGGTTTAGGATACCTTAAACTTTGACAATCGATCAAGGTATCGTTTTCACTGGATAGAAAGTTGTAAAATATATTGATTCTAGAAAAATAAAGTTAATTACATCAACACCATACTATGCGTAGGCAAACGGTCAGGTAGAAGTCATCAACAAAATACTTATAAGCCTGATTAAAAAGCATATTGGTCGACAATCTAAAAATTGGCATAACACCCTTGATCAAGTTTTATGGGCATACAGGAATTCGCCAAGAGAATCGACAGACACATCATTGTATAAATTAGTTTATAGTCATGATGCCATTTTGCCTGTCGAGATTAATCTTCAATCAATTTGTATCCAAAAAACAAGATGAATTACCAGTTGAAAGTTATTGAGATTTAATGTTTGACGAATTAAACGAGTTGATTGATGAGAGATTAATTGCTTTAGAAAGTTTAATTTGACAAAAAGAGCGAATTGCTAAATTTTATGATTGTCGAGTTAAATACTAGTTTTTTAACTTAGGCAATTTAGTTTGGAAGGTAATTTTGCCTATTGAGAAACGTTGTCAAGAATATGGGAAGTGGTTGCCAGAATAGGAAGGACCATTTATAATTACGCAAGTATTTTCTTGTAATGCCTACACCCTCGACAAAATTACCTCTAGATTAAAAGTAAAATCAATTAATGGCAAATACTTAACGCCATACAAGCTGACAATGTGCGAAGTATAGATTGAATAAAGATTTTAATTGGTTAAAATTTGTACACTTCATTGTCTAATGCTATAAAAAGAAAACAAGATAATAAAATAATACAAAAAGAATTTTATTATTAAAATTTGTTAGATTAAAAGGACCAACGATACAAATCAAACTATTGTGTCAGAAGCTAATGTCTCTTTGTCCGTGCAGGCCGTTAGATAGCCAGTTTCAAAGACTTTATCTTTTTAGCAATAGCTTGGGCATTGACCGTGATGGCTATGACACTTTCTTTCATTTTCTCTCGTCTTGCCATACATATGATCAGAGCACTGTTAAGCTTGTCTCTCAATGCTTCAGTTGACGCCATTTCTTCTTTAAATTTTTTGATTCTTTCATTTAACTCATTGAGGTATTCTTTATACCGGTTAGCAGTATTGCTAACATCTATACAACTTGCCCTTATTTTTTTCAATCATTTCATCTTGTTGATCTCTTTTAGCCTTCAATTCTCGTAATTAACTGAGAACAATTTCTTTTTTCGACATTTCCTTGTTATAATTAAAGATGACCTGATTGAAAGTAGGAGCCTTATCAGATAAATTGTTGATGATGTCCTTAAAGGATGAATAAAAGCTTCGATAGGAGGTAGGAAGCTGTGATTTGATCGGTTCAAGTTCATTCAAGATAGCTTGAATTCTACTTCTCAAGGAATCATTAGAAGCAATAACCTCGAAAGAGTAGTCCAATAAATTTTTTAACTCTTTTAGCAGTTCATCAACCCTCGGGTTTGTTGAAGACTCCTTTGGAATCAAAGAAGAAATTGACAGAGTTGGATCACCCGACAAAATATAAATCAATTCATCTATGTCCAAATCATCAGTACTTGGACAATCAAAAGGTCTTGCTTGGATTGTCGAGTGAATTGGACTGAAGATAGGTGTCACGACCCAAATTTCGGGCATGTGATCGGCACGCTGACACAAATCCCGTGTCACCGTAAGCCTAACTGACATATCAATTTCTACCCCTTTTATTTATTATGAATATTGGTAACATATATCATTCTTTTTTTATTTATTAAACAACATAGAATATTAATATAAATAAGGATTAATTAAAACAATTATTAATTTATAGCCAAATATTAGTTGAAATAAATATAATTAAATATCAAATATTTGTTAAAATAATTATTAATTTATAATGTAAATTATTATAACCGTATACTATATTCACACAAGAGGAGATGAAAACTTATCTAGATTCCTTGCAATCTCCCAAATTATAATATTAATATTTAATATAAAATAATCGAACTTCATTCATTCACAAAATCACATCAATTTAAATAAATTCATGATTGAAATCTCATCTCCTACCATAATCCATATTATAAATTTTCAAAATAAATCTTCGAATTTGAATCAAATTAAATACAGTAAATAAAGTAGTTTAACTGCCTGAGAATCCCCTATATGTCCTAGTTGACCACAGAGCTTCTTAAATTTAACAAAAATAAAATACTGATAATATGGGACTCACCCAACAATAGGATGGTCCAATGGCAACTACTACTCTAGCGGGAAATTCTCCTCCATTATCTGAGCTGAAAAGAAAAATTCAACGAGTGTGAGATAATAATCTCAGTGAATGAGCCAATCCCTACTCTAATAAAATCCGCTATGCAAAAGTAATAAAATAAAAGTATAGGCAAAAATCACAGACCACAAGAAAAGATACAAATAAGAGAATCTATAATTCAATCAAACAATTTAGACCAACGGAACTAGTACTTATCAATGGCAAAATCACCCGGGAGCACTCGTAGGCTCGCTCAACCAATCTCATCAAAACTCGCCATGACGCACAACCTCATCAATAATGGTCAGGACACCTCACGGATTAAATACGGGCTCATCTCTCTATCGAAAGAATCATTATCTTTACTCTCATAAGTCAAGTCATCCTATCACCTGGATTTCCCACTTGACATGAGAGAGGGTACTATCCCGCCTAAACACAAACAATATTCATCCAATACAATAAAATACAACATCATAAATCATCAAGTATAAATGTCTAGATAATTTCAATTATCTCAAACCTCAACCATCTCATAAATCACATATTCATCATTTTTCCTAACCAAAAAAAAGAAAAAAAAATAATTATTATCATCAATCATGTTTCCACAAGATAATTTTAATTATCTCAATCTCAATATTACCCCTATCACATATCCGTCCTTTTCCCCTAACGTATTTCATTAGTAATTTCATCAACAATTTAATCACACAAAGCTCTTAAACCCGAATCCTTTAACCGGATTCTCTCTTTTTCACCATGGTCATTACTTATCTTTATACCCTATTACTTTAACACTTAAGATAATATTAAAGAAGGGTTAGTTCACTCACCTGAATTCCAACGAATCTTATCTATCGAACCAATGAAATTCTCCTTGACGTAAAAAAAGGAAATTTGTTCTATGATATTGATGGTTTTTCGAAAAAGAAGGAAAAGTTTATATTAGGATTTGTCTTAACGTTATGTTTAAACCTAAGATTTACTCAATAGAAAGATGAGTAGCAAAAGAAAGATGAATTGTGCCTTACCTTAGTTTCCTTCTTGCTTCCTAGTGTTGCAATACATAATGGTCTCTTTATTTTGAGATGATTTGGTGGAGAGGTTATGCGTCAATGTATTGTGGTATATATGAGAGATTGGAGTGTGTAGGACGGCAATAGGTTTCTTGAGTTTAGGTATATGTTTGTTTAGTTAAAGTTAAATTGGTTTTGAATGTGCATAAGATAAATGGTTTATTAGGTGTTATTTTAAATATATTATCAATTACGTTATGTTGTTGTATTTATCTACATATTTTTGAAAAATACCATAGCTTTTAGATTAAGATATTTATTTTAATATACAATCAATTATTTACTAAAACTTACTCTTCTTATTAATTTCTTTTTTGAAATTTCGAATTTAGCTTAGTGATTCAACAATATTTCATGAAATTATAAATTAACGTTTAAACTAGACTAATATATATATATATATATATATATATATATATATATATATATATGTTATCTATTATCTTTTATTAATTGCATTACTAGAATGCATTATCTTATTGATCCAATTATTTAAATTCAAATAAAAATATATATTTGATATTGCAATCTCATTCAAATATAAACAAAATAACAATTTAGTTCAGATTTTAAAAAGATATTTTCAGATTTCTTATTTGGATTATTTATCCTTAACTTTAAAATTATATTAAATTAGACTTGGTTGGTTTTAGATAACTATCTATTTTTTTTATCTAATCTTTTGCGTTATCCACTACTCCTAAATATAATTATCTATTTCCTAATAACTGTACGGCATCCCCTTTAATTTTATATTTAGTATATTTTCTTTTATTTCTTTCTTATACTATAATAACTTAATTATCACTATTTATTCAAAAATTAATATCTTAAGATCTAAGAGTTGTTTTTCATATCTTATTTCACATAAAGGTTTCCTATATTTTTCTCCTTCTTTTTCTACTCTTTTATGAACTTTTTGCTATGCCCCAAAAAAATCTTAAAACTTTCATTTTTGTCCCTGTAATTTCCACTTTGGTCCCTGTACGGCATCGCACCACATAATGCTAGCCTATAGTCCGAAATCACATACTAAGGCATTAACACATCATATAATAGCATTACAAACACATTGCACCCGATTTGTAAATTATTATTTATGAAATAAAATTTAACAAAAAAAAGAAAAAATTAAATGACGGGTATTATAATAGGAGATTGAGGAGAGACATCGGTCATTAACCCCTCCATGTCTATGTTGTCTCTGATCACAAATGGCATATTACTCTGTGGAGGCAAGTCGACAGCCTGGTGGCTTTATTGGGAACTAAAGGGTACCATCGCATGTCCATATTTATCAAACGATGGAGATCGTCGAGATAGAGAATGTACAGCTGTCGATTTCCCGGCAAGAAAAGCTTCAGCTGCTTCGATAGTAAGCTCTCCTTGATGGGTTTTGACTGGCAGTGACGTTGCCAAAGCTTCAATATAAAGAACTTCAGCTTGTGGAGCCTCAATCTAAGGAACTCCAACAGATGTTTCTACGATAGGAGCCTTACCCTGAAGAACTCTAACAGACTCTTCAGCAATCGGGCTTAAGACCTTTCGACCTAGATCTTAAAACAAATTTGTATTAGTCTCAAGATGGAATACATGTCCAATGTAAAATTCTTTTTGTCAAAGGATCATACTCTTGGTTAGGTTTGCGGGTCTAGTTCGTCGGATACAGCAGGTAAACTCGAGTGCTCAGGAATAGGCTCTTTTTCTTGCCAAAAGAAATGAAATGAGTGTATTTCATTCGACAAATCATAATACTTGATAAATGAAATATACTTGAGACTCGACGGTTAGGTCAGAGATTATTAGGCCTTTATGTGCTTTGCACTTCTTGGTAGCACATTCAGTGTCAGAAAAGACTATTTTTCTTTCGTTAGAGCCTTTTCTTTTTTAGGCCTAGTAGTTGCTTTGGATATCTCGGGTTGAGGAGACGCAACAACTGAATGGTCACTTATTCCAGTCATTGATTGGTGACTCGCTTTGACTAATCTCCTCCTCCTTTGTTGAAGAAGTTGGCAATCTTCTTCCTCTCCTTCTAACTAGACGACGACCAATTGCTCTACTGGTTGCTTATAAACTAAGGACTCTCTTAGAGGGAGTGCTGCAGATAAAATTACAAATGTGAGTGGTCAGAAACAATTATTGCCTTTGAATAAACAAGATCATATACCTTGGGGAAACTCACTGGCAATCGTTACTACATCATATTGTTTAGAAGGGAGGGCAAACTGACGAGCGAAAGTAACTTTGTCATTCTTTGAAAAAGGTTCGTGATAGAACCATGTCTTTCAACAAATTTAAAGTTACCTGCTCTCGTCTGTTCCACAGGAAATACATCAGCCAAACCAAAACAAGCACAAGGCAAGGGCACTGGTCTAGAAAAGCAACTATTTTAATGAATTCTGGTAGAACGTCGATATTAAGAAATTCTAAATATTTGAACCCATGTCGAGCCCTATGCTCTTGTTTTCGTTTGGCTATGATTTCTTCCACATTCTGAACAATCCAATAGTCGTAGCGAGGATCCCACTTTAGCTTGTAATATTTCTCAAAGGCTCAAATTTCCTCTCGGTGCTCACCTTTTGTTTTCGACGTCGGATTATGTTTCTGCATAGGAGAATCGACATAGACGTCAAAACAGGTTCTAATACTTTGGCGATAAGACCGATAGTATTTCGACCACCAGTCAACAAAGCAGCTTGATACTCTTTGTGAAACTTTGAAAGGGACAAGCACGAGGCTTTGTCGACGTTTATCATTTTCTTTCATCAACTCTGTAACGTCCTTCTCTTTAGAGATATGGGCATTGACAAAGTGATCCTTCGGTGCAGATGAGTAAGGAGCTAGAATAGATTAGCAGAAACCCATCTGTCGAGCGACTTTGTTGGGCAAATGGACATAAAAGCTTACATCTTTCGTATCAGGAGTACCTCCAAAAATGATCTATCGACAAAGAAAATTCAACCAAATCGAAACTCCTTCTTTGTCGGAAGTTATTAGACAAGTAAACCACCTGGGTCCTCTTTGATGACCAACAAATAGAGCGAATTTTATCTTCGTCGAATCCCAGGCAGTAGAGTGAAAAATTTTCAAGTAGTAGAAAAAAATTTTCTTCTCGTCCTTTGTCAGGGAATCACAAGCCAAATAGCAAAGCCTCGACTAGTATGAACCCCAACATGTAACTAGACAACTCATCGAATAGACGCCTAATAGACAGTCGCTGCTCCAAAATTACATTCAACTATAGCTACAATAGCCAGATGGAGCCTCTAACATTTTCTTTTTTCGTCTGAGCCCTAATATTATTGACCATTTGGCTCATACATTGTAAGAGATTGGCAAAGAGCTATTGGTTCAAGGCAGTCAGGCGCTTTCATGGATAAGGTCGGCCAGAGGCTGAAGGGATTTGGCTACAGTTATAAATTTTGAGCCAAACACATAAGCCAACAGCCAAAGTAAAAGGAAGGCGACATGTTCTTTATCCAACACGTCATTTGAATCTTGTAGTGGAGGTTCATAAATGAGGAAAAAGAGGTATGTTTAGGAGAATAAACCTCTATAGTTTAACTAGGTTGAAGGTATAGGTGAACAACTTTCCCATCTGGTCGAAGGCCCGTGATAGCTAATACATCAAAGACTGTTTAACCCATCATGCCATATGAAAAATGGAAGTTGTTAGTGGTTTGTTCCAAAAGAAGACCAAGGCTCTAATCATGGTGAGGTCGATTCTAATGGTGTGTTGGGAGAGAGTTGAATGAAGTTGAAGATGCCTATCTTTTTCCAAAACTTCCTTTTTTGTACCTACACTCTGTCGAGCCAAGCATGATATCCATCGATGCAAGAAGGCAGTGTTAGAAACATCCTTCTGGCCTTCTAGAAATAATGAGTGGGTATCATCGAACCCAAGGCGAGAATAGCTTCATCAAAAGTCTTGTTGGGGAACATTGGACGGAGGTTGGCCGGGAAAGTTTCCGGAGATAGCACAAGCCCCAGGAACGTAATTGTGCTTAGTAATGTAACAAAATGGTGCCAATTGTCTAAGTGTCAAAATAGTGATCTGGCACAAATTTGACAAAGATCAAGGACTCGACAGAGACAAGTTAGACAGAAGGTTAGACGTCTATACACGTTTGTCGAAGTTCAATCATCAAAAGAGCATCGTCTAACAAGCAAGTTCAAAACTTCAAATAAGCGAGTCGAAAGACAAAAGACATCAAGTGACAGAGATGTCAGTTAGTAACGACTTGGTTGTCGAATGATGAAGACAAGAGATTGTCAAACAAAAAATGTTGAAGACTATTAAGATAGTTGAGTCAAACCATGTAAACTGCCACTTACGTGGGTCAAGGCAGTTGTCAAGCAATATAAATCATCACTTACGTGGCGATCAGCTAAAGAGGCAATTACTTCAGTCATTTACCTATAAATACTATGTTAATTGTTGTAAAAGGGATTGACAACTCTTGATTAAAATTCCTAACATCTCACACGAGCAGATTAAAGGATTAACATCAAAGTATGCTTTCCACCTTACATTTCAGTCAAATTGAATTCAAAGTCTTTTATTATTCCAGTCTTTATCGCTTTCATTTATCTTCCAGCAATTTAATCGCTTTCATTTACATTCTGCACTTTAACTTTTTGCAATTTACTTTTCTACACTTTACATTCAGCCGTTTACTTTCTGCCACTTACCTTCTGCAGTTACCTTTTTATGCACTTTACATTCTATAACTTACTTTCTTGCAGTTTTACCGTTTTTATTTAATTTCTATAAAAAGCTTATTTTTAGGCCTCACGCTCTTTCATGCAATGTTTATCGAATCACTTGCATTCGACATGTTTGTCTTTTAAACAGATTACTACATAACTTTAAAAATACAATCGCTCTCGTTAGAATCAAGTATTTGTTGTCAGATTTGACCTTCGACCAACAATCTCCATTAACAAATTGACACATAGGAAATTTGTTGTGAGATTCTAGTTAGACCAAAAATACCATAAACAATAAGCCAAGTCACTATTTTACTGGACCAAATTTTAGAGTTTTGTATATCTGAATCATATGAATTACATATGTGAAGCTTTTACATGTAGTAAGCATAAGTCTAGTTAGTTAGCTGAGTCACATAAGAAGAACTTTTGATACTTTAAAAAAATTAAAATAATTATGTATTTTTTGTTTCTTATATTACATTTTCATTTTATTTGATCTAATAATTCAAATATAGTGGACTATAAATTAATTAGTATTTATTAAATTTTTAAAATTTAAAATTTAAAATATAATATATTTATATTAAAAATAAAATATAAAATTTTGCAATGGCTTTATTTATGTTGCAAAAAAATATTGCCTAAACCTTATAACTTTTTTTTCAATGGATTGCAACATTAAAACTATTAATGTTGCTGCAATTAAAACCAATTACAACAATTTTGTCCATGCTACAAAAAACTGCTTTTGCAATGTTTTTAGAATGGTGGCATGCCTATTATATTAAATGCAACGACTTTTAAATGTTGCAATTGAAAACACTGCATAAGTTATAAAATGTTGTAGTGATTAGCATCCCATATTTGGTCTTCTATGCATGCATGGTTCATTCCGTGCATTTTGATACCAAATGGATCGTTAATAACAAACTCACTCACAAATTAGTCCAACATAATGGTCACACATTCACTACAAAAAATTGGTATTTAGCGTGGGTCAAAAACACCATTTAGTGTCGGTTTTGACCCATGCTAAATGACTTAACGTCGATTTCCAAAATTGACTTTAAGTGCTCCGTTGCAATGTTATTTAGCGTCGATTTTGACATCTATGGGAATAACCAACTTTAGATGAATTTAGCATCGGTTTTGACTAACGCTAAAAGCTTAAATCTAACTTCAATTTTGATTGACGTTAAATGCTATCATTTAGCATCAGTTTTGACCAATGTTAAATGCTGACATTTAGCATCGATTTTGACCGACATTAAATACTGATAGTTAGCATCAATTTTGTCAAAACTAGCACTAAACAACTTTGACTGATGTTTATTTGATCATTTAAAGTCATTTTTACTATCATTTAAAGTCGAGTTTAATCGACGCTAGATGACTTCGGCCAATTTTTATTCTTGTTTAATTAAATGGGAATTGATGTTAATTTTCAAAACCAACCTTAGAAATACAATCAAATTTAATTTATATATCTATAATCCAATATAATATTTGGCAAAAATTTAACGAATATTAAAAGCCAAACTATAAAAGAAAATATATTGGAATAAAAACATGTACATTTTCAAACATACAAGTTTTATATTAAATCCAATGTTAAAAATAAAAAAGTTAACACATCTAAAAGTACAAGTTTCACATGTCCTAACAAAATAAATATTACAACTAATCATAGTCATGGGTTGTGACTAGCGCTAGAAGAACATCGACACCTTTGAGATGAAGCTTCTGTACTTTTTACATCAGGTGCCTGTAAACATAATATTTATTATTAGAGTTCATAATGAATGAAAATAATGAATTAATAAGCCCAAAATTATATTATCTGTTTATTATTATTTTTAGACTCAATGAATAACATTGAGAATAGTTTAACATTATCACTCAAAATGCTTTGGCAATTGGCAAACTTTAAAAAGTTACTTAGAAAAGTTTTTTGAATTGTTATTGGTAAGTGACATATGTCATACTTATTCTGGATTCGCATACAGACATTATCAACACGTTAACCTTGACCTACAACAATTAAATAACACAATAATGCTTTAATAGTAATTAGTGCAGCATATTAATCCAAATCTATCTATGTTTCCTCTCATGTTAGTAACAGGAGTTAAAATAAATAATAATTAAATCTCAGTGTGTACTACAAGGGGGTGGCTACTGGCTAGAGACTATAGGAAGCATAAGACAGGAGAGAGAATTATCATCTTAACCACATAATAATAATTAATTTAAAGTTCTATATTTCCAAACTTCAGTAACTTCAGAAGAGATAAATTTAAAGTTCCAGACCATCTTGCCAAAGTAAAGAGACCATAGTAGATGAGTGACATACAAGTATAATCACGTAAGATGAATGATAAGAAACACCTCTTGATGATGAAAAGTGTCCAGGTTGCATTAATATAAATATTGGAATATATATATATTTGCTTGCATAGAGGTAGATATTAATATAATTTAGATTTAATTGACCATAGGGTTCCTTTATGTAGCTAATGATGAAAAAAAGACAAGCATACTCTGTAATTATTTGAGTAAATTAAGAGCAAGTTTCATTAAGTAACCTTCATCAGAATTTACTTTGAACAGGATAATCCTGAATTCCAAGGAGTGCAATAGAATACCTCGAAACTGGCCAAATCCAAGGAAACAAGAAGGCCTTCCTGTTTGGCTAAAGATACGGCTACTTGAATCACTTCTAAATTGAGGACTGCATATCTTATCACCAACCACTGAAAAGTAGATATATCACTATGAGCAACTCAGTTCACAAAAACCTCTCGTGGATATACTATTAGTAGTGGCAGACCATAGCAAAAGAGAGCAAGTTTTTAGTTTGTGGTAGTGTATTAAACAGGAGGCATATACGGTAAAATATGCATTAAGGATTATTTCAGTTCTAGCACTTTATGATTGAACTACCTATCATTCTTTTATGAAAAAAAAATAGTTATGAGAACAAATGGAATATATAAGACTATATACTAAACACAGACATACATGATGATTTAATTGATAAAGAAAGCAACCTTGGATCCCTTAAAATCCTCTCTTTTCAATTCTTCTGCCTGAAGATAAAAATAGAAAGAGTATGTCAAACACACCATAAAAAATATAAAAGAAGCCCATATTAAACATGCACACATTGAGAAAATAAATTCTTTAACCTGAACTTTCATAGCATTTGAGAGACAAGGTCGCATTTATTGTATAAAGATTATAGAAAGTGGCATTAAGCCAACTTGTGCTGTATATCCTTTCTTTCCTTAGTCTTGAGAGGTCTACTTCATTGAAGCTCATGTTATTGACAAATAACTGCCCTTGCTCATCATCTATATGCCCCAATAATTCTAGAAGAAATTCCAAACCCAGAACTTAGCCCTCAAATTGTATTTGCAACACTACCTTTAGCTGTTGTCTTTATAGCAGATGGATCATCGAGTGATTAGATAATGTGAGTTTTTACTTCCTTCAGTATATCTTCAATTCTTTAATTGCAACCTAAAAGCAAAATAGAATTCTTTACATTCTAGGGTCTTTAACAAAGTTAACCAAATTAGATGTTCAAACATCTTTGTGCCAATCATCACAAATTTGCAAACTTATAGATCACAGGGTGCTCAAGGTTAAGGTTACCTTGTAACTAGACAACAAATCCATCTTCATAAATCACAGGGTGCTCAAGAATCCTAAACTAAAAGAAAAGAAGAAAAGACCAGTTCCAGCATAAATTAGTAAACATGAAAATCTAAAGAAAGCTAGATTTTACCTAAAGATTTCTTTGATTGGGATCTAAAAAAACTGTGACTTTCTCATTATATATTTACAAAAACAAATTGTTGTATTAAAATGGAGCAAATGTTAGGGTTAATAAGGGTAGGAACATGAAAAGTAATAATTTACAGTCATTGAACCTCAAGAAAAGAGCAGTAGCACTGATAATTGAGTTCTTTGTCAGAATGCTTAATTTGCTCCTATAAAGGAAATACAGGAATAAGCATCATGATAGCATATATCCTCTAATCAGACGTAAGTGTGCTTTTCTTTTCCCACAATCTCCCCAAGTTCCCTTATTTCTTTCATTCCCACAATCCCCAAGCAAAAAATGATCACATAGCAGATGACTTATTATCCAAAAGCCTGAACCAGCGATGACTCATAAAATGGCAAAAACAATTTACTTTTCAATGCCAAAGGTACTGATATAACTGATTAAAAACAAAGATGCCAAGATGACTAAGAATCTATAAACATAAAATATTTCTTTTATTAAAGAAATCAATGCATCACTTATTGAATTCAGAGTAGGCTGTGATCACTAACTCTAGAAAAGATAGAAAGAATACCATGGCATAGGATCTAGATAGACCTTGATCACATATTCTCTACAACATTAAGCAACAAGAAGCCTATGAACACCAAATAAAGAAGACAACATGTGTTCATGAAGACCTCAAAAAAAGAAAAAGGTCCTATACACACATTGTGGCAGCTCTGAGTACATCAGCCACAAAGCATCTTTAATTATCAACTTTCTTCATTTAATAATAATATATAAGTTGAAGTATTGGGCTTCTTTCCAAATGAAAAATCCCCAACCACCTTTAAGGGTTAATGGATCCAATGAAAAAGTATACCTGACCAGGGTCTTCAGGGAATATACAAATCTTCTCTTCTTGAACCTAACAATTATTAATCATCATATAATTAGTACGTACCAAATATATTGTTGCTTTGGATGCAAGAAATGAGTTTATATATGTGATTTTTCTTACAGATTGTTGCTGCCTCATGTTTAGTGATCCATTGCCCAAGTATGGTTAACTGAGGGCCTACAACATCCATGGGGGAGAAAAAAAAAAGTACAATATATTTTAGAACTCCAATAAATAAAGGGTGATGAACATTGAACAGTCAAAACCATTGCATCCTTCAACTTATGCTAACCACCAAGAAGTTCAAATGCAAGAGCAAAATGGGTCATCTGGACATTGAAGAAATATTAGACTTCAAATTTCAATTAGATGTGAGAGACAAATCAACTTTCACCTTATTTAATGACTCTCAGCTAATTTAATTATATCAACTGAAAATTGTCGTAGAAGATCTAAACATTAATTAATGACTCTCAGCTAACTTGTTTCTATATACTCTACCCTTCATAAATCTCTCTTGGCTAAAGCACTCTGTTTTTCCTTTCTTAGCCATAAGAAACCAATCAATAAAATTATCTCTCGACCTAAGCTCTGTCCCTTCATTCCCGAATTTCTGCTACTGTTGTCATAATACTTCCAGCTATCCCAAAAATTATATCCCACTAAAATTTCCCAAAGAAATTGCAACTTACATATATATATATATGGAAAGATAGGAAATCAGAATCCAATTCCCATTCATTAGATTTTCTGAACTCACCTCTGGATGAAGGTACTACAGTGGAGGAGAGAGCCACCGGTGAAGCTCCTTTGCAAATCTCTTGTCTTTTCTCCTCTCGATCATCTCCATTCACACAGACCAAGTCGAATAAGGGGAAGATGGTGGAGGATGGGAATTCCTCAGTCAACGGTCAGGTGGTGGCCGATGATGGCCGCCACACAGCATTGCCCCCTTACTTTCGATCCCTCTCTCTCTCTCTCGGTCATGCAGTCTCTTTCTTTCCTTTGTGTAGGCTTCATCGAATAAGGCTTCCTCAAGAAGCTTCAATTTCAGAATGGTGAAGGCATGGAGAAATTGTTGGTTCGGGTTTTGAAAACTATGGAGATTTTGATTAGGTTTCGGACTTTGAAAGGTTTTAGGGAAGGAGGGAATGTTTCAAGAAGGGACAGAAATAGGGGAGGGAATGAATTTTTATTTTTTTAAAAATAAGATAACATCGGTTTTGTAGGATTTTAGCATTGGTTTTAATAAATGATGTTAAATTTTAGTAAGTATTGAATCTAAGATCGGTTTTAACAACCGACGTTAGATAATCAATATAATCAATGTTAAATCTCAATTTTTTTCATGTAGTGGTTGCATATGCTGTAAATAATGGACACCAACATAGTTACAATCTGAGTTACATCTTGAGAAACACTCTCTTTAAGGAAAATTTTTATGTAACTACAAAATTTCCTCTAACATTAAACAAATCCTTTTTAGAATTTCTTAGGAACCAGAACAACATAAATAAAAAATGTAACTCAGAAAGTGAGAGAGCAGACAAGAGAAGAGAAGAGAAGACAATTGTTGTTTGTGTGTGAAATATGAGGAGAATGAATATTATAGCTGTGAAATCTGTAACAGACACTACAAAAATTTGGTCATTAGCCACAGTTTAAACCGTGGCTAATGAGCTAAAAACTGTGGCTAACACAATGTTGACACGGTTGGAAAAACCAAAGCAAAATTAGGCGTGGGCTTTACCATTAGCCACGGTTTTGTTGACCGTAGTAACATCCACTTGGCTATGGTTTAAACCATGGCTACGTAGTAACATCCACTTGGCTATGGTTTAAACCATGGCTACTTTAGTTATGGCCACAGTTAAAACTGTGGGTATTTATTTATTTTTAAAAAAAATACTTTATAATTAATGTTTGGCCACGGTTTAAACTGTGGCAAATAATTTAATTTTATTTAAAAAAAATTTTTGAATAATCGTTAGCCATGGTTTAAATTGTGGCAAATAATTTAATTTTATTTAAAAAAAATTAGTAATGGTTAGCCATGATTTAAACAGTGACAAATAATTACTAATTATTTTTTTAAAAGGGATATATATTGCCTAATAAATAAAATATATACACATTAAATCAATATATAAGAAAATATGCATATCAACATGTCTAACTCTGTTTTAATGTAACAAAAAATTGAGGGATTAACAAAATCTGTAATCTCCTGTAAACTTTCAAAGATACAGAGGCAAGAAAAAGAACAATAGAAGTACCCTGTAGTCAATAACTTTAACGTAATCCCATGAAACTAGAAGTATGTTTTCTGGAAACCATCTCCTTCCATTCTTTATCCCAGCATTGCAAGACCTATCCAAAGGTTCCTTCACCCACATTAAAACTCACCTAGGACATTTAAAATGATTATCATTAATCATCTTAAAACCAAATCAGAGGAAACTTATTTAATTAGAGATATTCAGAATACTTAATTTAAAAAAATAGTTAAGATCTACATGCCAAAAATGAATATCTTTAGAAAATAAACTAAATTTGACCACAATATATGAATATAAATTTCTTAATGGTAGTAAAGTGTAATTATAGCGAGAAGTATATATGCTGTGTTGATATGTACTGTGGTATGTATGCGTAAGTAATATGTGTGTGAGGTGTAAGCGCAGAATGATATTTTAGACTCTCTTGATCAATTGGTGAACAAAGATAACCTATAATTAGTATTCAAACCAAAAATACATTAGACATTAGAAACAATGAAAGGGAATAATTATCAAGTTTTTAGACACCATGGTTAGCTCCTAATTGAACTTATAAAACCAAATGACAATTCAAAATAGATACAACAATGACAAGATTTTCTTCTTAGAGAAGGTAAGTTTAACTGACATCAAAAACATTCCCAGAAAACCAAAAAATGACTACAATTTGAAGTCTATCATCCTTTATTTAACAATTAAATTCTAAATAACATTAACATTCTATCATCCTTTGTTTAAAGACAATAGAAAAGATTAAATTCTAAATAACATTAACATTGTCAAGACTTACGATTTGAAGAGCATGACAAATAATTAGTCACATGTCTATGCTGTAAATAACATAAAACTGAAACTTAATGGTAAATAAAAAGCTTAAAAACTATTATGAGAGCAAATATAAAGAATTGTATAAAGAACTGTCAGATATAGAAAGTTTGACATGGATACCATACAATGAGATGAGCACTTAATGAAAAAAAAACTGCCAAGTCTTTTCAAGCAACAATAATTAGTAGCAAAAGATAATGAAAGTTTGACCTCAAATCTGTACTTATCATCAGAATCTGCAGACAATAATTAGTAGCAAAAGGTAACTTTGAAGATCAAAGGATAAATGATTTATTAGCTTAAAATCAGCCCAATAGAAAGAAAGAGAAATAGATATCAATGACATAGAGCTTACACAATTTTTTTTTTATGTAAAATACAAGTAGCTGAGCCTGCCCTGTGCTTTCTTCTGCTTTTGATGCCAAGTACAAGCAAGTTGGAGCCACCAGACACGGATCATATTTCTTTCTAAAAGTGAAGATGAAAGTAGCTAGTAAATTATTCTATCCATGGGCTCCAATGAAAATAAGAGAGCATTGTGGACAACCAGACAAGGCCCAAAGACAAATTCATTCCTTGAATTGAAAAATCAATTATGACACCAAAGGAACATGTGATTGAGAGTTGCTGCAGATTCAATTTCAAAAAATAGGATCATCTTGACCAGTCATCATATTACAAACTAAAAAATATCAAATTCTTAGGAGAATCAGTTCATGACTTGATGTTATAACCCCAATCTGATTCTGAACCCTTTCTTTAATAGAAAAAATCTGAAGTTCTTGTGATCTATGGTTTTATAAACCTTAAAAATCCCTCACGAGGTGAAAGGGGGTTCACAAAATTAGAAAATCTTGTCAACCCCTGGTCATAAGTATGATTGTACAGAATCACAAAATGAAGCTGATTATAAGCTAAGAGTCTGCAATTCAACAAGAATTGAAAACAACAATCAAATGCAAAAGTTGTCATCTATCTCACTATTCAATATACAAGAAACAATAAGAATACCTGTATGTTCTTTATCCAAAGCCAAAGCCACATTGTTATTGGCAGCCATGGCACACTAAAAAGAACACAATTAATGAATCGTTAGAGGAATTTAATTTAAAAAAAGAAAAATAACTAAATAAAACAAGCCATATTTAATTAAAAAGATAGAACCCTTAGTCCTTACTTTCCTGTTTGTTAACAAAATGAACTGGAAAAGCTATATTCACCCCCAAAGATCTTCAAATAACATTGACTAAATACAGCACAATTTCGAAACCAAACATTTCACTGACTTAAAAGAAATATACATAGACACCAAAAAAATTAATTAAAAAACATAAGGGCTGATATAACAATGTGAAATTTTTAACTCATCCAGATTCCCACCAGATTCAAAGTGATTCTTGATGAACAAATCAGCCAAATAAACACTGTTATACAAACAAGAAGCAAATGCAATAACGGAATAAGATAGAAGCAGTATGAAAGCTAATTGTATCATCGATCAAATATTATTTAAACCAAACCCATAAACCTCTAAACCCTAAATATGGAGATAGAGATAGAAAGATACATACACAGTAATCGTGAGAACGAACAACGGGAAAGAGTTGGAGAACTTGTCGAAATTCTGCTTCATCCATGGTTGACAGGCAAAAGTACTGCTGTAGCCTTTGGACCAAAGATGCTATCTGAGAGGAGAGAAGATGACTCTGGTTGATTATGAATGATCGAACTCAGAAAGAGAAAATCGCCTCTTAGCCTCGCATCTCTGACAAATCGAAAGCAAAGATGAGCATCACCTTGCGTCAGTCTCTCAGCCAATCGTGGATGCAACTTGCATCGGTCTCTCAGCCAATCGTGGACTCACTGAAAGGGGGAGAGTGAAATGGTGGATTGACGTGAAGACGGAGAAAGGATTCACGGGAAGTGTAAAAGGAAAACTGAAAAAGGAAGATTGAAAGAGCAAAAAATATGGAGGGAGATAGAAAAACATTGGAGGGAGTTGGATCTGCGGTATTTTTCCCTACGATCTACTAAAAATTAGCCACTATTAATATATGTGTGGGAAAATAGTAACATTAGTTGTACTTTTGCCAACAGTGGCTACAAAACCGTAGTTAAAAGTCGATTTTTTTGTAGTGAGAGGGAGACATAGGCTTAAATGTGGATAAAAGAAAATTAAAGGACTGTTACGAAATTTAAAACAAATTAAGGTAGTCAAATTGAAACTGTCAACCCTTTGATTTTTTTATGTTTGACCAAATTAATTTTACAATTGTTATTTTCACCTTTGTTCAGGTAAGCACAAAAATTAAAATAAAATAAAATATTTTATTTTCAGAAAGAGAAAAACATGCCCGATCGACTTAATTGTGTTCACACAAAGGTAAATCAGACGAATTGCACTGTATTGGCTTAGGATTGTGAGCACGCAAATTCACCTCTTCCCTTAGCTCTTTGTGAGCTTACTAACACATATTAGTATAGAAAGCCTCATCTCCTCTTTGATTTAGTCGATGTGGGACTAAGTTTTTTCTTTTGAAATACAAAGCCTTTTACGATACTATTTTCCCAACAGCATCACCACCACATGTGGTATGCTTCCATTGCAAGCCAAACTCCACCTACGAGCAAACCCATCATCCATAGGCCTCACAAACACTTTGGTGTTGCTTTACTCATTTTTCATGGCAATAATCCTAGCATCTCATAGTTTTAGCATTTGCCATGCACTTCTCCACTTCATTCTTGAGATCTTGATATCTAGCATTTTTTATATTCATTTTAATCTCGAACTTAGTCTTATTGTAACTTTAATCTTGCAAACTCTCTAGTATATTATATTTTGGATTTTATTGGGTCTATGTTTATTATTAATCAAATATGCTTTAATTTTATATTCTTGCACTTTGAATGACTACGGACCCAATTATTCCTTGATTAATCTTTCAAGTTTAATTAATTAGAGAGAAATTGATGACCAGCTGGGAGCTGATGTGGCACATTTTTGCTGACATGGATGTTGTCTGAAGCTGATTGGGATGCTGACTAGGTGTGGGACCCATTTACTGCAAAAGTTGTTCTGATTTTTGCATGCATTAATTCAGATTGTCTTTGTTGCAAAACCTTTTATGAAATTGTGCAAACATCCCAAGTCAGTTTTGAACTTCATAAAGCTCCTTTATGCAGCCACCTTTTCATGAAACTTGCTTTACACAACCCAAAAAAGGGGATTAGGAGTGCCTGCTTTTCTCTTAGGAAAAGCAGGCTGCTTTTCCTTGAAAACTATACACCATTTATTTTTGTGTTAAATGCATTTTTTTTGTTTTAAAAAATTTAAATAGGTTCTAATACTTACTTTCTTTCTTTATGCCTTTCACAGACTTTTTTGAAGAAAAAAAAAAAGAAAATATTGTGATCTATTTGAAATTTTAATTTCTTCAAATAAGTCCGTGAAAATAGACACAAAGAAAAAAAGAAAGTATTAAAACTTATCTAAAATTTTTTAACACAAAAAAAAATAAAAAAAAGTTGGTGGTCCCACGACCATATGCTTTTCCCTTAGGAAAAGTAGGCACTCCTTATCTAGAAAAAGGATGCAATCAGTATGGCAGCAACCAGAAGTAGCAGAAAAACATAAAAAAGGCTAGTGCAAAAGTCAACTAGAAGGCACCTTTTGCAAAATATTCCATCAGATTGTATCTTGTTTCATTTTTATTGTATTAGACTTTATTTTTTATTCACTCTGGACTTGTATTTTTGAAGCCTCTTCTCTGCATGTTTTTTTTTTCTTTTGTTTTGTATTTTACTCTCATGGAAAGCTAAAAACTCTTGTGTAATCAATCTTGGTTGGAATTGGGAGTTGTAATATGAGTTCCTAAGCTTAATGGAGATAAGTATTGTCATGTTTATTCCATTTTTATCTTGTATTTTGCCTCTATGCTCCATATTTTTTGGTTAGCTCTAATTAGACTATCTTGAACATATTAACTTATTTTAATAGTTCCATTTGAGGATTCAATTACTGTAAGCGGTTGATATGGTAAAAAGAGATGAAAATAGAATGCAACAATGATTATCTTGTATTATTCTTGTTATGTTTATTAGGGTTGCATTGAGTTATAGTTAGAGAAGGTTTTCTTGATTATATCTTAGTGTAACCTAGGCTGGAATATTTTCTGGACATTTTAATTGAGAATCTGACGAGAGGCAAAGCAAAACTTAACACTTAATAGAATTAGGATGGTTACAATTTCAAAGAAGATTAAGGCTGGTTACATGCTTTTGTTCTGTTGTCTAATGTTTATGTATGGTTTTTAGCTTTTGACAAAAACCCCCTGCTTTTATTTGTATATTCTGTAATTAGTTCATTTCTGTCTTGAACAAATGAATTAGTGATAGAAGTTTAGGCTCCACGTGAGAAAACAACTTGAGGATCATTGTACTGCAAAACTTGCCACAAACTCAATTCTAGGCAGTTCAACAACTTTACGTGGCATGAACCAAACCTATCAAGCCTTTCTTCTTGATAGATAGTTCATGCCTCTACGGTTGCAAAACCGCCCAGAAATGAATTATGTGGCAATTTTGCAATATAGTGATCCTTAGGTTGTTCTCACTTGTGGACCATATACTTCTATCACCTAATTAATTATTCGGACTTTAATTACACACTAATTATAGATTAATTACACAGGGGTATAACAAGATTAAAACATATAAAACATAATAGTAAAATTAACAGAATAACAAAAACAATAGTATAATGCATAACCAATCACAAGATCCCTGGAATTTGTATTTATCATGATCCTATCCCTAATTCAATTTCTAGTTGAGCTCTACTATTTAGTTTTCCACTAATTTTTCCAAGAGATCTCCCAAAACAAGATTGCACCAAGATTAGAGTTAGGAAGACCTTCACTAACATCTAATCTAATGAAATATGATTAAGCCCTAAACAAAACCATGTAGATCAACCACATTCATACAAGTCATTTTCATCCTACTCACTATACCAATCGATCATAACAAGTTTTTACCTCAAACTGAACATTAAAAGAAGAAACTATGTTCACACAAGTCATACAAGAGCAAGCATACATATAATAACAAGAGAGGCTAGAACAGGACAAAAAATGAAATAGAAACTCAATAAAAAAAATACTTATTTGCATAGGAGGATTCAAAATACACTTCTAGTTCAGCTTTGAAATTGATTACACAACAAATTAGCCTTCCATGTAGGCAAACAAAAGTTATAGTATCACCTTCTGCCTTCTATTTGGCTTTCTTTCCAACTGTCTTTTACAATATAAATTGTTATTCTTTTACCTTGCACCAATACATATATGTGTGTGTGTTTCTGTGTACATATAGAGCACGTTCACCTCGCTGCGCCCACGTTTCCTCATGCATCAAACATGATTGGAAAAATTTTGGGATGTTTAGCAGCATTTGTGTTAAACATGGTTGAAGCGTAACTAGGTTTGGGAGCAAGACACTAAGGTTTGGTTCAACATGGATCAATGAAGCTTCAGCGTTGAATATACCGTGGTTGGTATGTTCCCAAATTTTGATTCCTCCTCTACCCTCCTCGGTTTGGTTTATCTATAAATAACTCAGCTCTCCTTACCTTCCTTGCACCACTCACAACTGAGAGAGAGTGAGAGAGTGAGAACTCTATGATTCCAAAGTTCATGCTTTGTTTCTTAGCCCAATAATAGAGAAAACTTTTCAATTGTAAAACTTGATTTGTGATTCATTTTCTTTCAAGATTTTGGTCTAAAATGATATAAATGAATCTTCAAATAAGTTAAAAGGAAATTTTGGGTTGATTTGGAAGCCAAACCCAATAGAAAAGTAGAAAAAACCATAAAAACGTTGTAGTAGGGACTAAATCACAATTATTGATTGATTTAATTTCGAGACAACATATATTCTAATTAATCTAGGGACCTAGATGAAGTGAAATATAAGCTCAAATCAAGTAAAGAACAAAAGAAAAAATGTTGACCAAGGACCTAATTGAATAAACAAAAAATTTTATAGGGGGTCGATTTAAATTCAAAGCAAAATATATTCTAGAACTAGGAACCAAAATGAAGTTAAATATGATCTTAAATCAAGTGAAAGACATAAGAAAAATTTGGATTAAGGACCTCAGTGAATAAACTAAAAAATTTATAGGGGTCGATTTAAATTCAAAACAAAATAGATTCTAAAACTAAGGACCTATACAAAGCTAGATATGACCTTAAATTAAGTGAAAGATAAAATAAAAATTTTAACCAATAATCTAAGTAAATAAATATAAACGTTTGAAGTAAATGATGAAATGGTTTGAATTAAAAACATGGATTGAATGAAGACGGATTGAACTGAAATTTAATTTTAAACTTATATACCAAGTGAAAACTAATTAATTTTGATTAAATTAGTTATTTAAACTACTATGTGTTGACCCTAAGGCTTTATGCCATAAGTTTTGATGATGACAAATGTATTTGAATTGTAGCATTGATATATATAAAGATTAATTATCATATATATGCTACAAGTACTTAAGCATGATTATGTTATTTAATATGTTTGTTGCATACATTGAATCATGCTATTGAACTAACCATTGGGTTTGCAAGTAAGATATATTTTATAGGTTAGTTCAAAAACAAGAAGAGTGAACATTGGATTGAAGAACAAGGAAAAGAAATATCTTGCTTCACTCAAGGAAAGCAACATACAAGGATAAAGCTCCAAGAAATGAAGAACTAGAAGATTTAAAGTCTTGGAATCTTGGATGCATTAAGATAGCCTATGTGTTTACATTAGGTATATTTTATATAGGCTATTATACTTGTGCAACTCAATGATTTAGATTTGCATGCATTGGCTCAAGCATTTTGAACAAAAAGATAATGAGATATGAAGTTTTACAAAAGTTAGTTTTTGACCTTTGGTCACTCCTTATATCATATCTCATAAATAAAAAATCGGTTTTTCAAATATCTTAATCTCATTTGATAGTAGACTCAAAGATCTTTCCAACGGTATATTATTTATTCAAAACGGAGTCCAAATGAAAAATATATGACTATTTAAAATATAGTTTGAAAAACTAAAAGTTGATTTTACTGTACTCAAAAATTATTCTGTTCTGACCTATAGTCAGTATTTTGATTATATCTTTTAAACGAAAAATAATTTTTGAGTAAAACTTAGCTCCTTTGAAACTAGACTCCAAGAGCTTTCCAATGGTATATTATTTGTTTAAAACGGAGTTCAAATGAGGGAGTTATGAATTTTTAAAGAAAGCTCAAAATCTGTATTTCGCTACTGCCAGTCGGTGGTCGACCACCCCATCTACACTGGTCGACCAACGTGTCTGATAAATCACTTCTGGACTACACTGGTCGACCAACGTGCCACACTGGTCGACCAATGGACACCTGGACTGCATTTTAAGTGCTGTAACGGCTATATAACGGCTAGTTTTTTAAAATCTTATATATATGACCTTAGATACACGATTTTGAGCAAGAACCAAGTACTACAATGACATATTAACATGTTCTATCATCTTTGAGAGAAATCTAAATATTCTTGAGCCAAATCTTGCATATTCTCTATCATTAGAGTTATTAGAGCTTTATTTGTATTCATCTACTCTTTAGAGAGAGTTTCTTTGTATTGTTGATTTTGATCAACACCAATATTATTCTGAGTTGAGGTTCGCAAGTACCGGTGTTGGAAGAACTTGCTTTGGGTTGAGGAGGAGCCCGGATTCATAAATTCTCTATTTTGGTTTCGCAAATACCCGGATCGAATTTGTGTGGTTGTAGTAGTTTGCAAGTACCCGGATTAAACTTGCAATTATAGTGGAAATACTCAAGTGGTCTCTTGAGGACTGGATGTAGGCTTGGATTAGCCGAACCAGTATAAATCTCCGAGTTTGCTCTCTCTATCCCTTCCTCATTTACTTGTGCTTATTGTTATCTATTCTTTATTTCTTTGCTCCATAATTATTCATCTTGATAGCACATTGATTTTCTGTGTTGTATTTATTATCCTAAGCATTGTACTTTTATAGAAAATCATTTTAACTTCCAATAAAGTTTTATTGAAAAAATTTATAAAACCCAATTCACCCCCTCTCTTGGGTTCCAACCATTACTTTCAATTGGTATCAGAGCTTGGGCTTTTGATTTGAGACTTAACCGTCTAAGAGTAAACATGGTTGGATTTAGTGAGTGGTTTATGTTTGAAAATTTTTCTTTCACAAAACCTCCAATTTTTTATGCTAATCATTTTCAATATTGGAAGTATGAAATGAAAATGTTTTTAATTTCAGTAGACCATAAACTCTGGGAAGTTATAGAAAATGGTTTTTATATGCCTGTTAAGGAAGAACAAGGAAAATGCATTCCAAAACCCAAGAGTGAATGGAATGATACTGAAAGAAGTTTAGTGCAACTCAATGCTAAGGCAAAATTGATTATTTCTTGTGCATTGAGTCAACATGAATTTTTCAGAATTTCCAATTGTGCAACTGCTAAGGAAATGTGGGAAACTTTAGAAGTTGCATATGAGGAAGATCTCGTTGCAATGGAATTAAAGTCTAGAAATCTCATTAATGAACTTGATATCGCTCAAATAAAAAATTGTGAAACCATTAATGAGATACATCTTGTGCTTAATCAATTACAAGCTCTTGGTGTTGAACTTACAGGAAAATATCAAATCACCAAGGTGATAGGAGAAGTAGAAAAAGGAGAAGAAAAGAAACCACAACCACAACTAGAATCATCAAAGAAAGCTTACATTTCTTCCATTTGGGGAAATATCAATTCTGATGAAGAGGACACAAATGAAGAAGCCAACATCTGTCTTGTGGCTAGAGATGAAGATGAGGTAAATTCATTTGACTACTCTTTTGATGAATTACAAGATGCCTTTGATGATTTACATGCTGAATCTTTGAAACTTGCAAAGAAATTAGTTGTTTCAAAACAGAAAAACTCTTCTCTTGAAAATGAATTGGAAACATTGAAAAATGAATTTTCTATTTCCAAGGAAGAGAATTTTATTTTTGAAAATCAAAACAGAACTTTGCAATAAGAGAAATTGATTTTAAAGGCAAATATCTCTACCAACAAAAATTGCTTTTGTACCAAGTGTGATTCTTTGAAAAAGGAGAATGAGGATCTTAAAAACACACTTAAAAAACTTTCTCAAGGTAGAGAAATTCAAAACTCTTCTGTTGAGAAACAAAGTAGTAGCTTTAACAAAACTGGTTTTGTTCTTAACAAGTCAAATCAGAAATATTTCAAAAACTATTTTGTTCCTACAAAAATGTCCAAAAGTCCACCTTGCACTTGTTTTTATTGTGGACTGAAAGGACACAAGTCTTACTCCTGTTTTTATAAAAAAAAATCTTGTTCATGGAGTAAAAATAAAATGGGTTCAAAAAGGACCTCATGACCCAGGCAAACCCAAAGAAATTTGGGTATCAAAGACAAAGGATTAATTTGCAGATTTGCCTCGAAGCAAGGAGCGGAAATGACTTTTCAATGGCTACATCATTCAAACTCCACTCTCTTGCATCAAAAGGAGGCAATGGATAAGTAAACATATAAGCTGGAATGCATTGTAAGAAATTTGACTGATATGTTTTGTAATACCCATAAAAAAAAATATAATATAAATGCGTGTTTACAAATCACTATTACTATTTCAGTATATAATACTATTTACGTATATGGTACTGTTCATCTGTACAATCAAAATGTCAAGTACTAGATGTGGTTTGATCATAAGAGAAAATTAGAAAGAAATTTATAGGAGAAAATGACATTTTATATGAGAGAATTCCCTGAGGGACTAAATTAAAAGGAAACTAAATTAGCAAATTGATTATACTAGTAGATGAGACTAGTAAGTGAGACTAGTAGATGAGACTAGTATGTGAAACTAGTAGATGAGACTAGTAAGTGAAATTGGTAGATGAGACTAGTATGTGAAACTAGTAGATGAGACTAGTAAGTGAAATTGGTAGATGAGACTAACTAGTAGATGAGACTAGTAAGTGAAATTGGTAGGTGAGACGGGGTAGATGGAATAGTACCCTTAAATTTTCCTATAAATAGACCCTTCCATTTCACTTTCAAAATCACACCTTCAACTTCTCTTCTTCTCTCCTTAAGATTTCTTGGTCCGACGCTAGACCTCTGAGATTTTGGGCCTTTCCTTTTCAGCTTAGGTAATGATACTATACCCTTTCTATGTCTTTCAAATTCTAGAAGTTATTTTCTTAAGTATGCTCTGTGGTTGCGGCTTTGGCCGATCTTCCACATCAGAAAAACTGTCCTTAGCTGTTATTTTGATTCTCTAATTACCGAAATAGAATGTAAACTGTGAAGAATACATGTCTAGGAAAGTTCTGGCTAAGGAAAGACCTAGTTTTTAAGTGTGTCCAGTGTGACCCTCCACTCTTTCCTGGGAACTTACCTGGTGTACTCTTTTACAGATTGTATTCTCTATTTCTGGTATGAATAGTACCCCCATACGTATAAATAGTAACTGTACGTATGAACAGTATCCGTACGAAAACAATCTTAACGTACTTTCTCTAATCTTTCATGAAAATCTCCGTAGCAGAACACTAGAATTCACCTGTGTACTCTTGTCCATAACGACTTAAAGAAGTGATACTCGTACGGAATCCAGGTGAGTGAAACGACCCCGTTTTAATAGAGTTTTAGCATTACTGGTGATAAAAAGTATGTCGTAGGACACTCCCAAGATTCATAGGGAAAATTGGTTTCAAAATGACGAATCTAGTGAGATAATTAATTCAGAAGTATGGATAAGACGAAGCAAATATCTCCTGATGATGTGGAGTTTGAATCCTTTAAAAAAAAAATCGTTTATTTGTTATCTTGATTTGTGGTTAAATATAGTTATATATCATACCTGTTATATAAATGAATATTACATCGTACTTCTGATTATGATATGAAATGTTGTATTATTGATTGTGATTGAGCGGGACAGTACCCCATCTCACGGCAAGGCGGAAAACCCGGTTGAAAGGGTGTCTTGACCAATGAGTGTGGAGACAACGATTCCCTCGGTAGGGATATAGCCCGAATTGGTGATAAATCCGTGAGGCGCCCTAGCTATGAGGATGGGGTTGTGCGTCATGGCGGAAATATACAAAATTGGTGAGCCGGCCTGTGTGCGCTCTCCGAAATATGTTGCCATTGATGAGTACTAGTAACGTTTGTTGAATTGGATGAATTTTTATCTTCTTGTATATAATTGCTAACTATGTCTATTGGTTGAGTTTGAGCCTTCGGATATACTTGCATGACTGGCGATGTATTTGAATTTTATTAACGCGAGGCCGATTCGCTCATTGAGTTTAAAAACTCACACTCTTTGTGAAATTTTTTTTTCAGATCAAGCTACCGGCGAAGAATATCCACTAGAGGAATAAATCACCTTGGACCTTCCCGCTGTCGGGTAGGCCCCTCTTTTGTCATAGATTATGGTGCTCTGTAATCGTCTAGGACATCTAGGTCAGGGGTTTGGAATTTGGCTTGTATTTCAGTATGATAATGTATTTTGTATTGAGAATCGATTATTTTTAATTAAGAAAAATTTGATATATTTTCTTCGTATTTATTAAGGAATGGTATTTTGAGAATATCGAGATAATGACTAATAAATACTCATGGGTAAGAATATGTCGAAAGGCTTACAGTGATGGGATATTCATCATTGTGCCGGTCATGTGCCCAGAAAACAGGTCGTGACAAAGTTGGTATCAGAGCATAGGTTGTTAGGTCTCCTAGTGATTACAGAGCAAGGTGTCTTTAATGGGCCTTCCTCTATTGTCGTGACTGCAGCACGACCATAGGATGAAGATCCACCAAAAGCCCTGTAGAGTTTTAATCCCTTTCTTTCGTGTCTTTCCTTGAAGCATAATAGTGACGATATATATTATTGTTAATTGTAGAATAAGTTTAGATGGCACCAAGAAAATCAAACGCTTCTGGAATCTGCACAAGATCTGGCAGGGCCCTGGTCCCTCCAGTTGCTCAGTCAGCAGATGCAAGGCTAGAGATGCCTAATCGTGCAGAAGGTAACCGTGCACAAGACAGGGAGATATCCACTGAAAATCCTGAAAGAAGTGGTGGAGTACCATCACAAATTGACGCGACTGTAGTAATTGAAGCATTAGCTGCAATGCAGAATGAGGTGAATGGACTAAAGGAACTTCTGATGGGACAGTCATCTGAGGGTGACTCACAGGCATCAGTACATGCTACAAGAGCGCAAGAGACAGACCAAATGCCACCCCCACCCCCTCCTCAGGATTGGGTAGGGACAGAGGTCAAGATCTCAGAATTTATGAAGCTGAATCCGCCAACCTTTGCAGGAGATGTTAATGAAGACCCACAGCGTTTTCTAGATGACTGTGAGAAAATCCTTGACACGTTAGAATGCCCTGATCCTCGAAAAGTAAACCTTGTTACCTTTCAATTAAGAGGTAAGGCGGACCGCTGGTGGCGAATGTGAAAAAAGGGCATGGCCAGAAATGCCCCACCCCTTAAATGGAAGGATTTTAAAAGAATTTTTCGAGAACAATTTATTCCGGAGAGTATACGAGAAGCAAAGATGAATGAGTTTGAGACACTCCGGCAAGGATCACGAACCGTCGACGAATATGACAATCTGTTTGTAGAGTTATCTGAATATGCTACTCACATGGTCCTAACTGAGAAAGAAAAGATCCGACGGTTTATTAAAGGCCTTCGAGAGTCTTTATTTGACAGGGTGGGATCGAAGATACGAGATTTTTCATTTTACACAGAGGCTGTCGACATCGCTCGTATGATGGAAGAAAGAGATATGCAAAAAGAAAAATGGAATAACAAAAGAAAAAGGAAACAAGATGAGAAATCACGCTACTACGGAGAGAGTTCTGTACCCACTAAAACCATTGGACATGCAGCCTCTACCGCTAGTGCACCACAACGTCAACAAAGTGGTACAGGGGGTTAACAAAGGCCCTGGTGCTCTAAATGTGAAAGAAACCACTTCGGTGCTTGTTTCATCAACAACAATACTAGGATCTGTTACCAATGTGGTCAACAGGGCCATATCAAAAGAGATTGCCCCCAACTCTACACAAGATCTGGCCAAGGATCAGTACGCCCTAATCAATCAGAGGCTACTGTGGCCAACAGAGCCCCTGTAGCTACAGGAGGCAATGGAATCGGAAGAGGTGCTGGCAGAGGACAAGGTGGTCGAGGTCAAGCTTCAGCAGGCCGAGGGACCGCTCGAGTATTCGCTTTAACCCATCAAGATGCTCAGGCGTCTAATGCGGTGGTAGCAGGTACCCTTCTGATTGAATCAAATTTTGCGCATGTTTTGTTTGACTCTGGCTCTACGCATTCCTATGTGTCACCATTCTTTGCTAAGAACTTTAAACAAAAAGTTGTTAAATTAGAATGTCCGTTCTTAGTAACCACGCCTACTGGAGACACCCTACTAATAGAACGAGGCTATCAGACTTGTAAGGTGAAAGTCGGAGAAGTAGATACAACGGCAGACCTAATGCTGTTGGACATGACAGACTTTGATGTCATCTTAGGCATGGATTGGCTAGCAACTTGTCATGCCACTCTGGATTGCTATAATAAGATAGTTAAATTCAATATTCCAGGGGAACCCTCTTTCGTATTTCATAGTGAACGGAGTGAGGTTCCTGAAAATCTTATATCCTTAATGTGTGCCCAACGTTTATTGCGAAAAGGCTGTCAAGGATACTTGGCATTTGTTAAAGATGTTAAGAAAGAAGAACTAAAGGTAGAGGACGTTCCAGTAGTCCAGGAGTTTGTAGACGTCTTCCCGGATGATCTACCAGGTGTACCCCCAGATAGAGAGATCGAGTTCCAGATAGAGTTAGCTCCAGAGACTCGCCCAATCTCCATACCCCCTTATAGGATGGCACCAACAGAATTAAAAGAGCTAAAGACTCAGTTACAAGACTTGCTAGATAAAGGCTTTATTAGGCCAAGTTATTCACCTTGGGGAGCTCCTGTTCTGTTCGTGAAAAAGAAGGATGGATCGATGAGGCTATGCATAGATTACAGGCAATTGAATAAAGTAACTATCAAAAATAAATACCCGTTGCCTCGTATTGACGACCTCTTTGATCAACTTCAAGGAGCCAAGTGTTTTTCAAAAATTGACTTGAGGTCTGGTTATCACCAACTCAAGATCAAGGAGGAGGATGTGCCTAAAACAGCCTTTCGTACCAGATACGGGCATTACGAGTTCTTGGTAATGTCATTTGGACTAACAAATGCACTAGCTGCTTTCATGGATTTAATGAATAGGATTTTTAAATCCTTTTTAGACAAATTCGTCATTGTCTTCATAGACGACATTCTGGTGTACTCAAAGACTTCAGAAGAGCACGAACAACACCTTCGTATTGTGTTGCAGACATTGAGGGATCATCAATTGTACGCCAAATTCTCTAAATGCGAGTTTTGGATTGATCGCGTGACTTTCTTGGGACATGTGATCTCCAAAGATGGCATCCAAGCAGACCCAAGCAAAGTAGAAGCGGTCAAAATGTGGCCTAGACCTACCTCCGTCACGGAAATTCGCAGCTTCTTGGGATTGGCAGGATATTATCGTCGTTTCATCCAAAATTTTTCCCAGTTAGCCGCCCCTCTCACACGACTGACTAGGAAAGGAGTAAAGTACCAATGGGATGACGCTTGTGAAGAAAGCTTCCAAGAACTCAAGAAAAGGTTAATCTCCGCACCTGTACTGGTCTTACCCTCAGGACCAGGAAGTTTTACAGTGTACTGCGATGCATCAAGAGTAGGGCTGGGATGCGTCCTCATGCAGCATGGCCAGGTAGTGGCGTATGCATCAAGACAGCTTAAGAAACATGAACAAAACTACCCCACCCATGATCTGGAGATGGCAGCAGTAATTTTCGCTCTAAAGATATGGCGACACTATCTATACGGAGAAACCTGCGAAATCTACACTGACCATAAAAGTCTAAAATATATTTTCGACCAAAAGGACCTAAACTTAAGGCAAAGGAGATGGGTAGAATTATTAAAAGATTATGATTGCAATATTCTTTACCACCCAGGCAAAGCGAACGTGGTGGCAGATGCTTTGAGTCAAAAATCTATGGGTAGTCTAGCCCATATAGCAGTGACAAGAAGACCATTGGTCAAAGAACTACAGGAGCTGAGAACGAAAGGTGCTACTCTCGAGGTTACAAAGGCAGGATCATTTTTAGCCCATATCAAGGCTAGATCTTCCCTTGTAGACCAGATACGGATATCCCAAATGGAGGATCCTGAGCTTGTCAAAATTATGGATAAGGCAAAGAATGATGAAGCGAACAGTTTCACACTCGACGATGCAGGAGCCTTGCGTTTTGGACAACGGTTGTGCGTACCAAATGTTGGGACTCTTAGACGAGACATCATGGAGGAAGGCCATAATGCTGCATATGCTGTACATCCAGGGGCCACCAAGATGTATCAGGATTTGAAACAGATCTACTGGTGGAAAGGAATGAAACAAGATATAGCAGAATTTGTGTCTCGTTGTTTAACCTGTCAACAGGTTAAGGCTGAGCATCTAAAGCCAGGAGGCTTGTTACAACAATTAGAGATTCCTGAATGGAAATGGGAACGAGTGACGATGGACTTTGTTGTTGGTCTACCTCGCTCCACAGGAGGTTATGACTCAGTTTGGGTCATTGTTGACCGACTAACCAAATCAGCACACTTTATTCCAGTCAAAACCACTTACGGTGTGGTGACGTTGGCACAATTGTATATTAAGGAAATAGTGAAGCTACATGGAATACCCATATCTATTATTTCTGATAGAGGTCCTCAATTTACTTCTCGTTTCTGGAGAAGTTTTCAAGAAGCATTAGGTACTCGAGTGGACCTCAGTACCGCTTTTCACCCACAGACAGACGGACAGTCAGAGCGGACAATTCAGACGCTAGAGGACATGTTACGAGCTTGTATCCTAGATTTTAGTGGTAGCTGGGAGAAGCATTTGTATCTTGTAGAGTTTGCATACAACAACAACTACCAAGCTACTATTGGGATGGCACCCTTTGAGGCCTTGTATGGGAGACGTTGCAGATCTCCGATCGGTTGGTTCGAAGTAGGTGAAGTGAAAGCATTAGGACCCGACTTGGCCCAAGATGCCCTAACCAAGGTTAAAACAATACAGGATAGGATGCGAGCAGCTCAAAGTAGACAAAAGGCATACGCTGACCACAGACGACGTGATTTGGAGTTCTCAATCGGCGATATGGTATTCCTAAAAGTCTCTCCAATGAAAGGTGTGTTGAGATTTGGAAGGAAAGGAAAGTTGAGTCCTAGGTACATCGGGCCTTATGAGATTTTAGAACGAGTGGGAAAAGTGGCTTATCGGCTTGCCCTACCTATGGAATTGGAAGGGATTCACCCTGTTTTTCACGTATCCATGTTGAGGAAGTACCTTCCTGACCCTTCTCACATACTTCACCCTTCTCACAATGATTCTATCCTAGTAGATGAAAACTTGTCATACGAGGAGGTACCAGTGGCTATCCTCGATAGTCAAGTAAAGAAACTCCGATCTAAAGAGATACCATCAGTCAAGGTGTTGTGGAGGAATCAAACTCACGAAGAAGCTACATGGGAAGCCGAGGCCGACATGCGTTCTAGATATCCGCATCTTTTCACGACTTGAGGTAATTTAAATTCGGAGGACCGAATTTCTTAAAGGGGGTGATAATGTAATACCCATAAAAAAAATAAAATATAAATGCATGTTTACAAATTACTATTTCAGTATATAATACTATTTACGTATATGGTACTGTTCATCTGTACAATCAAAATGTCAAGTACTAGATGTGGTTTGATCATAAGAGAAAATTAGAAAGAAATTTATAGGAGAAAATGACATTTTATATGAGAGAATTCCCTGAGGGACTAAATTAAAAGGAAACTAAATTAGCAAATTGATTATACTAGTAGATGAGACTAGTAAGTGAGACTAGTAGATGAGACTAGTATGTGAAACTAGTAGATGAGACTAGTAAGTGAAATTGGTAGATGAGACTAGTATGTGAAACTAGTAGATGAGACTAGTAAGTGAAATTGGTAGATGAGACTAACTAGTAGATGAGACTAGTAAGTGAAATTGGTAGGTGAGACGGGGTAGATGGAATAGTACCCTTAAATTTTCCTATAAATAGACCCTTCCATTTCACTTTCAAAATCACACCTTCAACTTCTCTTCTTCTCTCCTTAAGATTTCTTGGTCCGACGCTAGACCTCTGAGATTTTGGGCCTTTCCTTTTCAGCTTAGGTAATGATACTATACCCTTTCTATGTCTTTCAAATTCTAGAAGTTATTTTCTTAAGTATGCTCTGTGGTTGCGGCTTTGGCCGATCTTCCACATCAGAAAAACTGTCCTTAGCTGTTATTTTGATTCTCTAATTACCGAAATAGAATGTAAACTGTGAAGAATACATGTCTAGGAAAGTTCTGGCTAAGGAAAGACCTAGTTTTTAAGTGTGTCCAGTGTGACCCTCCACTCTTTCCTGGGAACTTACCTGGTGTACTCTTTTACAGATTGTATTCTCTATTTCTGGTATGAATAGTACCCCCATACGTATAAATAGTAACTGTACGTATGAACAGTATCCGTACGAAAACAATCTTAACGTACTTTCTCTAATCTTTCATGAAAATCTCCGTAGCAGAACACTGGAATTCACCTGTGTACTCTTGTCCATAACGACTTAAAGAAGTGATACTCGTACGGAATCCAGGTGAGTGAAACGACCCCGTTTTAATAGAGTTTTAGCATTACTGGTGATAAAAAGTATGTCGTAGGACACTCCCAAGATTCATAGGGAAAATTGGTTTCAAAATGACGAATCTAGTGAGATAATTAATTCAGAAGTATGGATAAGACGAAGCAAATATCTCCTGATGATGTGGAGTTTGAATCCTTTAAAAAAAAAATCGTTTATTTGTTATCTTGATTTGTGGTTTAATATAGTTATATATCATACCTGTTATATAAATGAATATTACATCGTACTTCTGATTATGATATGAAATGTTGTATTATTGATTGTGATTGAGCGGGACAGTACCCCATCTCACGGCAAGGCGGAAAACCCGGTTGAAAGGGTGTCTTGACCAATGAGTGTGGAGACAACGATTCCCTCGGTAGGGATATAGCCCGGATTGGTGATAAATCCGTGAGGCGCCCTAGCTATGAGGATGGGGTTGTGCGTCATGGCGGAAATATACAAAATTGGTGAGCCGGCCTGTGTGCGCTCTCCGAAATATGTTGCCATTGATGAGTACTAGTAACGTTTGTTGAATTGGATGAATTTTTATCTTCTTGTATATAATTGCTAACTATGTCTATTGGTTGAGTTTGAGCCTTCGGATATACTTGCATGACTGGCGATGTATTTGAATTTTATTAACGCGAGGCCGATTCGCTCATTGAGTTTAAAAACTCACACTCTTTGTGAAATTTTTTTTTTCAGATCAAGCTACCGGCGAAGAATATCCACTAGAGGAATAAATCACCTTGGACCTTCCCGCTGTCGGGTAGGCCCCTCTTTTGTCATAGATTATGGTGCTCTGTAATCGTCTAGGACATCTAGGTCAGGGGTTTGGAATTTGGCTTGTATTTCAGTATGATAATGTATTTTGTATTGAGAATCGATTATTTTTAATTAAGAAAAATTTGATATATTTTCTTCGTATTTATTAAGGAATGGTATTTTGAGAATATAGAGATAATGACTAATAAATACTCATGGGTAAGAATATGTCGAAAGGCTTACAGTGATGGGATATTCATCATTGTGCCGGTCATGTGCCCAGAAAACGGGTCGTGACATGTTTACTACTCTCTAATGCTTCTGTCTGTTCTCTAATATGCCTTACATCTATCTTTGATAGTCATGCATGATATATCTAAAAACAATTCTTATGTGTGTAACCTTGATTCAAATTTTGTTTTGAGCCAAAATCTTTCTTCTAAATACTGCTCAAAGTCTACTTTTTGCCGCATGATGAAAACTTGCTTCCATTACACGCACATTTTTCTTGTCTTCACAACAATAAGATTACTCCTACCTATAGTATTTATCCTTGCTGTAATCTTATTTAAATATTTTCAATGAAATCAAATATCTTGCAAAATTGCATTTCATGGAAGCATAGCACTTTTATTAATATGGCATATCTTGAACATAATGTTGCTCCTTGTGCTCGAGATTTATTTGGACATTGCTAATTTAAGCATCAAAGTGCTCCACTAAAAGTGTTTCACAGGAGTCAATTCTCAAATTTATCCTCTAAGGCACTTTACTTCCTCTGCTATCCAAAATCAATAAGATTTATAGTTCTGAAGTTGGTTGGTCGACCAACGCTCCTATCAGTGGTCGACCAACGAAGCCTACATTGAATCAACGCCCAGCGCTAGGAGAAGAACGCTGAACGCTGAGACAAGTGGTCGACCAAGGTCCTCAGATTGGTCGACCAACTCGAGATAGTGAGTAAATAAGACTATTCTGGTGAGGAGTGGTCGACCAGCTCATTCACGATGGTCGACCAATGCTTGACAGTAAACTCCTTCCACTTTCTCATCCCCACGATGGTCGACCAGTGTGGACACGTTGGTCGACCAGCGGATGACAGTAGATGAAGGATTTAAATTCTACTGCTATGTACTTAATGATCTCTTCAAAGCTTCATAGGTGATCTTATAAGAGATTGTTTTTGAGAGGATCTTGCAAATAATCAATCAATGAAGATCATTAAAATTGCAAGAAGATAGGATCAAAAGAAGGGCAATGAGGAAGACAAGGATAATAACATCTTAAGGATGAAGTTCAAGAAGCAACAAAAGTTTGTCAAAATTGATGAGTATCTCTATCCTTTACTTCTTTATTATTTAATTGAATGATATTCCTTGATCTCAATTGAACATTTTGGCAAATCTTTTTACTGACATACTTTCGTTGCAATGACACATTGTTCTCTGATATCTTACATACTTGATCACATCATTGCATATAAAGATATGTTAAATGCTTAAACTGTCTTTATACCATTCATCATGATTTGAGCATTATACATATCATCTCTTTTACATAAGCTGTAACTTATGAACCATTGTTTATGGATTATAGTTTATATCTGATTATATCTTATTAATCCATATTACCTCAATTATGTTACTAAATACTCTGGTTATAATATGCTTTACCTTGAATGAGTATGTAACTTGCTTCCGCTATGTAATGATGATATATATATATTCATGTGAGAAAATGCTTTTCTAGCCTTAAATGAATATATGTATACTTTTCAAAATACATAATGCCTCTACTGAGATGATATGATATATCCTGGATATAAAATGTTTTATATATGATAATGGATATATATTTTCTTCTACTGTGCTAAATCTGGTGACATTCTTTCAATAAGAATTATTTCGAAAAGTGTTGGAAAAGGATTTGAAATTGCTTTATCATATTTTGAAAAGAAAAGAATTTGGAAATCCTTATTTCAAAATTACATCTGCTAATGTACTTAAATGTCTCTATACATAAGCAGAAAATATTTTCAGAACTTTTGAAAAGGGAAAGTGTACCCTTATTTCAAAAGAAGATAATGGCATTGAAGAGAATGCCAAACTATCTCAAGAAGAAGAAAAGCCTCAAGAAGAAAAATTACCTCATGAGAAGGAGCCATCAAGCAACAATGATGATTTTTCAAAGGATTTGAGGTATGCCAAAAGTCATCCTAAGGAACTCATCATTGAAGATGCATCTTAATGGGTATTCACTCGAAATCTTCTTCTGCCAATGGACTATGCCTTATATTGGTTATATCTATTATCCAAGAAAATTGTTGTGCTATTATATATTCCAATTTTAAAATGATATATCTTATATGAGTATATAATTTGCATTTGCTGTGATATATATCATGTTATAATATCTTCTGTTATTATCAATAAAAGGATATATATGTTGCGTCTATTTTGCTGCATCTCTTTCCAAATCCTTTTTGAAGCAAAATTTATTTTTCAAAATAAAAGGACTTGGAAATTCTTATTAACAAAGTTTTCCTGATAAGCTCTTTATAGAATCATTCTTTCAAGGGAAGAGATTGTTTCAAAAATTGTTTTATCATGTTGAAGCAAAAATCGTTTTGAAAAGAAAAGGATTTGGAAATCCTTATTTCAAAAGATTTTCTTCTCTTGTGCTTTTTATGGTATGAATCTTTAAGGAAGAATGATTTTTCTATAAATAGTGTATTTCATGGAGGCATAGCATTCTTATTGATATAATATATGTTGTCTCCATTGCTTGAGATTTATAAACTAACCTGTCAAGGACCCAATTTGGTTGGGTACCTAAATTTAAGAATCAAATTATTTTGTGAGAAAAAGTATTCTCAACCTCGAGCTTGCAATGACAACCAACCAAGCTTAAGGATGAAGGACTCAACGATGAAGATGGTGATTCTAATCAAGCATGCACATTCAAAACATTGGTATTATCTGGCCTTGCTTGAAATAGATTGTTAATCCATCAAATATTATGAGCTTTATGTGAAGATTGGATGAATGGCAAGAAAGAGTCTTTAAACTGATTGAAAAATACCTTGAAAACTCATATATTATTTTCAATATCTCTTTTGCACCTCAAGCTAAGTATGAACTATAGTGGCTATATTTCCAAATAAGAAAATGTTTCTTTTCCCACTAAAATTCTTTGAAGTAACTTTCCTTGCCTATCATCTATCAAGTGATTATATGATTTTTGGATCTACTAATCACATCTTGTGCAAGAATACTTCTTTAGTGATGAAGAAGATTAAAGATACAAATGACTTTTTCAAAAGGATAGTCAAGGTATACAAGTTTAAAATCTTCATCAAGGGTCAAGCAGTCAAGAGTTACAAACTAAATTGTCTCTACGCCAAGACAATTCTTAGATGAACAATCTCTTGAAAAAGAAAGGTAAGAACAATCACCTGAATGGATAAAAGAGTTTTGAGAGGTATGATTACTCATCTCAAAATAGATATGCTTAAGTGATCAATTTCATATATATATATATATATATATATATATATATATATATATCATTCACTCTTTGCACTTAATAGTTCATAGATTATGGATTCTTATGTTTATATCTTTCAATCAATCCATTTGACAATTACTTCCGATGTGATCTATGATATATATATATCATATCTATCCTAGCTATAATGTGTTATATCTTGAATGAATATATAAATTGCTTCCTTTGTGCTGAAATCTATCTTATCCTTTATGAAGCAAATTTGTTTTGAAAAAGGACTTTAAAAATGCTTCTGCTATGTTAATATGTTTATCATATGAAGCAACAATCTTTTTAGAAAAAAAAAAAGTTTTAAAGATCTCTTTTGTTGTTGATAACAAAGAGGATAAAAAATATTGATATTTGATGTATGGATTATGAACTATATCCTTGATTATATATTGTTATGCTAATCCATATATCATACTTCTGCTGTGTGCTGCAAATATTTCTATCATATGACAGCAAATGATGTTTATTTATTTTTTTTTGTTACATATTTCAAAGATTTCAATGTTTCTGCTATTTACTAAAATGCATTTTCATAAACAAGCAGAAATCATCTTCAACAGAAATATTGCAGAAATTTCTTCAAAAGTCTACTTCAAAATTCTGCAAATCAAAAGGGTTATGAAATTCAAGGGGAGCTTTGTCTCTCTTGAATATATCTAGATGTTCTTGCAAAAGAATATATTTTGGAAAATTAGATATTCATTATTCATTATTCTTTTTCAAATTATGAAAGGTTTAAGGGGGAGCCTCAAACTCTTTCAAGTTTTATCTTTTGGCTCATTTCATTTCACATGCGAAATTTTTCTGAAAATTGTTTTTACATGTCAATGAAATCAATGATAAGTTTTGATGTATCCTCACCCTATGCTATATTGACATCTTTTGACATCCTGGCTTAAAGAAGGTATGTGCTTTAACTTCTATATATTGTGTTTCTTATACCTTTTTGTTGATGTCAAATAGGGGGAGAAGAAACAATAGAAAAATATGTGTATGTGCTTATAACATTACATTCATTATCTTGTGATACATATTTTTCTATGGTAATTTGTCATCATCAAAAAGGGGGAGATTGTTGACTCTAAGGCTTTATGCCATAAGTTTTGATGATGACAAATGTATTTGAATTGTAGCATTGATATATATAAAGATTAATTATCATATATATGCTACAAGTACTTAAGCATGATTATGTTATTTAATATGTTTGTTGCATACATTGAATCATGCTATTGAACTAACCATTGGGTTTGCAAGTAAGATATATTTTATAGGTTGGTTCAAAAACAAGAAGAGTGAACATTGGATTGAAGAACAAGGAAAAGAAATATCTTGCTTCACTCAAGGAAAGCAACATACAAGGATAAAGCTCCAAGAAATGAAGAACTAGAATATTTAAAGTCTTGGAAGCTTGGATGCATCAAGATAGCCTATGTGTTTACATTAGGTATATTTTATATAGGCTATTATACTTGTGCAACTCAATGATTTAGATTTGCATGCATTGGCTCAAGCATTTTGAACAAAAAGATAATGAGATATGAAGTTTTACAAAAGTTAGTTTTTGACCTTTGGTCACTCCTTATATCATATCTCATAAATGAAAAATCGGTTTTTCAAATATCTTAATCTCATTTGATAGTAGACTCAAATATCTTTCCAACGGTATATTATTTATTCAAAATGGAGTCCAAATGAGAAATATATGACTATTTAAAATATAGTTTGAAAAACTGAAAGTTGATTTTACTGTACTCAAAAATTATTCTGTTCTGACCTATAGTCAGTATTTTGATTATATCTTTTAAACGAAAAATAATTTTTGATTGGCTCCTTTGAAACTAGACTTCAAGAGCTTTCCAATGGTATATTATTTGTTTAAAACGGAGTTCAAATGAGGGAGTTATGAATTTTTAAAGAAAGCTCAAAATCTGTATTTCGCTACTGCCAGTCGGTGGTCGACCACCCCATCTACACTGGTCGACCAACGTGTCTGATAAATCACTTCTGGACTACACTGGTCGACCAACGTGCCACACTGGTCGACCAACGTGCCACACTGGTCGACCAATGGACACCTGGACTGCATTTTAAGTGCTGTAACTGCTATATAACGGCTAGTTTTTTAAAATCTTATATATATGACCTTAGATACACGATTTTGAGCAAGAACCAAGTACTACAATGACATATTAACATGTTCTATCATCTTTGAGAGAAATTCAAATATTCTTGAGCCAAATCTTGCATATTCTCTATCATTAGAGTTATTAGAGCTTCATTTGTATTCACCTACTCTTTAGAGAGAGTTTCTTTGTATTGTTGATTTTGATCAACACCAATATTATTCTGAGTTGAGGTTCGCAAGTACCGGTGTTGGAAGAACTTGCTTTGGGTTGAGGAGGAGCCCGGATTCATAAATTCTCCATTGTGGTTTCGCAAATACCCGGATCGAATTTGCGTGGTTGTAGTGGTTTGCAAGTACCCGGATTAAACTTGCAATTATAGTGGAAATACTCAAGTGGTCTCTTGAGGACTGGATGTAGGCTTGGATTAGCCGAACCAGTATAAATCTCCGAGTTTGCTCTCTCTATCCCTTCCTCATTTACTTGTGCTTATTGTTATCTATTCTTTATTTCTTTGCTCCATAATTATTCATCTTGATAGCACATTGATTTTCTGTGTTGTATTTATTATCCTAAGCATTGTACTTTTATAGAAAATCATCATAACTTCCAATAAAGTTTTATTGAAAAAATTTATAAAACCCAATTCACCCCCCCTCTTGGGTTCCAACCATTACTTTCACTATGTAAATATTTATATAGGTTTATATTTATATAATCTATTATGTACAATAATACTAATTAATGTAGTTATTTAATTTATTTTGAGAATGAACTTCTGATTTTTTTTATACAATTATTAAATTTTTTTATTTAGTCAATAATTCAATTTTCATCTAGCAATTTATTAGCATTTTAATTATAATTCACCAATTTATTAGTAACTTATTAACATTTTAAATTAGTCAATTATTAAAAAATTAGTCAATAATTCATTTATTAAAAAATTAGTGCACTTAAAACATTGATATAATTTACTAAGCTAGCTTTAAATAAATGACAATAAATAATAATGGTAATAAAAAATGAAATATAAAATTTTATATTTTTTATGGTAATTACACATCTCAAATCACGTTTGCATACCAACATCCAAACATTATGTTTTGTACCAAATCACGTTTATCTGCTCTAAATTACATTTGCCCAAATGTCTCACAAATATAAATCACATTCATCTAAACCTAAGTTTTCTCCAATAACATTAATCAAACTTAGTTTATCTAGCCTACGTTTAATCCACTAGGCTCCCAAACATACACATACACAATTAAATGTGTTGAGATAACTTCACAGTTGCAAAAGAGAAGGTTGACAGCCTTTTGTATATAACTATTGATCCACTACAAGAAAAATAGATATCAGAGATGAAAAAATTTTGTCTATAATTTAGTGAAATTCCATCTCTAATAAAATCAAAGAGGTAAATTTTTGTCGTCTTTGAAGTATGAATTTGCTGAGATGGAAAAAAATCTTATCTCATATTAGAAATAAATTTTTTCGCCTCAAATCTGAGATGAAAAATTTTGTCCTTGATCTATCTCATTTGAGACGAAAAAGTTTGCCGATCAGCAAGCAAGTGGTGGCTAGCGCACAATTGTCCCCACTATTTATTATGAGTGTGCATTACTATTATTCCATTGATGGTTTGTTGTTATCATATGGAAATTAATATATATGTAATTTAATATTAGGCTAACTTAAAAAAGTAAAGGAGATAAAAAACAATTCTAATCATCTCACATTAGAAATAAATTTTAATCTAAGATGAAAAATTGTCTTTGATCTATCTCATTTGAGACAAAAAAGTTCACCAATCAACAAGCAAGTGGTGGCTAGCGCACAATTGCCTCCACTATTTATTATGAATGTGCATTACTATTATTCCATTGATGGCTTGTTGTTATCATATGTAAATTAATATATATGTAATTTAATATTAGGCTAACTAAAAAAAGTAGAGGAGATAAACAACAATTCTATCTCTAAATCTATCTCAATTCTTAATTTTTTATTTTTTAAACAAGATATAAATGATTGAGATAAATTTAGATATGAAATTTTTTCGCCTTAATTTAAATTTCATCTCCAAATCTATCTCAAATTTTTTTTAATCAAAAGAAAAATTTTAATACAGATTTAGAAATAACAAAATTGTCACTAAATTTTGCCTTTAAATCTAGCTCAAATTCTATTTATTTAAAAAATTGAAGGCGAATTTAGACAAGATTTTCCTCTCTAAATCTGTTTGAAACTCTGATTTTATTTTAAAAAAAAAAGACGCCAAATTGGCACAAATTTGAAATGAAAGATTTCTTTTTCTTCTTCTCTAAATCTGTTTGAAACTCTAATTTTTATATTTTTTTTAAAAAAAAAGATACAGAATTGGCACAAATTTGAACTGAAAGATTTCTTCTTCTTCTTCTTCTTCTTTATCGTCGTCGTCATCATCATCATCATCTTCTTCTTTCTACGGTGAGAAAGTTCATGCATGGTATTAGTATAATGATACATGTACTTTGAAGTTTGAACATTAATTATTATTATTATTATTATTATTATTATTATTATTATTTCTATGGTGTGAAAGTTCATGCATGGTAGAAAGTTCATGCATGGTATTAGTATAATGATACATGTACTTTGAAGTTTGAACATTAATTATTATTATTATTATTATTATTATTATTATTATTATTATTATTTCTATGGTGTGAAAGTTCATGCATGGTATTAGTATAATGATACATGTACTTTGAAGTTTAAACATTAATTATTCATGAATAATGAGCACGGTTTAAAACTTTAAGATATGAAGCTTACCTATAAATTATTTTTTATTTGTTTTGATTTTTTTTTGTAAACATACACACACAGTCATATATATATATGCAATTTAATCTTTTAGTTCTACTAGTGATCCGATAACTTATATTTTTTCTCAAGTCAATGAACAACCTATATCTAAAGACTATGACTTGATGTATGCTAAATGAGTTTCTACCACCCAAAAGAAATAGGGCATTCTAAAAATTTATGATAGAAAAATAGTTAGATTTCGAATAGGTTCCTTGAAACTAATATTTGGTGCCTCTCAACCCACCTAAATATATTTACTTAGTTAAAGAATAGTGTAGAGATCTATATCGGAGCAAATGAATCAAAAAAAAAAATCACAAGCACACAATATATAATATTGAGTTACTTAACTTTTTAGAAATTAATTAAATTAAAATAAATATAATATTTGAAAGATTATATCAATAATTTACTTTATTTATTATATGCGTTCAGGCAATAATAATTCATTCACATATATTATATTCATTATACATTATTTTATATCATCGCAAGAATATAAAATTGCCGACAAAAATTCATCAGTTATTTCCAGCCGGCAATATCAAAGATGCGGCGACTGTCATTTGTGGTTTAATATATTTTATTTTGCAACGTAGAAAACATTCATATTTCGTTTGATTGTCAATTGCCCACCTTATTGTTGAACTGTACACAAACCCAAAGACACGTACTTAAAAAGGGCAATGATGGAGACGTGTGACTGTAAATTGATGGGGACAACAATGAAGCTACTTGCAATTTCTGATATTATCAATGTTTAAAAAATGCCACCGGTAACCGGTGAAAACATTAATTTTATGTTTTATGGTTGGACTGTAACGTAATTATTTAAAAAATATTAAAAATAATATGATTTATATTAAAAAATAATATATATATATATATATATATATTAATTTTTTTTTTAACAAATCCTATCTCTTTCTCTTATTTTTCCAATGCCCCACCTGCGATAATACTCTAGTGTAGTACAGCTTTCCTTTCTTTTGACGGCTGACTGACGTGAACATCTTTTCTCTTCCCAAAACTTGTCTCCTTCTCATTTCATCTTATCATCTATCCTCACTCCTCGGCTCCTCGCACAGTGGCCGACGGCAACCCGCAAACTTAAGTTCTTCATCCTTTTCTACTCCAGGCTCCAGACCGGCTTCTCTCGCTGCCATGGATTCTCGCCATTGTTGCTGTAACTTCTTCTTCTTCTATTGTCGCGGTTGCTGTAACTTCTTCTTCTTCTTCTTTGCCGCTACCATCCTCTCTCTCTTTTTCTCTGTATTTTTTCTTCATCGTCGCCACCATCCTCTCTCGTTATCTCTCTCTATATTTTTTTTCAACCGATTCTACTAGTTGACCAGTCAATTTAACTGGTTTAATCGGTTTGAAATTGATTTAATCAATTTCGTATCAAATTTATTTTTCTCCGGTCTAAATACTTAACCGGACAGAATCCTCTTTCAGTCACCGTTTTGACCGGTCAGTCGGACCCAATTTTTTAAACATTGGATATTATGATTAATGTGAGTACATTTTTTTTTGGTTCTGCGATCAAAGTGAGTACTAAGTCGGTGCAACAAATCAACAGAGAAGGAGGACCAAGAAACCCGAAGCCCAATAGCATCCAAAGCCTTATAAATATTGTGAATCTCCAAATTTCTCATATGTGATTGTGACCCAAGGAGAGTGGAAGCCCATAGCATCCAAAGCCTTGTAAAGACTGTTGTGGATGTGACAAAATTAACATCACATGCTAGTATAACAAATTCTTGATCAGCTTGATGATGGATTATGCAATTTACAAACACAATTGCCAACCCCAATTTGGTCTTCAATACATGGTGGTTCATTGTGTACATCTTGATACCAAATGGATCTTCGATGAACAAGTTCATTCACGAACGAGTCTAACATCTCATTGGTCAAGTGCTGCATCACCACCACATGTGCTATGTTTCCATCGCAAGCCAAACTCCACTTTCGAACAAACCCATCATCCAAAGGCCTCTCAAACACTACGATACTGCTATACTCATTTTTCATGGCACCAACCCCAACATCTTGTAGTTGATTTTGCAAGTAAGTAGCATTTTTCATGCACTTCTCCACATCTTTCTTGAGACCCAACAAGCCTTTCTTGTTAAGAGCATACCAAAGGAAGATGGGAGCATGCCCATTACGACTTCCTGTGATTGTTGCGTCCCTTGAAGCTATGATTTCGACGTCTCTAGAGAGGCCATTGATGTATTCTAAACGAGTTATCACAATCCCACAAGGAATAGGACATCCCAAGAACTTATGGCCAAAAACAGCTATGCTTCCTATGGGTTTTTTGAAACTAACTCTTGATGCCTGTTGAGTATGGACCCATCAATATCATCACAAGCAAATCAGAGCTAAGCAAAATTTATACTAAAGTGATTTGATTTAAATAATCACATTATTTTAACAAAAAGACAATAATTTAAGACATTTATATATTTAGACAAAGAAATCATTAATATATGGGTATTTAAGTCATCCTTCCATGACAAAATTAATGGTTAGTTCACCAACAAAATTAGGCAATAGTAACAATATTTTACAAACAAATATAATAATTGCTACTAAAAATATAATACACTAACAAATTTTCTTACTATTGGAATAACTATTAGCTTTACTTACAATTTTTTTTTCAATATGCTAAAAAATGTTATAGATTTCTTGGCAACTCACAGGTACTACTAAAGTAATAAAGAGAAAAGAAATTATTTACTTTTTATTTGACCAAGTTCCACATTGGTTAGTTTTGGAAGTGAAAACTAGTTGTCGTAATATAAAAAGAGATGAAGTTATGTAATTTGAAAGTCCTACATCGCCTACCTTAGAAAAATAAGACCAGTGGCTAATTATGCTATAAAAAAGAGGAAGTTATGTATAGGTCTACGAATGTAGAATACAACACGAACCATATTTTTATCATGGCTAGTTTATTAGTTTTTCTATTCAGCTGGTTAGTCTAATTTTAATTTTTATTTGTGTTTTAGTAAATCTAAATTGTTTGTGCGTGTGTGTGTGTTTTTTTTTTTAAATTTGAAAACATACACGACTAGTTTTACTTATACTAGTATTTAATATCAAAAAAAATTTAGTAACAATTTTTTTTCATTAGAGTAGCAAATATTGACATCACAAAAATTAAGATTTACTTGTAATTTTTTTGATCTAAGGTAGCATTTGAATTAATGCTAGTAAAAAACAATTATATAGCAGCAATTATATATTTTTTAGTAAAATGATATCTTAATATGGATATAGTAGCAACTCTTAACTTAATGGTGGCCATCAGGAGAATAGCTGGTATAAGTTTTAGTAGCAATTCTTATTGTTTGTAGTAGCAATTTTAATTGTTGCTATATCTTATTTTTCTAGTAGTGGTTATGAAAAAAAGGTCTAAATATTTTACTTATTTTATCTTTAATTGGTAAATGAAGTTGCATGTATTCGTCATATATATGTTGAATTTTTTCTCACTTGATCAATGAAAGGAAGCATAATTCCAAATAGAGCTCCATCACAATGGATATAGAATCGGTCGCGAGTGAAGCCACTTTCTCCGAGTGTTTGTAACACAAGGTCAAGGTCATCAATAGCTCCTTTCATAGTTGTCCCTGGAAAATAAAATCAGTCGCCCTTTTAGATTGATAGTTTTTACATTTGTGCACATGTGAGGATTGTGGCAAAAGAAGGTTGGGTAAGAGCAAGTTGATATTGGCTAAATTGAGAAAGAAGACATCATTTATAAGTAAACAAATGAATATTTCTGAGTTGAAACTACCTATACATATATATAACATCTTTTGCATTGTTATTTATGATTAACTTGATCATCACTGTTTAAGAATTTTCGACAAAAGCAAAGATAAAGATACCTATGTTTAGATTGATTATAGCCGGCTTGTTCTTGTAAGCAATAAGTGAAGCCTTTAGATTGTCACAATCAATCTCACCAGAAGTCAAGCTGGCAAGTTTAACACATTGCATTCTATACATTCTTGCTATTTTGAATACTGAATAATGCGATTCTTGTGAGGCATATAGAATTCCATCCGGCAGTTGTTCCCTCCTATTCATATTAATTACAAATTCATCATGAAATTACTCATAAAATAATTAACATCAAAAGTCTTCTAATTGAGTTTATCAAATTGATTATGTGCAATAATTAAAACTTACCCTACTAAGATGCCATGAAGATTGCCTTCCGTTCCACCAGTTGTTACATATCCCCAGTAATCATTCTTCTCAATCCCCCACAAACTAGCAAACCAATCAAGAACACAAACTTCAAACGAAGCTGAATTGAGGGAAAAGCATTTTCCCATAAATGGATCACCAGCGTTGTTTATGTGAAATTTCAGTAGTTGTGCCAATGCTTTATAGTCAAAGTCGAGATTAGTTGGGTAGCCTGCTTGGTTTATTACAGTGAAAACCATTAGTCGAAGGCGTAAAGCATTATAGGAGAAAAAACAAGGATGAGAAACAAAATATTATTTGTGTCTATATATAGTGTTTTTTTCTGATTATCATATATACTAAGGGAAAGAACAACAACAATAACAACAAAGCCTTATTTCACTATGTGGGATCGGCTACATAGATCGCACGACGTAATTAAGCTCTATCAATTACCAACTCTTTAAGTATCTCATTTACTAGAAGATCATGTTCAATAACTTCTCTAAGTGTCCTTTTTGGTCTTCCTCAACCTTTTTTCACAAGGCTCCAAACCATCTGCTCAACTCTCCTTACTGGCGCTTCCAACAGTTTTCTTTGAACATGCCCAAACTACTTTAAATGGTTTTCAACTATTTTTTCCTCAATAGCTGCCACTCCAACTCTATTTCGTATACGATCATTACGGATCATATTTCTTCTTGTATGACCACACATCCAACGCAACATCCTCATCTCCGCTACTCCAAATTTTTGTTCTTGTTGTCCTTTCATCGCCCAACATTCACTCCTATATAAAATTGCTAGTCTTATAACAGTATGATAAAACTTTCCTTTAAACTTATCAAGTACTTTCTGATCACGAACAACTCCTAATGTCATTCTCCACTTCAACCACCCAGCTTGTATTCTATGTGTCACATCTCTAATAATTTCGCCGTCATCTTGTATAACTGATCGCAGATACCTAAACTTTGATACTTGTGATACAATCTGATCTCCAATTTTAACCTCCAACTCGTTTCTAGCTTGTCACTTGTTAAACTTACAATGCATATATTCTGTCTTACTCCTACTCAAACGAAAACGCTTCCATCCAAAGTAGCTCTCCATAACTCAAGTTTTAAATTAATCTCTTCTCTTGACTCTGCTATAAGAACAATATCATTTGCAAAAAGTATGCATTTAGAGATTTCTTCTTGGATGTGTTTTGTTAGAACATGTAATACCCAAGAAAAATAAAATATAAATATTTGTTTATAAACTATTGTTACTATTTCAGTATACGGTACTATTCATCCGTATAATACTATTTACGTATACGATACTGTTCATTTATACAATCGAAATGTCAAGTACTAGATGTGGTTTGGTCATAAGAGAAAACTAGGAAGAAGTTCGTAGGAGAAAATGACGTTTTATGGGTGAAAATACCCTCAGGGACTAAAGTGAAAGGACTGATTTGAAAAGAAACTTAAAGGTTTAAGGTGAAAGGATAGTTTTCCCTTTAAGTTTTCAATAGTAATAACAGAAAAATTTTCCATGCGTGAGGTGCACAGTAACTGCATTATTAGAAATGTCATTTTCATGAATAGTAAATTGAATATTTTATTAGTGCATAGTATCAAATAGTACCCTTGACTTTTGCTATAAATAGGCCCTTCCATTTCACTTCTAAACTCACACCTTCAACTTCTCTTCTTCTCTCCTTAAGTTTCTCTTACTCCAAAGCTAGGCGTCTGAGATTTTGGGCCTTTCCTTTTCAGCTTAGGTAAGGATAGTATGCCCTTTCTATGTCTTTTAAATTTTAGAAGTTAATTTCTTAAGTATGCTCTGTGGTTGCGGCCTTGGCTGATCTTCCACATCAGAAAAACTGTCCTTAGCTGTTTATATGTTATTTTGATTCTCTGATTACCGAAATAGAATGTAAACTGTGAAGAATACATGTCTAGGAAAGTTCTGGCTAAGGAAAGACCTGGTTTTTAAGTGTGTCCAGTGTGACCCTCCACTCTTTCCTGGGAACTTACCTGGTGTACTCTTTTACAGATTGTATTCTCTATTTCTGGTATGAATAGTATCCATACGTATGAATAGTAACCGTACATATGAATAGTATCCGTACATAAAAATAATATTCATACGTATGAATAGTAACCGTATATATGAATAGTAACCGTACGTATGAATAGTGACCGTATGAATAGTGACCGTATATATGAACAGTATTTATACGAAAACAATCCTGACGTATTTTCTCTAATCTTTCATGAAAATCTCCGTAGCAGAACACCGAAATTCACCTGAGAACTCTTGTCTGTAATGACTTAGAGAAGCGATGTTCGTACGGAATCCAGGTGAGTGAAACGACCCCGTTTTAATAGAGTTTTAGCATTACTGGTGATAAAAAGTATGTCGTAGGACACTCCCAAGATTCATAGGGGGAAATTGGATTCAGAATGACGAATCTAAATGAGATAATTAATCCATAAGTATGGATAAAATGAAATAAGTATCTTATGATGATGTGAAGTTTGAATGTTTTCAAAAATGGATTAATTGTTATCTTGATATGTGGTTTATAAATCCATAATATAGTTATATACTATACCTGTTATATGGATGAATATTATATTGAGCTTCTGATTATGATATGAAATGCTATTGATTGTGATTGAGCGGGACAGTACCCCCTCTCACGGCAAGGCGGAAAACCCGGTTGACAGGGTGTCTTGACCAATGAGTGTGGAGACAACGATTCCCTCAGTAGGGATATAGCCCGGATTGGTGATAAATCCGTGAGGCGCCCTAGCTAAGAGGATGAGGTTGTGCGTCATGACGGAAATATACATAATTGGTGAGCCGGCCTGTGTGCGCTCTCCGGGATATATTGCCATTGACGAGTACTAGTAACGTTTGTTGAATTGGATGAATTTTTATCTTGTATGTAAGAGGATGATGTTGTGCGTCATGACGGAAATATACATAATTGGTGAGCCGGCCTGTGTGCGCTCTCCGGGATATATTGCCATTGACGAGTACTAGTAACGTTTGTTGAATTGGATAAATTTTTATCTTCTGTCTATTGGTTGAGTATGAGCCTTTGGATATGCTTGCATGACTGGTAATGTATTTGAATTTTATTAACGCGAGGCCGATTCGCTCATTGAGTTTAAAAGCTCACATTGTTTGTACAACCTTTTTGTTCAGATCAGGTTGCCATCGAAGAATATCTGCTAGAGGAGTAGATCACTTTGGACCTTCCCGTTGTCGGGTAGACCTCTCTTCTGTTATAGATTATGTTGCTCTGTAATCGTCTAGGACATCTAGTTCAGGGGTTCGACATTTGGCTTGTATGTCAGTATAATAATGTATTTTAAATTGATAATCTATGATTTTCAGATAAGAAAATTTGATATATTTATCGGAAGGCTTACAGTGATGAGAGATTCATCATTGTGCCGGTCATGTGCCCAGAAAACGGGTCGTGACAAAGTTGGTATCAGAGCAAAGGTTGTTAGGTCTCCTAGTGATTACAGAGCAAGGTAACCTTAGTAGGACCTCCTCTATCGTTGTGAACCCGGGCACAACTATAGAGAGATGGCTCTACTGAAGGTCCTGTAGGATGTTTTCATTTCCTTTCCCTCCGAGACTTATCTCTTCTTAAGAAGTATGTTCTCAGTTTTAGTTTTATACAGATGTGGCTACACTTTTGAACTTAGTCAAGGAAAAGTTGTTACTTGTTTTGATTCCGTTGCTGTCGGATCAAATTTTTATATGGTGGATTTTATAAGCTGAATTCATGATTGATTTTGTGTAGCTATATTATTTTAGGGTACCAGCCAATAAAAGAAACCACTCGCATTAAAAACAAAAAAAAACTGAAGGATTACATTGCAAAAAAAGAAGAAGTTTACTCATGCATGAGTAATCTAAAAGCGAGGTGGTCTTGGATTAGGAGGGTTGTATTGTATCATCACCCCTCGACCATTCCTTGGAGCAAGGGACATAGCAATGTCGCGGAGGGTAGTGTAAATCCCATTCATACAATCAACACTTCTTTGTTGTTGATTGCAGAAGCACTGGGTAGACCAATAGAAGAACCTGTCTATTCTTGAAGTCATTTCTGCATGATTGCGTTTAGTTAACTTCTCCAGGTCTCCTATCATCTTTTTCAGATTTTTCACCTCCTGCTCTAGACAGGCGATTTTGTCCTCCGAGGTATGGCCCGTGCTAATCTCCTCAGCTTCCTCGATCTTCTTCATTTTCTTCTCCTTCTGTTTCTCTGGAGACCCCTCAAAAGGTCTTTTGCCCTTGTCTTTGCCCAGACTTAAGTTTAAGTCGAGCTCTTCTTCCTTAGCCTCTACTGTGAGATCAATGTACTTCCTTGAGGCCATGATTTGGAAAAATTTAGAAATTTTTGTAAGAGGATGAGGCGAGAGGAATACTGGGGGATTGTAGGCTCGGAGATTATTACTCTTTGTGGTGTGGTAACTGAGAACGCTGAGAAGGTTTTTATAGAGAAAAAATTCGGACTAAGAGACAAAGAAAATATCTCTTCACCGCACCCCTACACGATCAACCTATGGATTTCTGCAAGCTGGAAGCCAGAAGTCTAGGGTAGGCGTGCACACCGATAGCGCGTTGCATTAATGCCAAAACCACGAAAGTCAGTATTCGGTGGATTTGCGGCCGATTTTACTCGGTTTTCCCATTTCTCCCGTTGGCATTTTCCGAAATTCAAAGAAGTTGATAACATAGCCATCAAAGATTGCCTTGGATGCTTTTATGATGAACTGAAATACATTTCTCCGTTTTATTGTTTTGTTCTTAAGAGCCTTCAGTTGAGTATAATATACATAATTGATTGAATCATGTTGTAATTACATGTATGTATGTTATTCATGCATAATGAGTGAAGGCTACGATCAAGGAGAATATGTGATGATCCTACATATACTCATAGAGATGTGAAATCAAAATGACTTGGATAGAATGAAATGTGTAGATGATGATATATCTTCATGGTTACACATACTTACATATAATGCTCTCGTGGGCAAATGAAAGGCAGTGATTTCCTTACATCATGATAATACTTACTGCATGTGACCGTAAGCAGTTAACTTTGTTTTAATATATATATATATATTGATATACATATATTATGTGTAAATCCAGAATAAAGACACCGATCAGAATCTAAGATAAGGCTAATATGAGACTACCCGATCATAGAGGGACATCGTGATATGGGATTACAGGATAAAACAAGTTAGAGGGAGAAAATCTCAAACTGAAGAGCGTAGTTAGTCAAAAGTTTGAGAAAGGTCAAGATTAGCCGAAAATTTTTTTTGAGGAAATCTTTGACTTATGTTAATTGCATTAAATTATATTTACTATTTACTCGCATGTCCGACATTAATTGCTGGCATTGCGACGTATGTGATCTGTAAACCTTATAGCGAGCGGCGTGTAGGTTGTGGTGGCTTTAGCTCCAGGGGCTTCGGGTTGTCTATAAATCTTGTATGCCCGTTACTCTACTCATCGCACCAAGCAAACCTACTTCTTTCATTACATACCTATTTCTCAATTTTCATTCCTTTCTCATTCGAAGTTATTTCTGAGATCCTTAGAGCAATGGCTGATAATAAGTCTTTCAACTTGAATTTTGAGACTGGCAATGTAGAGCTTGATTTAAATCTAAGTCTCGGAGACAACAAAGGGAAGAGACCTGTAGACAGGTCACCAGAAATTAAGAAAAGAAAGAGGGATGTAATAGAGTTGGAGGAGGACAGTACTGCAACATCCTCAGAAAATAAGCTTGCATTTCTAGAACGTAAGATAGAGAGCCTGGAATACAAGATAGAGGACCAGAAGCGACTAATAAATCGTCTCTTTGAAAACCAAGAGAAACTGATAAACCGTCGTTTCGGGGAACTGGCTAATCGAGTTGATAGACATTCAATGTTTGCAACTCAAAATTTTCGTGACCAACAAGCAAGGTGTATTGACTGTATGAACGGAGTAACTTCTGCTCTTCACCAAATTTCTCAGGCGCTTCCTTCAAAAACCCTTTCTAGGCTGCAACGATTAGCTTCCTCCTTAAGGTCTGAAGCACCTTCCTCTTCTAGACCTGGAGCACCTTTTACATTTCAAAAGCCTCCTCGTCCTTAATTTATTTTTCTTTTGTTTGTACCTAAAGCTACATTTGGTGTAAGCTTCACGTATTAAAATTATCTATGTACTAGAAATAAAATTTAAGTTAGTATCTAGATCTTCTTTGTTGAAGTGATTCATTTTACTGAAAGAACTTGAGGAATGAAAAGATATTGGACTTGTTATATTTCATACTTGATTCTAAAGCATATTATAGTAATATCTTTTTGACTGAGCAGAGTTACTAAAATGATATTTCATTGCACTTCTGAGCTATGGAGGAATGCTGAATAAGTATTTTATGAACCTATAGAACTATGGGTTTGCCTCAATCATTGAAGGGATGCGACTCTATATGAGTCATTGAGGTGAGAGGAATTTCCATATATATAATTATGCATGAGGAGTATGTTATTTACTTAACACATTTTCTGGGATTGTTCTTCCTAGATATTTATGTAATAATTTTACGTGATTTTTCCTTTTATATGACGCATTCAGCTGAGAGTATCGCCTTAAGGTAGAAGGATCGCCTTCGGGCAAGAGTATTACCTATGGCCAAAATGATGCCTTTGGGTAGGGTACTTGTATTCGTAAAAGTTATAAGCTATGTGTGTGGAAACATGTGTTCTGATATTCAATGTGAACTGGAAAGACCACGTGCCACTTTTGAGATGACACCTATTTGAGGTTTTACATAGAGACAGAGTTCGTCTCTGATTAGGTGGTTTGAGTTTGGTAAAGGTTATGAGGATGAGACACTTTATGGTACAAAAGGTTGTGGAGAAGATTAAACTGATGAGGAAGAGATTACTTGCTGTCTAGAAAAGGCAAAAGTCTTATGCAAATTATTGATAATGCGGTTTAGAGTTCACAGTCAATGGTATAATGTTCTTGTAAATCTCACCAAGGGTGTGATGAGGTTTTGGAAGAAAGAGATACAAAGAATGAGATATAGACGAAGTAATCACACTTATTTCAGTTTTGAAATGAGTTTTGAATTCGGGGGACCGAATTCTCTTAAGGGGGTGATAATGTAATACCCAAGAAAAATAAAATATAAATATTTGTTTATAAACTACTGTTACTATTTCAGTATACGGTACTATTCATCCGTATAATACTATTTACGTATACGATACTGTTCATTTATACAATCGAAATGTCAAGTACTAGATGTGGTTTGGTCATAAGAGAAAACTAGGAAGAAGTTCGTAGGAGAAAATGACGTTTTATGGGTGAAAATACCCTCAGGGACTAAAGTGAAAGGACTGATTTGAAAAGAAACTTAAAGGTTTAAGGTGAAAGGATAGTTTTCCCTTTAAGTTTTCAATAGTAATAACAGAAAAATTTTCCATCGTACGCGTGAGGTGCACAGTAACTGCATTATTAGAAATGTCATTTTCATGAATAGTAAATTGAATATTTTATTAGTGTATAGTATCAAATAGTACCCTTGACTTTTGCTATAAATAGGCCCTTCCATTTCACTTCTAAACTCACACCTTCAACTTCTCTTCTTCTCTCCTTAAGTTTCTCTTACTCCAAAGCTAGGCGTCTGAGATTTTGGGCCTTTCCTTTTCAGCTTAGGTAAGGATAGTATGCCCTTTCTATGTCTTTTAAATTTTAGAAGTTAATTTCTTAAGTATGCTCTGTGGTTGCGGCCTTGGCTGATCTTCCACATCAGAAAAACTGTCCTTAGCTGTTTATATGTTATTTTGATTCTCTGATTACCGAAATAGAATGTAAACTGTGAAGAATACATGTCTAGGAAAGTTCTGGCTAAGGAAAGACCTGGTTTTTAAGTGTGTCCAGTGTGACCCTCCACTCTTTCCTGGGAACTTACCTGGTGTACTCTTTTACAGATTGTATTCTCTATTTCTGGTATGAATAGTATCCATACGTATGAATAGTAACCGTACATATGAATAGTATCCGTACATAAAAATAATATTCATACGTATGAATAGTAACCGTATATATGAATAGTAACCATACGTATGAATAGTGACCGTATGAATAGTAACCGTATATATGAACAGTATCTATACGAAAACAATCCTGACGTATTTTCTCTAATCTTTCATGAAAATCTCCGTAGCAGAACACCGAAATTCACCTGAGAACTCTTGTCTGTAATGACTTAGAGAAGCGATGTTCGTACGAAATCCAGGTGAGTGAAACGACCCCGTTTTAATAGAGTTTTAGCATTACTGGTGATAAAAAGTATGTCGTAGGACACTCCCAAGATTCATAGGGGGAAATTGGATTCAGAATGACGAATCTAAATGAGATAATTAATCCATAAGTATGGATAAAATGAAATAAGTATCTTATGATGATGTGAAGTTTGAATGTTTTCAAAAATGGATTAATTGTTATCTTGATATGTGGTTTATAAATCCATAATATAGTTATATACTATACCTGTTATATGGATGAATATTATATTGAGCTTCTGATTATGATATGAAATGCTATTGATTGTGATTGAGCGGGACAGTACCCCCTCTCACGGCAAGGCGGAAAACCCGGTTGACAGGGTGTCTTGACCAATGAGTGTGGAGACAACGATTCCCTCAGTAGGGATATAGCCCGGATTGGTGATAAATCCGTGAGGCGCCCTAGCTAAGAGGATGAGGTTGTGCGTCATGGCGGAAATATACATAATTGGTGAGCCGGCCTGTGTGCGCTCTCCGGGATATATTGCCATTGACGAGTACTAGTAACGTTTGTTGAATTGGATGAATTTTTATCTTGTATGTAAGAGGATGATGTTGTGCGTCATGACGGAAATATACATAATTGGTGAGCCGGCCTGTGTGCGCTCTCTGGGATATATTGCCATTGACGAGTACTAGTAACGTTTGTTGAATTGGATAAATTTTTATCTTCTGTCTATTGGCTGAGTATGAGCCTTTGGATATGCTTGCATGACTGGTAATGTATTTGAATTTTATTAACGCGAGGCCGATTCGCTCATTGAGTTTAAAAGCTCACATTGTTTGTACAACCTTTTTGTTCAGATCAGGTTGCCATCGAAGAATATCTGCTAGAGGAGTAGATCACTTTGGACCTTCCCGTTGTCGGGTAGACCTCTCTTCTGTTATAGATTATGTTGCTCTGTAATCGTCTAGGACATCTAGTTCAGGGGTTCGACATTTGGCTTGTATGTCAGTATAATAATGTATTTTAAATTGATAATCTATGATTTTCAGATAAGAAAATTTGATATATTTATCGGAAGGCTTACAGTGATGAGAGATTCATCATTGTGCCGGTCATGTGCCCAGAAAACGGGTCGTGACAGAACATCTAAAACCAAGTCAAACAAATAAGGGCTCAAAGATGATCCCTGATGTAGGCCAATCTTAATAGGGAAGTCTCTAGTCTCCCTTCTAGACGTTCTCACACTAGTTGTAGCCCCCTTATACATATTTTTTATAGTTCTAATATACACAACTCGTACATCTTTATGTTCTAAGACTTTTCATAGCGCCTCGCTTGGTACTCGATCATAAGCTTTTTCTAAATCAATAAATGCTATATGCAAGCCTTTTTGTTTACTCATATTAAGGCAAAGAACATTAAAAAAAAAGTCTCAAATACATATGACATTTGAGTTGAGACAATATACGGACATCATTAGATGACAAATACACATTATTTTCCAATTTAAAGTGTTGTATTTTTGTATAATAAATGATCAATTAAGTAAAACAACATTAAAAGAAATACCCAGAATGCGCATTTTGCTGTGTGAGAGAGTCTCCACATAGCGAGTGATGATTTGAGCTAAATTTTGTTGTGTTTCCCCAGTGAGGTCGGAGATGGTAAGGTTCATATCTCCATTCTCTGGACTCTCTATTTCTGTTTGTTGTTCTCTCAGAGGCTCCAGCTCTGGAAGTAGCTTTGTGGAAGTTGCTGGAATGAAAGCCATTGGCAATGGTATGTTCTCCACCATTGGATCAGTCTTTTGTATATGCAGAGGGAGAGAGAGAGAGAACAAGAAAAATTAAGAAAGTGAGGCTATTTAATGTAGAGCACTAGAGCTTGTATTGAATATTGAGAGGTAAGGGGCCAGAAATATATAAAGGCCCGAGGCTCAGGATAGTCAGTACTCATGCATGTAAGAGTGGTAACATGCAGACAAAATAAGCTTGTTTATCAGTCTTCATCAAAATAAGAATCCTAAATTTCCACCTCCCTTATTAAACATTATTTTGATTAGTTGTCTGTATCATTTTTCTTTTGATCTTCTCATGTAGGACCAGTAACACTGGCTGCTCGCAGCCCAACTTGTAATAATATTCTAAAATAAAATTGAGTTGTCAACTGTTCATGTGTAGGCCATGGACGCCACATAGTTTCAGAGACCATTTGATTTGTGAATCCATTTTTGTATGATAAACAAATAATTGTTATGCTATTGTATATGGTTTTGGAGACTAGCTTTTGATCATTACTCTTTGAAATTATATAACAGAGTATATGTAAAATAAAATACAACAGATAGTTAATATGAAAAATGAAAATACATAGGAGTGGAAGAGTGGAAAGCTATTTAACTTTTTATTATTTTTTATAATTTTAAGAATATAAAGAATTAATATAATTTAGGTTTTTAGTTAATAATATTTTTTAAAAAATTGGCATATGCCAAACTAATATTAAAAATGTTTGAATTCTCAATAGATAATAATTGGCAAATCATTTAATTTTTCTCCCTTAACTTTAACCCTTATTTTATATTGGTCTCTTAATATTCAAAAGCATTCCATTTTAATTATTTTTACGAATACCATTAACTTGATGGATGAAAACAACAAGTGCCGGTCCTCTACGTATATTTTATACAAGTTGATACATGCTTGGAGTTTTAGTAACGGTTTTGATTGTACCGTTGCTAAAACTTAAGCACGACAACTCTCAATAGAAAATTTGGATTCGAAAATTGTTGATATGTTTGCTGACTTAATGAATATTTAAATTTCCATCCTACAAAGAAAAAATGTATTAGTGACTCAGATATTTCAATTAAAAATAAAGAATTGCATTCAAACGTTCTTCTTCAATTTCTCACTTTTAACACCACTCTTAATTATTCTTCTGTGTAAAACAAAGTGTGTAGAAAAGGGCAATAATCAGCAACATCGCAACAATAAGTTCAAAAGAAGATTAAGTGAATCAAATGCTTCTATATGGAACAGAGTGCTTAGAATTCCCCTATGTTTCTCGAAATAGATTGCGCAGGATTTATACATTTTATTTTCAATTATTTCCCAATTCTATACATTTTGGTTCTATTCGGCAAAATTAGTTTATAAGCTAATTTTTAGCTTATAGTTTATAGTTTATAAGCTAACTTATTGAATTAAGGGGTATAATAGATATTTTGAAAAAATAATAAGGACAAAATAGGAATAAAAAATTTTAAACTATATGTCATAAGCTATAAACTACTTAAAGTAACTTATCAGAATAAACTACAACCTACTAAAACAAGCTCATTTATTTAATATTTTTAATAAATTTATAAACTAATTAAATAAATTATAAATTAACTTATAAGCTAAAGCATTTGTTCTGCGCACTTTATTCCAAACCCAAAAGAGCTTGCTTAAGGAGCATTTATTACTCTCAAAAACAGTAAAAAAGTTTATGGAAATAAATAATTAGTCAACCTTTTAAGTCAGTCATTGTTAACGATTTGTTTACCTTTTTAATTTGACAAGTTTACCTTAAAATAGTCATTTTTCAAATCTTAAAATCATAACTTTTACTTTTTTAAAAAAATTGTTTAGAGTTTATATCAAAATTTTTATTTTTATTTTTAATATAATATTTTAAAAATATGTTAATCAATATACTATATAATAAAAAAAATTAATGCAACATTTTATTACTGTTATTGTAAAATAATAAATAATAAAATAAGTATAAATAATATTTTTAATTTTAATTGTTTAGAGTTTGTTTTAAGATTTTTATTTTTATTTTTAGTTTGATATCTTAAATAGATTTCAATATCAATACACTATATAATAAAAATTAATTATGATGCTGAGAAGTAATTAGCATTTCATTACTATTATTATTATTATAAAATAATAAATAATAAAATAAGTATAACTAATATTTGTTGTTATATTTTTAAGATCAGTCATCATTAATATATATTAATGGTGACTGATTTAAAAAATTAACTAATAGTTTATTTTTATACACTTTTTACTATTTTCCAGAGTAATAAATGCTTCTTAACCGGTGTTTTTATTCCAAAAAGTATAATAAAATTCCATACGTTGTATTTCTTAAAAAAAGAAAGGAGTTGTAAGTGAGAAAATGAAGAAGTAAAAAAAATATTTGAATAAATGTGAGAAGACATTCCTTTGAATGCAATTATTTATTTATTTATATGAGTCAGCAATCGCATTTTTTCCCCGTAAGAGAGATTTACATTTTTATTAAGTTTTACATCCACTAAGTTAATTTGTTGGCAAAAAAAATTAAAATGATACATTTTTTTAACGTTAAGGTACTAAATTAAATGAAAAAATAAAATTAAAAGGACTTATATAAAAGGATAAAAATTAAAAGACTAAAATAATTTTTTTCCATAATAACTAATTCCCATTAAGTACGGAAAGGGCTATTACAATCAATAGCTACTTATATAGTACTTATTTGAAAAATAATTGAAAAAATTTAGGGTTTATTTGATTTGTAAATATATTTTTTATTTTTATTTTTATTCTTCATTTCTTGAAATATATTTTTTAAATTACTAAAAATATTTTTTGGTGTTTTCATACTTGAATTTATTTTAAGAAATATTTTCAAGAAACAATTTCATTAAATTCAATCAAACATATTTTTAAACTCATTTCTATTTTCAATAAAAATAAAAATATAAAATGCTCAAATCAAATATGTCCTTATGTTTTAGGTGAACCACTATTTGAATAAAAGTAAGTTGAAGTTACTTCATGACAAACTAATATTTCAGTATAATTAATTCTGTAAACTCTTAATTTTAAACTTTGAACCAAATATTCGATAGTTGCTCCAAAATCTTAATTTTAAAATTTATTACTCATATATCAAACTTGTGTATTGGAGACCTATCGAGGTGACGTCGTTTCCTTTGTTCTTTATGTATGATCTTGTTAACAAGTGCCTAAAAGAGATTGGTTAAAGATTATTTAATGTTCTTAAAAGTACTTAAAAATAATTAAAAGTTCACACTGTTAAATGATTGGACTATAAAGTTTTCCACACCCACTGGGGAACAAGTAGCTTGCCAGTCACTCACAATTTAGTACTAGATTTTGTCTTATTTCCTCACCCTTCTCTTAAGATCCTGCTCCTTTCCTATTTCATACAAAAATAAGATGGTCGTGTTTAATTATAACCGTTAATCATATTGATAGTTTAAAATTAAATTTTTAATTAAAAAATTAAAAAAATAAGACTGTCAATCTTCACGATTAATAATACTAATTCAGAGAATATAATTCTCTTGTGCAAGAGAAAATCTTGTTGCCCTTTAAGTTGTATAAAGATGTACATGCGCAACTTAATTGGTGTTTTGATGCTAATTAGTTGCATCGAGAGTGAGTTTGTAGGTTGTCTTGCTTCACCGACAAAAATAAATAAATAATACAATTAGTCAACTTCTAACACTAATCATTGTTAATGCTTAAATTATTTTTTTAATATGACAAATTTATCTAGCCCCTTCTTTTTATATATTATCTATTTTTTATTTACAAAAATTATTAATTTTTGGTAGTTCAAATTTATTTTTACCATCATCTATGATTAGATTTTAAATTTTCGTCTTACGTATATATTATTATTATGATCAGTAACATAAAACAAATTCGATGATACATGATGAAATTTCTTATATTGTAAGCACTATTGTCTAAAAAATTGAACCATATTGGCCAATGAATAGGAGTCTGGATTGTTTGTTGTTACAACAAACTATTATTAAGGTATTTTTCACTTTGAGAATTAATTTTTTATCTTGACTATTCAATTTAAAATTGATAGTCAAAATGAGTTACAATAATGTACTATTGAATAGATTGTCTGTTGGGCGCTGGCAAAGAATAAGCCTCTTGTCTCGTTTAAACGAAAAGCGGATTGGCTCTTGCACATTACTGCACAGGAACCTTTAACACATGATTCTAGCCGTTGAGTCATATGCATCCAACAGGCTAGGATATCTTCTTTATTCTTTTTTGTTTTTTTTAATTTTAAAATTATATTGACTATTAAATTTAGTTATAGTTAAATTAGATCTAACAGTTAGTAAGATTTTTTAAAAAATAAAAATAAAATGCAAAAAAAAAAAATAAAGAAGAGATTCCAATCATTGGATGCATGATCCAATGATTAGGATCATGTACTGGAGACTCTTATGCATTACAATACTAAAAACAATTAGTCTAAAATACTGAGGCATTGGGTTTGACAACTGGGAAGTTTTTGCTAAATCCAATTAAATAGAAGCCCAGTTAAGTTATAGGTAACTGTAGACTTCATTTCTCTTCATAAGGGTGCCTTCTTCTTCCACAAAACTGATGACAGACTTCGGGTGTGTTTAGCAGCCCGGTGGGTAAATGTGGGTGGGATAAACTAGGTTTGATTGAATGTAATTAGAGAAAACCTAAGTTTAGATGAATGTGATTTATGTTTGGAAAACATTTGAGCAAATGTAGTTTGAGACAGTGAAACTTGGTTTGGGACAGAACAGAATGTTTGGATGTTGATTTACAAAAGTGGTTTCAAGATATATAATTACTAGAAAGGGCACAGATTTTTTATTTAATTTTTTGATCTAATATTATTATTTATTGTCATTTATTTAAAGAAAACTTAGTTTTTTTATTTGTCTAAGTTTCCAAATTAGTCACTAATGACTCATTTTTAATTAATAAATTATTTTTTCATTTTGTAATTGCTAATTAAAAATTTAATTACTAAATAATTACTCACAATAAATTAAAGATCTATAATTAAATTTTAAAATATTTTTCTTCTCTGTTAAATTAATTTTATCTCTAACTAAATTTCAATACAATTTTTTTTTCTATTAAATTAATTTTATCCCAATTAAAATTGATAAAAATAAATTTATAATAATTTCATGAAAACAAACTTGATGAATTCTTCAAATCTTTTGAAGACTAATTTTTTAAAGAAATATTTTTTGATGAATTCCTCAAATCTTGACTAAAATCCCATTTACACTAATTCTGGCCATTTTTCAGAATTTTTAATCATTGCCTACAACTTTTCATTGGATGAACTTAGACCCTAGATAATTATAGTCCCTTAATCCTTTTTATGATCTAAGATCATATTTAGATTCCTCTAAGTCTATAGGTCAAAAATATATTTTGTTCTAAAATTATAGTCACTTCTACAAACTTTTGATTTTATTCATTTTAGCATCCAAACTTAATGTTTTTCCATTCTTCTGACTTTAAGGCTCTCCTAAACTCATCTAGGAACTCTCTAAAACATTTTTGATCATCTCCTAATCACATACAAACTTAAAAGAGAAAAGATTCATGGCTTACCAAGAATTCTAAGTTCACTTTCTTCCAAAGTTTCTGCACTTTTAATCTCATGTGCTTGCTGTTGTGAGGGTGTTAGAAGACTTCGAATTTCTTTGCTGAAAAGTCCCTTTGAACAACACCAAAGTTGCCCAAGATTACTTGTTGTTTTGAGTTGGAAAAACTACTGAAAAGCTCACTCCCATGCTCTCGCTTTTACTCTATTTTTGTGCAGTAAAATAGAGATTGTGTTGGGGCCTCAGTTCAGCACTATAACTTAAGGAAACTCACTTGTTTTTACTGCAGTAAAAGGACACACATTGGCTTGCTTCCTCTCTGTTCTTATAGTAGAAGAAAGTTCAAGATTTTTAGGAAGAAACCCTCTCGTTCTCACTCTCTGTTTCTGCAAAAAAGATACTACATTTTCAGTTTTTTTCCTCTCTCCAGAACTTGTACTCTCGGCTGTCTCTGCTGGAAGCACCCGTCTGTATATGTATACAGCTCCCCCCTTTAACCTCTCAAATAGTGGGAGGCAATTGGAATCCCCCTCAGCATATAGCAACACACTCAACACACATCAGGGGCAAAATGGCCTAACACTTGTGACCTACACCAACCCATGTTGATGCCAACGAAAAAGCTACCCAGGGGGAAAGTTAGTTAAACCACGTTACATGCCCCATTTTTCAAACCAGGTTTGCTGCTATCTTGGTTTGTCCAAACATTCCATTTTTTACAATCGCAGTTCATGGGTGCTGAAATGTGGTTGGGTAAAATATCAATGTGCTCCCAAACAAGCACTTCATCCAAGCTGAAAGATAAGGAATCCAGTGATAAACTCCCCTCAAAATCACTCCCATCACAAGCGAAATCATTCTCAACTTCTGCAGAATCCAAGCTAAACGTGTAATTCTTCTTCAAAAGCATCAGAACAGAAATGGATTTGAAATAAACTTCAATGTTTCTAATTCATTATTTTCTCCTGTGCATCAGACCATCAGACCATGCCCGCTTTGGTGGTCCATCCTTTTTTATCCTTTGAGTAGATGCAAGCTATGTGTGTATATATATATATATATATATATATATATATATATATATAAATGTATGTAAAGTATGTAAGTAAGTAAAATGTTTTTAATATACAAAATGAAAAAAAAAATATTTTTTTAATGTTACCAATTCAATTCTATATCTGTAATGGTTAGACTAATAAATTTTAGATTACTATGTTTATTGGTTTAATATGACTAATATAATTTTTAAAATATTAATAAATACAAATGTGTATGCTCAATCATCAATATGGATTTGGTATTTGTTTTTTGTTTTAATCTAGATTTAACGGTTCAGAAATTAAGTAGGAATTTTTGATAAATTTTTATTTTTATTTTAAAAAAAGACATTAAAAAAAAACCTTCGTGATGAAAACCGTAAAACGAAAAGATTAAAAAGATGGAGGGAGATTAAAATTATCTGGCCGTCTTTTTCCATTTTAGCTACGGTTACCTTAGAGATAGCCACGTTTCATATATATGTTGCAAAATAGTAAAAATATCTATATATTTGCCACGATTTTGGCAACTGTGACTTAAAAAATCATAGCTAATAATCAATTTTTTTGTAATGAAGGACGCTCAAGCTTTCATGACTAGAGTCTCCTCTTAATTTTTTTTATAAAAATTATTGAGAGGGTGGCTCGAGCTTCCTCATTAATTAAAAAAGATTAATGTAGCGAAAGGGGGCTCGGTAATTGAAAAAAAAAAACTCCTGTTTAATCAATTATCGAGTCTCGAGTTATCATTCACATATATTTAAATGTATTTAAGGTAAGTTGTTAGCGAATTTTTTACTGACATTCAGTAACTAAATTTCAGTAGCATCTCGGTATTCAGTTGCCTTTCAGTCAAAAATAAATTAGAAACTATTGGTTTAACGATTAAAAAAATAGTATTAAATCAATCACAAATTTCACTTTCCTACTATGCACGAGTTTTAAAAAATAGTATTAAATCAGTCACAGATTTCACTTTCCGACTATGCACAAGTATTAAATCAGTTACTAATATATTTATAATTATTAAGCTTTTTAATTAAAATTTAAGTAGTTTATGATTTTTAATTAAAATATAATAAATATATACTTTTAAAAAATATATACGTATTTTATTTTCTGGTAAAGAATATAATAAAAAAAAATAAACAACTTACATAAATTTGATGAAAAACTATCATCACCTACTTAACACGCCTACCCGCTCTCGTTTTCCATTCAACCCAGCTTATCACACCTGCCATCAATCAATTAATGGTAGGTAATGGTAGGTGTGTGATGCCAAAATCGGAACACCTAAAACTTGAAACCTAAAATATTCTACTTAATCGTCAGACATGCTCTCTCTGATTGTACAATGGTCACAACTCCTTCAAATTTCTTCTCTGAAGATCTAAAAACACGTCTCCATAACAATGCAAATTATCAACATCCAATTAGGTTAAATATTGTTTGGAGCACCATTTTTTTATTTACACTTCGCAGCATTAGGACAAATAGAAAAAGAAGAATTTTTCAAAATAAAATCAATTGACCTAAACTAATTGCAAATATTGCACTAAGCAAGGCAAACAGAATTTTGGTCAAATCAGGATCAAGTTTCCTGTCCTAATTGCCCGAACCCAAACCAAATTTATAATCTCTACTAGAAACTCCCTTCCCCCTCATGGATTAAACAAAATGTTAATGGTTCCATATCAAAATTTCTTTAAGAAGCTGGTCGATGACAAAGGGATGAGAATGGTAACTAAATAGCCGGTTTTTCAGAAACATCGGTATGGCTTGGGTAGTTCTTCAAGCATAGCTTTGAACAATTCTATTAAGATTGAACCTAGCAATTCAACAGAACATAGTTACCAAATTGAAAATTAAAACTGAGTACTCCAAACAGACTGTTCAACTTCGCATAAATTTTCCATCTGGTTTCCAATCTGAGTAGCTTAATGGATTGTTATGTAAAGTGGTTTTACATGCCAGTGAGCCAATCCTTCAAACCAGTCAAAAGATCAAAAAAGTTTTAAAATATAATCAGAAGGCAAGGCCCAACTATAGGCTTTCAGACACATGGTTGTTCTATCCCAAGCATCCCCAAAAGCTGACATTTATACGAAAAGGTAGGAAAGGTTTTTCACGTGGCCGATGAGGGGCTTCTTGTTATACTCGTTGGACATCTCTTATTGTTTCTTCTTTTCACGGTTTCACCTTCTGCCTTCTATTTGGCTTTCTTTCCAACTTTCTTTTACAATATAAATTGTTATTCTTTTACCTTGCACCAACATATATATATATATATATATATATATATATATATATATATAGAGTGTGTGTGTGTGTATGTGTACATTTACACAATTAAGTGTGTTGAGATAACTACATAGTTGCAAAAGAGAGGGTTGAGAGCCTCTTGTATAAAACTATTGATCCACTACAAAAAAAATAGAGATCAAAGACGTCGAAAAAATTATTTATTATTTAATGAAATTCTATCTCCAATAAAATCTTAGACGCTAAATTTTTTTCATCTTTGAAATGTGTGTTTCTATGTACATATACACAATTAAATGTGTTGAGATAACTACGTAGTTGCGAAAGAGAGGGTTGACAACCTTTAGATAACAAGAGATTAAAGTTGAAATTTTTTTTCCTATAATTTTGATGAAATTTTATCTCTAATTAAATCTTAAATGTAAGTTTTTTCGTCTCTAAAAAATGTGTTGCTAATTTGCTGAGATGAAAAATAATCTCATCTTAAATTAGTAATGAAATTTTTTATCTTAAATCTAAGACAAAATTTTGTCTTTGATTTATTTCATTTGAGACAAAAAAGTTCTCCCATCAACAAGCAAGTGGTTCCTAACTACCGACAGGTTTATTTGTGCCCAGCTGTCTGCACTATTTTATTGAGTATGCATTAGTATTGTTCCATTGATGGTTTACATATATATATATATATATATATATATATATATGAGATTTAATATTAGGCTAACCAAAAAAAGTAGAGACGAATTTGGCGATAAAAAAAAAATTCTCTAAATCTATCTCAATGCTTTATTTTTTTAGGTTAAAATATAACTCATATTCTTATAGATTTACCAAACGAAGGATTTAGTCTTTATACTTTAAAAACGGAGGATTTAGTGCTTATAGTTTTTAAAACTTCAAAAAATGGTCCCCGATGTTAGTCAATAGTTAGTTTGAGACACGTGACGCTAACTGGAACACTTATATTAGCATTAAATTTCACATCAATCCCACACATAGCAAAATTTAAGTATATAATATAGAAATACAAAAAATAGATAATATTTAATTTATATAAATATTCGCATGATAATTTAAATAAATAATTAAAACAAAATAAATTAGTTTTTATTTGATATAGTCATATGAAATTAAATTCTAGTTTGGTCATTTTTTATACAGTTCATCATTTAAGTTAAAACCAGATTTGATCTAAAATTTAATTTTTTTGTTAAAAACTTTTATGTTTATTCACTTAGGTCCCTAACTAATATTTTTCTTTATCCTTTTCATGAGTTGAGATCATAATTAGCATCATTTAGGTCCCTAGTCCTAGAATATAATTTTTTTGAAATTAAATCAACCTCTGTAAACTTTTAATTTTTTCACTTGAGTCCCTATCATGCGTTTTACATACTTTTCTCATGAGTTTGATTTCCAAACCTGCCTATAATTTCTTCTTAGGTGTTTTTAGAACTTAAACACCCCAAAAGCCACTACTGTAAAGGACTCATGTTTGGACTACTCAACTCACTTTCTCCCTTGGTTTTGTACAACAAAAATGGGATACTCGCGAGTAGCTACAGAGAAATATGACAATATAACAGTGGCTTTTGGGGTGTTTGGGAGTCGTTTATAGCAACAACAAAGAGAACATAGTGCAGAACCTAGGAATTTGGATAAGTATTGGATTAAACTTTTGATTCTTCAAAGTCTCTCTTTGGCTTAGCTTATGAATGGAAATGATTAAATAGGTTCTAAAAACACTAACAAGAAATTCTGGGTAGGTTTGGAAATCAAACTCATGAGAAAAGTATGTAAAATCCATAATAGGGACTCAATTGAAAGAAATGAAAAGTTTATAGAGTTTGATTTAATTTCGGAAAAAATTATATTCTAGGACTAGGGACCTAGATGAAGCTAAATATGATCTTAAATAAATCATGCAAAGGACAAATGAAAAATATTAGTTATAGACTTCAGTGAATAAATAGAAAAGTTTTTACAGAAAAATGAAATTATAGATAAAATCTGGTTTTAACTGAAATTATGGACTATATAAAAAGGGACCACACTAGAATTTAATTTTATATAAATGTATCAAATAAAAACTAATTTGTTTTGTTTAAATTATTTATTTAAATTAACATGTGAATATTTATATAGATTTATATTTATCTATTTTATATATTTCTATATTATATATTTAAATTTGTCATGTGTGGCACTGATGTGGTACTTAATGCTAATATAAGTGTCCCACTCATCGTTACGTGTCCCAAATTAAGCATTGACTGACAATTGACTAACACTAGAGACTTTTTTTGAGATTTTGGAAACTAAAGGGACTAAATCCTCTGTTTTTAAAGTGTAGGAAGTAAATCCTTCATTAAGTGAAACTATAGGGACTTGAGTTATATTTTAACTTCTTTTATTTTTTAAACAAGATAAACATAATTTAGAAAAAATTTTGGAGGTGAAATTAGTTTGCCTTAATTTAAATTTCGTCTCTAAGTCTATATCAAATTCTAGTTTTTTTTAATCAAAAGAAAAAAAATTAAATACAGATTTAGAGATAAAAAATTGGTCTCTAAATTCTGCCTTTAAATCTAGCTCAAATCCTATTTATTTTAAAAAAAATTGAAGGAAAATTTAGACATAGAATTTTCGTCTCTAAAAAGCATCTGGAACACTGATTTTTAATTTTTAAAAAAAACAAAAAAAAATAGAGACGTAGTTGACACAAAGATGAACAATTATTTCTGTAAATTTCACTAAAATTTTCTTCTTCTTCTTCTTCATTTTTTTTAAGTGTGAAAGATCATGATATTAGTGTAATGATATACATGTACTTTGAAATTTAATCTTTAATTATTTATGGCTAATGAACATGGTTTAAAATTTTAAAGTATGAAGCTTACATATAAATTGTTTATTTTACTTGTTTTGATTTTTATCTGTGAACGTACACACATTGTTGTGTTTATATATAATTTAATCATTTAGTTCTACGAACGATCCGATAATTTGGACTTTTTCTGAAGTCAATGGTCAATTCGTATTTATCCTATATATTAAAATGATTTATTATTCGTATTCTTATTTTATAAAAATATTTATATTATAGAAGAACACTAAAAGTGAAAGCCAAAGTACAATATCATAATAATATTTAAAAATGATATTCAACTTTCCAAAATCAAATACATATAACACTGTAAATACGGATTTTGGTCCATCTATGTTTAGACGGGCTTAAATTTTAAAAAATGACTTGTTTAAAAAACAGGTCAAATAGGTTGAGCTGCGGGTGACCTGTAGGCCAGCTCGTATTCTTATTTTTTAAAAAAAATTATATTTTTTTTTGCTTGATAATGTGTTTCAAAAACTTTGAAGCATTCACAATTATTTATCCAGAATTAATAAATCTCATATAAAGTAGTATTAAAGATGAATTCTTTATTTGTAGACGCAATAAAGGTGAATTTTTTTTTTTTGATAAAAATATGAGGAACTCAATTAAAACATAAGGAGTTCATTGCACTAGCCATAGGATCTAAAAAGAGGAAGCAGGGAAACTAAACAATCTGACAAAAAAATTACATGACCAAAACATGAAGAGGGCAAGCTAAGCAAGTCTGTGAAAGGATCGCCTGCTTGTCCTGGGTTCGGATCCTCTGCTTGGATTTTTGCCTACTCAGTTTTTAGCAATGATTTTTACCGTTGCTAAAAATTTTCAACAACAATTTAATTGTTGCTAAACTGTTGCTAAAGGTTTTTAGCAACGGTAACCAAGCAGGCCTCTGCTAAATTTTTCCCCAAACAGAGGATCCGCGTGCGCTTGTCCTTAGGATAAGCAGGACCGTTGGATATTGTAGATTCAATGGTTGATAATTTTTTTTTAATTTTTAGTTTCAAATATATTTTTTTGTTTTAAAAAAAATTTTAGATAGATTCTAATATTTTCTTACTTTTTTGTGCTTACTTTTATGAACTTATTTGAAAAAAATAATATTTTTTTTACAAGCAGGCAAAATATTAGAACCTATTTGGTTTAAGCGTTTCTTATTTTCATTTTAGCTAAAACAGAAAATAGGCTTCAAAATTTATTTGATTGAATACTGAAAATATTAGAAATAGAAAATATTTTCAGTGTTTCAATATTTATTTCTTGAAATTTCAAGAAATGAATACTGCAAATATTTTTACAAACCAAATAGACCGTTATTTTTTTTTTCAAATAAGTCCATAAAAGTAGGCACAAAGAAAATAAAAAAGTATTAGAACCTATCTAAAATTTTTTAAAACAACAAAATACATTTAAAATAAAAAAATAGAAAAAACTATCGACCATTGAATCTTGTAGATCCAACGATTCCTGCTCGTTCTCCTTTCACAAGCAAGTCCTCTAACTAGTAGAAGTTCAAGTTATGGTAGAAGTTTTGAGCCTACAATTACTAGATTGATTGGTCAAAAACAAATACTATAAACAAAAGCAAGTGGGTGTTTCATGGTAGTTAGTAGTAGGGTCCATATGTTTCATACTAAGTTAGTAACACTCTAGATCTAAGTTTTAACACTATCAACTTATTTTTTTTAATTTCTTTTTTAAAAAACAACTTGGCCGACGGGCTGGCCCGTTTAAATACGGGTTGACCTGTGTATGGCCCATTTTCGATCAGAGTGGGCTGGCCTGTATTTACAGTGCTAAATACATATTTGTATGAAGTAAGGACACCTGAAAAAGTTAATAAAATGTAATGTGAGTACCTTGACAACCAGTGGCGGAGCCACATGTATTTCAGGGGGTGCAGTTGCACCCCGTGAAATTTATAAATTTTGATGTAAAAATTTTTTTTTTGCATTTTGCCCCCCTTTCTTATTTTTTTTGAACCCCCTTAATATTTTTTTAAACCCCAATAACTCAATTCCTATCTGCTGCTCACAGTCACAAGACCCCCATTTTCTAAAGTCACAAAATTTTTTCTTGATAATAGTTAGTTTCTCATTCCATTGTTAGGGACCTCTTTGTAAAAGTTTGAAATTTAGAGTTTTTGTACATAGGTTTAATTCTATTAAATTGATTAATTGATTATGTAATTAGGATCATGAGTAACATATTTGTGAAGTCAATTTCATGAAATTGTTTTTTATGATAGTTAATTTCTCATTTTATTGTTAGGGATCTCTTTCTAAAAGCTTGAAATTTGAAGTTTTTGTATATAGGTCTAATTTTATCAAATTGGTTGATTGATTATACAATGAGGATCATGAGTAACATATTTGTGAAATTAATTTCATGAAATTTTTTTTGATAATGATTAATTTATCATTCCATTATTAGGGACCTCTTTGTAAAAGCTTAAAATTTGGAGTTTTTGTACATAAGTCTAATTCTATCAAATTGGTTGATTGATTATACAATTATGATCGTGAGTAACATATTTGTGAAGTCAGTTTCATGAAATTTTTTCTTGATGATGGTTAATTTATCATTCAATTATTAGAGACCTTTTTGTAAAAGTTTAAAATTTGTAGTTTTTGTACGTATGTCTAATTTTATCAAATTGGTTAATTGATTATACAATTAGGATTTAGAAGAAAAATGATTTTTTTTTGTAATAAAAATATTTTTTAAGAGGAAATTACCATCAAATGAACAGCAAATTAAAATTAATTTAAAAGAATTGTCGTCAGATCCAAAAAAATAAATAACAATTTTGCCCCCCTGACCGAGGGGTCTTGGATACGCCACTGTTGGCAACACATTTGTCATGCATATTGCCACCACATGTTGTGTCAATAAAAGCAATGAAAAGAAATCATGGCCTCCCATTCATGTTCCAATTATATTGTAATACCCCAGGTATTACGATGTTATAAGAAAGCTGGAGCTAAAAATGTGTGAAAATTTTTCACAAATAAATGGATACCTATAGGTAGGAATTTTGTTGCGTGTTTTATCTAAATATTATGCCTATGATAAATATGTGTTAGCTATTGTGTTTGTATGATTGTTATAAGTAGTGAGAGGGGCTAAAATAAAATAAAAAAAATAAAACTTAGCTAGGGGGTTAGACGAAATTACTCAAATAGGACCAATGGGTAGGGATTAATTTAATAAAAAAAATGTGAGGCTTTGAAAGTTAATTAGAAGTTTAGAATTTACAAAAATTACATGTAGGAAAAAAATTCCTTAGAAATTAAAACCAATATTAGGTAAAACAAAATATAATCCAAGGATAATAAGTGAATTAATAAATAAATAAAGAAAATAAAAGTAACTTAATCTAGAGATTAGGCATGCAAGTTAAAACATTTTATGATATAATTTATTTAATTAGAAAATAATTAAATAATTTAGATATGATCAAATTTTAGAGAATATAAGAAAGCAAAAATAAAATGAACTTATTTTCAAGATGTTGTGGTTTGGATAATTAAAAAGTATTATTCATTAGAGGAAAATAATAAAGTAAAATATAAAATAGTACAAAACAAAAGTCCTAAAAAGTAGGGGTGACTACTAAGATAAATAACAAGTAACATAATTATTTAAATTAGCATTAGGCAATATGAAGGGAGGAGTGACGTGAATATTAAAGGAAGCTAAGTAAAATGGGCAATAGGATAATAGTAGGAATAAAATTAGAAAATTAAATAATAAAAAAGGAAAATATCTAATGATAATAAAAATAAAAAATAAAAATAGGTGTGTTGTCTTCTAGAAGATAAATGGATAAACTACATATAAATAAAATAATATTATTAAGTGAAAAATTAAACAATAGTGAGAAGAAGATAAGGGAAAACCTAATATGTATAACTAAGAATAATAAATAAATTAATAACCAATCATAATCCTAACCTAACTAGGAAATCTCAACTCTCCTATAAATAAAACTTCTATTCACCTCATGGCCTTACAGTACTCTTTTCTTCTCCTTTAGCCATCTAGAGAAGAAGAGAAACTCTAGCTTCTCTCTCTAGCATTCAAGCATTCTAGCCGCCACCTAGTTCTTTCACCACCCTTAGACCACACTAAACACACCAAGACAACACATCTCTTGATTGAGAACCAAACAAGCCATTCCTGTATTTTGAAGATCAAGGTAAGACCTTCGTACCGTAATTTTGTTTAAATACCAAGACTCGAAAATTAGGCTCAAACTAAGGAAAGCTAGGTAAGATTGAATTTTTGATTTTTGAAAGGAAAATCTTAACGCTATTTTTAGTCTAAATATAACTTCTATGCAAGGTCTAGTAACAATTTCGAAAAGGTTACAGATGAATGAACTAACCCTTCATTAATATTATTTTAACTGTTAAAGTAATAGGCTGTAAAAGATAGGTAATGATCATGGTGAGAAAGAGGGGATCCGGTTAAGTGATTCGAGTTTTGAGAGTTTTATGTACTTCCAATATTGATGAAATTACTAACAGTGAACATTAGGGAAAGAGATATGATTCATAAGACAAACATGATAAATTGTGATTTGGGATATTTTATAGTTATCCGATGGAAAGTGATATGATGTTTACATTGATGAATATACTGACAAATATATTGATAACTTATTTGGATGATTATTTGAAATTAGTTGAAACTTGATTATATTTGAATGGGATAGTACCCTCTCTCATGTCAAGCGAGAAATTTGGGTAATAGGATGACTTGACCTTTGGGAGTAGAGACAACGATTCTCTCGGTAGGAATTTAAGCCCGAATTTAATTCGTGAGGCTCCCTGGCCGTTGATGATGAGGTTGTGCGTCATGGCGGGTTTGATGAGATTAGTAGAGCGAGTCTATGGGTTCTTCCGGGTATTTTGCCATTGATAAGTACTAGTTCCGTTAGTTTGAATTGTTTAATTGAATTGCAAACTCTCTGAAGTGCATATTTTCTTGTGATTTGTGATTTATGTCTATACTTTTATTTTATTACTTTTCCATAGTAGATTTTATTAGGGCTGGAATTAGCTTGTTCACTGAGATTTTTATTTTACACTTGTTGATTTAAATTTTTTCAAATTAAGTAGCGGAAGAAGAGTATCCGCAATAAGGTTAAGTTTGTCGTTGAACTATCCATTGTTGGCTGGATCTTGAGTTGTTATTATTTATTTTTACTAAGTATTAGGAAGCTCTGTAGTTAACGAAGATATCTAGAGGGTCTTGGGCGAATGACTTATTTTATTTCATGATGTAAACTGTTAAATACGATTAATTGCATTTATTTCTCTAGAACTTTATGGATTTAATGTTGTTAAATTACGATGGCTTACTTGATTGAATAAATTGCAAGTTATGTTTGTGTTAGATGAAATCATGGTTTAAATTGAAAATTTATGTTATTTATATTTATAAATTAATATCTATTTTAATCAATATTACTTAGAAGGGAGAAACAGTCATCGAAAAACTACATCCATAATACCGCTAATTGGCATAAAAGTATTCATTGATGAAGAAACATAGTCTAATACAATTGGTAAATTGTGTTAACGTCATCTGGGCATTAGGCTTCAAAGTGCAAGTGAATTTGTTGAAAGGATATATATATTTTGTTCAAGGAAATTATTAATAAATTGAATTTACATTAAACTTTAGTTGTTATCTCTTTTAATTAATATCTATTTAATTGTATATCCTTATATATGTATATTTGAATATACAATTAAATAATTATATTTAATTAACATTTCCTAATATTAATCTTTATTTTATTTTATTATATATATATATTTTTTTTTTTTCAAACTATGAATTGGTTGTGAAATCTAAAACGATTGAGATTATTTAAATTATTTGAAATAGTATGATATTTCCTGGTTATAAAATGAATAATGTGTGTTAAGGGATAATTATAATTAATAAAAAGAATTAGATTAAGTGACGTTGGGTAGGCTGATGGTAACATGAGACTCGTGACACTGTGTCGATTATGTGTCCAGAATTGTACCGTGACTAATATTATGTGATATTGTGATAGATTTTGGATAAAAGATCGATGAAGATTCCATTCCCAAATGATAGAAACCAAAGGCAGTAGCATATTAAATATCCCCATTATTTAAACTTTTCAAAAATGAATCAATCCTATTTTAATCGAATTAATTCAAAACGATCTAATTACGTATAGTTGAAAAAAAATAAGACTAATATTGCATTTGATTAATTAGAAATTTGTATTAAATAGATTAATTGTTATGTATTTGTATTACTTCAATAGATTTTATGAGACTAATATTGCATTTGATTAATTGTTTATTTAATACGATTTAATAATTATTTATGCTTATTTATAAACATACAAATGATAAAAATAAGATAAAACCTTAAATCAAAATAATAACATAAAACAAAAGCCCACTAAAGAGAAGGAATGAAATTTTAAATATATAAGGCAATATGAAAGAAATACAGCAAAAATTTAAAGGCAAGCGTAATTTATTTTTTTCACTGGATTCTAATAGCAAGCGTATTTTTTTTTTGTGGGACTCTAAATATTTTATTCATGCACACTCTATTTAACAATTTTTTTCTTTCTTTCTTTATATTCTTCTTCCTTCTGCCTGCTTCCACTCATCCTTTCTCTTCTCTGCTCTCTTTTCTCTCTTCTCTAATCTCTTATGGTCTAGTATCTAAGAGTTTACTGGATCTTCCATCTTTCTATATAGGTATCAACTCAAGCTATCAAATTATTTTGTTTTTCCTTTGTCCTTCTTCCTTTTCTTCGTTTTTTTTAACATTTGCTTTCACTCTTTGGGTGCATTTGGAAAAATTTATTTTGAGTTTATCTAACTTATTTTATTACATAAGCGCTTATGCATGTATTTTAGCGAGTTTATAGAAATAAGTTATGGCATACTTATTTTCATAAGCTATCCTGAATAGCTTATGAAAATAAGTTGAAAACAATTTATATGAAGTTTGCTCTCATAAACTTTTCAATTATAGAAATAACTTGGATAGCTTATGAAAATAAGTTGAAAACAATTTATGTGAAGTTTGCTCTCATAAACTTTTCAATTATAGAAATAACTTATATATAAGTACTTATATGATAAGCACTTATTCTATAAGCGCTTAAATAAAATATTTACCTAAACAGAGCATTTGTCTAGTTTTGAAATGTGTTCAGTTTTTATGTCTTGATAATAGTAGGAGAAGGAGACCAAATTGTATTAATTTCTTTCTCAAGGTGGACGCTGAATTTTTTATTTTGTAAATAAACATTTTTGTCTTAGGAAAATGACAAAAGTAATTCAAGAGAAACACTACAAAAGAAATACAAGAGGAAGATTATTGTAAGATTATTGGGTCATTTTCTTTTGTTATTTATAATGTAAGATAATTAAAAAAAGATCACTGCAAGATTATTAGAACTCTACTCAATTGTGAAAACCTCTACAGAATCTACCATCGAACCTGTTCAACTTTCCTCTTCTATTTCTATCCCACCTTCCTGTATAAAAACTCTCTCCAACATGACTTTGATTCATGACATTTGCTTTTATTTGTCAAAGTTGGTCTTTCAACTGTTTGATCTCCTTTTCTTTCTTTGTGAATTCAGGACCAAAGTATCTCTGGCTTAAAAAATATTGAAGATCAAGATCAAGCTGAGTAACGTGTTGATCTAAATTTTCATAAAGTCATTGGACTTGAATTGAGAGTCCATCTAGTTTGGTGTGAGTACCATTATGCCTTCAGTTAAGATAATCAATCTTTGAATCAATCCTGTGGAGGACTTGATTCTGAGCTAAGGCATTCTGAGTTTACCAGTTCATGACTTCTTCAGCTGGAGTGAGAGTACTATGTCCAAAGGAAGATATTTCTGTAGGTATAAAGGGATGAGAAGTCACCTTAGTACTGCTATCAGTTTTTCTTTCTAGGAGTAGAAAGTCTTGTTCACACCCAGTAGGGGTATACATCATTACTGGAACTTTTGAATTGGACTGAGGCTTGAAATTTGGAATTGCTGACTTCTTACAAGGATCAATAGGAGTAGGGTCTACTGTTATCCCCAAGCTTTCTAAGATTTCAAGGAAAACTTCATCTCTAGATAGTTTAGGAGGGGCTCGTAAAAGCTACCCATGGCTTATTATCAGAGTCTTGATCTCTTCTGGGCTTCATGGGAGAGCGACAGTGATCTATACAAGCCTTAGGTTTCTTCTTATGTTTGCGCCTCTAGTGGTATCCTTGATCATCATCATCATCATCGGAATAGAGTCTGTCCATCCAGCAATCGCAGTTAGGATCACACATCTCAAGTGCTATATCCCAAATAAAGTGACTATTTATGTGTGAAACATAAACTACATGGTTGTCTAGAGTAACATGGCTAATCGAAATATATTTCTCACATGGTAGAGGTGAGATAATCATACTGGGAAAGAATCACTACAAAAAAATGACTTTTGGTGGCGACTAAAGTTATTGGCGTAAGTCCGTGGCTGATTGTCTTTTGGTGGCAATTCTCAAAAGTCACAAACAAAAAGTCATCTTTGTTGCAAAAAAAAAATCGTGAGAAAAAGTGACTTAAGTTACCACTGAAGGTCACATTTAGTGGCGACTTTCAAAGTCGCCACTAAAAAGATCCTTGGTGGTGACTTTTTTGGTGGCAACTTTTTTAAAGTCACCGCCAAAAGTCACTTGCCATCTTTTTAGATCCAAACTTGCTCTACGGGTTGACTTGAGACTCATTCGACTTGTGCTAATTTTGGTCGCTTCAATAACTCGCTGCCCTAGGGTAACTCAATTTTTTTGTGTAATATTCAAGTTTATTTTGAAATTAAACCAAATATATGCATACCTGATATTCGAACTTGAGTCCCTTGCTTGCAACCATGTGTGTCTTTCCATCCTGTTACAACTTTATTTGTGTTATGTAAGGGCAAAATATTATAAAACAGAAATAAAAGAATACTTAACTTAACAAAAAACAAATATATTATTACTATGAGAGTCACCACAAAAAGGCTGACTTCGGCTAATTTCATAAAAAAAATCGACTTCGGTTAAAAAAATCAGACTTTAGTTGCCACCAAAAATATGATTTTTTAAAAAAATAAAAAAATTCAAATTTATTTTAAATGAAATTTAAAAAATTTTAAAAATTTGAATTTTTTAAACAAAATAAAAAAATGATTTTTTATTTTTTTTAATTTTATTTTAAAAAAATCTAAATTTTTTTTATTTTTTTAAAAAATAACTTTTGGTGGCGACTATAAGAGTCGCCACCAAAAGTCTTATTGTTTTAAATTTTATTTTAAAAAATCACTTTTTTATTTTTTTTTAAAAATTGACTTATTTTAAAAAAATAAGACTTTTGGTGGCAACTATGAGAGTCGCCGCCAAAAGTCTGATTTTTTTTATTTTATTTTAAAAAATTTTGAATTTTTTTTAAAAATGACTTTTGGTGGCGACTATGAGAATTGCCACTAAAAGTTTAATTTTTTAAAATTTTATTTAAAAAAATTCCAACTTATTTTATTTTATTTTTTTAAAAATCAACTTTTGTTTGCGACTATAGGAATCGCCATCAAAAGTCTAATTTTTTAATTTTTTTTTAAAAAATCAACTTTCTTTAATTTTAAAAAAAAATTAACTTTTTGTGGTGATTATGAGAGTCACCACAAAAAATCTAATTTTTTTAATTTTTTTAAAAAAAATCTAATTTTTGGTGCGACTCTCAAAAGTCGCCACCAAAAGTGTGACTTTTAGTGGCGACTCCTACCAAAATTTAACTTTTCATAGCAACTTGTTTAGTTACCATCAAAAGTCTACTTTTGTTTGGTGGCAACTTTAAAAGTCACTACTGAAAGTCAATTTTCTTGTAGTGAATGAAGATGACTCTGCTAGTCTTCTAAAAATTTCTCGTTCAACTGAGGAATTTGCTTTTGGATTCTTAAAGATGGTTTTGATAGTACCATTTCTAAGATTGTAGAGTTTTGGAGGAGCTATAGTGTAGATAGGTTTACTTGCTGCTTGTTCTTTCTCATAGTTAGTTAGCTAGGTAAGAGGCATCAACTTGAGGAGATCCACTTTAAGAATATTCTTTGGAATCTGGATGATGGCTGCTACATCATCTCTAGCAGCAATCACCATCAAGGCATCACCAGTAGAATTAGGCTGGTTGAGATCTATAGCATGATCTTGTAGCCTGTAAATCATTTGGTGGTGCAGAGTAGCTGTCATGGTTGAGGCTACTTGTTTAGCTCCATCAATCTGAATCTGGACCTTCAGTAGTTCAGGAAGAGTAGGATTATTGAGTCTAACGTTAAAGTATAGTGCAATGGTCAAAATGATAGATCCTTCACTCAAGGAAGTGAGAACTGTTCCTATAAGTGTGTCTTGATATTTGGTGTAGCTGGAGTATAGGAGAGCAATCTTGACTGTTGCAAGAATCCCTTTTCTCCTGTAGAGGGTGAGGCAAAGCCTTACAGCACCGAAGTGGATATGAGGGTAACCTTGTCATTTTCTAAGATTTATCAAATCAGTGGAACTTTCCAAAGTTACATATTGTTCTTAAGAAGTGGAACACAGTCCACACTGGTCCATTCGAAAACTTTGAACATATTCTTTGATAGGAGGAGATTGTCAGTGGATGAGATGTCATAGTCTGCGGACAGTATATCTGTCACAGTGGTAAAGACTATATGGATTCATGAGAGGAAGATGAGTTTCGTCTATCCTGATGTTTTCAAGAAGATGAGTGACTTTAACAAGGTTGTCGATTTTGTTGGAGACAGTTTTTATACAAGAAGGTGGGATAGAAATAGAAGAGAAAAGTTGAATAGGTTCAATAGTAAATTTTGTAGAGGTTTCCATAACTGAGCAGAGTTCTTTCCTACTCTCTGCTACTATCATACTTTATGATCTTTCTCCTTTTGTTTCATTAGGCTCTGATACTAAATAGGAGTACTGGCTACGAGACTAAGAGCCTATAGACACATTAAACCAGTAGGCAGATCCCGATTGAGAGATCTCAAAGTCACATAAATAAAAGAATGATCATAAATAGATAAGTTCTTGACACCAAGTTGTCAGGAAGTCTTAACGGTTCAAAGTATCAAGGCTTATTGCCTATGACTAACCCTTGAATAAATGTGAATCTGAGATTTTTCAATTGAGATCTTACCTTTTGTTGATATATTTACAAACTCTTATTCCCATAACTACACCTTGAGAACTGGATTTTCTACGAGAGCTTTCTAATACACAGGATCCTTAGAAGAGCAAGTGTAATGCATACTCACATCTTTGTATGGAGAATAATCATAAGCATGATAATAAATAGATTTCAGAAATAGAGAGAGACTTGAAAAGAGAACCAAGTTCCACTATTATTTTTACTAAATTAACCAGTTAATATAGCAACAAAATTAACTAAATAATATACAAATAAATTATGGGCTAGTTATTTGAAATCAGATAATTTATGAGTATAAAAAATTAACATTAGAACAAAATTTGAAAAACGGAAATTGGAGACGGAAATTATTCTATCTCTAATCTAAGACAGAATTTCATTTTCGTCTCTAATTTGAGAAGGAATTTGAAACAGAATTTATTTCATCTCTAATCTGAGACGGAATCTAAATTTCGTCTCTAACTTGAGATAGAATTTAAATTCCATATCTAATTATGTCTCTAAAATCTAGTCTGAAAATCTGATACAGAATCTGAGACCAAAAAAATTTTTGTCTCAAATTAGAGATGAAATTTAAATTTCGTCTCAAATTAGAGATAGAATAAATTCTCTCTCAAAATTCCGCCTCAAATTTTCTAAGTCCTACATTGCTTAGTTCACAAAATTAGTCTCCCACCTTTTTTTCTATATATATTGTTGTCTCCCTCATTTTCTTATATAAAGTGTTTCATTAAACATTTTTGTCTCGAGAAGGCTAATTAATGAATGTGCCTTATAATTTAGTATTATTTAATGTGCTAAAATTTTTTTGAGAGGCCAAATTTGATCTAGTTAATAATGTACAGGCACTTTTTTTTTTTGGTTCAGAGATTTAGAGGCGAAATTTAGGGACCGAAAAATATGTCTCTGATTTGAGATGGAAAAATTTGTCTCTAATTTTGAGACGGAATCTTTTTTCTCTCAAAGTTTTTGGGACGCCAGGATCAGAGGCAGAAACAAATCTATCTTTAAATCAGCCTCTGATCAATTAAAGATAGATTTTTACTTTATCAGAAACGGATTTTTTCGTCTCTAATCTTTGTTTTGTTTTTTTTGAAGTGTCTCCAGAATAATTAAAAAATATATATTTTTGAGTAGTTCAAGCCTCCTCTTATTTGTTTTAAAAAATTATTTAGACGATGGCTTGAGCTACTATGGCTTAATTAAGCCCCCTCATTACTTCAAAAAAGCCATTTAAAATACCATTTGGCAAAAAGGCCAGTTATGGTTAGCTCAACTTAGATCAATGAATGACTGTTGTCCACTGTGATATGCAGAATATTATGTATCATGAGTGGATTCAGTGAAAGTGGTGATTAGTTACAATGCATTAGCTGATATTTTGATAAAACCTCTAGCAGTTGTTAAGTGCAAAAATTATTTGAGCTTAATTGGTGTTTTCAACAATTTAGTTTGGTCATTCATAATACTTTGAAGAATGTCTAACAAAACTCAAGCCAAGATAAAGATTTCTTGAATTTTGATGGGATGATGGCTTTAAGACTCCTACAAGTATGTCTTGATTTTACTTACCTTAGGTATAGCTTGTAGCAATTGGAGATGGAAATATTTCAAAACATTAATGGGAGAGGAGAAAAATGTGCAAAGTGTAGATTTTGCTAGATTTGGGAAATCTTACCATTTAATGTGATGATGCATATGGCTTCCTTCACATATATATATCATTCCCTCATGGTTTTCGATCCTGTGGCAAGGTGGAAAAGCCTTTTGATTAGCTTGTGTTCAAGCATTTTTGTGTTTCATGTACGTACTTTGTGTGGAGATTATATAGACCTTTAAATATTTTGAACCACTTCCCTGAATGTTTAGTTCAACCACCATTTTTTTTAATTATTAAGGAGTTAAAACCAAAAAAAAAACAACAACGAACCTGATCGAAGTAGCTTTGTGGAAGTTGCTGGAATGGAAGCCATTGGCAATGGCATGTTCTCCACGGTTGGATCAGTCATTTGTATGTGCAGAAAAAGTGAGATGGAACAAGAAAAGTTAAGAAAGTAGTTTTAATTAATTAAGATATTGTTGGAAATACATTACAGAGCTTGTATGTGAGAGTAATTACACGCAGACAAAATTTTCGAGTCTTAGACTAATTATTAGAGTATTTCAACGTGTTTAAATGAGAAATCACAAAAAAAGAAAAGGGGAAATTATTGAGTAGACAGAACGGTGTAATAAATTGCCAAAATTGCAAATAAATTTGGAACACAAAATTATTTATTTTGAGTGGACACCGTTGAGTGAGATGTGACACTCAAACTTTTTGTTCCGCACAACATTGGAAATAGACCTCACCATGGACTACAATTCTCAGACTCTCAAATATTTGACACAAAAGAGGACAATTCTCAAACTCTCAACTATTTGACACAAAAGAGGACAATTCTCAGACTCTCAACTATTTGACACAAAAGAGGCTTCCGAGAACTAGGAAAATGGGTAAAGTCAAATAGGATGAGAAGTAATAATACGGATATTCTCGTGTTGGCGCAAATATAAGAATTCTATTTTTCAAATTTACATCGCTTATTTTAGATTAAATTATCTAAATTAAAAAAAATTAACAAATAAAATTTTTGAGATATATTTTTAAAATTTAAACTATTTGATCTTAATTAGATATTTTAAATAAAGATCATAAAGTTTAAGTAGCACTATCAAGATTAAAATGGCTTGATTCGTTTTTGGACGAACTTAGAATTTAATGTCCATGCTTTTCAGGTCAGTATGTGCTAGCTTGCAGGCTAAACTTTTTTTTTTCTTTTAAATTTTTTATATTTAAATAATATAATATTAAAATCATTTTAGTAAAAATTCAATAATTTTATATTGAAATACAATTTATACATGTAAAATATTACTTCTTTAATATTTTTAAATAATTAATAACTTTAATTTTTTATATTTTTTTAAATTAACTATATTATATTTAAATTTAAAAATTTTATATTTATTTTTAAAAAATTATAAAAATTTTCGTATCCAAATTTATTATAATTATTGAGTATAATATTATAAAATATAAAAATATAATAAGTGAAATTATTTATATACTGAATAATATAATATAATTATACAAAAAAATTAAAATTAAAAAAGCGAACCAGTCTGAAACGAGCTTAAATTTAAATATTCAAACTCACTCAAGTATAGATAAATCGAATTTGGCACGTGGGTCTAAACTCGTTTTGATAATCCTAACCTTTATATTCGAATTAAAACATGAAAGAATTTAGATTCATAAGTACATAAGAGAGTTCTCTTAGAGAATTTCCTCCTTAGCCCACATCCACCTCTAAAGGAGTGGGGATTCCACTCATTTAAGGATGAGGTAGACTAAGGAGGCTAAAGACCAAAAAATAAACCTTGGTCCAGTACATCATCCTATTAGTCATGTATGTCAAATGTGCGACACTCATTTATAGTTTTTTATTTTTGGTTAAAAAAGAATGTATTAAAATATAAAGAGGCATAATTTGAACTTTGAACAAACCGGTAAGATAACTCCGCCACCAAAAATAAAAATAAACGAAAAAAAAAATCAGTGGCAAAAGACTACCACACAAAACTATATATAGACAGCCCAAAGAAGATAAGATCTCAAGACAGTACAGGGATCTCTTTATGTTACAGGAGAGTTTTACTACAAGAGGTTTCTATTTGTTTTTTTAGTGTATTTTAGAATATGTATTAAAATGAGACGTCAACTTAACTTCATTTCAGCATATATACTAAAATATATTTTAAAAAAATTAATAAGACTCGAGGGAATCCAAATCTCAAAAAAGAAGATCCTTGATGGACATAAACTATCAACATAAATTGACAATCCAAGAGAAGAGAACCTCTGGAAGTCATAGAAGCCACAACCACCAACTCCTAACCCCTAAAACAACAAATTAAAGTACTCATAGATGAAAAGGTTGAAGAATCAAGGGTTGCCAAAGAGGAAGGTTTGTCCATGCCCTCACACCCACATCGGTGCCAACAATTTATACGTTAGTTCTTCCCCACTCATTGATTGTCCATCTTACTTTTCATACTCTTGCTCTTTTTTACTTTATTTCGTTGTTATCATCAATTCCTCCTAAATCAGCAGGGACTTTGAAAGCGCATAACGTCTTGTCTATCATCTTTTGCTTCTTAGAATATATGTTGTTGGAGATGGGCCTTGATATGAAAAAATTAAATGTGTAAAAAAAAAAAAAAGACAAAAGTAGGACATATGAATTTAACGTGGTTTGGTAATATGTCTACATCTACGACTAAAGAATAGTAAGAAATTTTCACTATGATAAAATGAGTATAATGACTTAACTCACTCACACAAAAGTCTCACAGGTTAACCCAAGTTATACCTCTCTCTAAGAGCCTAAATTTTCCTTTAATAACCTAAATCTCATAAAGATCACATCTCGCCCACTCCCACTCTCTTGTGGCCTACCCTTATTTTCTGTCACACTTCCTTGTGTTTAATGGGGAAGCCTTATTTATAGAGTTTGTGAATGAAGACAAAACCAATTTACAATCCTCCTCCTCTTTGTCTTTTTGAAAGAAGTCGAGACCAATTTTGCTTCCTCCTCCTAGAAGTCAAAACCAAATTTGCTTCTTCTTTTGAGGTGTCCAAATCCAACTTTAATTCTTCTTCAATTTTCAACCACACATTTGTATGGCTCCAAATGAAGTCACTTCGAGAGCTTTTTCACCACTCATTTTATATGATACAAAATGAGGCCACCTTAAAAGCTTTTCAACCACTCATTTTACATGGCTTTAGACCAAGCCACATGACATCAAAATAATATGTCACATCTCATATTTTTATACCATGTAATCTAAGCGATTATTTCACAAATCTCCACCTTGGCTTAGATTACCTATAGCTTATTTCTGCTACTCTCCTGCATGCCCCTTTTCACCTGCATAGAAAATAACATGAAATCCATTTTACTACCTGCCAATGTGTTTTTCCAGGTTTTGCCATATACCTGCTAGTAACAATGATAGCTTGTGAAATGTTTGGCCTCGTTACAGATCATGTGGTACATGATACTATCAACTGCACTAGCATAAGAGACATGTGTCATATACTCCACCTCTTCCTGGGTCTAAGGTGCCAAAGCTGAAAGTAATGGTTGGAACCCAAGAGGGGGGGTGAATTGGGTTTTATAAATTTTTCACAAGAATTAATTGGAAGTTAAAATGATTTTCTGTAAAAGTACAATGCTTAGGATAATAAATGCAATACAGAAAATCAATGTGCTGTCAAGATAAATAATTATAAAGATCAATGAATTAAAGAATAGATATCAATATGCACAAATTAAAGAGTAAGGGATAGAGAAAGCAAACTCGGAGATTTATACTGGTTCGGCTAATCCAAGCCTACATCCAGTCCTCAAGAGACCACTTGAGCATTTCTACTATAATTGCAAGTTTAATCCGGGTACTTGCAAACCACTACAACCACGCAAATTCGATCCTGGTATTTGCGAAACCACAATGAAGAATTTATGAATCCGGGCTCCTCCTCAACCCAAAGCAAGTTCTTCCAACACCGGTACTTGCGAACCTCAACTCAGAATAATATATGTGTTGATCAAAATCAACAATACAAAGAAACTCTCTCTAAAGAGTAGATGAAAACAAATGAAGCTCTAATAACTCTAATGATAGAGAATATGCAAGATTTGGCTCAAGAATGCTTTCCTTTCTCTCAAAGATGATAGAAGAAGTTAATATCACATTGTAGGACTTTGTTCTTGCTCAAAATCGTGTATCTAAGGTCATATATATAAGATTTTACAAAACTAGCCGTTATATAGCCGTTATATAGCCGTTACAGCACTTATAGTGCAGTCCAGATTTTGAGCTTTCTTTAAAAATTCATAACTCCCTCATTTGAACTCCGTTTTAAACAAATAATATACCGTTGGAAAGATCTTGGAGTCTAGTTTCAAATGAGCTAAGTTTTACTCAAAAATTATTTTTCTTTTAAAAGATATAATCAAAATACTGACTATAGGTCAGAACAAAATAATCAACTTTCAATTTTTCAAACTATATTTTAAATAGTCATATATTTCTCATTTGGACTCCGTTTTTAATAAATAATATACCTTTGGAAAGATCTTTGAGTCTACTATGAAATGAGATTAAGATACTTGAAAAAAGGATTTTTCGTTTATGAGATATAATATAAAGAGTGACCAAAGGTCAAAAACTAACTTTTGTAAAATTTCATATCTCACTATCTTTTTGTTCAAAATAATTGAGCCAATGTATGCAAATCTAAATCATTGAGTTGCACAAGTATACTAGTCTATATAAAATATACCTAATGTAAACACATAGGCTATCTTGATGCATCCAAGCTTCCAAGACTTCAAATCTTCTAATTCTTCATTTCTTGGAGCTTCATCCTTGCATGTTGTTTTCCTTGAGTGAAGCATGATATTGCTTTTCCTTGTTCGTCAATACAATGCTCACTCTTCTTGTTTTGAACCAACCTATAAAATATATCTTACTTGCAAACCCAATGGTTAGTTTAATAGCATGATTCAATATATGCAACATACATATTAAATAACATAATCATGCTTAAGTACTTGTAGCATATATATGATAATTAATCTTTATATATATCAATGCTACTATTCAAATACATTTGTCATCATCAAAACTTATGGCATATAGCCTTAGGGTCAACAAAAGCTGCTAAGAGTTTGAAGTGAGTTGCTAACAGGGTACTAACAGGCTTTGTATTTTGCATGCCAAAGCGGTTTAACACTTTTTCTGTGTACTTCATCTATAACAAGAATAATGCACCCGCTTTCTTATCCTTATAGATCTCCATAACCAGAATTTTTTGCACATCTCTAAGATCTTTCATCTCAAACTCCTGTCTTATTTGATCCTTGAGACAGTCTATTTCTAACATGTTCTTATAGGCAATCAACATGTCATCAACATACAAGAGTAAATAACAATTTGATCCATCGTCGAGCATTTTGTAGTACACACAACTATCATACTTCTGAGAAGGTCTAATTTCCCTTCTCTACTTGTCTCTAGCCAATTAATAATACTGCAACTGTGTACTTCTTTCATCAACTGGATGTTGCTCTTTCTCTGTGTCTTCTGGTTATCTTGAGTATGCTTCGTCTCAGGCTCTACCTAAAGCTCCACCTTCTTCGTAACACTATTGTCTTCTTTTTTACCTTATGATTCCTTCAGGATATCTAAAGAAAATTTATTTCCTTGTCCTAGGCTCAAGTTTGCCTAACCAAACTTCCACCAGAATCTTGAAACCAATAGCTGAAGATGGACATCTGTTAACCAAGTAGCAAGCTGTGTTAACAGCTTCAACCCAGAACTGTCTTGGTATATCGACATTCTAGAGCATACACTTGCTCTTTCCAAGAGAGTTTTGTTTATCCATTCTACAAGTCTATTTTGTTGTGAAGTCTCTTTCAAGGTACGATGTGTAACAATATCGTGATCCTTGCAGAACCTACTAATTTGTCTCCATAAAACTCCAAGCCATTGTCAGTTCTCAGTCACTTGATTTACTTCCTGGTCTATTTCTCGATCAAAGTTTTCCACTACTTGAACTAGACAAAGACTTCATATTTATTCTTTAGAATAAAGATCCACACCTCCTTTGAATAGTCATCAATGAAGGTCAACATATATCTACTGCCACCATGAGAGGGAACTCGAGAGGGACCTTACAAGTCCAAGTGGATGTAATCAATTGTGCCCTTTGTACAGTGAACAGTGGTTCAAAACTTCACCTGACACTGTTTTCCAAATACACAGTGTTCACAGAAAATCCAACTTCCATGTCTTGTGACCACAGAGAAGCTCTTACTTGCTGAGCTGGATTAAACTTGGTGACGTCTGATTCAGAAATTGATGATACTGTAGCTGCACTTGTAGCTGTGCTTCCCTGCAATATGTAAAGGCCATTGACTTTCCTTCCTTTCATCATAACCAAGGCTCCCGTTAAGACTCGTACAACTCCATCTTTAGCCTTAAAGCTACACCCATTGGAGTCGAGTGTACCCAAGGAAATCAGGTTCTTCTTTAGTTTTGGAGCGTGCCTGACATCAGTCAATGTTCTTTCAACTTCGTCATGCATCGTGATCCTTATCGTGCCAATACCAACCACCTTATTGGCAATATTGTTAGCCATAAGGACCTTACCCCCATCTATAGACTGGTAAGTTGTGAACCAATCTATATTGGGAGTTATATGATATGAGCACCTGGAATAAAGGACCCATTCATTTCCTGAGTCAGTGACAGAGACAGAGAGAACATCTGCATCATCATAGCCATCTGCTACATCAGCATCTCCAAGACCAGAAGCCTTCTCCTTCTCCTTGCCTTTGCGTTCTGGACAGTCTCTCTTAAAGTGCCATTCTTTGTGACAATGGAAGCATTTCATTTTTCTAGGTTTTGATTTTGACCTAGATCTGCCTTTACCACCACTAGGTCTTCTTCTTTCAGTTCTTCCTCTTGCCACTAAACTCTTTCTAGAGCCTTCATTCCTGCTTTCTGCTACCCTTCTCTTCCATTCTTATGAGTTTAAGGCCGCCTTGGCCTCATCCATAGTAAGAAAATCTCGACCATACAACATTGTATTAATGAAGTGTTCATAAGAATTTGGTAAAGAACATAACAAGATAATGACATGGTCTTCATCATCAATTTTAACATCTATATTCTTCAAATCAAGGATAACTTTTTTAAATTCATCAAGATGTTCTTTGATGAGCTTACTTTCCTGCATTTGAAGTGTGTATAACTTCTTCTTCAAATACAACTAATTGGTGAGTGACTTTGTCATGTACAAGCTTTCCAGCTTCAACCATAGCTTGGCAGTTGTATCTTCCTCGAAAACTTCTCGCAATAGCTCATCACCCAAGCACAACAGGATGACACTGTGTGCTTTATCCATAATGTTATCCTTCTCCTTCTCTGTCAACATCTCTAGCAATACGTCTTTTGAAAGTAATGGTTGGAACCCAAGAGGGGGGGTGAATTGGGTTTTATAAATTTTTCACAAGAATTAATTGGAAGTTAAAATGATTTTCTGTAAAAGTACAATGTTTAGGATAATAAATACAATACAGAAAATCAATGTGCTGTTAAGATAAATAATTATAAAGATCAAGGAATTAAAGAATATATATCAATATGCACAAATTAAAGAGTAAGGGATAGAGAAAGCAAACTCGGAGATTTATACTGGTTCGGCTAATCCAAGCCTACATCCAGTCCTCAAGAGACCACTTGAGTATTTCCACTATAATTGCAAGTTTAATCCGGGTACTTGCAAACCACTACAACCACGCAAATTCGATCCGGGTATTTGCGAAACCACAATGGAGAATTTATGAATCCGAGCTCCTCCTCAAACCAAAGCAAGTTCTTCCAACACCGGTACTTGCGAACCTCAACTCAGAATAATATATGTGTTGATCAAAATCAACAATACAAAGAAACTCTCTCTAAAGAGTAGATGAAAACAAATGAAGCTCTAATAACTCTAATGATAGAGAATATGCAAGATTTGGCTCAAGAATGCTTTCCTTTCTCTCAAAGATGATAGAAGAAGTTAATATCACATTGTAGGACTTTGTTCTTGCTCAAAATCGTGTATCTAAGGTCATATATATAAGATTTTACAAAACTAGCCGTTATATAGCCGTTATAGTGCAGTCCAGATTTTGAGCTTTCTTTAAAAATTCATAACTCCCTCATTTGAACTCCGTTTTAAACAAATAATATACCGTTGGAAAGCTCTTGGAGTCTAGTTTCAAATGAGCCAAGTTTTACTCAAAAATTATTTTTATTTTAAAAGATATAATCAAAATACTGACTATAGGTCAGAACAGAATAATTTTTTATTACAGTAAAATCAACTTTCAGTTTTTCAAACTATATTTTGAATAGTCATATATTTCTCATTTGGACTCAGTTTTCAATAAATAATATACCTTTGGAAAGATCTTTGAGTCTACTATCAAATGAGATTAAGATACTTGAAAAAATGATTTTTCGTTTATGAGATATGATATAAAGAGTGACCAAAGGTCAAAAACTAACTTTTGTAAAATTTCATATCTCACTATCTTTTTGTTCAAAATAATTGAGCCAATGTATGCAAATCTAAATCATTGAGTTGCACAAATATACTAGCCTATATAAAATATACCTAATTTAAACACATAGGCTATCTTGATGCATCCAAGCTTCCAAGACTTCAAATCTTCTAATTCTTCATTTCTTGGAGCTTCATCCTTGCATGTTGTTTTCCTTGAGTGAAGCATGATATTGCTTTTCCTTATTCTTCAATACAATGCTCACTCTTCTTGTTTTGAACCAACCTATAAAATATATCTTACTTGCAAACTCAATGGTTAGTTTAATAGCATGATTCAATATATGCAACATACATATTAAATAACATAATCATGCTTAAGTACTTGTAGCATATATATGATAATTAATCTTTATATATATCAATGTTACTATTCAAATACATTTGTCATCATCAAAACTTATGGCATATAGCCTTAGAGTCAACATCTTTGCCTTACAAGGCTTTGGTTAACCCTTGATGAACCACCAAAGACTGCATCTTGATCCGCCATCGATTGAAATAATTTTTTCCATTAAATTTCTCCACATCAAATCTTGTGGTACCCATGGCTCTTATATCAGTTTGTTGGAGATAGGCCTTGATATGGAGAAATTAAATGTGCAAGAAAAACAAACAGACAAAAGTAGGACAAAAGAATTTAACGTGGTTTGACTATATGCCTACGTCCACGACCAGAGAGCAACAAGAAATTTTTACTATGATAAAATGAGTACAATGACTTTTCTTACTCATACAAAGGCCTCACAGGTTAACCCAAGTTATACCTCTCTCTAAGAGTGTAGGGTTGGCTTTAATAACCCAAAAGCTCATAAAGATCACATCTTGCCCACACCCACTCTCTTGTGGCCTACCCCTATTTTCTGTCACACTTCTTCGTGTTTAAGGCGGAAGCCTTATTTATAGAGTTTGTGAAGGAAGACAAAACTAATTTTTCTTCCTCCTCTTCTTTGTCTTTTTGAAATAAGTCAAGACCAATTTTACTTTATCATTCTAGAAGTCAAAACCAATTTTGCTTCTTCCTTTGAGGTGTCCAAATCTAACTTTATTTCTTCTTCAATTTTCAGCCACACATTTGTATGGTTCCAAATGAAGCTACTTTGAGAGTTTTTTTTACTACTAATTTTATATGGTACAAAATGAAACCACCTTGAGAGCTTTTCAACCACTTATTTTACATGGCTTTAGATCAAGTCACATGACATCAAAATAATATGTCACATCTCATATTTTTATACTATGTAATCTAAGCCATTATTTCACATATATAAAGCTGGAGCATCAAAGCAAATTCATTGTTGTGATCACATAGAGTAATGGCTGCATCAATTTATTTTTTATTTTTTACTTTAGTTTTGATGATCTAACTTAAAATAGTCAGTCACAATAAATCATTACTCCTTATAATTACTATAAAAAATATGCTTTAATCCACAGTTCCCTAAACCACCTCAGAATTTGAAAAACTCTTATGATCAATGGAAGACGGAATTCCCTTGTTCCAGTGATTTTTCTGTGTTTGGCCGCTCTAGTTGATGGAAAAGCAAGATTCAATTTATGGAAAAGGAGAAGGCGATTTCCTTCAAAATTGTACGGCATTTTCCCTTCAAATTTCAATGGAGAACCGACTTTCCACTATAGCAAACGAATTGCTAAGTAAATTTGGACAACTTTGTCCTCATTGAAGCCACCCACCAGAGAGACTGAGAGAATTGAGCAAAAACAAAAAAAGAGGGTAGGCAACGACAAGCAGAAACACTGGAGGCAATTTCTCAATTTCTCACTTGTCCTTATTTACACTTACTGACAATGGCAGTGAGAGAGGAAGTGACGACAGAGAGATGAGGGGTTAGAGAGAGAGAAAGTGATGACAGTGAGAGAAGGAGCGACAACAAAGAGATGAGAAAGTGAGAGATGCGGCTTGAATAAAAATTGAGGTAGGACCTAGTATCTTCAAGCGTGAATTAAAGATGCGAAGGAGGTAAAATTAAAAAAAAAAATCTGGGGATAACTTTGGTTTCCTTTTCTTTTCTCTATTTTTTTATCCCCTGTCAAATAAATTCTTTTCCAATTTCCCTTTCTATTTTTTTTTCTTTTCTTTTAATCTTTTTCATTAAAAATTTGTCTTGTGTACTAAATGGCCTTACGCTCATTTGTCCTTTATATTTTTTTTGCAACAGAAAAATATTCGTAAATTGTCTCTAGACAGTACACGTTACACGAACCAAAAAGACACTAATGACTTGTCATCCTTGAATTTTGAGACCGAAAAGTTTTTTAATCTTTATACTATTAATCACATGTTTTTAGGAACATGTAGATGCACACTTTTTTTAGATACATCTAATTTTTATTAGTTAGAGAAGTAATTAATGTCTTCAAAACTAAATGGAAACTATTTAATTATTCTATACAATTGTGGAAAATAATTTTAAAATAAACAATCACAATAATTCTTGATCCCATTAAATTTATAATTATAAATAATTTAATTTTAATATAAAAACAGAACACAATATTTTATATAATGTATTAATTATAATGTGCAGATTTATAGAATAACAAAATAAAATACTTCTATAAACATTATTTTCATAATATAACAAAATTTAACTATGATAGCTGGGATAACATTTCAATCTTCTTGTATATATTTACGTTTTTCATTAATAACTCCTCCAGGTTTGGCATCTCTTGTCTAAAGTTTAAGATATCATAGTTAATTTTTTTTAATGTTACGAAAACAATTTTATTTATATAGAAATATTTTATTTTCATATTGTATAAATTAGCATATTATATTATATATTGTGTTTTATGTTTATTATATTTATAGATTGGATGAGATCAAGATTAATTATGATAAATTATTTTTCATAATTGCTTAGATTGAATGAAAGACTTCCCATTTATTCCTGATTATACTAATTACTTCTCCAACTAATAAGAATTGGACATATATATCTCTAGATAACGTATATATTTACACCTTCCTGGGTGAGAGGATTTTAGCAGAGAATGAAAAGGCTGAAAATACTGCATGCTTTTTTACTGATGCTGAAATTGAGAGCTGAGAGGTTGCTGAAGCTGATATAGACCATTCTTATTCCTCCCTTGCAGCAGAACTTTCCTGGTTACTTTGTCCTTTACTAAAAAGTAGTTTGACTCAAATTCAACAAATATATCATTATGGGCAGTTATTTGAGAAACACTAATAAGGTTTTTTGAAATTTGAGGAGAATAAAGAATATTTTTGAGGAGAATAGGTTTAGAGGAGTTAAGAAAAGCAGAACCAGTGTGACAAATAGGTATTGATTCACCATTCCCAACAGTCAAATTTGTCTTACCATTGTATTTTGTAGCCTGCTGCATATTATTAAGACTGTTTGTGATATGGTGGCTGGCTCCACTATCCATGAACCATGCCTGATCACTGACAGTATCTGGAGTGGCAATATATGCCGAATGAGACAAAGCTTGTTGTGATGTTGCTGTTTTTGTAGCATCTGGAGTGGCAATATATGCCGAATGAGGCAAAGCTTGTTGTGATGTTGCTGTTTTTGTAGGAGTTGAACCCATGTAGTTAATGTTTAGTCTATAGAAACAAATGGAGGCTAAATGACCAGATTTCCCACATATCTGACAAAGGGGCCGCGAATTCTGTCTGTCTCTACCACGGTTTCCTCTGCCTCTGAAATTGTTTCCTCCCTAGTTGCCTCGATTGCTGTTTTTTGTGTCATGGGAAGAGTTCTGATCTTTCTGTACTTGAGTAAGATTTGCAGTGTGATTAATGGTAAGGTTCTGTAGAGCATTGAGTTGCTCTATTCTACTTTCATATGTTAGCAAAGCAGTTTGAAACTCAACCCAAGATAAATCATGCATATAAGATAATTGAGTTACAATTGGAGTGTAATCTGCATCTAAACCAGCTAAGACTTGTGTGCATAAATCAGAAATTGTCAATGGGTTTCCTGCCAGTTGAAGATTATCAGCTAGAGTCTTCATTTTAGTGAGGTATTCTTCCATATTAAGAGACCCTTTTCTTGTTTTCTGTAGCTCAGATTTATACCAGAGAACCTTTGCTTTGGTAGCGGCATCTACCATTTCTTCAGTGCCATTCCATAGGTCTCTACAGGTTGAGCAATTTACTAACTGTCCAGCCACTTCTACTGAGATGGAAGTATAAAGCCATCCCAGAAGTAATTGATCAGTGATTTGCCATTCCTCATATTTAGGATTTGATACTAGACCATCCTTTGTTTGAACCATTGGTTCTGGGCATGGGTTTGAGCCATTGATATAGCCCTCTAATCTATTGCCTCGAATTATTGGAAGAATTGTCGATTTCCATAGCAAGAAGTTGTTCCTGTCTAGCTTGAGAGGAGCAATAAGATGAATGAGTTGTGATTTTGGGATTGATTGATTTTTAGACCTGAGCCTGATGCTGTAGAGGTCATGGAGATAGCAGGGGAATTTTGTGAGTCTTCGGCCACCTCTGATACCAAGAGAAGATTTTAGCAGAGAAGGGGAAGGCTGAAAATACTGCATGCTCTTTACTGATGCAGCTGTGATATTAATAAAATTACAGCAGAATATAATGAAATAACAAAAAAGTACACTTGGCAATTGATCCTGATTCTAAGGGAAAATAACAAATTCAGAATACAGCTGTACACAGAGTATGCGATCAGTCATGTGCCGAGGGAATGAAGTGAGCTATCATGGAGGTGCTGTGCTGAACCTTCTGCAGAATTAGTTTTGATACTGGGAACATGTGATCATCATTCTATAAAAATACGCATGAATGAAAGTAAAGTGAAATTTATAAATGATTTACTATATTAGTGCGCCATTCATTTTTCTTAGAAAAAAAAACTTTTTTTTTTCTTATCACGGACTTAGGAACAAAAAAAAAAATGAATGATAAGATTGCTTGGTTTAATTTGTTTGATCATGTTATTATAAATGCTTGGCACATATTTTTTTGTTAATATTTGATATTTGACATAAAAGATAGAAAATAAAGGAATGGAAAAATATTGTAAAATCTCTTGTTAATTAATTAGTATGTGATAAAAGTAATATGGAATTTGTATATTAGTATATTTTAGCGATCCCCATTTTTCATTAAAAAAAACTTTATTTTTATCATTAATTTAAGACAATAAAAAATTGTGAATGATAAGATTATTATGTTTATTTCTTTGATAATGTTATTATATATAACTAGTGTTGTGACTCGTGCGATACATGGATTAATACAAATGTTACAATTTTATTTATCAAATAAATAAAAATAATTAAAAAATATATAAAAGAATATATGTACAAAAATAATAAGACATTCAAGCCATATTAAGACACATATAAGATAATTCATTAGATACAAATGTCTTGAAGATTGAATGTGAATAATGTCAAATGAAAATAAGAACAAAAAATAAGGTATTACATGAATTAATTTAGATAAATATATTAATTAATGATGAAAATGAGTTGAAATAAAAGTTATCAACCTAATAAGTTTGCTAAGATCAAAATCTTTGTCTTTCTTTGACTGCTTCTTTTATTTCTGCAAATATACATTTGGATTAGCAACAGTAGGTTTATTGAAATTTAAAACATAACTTACATACCCACAAAATCTTAAAACAACAAAAAGAAGATAATCAATGAAAGAAATATATATCACATCCCAACTTTAAAATTTAATACTTTAAATCCTAAATTAGCATTCAATCAATCTGCACACATGTAATCTCGGTATTGCTTAAAGTTTCTTTTCATAGGGATGACTCTATCCTTTGCTCACAGTAAGGTTAAAAGGGATTATTCATTAATTCTATTAGATGAGAAAATAAAAAAAATTAATTTAAAAATAGTCAAATTATATTATTTAAACACAAGTAATCACTACTAGAAAAACCTTAATTAGCGATGGAAAAATTCTGTCGCAAATTCCATCGTAAATCTGTCACAAATTCCGTCGCTGATTTGAAATTGCAACATAAGGAATCTGCGACGGATTCTGCAACTGAAAATTTCTGTTGCTGATTATTTTTACTTTTGCAATGAAAAATTCCGTCACAAATATTTTTTCTATCGCTAAATTCCGTTCGCAAAGAATTTTTAATTTTGCGATGGAAAATTTAGTCGCAAAATTACGTTGCAAAGTATTTTTAGTTTTGCGATAGAAATTCCATTGCAAAAATTTTTAATTCTTTTTATTAACTTTTATATATTGAAAAGTTGTATAGGAAAAAGTTGTGTATTAATTAAAGTTATATAAAAAAAATGAGATATCTCATATATGTGTTGGAAAGTGAAAATATTGAAAAAATTATTTAATATTTATAATTTGTATAGAAAATAATATTTTATATTAAAAAATTATTAGTTTAATTTTCAATATAATATATATAATAGTATTTTTTTAAAAAAATAGTAATTCTTATTTATTATGTAAATTTAATATATATATATATATATATTATTTATTTATTTAATTAGTACCGATTCAACCACAATTGGACCAGTGAACCTTGAGTCGATGCTTTCATTAGTTTAATAACCAGTTCAATTTTTAAAACATTGCTAATAATTATAAACTATAGATAAAAATAAAAATTATGCCTCTTAAAAATTAAGTTTAATTTTAAAATAAATTTTATAATTTCATTTTATAATTTAATATTTATATAAAATTATTATTTTTACCTTTAATATTAATAGTATTATTTCTTCTCTCGCATTTTTTTTTACATTTTTTCCCAATTGTTAAATCAATTGAAAAAGATAAATATTAATAAAAATAAATTTAAGAGAGTTTTTACAAATTATAAAAAAATAAAAATTATACCACCTGAAAAATAAGTTGTTTTTAAAAATAAATTTTTAATTTAATTTTATTAATTTAATATTTATATAAAATTATTATTTTTATATATACCATGTATTTTCTAAAAACGTGGGAAAACATGTTCAACATTTTCTTCAAAGTAAAAAGAAATTGACATAAATCGAACCTCCATTTTTTTTATTTTTTCTTTTATCCATTATTTTAATTTAATTATTAATATATATATATATATATATTAATTTAAGTAGTTGGTCCCTTGTTTTTTTAAATAAGGTTTTTAGTTTGAGTTTTTTTTTTTGTAAAAAGTTTCATTTCAACCCCAACATTTTAAGAAAGGGGAGACTTATGTAATTGAAGTTAAGAAGTCCATATGTGGCACATGAAAGAGTGGGACACGTGTAACATCCATTACCACTAGTTCAATTTTTAATCTTCCAGAGTAAGCCACGGCTGGAGTTTTCTTTGAGAGGTGGCTGGGTAATTGAGAAAAGAGAAAGAGAGTGAGACGGCGACGGGAATGAGAGAGGGGGAGTACGAGTTGCCGCCGTGCCTCTGACGTGCGTCTTCTTGGTTAAGTTTTCCCTTCTTTTCCTTCTCTTTCCTTTTCCTTCGTCTTCTCTGCTGTTCGACACGGAGTAGAGCACGAGAGAGAGAGGATGAGGGAGATTGTGCGATGGAGGGTGCCATCGCAGTGAGCAATCGTGGACGCCTTCCCCTTCATTTCGCCTGGTGTCCAATCGAAGAACAGAGTCATGGGAAGGAGGAAAAATGGCGAGAGGTAAGACCGAAAATTTCTGGGCTTCTTTTCTAGAACTCATACTCAATGTGTTTGATGGTGTGTGCTGTTTTAGTGTCAATTTTAAAATCCAAATGGTTTATAGCAAAAGAACTTGAGGATTGAATGTTGAAAACCCTATTTGATGTTGGGAGGGGATGGGAGGACGAGCTGTACTGGTTTGGTCAAGAAAGGAATGGAATAAGGATGTTAAAAAAAATTGTTTTTCTTGTTTCCTTGTGATGGTACAGCTGAGATTTATTTGTAAAATTAGTTATCATTTTTAGGAAAATTAAGATGCTAATGTAAATTTTGGTTAGAATTAAAATGATGGAGTATATCTTGTGATCAGTTGTAAAACTAAGTAAAAAGGGAGAAGAGGAAGGGGTCTAATTTGATACCCGTCAGCTTAAAAAGAAATAAGTGATTAAATATAAACAAGAATTGAACGGAAGTGATGAAGTAGTTGTTGGTTGGCTGTGGATTTTGATTCAAGTTTTTATGTGTAGTGAACATTAATTATGTATGAGTTGTAATTTTGCATATGAATTATGGAGTGATAATAAAGTGATATTTGAGTGTCTAAAGTTGTAATGTTGAATTAGGAATCAAGAGAATTTTGGAGGAGGACGTAATATATGGTTATAAAGAATGGAAGGAGTGGAATTCTAGGATTAAATCAGAATTTTGGGGCTGTTTTGTATATTCCTTTTGATTGACTTCTGTTGTCTCTCTTTAGCACCTTATGCATCTTTTTTGTTCTGCCATGTCTTAAATTAAAAGGGAATGTGTTACACAATTGACCAGATTATGCAGAATCACAGTGAAAATCAGCAAATGAAATGAAAATGAATTGGTAGAAATTACGCAATATATTCTGTAATGGAAAACGGTACAGGGCTTCCCTTTTCGAGTAAGGAAATAACTCCTAATCACAATATCAATCTTCAATACCCTCCCAACAGACCTTGTGTGTTATTATTTACCATAGCACTCAAACCGAAAAGGAAAATGACAAAACAAGATAACGGAATATCCAGGACAAGTGGTCCCCTCCAATCATTTCCCCATAATGAAGTCACGTGTCCATCTTGGAGCCTTTTTCTTGCGTTTACTAATGATATTATTGCTTGTGCCTTCCTTCTTAGTGTCTACGCACTCGATCTCCATGTCATTAGTTGCCATCTCAGCATTGGTTACCAGCTCAGTGTTTACGTGTTGCTCATTTGCTTTGTCACCAACTCTAGTCGTATCAATGCTTCCTCCTTCGAAAGTGACCTTGTCCTCAAGGTCAATGTGAGGAAAAACTTCCTTTAGAACTTCAAAATCTTCCCAAGTTGCTTCGTCTCGATCCATTCTAGCCCACTCCACCAAAACTTGTGTTTTAATTGTACTTCCCTGTTCAACCCAGCGCTGATCAATAATTGACTGTGGTTCAATCAGCTTAAGGGATACTTCTTCAGGAGTATCTCCTGGGTTTGTAGGTTGATTCCCCTGGTACTTTTTAAGCAGAGCTACATGGAACACGTTATGGATTTTGAGGTCACTAGGTAGTTCCAATTTGTAAGTCACTGCACCAATGCGTTCAATAATTCTGAAAGGCCTATAGTAACGCTTGGAGAGCTTGAAGTTTGGTCTTTTTGCTAAGGACCCTTGCTTAAACTGATGAAGCCTTATCCATACCCAGTCTCCCACATAGTACTGCTGCTCTTGTCTCTTTCGGTCAGCTTGTTTCTTCATTCTTTGTTGTGCTACTTGCAAGTTAATATGCAACTGTTGTTGAATAATTGTCCTTTGCTGCATAAGCTCATCAATTGATTCCATGCTAGCTTCCCCTGATTGATAGCCAGGTAGCAAGTTCGGTTTAACCCCATACACTGCTTTATAAGGGGACATTTGCAGAGCACTGTGGTATGAAGAATTGTACCAAAACTCTGCCCAGGCTAAGAATTTGTACTACAAACGAGGTTGGTGATGGACATAAGCTCGCAGGTATTGGTCTAGGCATCAGTTGACGACCTCGGTCTGTCCGTCAGTTTCAGGGTGGTAAGCCGTAGAGAACCTAAGTTCAGTGCCACTAGAGCTCATAAGTTGCAACCAAAACTTACTTAGAAATAATGGGTCTCGATCAGAAATCACATTGCAAGGAAATCCATGCAGCTTTATGACCGTTTGAATCAATTTCTCAGCCATAGTTCTGGCTGTATAACCCGGTTGTAATGCTGCAAAATGAGCCTGCTTGGAAAATCTATCCACAACCACTAGTATTGCAGTATGACCCAAGGAATTTGGAAGTCCTGTTATAAAATCCATCGTCACATCCTGCCAAGGCTTAGTGGGTACAGGTAAGGGTTGTATAGTCCCTTGTTTTCTTCCCGTAGGATACTTGACTTGTTGACATACCTCACACTGTTGTACCCATTCCATAATATCCTTTCTCATTCTAGTCCAGTGAAAAACTTCAGCAGTAGCCTTGTAAGTTTTGTTAAACCCCCCATGTCTTGCCATGGGTACTACATGGAATATTTGGAAAATTTCATTCCTTATATTTGGATTATCTGGCACTACGATTGTACCTTGCCAAAATAGCAGTCCATCCTTCACGCTATATCCCGACTCCAGCTCATTTTGTAAACACAATTCAAACCATTTTCCCATCTGTGCGTCTTCTTTGTTGGCTTCACGAATCGATGTTATCAAAGGGTTGTTGAGTGTGGTTAAGGAATGAAATTGGGCATCCTCTCCAGTTTGTCTAGACAGGGCGTCAGCTATGGCATTGGATTTCCCTGTGCGATATACTATCTCATAGTCATAACCCATTAATTTAGTTAAGTAAAACTGCTGTTCTTGTGTCTGGATTACCTGGGACATTAGATCGCGTAAGCTCCTGTGATCAGTTTTTATAATAAACTTCCTTATACTGTTGTAGCACTTCCTTTACTCCCCATGGTACTTTTGCATTCTGTTTCTCTTCATTCGCCAGTGGTATTACTGAAGTTAACTGATATAGTTCTGAAATTTCCTCAATCCTGGCCAATTTGCTAAGACTCTTCCCCTTGCACGATGTCTCAATTAATATATTTTCTCCCTTGAGTTTTACTTCTTTGCCTTCCCATTGAAATTCCATTACCAATTCTCGATAATTAGTCTTTACTGTCCCAAGCTCCATCAACCACTGTAACCCTCCATCAACCACTGTACCCCTAATACAATCTCAGCACCCTTAATTTCCAATATAAACAAATCAATCACGAATTCATTTCTTTGGATACACAATGGTACCTTTTCACATTTAATGTTGCATGTCAAATAAGCGCCACTCCCAGTCCAAACCTTGAATTCAGTTATGGAAGTCTTTTTAAGATTCAACTTTTTTGCCACTTCAGCTTTCACAAAATTGTGATTACTTCCATTATCAATTAATATCTTGACTTGCTTCTTATCTATTTTCCCCATCACCCTCAATGTACTGGGGTGAAAATGTCCAACTAATGCGTTAAAACTGATATCTGGTGTAGCCTCAAGAGTTTGAATTTGGTTATCCTCAACATTGACTTCTTCATCTTCTAAATTTTCCTCATTCAATAACTCTTCCACTTCTTCTTGCCCAAGTAAAAGAAAACAAGCAGATTTGCATTTGTGACTAGGGTGATATTTTTCATCACAATAGAAATAGAGACCCTTTTCCCTCTTACTCCGTAACTTTGCCACACTGAGTCGCTTGATATTGTTACTGGCAGCGCTGGATTGGGTTCCACCTGATGCTGATTGGACACCACTTCCTTGACCATTGACCACTGCGTTTCTATAACTTCCTCTTGAAGGATTACCTTGCCTGTTATTGGTTAAGAAATAAGTGGAATGGTTACTGGTTCCTTTTGATTGCCCAAGGCTCACGGAGCTTCTCGTTATGTTGCTCTTGAAGGAAGTCTGCATTGTGATTGCCTTTTACTCATGTAATTTAGCAAGGGAGACAGCTTGATAATATGTACTGGGTTAAGTTAGGAGTAACTTGCATTTCAAATGATCTTGCAACCCGGCTATGAAAAAACTAATCAACCACGTTTCACTTAATCTTGTGACCTTCGTTGACAATTCTTCAAACTTAGTTTGGTATTCCGAAACAGTGTTAGTCTGTTTTAACTCCTTGAGAGCCGCCTTAGGGTCGTCATACAGCGAAGTCCCGAACCTCATCTGTAATGCTGCTAGAAATTCCTCCCAATTTTGAACCAAGCCATTTTTTGTTACCCACTTATACCATGAATAAGCAGCCCCTTCCATATGAAAGGAGGCTATCTTTACCCTCTGTTCATGAGAAACTCCATAGATCTCAAAAAATTCCTTAATCTTGAAAATCCAATCCTCAGCCTCCTCCCTATTAAACCTCGGTACCTTTACATTCATTCCCTTGCCCGAGAACAGAGCATTGACATTGGAGTCTTCTATAATCCTCTGTGCACCAGATGTCGAAGATGTTTCAATTGCTTTATCGTGTATCGCACGACGCAGCATGTGTTCCATGTTGCACATGGCTTCCTCCATCTTACCCATTTGACCATCCAACGAACTAAGCTTGTCATCCATCATCCCTTGTGCTCTCTGTAATTCTTTCTGTGCAGCTTCTAAGCAGGCAAAGTGAGTTCCCTCAACCATGGAGGTTCCTCCCAATGAAAGCACTAATTGTTACACAATTGACCAGATTATGTAGAATCACAGTGAAAATAAGCAAATGAAATGAAAATGAATTGGTAGAAATTACGCAATATATTCTGTAATGGAAAACGGTACAGGGCTTCCCTTTTCGAGTAAGGAAATAACTCCTAATCACAATATCAATCTTCAATACCCTCCCAACAGACCCTGTGTGTTATTATTTACCATAGCACTCAAACCGAAAAGGAAAATGACAAAACAAGATAACGAAATATCCAGGACAAATGGTCCCCTCCAATCATTTCCCCATAATGAAGTCGCTTGTCCATCCTGGAGCCTTTTTCTTGCGTTTACTAATGATATTATTGCTTGTGCCTTCCTTCTCAGTGTCTACGCACTCAATCTCCACATCATTAGTTGCTATCTCAGCATTAGTTACCAGCTCAGTGTTTACGTGTTGCTCATTTGCTTTGTCACCAACTCTAGTTGTATCAGAATGCCTTAAGATTGTTCCATATTATCCTTCTGAGACATCACAAGGAAATATGGTAAGATGTAAAGATCACGTATCATAGAATTGAGGTAAGTGGGAAACCGTTTCATGTGAAATGATTTGATATACATTTGAATGTTATTATTTACTTGTATGTGATTGTAAATGAGCAAAATAATACTTAGCCATAAAAAATAATGGTAGTGCAATACAAGTTGATGTCACCTGTGTGTTTAAGCAAAGCTTCATGAATTTAACACACATCAAATCTAGTTACTAGTTAGGATAGGCTTGAGATTGAGCTGAGTGGACCAATTTAGTAATAGCTTCACTTAATTTTTTATCTAGTTCCTATAATTTAAAATATATAATTGAGTAGTTGTAGTATTTCAAATTTTTTATTTGTGTTTTGGAAAACAAGTTTACACTGGACAGTAGCACTTTGAATATATATGTGATTTAAGATTAGTTGTCCAAATTACATATAAAATACATCATAAGCTATGCACGTGTGTGTGTGTGTGTGTTTTTTTTTTTTTTGTGTATTTGTGTTAATTTCACCTTGTATGTTTTTACTCTTTTTGCCAGTATATGGCTCACACTTAATCTTTCTGTCTCTCTTATGCAAAGGAGAAAAGTAGACAATGCATGATTTACTTTTTTTCTTAATCTACCTCTCTTGCAGTACAGAAAAAAAAATAATAATTACTCCTGTAAATGTTAATCAAATTAATGCACTACTCATCTTCAACACACATCACTTTTATGGGAACTCAAATCTTCTGTAAACTCTTATTTCTAAATCTAGAAATTTTATCTGTTATAAAATGAACATGACTATGAAATTGTAGTTATTATTAAAATATATTATAACAAAACATGCAATTGTAACAAAGCAGGGGTTGCTAGAGGAGGTTGGTGGCAAAGGACCTTTGGGTTGGAATAGTTAGCGCCACAGTTATTCAGGATGATGATGCTACCGATGCAGAGCTATAGCTACAAGCGATAAGAGGAAAGAACAAGAAGGAGCGCATATTTGGCATGGGGTCAGAGGCACATGAGATCGATTGCTGTAGTCCTTATTTTCTCGCGTCATTGGGTCTCCATTGAGACTTTGAGGAAGAGTTATAACGCCAGATGGAGCCTATGATGAATGAGCTTGGGGCTTATAAGGAAGAAATCAACACTCAGAAGAAGAAGATTGATGCCTAGACACATGTTGGAGAGTCAAGCGATTTTCATCAGCGAGATGCGTGCAATGATGGACCGTTTCATCAATTCGGTTGAAAGGCTGATGAAACATAGTCACCTTGATTGCCCCCTGTTATAATAGAAACTTATATTTTGTTATAATTTTGCATTTCATGATGATGGATCATGAAGAAATATGTAAATCATTTTGTTATATAAAAATATGTAAAGTTTTTTTGTTGTAATTGCTGCCAGTGTTTATTTGTTATATTAATGTTTGTTCGTAAGTTTGAAATTAAGTTCAAAATTATTGTTATTGGTTAAATATATAAAAAAAATATTGGTTTAAAAATTTGAGACAGAAATATTCGTCATAAATTTGTGACGGATTTAGTGACGAAATATTCGTCATAAATTAGAGACGAACAATTTTTCGTCACTAATTCCTAAATTTGGTTTGCGACAGAATTTTAAATTCGCAACGGATTGTAAACATTTTAGTGATAGATTTTTTTCCATCGCAAAATCTGTCGCAAACAAGTTTGACGAAATTTTATTAATTTAGCGACAGATTTTTTCGTCGCTAATAACTGAATTTTTAGCAGTGAATTACTTCAATGGTATCATTTTTTTCTTTTAGCCTTTGATCTTTCTCATGATCTGCTTTCCTCAAGAAAATATAATAATAGAAACAATAAAGCGAATTTGGAATTATAAAATCAGAACAATGTAGAAATAAAATATAACACACAGAAATAAAAAATCAGAATACCAAAAAACGGAAACATAGATAAACCTGAAACATAGAAAACAACAACAAAGAACGAACACAGAAATGAAGAAAGCAAAAAAAAAATGTAAGAACGAAAGAGAAACAGAAAATAGAAAATCACAATTGAATTAATAGTAATCGTGAATGTGAATAATAAGTGAACGGTATAGACAAGAAAAAATGAATAAAAAGAAAATTAAACTGTGATGTCAAATGATGTGAGAGAAACGTCACTTTAAAGCTTTGATGATAAATTGTCGTTGTTGTTTTTCATCCATGTCAGGGAAGAAGAAATAAAATCAAAGAGAAAAAAAAAGAGAAATTGTGTAAGAGAAAGAGATACGCAAATATGGATGAGATATTTGAAAGAAATATATAAATATCTATGTTGATTTTGAATTTTAAAATTTTAATTTTGAAAAACAAAAAAGCCTCTAAATTAGTCAATAGTGATGGTTACTTTTTAAAAACCTATTTATGAAGATAGGAGATTGGCAATTGATAATTTATAGTTTGAGTTGATGAAGCTAATTTTAAATTTTATTATAATTATTTAAGAAGAGAAATAAATAATATGAGCACTTGTAGGTTAGTTTTTATATAGCAATTAATTATTTGTATGTAATAAATGCTAATGTAATACCCGCTATATTTTTAAGTTATAAGTATTCAAAAATTACGATAAATTTATTTTGGAGAAAATAATTTTCCTATCTATTTGATTTTTGTATGATTGTTTATGCATATTGTTGAAAATGCGAATTTTCATTTATAGATTGCATAAATTGTGAGATATGATGGATGTTATGATATGAAATTTATCCCTTGGATAAAATATGGCTTGAGTATAAGTGGAATCTAAAAGAAACTGGGAGAAAAATAACTCAGCCACCCTGTGATTGCACGGTAAAATGCATAATGCCAAACTAAATTATTAAAGCGCATAATAAACAGAATTATTAAAGCGCATAGTAAACTAAATTATTAAAGCGCATAATAAACTAAATTATTAAAGTGCATAGTAAACTAAATTATTAAAGCGCATAATACCCTGACTTCTCCTATAAATAGGCCATTCCATTTCACTTCTAAACTCACACCTTCAGTTTCTCTTCTCTCCTCTCCTCAAAAACTTCTCTTGCTCCGACGTTAGGGCTCTAAAATTCTAGGTCTTTCTTCCTTAGCCTAGATCCAAGGTAAGGATACTATGCCTTTTCCTATATCTTTCAGATTTTAGAAGTTATTTTCTTAAGTATGCTCTGTAGTTGTGACTTTGGCTGATCTTCCACATCAGAAAAATTATCCTTAGCTACCTATATGTTATTTTGATTCTCTGATTATCGAAATAAAATGTAAACTGTGAAGAATACATGTCCAAGAAAGTTCTGGCTAAGGAAAGACCTGGTTCTTAAGTGTGTCTATTGCGACCATCCACTCTTTCCTGAGAACTTACCTGGTGTACTCGTTTATAGATTGTATTCTCTATTTCTGGTATTAATAGTAACCGTACGTATGAATAGTAATTGTACATATAAATAGTATATGTACATATGAATAGTGATCATACATATGAATAGTGATCATATATATGAAAAGTGATCATATGTATGAATAGTATTTTGGTACAAAAGCAACCATAACTTTCTATATTTGATCTTCATGAAAATCTCCGTAGCGGAACCTGAAATACAGCTACGTACTCTTCTCTCTCGAAAAAGTGACTTGGATACGGAATCTATGTGAGTGGATGACCTTACTAACCGATTTTATTACTTTTATTCCAAGTACAATATAAATTCCACCTCATATCGCAATTAGATTACCTATTTAATGATGATAGCTAGATAATCAAATTTTATTTACTTTTATTCCAAGTACAATATAAATCCCACCTCATATCGCAATTAAATTCCCTATTTAATGATGATAGCTAGATAATCAAATTTATTGTTATGTTGATGATAATTATGATTGCAAATATATACATGAAATGGTTGAGGGCTTGACCCAAGAAATACATGAAATTATACATATGGAATAGTTGAGGGCTTGACCCAAGATACCAATGCATGAAATTATACACATAGAATGGTTGATGATTTAATCTCCCAAGATATCAATGCATGTAATGATTATGAACGTAAATAAAATGGAAACTAAATCCCTGAACATAAATCGAATACAGAGGTATAGAAACCTTGAATATGAATATAACTGTTCTTATTGTGATTATGATTATGGTATTTGTACTTGTGACGCATTTATTATTTCACAGTCATTTAGTCACTGAATTTTGATGAACTCACACTCTCCAAGAACATTTTTTAGATACAGTGGATGTGAACGAAGAAAATCTGCAGGAGAATTAGTATTCCTCGAGGATACTTTTTATGTTATCTGAAGGGCTTATGAATCCAAAAGCTTAGGAATGCTCTGTAATCTCTATAGGTCACCTAGGCTTGAAAAATTGTATCATATTGTATGATATTTGGCTTGTGTTTACTGTTTCACTATGTTGAACTTTTTTATATGTATATATGTAAAAATATCTTTCTTGAAAAATTATGTTATGCATTAGTACTGATCAGAGATTTTATGGGATACCATAGAGGTATATCCTTGAGTTTATAGAGTTACTCACATGCCCTAAATTGGGGTGTGATAGTTTTGGTATCAGAGCTTAGTTTTTAGGTCCCCTATAGATTACAGAGCAAGGTGTTCTTTGTGGGCCCTTTCCCATTGTCGTGAGCCGCGGCATGACTATGGGATTAGGTTTCATAAAAGACCTTATAGAGTATAGTGTCTTTTGTTTTTATTAGTTATTCCTTAGTGGATTAATATGAGGTAATCTTGTTTGATCTGAGAAATATTTGTTCTTTGTGTAGACTTTTGACTCTACAATGTCAGAGGAATCCTCAAATCATAACGAGCATGTAGGCTCAGGAAGGACTTTAATTCCACCAGTTAATACGCAGGACAACCCTTTCGACCATGTAGATAGTTCACATGCTCCAAATATTGAAGGTTCAACTGGTGGCTAGGCGGAGGGAGCTGGAGTCACCCAACAGACTGACGCTGCTATTGTCATGCAGATGTTCAGCCTGATAAACGATCGGTTAGATCGTATAGAGGAAAAGCAGGGAGAACGAGAAAAACCTGTTAATGCACCAAAGGTTCCTCTTGCTATTGAGACCAAACAGGCTGGAGAAGGCACAATTAAGGATGTGAAAATGTCTGAGTTCCTAAAGATGATGCCACCCATTTTCACCCGCAACGATTTCTGGATGATGCGAGGCAATTTGTGATGCTTTGGGGTGTTCTGATGCATGAAGAGTAGAGATTGTCTCTTTCAACTAAAAGGGAGAGTTGGTAAATGGTGGAAGGCCTGGAAGAATGGGAGAACCCAAAGTGCACCACTAGTTACATGGGCGGAATTCCAGAAAATGATTATCAAAAAATTCCTTCCAAAAAGTGTTCGATCCTCTAGAGTAAGATACTTTTTGTATTTGAAATAGGGATCTATGACGGTAGATGAATACAATTCCCAATTAATTAAGTTAGCAGAATATGCTCCGCAAATGGTGCCTACTGAAGAGGCTAAGGTAGAGAAGTTTGTGGAAGGTCTTCACAATTCTCTTTATTCGCAGGTGGATCCAAATATGGTTAATTATAACTCTTATTCTGCCGCTGTCGATACTGAACGTAGAATGGAAAAGAGGTGGAATAAGAAGGAAGAATTTAAAAACAAAAAGAGCTCTAGAGACGGGAGGTATTTTAACCAAGGAGGAACTCAGGAACCTCGAAGCCTTCCACCACTTCACAGCATGTTCCGATTGCATTATCTAAACCCACATTCTCCACAGCTAGTGCAGCTAAGCCTCGCTCAGAATATAGAGGTGGTTACACTTCTTCAAGTAGGGGTGGTTCTCAAGCAGGTAAAGGGAAACCTCAATGTCCTGAGTGTGAAAAATTTCATTTTGGAGAATGCCTCAGGAAAATGGGAACATTAAATTGTTTTCATTGTGGAAAAGAAGGACACTTCAGGAGGGAATGCCCTTAACTTACTTCTGGATCTGGTCAGGCATCCATTCTTCCATCTCACACCCAACCGGGAGTTACTCCAGTCACTCGTGCACCGACCACTTCTACTGGAGGAAGCTTTGGGAGAGGATCTGGCAGAGGCCAAGGAGGTTGTGGGCAGCAAGCAGCTGGTAGAGGAACTGCCAGAGTATATGCTTTGACTTGACAAGATGCCCAGGCATCCAATGCTGTTATTATAGGTACTTTATTAGTTGGCGCTTTAGCTGCACATATATTATTTGACTCTGGTTGTACACATTCGTATGTGTCACCTCTGTTTGCCAAGAGGTTCGAGTCTGAGCCAATTATACTGGACAAACTATTTCTGGTAGCTACACTGATGAGGGAAGCCCTAGTAGATCTGGATATCGTTCTTGTAATAGAGACGGAGGTAGATCTCATGCTTCTTAGTATGACAGAATTTGATGTGATCTTAGGCATGGACTGGTTATCCTCATGCCATGCTACATTGAATTGTCATATGACAAAATCATTTCTTTTAGTATACCGGGTGGACATAATTTCATATTTCAGGGAGACTGAAGTGAGGTGCCTTGTAACATAACATCTATGTTAACCGCCTGACGTATGTTACGAAAAGGTTGTCATAGATTTCTGGCCTTTGTCAAAGATACAGACAAGGAGGAACGAAGTCTTGAACAAATACCAGTAGTTAGTGAATTTCCAGATGTATTTCCAGAAAATTTACCTGGTTAACCATAAGAGAGGGATATTGAATTTAATATTGAATTAGTTCTGGGCACTAGACTAATTTCAATTCCTCCTTACCGCATGGCACCCGCTGAGTTGAAAGAGCTTAAAAAGCAATTAAAAGACTTGCTGGATAAAAGGGTTTATCCGCCAAAGTTTCTCATCTTGGGGTGCCCCAGTACTCTTTGTGAGGAAGAAAGATGGCTCTTTAAGATTGTGCATAGATTACTGTCAGTTAAACAAAGTCATGGTAAATAATAAATATCCTTTACCAAGAATTGATGACTTGTTTGACCAATTTCAGGGGGCACAATGCTTCTCAAAGATAGATTTGAGATCTGGTTACCTGATGAGTCCTCTATTTTGGTTAATTTTGTTTGTTTCTTTAGGGCTTTTTCCTCTCCTTGATTCCATTTTTGTTAGCTTTTTGCTTGCTTTGTCCTTTATTTTGGCTTTCTTCTTTGTACATAGTTGTTGCTTTGCTTTATCTTATTTTAGTCTCTTTCCTTGCCTTTTTATGCTTTTTGTTGTATTTTCTTGTAGGCTTTCTTTTCTGGTCTGCTGTGGTCGGTGTGCTGTGGGATCCAGAAGCAAAGTGCTTATGTAATGAAAATCTGGAGGCTGGCGCCCAGGCGCCACGCATGGCGCCTCAGGCGCCAGAAGCTGAATTCTCGACCTTAACATTTAATGGTTGGCGCCCAGGCGCCACGCAGGGCGCCTGAGGCGCCAACACCACAACTCTCGGCCAGAAGCATTATAACGTGGCGCCTAGGCGCCACACAGGGCGCCCAGGCGCCACACAGGGCGCCCAGGCGCCAGACACTTTTGCCCTTTGTTTCTGCTTGGCGCCCAGGCGCCCCGGCTCAGACCTGCGTGCTTTCTTGTATATATTGCTCTTTTGCTGATGTTTTGGTATCTTTTCGTTGGAGGGCAAGGGAGCTCTGCTAGGGCAAGGATGGAGGAGCTGGGAGACCTCTTCTCTACTGAGTTTGAAGCTTTTCTTCCTTTTTCTCCTTCCTCTTGATCATATTTTGTTGTGTATTTGTTATGTATTTCTTCCTCTTGTGATAAACTCTAGGGTTAGGGGATTGATGTATATTAACTATCTATGAAGCTTTGTTGTTGGATGCTTAAATACAATTGCTTTTCTGATTATTGGAGTAGTTTTTATTGGTTTAACTAGTTTTAGGTGATTGTGATCATTTCACTTAGATGAATTTGGGGTTTGTATTAATGCTAGACATAGCTTGATATAAACATGCCCTTGTAACTTCTACCGTGAATCGGGTTAGTCTAGACATAGATAATCTTGTTTGCGTGGTCATATGAGTTCTTGAACTTAAACTCCGAACCAATTAATTGGACTAAGACATTAGCTAATTATTTTGGCTAGGAAGATTTGCTCACCAAGAAATTGGGTTCAAATATTTTCGTGAACTCGACCAACATTAAATGGAATCTGTGAATGTTTCTAAGCATCCTTTAACGATTCAAAGATTGGTTTGTCTATGAATTAATCGGATTAGGAGTTAAGAAAGTCAATCCCCTACCCGTTGTGTTTTGGCGTAGTTCTTCGTTTGGTGTTTAGTTAATTTCTTGTTGTTAGTTTAGTTTATTTGCGGTTTATCTTTACATTTTTTCCTCTGTCCAAATATAATTTGATCTAGTAAAATTGGTAATTGTTAAAGTCAATCCCTGAGGACGATAACTTATTCTCATCACTTTACTACTTGTGCGACCCGATACACTTGTCGGGAAATAGCGCATCATTACCATCAACTGAAAATTAAGGAGGAAGACATACCCAAGACCGCCTTCCGGATGCAATACGGACATTATGAATTTCTCGTAATGTCATTTGGGTTGACTAATGCGCCAACATCATTTATGGACCTTATGAACCGAGTGTTTAAACGTTTCCTTGATAGATTCGTGATCGTCTTCATTAATGAAATTCTGGTTTACTCCAAGAGTTTGGAGGATTATACAAAACATTTGAGGACGGTACTATAAACTTTGAGGGAACATCAGTTATATGCTAAATTCTCAAAATGTGAATTCTAGATGAGTCAAGTAACATTCTTGGGGCATGTAATTTCCCAGAAAGGTGTTCATGTAGATCCAAGTAAGATCGAAGTAGTGAAGCAGTGGCCTAGACCAACAACTGTATCTAAAGTTCAGAGTTTCCTTGGCTTAGCGATGTATTACCGTCGCTTTGTCAATAATTTCTCTAAGTTGGCTCTTCCACTAACTAAGTTGACTAGGAAGAATGCTAAGTATGTTTGGGATGATGCTTGTGAGTAAAGTTTCTCTATGTTGAAGAAGTGTCTAACTTCGGTACCAGTTCTGGTTCTACCATCAGGACCGAGGGATTACACTGTATATTATGACTCTTCGAAGGTAGGATTGGGATGCGTGTAAATGCAACACGGTAAGGTCATTGCTTATGGCTCTCGACAACTTAAAAAGTATGAACTTAATTATCCCACTCATGATATGGAGATAGCAGCTGTAATGTTTGCTTTAAAGATTTTAAGGCATTACTTATATGAGGAAACATGTGAGATTTTCACGGATCACAAAAAGCCTTAAATATATCTTCGAACAGAAAGATCTCAATCTAAGGCAATAGAGATGGATGGAACTCCTAAAGAATTATGACTATACCATTCTCTACCATCGAGGGAAGGAAAATGTAGTAGTAGATGCCCTTAATCGAAAGTCGATGGGGAGTCTAACTCATATTACCACAGTAAGGAGGTCCTTGATTCAGGAATTGCATGAATTAGAGGCTAGTGGAGTATTCTTCGAGATTACTAAGTCAGGTGCTTTCTTGGCTCACTTGACGGCTAAATCCTTCCTTGTAGAAAGGGTGAAGGCAACATTGGAGAATGATACCGAAATGGTTAAAACTAGAGAGAAGGCGAAGGGAGGTTTAGTACATGGTTTCTCAGTAGACGAGGAAAGTGTGTTATGGTTTAACGGGAGGTTGTATATTCCGAACATTGAACCCTTGAAGCGGGAGATTTTACAAGAAGCTCACGAAGCACTATATGTTGTTCATCCTGGTGCCAACAAGATGTACCAGGACTTGAAACAAGTTTATTGGTGGGAGGGCATGAAGCGAGATATGACTGACTTTGTTGCTCGATGCTTGACATATCAGCAGGTCAAATCTGAACATCAGAGGCCACCTAGGTTGATGCAGAGGCTTGGAATTCCCGAGTGGAAATGGGAACAGATTACTATGGACTTTGTGGTGGGTTTGCCCCGATCTTTAAATGGGTACGACTCTATATTGGTCATTGTGGATCGACTTACTAAGTCAACACATTTCCTTCCTATTCATACCACCTACAGTATAGAAAAACTTAGTCGACTATACGTGAAAGATATAGTAAAGCTCCATGGCGTAGCAGTGTCCATCATATCAGATCGAGGACCCAGTTCACTTCTTGATTATGGAGAACTTTTCAGAAAGCTCTAGGTACTAGAGTAGACTTGAGTACAACTTTTCACCCTCAGACTGATGGTCAGTCTGAGAGGACTATTCAGACCTTAGAGGATATGCTAAGAGCATGTGTAATAGATTTTGGTGGCAAATGGGAAGACCACTTGTCACTTATTGAATTTGCTTATAACAATAGTTATCAAATTAGCATTCAAATGGCTCCTTTCGAGGCATTATATGGGAGGCGATGTCGATCTCCTATTGGTTGGTTTGAACTAAGTGAACCCAAAATAGTGGGACCTAAGATGATACAGGAGGCCGTGGAAAAAATTAAGCTGATCAGGGAGAGATTATTAGCCGCTTAGAGTAGGCAAAAGTCCTATGCAGACAACCGACGACGTGACCTAGAGTTTTCTGTTGGTGATATGGTTTTCTTACGAATCTCACCGATAAAAGGAGTAATGAGATTCGGAAAGAAAGGAAAGCTCAGTCCAAGATATATTGATCCTTACCTTCGGACCTAGAGGGAGTACACCAAGTATTTCATGTATCGATGCTATGTAAGTATCTTCCTGACCCCTCTCACGTCATCTAGCCACAAGACGTACAGTTTAATGAGACTCTTATCTATGAAGAGGTGCCAGTAGCCATCCTTGATAGGCAGGTCAAGAAACTTCGCACCAAGGAGATTCTCACTATCAAAGTTCTGTGGAAGAATCATTCTCACGAAGAGGCCACATGGGAAATAGAGGATGAGATGTGGACGAAATATCCACACCTATTCGAATCATGAGGCAGGTTTTCGAATTTGGGGGACCGAATTCTTTTAAGGGGGTATAATGTTGAAAGTAATGGTTGGAACCCAAGAGGGGGGTGAATTGGGTTTTATAAATTTTTCACAAGAATTAATTGGAAGTTAAAATGATTTTCTGTAAAAGTACAATGCTTAGGATAATAAATACAATACAGAAAATTAATGTGCTGTCAAGATAAATAATTATAAAGATCAAGAAATTAAAGAATAGATATCAATATGCATAAATTAAAGAGTAAGGGATAGAGAAAGCAAACTCGGAGATTTATACTGGTTCGGCTAATCCAAGCCTACATCCAGTCCTCAAGAGACCACTTGAGTATTTTCACTATAATTGCAAGTTTAATCCGGGTACTTGCAAACCACTACAACCACACAAATTCGATCCGGGTATTTGCGAAACCACAATGAAGAATTTATGAATCCGGGCTCCTCCTCAACCCAAAGCAAGTTCTTCCAACACCGGTACTTGCGAACCTCAACTCAGAATAATATATGTGTTGATCAAAATCAACAATACAAAGAAACTCTCTCTAAAGAGTAGATGAAAACAAATGAAGCTCTAATAACTCTAATGATAGAGAATATGCAAGATTTGGCTCAAGAATGCTTTCCTTTCTCTCAAAGATGATAGAAGAAGTTAATATCACATTGTAGGACTTTGTTCTTGCTCAAAATCGTGTATCTAAGGTCATATATATAAGATTTTACAAAACTAGCCGTTATATAGCCGTTATAGTGCAGTCCAGATTTTGAGCTTTCTTTAAAAATTCATAACTCCCTCATTTGAACTCCGTTTTAAACAAATAATATACCGTTGGAAAGCTCTTGGAGTCTAGTTTCAAATGAGCCAAGTTTTACTCAAAAATTATTTTTCTTTTAAAAGATATAATCAAAATACTGACTATAGGTCAGAACAGAATAATTTTTTATTACAGTAAAATCAACTTTCAGTTTTTCAAACTATATTTTGAATAGTCATATATTTCTCATTTGGACTCCGTTTTGAATAAATAATATACCGTTGAAAAGATCTTTGAGTCTACTATCAAATGAGATTAAGATACTTGAAAAACCAATTTTTCATTTATGAGATATGATACAAGGAGTGACCAAAGGTCAAAAAATAACTTTTGTAAAACTTTATATCTCACTATCTTTTTGTTCAAAAATGCTTGAGCCAATGTATGCAAATCTAAATCATTGAGTTGCACAAATATACTAGCCTATATAAAATATACCTAATTTAAACACATAGGCTATCTTGATGCATCCAAGCTTCCAAGACTTCAAATCTTCTAATTCTTCATTTCTTGGAGCTTCATCCTTGCATGTTGTTTTCTTTGAGTGAAGCATGATATTGCTTTTCCTTGTTCTTCAATACAATCCTCACTCTTCTTGTTTTGAACCAACCTATAAAATATATCTTACTTGCAAACCCAATGGTTAGTTTAATAGCATGATTCAATGTATGCAACATACATATTAAATAACATAATCATGCTTAAGTACTTGTAGCATATATATGATATTAATCTTTATATATATCAATGCTACTATTCAAATACATTTGTCATCATCAAAACTTATGGCATATAGCCTTAGGGTCAACAAATGTAATACCCACTATATTTTTAATTTATAAATATTCAAGAATTACGATAAACTTATTTTGGAGAAAATAATTTTCCTATCTATTTAATTTTTGTATGCTTGTTTATGCATATTGTTGAAAATGCGAATTTTCATTTATACATTGCATAAATTGTGAGATATGATGTATGTTATGATATGAAATTTATCCCTTGGATAAAATATGGCTTGAGCATAAGTGGAATCTGAAAGAAACTGGGAGAAAAATAACTCAGCCACCTCGTGATTGCACGGTAAATTATTAAAGAGCATAGTAAACTAAATTATGAAAGCGCATAATAAACTAAATTATTAAAGTGTATAGTAAACTAAATTATTAAAGCGCACAGTAAAATAAATATTTTATTAACGTATAGTACCCTGACTTCTCCTATAAATAGACCCTTCCATTTCACTTCTAAACTCACACCTTCAGTTTCTCTTCTCTCCTCTCCTCAAAAGTTCTCTTGCTCCGACGTTAGGGTTCTGAAATTCTAGGTCTTTTTTCCTTTGCCTAGATCCAAGGTAAAGATACTATGCCCTTTTCTATGTCTTTCAGATTTTAGAAGTTATTTTCTTAAGTATGCTATGTGATTGCAGCTTTGGCTGATCTTCCACATCAGAAAAACTGTCCTTAGCTACCTATATGTTATTTTGATTATCTGATTACCGAAATAGAATGTAAACTGTGAAGAATACATGTCTAGGAAAGTTCTGGCTAAGGAAAGACCTGGTTCTTAAGTGTGTCCATTGCGACCCTCCACTCTTTCCTAGGAACTTACCTGGTGTACTCGTTTACATATTGTATTTTCTATTTCTGGTATGAATGGTATCCGTATGTATGAATAGTAACTGTACGTATAAATAGTGATCGTATGTATGAATAGTATTTTGGTACAAAAGCAACCATGACTTTCTATATCTGATCTTCATGAAAATCTCCGTAGCAGAAGCTGAAATCCAGCTACGTACTATTTTCTCTCGAAAAAGTGACTTGGATACGGAATCTATGTGAGTGGATGACCTTGCTAACATATTTTATTTACTTTTATTCCAAGTACAATATAAATCCCACCTCATATCGCAATTAGATTCCTTATTTAATGATGATAGCTAGATAATCAAATTTATTGTTATGTTGATGATAATTATGATTGCAAATATATACATGGAATGGTTGAGGGCTTGACCCAAAATACCAATGCATAAAATTATACATATAGAATGGTTGAGGGATTAACCCAAGAAAGCAATGCATGAAATTATATACATATAATGGTTGTGGGCTTAATCCCCTTAGATACCAATGCATGTAATGATTATGAACATAAATACAATAGAAACTAAATCCCTGAACATAAATCGAATACAGAGGTAAAGAAATCTTAAATATGAATATAACTGTTCTTATTGTAATTATGATTATGGTATTTGTACTTGTAACGCATTTATTATTACATAATCATTTAGTCATTGAGTTTGGATGAACTCACACTTTCCATGAATATTTTTTAGATATAGTGAATGTGAACGAAGAAAATTCACAGGAGAATTAGTATTCCTTGAGGATACTTTTCATGTTATCTGGTGGGTTTATGAATCCAAAAGCTTAGCAATGCTCTGTAATCTCTAAAGGTCACCTAAACTTAGAAAATTGTATCATACTGTATGATATTTGGCTTGTGTTTACTGTTTCACTATGTTGAACTTTTTTATATGTATATATGTAAAAATATCTTTCCTGAAAAATTATGTTATGCATTAGTACTGATAAGAGATTTTATGAGATACCATAGAGGTATACCCTTGAGTTTATAGAGTTACTCACATGCCCTAAATTGGGGTGTGACAGCTAATTTATCAAATAACAACATATTATATTTCAATTGAAAAATTTACCTAATTTATCAATTATATAGCAATTATATCAATTACATACCAATTATATAGTAATTTACCCTAATTTTTTAAATTCATTTAATGTGATTATATAGTAATTATATCAATTATAAACTAATTATATAGTAATTATATAGCAATATACTTTATTTTTTTCAAATTCATTTAATGTAATGTGATTAATTTATCAAATTTATTCATTTAAATTTATTTTATTATAATAATTTAATAACCTACCGACAATTAATGCTGTAAAGTAAAATTGTTTTAGTCTATTATATAGATGTGTATGATTTTAATAATGCTCAAATCACTTCATTAATGAAGTATTTGTGATAAAATAGAATAAAAGGAATTATAATATTTTTTATCTATAAATATTGCAATTATTTGATTAAAATTATTTTAATTACCTAAACAAATTATCTCAACAAAATATTAAAATGAAAAATTTTTATTTCTTTTCATGTATTATCAAATGAAATTTTTAGACCAGAAAATTTTATTTTATCAAAACTCTATTTTATTTTTAGTTTCACCAAATTTTGTATCATCAAATCAAAGGAGACCTAAAAATGACAGTGAAATATCATAATAATATTTAATAAAGATAATCAATTCTGTGAAATTAAATACATATTTGTACGAAGCTAGGGCACCCGCCAAAAAGAAAAATACAACGTGAAAGTGCCTGACTTTTTGACTGTGAGATGTCTCTTTTAATTTTAAATTCTCTATGTGTCTCTTTTTCTCTTCTATAAATATTATTTTTATTGTACAATAAATATGTTGTTCATGTCAAAGATGATAGGCGACACATGGTATGTCACCTCTGACAGGGCGACGCATGTGTCACTTGTCAGATGTGCAATATATGTTCATTCTCTCTCTTAATTTAAAAATATAAATATATATATCTTTTTTTATTATTAATGATTGCCTCTTTCATTTTTTGTACATTTCTTAAAAAATATTAGTCTCTTTTATTATTATTAATGCATTTAATTCTCTTTCTTTTCTTGTTTCTCTCTTTTTTTTTTTACATCTTTTGATTTTTTGACTTTTTTAGTTAAAATGAATTATTTGTTCTTCTAATCAAAGAAATTTAAATTAATATGATAAAAAATATTTTAAAAAATATATTTGCTCACTTTAGCGTGCCACAACTTTTTTCGCTTTTTTAATTACATTTTAATAACCTTGAATGTTCAAACCAGAACTTTTAACTCTTATTCCACAAATTTTTTATTCAGCATTTTGATTTTTTTATTAATTTTTTACTATCAAAAATTTATTTTGACAGTCAAAAAGTCGTACACTATAGACTATAGAGTGTGTCAATTGAATCTTCCTTACGTGGCACGTTCTGGGTCATTCTATATATTTGTTTTTTTAATATTTTTTTATTAATTTAATGTGTAAGTAATTTAATTAACATCCGAAACGCTGAATAAAAAAAAAGCTCATTGAAAAATATGATAATTCAGGGTTTTGGGTCATTCTACGTATCTTTTTTTTTAATTAATTTAATTTGACGCTGAATAAAAAAAACTCATTACAAAGCTCATTGAAGAAAAAAATTTTAATGAGTTTTTTTCTCCAAAAAAAATAAAAATAAATAAAACATCCAAAATGTTAATAAAAAATATGTAAAATATGCGTAAAATGTTATTTTTTAATTTATATTTTATATTTCAGATTTGAACATTCAAGCTTATTAAAATGTAATTAAAAAAGGTAAAAAGTTGTGGAATTATAGAGAGAGTAAATATATTTTTTAAAATATTCTTATCATATTAATTTAAATTTTTTTAGTTAGAATAAAAAATAATTCATTTGAATCAAAAAGTCAAAAAATCAAAAGATATAAAAAAAAGAAAGACAATTAAGTACATTAATAATAATAAAAAAAACTGACATTTTTAAAAAGTGTGTGAAAATGAAAGAAATTGTCATTAATAATATATATGTATATATATATATATATATATATTTTAATCAAAACAGAGAATGGATATATGTTACCTATGTCAAAAGCGAGATCGGTACGCTATATCTTACTTCTGATATAAACAACACATTTATTATACAATAAAAATGGTATACATAAAGAAATGAAAAGGAAAAAGAGATACATGGAGAAATTAAAATTGAGAGCTATTGACAGTCAAAAAATCAGTGCCTTGGTAAGTTGGTAGCACATGCACATTTAATTATAATATTGCGACATTACACGTTGACTAGCGTCACATCTATTCACTGTTTAGGATATATAGGAGAAAGAGCAACGCAAAGAAACCTTGACCTCGTATTCATCCCCCAATCTATTTGTTGCGACAGATTTTGCAGGAGAATTGAGATAAAGATCATATAAAAGACAGGACATTCGATTTTAATTAAGATGACTGAATAGATTAATTATTCAATCCATTAGAAAACAAAGGCAGTGCATAATATGTATTTAAAGTTTCCAACATGTTAAGAAGATTATTAATTAGAGAAATTTTATTTCTTTCCATTCCTTTACTATTGTATCATTAGCAAGTTTGAGCTGTCAATTTCTTTCCTATCAATCTGCAAAGAGCCAAGAGCCACCATATAGTTCTTCTATATTTAAAAATAGCAGCACTAAGAAAGAAACACAAAAGCAACAGTAGTTCGAAAGTTATATGGTGAAATCATTTATCTCCTATATTTTAAATATCATGGAAATTAAATTTGAAAGTTTGTATATGTTATTTTAATCGAAACAACCATAAAAGGCAAAACTAGTTTTACATCTCTATGAGCTATTAAATTATTTTAAAGACAAAAGGGTTTTGGCTGGAGAACGTTGGACAACCAATTTGACTTAGGCAAGCTATAACTATGAGCTCTAAATTTCATTTTTTAAAAAATATACACTAAAAAAGTGGCTTACCTTGTAGGTGAAAACCAAATTAAAAGAAAAGAGCTAAACATGGAGACATTTTTTTTTTTTTGGTTTCTTCTTCTCAAAATGTCGACATATATTCAAGTTGAAGATTCAAATTACTCATTATGAAAGTCACTAAGTAACAACTTGCTATTCCATAGTCAAGTGAAGATTCAAAATGTCGACGTATATTCAAGTGAATAATCCAAGCTATTCCATAGTCAACTCCATGAAAATAGTGTCTTAACAACTTGCTTCCAAAATCTGAAAATTAAAAAACAATTTATGGACCATAGTAGTGGAACTAGGATCTAAGGTAAAGTAACAGAATCACTTATAAAATTTCATACTAAATGTATGGACAAACTTAATCAACCATCACTCATCTTCATATGTAGCGCTAAATTGAAATAATAAATATAATAACTCTAGTTGCCGAAAGCTCAAACATCTCGAAAGAAGAAAAGAAATAGTCACTTACTGTAACTTATTCGAGATCTCTTGCAAACAAGCCTATGCTAAATGCCATTTATCATTTAGACCAAGTTCAAAAATCATTAAATACATTACAAGCTTAAAATTTATGATAGAATGATACATGATTTAAAATAATATATTTTAAAAATCAATATTAGATATATACAGCGCAAATGTGAGGCTAAATAGAGGCAATACAATCCTAATCTAAGATTAGAGCTAGTCTTCTAACAATCTAAAGAAAAGATACAAGTTATCACATATCACTACAAAAAAAAAAAAATCAAAGACAGAAATTTTCATCTTCGATATAGAAAAATTCTATCTTTGATTTATCATAAGCAAAATTAGAGATGGATTTTGTTCCGTCTCTAATTCGGTCGTCTCAAGTTTTTGAGAAGTCCACACATTCTGTCTCAGATTTCTAGAACAGAATATTTTCATCTCAAAACAAGAAATCTATCTCAAACAAAAATTTGGGCATTTGAGACGGATAGGTGTCTGTCTTAAATCTGGGACGGAATTTCCGTTGCTAAATCCGTTTATATTATGAGACAAAAAATTTTGTCTCCATTTTGGGATGGAATCAAAGACAGATTGTCTTTAATTTGGAACGGACATTCAGTCCCTAATTAGAGATGGACTGATCTGTCCCAAAATTTCGTCCCTAATTAGAGAAGGATTGATCCGTCCCAAAATTTTGTCCCTAATTTGGGAGTAGTTTTTTTTATTCAATGAAAAAACCAAAAACCATTTGGAAAAAAAAAACAGTGAATTCAAACCAGTAATCCAGCAAACCAATAAGTCTATGATATGAAATGAATTGTCTATATATATAGAAAAAAATGAAATATTCGTTTATAACCATAAATGTATGCAAATAAAAAATACATAAGTTCTCTGTCCATGAAACCCTAGTCTAAGGGATGGAACAGGGCTGAGTCTCATCATCATCAGTCGAAGGACCCAGATCTTTGTCCATAGATCCCACGAAGCAGTTCATCATGCACATGTACTGATCCAGCATGTATGCCTGAGTTTGTATTAGTGTTGACTGCTCCTCTAACTGCTGGGTCGCCTTGATAAGTTTGTCCTTAGTTTTACTGAGGCAATTCTGCTAGGTCTTTAGCTTCTCCAACACAAGTTCCATATGGCGTTGCAACTCCTCCTCAAAGTTAGGATGGAGATCAAATGGATCACCAGAGAGACAACTTGATGAATCGATCTAACGAGCTTTAGACCTCGTGTCGAATATACGGCCCTTCTTGTTCTTCACTCCCATCGCTTGCAGCCACAAGGCAGTGTCATTGGCTTTATCATCCCCAGCTCAGCACCCATACTAGTCGTAGATGCCTACGAAGATCTTAACTATGTGTACTTCTCCTGGAAAACATCCATAAACCTCATAAAACATGTAAGTTTAATCCCAAAAACACTGGTAAAAGATCATTAGTAAGAAATGACAGCTTAGTATACTTACAAAAACTTCCAGCAACAGGTCATTCACAAACTCACCTGTGCTCTTCTTCTTATGAGTGCACATGAACAAGTCCAATAACTTGGGCTTCCTCTCGATTTAAGCTTCTTGCATTTAAAAACAAGATTATGAAAGAAAATAATAATTTATCTTAATTGACTATACATTTAAAAAATAATCAAAAGGAAAGAAGTGAGTCAAATGTGCTTAATTACTAGGCGACGCATGTGCTTGAAGGTCGAAATGCTGCCGCCTATGTGAAGTGTTCTTCTAGTATTGGAGGCCCTATTCTGCCGTGCTTGGTTGCACTTTTGCTTGTACTATTCAGTGTTCCATATCTGGACCAGCTGTTGTATTAAATTCTCACTGAACCACTTAGGCTTTTGTTCCTTCTCAAACCATTTATCCTGGACACAACCCATCATGTGACGCAAGACTTGGCCACACTTCACATCCTAGTTCTTTCTGATGTGAATTACATGTTCAAGCAACCACTTGTTGTGTTTCTGCAACAAGTCAACTATTAACTTTCAAATAGTAAAGTACAAAAATATGTGAAAGAGTCACAAAATAACTTACCGCCCATTCTTTAAACGATAAATCCCACAAGGCATAAAGAGTGCTGGAATGATTGTCTACCAGAGCCTCAAACTTTCCCTTTATGATGGGGGAAATCTCTCGGATGGTATAAACAACTGGAAAGAAACTAAGCAGTTCGAATATGTTTTACATTAGTAATCACAAAACATATTATTATACAATGAATTTAAAAGACTAACAAATCACAAAAATATAACTTACGCATCTCCAACTGGTCGTATCCAGTGTTTGTCGTCAACTGGATCAGTCTCGCTGGGCAGCATGGTGGACTAGATGCTAACTGGGGTCTGTTCGCCGTGGCCTAACTTAGGAATAGTCGATGGGACCTCTATAGACTATGTCTACTCAAAGTCAGTGCTCGACAACCTAGAGAATAGAGAAGGGGATAAGGCAGGTGGCACCGACGTAGACAATAGAGAGGAGGGACGAGGTAGACATATCATGAGATGGCCTCCTTCGAGTCCTTTACCTTAACTTGTATGACCAGTCGACATCTATATCAAACAGTTAATTAAACAATTAATTAAACTAATAGAAAACCTCATAAATGCCTACAACATGTTAGTAAAAAACTTTTCAGTTAGAGAGATAACTGTATATTCTCTAGGTAATTAATTTAAAATCTAAATTATTACTTTATTTCATGATTTTTTGGGGTTAAACTTTATTTCAAGATTTTTACTTGTAGTGTAATGTATAATAAATCTGAAAACTAAGGACTAATTGTTTAGGAATTTACACAAAAGGCTAAGTAGAATAGAGAGTGGACAAATGAAATTGGATTCTGATTATGGGTCTCAAGACTTGAGAAGACATACAGACAAGAGGGGCACAAGTTTCAACTAAGATTAAGCAAAAGACATAAATGAAGTCTTTCTTTTTGCATATACCAATAGTCTAAAAGGTAAGATGAGAATTGTCTCAAATACGTTCTGAATACTCACCATGCCTTTCTTCTTCTTCTCTCTCTATACTTTCTAATGTAACGTCTACTAGCACTTATATGCATCTATACAATTACTAAAAAATTATAATATAGACAAAGGGAAATTTTGGTCTAAAACGTGATTTTTTTTGAAATATTTACAAAATACTCAATTTCATGAAAATAAGTGAATTTTGGAATATTTTTAAATATAAAATCTTGCACTTTATAGAAGGCTATCAGTTGACTGATCAGTGACTACTGATCATCTTCAAATTTTGATAAGTTAAAAATAGAGAGGTATCAGTCGACTGATACAGGATAATTGGTCGACTGATATATTTTTAATTTCTATTTTTCATAAAAGGTACTTAAAAATGCAGCATAGTTTCTTCAATTTAAAATGGACACAAAATCATAGAACATATGCATTTATTTTTGTAAGTTTTCTTCCTCATATACATAACATACAAAGTTTAGTTACAACTCTCATAAAGTTACACAAAACTCTTAAATTTGTCATCTATATTCATAGTACACAACATTCTCTCCAAGATATCATCAAAATAAGGTGACTCAACTAGCTAATACATCACAAGTTTATTTCTTTTCTTTCTACTTCAGTCCTTGAAATGGTAAATGATCAAATACAAGGTGAGATATGAATCTCAGTAGCTAGCACATTTCATGAAAACTCTATTATCATTTCAGTCATAAAAGCAATCTTAATAGAAAAATTCATTCCATGAAACATAACTAATATGAACACATAAATATGTCATGGTCATACTTTCTATATAGTACACCATACTTTAGTTCTTTCTCAAGAAAAGTACTCAATGTCGCATGAGGAATTTCTGTCATCTCATGAGGAATTTCTGGAGTTCTATCATCCCATCAGGACTTTTACATCCTATGAGGAATTTTTAACTTCCTTTGAGGAATTTCTGGGGTTCTGTCATCCTATAAGGACATAACTTTACTTTTTAAGAGAAAGATTGTTCTATATGTTTATGAAAATCTTTAAGATGCATACACTTCATAAATCATACAAAAGCAAGATAAATACATCAAATACTTTGCTTTTATGAAAACTAGCTACCTTTAATTCTCTTAAAGCTAAATTTGAAGTAGTATCTTCTAGTTTTTCTCTAATACTCCTTGTTTCTTCAACTTCTAGATCAACTCCTTCCATTTTCTTTTTTCCTTAGCCTGAAAATCCCCATTCAATCATTTTTTCAAGCTCTAGAATCTATCTAAAATAGAAGAATCAAGTTAGAAACTTACCTTTTATGATCTTCTTGCTAAAATCTTCACTAAAACTTCTTTCTCTCTCTTCTCTTTGCTCCTCATATTTTTTTTCTCTCTCTCTCTTCTTTAAATTTCAGAATTTGTTTCTTTTTCCCTCTCTTCTTGCTTCTAAAAGGGTCTAAAGGGCCTTTTATTGTGGAAATCCCCTTTTTAACCATATTCTCTCATTTCTAAGCATATTCTCTCATTTCTAAGCTTTATTGGCATGATAGAGGTGTTTAGGTAAATTTTTCCATTGATTTTTCAGTTAAAACCGACTTATTTTTGCCTCTAGCAATCCATTATTCGACTGATTCACAATTAGTCGACTGATTGCTTCAGGACCTAAAACTTTAGCCTAACAGAGTGATCAGTCGACTAATTGCAGATATTAGCAACCAGGTTTGATTTTTGATGCTATCAGTTGACTGTTTTACTTAATCAGTCAATTGATTGCCTTCAAATTTCATTTTTCTCTTACTCTTAGCTTATTCATCCTAATTTCCTCATACCTTTCCTTTATAACTTCCTCTTAAGCATCCAAAACATTCTACTAATTTCTAACATCAATTTTAACTTAAATAAGAAAATATGACTTGAATAAAGAAAATGTGAGATGTTACATCTAATGCACATACCCCTCTCTATACCATTCACCCACTCCCTCCTACATTTACTCCCCACACAAGTCACAACCTATCATAATCTCAAAATTTTGTATTTCTCTCATATTTTGCTTTAGTTTCTTTTCAATACCCATCCTCTTTACCAAAATGGACCTCCTTTTCTTTGATACATACATCCTCAAGGATATTCATGAAAATTTTCAAAATCAAAGTGGTATTTTCTGAAGCTCTTCAAGAGTCAACTTCCTCAAACGTTAACTACTCATTCAATACTATTATACTTATTGTTGCACCAAATTATCATAAATGTTAAACTAAATATTAAAGAATATTTTATAGGTTGAAATAGATCTTCTAACTGGAGAAACTACTGTTCTGCAAACATATATTATCTATGACTGTAGAAAGAGTCTCAACCCTACTGTGGATTTAGGATAGGTGGATGAATATTTTTGCTTACTACTGAAGCTCAAATTATAGTATTTAGTTGTCCTACTATTACTCGTAAATTAAACTAGTCTTTGGGTCTTTGATATCGGGCATTTTTATATACTTTTTAGTCCCTATCTTAGTCCTATTGCTATTTCAATGTTGGCAACTCTCCTATTTTATTATATTTTAAATTTATTGGGTGTAAATTAATTATAGAATTAATATGATTCAAATTCATAATTTTATCCCAATTAATTTATGTGCTTAATTTCAGATCTCATTATTAGAGAGAAAAATGCTGACATGGACGTTTTGCTTACTTGGAGGCTACCTGGACATGCTGACTGGGCATTGAATGGTTGACTAGGACTGACTGGATTTCTGGTCCCCACTGTTCTACACTTTACAACAAAGGGGAATGTAATTTCTGTTTTGACAGCATGGACCTCTTGCAGCAATCAATAGCAGACAGAAACAGCAAAGCAGTAGAGTAATTTGTCTGCTGCTGTTGCCACTTTTCTGTTGTTGTCTTGCTGCCCACATCATGGAAGAAGCACCAAGGAGGCATCCAAGAGGCATCTAGGGTAGAATATTCTCTAAGGCATTGAAGGCATCAGTTTTTAAAAATCAGAGGACACTTTTATTTTCTGAACTTAGTAATTTTCATAACTCTCTCTTCCACTCTGTTTTCCTTCTTCTATTTTGCTGTCATGCTCTCATGGAGGGCTAAATCTCCATTGTAATCAGTCACTAGGACCTTGGGATGTTTTAGCTTGAACTGAAAGTGCAAGATAAGTGTTTTATTCTTCATTTCATTTCATTTCACATCTCATTTCATTTCTGTTATGCTTATATGTTTATGTTGCTGTCAGATTTTGGTTTGAATTTGAAAGAGCATAAACAAATTTATATATGAGATATAACCTTGCTTGACTGATTAGAAAAGTAAGTGAAACGAAATGGCTAGTTAGATGATATTTAACTTGATTTGGTTGAGGCTTTCCTTTGAAATGCGTCTAGTTATAGTTAATGAAGATATTCTTGGCTATAGTTAGTAGTATTAAATTCTGGATGTTACCCTGGAATCATTCTTTTTTATAAAGAACCAAGTGGTGAAATGAGAACAAAACTGAATCAATGAGCTAAGTGATGATGGTTACACTCCCATAAATCCTAGTGGCTGGTTGAATGGTTTTCTGTTATTGTCAAACTTGTTCTGCTGATATTTTGCTGCTGTTGTTCATTGTTGCTGTTTTGTTACCACTTCTGTTATTACTGTCAACAAAACCCCCCACGTTTATGTGCTTTTAATTAGTGTTTGGGTGTTCAGAATAACTAATTAGTAATTAGAAGTGAGGCTCCTTGAGTGAATACGACTTGGAGACCACTATACCACAAGATTGTCACAAATTCAATTCTGGGCGATTTGGCATCGTAGTGGCATGAACCAGTCTTGTAAGTTTATTTACTATTGTGATATTGTCCCTTAAATTTACTTTGTGCCTAATCGGTCCTTTAACTTCTAATCCATGTATGTGTGATAGAACCATCAATTTCGTCTACTAATTTATGAAATTTCAAATGAATATACTTCAACATCAGAAATATTTATAAAATTAGTAGCAGCACCAAAACATCAAAAAAAAGGATCAACAAATAAAAAAAAGAAAAAGAAAGGGAAGCTTACCCGTAAGTCAACAATGGAGGAGAGGGGACTTCAGCTACCATGGTAGCACTCTACAATGGCAATGAGGACGAAGACGACGATGAGAATAAAGGAGTCAGAGCGTGAGTTGAGAGAATGAGATTGCATAAAAGAAAACAAGACCCCAAAAACGTCACAGTGGGATTTGAAGAAACATACTTGGAACAAAGAGAGACCAACGCTTCCATGAACAATTACGAGACAGAGAGCTTAAGGTGATTACTAAAAAAATGGGAAGGGGGAGAGGATTTTGGGAAAGAAGGGGAGTGGTACGATGGTAAGGATGGGAAATAGGGGAATTATGGCACGGGTTAAAGACGATGTCGAAGCGACATTGTTTAAAAAAAGGCATTTAGACACGGAATTTTGGGACAGAAATATCCATCTCAGAATCAATACAACATTATTTTAAATTAACTTACTTGGCGACGTGCATTTTGGGACAGAAGATTTCATCCCTAAATGTTAAATGTATAAACAAAATTTAAAAACAATTAGAGATGGCAATAAAAAAACAGAAATTATCCATCTCTAATTTTTAAGTGATTTAAAATATTGAGAAAAATTTTAGAGACGGGTTTTGACACGGACAAATTTATCCTTATTATTAGGGACGAAAATTAAATTAGAGACAGATAATTTCCATCTCAGAATCTGCCTCTGATTCTCGCTTTTTAAATTGGATATTAGAGACAAATTAGAGGCAGATCAGGGACGGAATTTAAGATGGAAATATTTCTTCCCTAAAATCTGTCTCATATTTTGGCTTTTTTGTAGTGTATGCCCAACAAGATGATCCAAAGTGGGTTGGTAAAGTCCAACAAGTTATTTTTTTAAAAGTAAAATTTTTGGATCTAAAGATGGAGGGCAGCGTTATTTAAATAGTTATGACAAATTAATTTAAATATTCCTATACTTATTGTACATTTAATTAGTAAAAGAAAAATACACAATACTCAATCCGGAGATTGCCAACCTTTTTGTATTATTAGCATTCTTCTTTTATATATATATATATATATATAATATAAGTATTATGAATAATTCTTACATCAAATAATCAAAGAAAAGCATAGTAGTTTAATAGTGTTAAGAAATTTGAACTAAATTGCCATAGGTATTTTGGAGACAAGGCCTACATTATACTAGCAAAATTTGAAATGCTACGATGACAAGTTTCAACTAGATCAAGCCAATTGGAATTGAGGGGGGTATTGAAGTATAACTCCTACATCAAATAATCACAGCAAAATGGTACTATATACCTCTAACGTTTATCTTGATTTTTATTTATACTCTTGAATTTTTTTTACCTGATTATGTCTCTTAGGTTTTATTTTTTATCATATATGCCTTAAAATTCCAAAACTATCCTTCATCCCTCTCTCTCTTCCAGTTTGAAAGGTAAGTTATCAATATGGAACAGAGTACTACCGCGACAAGAAAATTGACTTTTAGTGGTGATTAAATAAGTCGCTATTAAAAGTTGAGTTTTGGTGGTGACTTTTGAGAGTCGCCACCAAAAGTCAAATTTTTTTAAATAAAATTAAAAAAAATTAGACTTTTGGTGATGACTCTCATAGTTGCCAGCAAAAGTCAAAATTTTTTTTAAAAATTAAAGAAAGTCAATTTTTTTAAAAAAATAAAAAATATTAGAATTTTTTAAAAATAAAATTAAAAAAATAGACTTTTCCAAAAGTCTATTTTTTTTAAAAAATAAAAAGTCAAAATTTTTAAATAAAATTAAAAAATTAAAATAGTCATTTTTTATTTTATTTAAAAAATTCAAATTTTTTATTTTTTTAATTTTCTTAATTTTATTTAACAGAAATTTGAATTTTTTTATTTTTTAATTTTTTTAAAAAAATTAGATTTTTTATGGCGACTAAAGTTTGATTTTTTTAATCGAAGTCAATTTTTTTTATGAAATTAGATGAAGTCAGACTCTTTATGGTGACTCCCATAGTAATCATATATTTACTTTTTGTTAAGTTAAATGTTGTTTTATTTCTGTTTTGTAATATTTTTAACCTAAAATAATTTTAACAGATTATATATATATATATATATATATATATATATAATATTTTACACTTACATAATACAAATGAAGTGGTGGCAGGATGACAAGACACACATAGTTTTAAGCAAGGGACCCGGGTTCGAATATCAGGTATGCATATGTTTGGTTTAATTTCAAATAAACTTGAATATTGTACAAAAAAATTGTGTCCCTTTGGGGCAGTGAATTATTGGATCATCTAAGACCCGCATGAGTTGAATGGGTCTTGCGTCGACAAATCAGGCCAATTCAAATCCAAAAAGATGGCGAGTGACTTTAAAATTCGCCACCAAAAGTCATCTTTGATGGTGACTCAAAAGTCGCTACCAAAAGACAATTAGCAACGAACTTACGCTAATAACTTTAGTCGCCACCAAAAGTCATTTTTTTTGTAGTGTACCCCAGAAATAGTTTCATTCATCAGCCTTCGAACCCATCTCTCTAAAGATTCCTCACAGTGGATTCCACTCACCAAATACTGGAGAACCAAGACCTTAAATCTGTAGAGAAGAGCAAAACCAAACCTCCAAAGAAACCACCCTACCTCTATTTACGACTGCTTCAATCTCTCTTTCGCTCTCTAGGATTTTCCCCTCTATTTTTTTGGCACAACCCAAAACTTCTACTTTATTTTTGGTGCAACCTAGCAAGATAAAGGTCCCCACATAGGCCTCCTCACTCGTGGACTTTTCTCTTTCTATTGCATCTCCTTCCCCTTCGAAAATCTCTTTCATGTCCACAATCTCAAGCAATCCTCTCTAGAACCTTCTCACTTTTGGGACCTCAGTGCTGTTAAACCTTTCCAATAGTGCTGCAATTCATTGAGCTTCTGCAGTTTTGTTCCGCAATGACTTACGGGTCCAGGACAATGAATGCCTCAATTCCACTAACAAGGAAGCCATGTTGGTCTTGCCGATTTACTACTTCAATCCTAAATCATCTTCTGGATTCGATAAGGCCACATTCTTGCTCGAGGCAGTCTCGGATCTCCGAAAGAACCTTCAGGCAAGAGGGTTTGATCTTGTGGTCAGAATTAGGAAGCCTGAGACTGTATTGATTGAACTAGCAAAGGTGATTGGAGCTGATGTTGAATACGTGCACAGAGAGGTTTCCCACAATGAGGTGAAGGCCGAGGAGAGGATTAAGGTGGCAATGAAGAAAAAGAATGTGGAGATGAAATATTTCTGGGGTAGTACTCTGTTCATATTGATGACTTACCTTGCAAGCTAGAGGAGAGAGATATGAAGGGTATGTTTGACATTTTGAGGTATATCTGATAAAAAAATAAAATATAAGAGATATAGTTGGACAAAAAAAATTTAAAAATATGAATTAATAAGTCCACATCAAATAATTAAAGAGAAGCATGGTGATTTTTATAAAATAAAAAGGCCAAATCAAATTACTCTAGACATTTTGAATACAAGGCCTACTTTCATAGTCTATCAAATCCAACAATTAAACACCTTCTAAACAAAAGATCGGGCTAATCAAAATTCTACCAATATATATTTAAATAATTGTTTCATTACTTGGTTAATGAAAGGAAGCATTATTCTGAACAAAGCTCCATCACAATAGATGTAAAATCGATCATGAGTGAAGCCATTTTCTTCGAGTGTTTGTAATACAAGATCAAGGTCATCGATAGCTCCTTTTATAGTTGTCCCTAGAAAAACAATCACCCTTTTAGATTGATAATTATTTACGTCTATATACATGTGAGGATTGTCGACTTTGTGACAACATAGGAAGGTTGAATATGATATTAGCAAGACATTCTTGAATAAATTGACTAATCAGACCACGTGGTCTTATGACATTTTCTATATAATTATTTATCATTAATTTGACTTTCTATGTTTAAGAACTTCTTACGACAGCAAAGATATACCTATGTCTAGGTTGATAATGGTTGGCTTGTTCTTGTCAGTATGAACTAAAGCTTTAAGATCATCAGCATTAATCTCCCCAGAGGGCAAAGTGGCAACTTTTACACATTGCATTCTATACATTCTTGCTGTTTTAAACACTAAATAATGTGATTCGTGGGAGGCATAGAGAATTCCATCTGGCAATTTTTCCTCATGTATATATGTTAGAGTAAACTTGTTTTAGAAAGGCCAAAAGCCCAATAATGTTTTTGATAATGGAATTAGATGCATTATATGGGGCCTAAAGAAATTTTCTAAGTAGCCCATTCTTCCCTTTGCCTTATGTGATCTTTCTTTTTCTTCCTCATGTTTTTTTGTCTTATCCATGTTTGACTTTAACTGTGGCTGTGTTCAGAAGCTCTGACATCTTGCAGGAAGAAAAGTGGCTTTGCAGGAGGAAAGTCATCTCTGTCAGACTTTAATTGTACTAATATGAACTTTTTATTCTCATTGCAGCTTTCATGTTTACTTCCCTAGCTGCGCCATTAATGGCTTTTCAAAAAGATGAAGAGATGCGTTTAATGATTTTTTTGTTGGAATTCAAATCTCTCAAAGGCTATCTTCTCTTCTCTCCTATTTAAAGTTGAAGGAATTGTATAATAAAGCTAGTGAAGATAAGAGAGTTATTGCTGAAAGAATTCTTCATCTACCTCATTCTCTATTCTTAAATAGCATTTAAAGTGCTTTGTGTGAGCTTGAGCTTTAATTGTTTGGTATATTGTCTTAGAAAGAGAGAGAGTCTCGTTTATTATTTTCATCTTTCTAGTTGTTGATTTGCTTTAAGAAGGTTATAAAAGCTATTGAGCTGATCCTTTGATTAAAGGTTGTAATTTGTCTCCATTAGAGAAAGCATTTTTTGATCCATGATAGCTTTAGGAAGTAATAGCTTTAGGAAGCTTGTTCCTGGTGAGATTTTCTTGTAAAGTTCAAGACCTTCAATTCATAAGGAATCCCCTTTGCTTATGTGCATTGGGAGGAGAATGTAGGATCCAAGTAGATATGATTTGAACCTCTTTAAACTTGTTGTGTAAAATTCTCTCTTACTCTTTTATGTGTTTTTGAATTTCATTATTATCTAAGCTCCTAAGGAGGATAAATTATTTTTATAAAAAGAAGTTAAGATTATTCATATACACAACCCCCTTCTTGTGTATACTTGTGTCTAACATCTGGTATTAGAGCATTCTAGTATTTATTTACGTAGGTTTCACAACCTTGAGAAAAGATCCTAAGAATGAGTATTTCTTTTGCTTTAGAGGGATAATCAATTTCTTGACCTTCATTCTTTGATTGTCATGACCTGAAACCCAGCTCGTGACCTACGTAGACAATGTGTTACCAATACTACTATAAGCCTAAGTTTCAACTGCAAGATCGTAGGTGGCCTATCTGATTATAGAGTATACTAGAGAAATATAATAAAAATAAATTACCTTACCCCAAACAATAGGAAGGCATCTTCAATCTGTGAGCCCTCGACCTGACCGCCTTGCATACCTGTAACTGTGAGAGGCTGAGTCTAAACCATGGACTCACTAATGTTAGCCTTATATTACATAGATATACAATATATATACCTATTCGAGAATGTATCCCACATGACACCAAGTTGCCCGTAGGCACGCATAAGGTGTCACGTCCCAGCACATTCTCATTAAATGTGCGTAGCCCTACACAAGGGTCCACACTCTCATGCCATATTTCAAGAGCTTAATCAATATGGGTTTACGTTCCCATAGATTATCACTCAAGAAATCTCTAATATATGTCTGACCTTTTGGGTCATATCCATAACCATAACATATGTGTGGTTGCTTAGATCATGCCCTTAGCCAGCACATATATCCCATACATAAACAAACCACCACACAATAAAATATGCAGATGAATAAGATGCAATGATTATCCCACTCTTTTCACACTACATTGAAGACCAACTGGTGCGTATATTTTATAGCACATAAAATATTCCAGCAAGTATACTGGGTCGCAACAAGTAATAAAGTGATGAGTAGAGTATCGTCCCACAGAGATTGAGGTATCAAATAAAATTCAATTATGCTAAGTGAAATGCTATTAAGACTTATGAAGGAAATTTCAGAAATTACACGAAAAAGGGGGGGTGATGATTGAAACAACACAATATAAATAACTGAAATTTAAATAACTAGATAGAAAACAAAACAGAGAAAAGATGTGGATTGGTCACAAATTTCATGGAATTGTACATCATCATCATTTCCTTTGAATATTCTTGGCTAATTCTATTATGTAATCTTCAATCTAAAATTCTCAGAAAGTCTTCTAAGACTGAATTATATTAAAATTATAGTTAGGAAGATCTTCACTAATCTATAACTCAAATATAATCCGATGAAGTCCTAATCACATCAATGCCCCGCAATCGCATATGACATGTTATCTCTTGTCCTACTCATTACAAATACGTAGCAATCGCATGCATGTATAAATAACAAGCTTCATAGGACAATAAATAAAATAGAACTTTGGCCGAGAAAATACTCATTGGTCCAAATGAATTAAAGTACAATTTCCATTTCATCAAATGACCGACTACACAAGAAAATGAGATTGATTTCGTTGGTCTAATCCGATTAATTCATAGACAAATTAATCTTTGAATCATTGAAGAACAATTCAATTAAATTACAATCCATTCAATGTTGGCCAATTTTCTAAAATATGATTGAATCCAAAAGCTTTGAAATTACAATCTAACTTATCCAAAATAATTGACTAAAATCTTAGATCAACCATTCAATTAAGTCATGAAGCTCAAGAAAATTATTCAAGCCACATAAATAAAACTATCTATATCTAGATAATCTAATTTATGGTGGAAATCACAAGGTCAAGCTCAATATCTAGCTAACTCTAGCATAGACATAAAAATCCCAAACTCATTGAAGGTTCATCAAACATTCAAGAGGAAGAATAATCGGTAAAATCCATTCCATTAAACGAAAATGCATTAAAACTGAATATGTTTAACAATAAAGCTTCATAAAACCGAACTACATCAATCCTTAAACTCAGAAATTACATGGAAGAGAAGAAGAACATGACAGAAAACAGAAAATACAGCAGAAATCTAAGAAACTATGAAGGAAAATGGAAGAAAAGGAAAGAAAATGGGAGAAGGAAAGCCATTCCCAAGTGGGAAGGCTTCCTTTTCCTCTAACCAAGCTAGAGAGTTGCCTCTATGTTGCTCCCAACCACTGCTGCCCAAGGAAGGCAGAAAAATGGTGCTAGGACTTCTTTTCTGAAAAATGACTTAGCCTCCTTAATAAATTTCGATTTTTGCAAATATAAAACTGATCTAACACATGCCTAAAGGGATATTCTGCCCTAGATGCCTCCTTGGATGCCTCTTCCATGATATGGCAGCACTTTGACAGCAAAACAGCAGCAAAATTAATATTTCTGCAGCAGTAGAAAAGTATGGCAGCAGCAGAATGGTATGGCAGCAGCAGCAGAATTAATATTTCTACAGCAGAAAGTGACAAACAGCAGCAAAACAGCAGCAGAATATCATAGCAAAATTAATATTTCAGCCATGCTTTTCTTGACCTACGAAAATTAATATTTCTGCCCAAAAATTCTGACTACATGGCATTGAATAAGAGTTTAAGTGGGCCCCACATCCAGCATATCCTAGTAAGCATCTACATCACCCAAAAAGTGCCACATTAGCATCCAAATCATCATCTTTGTCCATGTCAACACTTTTCTCTCCAAAATTAAAATTTGTAGGAATTAAATTGAGCATTTTACTATTCAAGTTATAAAAATATAAAAATTGAGACACATTCAATCCATAAATAGTTTATACCCAATAAATTCCAAAACATAATAAAATTAGAGAATTGACAAAATTAAAGAGGCAAAAAGGACTAAAATAGGGGCTAAAATAAATGGAAAAAGTATGTTATCACCAACCCTTAATGTGTATACATACCCATTGACACCTTCAATCAGTATTACTCAATGGATGCACTTCCCACTCTATTTCCACATGTTCCATAATATAAATATGAACATGATAGTATGTAATGCATGTACACAAACACCACAACCAATCCTCTATTCCTATCCATACATTCCATACAATAATCCCAAATAATCCCCACTCACACATAATACATTTAATAATTGTATATAAAACAACTTAAGAGAATAACTCCTAAAATATAAACATATAAATATATATATATATATATCCATATATAGGAGAGCTAGATAGATCCCTCACTTGGATTCGACGCTCTCTCAGCAACCACCTTATGCCTTAACCATCCCTATTAAGTAACCATACAAAAATTGTTAAGGTTACGAGATAGGAAAATTCACCTATTGCTAATCTTGAACTTTACTCACTTCTTCAAACATAACTTTTAACTGGTAATGAATTTCTGAATGAAACTTAGAAACTAGACTCAAAGAGCTTTCTAAGATATAAAGTTTACTAAAATCAGAGTCTGGATGAAAGAGTTACGATCGATTGAAGAAGAGCCAAGGGCGTGCCGTTGCCTGAGGCACCACACCAGCCTAGACATTACACCTAACGCCTAAGACACCATGCCTTTCTTAGCACCTGAGGTGTCATGGCTCTAAACCCGGGACTCCTTCTTGGTTTTGGCCCAGATCTGGTTAAATCTCTACTGTTTTCCATGATTTCTTCCATGAAATCTCATCTTTGATGTCCAAGGAGAATTTAAACACTAAAAGCCCTAAATTTAACTAAGAAATGAAGCTAAAATCTCGATTTTACCCCAAACACCCTTAAAACTAGAAAATAGGAAAAAGCTTGGGAAATAGGAATTCCTACCTCGATTCCTTACTTTTCCTACATTGTTTGGATCCTAGAGGCTCGCCCTGTCGCTTGAGATCCGTCCCCTAAAGCTCGGTTAAAGGATCTGAGTGGAGAAAGAGAGAGTAGAGAGAAGGAAGAGAGAAAGAGAGGAGAGAAGGTGAAGAGAGAGAGAGAGAGGAAAGGAGAAAATGAGGAAAAAAAGGCAGGGCAACATATATATACTCACCTAAGATGAAATTACTACTTTGTCCTTCAGTTAACCCTCAGTCAAGACTGGGAAAAGCGAATCTGTAATATTCCACCTAGGGTGTTTCTAAATCGTAGGTGCCCATAGTTTTTCTTATTTTACTTTAGTCTCTCTTTGTATCCAACTTGTCTCCTAACTCCCTCATTGCCCTCAGTACTACCAATACACTCATCGACTCTTCACCACTCAATATTGCACAATTTTGCCACTTTTAAACCTTATGTTTTTCCTGCCTATGTAACAAAAAATTTTCTCTATAATACTCAAAAATCATGAGTATTACATTGATGGAACCAATTACTCTTACTGGAAAGTGAGAAGGAAGATATTTGTCCAAGCCATTGACAAACGAGTCTGGAAAGTGATTAAAAAAGGACCGTATGTTCCTACTAAGAAGGAAGGAGAAAATGAGGCTCCTAAACCATAAAAGGAATAGGATGAGGCAAATCACTTGCTAGATGAACTTAACTATAAAGCCATCAACATTCTATATTGTGCAATCAATTCTGAGGAATTTAAGAGACTTGTTCTTTGTTCCACTGCAAAAGAATGTGGGAAAACTTAGAATTGACCTATGAAGGAACTGAAGATGTGAGAAGAGCTAGGATTGCTGCCTTAGCCAAAGATTTTGGTCTATTTCATCAATTTGAAGGAGAGCCTATACTGGAAACCTTTAATAGGTTTAGTAAAATTATCAATGATCTCGATGTCTTGGGAAAATACTATCCTGAGGAAGATATGGTAGAAAAAATTGTCATGAGTTTGACTTCTCAGTGGAAATCCAAGGTAACAGCTATTTTTAAAAATTCTAAATCTTCTATACTAACTCTTGATCAACTCAAAGGAAATCTTATAGCATATGAAAGCACATTCTTAAGAGAAGAGATACAGAAGAAAAATAAGCAACCATAAATAGCTCTCAGAGTCAATGAAAGACAGCTGCCTAAGGAAGCTAAATCTCAAGATGCTTCCATTGATGACAAAGAAATGGCATGATTTCTATAAGAATGTACTCATACTTTAAGAAAGTACAACAAAATAGAAGAGGGCAGAAAGATAGTTCTTCAAGGTATGATTCTCCTAAAGAATCTATAATCTGTTATGAATGTCAAAAACCAAGACATATACAAGTAGAATGTCATCAACTCAAAGGAAAACATAGCAAGGAAGTCATGATGGCAAATGCAACAGAGTGATGATGACTTGCTAGAAGATTTAGAGGTGGAACCAGAAATAGTAAATCTATATCTGGTGGCAGAAGTAGAAGATGAAGACTCCTCTGATGATGAAGATCCTGAGGTATGAAATAATCTCTTTACTTACGACAAATTACTTTATGTATTTGCTATAATTTTAGGAGATTAAAAAAATTTCATGAGAAAATACAATGACTTAAAAAAGGCTCATCATAAGATTCTCAAGAGCTTTAATGTCTTGAAAAATGAAAAGAAAATTCTTGAAGAGAAGGTAAACCATTTTGAAAGTAGTTCCTATCTTCCTTCTTTACTTATTGAAAACTAGTCCTTCAAAGAAAAGATAGAAACACTAACTCAAGATCTTGCAGGATTCATTAAGGGACAAGAAAACCTTGATATAATGCTAGGAAGTCAAAAACACTTCTTAAGGTTGGAATTGGTTTTTGTAAAGAAGAAAGTGAATTTAAAAATCTACGTCTAATCCTCTTAAAGAAACCAAGACTTGCTACAACTATAGAAAGAAAGGCCATCTTCCAAATGATTGCAGAAAAAAAGGGATGTTAAAGTAAAGCAAGTATGGTTTCTAAAAGGAAATTTGAAAGCAGGAGCTACTGTCTTCACAAAGCAAAAGTAATTGAATACCTAAGACATTATATGTTCCTAGCAGGTTTTCTCTAAAGTGAAAGGAAAGGAAGTCATTGATTCTTGGACTCAGGATGCTCAAAACATATGATTTGTGATCTTCACAACTTTTTCACCTTCATAGCTAAGGCAATGGGAAATGTTACTTTTAGAAACAATAGAAAAGGAAGGATTACTGGTATAGGAAGGATTGATATTTCTTCTCATTTATTTATAGATGATGTTTATTTTGTAGATGGTCCCAAATATAACTTTTGAGTATAATCAGTTATGTGACAAAGGCCATAAAGTAGTATTTGAATCTTCAAAATGTAAATTTTTTTTTATAAAAAAAGATTTTGATGAAATTTTAACTTATGGTCAACGTCATGATAATGTATATACACTTATTTTAGACTATCTTTCTAAGGAACATAAATGTCTTTCATCTACAAATGACCCGAACTGGTTGTGACACAAAATATTAGGGCATGTAAGCATGAGGCTTATTTCAAAATTATCTAAAAATGATCCAGTCATTGGTCTGCCTAAAGTAAAATTTGTGAAAGATCATATTTGTGAAGGATGCCAAAAAGGAAAACACACCAAAACATCTTTTCCATCAAGAGATCAAATTTCAACTGAAAAACCTCTTGAACTATTACATATGGTTTTTTTTTTGGTCCTACCAGGACCAGGAACCTTAGAGGCAAATATTATGGATTTGTAAAAGTGGATGATTTTTTAAGATATACATGGGTATTCTTTCTATCTCATAAAGGAGAATATTTTGAAACTTTCAAAGTTTTTTATACAAAGTTCAAAAGGAAAAGAATCTCCCTATTATATCTATTAGAAGTGATCATGGGACTGAATTTCAAATAAGGAGTTTAATAATTTTTGCAACAACTTTGGCATTTCACATAATTTTTCTGCTCCTAAAACACCTCAACAAAATGGAGTTGCTAAAAGAAAGAATTGCACTTTCCTAGAAATGACTCGAACTTTACTTTGTGAAAACTTTCTTCCTAAAAGTCTATAGGCAAAAGCTGTCAGTACCTCTTGCTACATCCTAAATCGTTGCCTAATTAGATTAGGTCTAAATGAAACTCCCTTTGAGCTTTGTAAAGGAAGAAAACCTAACATAGGTTAATTTTACTCATTCAGATGTAAATGTTTTATTCTAAATGATAGAGGAAATATTAGGAAACTTGATTCAAATTTTGATGAAGGCATATTTGTAAGATATTCTACAAATAGCAAAGCATATAGAGTATTTAATAAACAAAAATCTATTGTTATGAAATCTATACATGTGGTATTTGATTAATGTAATTCTGTGGTTAAAGATAGTTCAAGTAGAAGGAATGATGATGATGATGATGGCAATATTCTTATTTCACCAAATCAATAGCTATCAAAGCCCTAGGAAGATACATCCTTTGTTGAAATAAGAGAAGAAATTGCCACTGAGACTTTTCTTCCTTAGGTCATGAAGTTCCTAAGACCATTGACAAAGCCAAGCTTCCTAAAGAATAAGATCCAAAAGATTTCATTATTAGAGATATATTTGAAGAAAGAAAAATAAGATCTTCATATAGAAGGATGAATCACATGGCATTCATATCTCAACTTGAGCCAAAGAATATTTAGGAAGCTCTTGAAGATAATTCCTGGATCAATGCAATCCAGGAAGAACTAAATCAATTCGAACAAAGTAATGTGTGAAAATTAGTTCCTGCTCTATCTAACCATTCAATCATTGGAACTAAATGGATCTTTAAGAACAAACTTAATAAAGCTGGAAATGTTGTCAGAAACAAGACAAGATTGGTTACTCAAGGTTATAATCAACAAGAAGATTTTGCTAAGCTCATGACAAGTGAGTTTGAGATGAGCATGATGGGAGAACTATCATTTTTTCTTAGACTATAAATTAAGCAATGTTCAGATGGAATATTTATATCTCAAACAAAATATATTTGTGACCTCTTGAAAAGATTCAATATAGAGAATGCAAAAGGAATAGTAACTCCTATGAGTATGGTTCATGCCACTACGATGCCGAATCGCCCAGAATTGAATTCATGGCAATTTGCAGTATAGTGATCCCCAAGTCGTATTCACTCAAGGAGCCTCACTTCTAAACACTAATTAATCGTTCTAAACACCCAAACACAAACACTAATGAAAAGTACATAAATGGGGAGGGGGGAGGGTTTATTGGTAGTACTAATAAAAATAGAACAGAACAGCAACCAAATAACTACAACAACAGCAGCAGCGAAATTTGTAAGGTGTTGACAGTAAAGAGACTATGTAATCAGCCACTAGGATTCATGGGAGTGCAACTATCATTACCTAACTCATTGATTCAGTTTTGTTCTCATTCCATTGTTTGGTTCTTTATGAAAATGGTTCTAGAATAACATCTAGAATTTAATGCTACTAATTACAGTCAAGAACATCTCTCTACTATAACCAGATGCATTCAGTGGAAAATCTCAACCAAACCAAGTTAAATATATCATCTAACTAGTCATTTCGCCTCCCTCACTTTCCTAATCAGTCAAGCAAGGTTATATCTTATTTATATAAGTCAGTTTATGTTACTTCTCAAGTTCTAATCAAAATCTGACAGCAACATAAACATAACAGCAAAACAGAAACGAAATGAGATGAAAATGGAGAATAAAACACTTAGCTTGCATTCTTAGTTCAAGCTACAACATCCCAGTGGTCCAGTGACTGATTACAATGAAGACTTAGCCCTCCATGAGAGCAAAACAGCAAATGACAGAAGAGAAAACAGAGAGGGAAAGAGAGCTACGAAATTCCTAAGTTACTCAAAATAAAAGTGTCATCTCATTTTTAAAACTGATGTCCTCCATGCCTTGGAATATTCTACCCTAGATGCCTCATTGGATGCTGTGGGTAGCAAGACAAGCTACTCCATTCCTTTGCTATTTCTGTCTACCATTAATTGCTGCAGAAGGCCCATGCTGTCATTCCCCTTTGCTGTAAAGTGGAGAACAATGGGGACCAGAAATCCAGTCAGCCCTAGTCAACCATTCAATGCCCAGTCAGCATGTCCATATGGCCTCTAAGTAAGCAAAACGTCCATGCCAGCAATTTTTCTCTCAAATAAATAGATCTGAAATTAAGCACATGAATTAATTGGGATAAAATTATGAATTTGAATCATATTAATTCTATAATTAATTTACACCCAATAAATTAAAAATATAATAAAATAGGAGAGTTGGCAACATTGAAATAGCAATACGACTAAGATAGGGACTAAAAAGTATATAAAAATGCTTGATATCAAATCCCCCACACTTAGCCTTTTGCACTCCTGGGCAAAATAATATTCAGAACATCAAAAGACACCAAAGGAAAAGCGTGGAAAGCATGCTAGAATGGGATAATTAAAATTTTGAAAAGATTTAGCACTCGAAGAAAATTAATCTTAAATTTCTAAGATTCCAAGCATCATGGCAATTTAATTTGATACGAATGAATTCAAGTAATTAGCCTCCTCACCAGGAATGTGTTTACTCTCTATTCTCTCAAGTGTCTAGGGTAAATCACTCGAAATTCAACTTATCACAGAATTCACTACCATAAGCTTGTCAAGAATCTAAATCTCCACTACTTGAATCACATACATGCTTGAATTATTAGGACTTGCAAGGGTGTAAGGTTGGGTGAAGGAATGATTGGGAGGTAGAAAGAAATATACAAAACAAAGTTTAACAATAACTTAAAGAACTAAGAGCATCAATCAACAAGGTTACAAGAGATTGAACTTTGAAATTTGGGCACAACAATGCTACTTTTCTTTTCTCCTTCTTGCTCTTTTGTTTTTTTTGTTTTTGTTTTTTTTTTGTTTTTGTTTTGTTTTTTTTTAACAGCTAAACTGAAATTTGAAACAGCCCACAAATCCTTCTTTTACACATGCCCAATTCAATCTATTTTCAAAAGAAAGAGGTTTCTAAAGCTCTTCAAATCTTAAGTTTGGGGAAAAGAAATGATTTGTTTTAAAGTGGGAGAGAGCTAGAAAACACAAGAAAGAAAGGTGGAAGTAGGGTACAAAGTGGCACACAATGGAAACAACACATAGGATGGCTATTTGGCTAGAATGGTTACAAGAATCAAATGCCTAAATCATTTCCAAGCATGTACAAGATATGTAGCCTTAACCAAAGATTCAAGACAAGTTCTAGAGTGAAAATCCATGATAGGGCAGCACACAAAGAAAGAATAGCATTTTTCATTTAGGCTCGAATCCTCACAGCTAAAAGACTATTACTACAAATTCATTAAAATCAATATCATTGCCATTTAACTTGAATTCCTTAGAGAAATAAGGCTAAATTCTCTTCATGCTAAGTCAATCTACACTTTAACTATTTCATCATGCATAATTCCACACCAAAACTCCATCAATTTTTTCAAAAATAAAACATCAAATTCGGGCAAAACAGAGTAGCAAAATTCTGCACTGCAGAAATTCTGGCGACTCAGCTTTACTGACACAAAACTACACCAAAACAAATGCGAAAGACACCAAATAAAATTCTACAGCTAGAAGACATATAAAGCTTTAAAAACATGTAAAGAAACTAGAAAAATTCGTAGCCAATCAGTACAGAAAATTCATGCAAGACAGCTCAAAAATTCTGGACAGAAACAGGGAAAACAGAGGAGACAGCAGGAAATTTTTTTTTTTTGAAAATCAGTTCCAATTAAATTCTCTCCCCCCACACTTAAACATTGCATTGTCCTCGATGCAAATTATTACCAAACATCAAATAAAATGAGGAGGACTGGTGCGTATATTTTATAGCACATAAAATATTCCAGTAAGTATACTGGGTCACAACAAGTAATAAAGTGATAAGTAGAGTATCGTCCCACAGAGATTGAGGTATCAAATAAAATTCAATTAGGCTAAGTGAAATGCTATTAAGACTTATGAAGGAAATTTCAGAAATTACACAAAAAAGGGGGGTGATGATTGAAACAACGCAATATAAATAACTGAAATTTAAATAACTAAACAGAAAATAAAACAGACAAAAGATGTGTAATTGGTCACAAATTCCATGGAATTGTACATCATCATCCTTTCCTTTGAATATTCTTGGCTAATTCTATTATGTAATCTTCAATCTAAAATTCTTAGAAAGTCTTCTAAGACTGAATTATATTAAAATTATAGTTAGGAAGATATTCACTAATCTATAACTCAAATATAATCCGATCAAGTCCTAATCACATCAATGCCCCGCAATCGCATATGACATGTTATCTCTTGTCCTACTCATTACAAATACATAGCAATCGCATGCATGTATAAATAACAAGCTTCATAGGACAATAAATAAAATAGAACTTTGGCCGAGAAAATACTCATTGGTCCAAATGAATTAAAGTACAATTTCCATTTCATCAAATGACCGACTACACAAGAAAATGAGATTGATTTCGTTGGTCTAATCCGATTAATTCATAGACAAATTAATCTTTGAATCATTGAAGAACAATTCAATTAAATTACAATCCATTCAATGTTGGCCAATTTTCTAAAATATGATTGAATCCAAAAACTTTGATATTACAATCTAACTTAACCAAAATAATTGACTAAAATCTTAGATCAACCATTCAACTAAGTTATGAAGCTCAAGAAAATTATTCAAGCCACATAAATAAAACTATCTATATCTAGATAATCTAATTTATGGTGAAAATTACAAGGATAAAATCCATTTCATTAAACGAAAGTGCATTAAAATCGAAATTGTTCAGCAATAAAACATCATAGAACCAAACTACATCAATCTTTAAACTTAGAAATTACATGGAAGAGAAGAAGAACATGACAGAAAACAGAAAATACAGCAGAAATCTAAGAAACTATGAAGGAAAATGGAAGAAAAGGAAAGAAAATGGGAGAAGGAGAGCCATTCCCAAGTGGGAAGGCTTCCTTTCCCTCAAACCAAGCTAGAGAGTTGCCTCTGTGTTGCTCCCAGCCACTGCTGCTCTAGGAAAGTAGAAAAATGGTGCTAAGACTTCACATCTGAAAAATGACTTAGCTTCCTTAATAAATTTCGATTTTCCAAATATAAAACTGATCTAACATATGCCTAAAGGGATATTCTGCCCTAGATGCCTCCTTGGATGCTTCTTCCATGATGTGGCAGCACTTTGACAGCAAAACAACAGCAGAAAGACAGCAAACAGCAGCAGAACAGCATGGCAAATAGCAGCAGAACAGCAGCAGAAAAGTATGGCAGAAAACATGGAAAATGGAGGTGCATAATTAATATTTCAACCATGCTTTTCTGACCTACGAAAATTAATATTTCTGCCCATAAATTCTGACTACATGGCATTGAATAAGAGTTCAAATGGGCCCCACATCTAGCATATCCTAGTCAGCATCTGCATCACCCAAAAAGTGCCACATTAGCATCCAAATCAGCATCTTTGTCCATGTCAGCACTTTTCTCTCCAAAATTAAAATTTGTAGGAATTAAATTGAGCATTTTACCATTCAAGTTCTAAAAATATAAATTGAGACACATTCAATCCATAAATAGTTTATACCCAATAAATTCCAAAACATAATAAAATTAGAGAATTGACAAAATTAAAGAGGCAAAAAGGACTAAAATAGGGACTAAAATAAATGAAAAAAGCATGTTATCAAGGACATAAATTAAAAGGAGGGAAAGAGTACGGCCTTATCATGGAGCCGGAACATTGTAGAGTTAGATTTCCTCTACAATTTCTTCTTTGAAGCCCGCGTAGAACTTCTTCAACCTTTGCCCATTTACCATGAACTGCTTGTTAGTGGCCTCATTTTGAATTTCTACTGCACCAAAAGGAAAGACATTAGTAATAACAAAGGGGCCAACCCATCTAGAGCGAAGCTTACCGGGCATTAGCTTGAGGCGAGAATTATAGAGAAGGACTTTATCTCTCACTTGGAATTCTTTTTTCTCAATTTTCTGATCATGTAAAGCTTTTGTCCTCTCTTTATAGATGCGCGCATTCTCATAAGCCGCTAGCCTTAGTTCTTCCAGTTCTTGAAGTTGCAACTTTCTTTCTTTACCGGCTAGGGTCATGTCCATATTGCATTGTTTAACGACCCAATATGCCTTATGTGCAATCTCCACCGGCAAGTGACATACTTTACCAAATACCAAGCGGTATGGAGACATGTCGATGGGAGTCTTGAAAGTGGTTCTATAGGCCCAAAGCGCATCGTCAAGCCTCTTACTCTAATCTTTTATGTTGGGTTGCACAGTTTTCTCTAATATTTGTTTTATCTCTCGGTTAGAGACTTCTGCTTGCCCATTGGTTTGGGAGTGGTAAGGTGTAGAGGTTTTGTGCACCACCCCATATTTCTTCAATAGCCCTTGCATGTTTCTATTGCAAAAGTGTGATCCTTGATCACTGATTATGGCCTTGGGGACACCGAATCTGCAGAAAATATGTGAACGAAGGAAATCTACAACAACAATAGAATCATCAGTTCGGGTGGCTTTAGCTTCCACCCACTTCGACACATAATCCATAGCAACTAAGATATACATGAAGCCAAAAGAAACAGGAAAAGGACCCATAAAGTCTATACCCCAAACATAAAAAACATCACAAAAAAGAAGAGGTTGTTGAGGCATTTCATTTCTTTTAGACACATTTCCAGTTCTTTGACACCTAGAACAGTTTTTGCAAAAATCAAAGGCATCCCTAAACAAAGTAGGCCAATATAAACCAGAATCTAACACTTTTCTAGCTGTTCTTTGGGGACCAAAGTGTCCACCACATGCAAGAGTATGACAAAAATTCAGCACAGATGCAAATTCATGATTTGGAACACATCTCCTAATAATTTGGTCACTACAAATTTTCCACAAATAAGGGTCATCCCACACATAGTACCTAGCCTCGCTTCTTAATTTATTTAATTGATGTCTATTTTGGTATGCAGGCAATTCAGATGCAACAAGATAATTCACCAAATCAGCATACCAAGGCTCACTAATACCATGCAAAAGGAGGAAACACTCATTTGGAAAATTGTCTCTTACAGGGAGATGTTCCACTGGAAGATCAGAAAGCCTACTCAAGTGATCTGCTACTACATTCTCTGCCCCACTCTTATCCTTGATTTCCACATCAAATTCTTGGAGGAGCAGCATCCATCTAAGCAATCTTGGCTTTGCATCCGGTTTCTTCAACAAATATTTTAGTGCTGCATGGTCAGAAAACACAATTACTTTGGAGGCAAGTAAATATGATCTAAATTTTTCTAAAGCAAAAATAATTGCTAAAAACTCCTTCTCCGTGGTTGTGTAATTTGATTGAGCTGAATCAAGGGTACGGGACGCATAGGCTATGACATGCAACTTCCTCTCTACTCTTTGTGAAAGTACTGCTCCTACAGCAAAATTTGAGGCATCACACATGAGCTCAAAGGGAAGCTCCCACCGTGGAGGTTGGATGATAGGAGGGGAGGTAAGTTGCTTCTTCAACTCATCAAAAACTGACCTGCAAGCATCATTAAAAATGAAATCAGTTTCTTTTTGGAGGAGTTTAGATAGGGGTAGAGCGATCTTACTGAAGTCCTTGATGAATCTTCTATAGAATCCTGCATGGCCAAGAAAAGAGCGAACTTCCCGCACAGAAGTGGGGTAAGGCAAAGAAGAGATAACATCAACTTTGGCTTTATCTACTTCTATGCCACGTGATGACACTATGTGGCCTAGGACTATTCCTTGCTCTACCATGAAATGACATTTTTCATAATTCAAGACCAAATTTTTCTCTATGCATCTCTCAAGTACCCTCTCCAAATTTTTCAAACATGCATCAAATGAGTCTCCATAAATAGAAAAATCATCCATAAACACTTCCATGCAATCCTCTAACAAATCAGAAAATATGCTTAACATACATCTTTGAAAAGTGCCAGGTGCATTACAGAGACCAAAAGGCATGCGTCTATATGCAAAAGTACCAAAGGGACAGGTGAAGGTAGTCTTCTCCTGATCTTCAGGTGCAATGTGAATTTGAAAATATCCAGAAAAACCATCAAGAAAACAGTAATGAGACTTGCCAGCAAGTCTCTCAAGCATTTGATCAATAAAAGGAAGAGGAAAATGATCTTTTCTAGTTGCTTGGTTCAACTTCCTATAATCAATGTAAACACGCCAACTATTTTGAACTCTAGTGGGCACTAACTCATTATTTTCATTTGCTATAACAGTTACCCCGGTTTTCTTTGGCACTACTTGTACTGGACTCACACATTTACTATCAGAGATAGGATAAATAATACCAGCTTGGAGGAGCTTACTTACCTCCTTCTTGACCACATCAAGAATCTGGGGTTAAGTCTTCTTTGGGGTTGCCTTACTGGTTTTGTCTCTTCTTCAAGGAGAATTCGGTGCATACACACTGAAGGACTAATCCCAGGAATGTCTGCTAGAGTCCACCCAATCGCCTTCTTATTCTTTTTCAGCAAATTGATCAATTTTTCTTCTTGATTAGGATTCAAGTTATTGGCCACAATGATTGGAAGTTTGTCTCCTACCTCCAAGAAGGCATACTTGAGGTTTTCTGGTAAAGCCTTCAACTCCAATGCAGGTGGTTGGATGGATGATGGAATCAGTTTTTATGGAGTCACATCCAAGGAGGCACCTACAAATTCAGTTTGCTCAAAGATAGAATCCTTGGCTAAAGAGGAGGAAGGGTTAGCAGCACAAGAGGAAAGAGATGAAGAATGTGCAACATTACAATTTAAATCACTACACCTACAACTACCTAAAATAGAAATAGAATCTAAGTATAAGCTAGAGAAATTTACAGTATCAGAATGCACATCAGAATCCAAATCACTATGCAAATCAGAATGCAACTCAGAATTGTCAGCATTTAGAGAGTTTTCAATTTCAGTGCAAGCATGACAGAATTCAGAACCAGCACAATTGCATTCAAAGGCATCTACCAAATCAGAAAATTCAGGAAAATTAGAAATTAATTCAGTTTGGAAATCATCACATGCCTCATCAACTAAGCAATCCAAAAAGTTAACCACATGCACATTGGAATGATTTTCTATAGGATGTTTCATGGCATCCAAAATGTTAAAATCAATTTTGTTACCAGCAAACTCCATTGACAAAGTCCCTTCATGCACATTAATGATGGTTTTTGCAGTTTTCAGAAAAGGTCTACCAAGTATTAATGGTGCATGGCCAGGAGTATTATCATTTTCCATATCAAGCACATAAAAATCAACAGGAAAAATGAGATCTTTAACTCTTACTAGGACATCTTCTAAGACTCCTGCTGGATGTGCTGTGCTCCTATTGGCAAGTTGGACAATCACTCCAGTTGGTGAAAGAACACCAATCTTGAGGCTCGAGTACACTGATTTGGGCATAACATTGATTGAGGCTCCTAAATCCAGTATAGCATTGGAGAACTCTATGTTGCCTATTGTGCATGGTATTGTGAAAGTTCCAGGATCTTTGTACGTGGGTGGCATGGGTGGTTGGATGAGTGCAGAAACATTTCTCCCCAAATTGATTCTCTCATTACCCCTTAAACGCCTCTTATGAGTGCACAACTCTTTGAGGAACTTGGCATACTTAGGGATTTGCTTAATTGCTTACAAAAGTGGGATATTGACCTCTATTTTCCTAAAGGTCTCCATGATCTCTTTATCCATGTCAGATTTAGAAGCTTTCCTTGATTGAGTCTGCCTATTGGGGAAAGGAAGAGGAATTTTCTGAACCACTTCTTCATCCTTTTTATTTTGCTCACTGGTTGAAGATGAAGGAACACTTTGCTGGACATTTGATTTTTCTGGTTTAGATTCAGAAGCTGGACTGTCTACTTGTTTGCCACTCCTCAAGATGATGGCACTCACATTGCCTCTTGGGTTGATCACTGGTTGGGATGGCAAACTCCCTGAACCTTGACTTTTCAGCTCATTGATTGTTGTGGCTAACTGGCCTATCTTAGTTTCCAAATTCTGCATATTTGTTTCTGTCCTTTGCTGAAACTGAAGAGTATTGGCAGTCAGTTGCTTCATTAGATCCTCAAGACTAGGCTCAGGTTTCTTGGGTGCTGGAGGAGGTGTATGGCTAGGTTCAGGTTGATTGTATCTTGCATGGGGTGGCTGGTAAGGGGGGTTGGATGTATTCCCATACTTGAAAGCTGGATGATCACGCCACCCAGGATTGTAGGTGGAGGAATATGGGTCATATCTCTGTTGTTGTGGCTGCATGGGTCTACTAGGGAATATACCAGCACATGACTCAGTTGGGGTCTCTTGCAGCTGAGGGCACTGATCAGTATGGTGGGTATTCAGGGAACAAATGCCACAAACTGAAGGAGGAAGGGCTTGTTGTTGTGTTCTCTGATTTAATGCCAATTGCCTCACCATTGAAGCTAACTCTTCCAATTTATTTTCTATCCTTTGTTGTTCCATGGGAGGTGTCCTCACCTCATTGACAGTAACTGTTGGATCACTCAATCTGGTGCCAAATTGCTGAGCATTTTGGGCTATCTTGGCCAACAATTCATTTGCTGCAGCAGGAGTCTTATCCACCAATGCCCCACCAGCAGCTGCATCAACTATATATCTGTCCATAGGCAGTAATCCCTCATAGAAATACTGGATGAGAAGTTGCTCTGAAATTTGATGGTTGGGACATTTTGAACACAACTTCTTAAATCTCTCCCAATACTCATGCAATGATTCACCACTTGTTTGTCTAATCCCACTGATGTCTTTCCTGATTGCTGCTGTTCTTGAGGCTGGGAAGAAATTTTCTAAGAACATCTTCTTTAGTTCATCCCATCTTGTAATTAAGGCAGTGGGCAGGTAGTAAAGCCAATCCTTGGCTGCCCCATCCATAGAGAAAGGAAATGCTATTAATTTGATCTGTTCTTCTCCAACTCCATGTGGTCTTATGGTAGAGCAGACAACATGGAACTCCTTTAAGTGCTTGTATGGATCTTCTCTTGCAAGACCATGAAACTTAGGCAACAAATGGATTAGACCAGATTTTAGTTCAAAATTAGCATCCAACTCAGGAAAATTTATGCACAATGGTTGATAATGCACATCAGGTGCAATCAACTCTTTAATTGATTGTTCTTGCCTATTTTGAGGCACTTGTGCATTTTGGTTATCCATCCCAGTTATCCCAGCTGACTCAGAATCTGTAGACTCCAACACAATATCAGATTCAGAATCTGATCCTACTTCTATGCTATTGACAGCAAGCTCAACAATTTCAAAAACAAGTTCAGAAACTATACTAGTCCTAATGCTATTGCTTCTTACTAGCCTATGGAAGGTCCTATCAATTTCTGGATCAAAAGGTGGTAAGTCCACGTGACCAGACCTTCTCATATACTAGAAAGGGCACAAATTCACAAGAAAACAACAAGAAAATAACAAAAACAACTAAATCACTACAAAAGACTCCAACCGATGAAAATCACCAAAAATTTAAGTATCTCAGAAAAATCTGATTTTTCATGGAAAAATTCTTGACAAATTGGAGAGACAAACAAAAAAAAAACAGAATTCAAAAATTCAAACTACAAAAATCACACTAAAAATCACAATTAATTAGAAAAATCAAAAAAATATTAAAAAATAGAAAAGGAGGCCTAAACGATGGAATTTGGCAAAATGGCCGCCCAAGATGATCCTTTGGATAATCAAAGGGTCAGAACTTGCTTAGAATGTCGAAAACTAGTGGTATACCAAGTTTAAGGTCAATCGGAGGTAGTTGGTTTTTTGCTTATGAATAGTAACCGATAAAAACTCAAAAACTTGTAAACCGTTTCAACAATACTAGATAACTTAAAATTAAACAAAGAAACACTTAAACAACTAATTAGATAACTTGGAAGTGAATTGGCTCCCCGGCAATGGCGCCAAAATTCTGGTTCACGCCACTACGATGCCGAATCGCCCAGAATTGAATTCATGACAATTTGCAGTATAGTGATCCCCAAGTCATATTCACTCAAGGAGCCTCACTTCTAAACACTAATTAATCGTTCTAAACACCCAAACACAAACACTAATGAAAAGTACATAAATGGGGGGTTTGTTGGTAGTACTAATAAAAATAGAACAGAACAGTAACCAAATAACTACAACAACAGCAGCAGCGAAATTTTCAAGGTGTTGACAGTAAAAAGACTATGTAATCAGCCACTAGGATTCATGGGAGTGCAACTATCATTACCTAACTCATTGATTCAGTTTTGTTCTCATTCCATTGTTTGGTTCTTTATGAAAATGGTTCTAGAATAACATCTAGAATTTAATGCTACTAATTACAGTCAAGAACATCTCTCTACTATAACCAGATGCATTCAGTGGAAAATCTCAACCAAACCAAGTTAAATATATCATCTAACTAGTCATTTCACCTCCCTCACTTTCCTAATCAGTCAAGCAAGGTTATATCTTATTTATATAAGTCAATTTATGTTACTTCTCAAGTTCTAATCAAAATCTGACAGCAACATAAACATAACAGCAAAACAGAAACGAAATGAGATGAAAATGGAGAATAAAACACTTAGCTTGCATTCTTAGTTCAAGCTACAACATCCTAGTGGTCCAGTAACTGATTACAATGAAGACTTAGCCCTCCATGAGAGCAAAACAGAAAATGACAGAAGAGAAAACAGAGAGGGAAAGAGAGCTACGAAATTCCTAAGTTACTCAAAATAAAAGTGTCATCTCATTTTTAAAACTGATGTCCTCCATGCCTTGGAATATTCTACCCTAGATGCCTCATTGGATGCTGTGGGCAGCAAGACAAGCTACTCCATTCCTTTGCTATTTCTGTCTACCATTAATTGCTGCAGAAGGCGCATGCTGTCATTCCCCTTTGCTGTAAAGTGGAGAACAATGGGGACCAGAAATCCAGTCAGCCCTAGTCAACCATTCAATGCCCAGTCAGCATGTCCATATGGCCTCTAAGTAAGCAAAACGTCCATGCCAGCAATTTTTCTCTCAAATAAATAGATCTGAAATTAAGCACATGAATTAATTGGGATAAAATTATGAATTTGAATCATATTAATTCTATAATTAATTTACACCCAATAAATTCAAAATATAATAAAATAGGAGAGTTGGCAACATTGAAATAGCAATACGACTAAGATAGGGACTAAAAAGTATATAAAAATGCTTGATATCAGAGTACATCTGTAAAGTTAGATCAAGATTTCTAAGGAAAGGAAGTTGATCAACGAAACTATTGAGGTATGATTAGTTCTTTACTACATCTCACTACTAGTAGACCGAATATTGTTTAGTATGTGTCTATGTGCTCGTTTTCAATCTAATCCAAAAGAGTCACACTTAACTATTGTAAAAAGAATTTTGAGATATCTTAAGGAAACACAGTCCTTAGGACTCTGGTATCCTAAGTCAACTATTTGTGATTTAATTGGCCTTTTTATGCTGATTTTGGTGGTTACAAAACTTATCAAAATAGTACTAGTGGCACCTATCAATTTTTAGGACATAATCTAGATTCTTGGCACAGCAAAAAACAAAATATGTTGCTACAGGAAGTTGTTGTGTACAAATTATGTGGATGATGCAAAGTTATAAATCACATTTTGTAAATGTTGTTGCACTTTCAACTGCTAAAGCAGAATATGTTGCTGTAGGAAGTTGTTGTGTACAAACTCTGTGGATGAAGCTACAATTGAAAGATTATGGTCTATATTTTTGTCAAGTTGCTATAAAATGTGATAATACAAATGTCATCAATATTTCAAAAACCCTATTCAGCATTCAAGGTCAAAACATATTGAAATTTGTCATCTTTTCCTAAGAGATCATGCTCAAGAGGGAAAATATTGTTCTTGAATTCATTTCAATATATAACCAAATTACTAATAATTTTACAAAACCATTATCTAAAGATAGATTTTGTGTTATTAGAAGAGATTTAGGAATGCTCAATGTATAATCTTAAAACTGCTATATTCCTAAAAATATATGATCCTGAAGTATATATGCTTCTTTTTCCTATATGGCCCACTATTCATAGTCTTCATGGTTCTTAATCTTTCAAATATTTCAGTGACATATGAATTAGTTTTCAAAATTTAATTTCTAATAGAAGGCTTTTAGAACATATGGGAATAAGGAAGGTTAGTGGTATCTGGCTTAAGAAGGATAAAGCTCTTCTTGAATCTACTGTCAAACCAAAAAGGGTAAAAACACAGGATGTTAAGAAAACTCCACTTCCTAGGAGGGCCAGGCGACTAGCTACTATGAAGAAGAATAATCTAAACAAAAGTCTGGATGAAGGCTTTGTTGATCTCCTAAGGAAGAAGAAGAAGAACCTGTTGTTCAGCCTCCTGTAACTAAAGATCCCTCATGTCTTCCTGCTACTACTGCCACATCTTAACTTCCCCTTGAGGAGGTACTCCAAGCAGCTGAAAAATTGCTATAGGAAGGTCGCTCGTGGAAAGATCAATGATATTCTTGTTCTAATACTAAAGAAGTCTACTTCACATCCTAAATCACTTTAGGCATTCCTTTTCTACTTTTGGTCATTTACATAACTTTCTTTAGTCATTTGCATGGATTCTATTATGACTATTTCTACTATGTCCCCTTTGTTTTGATAATGTCATAGGGGAAGAAATATATGTGTTATGCTCATGTTAAGTAATATGTGCTTATGTTATGTTAATGCTTTGGATATTATGTTATATGTGGATGTTAAAGATATTATGTTACATATTCCTGAATTGTGAAAATATAGTTGAATATATAGTGAAATATCTTCTGCCTGATATATGTCTAAATACAATAAATATCTGGATCAAGGAAGTATGTTCCTGAACTCTGTGTCTAGGGAGTACGTTCCTAAGGAAGCACAATTTGAGGTGGAGCAAGGTTAAGTACAATAGTTTACCTATACCTTAAATTCTTTATGGTATTCATATTGTCTTTCTAAATGGTTACTCTCCTGGTTCTTTTTTATAATGTCAAAGAGGAGTAAACTTGTTTTACAAAGCCCAAAAGCCCAATATTGTTTTTGATAATGGAATTAGATGCATTATGTTCGGCCCAAAGAACTTTTCCAAGTAGCCCATTATTCCCTATGCCTTATGTGATCTGTCACTTTCTTCCTTACTTTTTTTTTGTCTTATCCATGTTTGACTTTAATTGTGGCTGTGTTCAGAAGCTCAAACATCTTGCAGGAAGAAAAGTGGCTTTATAGGAAGAAAGTCATCTCTGTCAGACTTTAATTGGACTAACATGAACTATCTTATTCCCTTGCTGCTTTCGTGTTTCCTTCCGTAACTGTGCCATTAATGGTTTTCCAAGAAGATAAAGAGATGCATTTAATGATTTTTCCATTCGCATTCAAATCTCTCAACGACTATCTCCTCTTCTCTCCTATTTAAAGCAAAAGAGCTAGCAAAGATAAGAGAGTTATTGCTAAAAAAATTCTTCATCTACCTCATTCTCTATTCTTAAATAGCATTTGAAGTACTTTGTGTGAGCTTCAGCTTTAATTATTTGGTATATTGTCTTAGAGAGAGATGAAAGAAATGGTTGGATCCCAAGAGGGGGGTGAATTGGATTTTATAAAAATTTCAACAAAACTTAATTGGAAGTTAAAATGATTTTCTGAAATTGGACAATGCTAAAGATAATAAATTAATTCAGAAACTCAAAGTGTTATCAAGATGAATAATTTTATAGTGCAAGGAATTAAAGAGCAAATATAAATCTGCACTGATTAATTAATGCTTGAAGTAAAAATCAAATATAAATGCAAGGCATTAATTAATTAACTTCAAATGTAAATAGAGTAGGGATAGAGAAAGAAAACTCAGAGATTTATACTGGTTCAGCTAATCCCAAGCCTACATCCAGTCCTCAAGAGACCACTTGAGTATTTCCACTATAATTGCAAGTTTAATCCGGGTATTTACAACCCACTACAACCACGCAAATTCAATTCGAGTATTTGCGACACCACAACGGAGAATTTATGAATCCAGACTCCTCCTCAACCCAAAGCAAGTTCTTCCAACACTGGTACTTGCAAACCTCAACTCAGAATAATACTGGTGTTGATCAAAATCAACAATACAAAGAAACTCTCTCTAAAGAGTAGATGAATACAAATGAAGCTCTAATAACTCTAATGATAGAGAATATGCAAGATTGGCTCAACAATGTTTGGATTTCTCTCAAAGATGACAGAACATGTTAATATATCATTGTAGTATTGAGTTCTAACATAAAAATGTGTATCTAAGGTCATATATATAGGCTCCATTGAAATATAGCCATTTATAGCCGTTACTATACTTAAAAATGCAGTCCAGGTGTAATCAGTCGACTGTCGTAAAGCCATCAATTGACTGATAGCTCAATATATCCGTTAGACACAAAAATATGACCGTTAGAGAGTGTTTCTGGGCTATCAGTCGATTGATCTTGGTCAATCAGTCTATTGATTGCTCTCTGTCAAAAATCCTGTTAACTTGGAACTTTTAAGCTCACTTTAAAAATTCATAACTCTCTCATTTGAACTCCGTTTTAAACAAATAATATATCATTGGAAAGCTCTTGGAGTCTAGTTTCAAATGAGACAAGTTTAACTCAAAAATTATTTTTTGTTTAAAAGATATGATCAAAATACTGACTAAAGGTCAGGATAAAATAATTCTTGAGTACAGCCAAGTCAACTTTCAGTTTTTCAGAGTTTAGATTAAAAGGTCATATCTTTCTCATTTGGACTCCATTTTAAATAAATAATATACCATTGGAAATCTCTTTGATCCACTATCAAATAAGATTAAGATACTTGAAAAACTGACTTTTTTTAGGAGATATGATATAAAGAGTGACCAAAGGTCAAAAACTAACTTTCGTAAAACTTTATGTCTCATTATCTTTTTGTTCAAAATGCTTGAGCCAATGTATGCAAATCTAAATCATTGAGTTGCACAAGTATACTAGCCTATTTAGAATATACCTAATGTAAACACATAGGCTAACTTGATGCATCCAAGCTTCCAAGACTTCAATTCTTCTAGTTCTTCATTTCTTAGAGCTTTATCCTTGCATGTTGCTTTCCTTGAGTGAGACATGATGTTGCTTTTCCTTGTTCTTCAATCCAATTCTCACTCTTCTTGTTTTGAACTAACTTATAAAATATATCTTACTTGCAAACCAAATGATTAGTTCAATTCATGATAAATAACATGATTAATGTATAAGACATTGCACATTAAATAACACAGTCATGCTTAAATACTTGTAGTATATATATGATAATTAACTTTTATATATATATCAAGGCTACATTTCAAATACATTTGTCATTATCAAAACTTATGGCATAAAGCCTTGGGGTCAACAATCTCCCCCTTTTTGATGATGACAAATCACTAAAGAAAAATTTGTATCACAAGATAATGAATATTATGTAATAAGTACATATACATATTTTTCTTACATTTCTTCTCCCCCTATTTGACATCAACAAAAAGTTATAAGGAACTCAATATATATAGGTTAAGGCACATACCTTCTTGAAGCCAAGATGTTGGAAGATGTCAATATAACATGGGGTTAGGATACATCAAAACTTATCATTGTTTTCATTGACATGTAAAAACAATTTTCAAAAAAAAATTTCTCATGTCAAATGAAATAAGTCAAAAGATAAAACTAGAAAGAGTTTTAGGCTCCCCCTTAAACTTTGCATAATTTGAAAATGAAAAATGAATATCTAATTTTCAAAAAGTATTCTTTTTCAAGAACATATATATATATATATATATATATATATATATATATATATATATATATTCAAGAGAGACAAAGCTCCCCCTGAATTTCACATCCCTTTTCCTTTGATATTGGTTTTGAATAAGCATAAGGGAAATTCAATTTTTCAACATTATAACTGCAGAAGTTTGATATGAAACCTTTAAAGCTCCCCCTGAATTTCACATCCCTTTTCCTTATAATATTCATATCTTTTTCAAAACTTTTGAAAACAATTTCTGCTTATATGTATAAAAACATTTCATCATATAGCAGAAGTAATTTGAAATAAGGATATTCAAATCCTTTTCTTTTCAAAACAGATAATGCTTCAATATGGCAAAGCAATTTTAACATAGTAGAAGAAATTCAAGAATTTCATGATATTTTTCTAAAACATTTTGCTTCAAAAGGAACTTAAAAAAAACATTTCATCCAAGGAAGCAACATATATATGGATTAGTGTAACAAGATATAATCAATGATATAGTTCATAATCCATTCATCAAACATCAATATTTTTCATCCCATTTGTCACCAACAACAAAAGAGATCATTAAAACCTTTTCTTTTTCAAAAAGAATGTTGCTTCATATGATAAAACATATTAACATAGAGGAAGCATTTTTAAAGTCCTTTTTCAAAACAAATTTGCTTCATAAAGGATAAGATATATTTCAGCACAACTAAAGTAATTTATATATACCCATTCAAGATGAAAAATATTATAACCAGGATATATATAATATATATCATCACAACAGAAGCAATGTAAACCATTAAGGCCAAAGTGCAAAGGACGTATATTTAAAGAAGATCAGTTAAGCATATTCAATATAATATCTATTTTGAGATGAGTAATCATACCTCTCAAAACTCTTTTATCCAATCGACTGATCGTTCTTACCTTTCTTTTGCAAGAGCTTGTTTATCCAAGAATTGTCTTGGTGTATAGATAATTTATTTTGCAACCCTTGACTATTTGATCCTTGATGAAGATTTCAAACTTGTTTAGTTTGACTATCCTTTTGGAAGAGTCATTTGTACCTTTAAGCTTCTTCATCGGCTAAGAGAAATATCCTTGCACATATTGTGTTTAGTAGATCCAATTATCATATAAACAATTGATAGATGATAGGCAAGGAAGGTTACTTGAAAGAATTTTAGTGGCAAAAGAAATGTTTTTCTCCTTTGAAAGATGAGCCAATATAGTTCATATTTAGCTTGAGGTGCAAAAGAGACATTGAAAATGATATAGGAGTTTTCAAAGTAATTTTCAATCAGTTTAAAAAGCTCTTTCTTGTCATTCATCTAATCTTCACATAAAGCTCATAATATTTGATGGATCAAAGATCTATTTCAAGCAAGGCTAGATATTACCAATGTTTTGAGTGTGCATGCTTGATTAGAATCACCATCTTCATTATTGAGTCCTTCATCCTCAAGATTGAGAATTCTTTTCCTCACAAAACAATGTGACTCTTATTCTTAGGTACCCAAATAATTTGGGTCCTTGACGGGTTAGTTCATAATTATTAAGCAATGGAGACAATAAATTATATCAATAAAAATGCTATGCCTCCATGGAATGCAAAAATTTGTAGAAAAATTATTCTTCTTTAAAGATTGATGTCATAAAAAGCATAAGAGATAAAAATCTTTTGAAATGAGGATTTCTTAAATCATTTCTTTTCAAAACGATTTTTGCTTCAATATGATAAAGCAATTTTTGAAACAAACTCGTTTAAAAGAAAGATTCTATGAAAAGATTATCTGAAAAACTTTGGCAAAAAGAATTTCCAAATCCTTTTACTTTGAAAAACAAATTTTGCTTCAAAAAGCATAAGATGTAGAAAAAGATGCAGCACAGCAGAAGCAACATATATATCCTTTTAAAGATAATAACAAAAGATATTATAACAAGATATATATCACAACAAAAGCAAATTATATACTCATATAAGATATATCATTTTGAAACTAGACTATATAATAGCACAACAATTTTCTTGGATTAGCAAAAGATATAACCAATGTAAGGCATAATCCATAGGCAGAAGAAGATTTCGAGAGAGTACCCATTGAGATGCATCTTCAATGATGAGTTCCTTAGGATGACTTTTGGTATACCTCAAACCTTTGGAAGATTATCATTGTTGCTGGATAGCTCATTCTCATGAGGTAACTTTTCTTCTTGAGGCTTTTCTTCTTCTTGAGATAGATTTGCATTCTCTTTAATGCCATTATCTTCCTTTGAAATAAGGGTACCTTTTTTTTTTCAAAACACTTTTTGCTTTAACATGATAAAGCAATTTCAAATCATTTTCCAAAACCTTTTCGAAATAATTCTTCTTTAAAGAATGGCACAAATTCAGCATAGTAGAAGAATATATATATATATCCATTATCATATGTAAAACATTTTATATTCAGGATATATCATATCATCTTAGTAGAGGTAGATATATTTTTAAAATATATATATATATATATATATATATATCCATTTTAAAGGTAGAAAGAATTTTCTGACATGGATATATATATATATATATCATCATTTCAAAGCAAAAGCAAGTTACATACGTACTCAAGATAAAACATATTATAACCAGAGTATGTAGCTGTAAAAAAGAGGTGATATGGATTAATAAAAATATAATTAGATATAAACTATAATCCATAACCAATGGTCCATAAACCATAACTTTGAAAAGATATGACATGTATAATGCTCAAGCCATGATGAATGATATAAAGACAATTTAAGCATTTAACATATCTTCATATGTAATGATATGATCAAATAAGTAGGATTTTAGAAAAACAATATATCATTGCCATGAAAGTATGTCAGCAAAAGAACTTACCAATATAGCCAATTAAGATCAGGGAATATCACTCAATTAAATAATAAAATGGTAAAGGATAGAGATATTCATCAATTTTGGCAAACTCTTTTTGCTTCTTGAAGTTCTTCATCAAGATTTTGATATCCTTATTTTGCTCATTGGTCTTCTTGTTATCATCTCTTCTTGCAACTTGTAATGATTTCCTTTGATTGATTATTGGCAAGATCCTCCAAACAATCTCTTGTAAAATCATCCATGAACTTCTCATAAGTGATCTATCAGTCGACTATCGAGGGATGATCAGTCGACTGATCACTGCTGATTTAGGAATTTTTTGTTGCTGTCATCGATTATTCGACTGTCGATGGGTCATTAGTCGATTGATGCTCTCGGGTTCTCATTTTAAAAGAAATTGAGGAACCAGCGCTGGATGTTCATCACAGCGTTCGGCGCTGGTACCAGCGCCTGGCGCTCAGTCCAAATATGAAGGTATTAGTCGACTGCTTCTTACTTATTAGTCGACTGATGAGTTCTACAGTTTGAAAGAAAATTTGGCAGAGAATCATTGGTCGAATGATGATATTTGATTGGTCGACTGATTGCTTCTGCTCTTAATGGAAATATTGATCAGTGATTCATTAGTCGACTGATTAATAATGATCAGTTGACTGATGACTTCTGCACTTATACATAGATTTGAGCAGAGAGCAATTAGTCGACTGGTTCAGTTATGTTAGTCGACTGATCTTTCATGAATTTTTAAAAAATTATATCCGTTAAGCCGTCAGTCGACTGATGAGCTTAGGATGGTCGACTGATTCCATGCAGAAACTTGTTTTTGATGACTTTAGCAGCAGATTGAGGGAATGAGTGCCTTAGAGATAGTTTGAGGATTCATACCTGCAAAACAAGCTTGAGGAGTACTTCAATGCTTGCGTTAGTAATGTTCAAATAAATCTCAAGTAATGGGGAAACAATATATTATGTTCATGATATCCCATGCTTCCATAAAATGCATTTATGCAAAGGATTTTGATTTCATTGAAAACAATTTCATAAGATTACAACAAGAATAAACATTACAAGCAGAAGTAATCTTATTGTTGTGAAAGCAAGAGAAATATGCATGTAATGGAAGCAAGTTTTCGTGATGCGGTGAATAAAAAAGTTTGAGCTGAATTTAGAAGAAAGATTTTAGCTTAAGACGAAACTCATATCCTTAGGCCGCACACCTAAGAATCATTTTCAGAAATAGCATGCATGAATATCAAAGATAGATGTAAGTCATGCTAGAGAGTAGATATAAGCATTAAATGCAGTAAACATACCAGTTAAAATTCTTACAGTTCCTTCCAGCTAATATGTTTACATGTCTGATGCCTCCTTTTGATGCAAGGGAGTGGAGTTCAAGGATGTAGTGATTGTAATGTTATTTCTGCTCCTTGCTTTAAGGCAAATCCGCATAATCAATTTTTTGTTTTTGGTACCTAAATTTCTTTGGGTCCACCCAGGTTATGAGTTCCTTTTTGAACCCATCTCATTTTTACTCCATGAATAAGATTTTTCTTATAAAAGCAAGAGTAAGACTTGTGTCCTTTCAGTCCACAATAAAAACAAGTGCAAGGTGGACTTTTGGACATTTTTGTAGGAACAAAGTAGTTTTTGAAATATTTCTGGTTTGACTTGTTAAGAACAAAACCAGTTTTGTTAAAGTTACTACTTTGTTTCTCAACAGAGGAGTTTAGAATTTCTCTACCTTGAGAAAGTTTTTCAAGTGTGCTTTTAAGATCTCCATTTTCCTTTTTCAAAGAATCACACTTGGTACAAAAGCAATTTTTGTTGGTAGAGATATTTGCCTTTAAAATCAAATTCTCTTCTTGCAAAGTTTTGTTTTGATTTTCAAAAAAAAATTCTCTTCCTTGGAAATAGAAAATTCATTTTTCAATGTTTCTAACTCATTTTCAAGAGAAGAGCTTTTCTATTTTGAAGCATTTAATTTCTTTGCAAGTTTTAGAGATTCTTCATGTAAATCATCAAAAGCATCTTGTAATTCATCAAAAGAGTAGTCAAATGAATTTACCTCATCTTCATCTCTAGCCATAAGACAGATGTTGGTTTCTTCATTTGTGTCCTCCTCATTAGAATTGATATTTCCCCAAATGAAGGGTAGGTAAGCTTTCTTTGATGATTCAGCTTTTGCTTGTGGTTTCTCTTCTTCTCATTTTTCTTCTTCTTCTGTCTCCTTAGTGATTTGAGATTTTTCTACATAAACCTCACTAAGAGCTTGCAAAGGATTAGTAATATATCTAAACCTTGATTGTATCTTATTAATGAGTTTATAATTTTTCTTTTGAAAATTTTCACAATCATTAATGAGAATACTAATCCTTGATTCCTTTTCATTTATATTTTCCTCATATGCAACATCAAGAGTTTCCCATATTTCTTTTGCAGTTGCACAGTTAGAAATTTTGAAAAATTCATCTTGACTCAATGCACAAGAAATAATCAATTTTGCCTTAGCATTGAGTTGGACTAAATATCTTTCAACATCATCCCATTCACTCTTGGGTTTTGCAATGATTTTTCCTTGTTCTTCCTTGAAAGGAATACAAGAATCATTTTCAACAATATCCCAAAGTTAATGGTCTACTGAAATTAAAAACATTTTCATTTCATACTTCCAATATTGAAAATGATTAACATCAAAAACTGGTGGTTTTGTGAAAGAACAATTTTCAAACAAACACCAATCACTAAACCTAACCATGTTAACTCTTAGACGGTTAAGTCTTTAAACAAGAGCCCAAGCTCTGATACCAATTGAAAGAAATGGTTGGATCCCAAGAGGGGGAGTGAATTGGATTTTATAAAAATTTCAACAAAACTTAATTGGAAGTTAAAATGATTTTCTGAAATTGGACAATGCTAAAGATAATAAATTAATTCAGAAAATCAAAGTGTTATCAAGATGAATAATTTTATAGTGCAAGGAATTAAAGAGCAAATATAAATCTGCACTAATTAATTAATGCTTGAAGTAAAAATCAAATATAAATGCAAAGCATTAATTAATTAACTTCAAATGTAAATAGAGTATGGATAGAGAAAGCAAACTCGGAGATTTATACTAGTTCGGCTAATTCCAAGCCTACATCCAGTCCTCAAGAGACCACTTGAGTATTTCCACTATAATTGCAAGTTTAATCCGGGTACTTGTAAACCATTACAACCACGCAAATTCAATTCGGGTATTTGCGACACCACAACGGAGAATTTATGAATTCGGGCTTCTCCTCAACCCAAAGTAAGTTCTTCCAACACCGGTACTTGCGAACCTCAACTCAGAATAATATTGGTATTGATCAAAATCAACAATACAAAGAAACTCTCTCTAAAGAGTAGATGAATACAAATGAAGCTCTAATAACTCTAATGATAGAGAATATGCAAGATTGGCTCAAGAATGTTTGGATTTTTCTTAAAGATGATAGAACATGTTAATATATCATTGTAGTACTGAGTTCTAACATAAAAATGTGTATCTAATGTCATATATATAGGCTCCATTGAAATATAGCCGTTTATAGTCGTTACTATACTTAAAAATGCAGTCCAGGTATAATCAGTCAACTGTCGTAAGGCCATCAATCGACTGATAGCTCAATATATCCGTTAGACACAAAAATATGACCGTTAGAGAGTGTTTTTGGGCTATCAGTCAACTGATCTTGGTCAATCAGTCGACTGATTGCTCTCTGTCAAAAATCCTGTTAACTTGGAACTTTTAAGCTCACTTTAAAAATTCATAACTCTCTCATTTGAACTCCGTTTTAAACAAATAATATATCATTGGAAAGCTCTTGGAGTCTAGTTTCAAATGAGACAAGTTTTACTAAAAAAATTTTTTTAAAAAAAGATATGATCAAAATACTGACTGAAGGTCAGGATAAAATAATTCTTGAGTACAGCCAAGTCAACTTTCAGTTTTTCAGAGTTTAGATTAAAAGGTCATATCTTTCTCATTTAAACTCTATTTTAAATAAATAATATACCATTAGAAAGCTCTTTGAGTCCACTATCAAATGAGATTAAGATACTTGAAAAACTGATTTTTTTTAGGAGATATGATATAAAGAGTGACCAAAGGTCAAAAACTAACTTTTGTAAAACTTCATGTCTCACTATCTTTTTGTTCAAAATGCTTGAGCCAATGTATCCAATCTAAATCATTGAGTTGCACAAGTATACTAGCCTATTTAGAATATACCTAATGTAAACACATAAGCTAACTTGATGCATCCAAGCTTCCAAGACTTCAATTCTTCTAGCTCTTCATTTCTTGGAGCTTTATCCTTGCATGTTGCTTTACTTGAGTGAGACATGATGTTGCTTTTCCTTGTTCTTCAATCCAATTCTCACTCTTCTTATTTTGAACCAACCTATAAAATATATCTTACTTGTAAACCAAATGATTAGTTTAATTCATGATAAATAACATGATTAATGTATAAGACATTGCCCATTAAATAACACAGTCATGCTTAAATACTTGTAGCATATATATGATAATTAAATTTTATATATATATCAATGCTACATTTCAAATACATTTGTCATCATCAAAACTTATGGCATAAAGCCTTGGGGTCAACAAGAGAGAGAGTCTATTTTATTGTTTTCATCTTTCTAGTTGTTGATTCGCTTTAAGAAGGTTGTAAAAGCTGTTAAGCTGATTATTTGGTTAAAGGTTGTAATTTGTCTTCCTTGGAGAAAGCATTTTTGGTCTGTGATAGCTTTAGGAAATAAAAGCTTTAGAAAGCTTGCTCATGGTGAAGTTTTCTTGTAAAGTTCAGGACCTTCAATTTATAAGAAATGCCCTTTGCTTATGTGCAATGGGAGGAGGATATATGATCTAAGTGGATGTAATCCGAATCTCTTTAAACTTGTGTAAAATTCTCTTTTCCTCTCTAATGTGTTTTTGAATTTTGTTATTATCTAAGCTCCTAAGGAAGATAAACTATTTTTATAAAAAAGAAGTTAAGATTGTTCATATACATAATTTAACCCCCTTTCTTGTGTATACTTGTGTCTAACAATATATATATATATATAATATTAGTCACATATCCATAATCAAATTAATAATAAATTAATTAATATCAAAAGGCTGATCAAATGAATTAATTACTAGAATTAAAACATTCCCTGTTAAGATTCCATCAGTTGTTACATATCCCCAATAATCATTCTTCTCAATCTCCCACAAACTAGCAAACCAATCAAGAACACTAACTTCAAACGAAAATGAATTGAGGGATAAGTTATTCCCCATAAATGGATCACTAATATTGTTCAAGTAAACATGCAGCAGTCATGCCAATGCTCTATAATCAAAGGCTAGATTACATGGGTAGCCTGCTTATTTATTACAATGAAAACTATTAGTTTACGGCTTGAAGCTTGAACGGGTCATTGCCTTATGACATATATAAGAAGTAAAAATTTTGATGATGATGCATGACATGACACGATCTATATATAATAATTTGGTTCCATTTTAAAGAGTTGTATAGTGTTTTGCTTGATAAATTGTAATAAAGGAAAAAATGATGAAAAGGTTACCGAGCATGTGCACTTTTCTATGAGATAGAGTCTCCATGTAGCAAACGATGGTTTTAGATAAATCTTATTTGCCCATTGAGCCCAGAGATTGTAATGTTCATATCTCCATTATCCGGTCTCTTAGTTTTGATGTGTTTTTCTTTGAGGGTCTTCACTGTTAGAAGTAGCTTTGTGGCAGTTGGCAATGGCATGTTCTTCGCCATAGCCTTAGTCATTTGTATATGGAGAAAGAGAGGGAGAACAAGAAAAGCTAAGATAATGTTAGAAATATAATGCAAATAGCTTGTATTGAGTTTTATTTTGTAGATAAATTGTTGAAGAAATACAAGAGGAAGATAACAAAAGTAATACAATAGAAATATTACTAAGGAAATACAAAAGGAAGATTATTGTAATATTATTGGGTCATTTTCTTTAGTTATTTATGTAGTTGTTAAGATCGAGATCTTTTGTTAGATGGAAAAGGGCGTAGGATAGATCGAATCATAGGATTAAATCAAGTATCATAAGATCTTAAAAAAATATAAAATAATATATAAAAAATATATATAATGATATAAATTTTGTAAATAATACAAAAACCATCAAAGTCTCATTCTATTTCAATAAAACAAGTTGAAATGTCATACAATTAGTAAAGAAAAAATAAAGAACAACCCCAACTTTCTATTGTATTTAGAAAGCTCTTTTTTCTCACCAAATGGACACTTTCTTCTTCAAAACTTATAATGCTATATCTCATTGTCATTTTTTAGCCTTCACTAAACTAAGTTAAAAATTGAACAAAATATAAATGGTAAGATTGTAATTGTATAGTATTAGTAAAGACTTAAGTTAGTTTGATGACTTTTTTTTCCGTCTCAATTGACCAAATAGATTAAAAACATATCAACAAATAAAAAAAAGACAAAAATTCAAAATGTTATAAGATCGATAAAATCGTAAAATCATAAAATTTAAGATTTAAATCTAAATCTCATTGAGATCCTAGTAGATTTAGATTTTACATAGGATTATGATCGTTTAGGTTGTTTGGAATCATAAGATTGTAAGATCTTAAGATTTAGATCGAGATCTTAACAACTACAGTTAATTATAATATAAGATAGAAAGATCCTTGAAAGATTATTAGGTGATTTTCTTTTGTTTTTTATAATGTAAAATAAAAGAAAATCACCTCATAATCTTGCAAGGATCTTTTTATCTTACATTATAAATAACTATGGAATATAAAATAAAACAAATTTGATTCATGAGATATTATAAACACATTGTTATTTATAATATCTTATTTTTATTTTTGTCACGATTATAGTTTCATAAAATTTTTTATTTTATTTTTTTTACAAATTTAACTAGTTAATTGTTTACGATTTTTTTTTAGTTTCACCCAAATCCAAAAACAAGCTGAACTTGTCACTGGGCTTGCCAATTTGTTTACAGTATTTTTTAGTTTGACCCAAATCCAAAAACAAGTTAAACTTGTTCCACCGGGCATGCCAATTTGTTTACGGTATTTTTTTGATTTGACCCAAATCCGAAAACACGCTGAACTTATCCCATCGGGCATGCCAATTTGTTTACGGTGATTTTTGGTCAAAAGGCAAATTCGACAATAAATACTTGATTTTTTCGAGAGCGATTGTGTTTTCAAAACTATGCGGTAATCTCGTTTGCAATGGAAGTGTGTCAAATGATAGATGGACAAATTACTTCACAAAAGAACATTAGGCATGAAATGTACTTGTTTACAGAAAAGTTAAATGAAAATGGTAAAATTGCAAGAAAGTTACTTGCAAAATGTAAACTGTAGAAAGTAAAGAGCATAAAGTAATCGACTGAATGTAAATGGCAAAAAGTAAAGTGCAGAATGTAAGTGAAAGTGGTTAAATGAAAGTAGATAAATTGCAGAAATTTTTAAAGGAAAGTACAGTAAATTGCATAAAGTAAAAGGGACTGGAATGGAAAAGACTTTCAATTAAATTTTACTGAAATATAAGGTGGAAAGCATACTTTGATTTTGATCATTTAATTTGCTCGTGTGAGATGTTAGGATTTTTAATCAAGAGTTGTCAACCCCTTTTACAATGATTAAACAAGTATATATAGGCAAATGATCGAAGTAACAACCTATCTATCTATTCGCCATGTACATGACGATTGACAAGCATAACTACCTAAACCCACATACATAGTAGTTTACAAGGTCTGACAAAACTACCCTAGCCATCTGATGGTAGAGTTGTCTTTGACAATTTCAACTCGACAAATTTCCTTGCCTTTGACGTTTGACAAATGAACTATGTCCAAATAACATACGTTTATCTTTCGACATACATGGCTTGCTCATCAACTATGTATGAGCTTGCTTGTCGATTGACAAGCTGACAACTTTGACATACATACACAAGTGTTCTCACAAAGATGTCCATCTATCCCTTATGTTGACTTCATCTCTATCAAATAACTAACCTCTGTCGAATCATTGATCTTTGTCAAGTGTGCCAGATTATTACTCTGACACTTAGACAATTGGCACCAATTTGTTACAACACTAAGGATGATTACTTGTCAACCAAGCAAACTTAATTAACAATTACAAATATATAATTTTTAAAATAATCATCCAACATTAATGTAACAACAAAATTAACTAAATAATATACAAACAAATTACTGGCCAAATATTTGAAAGCAAAAAATTTATGAGTATGCAAAATTAATATTAGTATACAAAGTAATAAAACTTAAAAATAACATTAGATCTCGCTGTAGTGCATACTCTTGACTATTTTTATTAGCACTCCATTATATAAAATAGAAGTATGTTAACTTTTTTTTGTTGTAGTGCATACTCTTGACTATTTTTGTCCTAGACTCTTGTGATTTCAAAAACATTGGTGTTATTGAAGATTTATCACCAATCATGTATATGGTGGATTAACCATTAGGATGTAAAGCTACATTATAGCTTAAATTCGTATATAAAGACAAAATATATGGCTATGACCAACAATCATTTAAAATACCATTTGGCAAAAAAGCCAGTCATGGTTTAGCTCAACTTAGCTCAAGGAATGACTCTTGTCTATTGTGATATGTAGAATATTATGTACCATGAGTGGATTCACTATTTAGTGAAGTGGTGATTAGTTACAATCCATTAGCTAATATTTTGATAAAACCTCTAGCAATTGTCAAGTTCAAAAATTATTTGATCTTGATTGGTGTTTTCAACAACTAGTTTGGTCATTCATAATACTTTGGAGAATGTAGAGCAAATTTTGTTTTAACAAATGTCAAGCCAAGGTAAAGATTTCTTAAATTTTGATGGGATGGGGGCTTTAAGACTTCTACAAGTCTGTCTTGATTTTACTTACCTTAGGTAGCCCGTAGCCATTAATGGAGATATTTTGATGGAAATATTTCAAAACATTAATGGAAGAGGAAAATAATATAATATTTAATGCCCAATCCCCAAGCAGCTATGAATCCACTTCCAGTACAACCTGGACACTGGGAAATTAAATATAGAGCAAGTCCCTTGGCACTATATTTTTCATCTTGCCATTTGCTACATTTAGAGAGGATATTTAGTGCAATTAGTGAACCGACCAACAAAATGTCTAATCTGAGTAGCTTGATGGATTGTTATGTCATTAAACTGGTTTGACATACCAGGGAACCAATCCTTCAAACTAGTCAAAAGATCCAAAATGTTTTAAAATATAATCAGAAGGTAAGGCCCAACTATTAGCTTTCAGCCACATGGTTGTTCTATCTTAAGCAACCCCAAAAGCTGACATTTATATGAAAGGGTGGGAAATGTGGGAGGCTATTTTTTTCACGTAGCCAATGAGGGGCTTCTTGTTATACTTGTTAGACATCTCTTATTGTTCCTCTTTTTCATAGTTTCACCTTCTGCCTTCTATTGGCTTTCTTTCCAACTTTCTTTTACAATATAAATTGTTATTTCTTTTACCTTGCACCAATACATATGTGTGGGTTCTGTGTATATATACGTAATTAAGTGTGTTGAGATAACTACATAGTTGCAAAAGAGAGGGTTGACAACCTTTAGCATATAACTACTAATGAAATTCCATCTTTAATAAAATCTTAAACTTAAATCTTTTTCATCTTTGAAATAGTAGGAAAAGAACATAAGAGGCTTAAGAGGCTAATTGCTAAACCTTTATCAGTGGATGGTTTGAAGAAGTATTTCCATTTCATCAACTCTCAGGCAATCAAAATATTAGACCAATGGCCAATAGGAAAAGTTCTGGTTCTTGAAGAGGCTTTCATAGTTGAATGTCTATATATTCCAAATTTTAGAGTTTTATTTTCACATAATTTTATGTCATACATAGTAAGTAATTAGTTGAATGTAACAGTTTACCTTGAAAGTGATTAAACACATGATCATGAACTTAGAGCCCACTGGGGAAGAGTAAGAAAAATTCCAAGCCAATTTCAAGATCATGTTTTCTGCATTTGTATATTTGCTTATTAAGTTTCCAGAAACAGTTTTTTCATTGCACTATCCAAGTTAAAAAAAAGTAGTGCATAACTTGATATCAAGATTAATTATGGACTAGGCTAAGCTAGCCTAGCCTATAAGTATGCTCAGTCTACCAATTGGCTCGAGGCCTAGGCCTAACAATTGGACCAAACTGGGTCTAGTTGGGCTTGAGTTTGGTCATCCCAAGAATAAAAATGCATTGAAAAGATGTCCTGCTTTAGAGGTGAAATTTCTTGTTTCATTCGGGCAAGCTCGAGATAGCATATATGCGATGTTGGATTCGATAATTTCAAGTAGGAGAAATGGTGAAGATTTTCAACAGGATTTGTTGGAGTCCCTAATTATGAAACACAACAAAGTAGCTAATGAAGAGGATGGTGAACTTAAACTTACTGATAAATAATTAAAAAACAATATATTAACTTTGCTAGTTATAGGCCATGATACCCCAACTGCTGCACTCACATGGGTCGTCAATTTTCTTGAAGAAAATCCTACTATTATGGAACAACTGAGAGTAATTTCTTATACAATTGATTCTCATTGGTTTTAGCTTTTAAGGCTCTAAGAAGTGGAATTGTAATCAATGTTGGTTTTGTAGGAGGAACACATGCAAATTATAACTAACAGAAAGAATGGAACATAACTTACATGGTCTAAAGTTAACAGCATGCCTTACACAGCCCAAGTGAGAACGACATTAAAAATTTGTTAGTTTATAAGCTTCAAAAGTAGCTTCAAAATTTCAAAAGCTAAGCTTGATGTTGGGTCATTATTGAGGTTTAGGTGATTAATGAAATACTTCAGATGGCCACAATACTATGTTGGTATTCTCAAAAAGCTTCCCAAATTTCAAAATTGATGGTATAACATCACTGCTTGATACTAAAATAGTAGTTGTTTGTAACTCTTTACATAACAACTTAAACTTTTGCATTGAGATAATCCTTAACAAGTATACACCAATAACAACAAAGCCTTATCCCACTAAGTGGGATTGGCTACATGGAGTGCATGATGCCATTAAGCTCTATCAATGACCAACTCTTTAGGTGTCTTATTCACCAGAAGATCTTGTTTAATGACTTCTTTAAATATCCTTCTTGGCCTTCCTCTGTCTTTTTTCACAGGACTCCATACCATTGTTCAACCCTTCTTACTAGCTCCTCCAATTATCTTCTTTGAATATGTCCAAACCACTTTAAATGATTTTCTACCATTTTCTCCTCAATAGGTGCCACTTCAACTCTACTTCATATACAATCATTACAGATCACATCTCGTCTTGTATGTCCATACATCCATCTCAATATTCTCATTTTTGCTACAATTTTTTGTTCTTGTTGTCCTTTCACTGCCCAATATTCACTCCTATATAAAATTACTGGTCTTATAGTAGTATAATAAAATTTTCCTTTGAGCTTATCAGGTACTTTCCTATCACAAACAACTCCTAATGCCTTTCTCCATTTTAACCACCCAGCTTGTATCCTATGTGCAATATCTTCATTAGTTTCACTATCATCTTGTATAATTGATCCCAGATGCCTAAACTTTGACACTTGTGATATAACTTGATTTTCAATTTTAACCTCCAACTCGTTTCTAACTTACCACTTGTTAAACTTACAATATATATATTCTATCTTACTACTGTTCAGACGAAAACCCTCCAATTCTAAAGTACATCTCTATAACTTAAGTTTAGAGTTAATCTCTTCCCTTGACTCCGCTATGAGGATAATATCATCTATAAAAAGCATGCATTTGGGAATTTCTTCTTGAATGTGTTTTGTCAAAACTTTTAAAACCAAGTCAAACAGATAAGGGCTCAAAGATGATCCTTGATGCAAGGAATCTTTTATCTCCCCTCCAGACGTTCTCACACTAGTTGTTGCCCCTTTATATATATCTTTTATAGCTCTAATACATGTAACTCGAACACCTTTCTTTTCCATGGCTTTCCACAGTACTTCTCTTGGTACTAGATCATAAGCCTTTTCTAGATCAATAAAAGATATATACAAGTATTTTTTTTTACTCTGATACTTTTTCGTCAAACCTCTTAGTAGATAAATAGCTTCCATAGTAGATTGCCCTGGCATAAATCCAAATTGATTCTCAGAAATACCTATCTCAATCCTTAACAAGTATAAAGCGAACAAATTCATAGATTAGGATATATATATAGATATATTATATGAGATTTTTGTGTGATTGATGCCAATTTATATTAGATTTTGCAAGATACAAAATTAAGAAAGATTGGTCAATCAACCTAGATTTCGTTTCTATACATCATGACCCAAAACTTTTCCCAGATCCTCAAAAGTTTGATCCCTCTAGATTTGATGTAATCTCCATCCATACAAGAAACTCTTTTTTTTAAAAAAAATATTCTATTTGGATAAATAACCCAAGATTGATTGAATTACAGGTACCTATAAAGCCTTTCAGCTTTTATGGATTTGGTAGTGGACCATGTATGTCCCCTAGAATGAACTTGGCCAAGGTTGAAATATGTGTTTTCATTCATCATCTATTCAACAGATACAAGTAAGTGAGAAAAAAAGGAAAATATGTAATCATTTTAATGCAAAATTAGGAAGAAGTTGACTAGAAACCCATATGTTACTATCGACTGAACTTTCCAAAATAACAACTTGTTTAAGCTACAATGACTAAAATTCTTAGGTTCAGTCTACTAAGAAATAAATAGACTAAACTAGTGATGAATAAACATGTAAACTCTTGTGTATAAGAAGCCTAAATATTTATTCACCAATTATTTGATCTAGAGATACTTAGTAGGCACATTCTATATGAGAATGTCTAGCTTAATGGTTTATTTTCATGTAATATCACTGCCATTTTGTGATTAGTGGAGGCCTCTAGAGAACGATAATATAGTGCACCCATCGATTGTAAGGATGCCAAAGAACAAGTATCCTATTATAGTGAAGCCACTGTAGAAATTACATCAGGGACTACATAGACATATACTGAAGGCCATAAACAACAAAGAAGAAATAAGAAAGGTGGGGCTTTGTTATGAAAAAAGGAACAAATCCCACAAGCAATAATTCTATTTCCTTTGAAGTTTATGTCAGCCCATATTATACATATATATATATATATATATATATATATATTCACAAACATAAATGGATCACCACCATTGTACATGTGGAAATGTAACCTGCAGTTGATACTATTATAATAAAAGTAAAGAGTTTCTTGACACTACTTCTGGGTTTAAGTAAACAAATTAACTTCACAAGTAAATGAAGCAGAAAAAAATTCTGTTGTTTGAAGTGGAAAAAAATTAAGGGGCCCTACAATGTAACAAAAATGTTCAACATATTTGTCTAGTTACATGTAGGAGTTGTAATGTACAACAAATTTACCAGCTTCATAAGATGTGAGCAAAATTGTGAATGATCTCTTTAAATTATTAAAAGGAAAAAATAAAAAATAGAAAACAAAACAAGGACAATTAAGATGCGTTCGGATCCGTTTCCATATATTTGTCAAACTTAATCATGGAGGTAGACTCTGATGAAGAATTCAGTTTAACTGGGAGAAGGAGGGTTTCTCTTCGTTACACCCTTTCTTCTTCTCTCATCTCTCTCATTATCCTGCACCACTCTGAAATCTCTCTTTCTCTCTCTCACTCTCTCTCTTTCTCTCGCTCTCTCTTTCTCTGATCACAACACAACAAAAAAAAAGTATATGATGCAAGACAAATGTCAGTTGTTGGATGAACCCAATGGTTAAACAAGTGGTAGGAGGCTCTAGCATCTTTGAGACACATGAGAAAATTCGAACACGACTAAGATGAACTATGGACAACGATAGATTTTAGAAAAGAAACGTCAAATTTCACATTCTTTTTGAAGAAAACCCTAGTCATGAATTAGTGTATTCTACTTATTTAGTGTTAAAAATAATGACTGCATAAATTAATCTCTAAAAAAATAATATACTTATTATATTTTTTTTATGTCAAGTGACCTAGATATGCCAAAAGAATTATATTTGTAATGAGTTTTATTTTGAAAATTATGCATTTGGTGATTTAAAGGACTAAAGTTAAGCCTAACAATTCAAGAACTAGATTGTCAATTTACACATTTTTTTAAAGAAAATTTTCAATTATTATCAAATAATTTCTAATGATTCTAATTCTGATAATCAAATCCATAGATCGAGCTAGTTTAGATTGAGGCTCAACCCTTACTACAACAGAACCCAAAAATTTTGATTGCAGCCTCTATCTTTCAACCAACCCAAACAAGAAGATACTTAGTTTTATAATTTCACTGTACATCAGAAGAGGGAGCAACTATTATCATCAAGACATAAAGAGCAGCAAAAAGCCTGAATAAGCATAATGATAGTTTTTTATTTACAGGAAACATCTTAAAGAATGTAAACACTATAGTTCAATATTTCTATATACTGTTAACATTTAAGGCATCATTGTTGGCTTGGAAAATCAGATTAGACAAACAAACTGGTGGCTCTAATCCTAAATTTAAAATCTGTCCTAGAAGCAGCTCAGCCTCTTTCCACTTCTCATCCTTGTAAAGAGCTGTGATGGTCAAACTATAGCTAGCCATATTTGGTACTATTCTAATCTCCACCATTTCTTCAAGGAGCTTAAGGGCCTTATAGGAGTTGCCTTCTTTGCAGTAACCATGGATAAAGGTATCATATTTGACATTGTTTCGTTCCAACTTCTTTTCATCTATTAATCTAAAAAGTTTGGATGCTTCTTTTATATGGCCTTTCATATATAACCTGTGTATTAGGACACTATAAGTGCGAACATCTAGATCCAAACTAGACTTTTCCATTAAATAATGGATCTCAAATGCTTTCTGTATCTCATTTTGTCTTACAAAGGCATCAAGTAGAACAATATATGTCACTTTGGAAGAAGTTATGCTTCTGTCCTTCATTTTCCTAACTAAGTTAAGAGCTCCCTTTAAATTCCCAAGCTTGGCGTATCTTTGCAATTAATGTATTATAGGTTACTAGTGATAAAGATGGTCCATTTGACTTCAATTTGTTAAATAGTTTGACTGTAGTGTCCATCTTTCCAACATCACAAAAGCCCCTTATCAAGGTGTTATAAATGATTACATTAGGATTTAAACCAATATTATTTACTTGATCAAGCAACTTTAAAGCTTCCCGATGCTACTTTTGATAAGACCCAAACTAGAATTATGAAGGCCCTAACTTAAGGCCCAAAGTGTGGAAAGTATACTCTAAGAAAGGAAAACGTGAGATATGGAAGATTACTGAAGGAAAAAAGAGAGAGAATGCTGACCTGGAGGTTGGTTAGAGACATTTCAGTATTAGTATTGAGGGTAGTAGATGGAAGAGGTAGGTTGTGAATAGTATTTTTTTTGGTATAGCTCTATAGAGTTTTGAGGAGCTTGTGCTCTGGAGAAGGTCACCATCTTGGTGGTTGTCTACTATTGTATTACTACTCTTTGCCTTGCCTGAATCTTAAATAATACTTTCAGAACCTTTCATTACTATTTGTGCCTTTGTTATTACAATCTGTATCTTTTCTATAATCTGGAACCGATCAATTAGTCCAACCTGCTAGATCCGAGACAATGCCACCGAAGCTAGCTGATAGGATAGATTCAGTAGATGGTCGTTTAGTTACTGTGAAGTCATGATTGGAGACATCGATTGATGAGCTTTAATTATCCTTCAAGTCTGCTCTTCTAGAAATGCAAAAGTAATAGCAACAAGAGCAACTGACCATGCAGTAGAATTTGTTGAGAGAAATCAGTAAGATAAGGGAAAAAGAGTGTACGAGGAACAACTGAATAGCTCTCCTCACAACATTTCATCTTCTACTCTGAAAAGACCACCTAGTTTTACACTGAGACCACCATTAGACCCAATCAAGGAGAGTTTAGATGAGTTCAAGCTTTCGGTGAAGAAGGTGAAACTCCCTGATTTCCCTGGATTTGACCCAGGTGGATGGATATCAAGAGTTTAAATGTACTTCGAGGTGTACAACACTGATGACGCTATGAAGATTAAGTTTGCACGGTTGTGTATGGAGGAAAGCATGATACATTGGTTTAATCTATGGTGTGAGTTAGAGGAGGACCTTCATAGAAAGCACTGAAGCAAGCACTGATGTTGCATTATGGTAGAACCAATTATGATAACCCAATTAAGGCACTCAAGGTATTGCACAGTAGATGACCATATAGAAACTTTCGAGTCTATATCGTCTAAGATGCCAAATTTGACAGAACAGCAATATGTTGGCTACTTCATAGGGCGATTAAAGCCATATATTAGATTGAAGGTGTATACACACCAGCCATTAACTAGATGGCAGGTTATGCAATTGAGCGTGACGTGGAGGCTGAAATGATGGGGAAAGGATCAGTTAGAATGCTTGGTAATGGGCAATGAAGTTTGCCATCTCATTTTAGTCATGGTGCTGGATCGGGTATCCAAAACAAAGTAGATGTCTAGAACGCAGTAGACAAGGCAACCTCAGCTTGGGCCTCATTGGCCAAAAAGCATACCGACGTCAAGTGAACCTCTGAACAGTGATGGGTCATGTAGTATAGGCTATGTCGGGTCAAATAATGCCCAGTCGAGCTCCTCAAACATGGTATTGGCCTTGCATAGGAACTAGGGGCGTCTGGTGAACATGGAAAAGTCTACAGGGTGTGTCATTTGTTGTACGGCAAGCTGATGGATAGGAAGAGTCGTAGTCTTTGCTTCCGATATAGTAAGCACTATCATCCTCTCCACCATTGCACTTCGAAGTCGTTGAGTCTCCTAATTTTGGTAGAGGGAGTAGAGAGCTCAGAAATTGTCGAAGATAATGTAGTAACAACCATGGAAGTTGAGCAAGGTACTGGAGAATAAGAGGTAGAATGGCGCATCATGGGCTTACTGGGTTTTTCCACTGAAGAGTTTCATAAGTGCTGAACACTGCATTTTGAAGCTGTTATACATAGAGCATTTATTCTGGTTTTAGTGGACAGTGGGGCTACGCATAATTTCATCACGCCTCGAGTAGTATGATCACTGGATTTGAAAATTGATTACTCTAACAAAATTCTGGTAAAACTAGGTAATGGTCATCGTGTGTTGATTGAGGGGAAATGCTTAGGAGTTCCATTGTAAGTAGGTAATTTAACAATTTTAGTTGAGGCATTTGTGTTGATTTGGGGGGAATGGACATTATTCTGGGAGTGGCTTGGCTACAGTCTCTGGGGAAAATCACTATGGACTATAGGGGAATGACTATGTCATTTATACTCCAAAGAAAACCAGTGTTACTGCGTGGCATGATTCAGGAGGTAAGAGAGTATAGTATTAGTGACTTTCAAGCTCTTTCTATGAATGAATTAAAGGGTAAGACCTTTAAAGAGGTAGAAAGATGGATATGGAACATGGAGATGCTTTCAATAGTGGTGAAAGAATGAGATTGCAACCTAAATCAAGACCGAGAATTGATGTAGTTATTATCAAAATTTTTGAGATTTTTTCTAGAAATTTATGGATTACTCCTACACCGCGGCATTACTTATTCAATTGCGTTACAGAAGGGAACCACTACAATAAGTGTGTGCTAGTACCATTATCCACATTACCATAGGACTGTGATAGAGAAGCAAATTAATGAGATGCTTCAACAGGGCATAATACGCCATAGCTTAAGTTCTTTTTTGAGACTCGTAATTCTATTAAAGAAGAAAGACCATTCATGATGCATGTGTATGAATTACAAGGCTTTAAATAAGGCCACTATTCAAGACAAGTTTCTAATTCCATTTGTGAATGAGCTAATAGACGAGTTACACAGGGCAAGCTACTTCTCGAAGCTAGATTTAAAGGCAGGTTATCATCAAATCTGAATGAGAGAGCAAGATATCGAAAAGACATATTTTCAAACACATGAGGGCCACTACGAGTTTTTTATTATGCCGTTTGGGTTGATGAATGCCCCAGCAACTTTTCAATCCATGATGAACCAAATCTTTTGCCTTTATCTTCAAAATTTGGTGATATTTTTTTTATGATATACTAGTCTACTAGTGATTGGAAGACTCATCTGATGCATATGGACATGTAATAAAGGTGCTGAATTCAACTCAATTTATGGTCAACAAAAAAAATGCAGTTTTGGCAAAGCACAAATGGAATACCTTAGTCATGTAATTTCAAGAGAGCCTAACAAGGTTAATAGTGTGCAAAATTGACCTACTCCTTGTAATGTCAAATGGGCAAGGGGATTCTTGGGACTCACCGGTTACTACCAAATATTCATCCATGGCTACGGGAAAATAGCAAAACCTCTTACTGATCTTACCAAGAAGGAGGTGTTTGGGTTTGTTTGGAATGAGCAGTAGTAGTGGCTTTTGAAACATTAAAGAAGGCAGTTTCTTCTTCACCACTCCTTGCTTTACCAAAATTTTTACAACTTTTTGAAGTTGAATGTGATGCTTCGAGGTAAGGGTTAGGGGCTGTTCTGATGCAATCCAGAAGACCAATGGCATTTTATAGTAAAGCCTTATCCCCTAGTAACTTTGCAAAATCCATTTATGAAAAAAGTTGTCACATCCCAAAAATTGAACATGTGAAAAGATACTATTTCTAGGGAAGACCTCAATCTTATCCCGAAATCCTGGACAATCTTAAAATCCATAACTACCCATTTGATAAAATTCTCAAACATGAGTTATTTATATAAACTCCAAAAAGTTTTACATTCAATATTTATCACATATTCCACACAACAGAATTTATAAACATCTGAAATAATGAAGAAAGGTACACATAATCTGATATGTTTAAAACATCACAAGCCTAGGAGACCTATACAAAGTATAGAGCATTCCTAAAATTTATATTAATAAGTACTGATATCCCACCATACAAAGATAGAGATCAACTCTAAAGGGGCTTCTAATCCTCAATCGGATAATCTTGCTCCTTACTTATTGTATCTAAAAAGACAATTATTGGGAGTGTGAGTTTATTTAAAAAATCAGTAAGTAAATAACTGTACCATATAGAATATTACAAGTACAAATACCACATTTACTAACACAATCAATTTATCATTCATTTCACATAATTATAGTATTACATTTGTCTAAATTTGCGTATGCTTTCTTGAGTGATCAATCCCTCAATCACTTTGTATTATATGCCATAGATACTTGCATCGAATGACCTAGAAATTTAACCTTCAAACTCTTTATGCATAAATGTGCCGTAGATTCTTACACCGAGTAACCTGAAAATTTAACCCTCAAACTCTTTGTACATAAATAACCGTAAATACTTGTATTCCCTTGAATTTCTATCATCAATCATAGCAATCATCATATATTATCAACTGAAAGGTTGATTGTTTAACATTTCAATAATATTGTAAATGAGACTTATATTGTACTTTGTCTAATGATATCAAATTAGTTTAACAATGTTATTCACTCACATAGATTCCGTAGCCAAATTACTTTTTCGAATTGATACAGGGAAGAGCACGTAGCTGGATTTCAGGTTCCGCTACGGAGATTTTTATGAAAATGAAATTTAGAAAGTTAGAGTTACTTTTGTACAAAACACTATTATTCATACGTATAAAAACTATTCATATGTATGGTTACTATTTATACATATGGATATGGTGCGTATATTTTATAGCACATAAAATATTCCAGCAAGTATACTGGGTCGCAACAAGTAATAAAGTGATAAGTAGAGTATCGTCCCACAGAGATTGAGGTATCAAATAAAATTCAATTAGGCTAAGTGAAATGCTATTAAGACTTATGAAGGAAATTTCAGAAATTACACAAAAAGGGGGGGTGATGATTGAAACAACAAAATATAAATAACTGAAATTTTAATAACTAAACAGAAAACAAAACAGACAAAAGATGTGCAACTGGTCACAACTTCCATGGAATTGTACGTCATCATCCTTTCCTTTGAATATTCTTGGCTAATTCTATTATGTAATCTTCAATCTAAAATTCTTAGAAAGTCTTCTAAGACTGAATTATATTAAAATTATAGTTAGGAAGATCTTCACTAATCTATAACTCAAATATAATTCGATCAAGTCCTAATCACATCAATGCCCCGCAATCGCATATGACATGTTATCTCTTGTCCTACTCGTTACAAATACATAGCAATCGCATGCATGTATAAATAACAAGCTTCATAGAACAATAAATAAAATAGAACTTTAGCCAAGAAAATACTCATTGGTCCAAATGAATTAAAGTACAATTTCCATTTCATCAACTGACCGACTACACAAGAAAATGAGATTGATTTCGTTTGGTCTAATCCAATTAATTCATAGACAAATTAATCTTTGAATCATTGAAGAACAATTCACCTAAATTAAAATTCATTCAATGTTGGCCAATTTTCTAAAATATGATTGAATCCAAAACCTTGAAATTACAATCTAACTTAACCAAAATAATTGACTAAAGTCTTAGATCAACTATTCAATTAAGTTATGAAGCTCAAGAAAATTATTCAAACCACATAAATAAAACTATCTATATCTAGATAATCTAATTTATGGTGGAAATTACAAGGTCAAGCTCAATATCTAGCTAACTCTAGCATAGACATCAAAATCCCAAACTCATTGAAGGCTAATCAAGCATTCAAGAGGAAGAATAATCGGTAAAATCCATTCCATTAAACGAAAATGCATTAAAACTGAATATGTTCAACAATAAAGCTTTATAAAACCGAATTACATCAATCCTTAAACTCAGAAATTACATGGAAGAGAAGAAGAACATGACAGAAAACAGAAAATACAGCAGAAATCTAAGAAACTATGAAGGAAAATGCAAGAAAAGGAAAGAAAATGGGAGAAGGAGAGCCATTCCCAAGTGGGAAGGCTTCCTCTCCCTCTAACCAAGCTAGAGAGTTGCCTCTATGTTGCTCCCAGCCACTGCTGCCCAAGGAAGGCAGAAAAATGGTGCTAGGACTTCACATCAGAAAAATGACTTAGCCTCCTTAATAAATTTCGATTTTGCAAATATAAAACTGATCTAACACATGCCTAAAGGGATATTCTGCCCTAGATGCCTCCTTGGGTGCTTCTTCCATGATGTGGCAGCACTTTGACAGCAAAACAGCAGTAGAAAGACAGCAAACAGCACAGAACAGCATGGCAAATAGCAGCAGAACAGCAGCAGAAAAGTATGGCAGAAAACATGAAATATGGAGGTGCATAATTAATATTTCAGCCATGCTTTTCTGACCTACGAAAATTAATATTTCTGCCCATAAATTATGACTACATGGCATTGAATAAGAGTTCAAATGGGCCCCACATCCAGCATATCCTAGTCAACATCTGCATCACCCAAAAAGTGCCATATTAGCATCCAAATCAGCATCTTTGTCCATGTCAGCACTTTTCTCTCCAAAATTAAAATTTTTAGGAATTAAATTGAGCATTTTACCATTCAAGTTCTAAAAATATATAATTGAGACACATTCAATCCATAAATAGTTTATACCCAATAAATTCCAAAACATAATAAAATTAGAGAATTGACAAAATTAAAGAGGCAAAAATGACTAAAATAGGGACTAAAATAAATGGAAAAAGTATGTTATCAGGATACTATTTATATGTACAGATAATATTTATACGTACGGATACTATTCATATATACAGATACTATTCATATGTATGGTTATTATACATATCGAGAACAGCGAGCATAAGCCGTAAAAGAGTATACCAAGAAAGTGAAAGTAATGGTTGGAACCCAAGAGGGGGGTGAATTGGGTTTTATAGATTTTTCACAAGAATTAATTGGAAGTTGAAATGATTTTCTGTAGAAGTGTAATACTTAAGATAATAAATACAATACAGAAAATCAATGTACTGTCAAGATAAATAATTATAAAGATCAAGGAATTAAAGAGTAGATATCAATATGCACAAATTAAAGAGTAAGGGATAGAGAAAGCAAACTCGGAGATTTATACTGGTTCTGCTAATCCAAGCCTACATCCAATCCTCAAGAGACCACTTGAGTATTTCCACTATAATTGCAAGTTTAATCCAGGTACTTGCAAACCACTACAACCACGCAAATTCGATCCGGGTATTTGCGAAACCACAATGGAGAATTTATGAATCCGGGCTCCTCCTCAACCCAAAGCAAGTTCTTCCAACATTGGTACTTGCGAACCTCAACTCGGAATAATATATGTGTTGATCAAAATCAACAATACAAAGAAACTCTCTCTAAAGAGTAGATGAATACAAATGAAGCTATAATAACTCTAATGATAGAGAATATGCAAGATTTGGCTCAAGAATATTTGTATTTCTCTCAAAGATGATAGAACATGTTAATATGTCATTGTAGTACTTGGTTCTTGCTCAAAATCGTGTATCTAAGGTCATATATATAAGATTTTAAAAAACTAGCCGTTATATAGCCGTTACAGCACTTATTATGCAGTCCAGATGTCGATTGGTCGACTAGTTGGGGTCACCTGGTCGACCACCCACTGACAGTAGCAAAATATAGCATTTTCAGGACAACTGGTCGACCAGTCGGAAGCTGCCTCGTCTACCACCAGCTGGCAGTAGCGAAATACAGATTTTGAGCTTTCTTTAAAAATTCATAACTCCCTCATTTGAACTCCGTTTTAAACAAATAATAGACCATTGAAAAGCTCTTGGAGTCTAGTTTCAAATGAGCTAATTTTTACTCAAAAATTATTTTTCGTTTAAAAGATATAATCAAAACACTGACTATAGGTCAGGACAGAATAATTTTTAAGTACAGTAAAATCAACTTTCAGTTTTTCAAACTATATTTGAAATAGTCATATATTTCTCATTTGGACTCTGTTTTGGATAAATAATATATCGTTAGAAAGATCTTTGAGTCTACTATCAAATGAGATTAACATACTTGAAAAACCAATTTTTCATTTATGAGATATGATATAAGGAGTGACCAAAGGTCAAAAACTAACTTTTGTAAAACTTCATATCTCACTATCTTTTTGTTCAAAATGCTTGAGCCAATGTATGTAAATCTAAATCATTGAGTTGCACAAGTATACTAGCCTATATAAAATATACCTAATGTAAACACATAGACTATCTTGATGCATCCAAGCTTCCAAGACTTCAAATCTTCTAATTCTTCATTTCTTGGAGCTTTATCCTTGCATGTTGTCTTCCTTGAGTGAAGCATGATATTACTTTTCCTTGTTCTTCAATACAATGCTTATTCTTCTTGTTTTGAACCAACCTATAAAATATATCTTACTTGCAAACCCAATGGTTAGTTCAATAGCATGATTCAATATATGCAACATACATATTAAATAACATAATCATGCTTAAGTACTTGTAGCATATATATGATAATTAATCTTTATATATATATCAATGCTACAATTCAAAATACATTTGTCATCATCAAAACTTATGGCATAAAGCCTTAGGGTCAACAGAAAGTTCCTAGGAAAGAGTAGAGGGTCACAATGGACACACTTAAGTACTAATTCTTTCCTTAGCCAAAACTTTTCTAGATATGTATTCTTCACAGTTTATATTCTATTTTGGTAATCAGAGAATCAAAATAACATATAGGCAGCTAAGGACAGTTTTTCTAATGTGGAAGATCAGCTAAAGTTGCAACCACAGAGCATACTTAAGAATATAACTTCTAAAATTTGAAAGACATAAAAGGGCATAATATCCTCACCTTGGATCTAGGCTAAGGAGGAAAGACCTAGGATTTTAGAGCCCTAACATCAGAATAAGAGAATTTTTTAGGATAAAAGAGAAGAGAAACTAAAGGTGTGAGTTTAGAAGTGAAATAGAATAGTCTATTTATACAAGAAGTTATGGTACTATTTACTACTATTCCATATACCGTTCTCCTATACTATTCTATCTACCATTCTCTAATACTATTCTATCTACTAGTTTTCATCTACTAGTTTCATCTACCAGTTTTCATCTATCAGTTTTACTTTTAACATTTCATTTTAGTCCCTAAGGGAATTTTTCTCATAGAAAACGTCATTTTTGTCCCAGTTTCATTCTAGATTCCACTTATGCTCAAACTATATTTTACATATAGGATAAACTCCATATCATAGCATCTATTATATCCTACAATTTATTCAATTTATAGGTGAAAAATCCATATTTTCAACAACATGCACAATCAAGATAATAAGATTCACATAAGCATACAAAATTAAACAGATAGGGGAATTATTTTTCAGAATAAATTTATCATAGTTCGCATAATTTTTAAAACATAGCGAGTATTATAAAAGTGTTTATGGCGGTAGCTCTTGCAGTATAGCATTGACATCATTATTTAATAGAGAAGCCATTTATGGTGTATTCTGATCAAAAGAGCCTAAAGTATCTCCTGCAACAACCGGCTATCAATCATGATCAACAAAATTAGGCAGCAAAATTAATGGGGTTTAATTTTGAGGTTATTTACAAATTGAGGCTTGAGAATAAAGCTGTTGACTCTTTATCTCGTTTACATGAAGAAGTGGGTGAGTACGCTACATTGGTTTCATCTCCCTTTTGGCTGCACAGTGAGGAACTACAGCAAGAGATTTTTAATGATGTCGATTTACAAAAAATAAGGGAGAATATTCAGCAACAAAAATTGGTTCCACAAGGTTATACAATTCATAAAGGGGTTTTATTATACAAGAACAGACTGGTTTTGTCAGTAAAATCAATTTTTAACCTTACCCTCCTTCATGAATTCCATGCTACTCCATCGGTAGGTCACTTGGGTTTTCTTCGCACTTATAAATGTTTGGCAAGTAACTTGTATTGGATTGGAATAAAGAAAACAGTCCAAGATTTTGTCAAATCTTATGATACATGTCAAAGGAACAAGTACTCCATAATAACCCCCTATAGACTTCTCCAACCACTCTTGATTCTAGAGCAAATTTGGGAAGACATTTCAATTGATTTTATCACTGGGCTGCCTAAATCTAAGGCGTATGAGGCTATTTTTATGGTGGTGGATTGTCTCTCTAAGTATACACATTTTATCTTGCTCAATCACCCTTATACAACAAAAAATATAGCTACACTGTTTGTTAAAGAGGTAATTCGTCTTTATAGAATTCCTAATTCTATTCTTAATGATAGAGATTCGATGTTTATTAGCATCTTTTGGAGGGAATTGTTTAAGCTATATGGCATGACTCTTAAATTGATTTTAGTATATCACCCTAAGTCAGATGGTCAAACAGAGGTAGTTAACCGATGACTTGAGTCATACCTACGTTGTTTTGCCTCTTATTAGCCCAAGAGTTAGTTTTTGTAGGTACCTTGGGCAAAATTTTGTTATAACTCTACCTTCTATAGCTCAATAGGCATTACCCCCTTTGAGGTAGTTTACAGTCGAAAGGCCCCTACAATTACTCATTTTATGCTTGAAGAAACCAAAGTAGAGGTAGTGGCAAGGGAATTAATGGATAGAGATGAGGCCATAAAATAGTTAAAGATCAACCTTATAAGGGTCTAGCAATTGATGTGTAAGTATGCTAATAAGGGAAGGCAAGACAAGGAATTTCTAGTTGGCGATTGGGTTTTTCTCAAGTTACGCCCACATAGGCAAGCATCGGTCACACAACGGATCTATTCTAATTAAACTCTCCCCACGCTTTTATGGACCATTTAAAATTCTGGATAGAATTGGTGTAGTTCCTTATAAACTACAACTACCCTCAACTTTTAAAATTCTCCTCATTTTTCATGTCTCTCTCTTGAAGAAGGCTATTGGTGATTGCCTAGTGAAAACTACACTACCGAAAGAGTTATCTACTAAAGATCATATTGAGCCATTTAAAATTTTGGGCTCTCTTATTAAATGGCATAAAGGATAACAATTGGTAGAACACTAGGTTCATTGGCAAGGTTTATCTGAAGACAAGGCTACTTGGGAAGAGGAATACATTCTTCAAGGTCAATTTTTAGATTTTAGCCCTGAGGACAAGGCTAATTTTTTAGGGGGCAGTATTGATAGGACCCAAACTAGAATTATGGATGAGAGTAATAGGCTGTTGGGCCCTAACTTGAGGCCCAAAGTGTGGAAAGTATACTATAGGAAGGGAAAACGTGAGATAGGGAAGATTATTGAAGGAAGAGAGAGAGAATGTTGACCTAGAGGTTGGTTAGAGACTTGTCAGTATTAGTAATGAGGGTAATGGATAGAGGAAGTCAGCTTATAAGTAGTATGTTTTTTGCCAGAGCTTTGTAGGGTTCTGAGGAGCTTGTGCTCTAGAGAGGGTCACCACCTTGGTGGTTGTCTGCTACTGCACTGTTACTCTTTGCCTTGCCTAAATCTTAAATGATACTTTTAGAACCTTTCATTAATATTCATGCTTTTGTTATTACTGTCTGTGTCTTTTCTATAATCTGCAACCTATCATCTTTACTTGACATAACCCATATATCAAAATGTTGTATGTCACAGCACCACATACCACACATTTTTCTCGCAATTCTTTAAATAACTTAAAAGCTTTATCTATGTTACCATCATTATAATGTTCATTAATCGCACTATTATAAGCATAAATATTAGGAACAAGCCTATATCACTTCATTGTTTCATACATTTGAAATCCTTTCTTCTTTAGCCCTTGCTTGAAAAACCCATTCATTAACATTGTGTATGCATGCTGATTGGGAACTAAACCCAACTCCATCATCTTGCAAAATAACTTCTTTGCCAGTTGAAAATCATCATTCTTACAACAGCCATTAATCAATATAGTGTATATGACAATATTTGGAGACAATGGCATCTCTTTTATTTAATCAAAAAGCTGAAAAGCCCTAGTCATGTCACCAACTTCACAACAACCCATGATCAAAATCCCAAACTGTAAATATCTAGCATAGCCTTGCTCTTTGTTTCACTAAAAATGCTTTATGCTTTTTCAAGACAATTAGATGTAATGAGTGAGCTCAAAAGATTATTGAATGTAATTGATCTTGGAACAATGTCCTTGTCAATTGTCTATTTGAAGATATCAAGGGCATGATATGGTAATTGAGAATAGACATGGGCATTAACTAGTGCTTCGTAAAGAAGTGTAAATGTTGGCCCTAAAAAGTAACAGGTTTGAATTAGCTGATCCACAAGTAAAGATGAAGAGAACTTACATGAATTTCCCAGAGATCACCCACACAAGTAGAGACTTGGCTTCAAATAGCATGCCAGAGGTGAGAAGATGATGTAAGATGAAGAATATAGATTCGTAGGTATGACAAAAGCCTTGATAGGTTGATCAATTGAACATGAATAGTGCTTTTTCTGGAAGGAGTTTCACCATTTTTTGGATTAGAATGAGAATTTCCTAGGAATAAGACATTGCCCTGCTTTTCATAACTAATTATTTCCCTGGCCTCTCCTACTTTCAATATTATTTCTAGTCCTCACCTGGTAAACAAGCATAATCAGAAGAAAAGCAGAAATGGCTCTGTGATCTTTGCAATGGTGCTTTCACCCTTTTTACTTTCAAGTTCATGGTCTTTTAAAAAAAGAAAATTAAAAACTCATGAAGTGTATGCTAACAACACCATCCTTCACTAAGATTTTCAGATACATTCTCATCAATTACAATAGTACTTGTAAGCTCCAGACTATTTTGCCTTTAATTGGTTCCTGTGCCAGGGAACCTTAAGTACTATCAAGAAAATAGAGACATTGACAAAGACACAAAAATTGACAAATTAGACAACATATAGAAGATATCAGATCTACTGTATGAATAAGTGATACTATACAGTAAAAAGAAGGTACCCTTTCACTGTATTTTAGATGTTAAATAAAAAAGAAAAACTTGAGCTATCAGCATAGTATTAGTACTAATTAGTTGGGGTCTTAATAGAAAGGAAGAGAAGAACCCACAAAATTTCCCTCTCAAGAGTGTCTTAACCATATCTACCATTCCCTCTCGTGTGAGCAATAAATACAGAGAAGAAGAGCACAAGTTTTATTAACATGTATGAGTTTTCTTACATTACCGTGAGTTGGTATTGGCCTGCATGAGTGTATGTTGTAAAGCCCTAAGAAGTCAGAACTCTTTTTTCTTTTTATGTCTTTGAGAAGTTGAAAGAGCATTTAAGGGAGTTAGATTAATCTTTGCCAACAGTCCCTAGCTCAAATGGTAAGATACCCCTCAAACAACAATATTTGGAAGTATGAATTTGAACCCTATGCCTGAGTTTTCTCATTCCTGAAGGATAAAAAGTAGTGATTTTGGTTTGTAATTGTTAAAGGTTATCATATAATATACATTTTAACCTTAACAACCATGCAAAACATGAGAGAGAGAGAGAGAGAGAGAGAGAGAGAGATAGACAGAAAGAAAGGGTTCACTCACTGGAGGGCGCTTCTCATTAGGCTCAGTGCGATGGCGAATAGTGGCTGGCGTGGTGGGGGTTTAGGACAATAAGGTGAGGTTTCGAATGTACGATGTTCTGGCTTCTTTTAATATTCCTCTTTAACAAAAAAAAAGTTCTGGGCTTCTTTTAATATTTCTCATTATATTTCAAGAACAAATTTTTCATAGATAAATTATCAAGTGACAAATATTGATAAAAAATGTTCTAGACTTCTTTTAATATTCCTCTTTCACTAAAAAAAAAAAAGAAAGGAAAGTTACACTTTATTCCCCTAAACTTTCCCCTATGTTCAATAAACCCCTTAAAGTTTCAAACTTAGCAAAAGACCCCTTAATTTTCATTCCATGTAGAAAACCCCCTTCTATTAGTTTACTGTCATTTAAATGCTGACGTGGACTAGACCTGTGCCACATCATCAGTAGATTGTATTGCCACATCACCCATCTTTTTACAAATATCTTTCTATGTTAGAGCTCCTGCCACATCACCCATATGATATAGCCACATCACTCATCTTCAATCCAGAATAGTCCTCTTCCCTAAGCATGGTCTTGTTGAGCTAAACATCGTTGATCCAATCCATAATCACAAAGATCCTATGAACCACCTGTCATAGCGCCTCCACCTCGTGGCCTATGGACACTCCGATGCAGAGCACTTTGGAGGAGTTTCTTAGAAGATTCTCATGCTGGAGCTTCTTAAAGAAGCATGTGAACACTGAGATCTTGTGGTCCCAGTCTTACATGGTTCAGATCCTATAGAGTTTTGAGTTGAGCATCTTGTTGAGATGGTGCTGGATGTAGGCCTCGTAGAAGGTATAGCTGGGTCAGATCCTGAGGTCTTAGCACTGAGATCTGAGAACCAAGTGGTGGTGTAGGAGTGAGAATAGAGGAAAAAGAAATGGTGGAAACCAAGAAGGAAGAGGAATAGGAAGAAGAAAAAAACAGAGGCTATCAACTAATTATATTCTTAGTGAGGATCTGACACGACAGCAAAAACAAGTGAGGAGTGGCAGATTAAATGGCATGTTCGTCGCCTAAGTGAGAGGCAAGAAGAGGCCGACGGTGGTTTTGAGAAAAACGTAGAGTCTAAACTGATAAATATGGCAGGAACCCAAGGGGGGGTGAATTGGGTTAAATAAAAATTTACTTAAAAGATAATAGAAAGTTCAAGATAATTTAAAGTTCAGTAGAAATATATTGACAATACAGAAAACAAAGTGATATGAAGATGAAGGAAGATGTCAAGTAATTAAACAATTAAAAGACTTTAAGCAATTAAAGAATAAGGAAGAGAAATAAACACAGATATTTATACTGGTTCAGCTTAATCCAAGCCTACATCCAGTCCCCAAGAATACTTCTTGAGTATTTCACTATGAACCACAAGTTTATACATAAGGGCACTTGTGAGCCGCTACAATAGAGATCTTTTTCTTTCCAAGGGTGTCTCTCCCCCTCACAGATTCGTTTCCTCATAAAAACAAGCTCAAAGAAAGAACTTCCTTGATACACTCAGAGAAAAATAAATTTTCAGAAGCAAACTCTCAAAGCAGAGTGAATATGACAGTAGCAAGCTCTTTAGCAATACAGAGATTTGAATGAGATTAACTTCAAGGATATATGGCACACTTGATTTCTCTTCTCTGATGCCAATAACCTCCTTAAGACAGATATTTAAAGACCAAAGAGAATAGAGCCGTTGGAGATAAATTACAAAATAAATCTTGTATTACGTCAGCAAAAACTAACCGTTACAACTCTTTTTCGATGTCGGTGGTCGACCACTTCAGCACGATGGTCGACCAGTGAGCTCCAGAACTAATACATCAGGTACGTTGGTCAACCAGTCATATTGCATTGGTCGACCAGTGCTTGATTTCTTCTTCTACTAGAGCTGGGTGGTCGACCAGTGGGGCGATGGTGGTCGACCAGTCTTCAAGACATTTTTTTTGCTGGAACACGATGGTCGACCAGTGTTTAAGGAGTGGTCGACCAATGAGTGATAGTGATGCTTACTGGAGTTCATTGGTCGACCAGGACAGGTAGAGTGGTCGACCAGTGTATCACTTGTTACTAATCTTTTGCTTCTGTAATCCATTGGTCGACCAGTGCCGGCATGGTGGTCGACCAGTGCCGGCATGGTGGTCGACCAGCGTGTCACTTGTTACTGATCTTTTGCTTCTGTAATCCATTGGTCGACCAGTGCAGGCATGATGGTCGACCAGTGTGATATTACCAATCATTCTTTAGTTTCTGGACTCCATTGGTTGACCAGTGCAGGCAATGTGGTCGACCAGCGTGATGCTGAAATTCAAAAAACCTTTAGACATGAACTATTTTAAGTTGATTTGTCAATCATCAAAATTAAAGAGTACTTTAAATGCAATGAGTTCAACAATCTCCCCCTTTTTGATGATGACAACCAAATTAAAATAGTTGTTTATTTGATATACTCCCCCTGAATCATATAACTTGATAAAAAAAAATATTAAACCAACAGAGTAGTTTTAGCATCAGTACCATAACCATTAAATGTAGCACAAGTGAGTAGAGATATGTTCAGGAAATATAAAAGCATAATAATAAAACAAAATTAGAGAGCAAATTCATGAGAGTAGCAAAAGTAGCAACACAAAAGTAGCAAAATAATCCCAAAACATAATTCCTAAAACACAGAATACTTCTCCCCCTTTGTCATCAACAAAAAGAAGGGGGAAGGATGCTCAAGGCCGTTGATGAAGATCACGAACCATGTCCTTAATCTGCTGGAGTTCAGAAGCTTGAGTAGAAGATGCTATTTCTAATGATTGAAGTCTGGTATTCATATAAGCCATCAAAGTAAGCATGTGATTTGAATTGTCCAACAGATCACGCAGCATCTATGAGGATGGCTCAGTAGAAATGGAAGGGCCGGCTGAGGAATCTACTAGAGGAACCGTTTCCTCTTCTTCGTCAGAGTCTTCTTCACTGTCACTTACTGCTATGTGAGCACGCATCCCACTTTCTCTTCTTTCTCGGGCCCTCTTCATAGTTACATTATCAGGAGCTCTTCTCCATTCGTTTCCAACTAATTCAAAATTCATCCGCCTTAGGGAGTTTTGATCAATGATGGAGGCAGATTTCATGACGTTGAAGTAATTATTGATCTTGCAATGTTTTACAATCTTGGAAACAATGTGAGCATATGGTAAATGAGCATGCCGTTTTGAGACACTCAAGGCCATCCATTCCATGATGAGGTGAGGAATATTCAATTAAGTTCCATTTAAGAAACAGGCCATAATAAGAAACTCATATTCACTCCATCCAGCCCAATTTCCAGGTTTATTGATAAAAATATGAGTAATAACATTGAGTAATAACCTGTCATTAGCATCCATAGCATTGATCTTGACTCCTTGACCAGAGTATTCAACTTCTCTATTGATAGTCCTATAAGTATCTTCTTTGTTATAGTCAATAGAGCTTAGAGAATAATAGCTATCAGAGAAACGCAAATATGAGTTATCCGGTAGTGGAATCCCAATGGTTTCGGCAAGTTGAGTTTCACTAAAAAGAATTTTAGTCCCTCTAACTTCAGCAGTGCAAATCCCCCTTCTTGAATTATATTCAAATGTAGTGTAGAATGCTTTAACAACTTCATCAGACTAGTGACCCTTGTATTTAACAAAATTCTTTACACCCATATTTTCCAGACAATCAATGAAAGGCATATTTCTTTGAGCAAAATAATCCCAATCTAAGTATTTGCTGAGAAGAACTTTTCTAGATTGGAAAAATTGGGCATACCTTTCTCTTTGTTCCTCATTAACCAGAAGATCTCCCAAAGATAGAGTACTTGGGTTTTTGGTCCTTATCTTCTTTGTCCGTGAAGATGAAGCCATAAGAGAAATTTGAAGGAACTTTGGGGAACACGAGATTAGGGCAAAAAATAAGAGAAAAGGCAAAGGTTGAAGTATTTGGGAAGAAGGCTTCGAAAAAGCCCTAGAACATGCGATTTGGAAAGGAAATGAAGATTGGAGTTCAAAAATTTGAAGAAAATTTACCTGGGAATGGCAGAGGCTTGGTCGACCAGAGATAACAGAGGAGATCGACTAAATGAAACGGTGAAGAATGATTTTAAAATCAGAGAATTTGAATATATAGCTGCAGAATTAAGTGAGCGTTGGTCGACCACCATATGTACACTGGTCGACCATCGAAGGAAGAAAAATAAGGGAAGGCTTTCTGTCAAGCGTTGGTCAACCAACGTAAGTCCACTGGTCGACCATCGAGGGAATGGAACAGCGAGATGTTAAGCGTTGGTCAACCATCGTGAGAGAACTGGTCGACCACCCCTGACCAGAAGAGACTTTCTTACTTATTGCCTCTAACTGGTCGACCAGTCTGAAGACCTTGGTCGACCACTTGTCTCAGCGTTCAGCGTTCGGCTCCTGGCAATGGACGTTGATTCAATGGATGCATCGTTGGTCGACCAGTGATGGGAGCATTAGTCGACCAACCATCTTAAAAAAATTTTTGTAGATTACAGAGTGTAGAGGAATGACCAAGACTTTTGGGATTTGTATAAGAATAAATTCCTGCAAATTATTATTAGTGGACACTTCGAAGCTCAAGTCAGTAGGGGAAAGAAAAATATTCAAATTAAACATATATTCAATGATGAAACAATTTAAAGTTCAAAAGGATTTGCCATGCCAAGTTCTCTTCTTATAAAGCAAAATCGTTCCTCACATAGAGGTTTTGTGAAAATGTCAGCTAATTGGAGTTCAGTTTGCACAAATTCAAGTAAGACATCTTGCTTTTGAACATGATCTCTTAGAAAATGATGTCTTATTTCAATATGTTTGGTTCTTGAGTGCTGAACTGGATTCTTAGACAGACAAATGGCACTTGTATTATCACATCTGATGGGAATATTTTTAAGAAATACACCAAGATCCTCAAGTTATTGTTCCATCCATAAAATTTGAGCACAGCAACTTCCAGCTGCAATGTATTCAGCTTCAGCTGTGGATAAGGCAACACTATTTTGCTTTTTGCTAAACCAAGAGATAAGAGAATTACCAACAAATTGGCAAGTTCCACTTGTACTTTTCCTATCAATTTTGCTACCCGCAAAATCAGCATCTGAGTAGCTAATTAAAATATTTGAGGATCCTTTCGGATACCATAAACCCATCTTAGATGTGCTAATCAAGTATCTAAAAATTCTTTTTACATTTTTAAAATGAGATTCTTTTGGGCAGGCCTGAAAACGTGCACACATGCAAACACTAAACATGATATCGGGTCTACTCGCAGTTAAGTATAAAAGTGAGCCGATCATACCTCGATACTTAGTTATGTCAAATGGTTGACCATCTTCGTCCAAATCCAAGTATGTTGAAGTGCTCATTGGCGTAGATGCAGGTTTTGCATTTTCCATTCCAAATTTTTTTAGCAATTCCTTAGTATACTTGGTTTGACATACAAATGTACCATGATCCATTTGTTTTATTTGAAGCCCAAGAAAGAAGTTCAGTTCACCCATCATTGACATCTCAAATTCACTTTGCATAATTTTGGCAAACTCTTTACAAAGCTTTTCATTAGTAGCCCCAAAAATAATATCATCAACTTAGATTTGCACAATAATCAAGTCATACTTTTCCCTTTTAAAGAACAATGTCGTATCTACCTTACCTCTTGAAAAATTATTTTCTAAGAGAAAAGAACTCAATCTATCATACCAAGCTCTAGGAGCTTGCTTAAGACCGTAGAGAGCCTTTTTTAATTTAAATACATAATAAGGTTTTTCAAAATCTTCAAAACCAGGGGGTTGCTCAACATAGACTTCTTCCAAAATGTTGCCATTGAGGAAAGCACTTTTTACATCCATTTGAAATAGTTTGAAATCATGTATGCATGCAAAAGCTAAAAGCATTCTAATAGCTTCAAGTCTAGCCACAGGTGCAAAAGTTTCATCATAGTCAATGCCTTCTTCTTGATTATAACCTTTTGCAACTAGTCTAGCTTTATTCCTAATCACATTTCTATTTTCATCTAGTTTATTTCTAAATACCCATTTTGTGCCAATTATTGTGTGATTATTTGGTCTAGGTACTAAATCCCAGATTTGGCTTCTTTCAAATTGATTCAGTTCTTCTTGCATAGCCAAGATCCAATATTCATCAATAATAGCATCATCAATATTTTTCGGTTCACTATGAGAAAGAAAGGCAGAATGATTACAGACATTTCTAAGGGAGTTTCGAGTTGTTACCCTTTGTGATGCATCCCCTATGATGAGTTCTTTGGGATGGCTTTTGGCATACTTCCAGTCTTTTGGAGGATCATTATTGTTACTGATAGTAATCTCCTCAAGAGGTATTTTCTCTTCTTGAGAGATTTCTTCTCCTTGATTCATGGTGATATCTTCCTTTGCATTTCCTTCATCTTCTTGCTTTACTTTATCATCCAGGGAAAGGTTTTTGAAGGAATCTAACACTTCACAATCATTAGTACAATCTTTAAGAGAAGGGGTAAACTTATCAAAAACAGCATGTATGGATTCTTCAACAGTTTGTGTTCTTTTGTTATAGATTCTATAAGCTTTGCTAGTGTTTGAGTAACCAAGGAGGATTCCTTCATCGGCTTTGGCATCAAATTTTCCTAAATTTTCTTTTCTGTTGTTCAATACAAAATATTTACAACAAAAAACTTGGAGATGAGAAATATTGGGCTTTCTTCCTCTGTATAATTCATAGGGGGTTTTCTTTAAAATTGGCCTTATCAGGACTCTATTCATTATATAGCAGGCAGTATTAAAGGCATCAGCCCAAAAGTATTGAGGATGATCCCTTTCATTGAGCATTGTTCTTGCCATCTCCCTTAGTGTTCTGTTTTTCCTCTCAACAACACCATTTTGTTGAGGAGTTCTAGGAGATGAGAAGTTATGCTCAATCCCATTTTCATCACAGAATTCCATAAAGTTATGATTGTCAAATTCTCCGCCATGGTCACTTCTAATTCTCACAATGGTCAAGCTTTGTTCTTTTTGAATGAATTTTGCCAATTTGAGAAACGATTGAAAAGCTTGATCCTTTTGAGCTAAGAAGAGAGTCCATGTGTACCTTGAATAATCATCTACAACAACTAGTGCATAGGAGTTACCTCCAAGACTCTTTGTCCTAGATGGTCCTACAAGGTCCATATGGAGAAGTTGTAAAGGCTTTGTAGTTGAAACAATTTCTTTAGTCTTGAAAGAACTTTTGACTTGCTTACCCTTTTGACATGCATCACAAAGTCTATCATTTTCAAATCTTATTTTGGGTAAGCCTATCACAAGATCCTTTTTGACTAATTTATCCAAATGATTCATGTTAGCATGAGCTAATTTTCTGTGCCAAAGCCAACTTTCTTCATTTACACTAATTAAGAATTTGGAATCAATAGGAGAATCTTCATCAAGATTTATAAAATAAACATTATTGATTCTTTGGCCAACAAGCTTAATTTGCTTATTAATGATGTTCTCAACTATGCAACAAGATGAATAAAAAATAACTCTATTTCCTTTGTCGCATAGTTGACTAATGCTAAGCAAATTATGATTGAGGCCTTCAACAAATAATACATTTTCAATGGATGTTGAAGAGTTCTTACCAACCTTACCAATACCTTTGATTAAACCTTTGTCGTTTCCTCCAAAGGTCACTTTGCCTCCTTTTGGAGATAGAGAATGAAACTTGGATTTATCTCCAGTCATGTGCTTGGAACAACCACTATCCAAGTACCATTTTTTACTCCTAGATTTGAGGCAAACCTGCAAAAATTTTAGCTCCTTTTAGGTACCCAAATTTGTTTGGGTCCTTCCTTGTTAATTGTTCCTTTAACAACCCACTTTTTCATGTTTCCATTTGGAGTCATTTTCTTATAGCAGCAAGAGTTAGAACTGTGTCCTTTTAAGCCACAATAGAAACAAGTAATGAAAGGACTATTTGACATTGTTGCTGGAACAAAGAAGTTCTTGTAATATTTTTGCCTAGCTTTAGTCTTGTAGCCTATTCCTGCTTTATCAAAAACACATCTTTGTTTTCCAAGCAATATATTCAAATTGTCTCTCCCTTGAGTAAATTTTGCAAAGGTGGTATTTAAATCCTTATTTTCCTTTTTTAAATCAATGCACCTACAACAAGGACAATTTTCTTTTGGATATTTAAGCAAAGATTTCATGCTTGCATTTTCCTCTATCAAAACTGAATTTTGTTTTTCAAGATCCAGATTTCTTTCCTTGAGAATATTAAGATCATCTTTCAAACTTAGAATTTCACTCTCAAGTAAAGAAATCTTTTGTTATGAAATTCTTAATCTTTTTGCAAGCTGTACAGATTCATCATGCAATTCTTCAAAAGTTTTTTACAATTCATCAAATGAATATAAGGGTTCAAAAGAAGTTACCTCTTCATTATCTCTTCCCATGAGTCACAGATCTGCTTCTCTATTTTCCTCCTTTTCTAAATTATTTGAAGTGCCCGGCTGTATATTCAATTTTTGAATTTCTTTTGCCATGAAGCAGAGATTAGCTTCTTCATTTTCTTCATCTGATTCACTGTTAGCCCAGATTGAAGATACATATGCCTTCTTCTTACTTTTGTCATGTCCTCTCTTTTCTTCTTGTTCTTTGTTGAGTTGTGGACATTCCCATTTTAGATGCCTAACCTTTTTGCATTTATAACATGTAGGACCTTCTTTGCTATCTTGGTCTTTTCTCCATTTTCTTGTATTTTTGTTCCTCATAAATTTTTTAAATTTTCTGATAAAAAGACCAAGATCTTCTTCATTGATTTCTTCTTCTTCATCACTTTCTGCTTCTGATTTCTTGGAGGAATATGACTTTAAGGAGAGAGTCTTCTTTTTCTTGGATTCATCTTCTTGCCTCATTTCCAGAATTTTTGGCTCATAGTTTTGAAGATTTCCAAACAGAGCTGTGAGTGATTTCATGGATTTTCCTCTCACTTCTGTGATTGCTGTTCTCTTGGCTTCCCATTCTGGGGTGAGACATCTTAATATCTTGGTGGTTTGAGAAGATTCTGCATAAGTTACACCAAGAGCCCTGAGATGGTTAGTAATATGAGTAAATCTTAATTGCATTTCACTTATACTTTCATCACTCTTCATTTTGAAATTTTCATATTCATTTGTAAGAGTACTTATTTTTGATTCCTTAACTCCTTGAGTTCCTTCATGTGCAACTTCCAAAGTGTCCCACATTTCTTTGGCAGTTGTACAACTAGAAACTCTGAAATATTCATCCTAACTTAAGGCACTAACAATAATCATTATAGCTTTAGCATTTAAATGAACCAATTTCTTTTCTGATTCAGACCATTCTCTTTTGGGTATTGGAATACTTTGCCCTTCAACAACTTTCATAGGTATGTAAGGTCCATTTTCCACAATATCCCAAAGATTTAGGTCTACTGCATTAAAGAAAAGTTTCATCTTGGATTTCCAGTAGCTATAATGGTTACCTTTAAAACCAGGAGGTTTTGTAAAGGAGCTTCCTTCAGGTAAAATACAATCACCAAGACCAGCCATTTTATACTCTTAGACTGTTAAGTCTTTAATCAAGAGCCCAAGCTCTGATACCAATTGATAAATATGGCTGGAACCCAAGAGGGGGGTGAATTGGGTTAAATAAAAATTTACTTAAAAGATAATAGAAAGTTCAAGATAATTTAAAGTTCAATAGAAATATATTGACAATACAGAAAACAGAGTGATATGAAGATGAAGGAAGATGTCAAGTAATTAAACAATTAAAAGACTTTAAGCAATTAAAGAATAAGGAAGAGAAATAAACACATATATTTATACTGGTTCAGCTTAATCCAAGCCTTCATCCAGTCCCCATGAATACTTCTTGAGTATTTCACTATGAACCACAAGTTTATACAGAAGGGTGGTTCACGCCACTACGATGCCAATTCGCCCAGAATTGAATTTGTGGCAATTTGTAGTATAGTGATCCCCAGGTCGTATTCACTCAAGGAGCCTCACTTCTTGATACTAATTAATCGTTCTAAACATCCAAACACTAATTAAGAGTACATAAACGTGGGGGGGTTTTGTAGCAGTACTAACAAAATTAAACAAAACAGAACAACAATTAAATACTACAACAGCAGCAAAATATGCAGCAACAGCAGTAACAGTAGCAGCAGCAGAGATTGCAAGATATTGACAGTAAAGAGACTATGTAATCAGCCACTAGGATTCATGGGAGTGTAACTATCATTACCCAACTCATTAATTCAGTTTTGTTCTCATTCCATTGTTTGGTTCTTTATGAAAATGTTTCTAGAATAACATCTAGAATTTAATGCTACTAATTACAGTTAAGAACATCCCTCTACTATAACTATATGCATTCAGTGGAAAATCTCAACCAAACCAAGTTAAATATATCATTTAACTAGTCATTTCGCCTCCCTCACTTTCCTAATCAGTCAAGCAAGGTTATGTTTTATATATAAGTCAGTTTATGTTACATTCTCAAGCTCTAATCAGAATTTGACAGCAAAATAAACATGACAGCAAAACAGAAACGAAATGAGATGAAAATGGAGAATAAAACACTTAACTTGCATTCTTAGTTCAAGCTACAACATCCCAGTGGTCTAGTGACTAATTACAATGAAAACTTAGCCCTCCATGAGAGCAAAACAGCAAACAACAGAAGCAAAAATAGAGAGGAAGAGAGAGCTGCGAATTTTCTAAGTCTGGTTGCCTAAAAATGAAAGTATTCTGATTTCTAAAACTGATGCCCCTTCAATGCCTTAGAATATTCTACCCTAGATGCTTCCTCCATGATGTAGCAGCACTTTGACAGCAAAACATCAGTATAATTAATGTTTCTGCAGCAGAAAGTAGGCATGGCAGCAGCAGATTTAATATTTCTGCAGCAGAAAGTAACAAACAGCAGCAGAACATAGGTATGGCAGCAGCAGAACAGCATGGAAGAATTGATATTTCAGTCTTGCTTTCTGACCTACGAAATTTAATATTCATGCCCTCAAATTCTGACTACATGGCATTCAATAAGAGTTCAAGTGGACCCCACATCCGGCATATCCTAGTCAGCATCTGCATCATCCAAAAAGTGCCACATTAGCATCTAAATCATCATCTTTGTCCATGTCAGCATTTTTCTCTCTAAAATTAAAATTTGTAGGAATTAAATTGAGCATTTTACAATTCAAGTTCTAAAAATATAAAATTGAAACACATTCAATCCATAAATAGTTTATACCCAATAAATTCCAAAACATAATAAAATTAGAGAATTGGCAACATTAGAATAGCCATAGGACTAAGATAGGGACTAAAAAGTATATAAAAATACCCGATATCAAATCCCCCACACTTGGCCTTTTGCACTCCTGGGCAAAATAATATTCAGAACACCAAAAGACACCAAAGGAAAAATGTGGAAAGCATGCTAGAATAGAATAATCAAAATTTTGAAAAGATTTAGCACTCGAAGGAATTAATCTTAAATTTCTAAGATTCCAAGCATCATGGCAATTTAATTTGATACGAATGAATTCAAGTAATTAGCCTCCTCACCAGGAATGTGTTTACTCTCTATTCTCTCAAGTGTCTAGGGTAAATCATTCGAAATTCAACTTATCACAGAATTCACTACCATAAGCTTGTCAAGAATCTAAATCTCCACTACTTGAATCCAATACATACTTGAATCAAAAGGACTTTACGAGGTTGTAACGTGGGTAAGAAAAATAGTGGGAAACCAAGGGAAAGATTGAACAATGAAACAAAATATAGTAACAACTCAAGAAAATGAAGAGTATTTACAAGTGAAATATAAGAGACTGAGTATAAATAAATTTGGGTCTCAATGTTCTATCTGCTCCTCTTTTTCATTATTTTCTCTCTCTTTTTTTTTCAAAATTTTTTTTTCTTCTTTTTTTTTCTTTCTCTTTTTTTCTTTTTTTTTCTTTTTCTTCTTGACTGGCCAGTCTTTTTCTTTTGCTTGAGAGGAAGTAGAAGAAATATAGTCCAGAACACCCCAAAATTCACAAGATTTTTCAGCATATCAATCCCTTAAAAGAATTTAAAATACTCCTCACATCTTAAGTTGAAGAGAAAAAATATTGTTGTAGGCAGAAAAAGTGGTGGAAGGACGCAGGAAAGAAAATGGATAAGGCACAAAATGACATACAATGGAAACAATGATAATGGATGGCTATTTGGCTACAAGTGGTTACAAGAAACAAATGCCTAAATCATTTTCAAGCATGTACAAGATATGTAGCGTCAATCAAAGATTCAAGACAAGTTCTAGAGTGACAATCCATGATAGAGAACACACAACAAGAAGAATAGCATTTTTCACTTAGGCTCAAATCCTCACAGCTAAAAGACTATTACTACAAATTCATTAAAGTCAACGTCATTGCCATTTAACTTGAATTCCTTAGAGAAATAAGGCTAAATTCTCTTCATGCTAAGTCAATCTACACTTTAACTATTTCATCATGCATAATTCCACACCAAAACTCCATCAAATTTTTTTTTTTGGAGAATAAACTCAAATTCTCTCCCCCTACACTTAAACATTGCATTGTCCTCAATGCAAATTATTACCAAACATCAAATAAAATGAAGAGGACATAAATTAAAAGGAGGGAAAGAGTACGGTCTTATCATGGAGTCGGAACGTTGTAGAGTTTGATTTCCTCTACAGTTTCTTCTTTGAAGCCCTCGTAGAACTTCTTCAACCTTTGCCCATTTACCATGAACTGCTTGTTGGTGGCCTCATTTTGAATTTCTACTGCACCAAAAGGAAAGACATTAGTAATAACAAAAGGGCCAACCCATCTAGAGCGAAGCTTACCGGGCATTAGCTTGAGGCGAGAATTATAGAGAAGGACTTTATCTCCCACTTGGAATTCTTTTTTCTCAATTTTCTGATCATGTAAAGCTTTTGTCCTCTCTTTATAGATGCGCGCATTCTCATAAGCCCCTAGCCTTAGTTCTTCCAGTTCTTGAAGTTGCAACTTTCTTTCTTTAGATGTCCATATTGCATTGTTTAACGGCCCAATATGCCTTGTGTGCAATCTCCACCGGCAAGTGACATGTTTTACCAAATACCAAGCGGTATGGAGACATGCCGATGGGAGTCTTGAAAGCGGTTCTATAGGCCCAAAGCGCATCGTCAAGCCTCTTACTCCAATCTTTTCTGTTGGGTTGCACAGTTTTCTCTAATATTTGCTTTATCTCTCGGTTGGAGACTTCTGCTTGCCCATTGGTTTGGGGGTGGTAAGGTGTAGAGGTTTTGTGTACCACCCCATATTTCTTCAATAGCCCTTGCATGTTTCTATTACAAAAGTGTGATCCTTGATCACTGATTATGGCCTTGGGGACACCGAATCTGCAGAAAATATGTGAACGAAGGAAATCTACAACAACAATAGAATCATCAGTTCGGGTGGCTTTAGCTTCCACCCACTTCGACACATAATCCACAGCAACTAAGATATACATGAAGCCAAAAGAAACAGGAAAAGGACCCATAAAGTCAATACCCCAAACATCAAAAACATCACAAAAAAGAAGAGGTTGTTGAGGCATTTCATTTCTTTTAGACACATTTCCAGTTCTTTGACACCTAGAACAATTTTTGCAAAAATCAAAGGCATCCCTAAATAAAGTAGGCCAATATAAACCAGAATCTAACACTTTTCTAGCTGTTCTTTGGGGACCAAAGTGTCCACCACATGCAAGAGTATGACAAAAATTCAGCACAGATGCAAATTCATGATTTGGAACACATCTCCTAATAATTTGGTCACTACAAATTTTCCACAAATAAGGGTCATCCCACACATAGTACCTAGCCTCGCTTCTTAATTTATTCAATTGATGTCTATTTTGGTATGCAGGCAATTCAGATGCAACAAGATAATTCACCAAATCAGCATACCAAGGCTCACCAATACCATGTAAAAGGAGGAAACACTCATCTGGAAAATTGTCTCTTACAGGGAGATGTTCCAATGGAAGATCAGAAAGCCTACTCAAGTGATCTGCTACTACATTCTTTGCCCCACTCTTATCCTTAATTTCCACATCAAATTCTTAGAGGAGCAGCATCCATCTCAACAAATATTTCAGTGCTGCATGGTCAGAAAACACAATTACTTTGGAGGCAAGCAAATATGATCTAAATTTTTCTAAAGCAAAAACAATTGCTAAAAACTCCTGCTCTGTGGTTGTGTAATTTGATTGAGCTGAATCAAGGGTACGGGACGCATAGGCTATGACATGCAACTTCCTCTCTACTCTTTGTGAAAGTACTGCTCCTACAGCAAAATTTGAGGCATCGCACATGAGCTCAAAGGGAAGCTCCCACTGTGGAGGTTGGATGATAGGAGGGGAGGTAAGTTGCTTCTTCAACTCATCAAAAGCTGACCTGCAAGCATCATTAAAAATGAAATCAGTTTCTTTTTGGAGGAGTTTAGATAGGGGTAGAGCGATCTTACTAAAGTCCTTGATGAATCTCCTATAAAATCCTGCATGGCCAAGAAAAGAGCGAACTTCCCGCACAGAAGCGGGGTAAGGCAAAGAAGAGATAACATCAACTTTGGCTTTATCTACTTCTATGCCACGTGGTGACACTATGTGGCCTAGGACTATTCCTTGCTCTACCATGAAATGACATTTTTCATAATTCAAGACCAAATTTTTCTCTATGCATCTCTTAAGTACTCTCTCCAAATTTTTCAAACATGCATCAAATGAGTCTCCATAAACAGAAAAATCATCCATGAACACTTCCATGCAATCCTCTAACAAATCAAAAAATATGCTCAACATGCATCTTTGAAAAGTGCCAGGTGCATTACAGAGACCAAAAGGCATGCGTCTATATGCAAAAGTACCAAAAGGACAGGTGAAGGTAGTCTTCTCCTGATCTTCAGGTACAATGTGAATTTGAAAATACCCAGAAAAACCATCAAGAAAACAGTAATGAGACTTGCCAGCAAGTCTCTCAAGCATTTGATCAATAAAAGGAAGAGGAAAATGATCTTTTCTAGTTGCTTGGTTCAACTTCCTATAATCAATGCAAACACGCCAACTGTTTTGAACTCTAGTGGGCACTAACTCATTATTTTCATTTGCTATAATAGTTACCCCGATTTTTGGTTCACGCCACTACGATGCCAAATCGCCCAGAATTAAATTTGTGGCAATTTGCAGTATAGTGATCCCCAGGTCGTATTCACTCAAGGAGCCTCACTTCTTGATACTAATTAATCGTTCTAAACACCTAAACACCAATTAAGAGTACATAAACATGGGGGGGTTTTGTAGCAATACTAACTAAATAAATAAAACAGAACAGCAATTAAACACTACAACAGCAGCAAAATATGCAGCAACAGCAGTAACAGCAGAAACAGCAGCAGCAGCAGAAATTGCAAGAAATTGACAGTAAAGAGACTATGTAATCAGCCACTAGGATTCATGGGAGTGTAACTATCATTACCTAACTCATTGATTCAGTTTTGTTCTCATTCCATTGTTTGGTTCTTTATGAAAATGTTTCTAGAATAACATCTAGAATTTAATGCTACTAATTACAGTCAAGAACATCTCTCTACTATAACTAGATGCATTCAGTGGAAAATCTCAACCAAACCAAGTTAAATGTGTCATTTAACTAGTCATTTCGCCTCCCTCACTTTCCTAATCAGTCAAGCAAGGTTATGTCTTATATATAAGTCAGTTTATGTTACAACTCAAGCTCTAATCAGAATTTGACAGCAAAATAAACATGACAGCAAAACAGAAACGAAATGAGATGAAAATGGAGAACAAAACACTTAACTTGCATTCTTAGTTCAAGCTACAACATCCCAGTGGTCTAGTGACTAATTACAATGAAAACTTAGCCCTCCATGAGAGCAAAACAGACAATAACAGAAGCAAAAACAGAGGGGAAGAGAGAGCTGCGAATTTTCTAAGTCTGGTTGCCTCAAATGAAAGTATTCTCATTTCTAAAACTGATGCCCCTTCAATGCCTTAGAATATTCTACCCTAGATGCTTCCTCCATGATGTAGCAGCACTTTGACAGCAAAACATCAGTATAATTAATGTTTCTGCAGCAGAAAGTAGGCATGGCAGCAGCAGATTTAATATTTCTACAGCAGAAAGTAGGAAACAGCAGCAGAACATAGGTATGGCAGCAGCAGAACAGCATGGAAGAATTGATATTTTAGCCTTGCTTTCTGACCTACGAAATTTAATATTCATGCCCTCAAATTCTGACTACATGGCATTCAATAAGAGTTCAAGTGGGCCCCACATCCAGTATATCCTAGTCAGCATCTGCATCATCCAAAAAGTGCCACATTAGCATCTAAATCATCATCTTTGTCCATGTCAGCATTTTTCTCTCTAAAATTAAAATTTGTAGGAATTAAATTGAGCATTTTACAATTCAAGTTCTAAAAATATAAAATTGAAACACATTCAATCCATAAATAGTTTATACCCAATAAATTCCAAAACATAATAAAATTAGAGAATTGGCAACATTGGAATAGCCATAGGACTAAGATAGGGACTAAAAAGTATATAAAAATACCCGATATCAAATCACCCACACTTGGCCTTTTGCACTCCTGGGCAAAATAATATTCGGAACACCAAAAAGACACCAAAGGAAAAATGTGGAAAGCATGCTAGAATAGAATAATCAAAATTTTGAAAAGATTTAGCACTCGAAGGAATTAATCTTAAATTTCTAAGATTCCAAGCATCATGGCAATTTAATTTGATACGAATGAATTCAAGTAATTAGCCTCCTCACCAGGAATGTGTTTACTCTCTATTCTCTCAAGTGTCTAGGGTAAATCACTCGAAATTCAACTTATCACAGAATTCACTACCATAAGCTTGTCAAGAATCTAAATCTCCACTACTTGAATCCAATACATACTTGAATCAAAATGACTTTACGAGGTTGTAACGTGGGTAAGAAAAATAGTGGGAAACCAAGGGAAAGATTGAACAATGAAACAAAATATAGTAACAACTCAAGAAAATGAAGAGCATTTACAAGTGAAATATAAGAGACTGAGTATAAATAAATTTGGGTCTCAATGTTCTATCTGCTCCTCTTTTTCATTATTTTCTCTCTCTTTTTTTTTTCAAATTTTTTTTTTGTTCTTTCTTTCTTTCTTTCTCTTTTTTTTTGTTTTTTTTTCTTGAGTGGCCAGTCTTTTTCTTTTGCTTGAGAGGAAGTAGAAGAAATATAGTTCAAAACACCCCAAAGTTCACAAGATTTTTTTTTTTCAGCATATCGATCCCTTAAAAGAATTTAAAATACTCCTCACATCTTAAGTTGAAAGAGGAAAATGTTGTTGTAGGCAGAAAAAGTGGAGGAAGGACGCAAGAAAGAAAATGGATAAGGCACAAAATGACATACAATGGAAACAATGATAATGGATGGCTATTTGGCTAAAAGTGGTTACAAGAAACAAATGCCTAAATCATTTCCAAGCATGTACAAGATATGTAGCCTCAATCAAAGATTCAAGACAAGTTCTAGAGTGACAATCCATGATAGAGAACACGCAACAAGAAGAATAGCATTTTTCACTTAGGCTCAAATCCTCACAGCTAAAAGACTATTACTACAAATTCATTAAAGTCAACGTCATTGCCATTTAACTTGAATTCCTTAGAGAAATAAGGCTAAATTCTCTTCATGCTAAGTCAATCTACACTTTAACTATTTCATCATGCATAATTCCACACCAAAACTCCATCAAATTTTTTTTTTCAAAAATAAAACATCAAATTCGGGCAAAACAGAGTAGCAAAATTCTGCACTGCAGAAATTCTGGCGACTCAGCTTTACTGACACAAAACTACACCAAAACAAATGCGAAAGACACCAAATAAAATTCTACAGCTAGAAGACATATAAAGCTTTAAAAACATGTAAAGAAACTAGCAAAATTCGTAGCCAATCAGTACAGAAAATTCATGCAAGACAGCTCAAAAATTCTGGACAGAAACAGAGAAAACAGAGGAAACAGCAGGAAAAAAATTTTTTTTTTTTTTTGGAGAATAAACTCAAATTCTCTCCCCCCACACTTAAACATTGCATTGTCCTCAATGCAAATTATTACCAAACGTCAAATAAAATGAAGAGGACATAAATTAAAAGGAGGGAAAGAGTACGGCCTTATCATGGAGTCGGAACGTTGTAGAGTTTGATTTCCTCTACAGTTTCTTCTTTGAAGCCCTCGTAGAACTTCTTCAACCTTTGCCCATTTACCATGAACTGCTTGTTGGTGGCCTCATTTTGAATTTCTACTGCACCAAAAGGAAAGACATTAGTAATAACAAAAGGGCCAACCCATCTAGAGCGAAGCTTACCGGGCATTAGCTTGAGGCGAGAATTATAGAGAAGGACTTTATCTCCCACTTGGAATTCTTTTTTCTCAATTTTCTGATCATGTAAAGCTTTTGTCCTCTCTTTATAGATGCGCGCATTCTCATAAGCCCCTAGCCTTAGTTCTTCCAGTTCTTGAAGTTGCAACTTTCTTTCTTTACCGGCTAGGGTCATGTCCATATTGCATTGTTTAACGGCCCAATATGCCTTGTGTGCAATCTCCACCGGCAAGTGACATGCTTTACCAAATACCAAGCGGTTTGGAGACATGCCGATGGGAGTCTTGAAAGCGGTTCTATAGGCCCAAAGCGCATCGTCAAGCCTCTTACTCCAATCTTTTCTGTTGGGTTGCACAGTTTTCTCTAATATTTGCTTTATCTCTCGGTTGGAGACTTCTGCTTGCCCATTGGTTTGGGGGTGGTAAGGTGTAGAGGTTTTGTGCACCACCCCATATTTCTTCAATAGCCCTTGCATGTTTCTATTACAAAAGTGTGATCCTTGATCACTGATTATGGCCTTGGGGACACCGAATCTGTAGAAAATATGTGAACGAAGGAAATCTACAACAACAATAGAATCATCAGTTCGGGTGGCTTTAGCTTCCACCCACTTCGACACATAATCCACAACAACTAAGATATACATGAAGCCAAAAGAAACAGGAAAAGGACCCATAAAGTCAATACCCCAAACATCAAAAACATCACAAAAAAGAAGAGGTTGTTGAGGCATTTCATTTCTTTTAGACACATTTCCAGTTCTTTGACATCTGGAACAATTTTTGCAAAAATCAAAGGCATCCCTAAATAAAGTAGGCCAATATAAACCAGAATCTAACACTTTTCTAGCTGTTCTTTGGGGACCAAAGTGTCCACCACATGCAAGAGTATGACAAAAATTCAGCACAGATGCAAATTCATGATTTGGAACACATCTCCTAATAATTTGGTCACTACAAATTTTCCACAAATAAGGGTCATCCCACACATAGTACCTAGCCTCGCTTCTTAATTTATTCAATTGATGTCTATTTTGGTATGCAGGCAATTCAGATGCAACAAGATAATTCACCAAATCAGCATACCAAGGCTCACCAGTACCATGCAAAAGGAGGAAACACTCATCTGGAAAATTATCTCTTACAGGGAGATGTTCCAATGGAAGATCAGAAAGCCTACTCAAGTGATCTGCTACTACATTCTCTGCCCCACTCTTATCCTTGATTTCCACATCAAATTCTTGAAGGAGCAGCATCCATCTAAGCAATCTTGGCTTTGCATCTGGCTTCTTCAACAAATATTTCAGTGCTGCATGGTCAGAAAACACAATTACTTTGGAGGCAAGCAAATATGATCTAAATTTTTCTAAAGCAAAAACAATTGCTAAAAACTCCTTCTCTGTGGTTGTGTAATTTGATTGAGCTGAATCAAGGGTACGGGACGCATAGGCTATGACATGCAACTTCCTCTCTACTCTTTATGAAAGTACTGCTCCTACAGCAAAATTTGAGGCATCGCACATGAGCTCAAAGGGAAGCTCCCACTGTGGAGGTTGGATGATAGGAGGGGAGGTAAGTTGCTTCTTCAACTCATCAAAAGCTGACCTGCAAGCATCATTAAAAATAAAATCAGTTTCTTTTTGGAGGAGTTTAGATAGGGGTAGAGCGATCTTACTGAAGTCCTTGATGAATCTCCTATAAAATCCTGCATGGCCAAGAAAAGAGCGAACTTCCCGCACAGAAGCGGGGTAAGGCAAAAAAGAGATAACATCAACTTTAGCTTTATCTACTTCTATGCCACGTGGTGACACTATGTGGCCTAGGACTATTCCTTGCTCTACCATGAAATGACATTTTTCATAATTCAAGACCAAATTTTTCTCTATGCATCTCTCAAGTACTCTCTCCAAATTTTTCAGACATGCATCAAATGAGTCTCCATAAACAGAAAAATCATCCATGAACACTTCCATGCAATCCTCTAACAAATCAGAAAATATGCTCAACATGCATCTTTGAAAAGTGCCAGGTGCATTACAGAGACCAAAAGGCATGCGTCTATATGCAAAAGTACCAAAAGGACAGGTGAAGGTAGTCTTCTCCTGATCTTCAGGTGCAATGTGAATTTGAAAATACCCAGAGAAACCATCAAGAAAACAGTAATGAGACTTGCCAGCAAGTTTCTCAAGCATTTGATCAATAAAAGGAAGAGGAAAATGATCTTTTCTAGTTGCTTGGTTCAACTTCCTATAATCAATACAAACACGCCAACTGTTTTGAACTCTAGTGGGCACTAACTCATTATTTTCATTTGCTATAACAGTTACCCCGGTTTTCTTTGGCACTACTTGTACCGGACTCACCCACTTACTATCAGAGATAGGATAAATAATACCAGCTTGGAGGAGCTTACTTACCTCCTTCTTGACCACATCAAGAATCATGGGGTTGAGTCTTCTTTGGGGTTGCCTCACTGGTTTCGTCTCTTCTTCAAGGAGAATTCGGTGCATGCACACTGAAGGACTAATTCCAGGAATGTCTGCTAGAGTCCACCCAATCGCCTTCTTATTCTTTTTCAGCAAACTGATCAATTTTTCTTCTTGATTGGGGTTCAAGTTATTGGCCACAATGATTGGAAGTTTGTCTCCTACTTCCAAGAAGGCATACTTGAGGTTTTCTGGTAAAGCCTTCAACTCCAATGCAGGTGGTTGGATGGAGGATGGAATTAGTTTTTGTGGAATCACATCCAAGGAAGCACCTACAAATTCAGTTTGCTCAAAGACAGAATCCTTGGCTAAAGAGGAGGAAGGGTTAGCAGCACAAGAGGAAAGAGATGAAGAATGTGCAACATTACAATTTAAATCACTACACCTACAACTACCTAAAATAGAAACAGAATCTAAGTATAAGCTAGAGAAATTTACAGAATCAGAATGCACATCAGAATCCAAATCACTATGCAAATCAGAATGCAACTCAGAATTGTCAGCATTTAGAGAGTTTTCAATTTCAGTGCAAGCATGACAAAATTTAGAACCAGCACAGTTGCATTCAAAGGCATCGACCAAATCAGAGAATTCAGAAAATCAGAAATTAATTCAGTTTGGAAATCATCACATGCCTCATCAACTAAGTAATCCAAAAAGTTAACCACATGCACATTGGAATGATTTTCTATAGGATGTTTCATGGCATCCAAAATGTTAAAATCAATTTTGTTACCAGCAAACTCCATTGACAAAGTCCCTTCATGCACATTAATGATGGTTTTTGCAGTTTTCAGAAAAGGTCTACCAAGTATTAATGGTGCATGGCCAGGAGTATTATCATTTTCCATATCAAGCACATAAAAATCAGCAGGAAAAATGAGATCTTTAACTCTTACTAGGACATCTTCTAAAACTCCTGCTGGATGTGCTGTGCTCCTATTGGCAAGTTGGACAATCACTCCAGTTGGTGAAAGAACACCAATTTTGAGGCTTGAGTACATTGATTTGGGCATAACATTGATTGAGGCTCCCAAATCCAGCATAGCATTGGAGAACTCCATGTTGCCTATTGTGCATGGTATTGTGAAAGTTCCAGGATCTTTGCACTTGGGTGGCATGGGTGGTTGGATGAGTGCAGACACATTTCTTCCCAAATTAACTCTCTCATTACCCCTTAAACGCCTCTTATGAGTGCACAACTCTTTGAGGAACTTGGCATACTTGGGGATTTGCTTAATTGCTTCCAAAAGTGGGATATTGACCTCTATTTTCCTGAAGGTCTCCATGATCTCTTTATCCATGTCAGATTCAGAAGCTTTCCTTGATTGAGTCTGCCTATTGGGGAAAGGAAGAGGAATTTTCTGAACCACTTCTTCATCCTTTTTATTTTGCTCACTGGTTGAAGATGAAGGAATACTTTGCTGGACATTTGATTTTTTTGGTTCAGATTCAGAAGCTGGACTGTCTACTTGTTTGCCACTCCTCAAGATGATGGCACTCACATTGCCTCTTGGGTTGATCACTGGTTGGGATGGCAAACTCCCTGAACCTTGACTTTTCAGCTCATTGACTGTTGTGGCTAACTGGCCAATTTTAGTTTCCAAATTCTGCATATTTGTTTCTGTCCTTTGCTGGAACTGAAGAGTATTGGCAGTCAGTTGCTTCATTAGATCCTCAAGACTAGGCTCAGGTTTCTTGGGTGCTGGAGGAGGTGTATGGCTAGCTTCAGGTTGGTTGTATCTTGCATGGGGTGGCTGGTAAGGGGGGTTGGATGTATTCCCATACTTGATAGCTGGATGATCACGCCACCCAGGATTGTAGGTGGAGGAATATGGGTCATATCTCTGTTGTTGTGGCTGAATGGGTCTACCAGGGAACATACCAGCATATGACTCAGTTGGGGTCTCTTGCAGCTGAGGGCATTGATCAGTATGGTGGGTATTCAGGGAACAAATACCACAGGCTGAAGGATGAGGGGCTTGTTGTTGTGTTCTCTGATTTAATGCCAATTGCCTCACCATTGAAGCTAATTCTTCCAACTTATTTTCTATCCTTTGTTGCTCCATGGGAGGTGTCCTCACCTCATTGACAGTAACTGTTGGATCACTCAATCTGGTGCCAAATTGCTGAGCATTTTGGGCCATCTTGGCCAATAATTCATTTGCTGCAGTAGGAGTCTTATCCACCAATGCCCCACCAGCAGCTGCATCAACTATATATCTGTCCATAGGCAGTAATCCCTCATAGAAATACTGGATGAGAAGTTGCTCTGAAATCTGGTGGTTTGGACAGCATGAGCAAAGCTTCTTAAACCTCTCCCAATATTCATGCAAAGACTCACCATTCAACTGTCTAATCCCACTGATATCCTTCCTGATTGCTACTGTTCTGGAGGCTGGAAAGAATTTTTCTAAGAACAACTTCTTCAGCTCATCCCATCTTGTTATCAAGGCAGTGGGTAGATAGTAAAGCCAATCCTTGGCTGCCCCATCCAGAGAGAAAGGAAATGCTATTAATTCGATCTGTTCTTCTCCAACTCCATGTGGTCTCATGGTAGAGCAGACAACATGGAACTCCTTTAAGTGCTTGTGCGGATCTTCTCCTGCAAGACCATGAAACTTAGGCAACAAATGGATTAGACCAGATTTTAGTTCAAAGTTAGCATCCAACTCAGGATAATTTATGCACAATGGTTGATAATGCACATCAGGTGCAATCAACTCTTTAATTGATTGTTCTTGCCTATTTTGAGGCATTTGTGCATTTTGATTATCCATCCCAGTTATCCCAGCTGACTCAGAATCTGTAGACTCCAACACAATATCAGATTCAGAATCTGATTCAACTTCTACACTATTGACAGCAAACTCAACAATTTCAGCAAGAATTTCAGAAACTATACTAGTCCTAATGCTATTACTTCTCACTAGCCTATGGAAGGTCCTATCAATTTCTGGATCAAAAGGTGGTAAGTCCACGTGACCAGACCTTCTCATATACTAGAAAGGGTACAAATTCACAAGGAAACAACAAGAAAACAACAAAAACAACTAAATCACTACAAAAGACTCCAACCGATGAAAATCACCAAAAATTTAAGTATCTCAGAAAAATATGATTTTTCATGGAAAAATTCTTGACAAATTGGAGAGACAAACACAAAAAACAGAATTCAAAAATTCAAACTACAAAAATACACTAAAAATCACAATTAATTAGAAAAATCAAAAAAATAGTTAAAAATAGAAAAGGAGGCCTAAATGATGGAATTTGGCAAAATGGCCGCCCGAGGTGATCCTTTGGATTATCCAGTGGTTGGAAATTGCTTAAAATGTCGAAAAATAGTGGTATACCAAGTTTGAGGTCAATCGGAGGTAGTTAGTTTTTTGCCTATGAATAGTAACCGATAAAAACTCAAAAACTTGTAAATCATTTCAACAATACTAGATAACTTAAAATTAAACAAAGAAACACTTAAACAACTAATTAGATAACTTGGAAGTGAATTGGCTCCCCGGCAACGGCGCCAAAATTCTGGTTCACGCCACTACGATGCCAATTCGCCCAGAATTGAATTTGTGGCAATTTGTAGTATAGTGATCCCCAGGTCGTATTCACTCAAGGAGCCTCACTTCTTGATACTAATTAATCGTTCTAAACATCCAAACACTAATTAAGAGTACATAAACGTGGGGGGTTTTGTAGCAGTACTAACAAAATTAAACAAAACAGAACAACAATTAAATACTACAACAGCAGCAAAATATGCAGCAACAGCAGTAACAGCAGCAGCAGCAGAGATTGCAAGATATTGACAGTAAAGAGACTATGTAATCAGCCACTAGGATTCATGGGAGTGTAACTATCATTACCCAACTCATTAATTCAGTTTTGTTCTCATTCCATTGTTTGGTTCTTTATGAAAATGTTTCTAGAATAACATCTAGAATTTAATGCTACTAATTACAGTCAAGAACATCCCTCTACTATAACTAGATGCATTCAGTGGAAAATCTCAACCAAACCAAGTTAAATATATCATTTAACTAGTCATTTCGCCTCCCTCACTTTCCTAATCAGTCAAGCAAGGTTATGTCTTATATATAAGTCAGTTTATGTTACAACTCAAGCTCTAATCAGAATTTGACAGCAAAATAAACATGACAGCAAAACAGAAACGAAATGAGATGAAAATGGAGAACAAAACACTTAACTTGCATTCTTAGTTCAAGCTACAACATCCCAGTGGTCTAGTGACTAATTACAATGAAAACTTAGTCCTCCATGAGAGCAAAACAGCAAACAACAGAAGCAAAAACAGAGAGGAAGAGAGAGCTGCGAATTTTCTAAGTCTGGTTGCCTAAAAATGAAAGTATTCTGATTTCTAAAACTGATGCCCCTTCAATGCCTTAGAATATTCTACCCTAGATGCTTCCTCCATGATGTAGCAGCACTTTGACAGCAAAACATCAGTATAATTAATGTTTCTGCAGCAGAAAGTAGGCATGGCAGCAGCAGATTTAATATTTCTACAGCAGAAAGTAACAAACAGCAGCAGAACATAGGTATGGCAGCAGCAGAACAGCATGGAAGAATTGATATTTCAGCCTTGCTTTCTGACCTACAAAATTTAATATTCATGCCCTCAAATTCTGACTACATGGCATTCAATAAGAGTTCAAGTGGACCCCACATCCGGCATATCCTAGTCAGCATCTGCATCATCCAAAAAGTGCCACATTAGCATCTAAATCATCATCTTTGTCCATGTCAGCATTTTTCTCTCTAAAATTAAAATTTGTAGGAATTAAATTGAGCATTTTACAATTCAAGTTCTAAAAATATAAAATTGAAACACATTCAATCCATAAATAGTTTATACCCAATAAATTCCAAAACATAATAAAATTAGAGAATTGGCAACATTGGAATAGCCATAGGACTAAGATAGGGACTAAAAAGTATATAAAAATACCCGATATCAAAGGGCACTTGTGAGCCACTGCAACAGAGATCTTTTTCTTTCCAAGGGTGTCTCTCCCCCTCACAGATTCGTTTCCTCAAAAAACAAGCTCAAAGAAAGAACTTCCTTGATACACTCAGAGAAAAATAAATTTTCAGAAGCAAACTCTCAAAACAGAGTGAATATGACAGTAGCAAGCTCTTTAGCAATACAGAGATTTGAATGGGATTAACTTCAAGGATATATGGCACACTTGATTTCTCTTCTCTGATGCCAATAACCTCCTTAAGACAGATATTTAAAGACCAAAGAGGAATAGAGCCGTTGGAGATAAATTACAAAATAAATCTTGTATTACGTCAGCAAAAACTAGCCGTTATAACTCTTTTTCGATGTCGGTGGTCGACCACTTCAGCACGATGGTCGACCAGTGAGCTCCGGAACTGATACATCAGGTACGTTGGTCGACCAGTCATATTGCATTGGTCGACCAGTGCTTGATTTCTTCTTCTACTAGAGCTGGGTGGTTGACCAGTAGGGCGATGGTGGTCAACCAGTCTTCAAGATATTTTTCTTGCTGGAACACGATGGTCGACTAGTGTTTAAGGAGTGGTCGACCAATGAGTGGCAGTGATGCTTACTGGAGTTCATTGGTCGACCAGGGCGGGTAGAGTGGTTGACCAGTGTGTCACTTGTTACTGATCTTTTGCTTCTGTAATCCATTGGTCGACCAGTGCAGGCATGGTGGTCGACCAGTGTGATATTACCAATCATTCTTTAGTTTCTGGACTCCATTGGTCGACCAGTGCAGGCAAGGTAGTCGACCAGCGTGATGCTGAAATTCAAAAAACCTTTAGACATGAACTATTTTAAGTTGATTTGTCAATCATCAAAATTAGAGAGTGTTTTAAATGCAATGAGTTCAACATAAACATTTTGCTTCCTAAAATATCTCAGGGGAGGCAGAGGAATTAGCACTGTGGGAAGGGAAGGCGAGGCCTGTGAAGGTAAAGAAGTAAGTGATAACATACTTTTTCCATTTATTTTAGTCCCTATTTTAGTCCTTTTTGCCTCTTTAATTTTGTCAATTCTCTAATTTTATTATGTTTTGGAATTTATTGGGTATAAACTATTTATGGATTGAATGTGTCTCAATTTTTATATTTTTAGAACTTGAATTGTAAAATGCTCAATTTAATTCCTACAAATTTTAATTTTGGAGAGAAAAGTGTTGACATGGACAAAGATGATGATTTGGATGCTAATGTGGCACTTTTTGGGTGATGTAGATGCTTACTAGGATATGCTGGATGTGGGGCCCACTTGAACTCTTATTCAATGTCATGTAGTCAGAATTTTTGGGCAGAAATATTAATTTTCGTAGGTCAAGAAAAGCATGGCTGAAATATTAATTTTGCCATGATATTCTGCTGCTGTTTGTCACTTTCTGCTGCAGAAATATTAATTCTGCTGCTGCTGCCATACCATTCTGCTGCTGTTCTGCTGCTGTTTGTCACTTTCTGCTGCAGAAATATTAATTCTGCTGCTGCTGCCATACCATTCTGCTGCTGCCATACTTTTCTGCTGCTGCAGAAATATTAATTTTGCTGCTGTTTTGCTGTCAAAGTGCTGCCATATCATGGAAGAGGCATCCAAGGAGGCATCTAGGGCAGAATATCCCTTTAGGCATGTGTTAGATCAGTTTTATATTTGCAAAAATCGAAATTTATTAAGGAGGCTAAGTCATTTTTCTGATGGGAAGTCCTAGCACCATTTTTTTGCCTTCCTTGGGCAGCAGTGGTTGGGAGCAACATAGAGGCAACTCTCTAGCTTGGTTTGAGGAAAAGGAAGCCTTCCCACTTGGGAATGGCTCTCCTTCTCCCATTTTCTTTCCTTTTCTTCCATTTTCCTTCATAGTTTGTTAGTTTTCTGTTGTATTTTTTGTTTTCTGTCATGTTTTTCCTTCTCTTCCATGTAATTTTCTAAGTTTAAGGATTGATGTAGTTTGGTTCTATGATGTTTTATTGCTGAACAATTTCGATTTTAATGCACTTTCATTTAATGGAATGGATTTTACCGATTATTAAGCTCTTGAATGCTTGATTAACCTTCAATGAGTTTGGGATTTTGATGTCTATGCTAGAGTTAGCTAGAGATTGAGCTTGACCTTGTAATTTCCACCATAAATTAGATTATCTAGATATAGATAGTTTTATTTATGTGGCTTGAATAATTTTCTTGAGCTTCATAATTTAATTGAATGGTTGATCTAAGATTTTAGTCAATTATTTTGGTTAAGTTAGATTGTAATTTCAAAGTTTTTGGATTCAATCATATTTTAGAAAATTGGCCAACATTGAATGGATTGTAATTTAATTGAATTGTTCTTCAATGATTCAAAGATTAATTTGTCTATGAATTAATCGGATTGGACCAACGAAATCAATCTCATTTTCTTGTGTAGTCGGTCATTTGATGAAATGGAAATTGTACTTTAATTCATTTGGACCAATGAGTATTTTCTTGGCCAAAGTTCTATTTTATTTATTGTCCTATGAAGCTTGTTATTTATACATGCATGTGATTGCTATGTATTTGTAATGAGTAGGACAAGAGATAACATGTCATATGCGATTGCGGGGCATTGATGTGATTAGGACTTGATCGGATTATATTTGAGTTATAGATTAGTGAAGATCTTCCTAACTATAATTTTAATATAATTCAGTCTTAGAAGACTTTCTAAGAATTTTAGATTGAAGATTACATAATAGAATTAGCCAAGAATATTCAAAGGAAAGGATGATGATGTACAATTCCATGGAATTTGTGACCAATTACACATCTTTTGTCTGTTTTATTTTCTGTTTAGTTATTTAAATTTCAGTTATTTATATTGCGTTGTTTCAATCATCACCCCCCTTTTTGTGTAATTTCTGAAATTTCCTTTATAAGTCTTAATAGCATTTCACTTAGCCTAATTGAATTTTATTTGATACCTCAATCTCTGTGGGACGATACTCTACTTATCACTTTATTACTTGTTGCGACCCAGTATACTTGCTGGAATATTTTATGTGCTATAAATTATACGCACCAGTAAGCGGAGGTGAAGGCTAGGAATGCTAATTCCAGGTTGAAGATAGGTGATATGGCAATATCAGATGGGTGATGTGGCAAGAGATCCAACGTGGCTAGTGATTTGTAAAAATATAGGTGACATGACATGTGAGTATACAATCTACTGATGACATGGCACAGGTCAAGTCCATGTCAGCATTTAAATGATGATAAACTAATAGAAGGGAGTTTTCTACACAAAAAGAAAATTAATGGGTCTTTTGCTGAGTCTGAAACTTTAGGGGATTTATTGCACATAGGGGAAAGTTTAGTGGGTAGAGTGCAATTTTCTCCTAAAAAAAAAAAGTATTGGGCTTCTTTTAATATTTCTCATTATATCTCAAGAATAAATTTTTCATAGACAAATTATCAAGCAACAAATATTGACAAACTGACTCGATTTTCACTCGATTTTCTTTCGAATTACTTGAAAAAAAATTGCATTTTCTTATCATTAGACATCTACGTGCATTATATTTGCCTATTTGGTCTATTAATTTTTTAAAAAATATTGAACTCTGATGCTTGAATTTTGAACAAAAATTTTTTTCTAAGGAATTAATCAAAGTAACGAGGAAAAGAATTATCATTCTAATTAATGAGTGATAAATAGGCCAACCAAGGCCCAAATAAGCTCAACTGGCCCAATATTGAAACTTAGATCCCCAAGGCTAACCTATTCTAGGACTAGACCGATTCAAATAAGTAAAAGAGAGAGCTTTACTTTACAAAAGACTTACAGTAATCCAAGTTATACTAGCCTACACTCTAACATTAAAATTTAGGTAAAAGTACAATTTATGTCTTTAATGTTTACACTGATTTTTACTGATACCTCTAATATTTTTTTAGTTAAATATGTCTCACATGTTTTATTTTTATTTTTCAAATATGTCTTTTTTTTAAACACTGTCAAAGATATTAACAGTAAATGCTGACTGGGCGGTTCATGTAGCATATATCACCTGCCATGTCACTTTTCACGTTGACCCATAACTTAAAATTACAAAAATTCTCTTAATAATAATTTTTAAAAAAACATCATCCTTCTCTCTCTCTTTGTTATGCTCTCTGTTCATTGTCTGCTCTTTCTCTGTCTCTGCCACTCTGCTCCTTCTCTCTTTCTTCTCAATCTCATTCTCATCTCTATCTCTTCTTACTAGGTCTTTCTTGAACTCATGCTCGTTGCCTCACTCTCATCAGGTCTCTTAGCTCTCTCTCTCGAACTCACACTTGCTACTTCACTCTCATTGGTGAAACAATAATTTCCATTTGTCCTTTTCATAATAACAAGTTAACATGCTACAACTAGCAGGACAAGCTGTAGTAAATTTCAAAGTAAATAAACTAATGTTGAAAAATAGAGATAAACGAATAGATACTTATGCAATGGTTTTGTAGTGGTGGTTGCCACATTTAATCACAAACAAGCCCCTCATAACCACTAATAGATGCCATTAATGGCCAAAATTAGATTTTTTTGGTTGCCACCATTGACTTATAGCAAACATCATTGGTCAGTCTTCAAGTACTTTATTTTGTTTCTATTCATACTATGACTGAAAAGTTGTTCAGTCCAAAAACATTAAGAATATCAAACTCATAGGAATAATTATATTCTTAAATGCAAATTAGCTCCTAACAGGCGAAGAGATTTTAGTTTTCAACTTTTTTCCAATGTGGATGTGATTATCAAGTGAAATTTCCTATATTTTTATTTTAATCTAAATTCAACATATTGATAAAAAAAATTTTGGTAGTATAATCTAATAATCATTGGACGCAATTTCTTCTACCCCAACTTTAAAAGAAAAAAGTTCTTGAATGGGCCTAATCCATCCTGCTGTGCTGACTAATTCATAATACATTCCAAGCATATCAATCAAGAATGAAGTTGGTATGTTCTTACTCAATCTTTGAATTGCAAGTATTTTTCACTTCCTAATTATTTTTTCCTTTCTTTTCTTTGGGGGTAAGGGGAGAGAGGGAGACAAGAAAGAGATATATCATTTTGAAGACAGGCTCAAATCCCATACACATGACAAAGATCTCCATCAACAACTAACACTACAAGAAACAACAAAATTAGAGATGGAAAAAATTTTGTCTCTGAAATATTGAAAATCAATCTCAAATTATAGTTTAAAAATTTGAGAAGAAATTTATTTCATCTCTAATTTCTGTCTCTAGTATATTATTCAAGTTTTGTTTTTTATTAGAGACAGAATAAATTTTGTCTCAAATTCTGTCTCTGAAATGTTGAAAATTGTCTGAAAATCTAGTCTGAAAATCTGAGAAAGAATAAATTTCGTCTCTACTTCAGTCTCAAATTAGAGACGAAATAAATTCTATCTCAAATTTCACCTTAGATTTTGTTAGTCCTACATCAGCCAAATCAGAAATTGAGCCTTGCCCCTTTGCCAATATATAATGTTACTTCCTTCCACATTTTCTTACATTGCTTTAGTTAACACTTTTGTCTTAAGAAGACTAATGAATGAATATGTCTTCCAATTTAGTATTATTTAATGTGGGTAAAAAAAAGTTTTGGGTGGCAACAAATTTGATCTGTTCAACAATCCATTGGCCAAATTTTTCATACATGTTCAAAGAATTTGAGATGGAATTAGGGACAAAAAATATGTTCCTGATTTGAGGCGAAAAATTTTCGTCTCTAATTTTGAGACATAATTTATTTTCCATCTCAAATTTTTTGAAACACCAGGATCATGGACTGAATATTTTTTTATCTGAATTCGTCTCTAATCAATCATAATCGAATTTTTACTTAATTAAGGACAAAAAATTCCATCTCTGATAAATGATTTTCTTGTAGTGTCAAACATCTTGCACTAGAGAAGAGAAATCCCGCAATAACAAGAAAAGTCCACAAGTCATATATTGTCGTGAACTCAATAAACCATGTTAAACTATTTGGATAAGCAAGATTTAGATAGTATCAACTGGAACAACCAAAACTTGGGCAATTGATTCATAAGTATCTAAGGCCTTAAGATTCAACACATATGGGGATGATGATTGAGTGAGAACTGGTAGTATAAATAGGCCTCCCCTGACAAGTATTTGGGAAGCTAAACTTCCCACTATAGAGGTGCTTTAAGAAAAAAATATGGAATAAATGGGCCATGCCTAAGTTTAGGGAATTTGATGTCCAATTGTGAAAGGGTAGTTGCACTCTAAAAGGCTTTAAAATAATTGTATGACCCCTTCAACTAAGGTTAGGCTGGAGAGGAAACAACCAATCAAAAGAGAAACAAAAGTAGCACTAATATAATTATTTCAGACAATGGAGCAAATTTGTGCACTTAAACATTAAATTTCAGAACATCAACATCCTACAAATTACCTTACAAAAATGGTGTAAGAATCTATCAGCAGAAAACTAAGAATCATCAAATTAGGCTATCCCTATTTTATCGACTATTGCAAACTCTCGTCACATAGGAATTAACACACCAATTATTCAAAAAACTAAGTCAAATACTATTTAGTTTACTCATTAGATTGAAAGTAGCTCTATTTCTGGAACCAAAATTCGAGTTAATAGTGGAAAAACTAATAAAGTGTAGCAACATAGCAAAAATAACAAGAATTTATTAGTGACAAAAAGCCTAGGACTGATCATTGAATTGAGAGGGTAAGTAATTTATAATTTAATTGTGGAATAGGTGTATTAAAGTATTTTAAAAACTATTTTTAATTTTATTACATATATATATATATATGGTATAATCTTTTATAATAATTAAATTGATAAATTAAAAAAATACAATTTGAAGTAAATTTAGACATTTAGTTGTTGTCTTTATTATTGTATGATATTATAATTTTTTTTTTGCTAATATTCTTCAATTTTTTAATGATTTAAATTCATTTTACATTAAATAGAAATAATTTATTATATTTTTAGGTAACAACTTACTATTAAAATACATAAATAATAATTTTCCAATAACAAACAAGCACATCAAATTCATGGAGGTAAGTCTATACCCTCCTCATTGTGGGCAAAAGTTTGAATCCCATCCAACTAAAATAAACGGAAGGTATTTCTGGCAATTGGATCTCTCATAGAGGGACAAACACTCTGCATGTCATTATAGGACAAGTAGAGGATTTGCTTCCCTTCTAGAGTTCTAGTTGTGGTGGTCAGAGAGATTCAGAAGGACCAAATTGCAAATAATAAAAAAATAGACTTACTTGAAAGAGAGAGAGAGATCTGAGTAAAGAGAGAAAACAAATAGAAGAGAGCAAAAGAGGATGTGAGCTTGAAAATAGAGAGCTTCGAAATTGAGAAAAAGAGGGGGTCAAATCACATATTACATCAATGAAAACAAAGGGTTAAACTGAAAATAAAATAAAACATAAGGAGTTAATTTGCAAATAAAATAGGGATAAAAATGAAATAAAAGTTTCAAATCTAGGTCTAAGTGCTATTTATCAAAAAAGTTAGGCAAAAATTCGTAATTTACCCCAGAAATTTGAACACCATTTTTGTAGTTTTAGAGCTCGATTTAGCCTTCGTGCATGTTCCCTTCTTCTTTTTTCTATTAATGCTATAGAAAGAACGAATGAGAATCACAACACCAATCAATATAAGGGGATGCACTTACAATCCTTCCAAAAAGGATTTATTTAGGACAAATTAAACTGAGAAGTATTGCTAATGGTACAACATATCTCAGTGGACATGGACATATGCATCTATAATGACCATTGCCATTAAGTCAAATAATTAAATAGATTATCACATTCGTAAACAAATTCTTGATCAACATGATAATGATTTATGCAATTAACAAGCACAATTGGAAGCTCCAATCTCGATTTTGATGCATGGTGGTTGTTTCTGTCCATTTTGATACCAAATGGATCGTTGATAAACAAACTCATTCATAAACGAGTCCAACATCTCAATGGTCACGTGCTGCATCACCACCACACGTGCAAGCCAAACTCCACCTACGAGCAAACTCATCATCCAGAGGCCTCTCAAACACTACAGTGCTGCTATACTCATTCTTCATGGCACCAATGCCAGAATCTCGTAGTTGATTATGCAAGTAAACAGCATTTGCGATGCACTTCTCCACTTCTCTCTTAAGACCCATCAGGCCTTTCTTTTTTAGGGCGTACCATAGGAAGATGGGATCATGGCCACTATGGCTTACTGTGATTGTGGCATCCTTTGAAGCTATGTATTCGACATCTGTACAAAGACCTTTGATGTATTCTAATCGAGTTAGCACTACGCCACTACCCCACAAGGAATATAGGTTTCTTGAAACTAATATTTGGTACCTACAAACTCACCAATTAACATATCCTTAATCAAGCACGAATCTCTTTCAGAGTCAAATGAACACAAAAGATTAAAAAAAAAAAATAGAACACAAATTTGCTAATGAAGTCAATGCTTTTATTAAATTGTTACTCACTCCTCTTATGAAAGGAAACATCATTCCAAATAGAGCTCCGTCACAATGGATATAGGCTCGATTGCTAGTGAATCCACTATCTTTAAGAGTTTGTATCACAAGATCAAGGTCATCAACAGCACCTTTCAAAGTTGTTCCTAGAACAAAAAATCATCTTTTTAAGACTATATCTTTTTTAGTAGAAATTTTCAACATTGATAGAAGAAAGCAAAGAGACCTATGTTTAAGTTGATGATGCTAGCTTGTCTTTGTGAGCAAGAAGTTAAGCCGATCAGCACAGTCAATCTCACTAGAGGTTAGAGTGGCAACTTTCACACATTGCATTCCATACATGCATTCTTGCTATTTTGAACACTAAATACACTACGGGAATGAGTCAAGTTTCCGACTAAAATTTTACGACTGAGGTATACTAAATATATTTACGACTGCTTTCTCTGATATTTCTGACTGAGTATAGGCAGAAAAATCCACTCGCCTAATATATATAGATTACGACTGAAAAATTTCTACTGATTTTTACTATATATATTTGCGACTGCTTTCCCTATTTTTGTTTACACCCATTCAGTAGGAAAATATAACTTCACTAAATTAGTAAATATTCATCCCACTTATCTCTATTTTTTTCTACAAATATAATAGTAAATATTCCTACCACTTATCTCACTTTTTGATATAGGTGTGTAAATGTTTTAAAAATTGAAATTAATAATAAGTATTTTAAGAGAGTAATAAAAAGTTTTCTTAATACATTTTTTTAATTTTTTTATAACAACAAAGTAATATTTAAAAAATTATATAATATATATAATTATGTTTATATTATTTTTTAATTATTATTAAATTAAAATATATTAAATATTAAAAATAGAAAAACACACACACACACATCTTGACTATACTTGAGAGGCTTGCCCCTCGAGTACAGTCAAGATGTTTTCTTTAGACCTCTCGAGTTACAATTTTTTAAATTTATTATTTATTTTTTAAAAAAATTTTAAATTTTAATTTTATAATTTATTTTAAAAATAAAAATTTTAAAATAGTGTAAACTATCAAATAAATAAATATAGGTGAGTAAAATGTTTTAAAAAATAAAATTAATATACTATTAAAATGTTTTAAAAATTAAAATTAATAATAAATATTTTGAGAGAATAATAAAAAGATATTTTAATACATTTTTAAAAAATTTTTATAACAACAAATTTATATTTAAAAAATTATATAATATATATAATTATTATTATTTTTTAATTATTATTAAATTAAAATATATTAAATATTAAAATTAAAAAATATAAAAATAAAATACTGGTCTGATTCGAGAGGCTAATAATTATATAATATATATAATTATGTTTATATTATTTTTTAATTATTATTAAATAAAAATATATTAAATAATAAATATTAATAAAAATTACTCAAGAGGAAAGCCTCAGCCTCTTGAGTACATACTCGAGAGGCTTGCCTCTCGAATATAGTTAGTATTTTTTTTTGGAGTTACAATTTTTTTAATTATATTATTTATTTTTTTAAAAAAAATTAAATTTTAAATTTATGATTTGTTTTACAAATAAAAAATTTTAAGATAGTGTAAATTTATTATATCTATCAAATAAATAAATATAGGTGAGTAAAATGTTTTAAAAATTAAAATTAATACTAAATATTTTGAGAGAATAATAAAAAGATATTTTAATACTTTTTTGAAATTTTTTATGACAACAAATTTGTATTTAAAAAATTATATAATATATATAATCATGTTTATATTATTTTTTAATTATTATTAAATTAAAAAATATATTGAATATTAAAATTGAAAAATATAAAAATAAAATACTTGTGTGAACTCGAGAGGCTAAAAATTATATAATATATATAATTATGTTTATATTATTTTTTAATTATTATTAAATAAAAATATAAAAAATATTAAAATTTAAAAAAAATACTGGACTAGAGAGGCAAGCCTCTCGAGTTCTATTTTTTTTTCAATTTTATGATTTATTTTTAAAAAAAGTTTTTTTAATTTTAATTTGTTATTTATTTTAAAAATAAAAATCTTTAAAATAGTGTAAATTTGTTATATGTATCAAATAAGTATAGGTGAGTAAAATATTTTAAAAATTAAAATCAATATACTAGTAAAATGTTTTAAAAATTACAATTAATAATAAATATTTTGAGTGAGTAATAAAAAGATATTTTAATACATGTTTTTTAAACTTTTTATAACAACAAATTTATATTTAAAAAATTATATAATATATATAATTATGTTTATATTATTTTTTAATTATTATTAAATTAAAATATATATTAAATATCAAAATTGAAAAATATAAAAATAAAATGCCACACTGACACTCGAGAGGCAAACCTCTCGAGTTTCATTTTTTTTAATTTTATGATATATTTTTAAAATGAAAATTTTTAAAATAGCGTATATTTATCAAATAAATATAGGTGAGTAAAATGTTTTAAAAATTAAAATTAATATATTATTAAAATATTTTAAAAATTAAAATTAATAATAAATATTTTGAGAGAATAATAAAAAGATATTTTAATGCATTTTTAAAAATTTTTTATAACAACAAATTTATATTTAAAAAATTATATAATATATATAATTATGTTTATATTTTTTTTAATTATTATTAAATTAAAATATATTAAATATTAAAATTAAAAAATATAAAAATAAAATACTGGTGTGACTCAAGAGGCTAAGAATTATATAATATATATAATTATGTTTATATTACTTTTAATTATTATTAAATAAAAATTATATTAAATAATAAATATTAAAAAAATATTACTCAAGAGGAAAGCCTCAGCCTCTCGAGTATAGTCAGTGTTTTTTTTTTGGAGTTACAATTTTTTTAATTTTATTATTTATTTTTTAAAAAATATTAAATTTTAAATTTATGATTTATTTTAAAAATAAAATTTTTTATAATAGTGTAAATTTATTATATCTAACAAATAAATAAATATAGGTGATTAAAATGTTTTAGAAATTAAAATTAATAATAAATATTTTGAGAGAATAATAAAAAAGATATTTTAATACATTTTTTGAAATTTTTTATGACAACAAATTTGTATTTAAAAAATTATATAATATATATAATTATGTTTATATTATTTTTTAATTATTATTAAATTAAAATATATTAAATATTAAAATTAAAAAATGTAAAAATAAAATGCTGATGTGAACTCGAGGGGCTAAAAATTATATAATATATTATATTATTATTAAATGAATATATAAAAATTATTAAAATTTAAGAAAAAATACTAGCTCGAGAGGCAAGCCTCTTGAGTTCTATTTTTTTTCAATTTTATGATTTTTTAAAAAAAAAATTTTAATTTTAATTTTATAATTTATTTTAAAAATAAAAATTTTAAAAATAGTTTAAATTTATTATATGTATCAAATAAGCATAGGTGAGTAAAATATTTTAAAAATTAAAATCAATATACTAGTAAAATGTTTTAAAATTAAAATTAATAATAAATATTTTGAGAGAGTAATAAAAAGATATTTTTATACATGTTTTTTAAATTTTTTATAACAACAAATTTATGTTTAAAAAATTATATAATATATATAATTATGTTTATATTATTTTTTAATTATTAATAAATTAAAAAATATTAAATATTAAAATTAAAAAATATAAAAAAAAATACTGGTAGGACTCGAGAAGCTAAGAATTATATAATATATATAATTATGTTTACATTATTTTTTAATTATTATTAAATAAAAATATATTAAATAGTAAATATTAAAATAAAACTTACTCGAGAAGCTCACACTCGAGAGGTTTGCCTCTCGAGTACAGTCAGTGTCTTTTTTTTTCTAGAGTTACAATTTTTTTAAATCTATTATTTATTTTTTTAAAAAAATTTTAAATTTTAAATTAATGATTTATTATAGAAATAAAATTTTTTAAAATAGTGTAAATTTATTATATTTATAAAATAAATAAATATAGGTGAGTAAAATGTTTTAAAAATTAAAATTAATAATAAATATTTTGAGAGAATAATAAAAAGATATTTTAATGTATTTTTTGAAATTTTTTGACAACAAATTTATATTTAAAAATTATATAATATATATAATTATGTTTATATTATTTTTAAATTATTATTAAATTAAAATATATTAAATATTAAAATTAAAAAATATAAAAATAAAATGCTGATGTGAACTCGAGAGGCTAAGAATTATATAATATATATAATTATGTTTATATTATTTTTTTAATTATTATGAAATTAAAATATATTAAAAATTAAAAATTAAAAAAAAAAAGATTTTGACTCGAGAGGCACTCGAGAGGTGCCTCTCGAGTTACAATTTTTTTTTTAATTTTATTATTTGTTTTTAAAAAAATTTAAATTTAAATTTTATGATTTATTTTAAAAATAAAAATTTTTAAATTAGTGTAAATTTATTATATATATCAAATAAATGTAGGTGAATAAAATGTCTTAAAAATTGAAATTAATATACTATTAAAATTTTAAAAAAATAAATTAATAATAGATATTTTGATAAAGTAATAAAAAGATTTTTTAATACATTTTTTTAATTTTTTATAACAACAAATTTATATTATTATTAAATTAAAATATATTAAATATTAAAATATAAAAATATAAAAATAAAATACGAAATCAAGCTGCCTTTGTGAACTCTAGAAATTTAATATGAGTACATAGAATAAAGATCAATAAATACAAATAATATTATACAATGTGAAAAAAAAAATTAATTATCACTTTCAGAATTTTTTTCACTTTCTTCATTTGCTTCTTCTTCTTCATTTGTTTCTTCGTCTTCATCCTCTGATTGGTTTTCATCTGTATCTGTGTTCTCTTCTTCACTTTGTTCCTCCACTTGTTTGTTTTGATGTTCCTCCTCTCCTTCAATTTCATAAGTTATTTGTTGATAGTGTCCCTGCTCTTGTAAATTATCATTTAATAAGTCACTAGATACAACAGAAATATGAGATTGTTCATTCTGATAGGCAACTTCTAGTATTTGTTGGTTGTCTACTATGCTTTTTGGCCTAGTTTTTATAACAACCCACCATTTTGATTTTTCTCAACTTCTATTTGAATAAGGGACAAAATATACTTGTGTTGCTTGGTATGCAAAGACAAATGGATCAAATTTTTCATATCTTCTTGTATGTCTAATTTCTGTAATTCCGTAATGCGGATTCACCTTAGTTCCACGATTCAATACTGGATCAAACCAATCACAATAAAATAAAACAATCTTTTTTGTAGGTTCACCAAAATACTCTAGTTGTATAACTTCTTTAAGTACCCCAAAATAATCATTTTCTCCACCGCTTACTCCAATACCTTTAACACACACTCCACTGTTAATTGTTTTCTTGCCACCAAGAATCCGTATGAAATTTGTGTCCATTTACAAAATATATTTGCCATGTCTCTACTTTTTTAAATGGTCCCCAAGCCAAGTCCCTAATATATAAGTTACTGACCTGAGGTTGAATATGTACCTAGTTCAAATGAGTAATATATAATCAGAAAAATAAACCAATATACATATATTATATTTAATCTAATAATCATTACACTACTTATAAGATTTTTTTTAACCAAAAGACAAAATATTGTTCAACAATTTTATCAATATCACGTGTCGAGAAGTGTGGATTTAAACTTCTATGATATTGTTCAAAATTGCTGTAGTACAAAAGTGAAGTCAGTGAGCATAATACTCCAAAAATATTTGATTAAATGTAATCACATTAAGTATAAAGTATTTCTTACTCAATATATGGTTTCACTTTATCACAATTGAGAAGGACGTAAAGATGAGCTGTCATGAATTCTATATCATCCAAATATCTAGTGACACTCTTTCCAGATGAACGCCCGAATTGGTTAAAAATTGATAATGTCGTTGGGTGGCTTGTCCCTTCTTACATACAGATATTCCGACCAACTCTTGTTCTAATTGAGTGTACATGAGATTCAAAGTAGTAAGAACAAAAATATGATGTCTCATATGCTAAATAAGCCTCGCAAATAGAACCTTCCACCTGAGCTTTATTCTTCACTGTCTTCTTAATTTTGTTCAGAAACCTTTAAATTAAAAAAAAATTAGTTTAGTCTATATTAAATAATGCCAAATTAAAATAATAAAAAAATAATATTAATAAATAATTTACCTTTCAAAAGGATACATCCATCGGTATTGCACCGGGCCACCAACGCGAGCCTCATATGGGAGATGGATAGGTAAATGTTCCATCGAATCAAAAAATGTAGGAGGAAATACTCTTTCCAGTTTACAAAGGATGATAGGAATATTATATTCCATTTGCGTTAACTCCTCGACTTTTAATGTTGATGAACACAATTGTTCGAAAAATTGACTTATCTCAGTGATAGGCTTTCAAACTTGCTCAGGCAATATGCTAAAAGCGATTGGTAGTAAATATTCCATAAAAATGTGACAATCATGGCTTTTTATTCCAAATAATTTTTCACCTTTCACATCTACACATCTTGACAAATTTGAAGAATATCCATCAGGCATTTTTAAACTTTTCACCCACTCGCATATGGCTCTTCGTTGCTCTAGTGTGAATGCGAATTTAGCTTTTGGCTTAATCACTCGGTTGTTACCTAAGTTTTGTAACTCTAATTCATGATGCCTGCAGTACTCCACCAAGTCCATCCTTGCCTTAAGGTTATCCTTTGTCTTTCCTTGGATGTCCATTACAGTATTAAATATGTTATCAAACACATTTTTTTTTCTATGTGCATAACATCTAGATTATGATGAATTAGAAGACTTTTCCAATATGGGAGCTCCCAAAAAATACTCTATTTCGTCTAATTGTGCCTAAACCCATAACCTTCAGCCCTAGAAAGTCCACTTTCAACAACTTTAGGGAGTTTTCTAACTTCTTCCCATAATTCCTCCCCACTTAATATAGGCAGTGATAGATCATGTTCAATTCAATTCTTAATGAACGCATCTTTATTCCTCCTAAAAACATGATCAGCCGGCGGCAAAAACTGACAATGACAATCAAACCAGGTATTTTTTCTCACATGAGGCATAGTAAATGTTTTTGATTTATGCATACAGTATGGATATGCCAACTTACCTATAGTACTCCATCTTGACAACATTCCATATGTTGGAAAATCATTTATTGTCCACATTAATGCTGCTCGCATTTGAAAATTCTGCTTTGTTGAAACGTCAAAGGTGGAGACTCCATCCCACAACAGTTTCAGCTCTTCAATGAGCGGCTACAAGTACACGTCGATGCCAGCCTTTGGATTACGTGAGGCAGGTATAATGGCTATAAGAAACATATACGGTGCAGTCATGCACATCTCTGGTGGTAGGTTATATGGCATCACTATAACTAGCCAACATGAATATGGTGTACCGTGCTGACTGTAAGGGGTAAAGCCATTTGTACACAGACCAGGCCTAACATTGCGTGGCTCACTGGCAAAATCTGGATACACTCTATGAAAGTGTTTCCATGCTTCTCCATCTGAAGGATGAACCAAAGCACCTTCATCTCTTTTGTTGTTGCAATGTCATCACATGTGTTCAGCTGAACTCATTAAGGCATAAAACCTCTGCAACATAGGAATGAGTGGCACATAGTGCATCTTTTTCACTGGAACAGGTTTAGCATTTTGTCTTCTACCTGATTTATTTTCTCGATACCGAGATGCGCTACAAAAGCTATATGTCAGCTCGTCCTCTCTATAGAATAGCATGCACCCATTCACGCAGACATTAATTTTTTTAGAAAATAGGCCAAGTTTAGATATCAGTCTTTTTGTATTGTACCAATCTTTTGGCACAAGATTATCAGTTGGAGTAATTTCTCCTATAAAACTTGCCATATCATTAAAAGACTGCCTCGAAATGTGTCCTTCAGATTTCAGACTTAACATTCTGACCGCAATAGATAACTCTGAGTGATTGGTACAACCCAGCCAAAGTGGGCTCTGATACGCGCTTAGTAAATCAAAGAACATATGAGATTCTGGATTTGGAGGTTGAGCTTCTGGATTTGGAGGCTGATCAGTGTTCAAACTGTTAGTGTCTTTATTGTCTGGATCAGATTCATCTCTGATATCAAAATTTTGTCGTGTCGCATCCAAGATCATGGTCTGATAGCTCGAATTTCCTTCACCAACAGTGAATGTCGATGAACTTGCCACGTTATGAGTAGTCAAACTTATAGTTTCACCATCGACCTCACCATGAGATGTCCAGCACCAGTATCCTGGTTGAAAACCTCTTTTATAAAGATCGACTTTTACATTTTCTACATCCATATATGTTCTGTTTTTGTGCTTACAACAAGGGCACCTGATTTTTCCATCTGAATCCAATGCATATCTTTGGGTGAAAGTAACAAACTCTTCAACACCATGCAAAAATTCTTCTGTATAACCCTTTCGACCAGGATTTAATCTATTGTACATCCATATTCGATGAGAGGGGATATCTATTTTTTTCGTAGTTAGAGTAATGGGAAGTGTTAACTGATGAAAAAATTGAAACAAGTATTCTGGAAGAGTAAGAAGAGTGTTAATTGAAAAAAAAAGTTCAACCAAGTACTTTCAAACAAAAAATAAAAAGTTAGAATTCTGATACTGTCATTTTTTCAACGATATGATCTGAGACATTGGAACTTTGAACATACTGTCTTCATTGGGACTGTGACTGTCTTCATTGTAATTTTTTCAAAAGATGTGATATGACACCTTTGAAACTTGAGCTTTGCAGAGAGACATGTGTTCATTGTAATTTTTTCAAAGATATGATATGACACCTATTATATTCTTATTGCTTAAGGTGTAATTATTTCCTCACTTTCTCAAAAAATAGATGTAAAATATATATGTGACTTATTAAGTATAGCTAATGCAATATTATATGAACAAATTAAATAAATTAATTAAAAAAATGGCCTCAAAGTATATATAAACAAAAATGTAAAGAAACTAAAAAATGAAAAATATAAATAAAAAATAATTAAAAATTGAAATGAGTTAAAATAGTAAACAAGGTAAATATAAATACATCTATAAAAAAGTAAAACAAATAAATTAAAATATAAACAAGTTAAATATAAATAAAAATAAAAACAATGAAGTATGAAAAAAAAAGAAAAAAGTATTATGAAAAATTTTTTAAAAAAGACTTTTATTTTTTATATATTTATTAGGTTTTTAAAAAAAGTTCGCTATTTTAATTTCGTTATTTTTTTATTTTGATAAATGTTAGTCATCTTTATAATCTTTTATTTTTTTTTATTAATTTTCACTTATTTATTCAGTTCATTTGGCACTCATTTCACAGGCATGTTGAAAAGTAAATTTTGGCATTGCACTTCATTTCACATCATATGAAAAAAATGAGATCGTGTTAAAAAATTAAATTCTTTCACTGCTTCATTTCATGTCGAAAAGAAAAAATTGAGCTAGATGTTAAAAAAGTAACATCTATTCCTACTCTATCAGTGTTTCTTTCACATGGATGGAGTACTAAACTCTATTCCTACTCTATCACTGTTTCTCTATCACTGTTTCTTTCACGTAGAGTAAATTTGACATTGGAGCTCATGTTCAAAAGTAAATTTTGACAACAAATTTATTTCACATCATCCAAAAATAGAAATGACAAAAGTAATAAAAAAATCATAATAAAATAAAAGTGTGGCAATGATTATGAAAAATAAAAATGACAAAGTAGTAAAAAAGTTTATAAGAAAATAAAAGTATACCGATGATTATGAAAAATATCTGTACTCTTATAAATAAATAACATAAAATATTGATATAGCTATTTAAGTCTTATTTTCAATAAAAATAAATTTTTATTTCAAGATAACTATTTTAATTTACACCACATTTAATATAAGAAAACAAAAACTCTATGATATTTTACATCAGAACAAATAAGAAATTGCAACACATTAAAGAAAAGGACTTCAGTTGTAATGTGATTGTCAGAAAAATAAAAAAAATCTTATTCTAAGAAAACGTGTTTCAATGAATCTGATCTTAAAAAAATGTTTCAGTTCATATATATGTGACTATGAAGAATCATAAATTAATGTGTGGGAGTGTGTGTAAAGATGTATATGTAATTATTTTTTCTTCAACTCTCTATCAATATATTTACAATATATATATATATATATATATATATATATATATATATATATATATAAAAATTAATATGGTTAAAAAAATTTAATAAATGAAATTATATTTTTAAAATAGAATAAAAATATTATACATAAAAAATTAGAGTGAAAAATATGATATTAGTAAATAAAATAAAAAATTTTATCCATAATTAATATAAATACAAATTTTAAAATAATATTTTAAAAAATTAATGAATATTATTAACTAAAAACAAAAAAAATATTTAAAAATAAAAAATATATACAACGTGGGGGCCAGCTGGCACCCACGTCCATCACGGGTGGCCTCACAGGAGGCTACCTGTGATGGCCCCTGACTTGCAGTCCCCTGCACTTCGGTGCAGGCTACTGGTTGCTCGTGGGCAATCAGTTTTTTTTTAAATTATGTTTTGTTTTAATGTTTTTTAATTTTTTTTAATTTTGTAATTTGTTTAGTTATGAATTTTTTATTTCTAAATTTTTTTTAATTTTTAAATTTTTTTCAAAATTTTCTTAGCTCTTACATTTTTTTAATTTTTAAATTATTTTTTATTTTTTGATACAATCATTGACCACAAAAAACAATTGATATAATTCAAACTATATTTAAACATATTTAATTACACAATAAATATAAAAAAGTTTAATATAATTTAAATTACATTTAAACATATTTAATTACATAATAAACATATTTTTATTCATTATCTTCTCCTTCTGCCTCTATTCCTTTTTCAGCCTCTCGAGGTCTTCGTCTCCTCCTTCTTCTTTGACTGGTACCAACACCACTATTGTTACCAGCTTTATCACCACGAGCTTGTCTAGAGAGACATCTCAGCTGTCTAGTATGTGCAGTCAATTGTATGTCTTGCAAACCCTTTTTCATTATCTGCACGTAAGGGCTATCGGGCTGTTGGAGAGTCATTCTTTCCATCACTTGTGCCAAACGGGTCTGAATAACAGTTGCAAAAATATAATTATTAATTATAAACAAATATAAAATTCAGATAACTCAAATGGAAGATAATTTGTATTTTACCATGTGATTTATCACTCCTGAATCTACACCGATGAACCGACGAGTATGGTTATTGTACCACTGCATATATTGAGACGTTGGTCCCAAACTTTCGGTAGTCATATCAGCATTTACTACTTGTCCTTTCCAGTTATTCCATTTATCGATGACCCATTCAAAAATTGTTGAAAAGTCTCTGTTACGCAGGATTTTCATATGATGCATTTGTTCCCAAGCTTCTTTTCATCCATCGAGGTTTATAGGAATATGTTGCACCCGTCCAAACTGGCGTAGAACGTTGTCGAAATTTTGGGTTTCACAAATGTGGAAACAAAACATTGTTACTGTAGCCCGACCAATGTCATCCCCAGTGTGACAATATGGTGGGACATCCCCATATACATAGGGAGTCCAACGAATCTATAAAAATTTGATATAATGTTAATATATTAGAAAAATCATATTAGTAGATTTATTATATATATACCTCACTCTCATTTGCCATCAAATCTAATATCTCTCTGTATCTACAAAGCATAATTTCTTGAGGAATTTGAGGTAAATAAGTCTCATTTCACCTACATAAATGTAAATAAAATAGTAATTAAATACATACACATTACTCAATAAAAATATGTCAACAAAAATATACTAATAAAAAAAATATTTACTTGTAACCTAAAGGTGGTGACAGTAAATATTCGGCAGGTGGAGGATTTGGTTCGACCACAATGTCTCCTGCTATAAAAGGAAATCTTGACCATATCCACATGTGTAACAGTGCAATACATCCACAAACTTGTTTTGTATCTGGTACAGTTGCAGTGTAAAGCTCTCTATATAAAAATGCTAATACTGTCGACCCCTATGACAGTTGTCCACAAGCATGAAGATCAATGATAAAAGGGAAATATTTCAAGTTGATATAACCGCTAGATTTATCTGGCATCAAATATCCACCTAATAATTGTAGGATCCATGTTCTAGCATATCATTCTAGCATAGTTTGGTTTGTATGCTCAGGTAACTCACCAAATGTGTCTGCCAACCACTTAAGTGATAATCTTTGTCTGCTCATCTCTGATTCAAGCGATTTAATTCCAAAGGCTTCAATACATAAATTTTCTAAGTTTGATATCTGTGGATTACCACATACTGGTTTTCCTACTCATTGAAGTCCCAGTAACATTCCCACGTCTTTTAATGTTATTGTCGTTTCACCTAAAGTTAGGTGAAAAGTATGCGTCTCCGGACGCCACCTTTCTATAAAGACAGAAATTAAGCCATGATTGAATTTAAAATTTCCTAACATACAAATACCATAAAATCCAGCTTGCACGAGCAGTGGCACTATAGCATGAGGTGGATGCTCAAGAAAGCGTTCGTTGGTCCATTTTCTAATCATTAATATACGATTGCTCTAGTGACATAAAAAAGTATAGTAAAAAAGATAATTCATAAAAAAATAATAATATACATAATTTAACAAAATATTACTTACTGTATCAGCTCTTCCCACTACAGTAGAAATATGATTTTCTTGCAAGAATAACAAATCGGTATTAACTGGACCTGCAAATGTATCACTCATGTTTAAGTTGTAAAGAGAGAAAAGGCCTTTGAGTGTATGAAAAGATGAAACTCAGGAGTGATTGATGAGAAAGTAGGAGGATTGAAAATATGAGGAGTGACAGAGTAAAATTTGTGAAGGATAATGACTTTTTAAAGGGTGTGTGGTGTGTCTTATAGTGGTAGGGATGAATATTTTATTTTTTCCTCAATTTTAATATTTAATATTCACATATATTTTTATATTTTAATATTTATTAATTATATTGTTTTATTATTTGTCATATATATTATTTCTTATTATATTTTTATAATAACAATTCAAATATTAAATAAATAAATTTAATTAGTTAACTATATCATAAGAAAACAAATTTGTTAATAAAATAAATTTTTAATAATTTTTTAGTTGTTAATATAAAATATAATTGATAAACATCTAACATCAAATAATTATTTTTAATATTTTTTCATATTTTTTTCTCAATTTAAATTCAACTTTTTCTTTTTAAATAAGTACGTTGATCCCATCTATTTGTCAAAAAGAATATAATGTATACCCATAAATATTTTATTTTCCATATCTGTTTTTTAGTTTAGACTATGTTAATGTCCTTTTCAAATAAGTATGGTGGATGATATTGTACTTGTTGAAACGAGTATAACCTATAAGTCCATATCTTTGACGCGTGATATGATATCTAACGTCACAACGTTCATTTATCAACTTTTTTCCCTATAATAATGACTCTTCTCTTCACTTCCATTTTTCTCTCAACTAACATTTGCCGCATTGAGTTTCCTTATCTCTATTAGAGTTATCTGAGTGCTTTTACACTTCTGTCAACATGTCAAGTGATAGAGCGCAGGAACAAGAAAATTTGTCTTCAAGAACACATAATAATGTTAAACTTGGGAATCTTTCTTCCTCTTCTAATACCAACACTGAAAATGTCACGACAACACCATGGCCATCATTTCCTTATCCTTCTTTTTACGGCCCTTCAAATCATTCTCATAACTTTTATCCACCTGTGTCATGGCAATTTCAAGGTAACGTACCATCAATTCCTCATCCTAGTTATACTCCAACCGGACCACCACCAATGTGATAATTTTACGGCCGCAATGATACATCTACTATGATGTATACTTCTTTTCAAGTATCAGTTAACTCACCAACGATGTCATAGGCATATCATAACTCATCTATTTCTTCACAATCTCAAACTTCCTTTCCATCTTTAACCCCAACCCCTCTAGCACCTGATCTAGTTCCAACCCCTCGATCCTCACCAATACCAACAGAGGTCATAACCGAAAATGCATAAGACAGTTGTAACATAATCAGAAAGGACCTCATTAGTCCAGATAGAAAAGAGTAATTTTTTTCCTACTAATAGTACTTTGTATTTTATTTAAAAATTGATCACATTACATTTTTTTTAATCTTCTAAATATCTTTTAAGTTTATAAATGATTCAGGTTTGCTCCAAACCATGATAAAATTCGAGATCAAATTGTGTCCATCATTAAATCAACATATGATGGACCATACACATGCTGGAGGGATGTACTTGAATCACTACGAAACTTGTGATGGCTAGAGTTTCAAGTATAATTTCATTATCTTTATCTATTACAATCTTTTACCCCACATCATTACCTATTATTAATATCCTGATCTATTATTAATTATAAATCTCATTAGTTAGTAATATTATATTTGGTCACCGCAACATCAAGGCTTTATTCAAAGTAATTGGAAATATTGTGTATCAAATCGCTTAAAAGATATGATATATCAAGTGCATAGAAAAAATAAAAAACCAGTGTGGATTGGAGAATCTCTTTGGTATCAATTATGTGATAAATGGGGAACATCACATTTCAAACAAATTAGCGATCAAAAGAAAAAAAAATAGATATTCTGACTCTAGTGGATTTGGCTCATCTCTCCATACTGGAGGTTCTATTTCAATGGTAGAGCATAAGAGAAGATTGGTAATTAATTTAATTTTTTTTATATTTATTTACTATTTCATCATTATATTTCATACTTATATATATATATATATATATATTTTTTTTTTCTCGAACCTTAGACAAAGGAATTGGGAAGATAACCTACTGCATCTGAATTATTTCTTCGTACTCATCAGAATAAGACTGATCAATGATGGGTTGATAAAAAAATCTGAGGCAATATTTGTAAGTATTATTTTATATATAATTGTATATGATATATATTTTATAATACAATCTAATTATATAATTTCATTTTTCTTAAAGGTGGAATATCAAAGACTGCATCAATCTTCAAGTTCCTTTGAACAGCAATTATCGAATCTCGATTTATGGATGAAAGCATCATGAGGGAAAAAAAAAGGCCACATATATGGTTTAGGAGTTAAGGCATCCAAAATAGTTAGTACCGCTACCTCTGGATTTCATATACAAGAAGACCAATCGGAACTTGATTGGACTCGCTCTCAAGAATTTCAACAAGTTTTAAAAGATACATTTGCTAACTGTCTGAATAAATCTTATGAAGAAGAACTAAAAAAATACAAAGAACAAGTCGGGGAATTAAGTAGTCAAGTCACTACAATGCAGACTAGACTCAATACAATGCAAGGATTTTGTCCTCCTTCTCATCCACCTCAACACTTATTTTATGTTAGCTCAAGTGATCAAGAAAATACAGAAATGTATCGACCAGATGTAATATCTTTAAACAATATTTCTAATTCTTGTATTCCTCTTGATATTCCCGAAAATAATATAAAAATATTATAATATAGTATATTATAAAGTGAAATAATTTTATTAGTGAAAATATGGTGGGACAAAAGTCACTATAAAAAAAATAAACACAAATAATACTACGCGCGACTGTTATTTCAGTTTCCCGCGAAATCGATTATTATTTTAATTGGGCGCGAATGTAAAAATTTCAGACATAATTTTGAAATGTTTCCGCAAATTATATTATATAACAATTCTACTCAACCCTCTATTCTCACAATTTATCTTTTCTCTCATTCATCTCCATCATTTCTATCCGTCTTCTCCGGTTTTCTCAGCAATGATATTATCTGATTCTTCTTCTCAGTTATACTCTTCTTTTGTAATAATCTCTCTCTTTCATCTTTTTTTTTTATAATCTCTCTCATTCTCATTCTTCTTCTTATTGATTTTTTCATTTTCAGGTTCAGAGATACAGAGGTATAATTTCTCTCTTCTATTTCATTCTCTGCAACTTTTCCTAATAAAACAATTATAAATTTTTGATACTATCTAGAGTAATTTCTCTTCCAAATTAATCTGTTTATATTACGCGTTAACAGGAATAAATTTTCATGTCTCAAGAAGCAGACATTCTTACCTTATTTTCGTGGTGGACAAAGACACAGAAAAAGAAATACGAAGAAACAGACATTCTTAGCGCAGTAGATTTGTAGAGGAGAAAGACGCAGAACAAGAAATATTGAAAGAGAAAATTAAATATTTCATTTACAGATTTGTAAATTTCTTATTTTATTTTATTTCAAAAAAAACAATTTATGTTATCCAAATTTGTAAATTTATAATTTTTTCAATAATAAGTTTAAGTTATTTTTTAAGTATGGTTAAACTAAAATTATAAATATGTAATGTAAATTAATTATTTTTTTCCTTTTCATAACGAAAAAAGCTATGTAACAATTAAAATTAAAATTTATAAATATAATGATTTTCTACAAAATTATTTACAAATTTTTTACACATTTAAATTAATAAAATTTACTACTAAAATTTACTTAATTAAAAAATTTACCACCAAAAATTAGTTTAAAAAATTAATTCGATAGCTTGATCTCTCGAGATCAGTCTCGAGAAGCTGTCTCTCGAGAGTGATCTCGAGAGACCACTTGCCAAGAAAAAAAAGAAAAAAAATTTTTAAGTAAATTTTTTTTACCACTCTCTCAAGAGTGGTCTCGAGAGAGTGGTAGGCAACTTTTTTTAAGACAATTTTTTAAATAGAGAGTAAAAAAAAATTTTTTTAGTCAAGAAGAATTTTTTTTTTCAATGGCTTTGCGAGACCACTCTCTCTAGACCACTCTTGAGAGAGTAGTCTCTCGAGTGCAGAAAATTTTTTTTTATTTTTTTAACTGGAGAGCAAAAAAAAATTTTTTTTAGTGGAGGAAAAAAAATTTTTTTTTCTATGGCTCTCGAGAGACCACTCTTGAGAGAGTGGCCTCTCAAGAGGAGAAAATTTTTTTTAAGGAGAGCAAAAAAAAAATTTTTTTAGTGAAATTTTTTTCAATGCCTCTCTCGAGACTACTCTCTCGAGACCACTCTCTCGAGACCACTCTCTCGAGACCACTCTCGAGAGAGTGGTCTCACAAGTGGAGATGAGTCTCTAGGCCAAAAAAATTTTTTTTTAAGTGGAGAGAAAATTTTTTTTTTCTCGAGAGACCACTCTCTCGACACTACTATCGAGAGAGTGTTCTCTCGAGACCACTACTGAGAGCCTCGTTATTAATTTTATTAAATAAAATTTTAAATTTATATTTTTAATATTTTTGAATTATAATATTTTAGTTGTATCAAGTGACAGGTATATATCATTGATTATCTGAAAGCAGGTATTAGGATATTAGTTTTCGACTGCAAATTCGTATGAAATATTCAATAGCTAATATATTTCAGTAGGAAATCAGTAACAAAAAATTTAGCGACTATTCATTTTACGACTGATAAATTTCAGTAGATATTCAGTAAGAATAACAATTTTCCTACTAAAATCCTTTATTTCCTACTGATTTCACCGTAGGTATATTACGTCTTTTCCGTAGTGATAGTGTGATTCTTGTGAGGTATATAAAATTCCATTAGGCAATTGTTCCCTTCTGTGTATATACTTTTTTATGTTACTGTTAATGATTGACTAATAGTAGAAGACTACATATATGTTTGATTAAAAAAATGCACGAAAAATGATACCCCACTAAAATCCCATGAAGATTGCCTTCAGTTCCACCAGTAGTGATGTATCCCCTATACTCATTCTTCTCAATCTCCCACAAACTAGCAAACCATTCAAGAACACTAACTTCAAACGCTAATGAATTAAGAACGTAGCTGCTCCCTGTAAATGGATCGCCAGCATTGTTTATGTGAAACTGCATCAACTATGCCCATGCTCCATAATCGAAGTCTAGATTAGTTGGGTAACCTGCTTAGTTAATTAAAGCGTGAAAAGCATTAGTTTAAGAATTATATATATATATATATATCATGAAAAAAGTGTCAAGAGATTACAATAAAATTATTTATACGTACCCAAAGAGTGGCTTTTTCTGAGTGACAGAGTCTCGACATAGGGAATGATCAGTTGAAGCAAGTTTTGTTGTGTTTCCCCAGTGAGTTGATGAGAGACGGTATGCCTCATATCTCTATTATTCTTTTCTGGGCGCTCCACTTTGTACTTGAGCCTCCAAATAGCTGGAGTTGATCTGTTTCCCTCCACTGTGGTGTGTTTTTCTCTGTGAGGCGTCACCGGAGGCACTATCTTTGGGGCAATGAAAGGCTTTAGCATGTTCGACGTTGGATCATTCATTGCTTCTTTTAAAACAAAATAGCGTGAGGTTGATTGTTGAATTTCACTTTTGAATTTCACTAGTTTTCTTTTCTCTTTCTTAATTTTTCTTCGTTTTAACAACTTATCCCAAGTGAATCATTTCAATTAAAAATATCAAATAAAATTTTCTCTATGTAGTTTCTTTTTTAATTTTTCAGTTATTTTCTAAAAAAATTAAATCCCTTATTCTTAGAATAAAATTGGACAAAACCCTAAACACAACATGCAATAACATATATTTAACACACAAATGCATCAAATAAATATCTAGGGCAAATTAATCGTAATTTATGTCACTCTCTCAATGGCACAAAGAAGTGATGGCGTAGTAAAATGTCTTAAAGGCACATGAGCCTCTTGCACCTCCCTTAGCTGTTGGATTAGTTTAATCCAATGGCAAATATTCCTCCCACATTTTGAGTTTTTTTTCAATTTGTAAAATTAATCTACATCTGTTCGATCTGGTTCAATGTTCAACCTATCCAACAGCAAAATCTCATCCACGTTTCCACTTATACTCTTCAACAGTCCAATCTTTGTCAACTCTCAGTACATCCAACGATGTATAATAAAATTGCAATAAATATATACTTTAATTTATAAAAAAATAAAATTACATAATATATACAAATTAATTTATAAAAATGTAAAATTACAGTAATTTAATTAAATGAAATATAGTATTTAATTTATAAAAATATAAAATTTCAAAAAATATACAAATTAATTACTGCAAAGTGCGTTGACGAAGGGAATTATTGCAAGGTGGGACCAAAGACTGCAACTAATTTGTATATTTTTCTAAAATTTTATTTTTTATAAATTAAATACTATATTTACTTTAATTAGATTATTGTAATTTTACATTTTTATAAATTAATTTGTATATATTCTGTAGTTTTATATTTTTATAAATTAAATTCTATATTTATTATAATTTTATTGTACACACAATTGACCAAAATTGAACAGTTGAAGAGTAATCTTATAAGTAACGCAGTGAAATTTTGGCCATTGGATGGACTGAATGTTGACCGGGATTGAATGATCGTAGATTAATCTTGTAAATTTTTTTTAAAAAAAATAAACCAACACGTGAGAAGCATATCAACCATTAGATTAAACCAATGCAATGACTGAGAGAGGCGTAGAAGGCTCCTGCCGCCCGTCTGCATGCAGTAAAATGATTGTTTATGCTTAGAGGATATTGAGCCATCACAATGGATTTGGTTGCCTTCTATAGCCATAATAAATATAAACTTTCATAAACTTTCCAAACCTTAATAGTTAATATTCTAATATGCATAAATTAAATTTTATATTATAGAAAATTAGAATTAAGAGAATAAAAATAAATTAATTTAGATTTCATTCTACCACTGTAGTAGATTTCTTATATTTTGTTTCTTGATTGTTTTTCAGCCATATAGTTATTATACGCTCCCATGAAGTAGGACTGGAGGTTAGTAACAATTTTATAAACTACAATAATCAATTAATAAAGGAAAAGTCATAACCATTCTATACCACGATGCTAATATGATTTTCCTACAGCAAGATTGAAGTTTAAACAAAAAGTCATAGAGTGATCATTCAAACAAATAGTCAACACAGTGAATCCCAAATTTTGCAATCACAACTAAAGCCCATTATTAAATCTCACTCACAAATGCAGTTAAAATTGCCAAACCTTTAATGTGAAGCACCAAGTCAAGATAACACATATTTTCACATATCGAATGATACCAAATTAAAATAGTATAATCAATATCTATAGATTCTCTCCTCAGTTTTGAAAACAGTTGGTTTTCGTATTTGATGGTTATTTTTTTAAAATATTAAAATAAAAAATAAAATTAATCTCTTAAAATTTAGATCATTAATAATAAAAACTAAAAATCTAAGTAAATTTTGACTTTCAAAACGAAATAAAAGAGATTCAGAATCCAGGTCCACCATCATTTGTCATGTTACTCAGGTTTAAAGGAAAATGAAACTTTTAAAGGTCTGAAGTCTGAACCAAAACCTATTTGGCTAATTTGTACGGTGTTGCAATTCAGAGTGAGTGAGAGATATGGCTCAAGATCTCCTTACAGCTTGACGAATTAATGTGGCCGGCGAAAATAACACGATGATCTTTGGCAATCCCATAGCTCGTGTTCTTCTCCCTCAACACCGTACAAACCGCGGAGATGGTTGTGTGGGAACTGGGAATTGCCTTCCCCAAATCTGCTGAGCTCTGGTCATTTCACAAGTTTCACGTCGTATTATATAGGCTTTGGCCTCACCATACAGACTATTTAAGCACGTACGTGCAACCCACAGGCACGCAAAACTTTAAAATCATACAAGACAAAAGCGTGATCAACTTGTTCCTGCTACATTTTCTAAATGGAACCCACTGCCAGTGCCAGATATATTAGAAAATAATTTAGAAAAATTTAATGTAATAAAATAAAAATTGTAGAAAAATATAGAATGTCTTAAAAAAGTCTAGAGAAGGAAAAGATTGGCGGCAACGAAAGAAATCTCCAAACGTTGAGATAACCGACTTTCTGGAAGCTATATATAGCCATGTGTATTTGTAAATTAGCATTGAAGTGAATGAAGCATTGAATAAGAAGTAATCATATCTACTTAGCGTCACATTCCTACTTCCAGTAGTCTGCCTCTCTCGTCCCATCAAACTCTCTCCCTTCCTTCATATTCTCTCTAATTAATATTCACTTCCTATATCATTTCAACAATCCAGCAGCCACCACTCTTTCTTTCTCAAAAGTCACCCATCCTACTCTCATCTTTCATACTCTCTCTCTCTCTTTTTCTTCATATTAATTATAAAACAACCACCAAATTTATTTTATTCTAAATTCTATCAGAGGCATCAGAGTCATGGTTTGAAAAATTCTTAGCTATATTCCAACCACCTTATCACAGTGTCCTATCCATAAATCCTAATGGCCTCTACAACAAGTTCCAATCAAACCACCTTCAATTATACACAAACTTTAATTCTAATATTTGAAGGAGAGGCTTATAATTTCTAGAGTACAAAAATGAAGACTATTTATCTCACAAGACTTGTGGAAAATAGTGCAAGAAGGCTTTCAACACCTAACGCCTGAAGAGCAAGCGACATGGTCAACTGCCAGGCAAAAAGAGTACAAGCAAATTATTTAGAAGGATGCAAGAGCATTACTCCTTATATAGCAAAGGGTAAGCAATTAAACCTTTCCAAGAATCATGAATGCAAACAATGCTAAGGAGGAATGGGAAATTCTGAAGAGTCAATTCAAGGGATTTGGCAAGGTAATTACTATTAAACTTCAATCTTTATAGAAAGATTTTGATAATTTACTAATGAAGGAAGGTGAATCAATTCAAATCTTCTTCTCTCGCGTCTCTAATATTATTAATCAAATTAGAAGTTACGGAGACACGATAGAAGATGAAAAACTATTAAAACTTGTTAAGATGACTTTCCTCCTAAATATGATCATGTGGCGTCTACAATTGAAAAGCTAAAGATTTGAAAAAGCTCACTTTAGTAAAATTAATGGGATCTCTCCAAGCTCATGAAGAGAGAATGCAAAGATTTGAGAAACCATTAGAGCAAGCTTTTCAAATAAAAGCAAATATCTCCAAAAGTAATGGAGTTAAAAAAACATGATCACGAACAAAATCCTCAAGATATAAGATCATCTAATTACTGTGGAAGGGGGAGAAGAAATAATAATCAATGGACCAAAAATAGATCTAGCTCCTACTGTAATTTGTGCAAAAAGAATAATCATGATACAAAATACTGCCGATATAAATGCAAAAGGTACAAAAGACACACACATTTTGAAAAGATTGTTGATATTTTATTCTGTATTTTCTACTCAATCCCTTGATCAAATATTTTATTCTATATTTTCTACTCAACAAGAATCAAGGGATATTTGGTATTTAGACAGTGGTTGTTCAAACCACATGAGAAGCAATAAAAATTGCTTCGTCAATTTAGATGAAAATATAGAATCCCAAGTTACCCTTGGTGATGGGAAAATTCAAGCAGTTGAAGGAAAAGGCATTGTTGTCGTAAAAACAAAAAATTGCCAAGAAAAATTTATTCACGATGTTTTTTATGTTCCAAGCCTTACTCAAAATTTATTAAGTGTTGGGCAATTGATTCGAAAAGGCTATAAGCTGATTTGTTTATCATTATAAATGCACAACATTTGATAAAAATAGGGGGTAAATTATAACTACTATTAAAATGGCCCCTAACAAAAGTTTTCCTTTAAACATGCCAGTTGGGCAATATGCTATGAAATGTGAAAATGTGGATGAATCCACATTATGGCATTTGAGATATGGCCATTTGAATTTTAATGGCCTTAAAGTATTAAATCAAAAAGATATGGTGCTTGGGCTACCATCTATGTATTTTGAAAGAAAAATTTGTGAAAGATGTATTTTTGGAAAAATGCATAGATTACGATTCCTAAAATCATCTTGGAGAGCAAAAGCTCCATTAGAATTGGTGTATGCAAATATTTGGAGTCCATCAAGAACCCCCACTCTTGGTGGAAAGAGATATTTTCTACTATTCGTTGATGACTTTACCCGCATGATGTGGGTTTACATCATCCAGCAGAAACTAAAAACATTTAATTATTCTACTCAATTCAAGGCCCTAGTTGAAAAACAAAGTGGGTATCCTCTCAAGATTTTAAGAACTGATCGTGGCGAAGAATTTAATGATTGAAGGTTCATTAAGTTTTGCAAGGAGCATGGCATCAAGAAGGAGCTAACTGTTCGATACACACCACAGCAAAATGGCATTGCAGAAAGGAAGAATAAAACTATTCTAGAGATGGCTCATACTATGCTACAACAGAAACAACTGCCAAAATCATTTTGGCCTGAGGTAGTAAATACTGATGTCTACATTCTCAATTGATCCTCCACAAAAGCTGTTCCAGAGAAAACTCCATATGAAGCATGGTTCGAGAGGAAACCAAGAGTTGATCACTTCAAAGTGTTTGGCTGTATTGCATACTCTTATATTCCAAAATTCAATAGAGAAAAGCTCAACGAAAAAGGAGAAAGATGCATTTTCATTGGCTACAGTGACGAGTCTAAAGGCTATCGTCTTTATAATCCATAAACATAACAAATAATCATTTCAAGAGATGTCATATTTAATGAAGAAGCAAGCTGGGAATGGAGCAATGAAGCACCCAAAAGAGTCCAACATATAAATGCTGAAAAGGAAACAAGAGAAGACTCGAGTCCAAGCACAAGCCAAAATTTCAGTTTAGATTTTTCATCAGATTCATCTTCCCTAAGAAATATGCGATCATTACAAGGCATTTACCAAACCTGTGATGTCGCATTCTTTTCTTGTGAACCTAAAAAATATGAAGAAGCAATAAAAGAAGATGAATGGAGAAAAGTAATGGACAAAGAAATCAAGATGATCGAGAAGAATCAAATATGGGATCTCATGAAGAAGCCAAAAGAAAAAGATATAAATGGCCTAAATTGGATCTACAAGATCAAATATAATGAAGACAGATCAATCTAGAAATATAAGGCATGACTCGTAGCAAAAGGCTATTCACAGCAAGCTAGGATTAACTTCAATAAAACTTTTGCACCAGTGGTATGAGTGGAGACCATAAGACTTGTACTTGCTTTGGCCGCACAATTGAAGCTGAATGTGTACCAGTTGGACGTAAAGTCTGCATTCCTGAATGGAGAAATTAAAGAAGTGTACGTAGAACAACCTCAAGGATATGTTGTTCAAGGCAAAGAGAACAAAGTATACTAACTGAAGAAAGCACTATATGGGCTAAAGCACACACCACGAGCTTGGAATAGTAAAATAGGCAAGTATCTTCTCGCTCGAGGTTAAAAAAAAAAAGCCAATTGAGCCATGATTATACATGAAGGTACGCAAAGATCATTGTCTCATCTTATGCTTTTACGTCGATGATTTAATTTATACTGGCAACAATGCAAGGATGATTGAAGATTTCAAGCAAGCTATGATGAAGGAGTATTAGATGACAAATCTCGGTCTCATGAGATATTTTCCTTGGAATACAAGAAAAACAAAGGCTTAGACAAATATTCATCTCTTAAGAAAAATATGAAACAACTTGCTAAAGAAATTAAGATGACGGACTGCGAGCCTATGTCGACGTCGATAGGAACAGTAGATGAGACAAGCTACCGAAGCTTAGTTAGCTCGTTCACAAGGTCGGACATAGTTCAAGCAGTCAGTATTGTTTCAAGATTTATGAGTGAGTGCTTCACGCCACTATGATATTGAATTGCCCAAAATTGAATTCATGGCAATCTTGCAATATAGAAACCCCCAGGTTATATTCACTCAAGGAGCCTCACTTCTAACTACTAATTAATTGTTCTTGACACTTAAACACTAATAATAGAATACATTAATGGAGGGCTTTGGTGTAACAGCAGCGTAAAAAAAAAAATAGTAGCAATCAGCAACAGAACAATAACAGAATGGTTTGACAGTAAAGGAAAATATGCAACCAGCCACTAGGATTTATGAGAGTGTAACTATCACTACTTAACTCATTGATTCAATCTTATTCTCATTTCACTATTTGGTTTTTAGGAAAAGAAATTTAGAAGAACTTCTAGAACTGTAATGCTTCTAACCATGGTTAAGAAGAACTTCATTAATCTATAGCTAGATGTAACTTTAAAAGACCTCAACCCAATCAAGTTAGATATCATCTAACCTAGCCATTTCGCTTTGTTTACTTTCCCAATCAGTTGAGCAAGGTTATATCTCAAATAAAAATTAGTTTATGCTTCTACAAGCTCATATCAGAATTTAGTATTAACATAAACACAAGAATAGAACAAATGATGAAATAGAGAATAAAACACTTATCTTGCACTGAAAGTTCAAGCTACAACATTCCAAGTTCCTAGTGACTGATTACAATAGGAATTTAGCCCTATATGAGAGCAAAACCAACAAAATAGTAGAGAGAAAAACAGAAGAAAAGTGACCTAAGAATTTTCTAAGTTACAGAAGTTGTAGCCTCAGTCTGAAAGCCAAAATGGAACTAATGCCTTCAAAATTTCTGATGGAATATTCCTCTTTGATCCCTTGAGTGTTGACTTTTTCTGTCTTCACTCTTTTTCTTTTTCTTTTTACTACAGCAACTTTTATATTCTAATGGAGTAAAGGGAATTAGGAGATATGGTGGCTACAGAAAGTGCTTTTTGTCTTCAAAAAGTGGCATGGGAAAAAGGTAGCTTCTTTCATCAAAGTTTGGGGAAGAAAGGGATTGCATGCACAAAAACTGGTCTAAAATATTATAGCTTTGGGCCCACTTATCCATGTCATCAGGTCAGCAGCAAGGAGTGCTAAGTTAGCGTCCATGTCACCAAAAGTGCCACATCAGCGTTCATGTCAGCAAAAATGCTATGTTAGCAAATCACTCTCCAATAATTTAAAGTCTGAAATTAAAGATGGAGTTTGATTAGGCCATAAATCAATTAAGTCCTATTTTTATGAAATTAAAACATATTCAATTCACAATTATTCTGACCATAATAAATTCCAAACATAATAAAATTGGAGAGTTTACAATATTAAAATGGCAAGGAGGCTAAGATTAAGGGCTAAATTATATATATAAATGCTTGATATCAGTGAGCCCAATAAATCTCATTTAATTTCTGGAAAGAGAATTCTAAGATATGTTAAAGGAATGAAAAATTTTGGCATTATGTACGAGGCAAAAGAAGATTGCAAGTTAATTGGGTACATAGATAGCGACTAGACAGGCAACCTCGATGATCGAAAGAGCATATTTGGATATGTCTTTCTTCTAGGATCTAAAATAATTTCATAGGTATCAAAGAAGCAGAAGACTGTTGCACTCTCATCAGTAGAAGCAGAATACATGGCCACAACTAGTGCTGCTTGTGAAGTAGTTTGGCTTAGAAGAATTTTGGAGAATTTACATCAACATGACAACAATCCAACATAAATATATTGCGACAATATGTCAGTTATCGCCATGACAAAGAACCCAGAATTCTATAGCTACACCAATCATATCGAAATTTAACATCAATTTATATGAGAGCTTATGGAACAAGGAGAAATCAAGATGAAATTTTGTAAGATCGAAGAAGAGCTAGTAAATATTTTCACAAAGCCTGTCATCGTGGAGAAATTCATCAAATTTAGAGAAATGCTCGGAGTTATAAATTTTTCTAAATTATAGGGGAGTATTAGAAAATAATTTAGAAAAATTTAATGTAATAAAATAAAAATTGTAGAAAAATATAAAATGTCATAGAAAAGTCTAGAGAAGGAAAAGTGTAGATTAGCGGCAAGGAAAGAAATCTCCAGATGTTGAGATAATTAACTTTCTAGATGCTATATATAGCCATGTGTATTTGTAAATTAGCATTGAAATGAATGAAGCATTGAATAAGAAGTAATCATATCTACTTAGCCTCTCATTCCTACTTCCAATAGTCTGCCTTTCTCGTCCCATCTCACTCTCTCTCCCTTCCTTTATATTCTCTCCAATTAATATTCACTTCCTATATCATTTCAACAATGCAATTGTCACCACTCTTTCTTTCACAAAAGTTGCACATCTTACTCTCATCTTTCATACTTTCTCTATTTTTCTTCATATTAATTATAAAACAACCACCAAATTTATTTTATTCTAAATTCTATCAAGATAAGTATGGGGGACCAAAAATTTTTTTTTTCAAGAATTGATATGAGGATTTATATTATTAATATATCTTAATGTTGAGAAAGAAGATTAATGGGGAATGACATTGTCATTGAGATTCCAGTAAATTGCTATAAATACAACTTGAGCTAGTCCATAAAGGTTGCTATCCACAATGGCTATGGTACATGCACCCTTCACCTACTACCTATGACCTATTAGCTATACGCCCTTTTTCTCTCTTTGCCAACTACCTGTACATGCATGACCATGAGCCCATGTGCTCACACTATGTTTTTTTTATCTACCCATATTTTCTTGTTCCCTTAGAATTAATATAAATAGGTTTAAGCTTCAATGTATTGGGGATTCAAGAAGAAGAATATAGATTTCCTTAAAAACTTCAAGCTTTTATTTTCTCCCATTTCCTCTGCCTTATTCCCTGAGCCATATTTGGTATTAGAGCAAGGTTCTAAAGACAAGGGAATGCCTGAAAATATGCCTGAGATCCACTATTTGAAGTTTTTAGCGAGGTTGAAATCGACCAGCTTTGGAAGTCCCATCTTTGGTGCACTTTCAGGGAAATCGACAAAGCCAATGTGTTCGAAAAGTCGAAAAACATTTGACTAGAGAATTTCATCCCCATCGAAGCTATCATGCGCTATTGCTATCAGCATTATGCGCAGGCCATGCACCGCACATGCCATCTGGAGGTTGAAGACAACCACATCATCTGTCTCGTCACTTGTGATATCCAATAACATCCCGTCATCCATTCACCATCTACTACGTGTCATCCTTTGCCACATCATCCAAACCTTCCAAATTCACATATTCACCATAGAACTTTTTGAATTTACATTTATGCCCCAATATTTTCCAAATTTTAGATTCACCCCAAATATTTTTGAAATAACAGATTGGCCCCAAATCTTTTATAAATTATAGATCAGCCCCAAACCTTTCCGAGAAATTTTAGTTTAGCCCGTAAAATTTCCAAAATTCATAATCCAACCCTTAAATTCTCTTAAATTATATCTAAACCCTAAATCTTTTCCAAAACTCACTTTAGTCCTCAAATTTCCTATATTTTCCATAAATCCTTAATTTTTTCTTCTCTAACCTACAATATGCCTCCAAGACACAGACCAACACAAGAAATTAAATTGGACAAACTGAGACAACAAATTCAACAACTACATGGGATCATGAATGCCCAATAAGTATATATGGAGAGCCAATGATAGTACATAAGTGATGAATATGACAGTAGTGCCTCAACATCAATAAACAACCGCTGACCACGAAGACAAGTAAACCATAAGAATGATATAAAAGTAGAAATTCCTGAATTCAAAGGGATGCTCCAACCAGATGAGTTACTGGCTTCAAACAATCGAACAAATATTTGAATACAAAGAGGTACCAAAAGAACAAAAGGTAAAGATTATTGCTATCAAGCTGAAAAAGCATGCATCTATTTGGTGGAAAAATCTTAAGCGTAAGCGTGAATGCTGTTAAGTACTAGATTTAGTACCATTTTGGTGCTAAATCTTTGATCATTTTTACCGCTTATATTGTCTTAGCTTGTATGTCTTTTCCTTTGTTTTTGTTTGATTTAGTTTAGTTTAGGATTTCTTAGAGTTTAGTCTACTTTAGGTGATTTCTTGACTCAGAATGCCATTAATCACCTTTTTATTGTCTCTGATGTAAGGTGAGATGGACGAAGCTGAAGCGACTGATCGAACTGGTATGATGTACTGTGAGGATGCTTGTCTGCCTACCACCGCTATAGCAGTGGATTCTCACCGCTATAGCAGTGAGCCCTGGAGCTAAACTTAATGCTGGTAATTGCTTCTGTCTACTACCACTATAGCGGTAGATCATCACCGCTATAGCGCCTGTTGCTGGAGCTAAAGAACCAGAAGCATCAGTCTCTATCCACCACCGCTATAGCGGTGAGCCCTGCACCAGATTTGCTGAAGAGAATTAAATTGTCTTTTACCGCTATAGCGGTGGGAAGCTCCGCTATAGCGGTAAGTCGCGATAAGGAACTGATTTAAAAATGCATCTGATGAATTTTTAGGGTAATTCTGAGTTGAAGACAGAAGGGAGGCACCGACTTTTACTAGAAGAGAAGGAGGAATCTATCCCTGAAGCTAATCAAGCCTGAATTCCGTCAACCCAACCCCGGATTCATAGAGTTTGATCATTCTTCTACTGTTTTATGTAGTTTTAGAGCCATGAGTGACTAAATTTTCTGTTCTAGGGTTACTATGAACCTAATTTCAAACTAGGATTTGTGTTCTCTTAAGACTTGTGATTCTTGTCAATTTAATACATACCTATCATTCATATTTCCTGAACTTATTATAAAATTAGCCATTTTATGATATGTATGTTGCCTTCATTGAATTTGGGAGAGGGAGATATTGGTAGAACACTGAATGATTAGGGCGAGTAATAGAACCTATGGTTTTACTTATTAATTAATAGGATATTAATTAACCTCATTTAATCAAATTAGGTTAATATTAATTGGACTCAAACTCGCATAAGGGAACGTGTAGAGTTGAGCAGCTTAATTTAGGTTCGGGAGAATCACCTTAAGCCGTTAGAAAACCTAAAGATTATTGTGTATAATTGATCTGAATTACAGGTGTAGGGAGAATTAGCAATTTCTAGGACGAAAGAGGGGGATTAGTGACTCTAGGCCTTTTATTTGACTTACTTCCTTTGATTCTATTGCAATTTGATTTTACTTTCAATTAGAGCTACCTTAAATTAAAAATCAATTCACCTAAATAATACGTTTAAACTTCTGGAGTAATTAGCACGTTAGTCCCTGTAGAGACGAAACTCATATTTCATCACTTTATTACTCGTGCGACTGGTACAATAAAATGGTGATTAATGGCATTCTGAGTCAAGAAATCACCTGAAGTAGACTAAACTCTAAGAAATCCTAAACTAAACTAAATCAAACAAAAACAAAGCAAAAGACATACAAGCTAAGACAAGTAAGCGGTAAAAAGGATCAAAGATTTACCACCAAAATGGTACTAAATCTAGCACTTAACGAATGTGAAGAAAAATGCAAGATTTGTACATGGGAAAAGATGTGATGAGAATTAATATGTAAGTTCTTACCTAATCATTATTATCAAGATAATTTTATTCAGTTACAGAACCTAGGCCAGAAGTCTTTGTCTGTGGAAGAATATACTTAAGAATTTGAAATACAAATGATGAAATGTGACATTTAGAAGAAGGAGGAGCAAACATTAGCCTGCTACCTTGGTGGTTTAAACATTGAAATTAGTCACCCAATCCAGCTTCAACAATACTAGATGTTAGACAACGTTGTTCGACTAGCTACTCGTATTGAGAAAAAAATAACTAGAAGGTCCTTATTTCAACCATCTTTTTCCACCAAAAGATTTTCCAGTAGCTACAAGGTGTATAAGCATCCAACCAGTTCATCAAGTAAGACTCCACCAACAACTACAAAGGAGTCTCATGCCAAAGCCCCTAAATGCTTCAAATGCTAAGGGTTTGGACATATTGCTTTAAATTATCCTAATCGTAGAGAGGTCACTATCATTGAAGGAAATGCCTATGAAATTTTTGAAGAGGAAAACGACCATATGCCTGAAGATCTAGAGCCAAAGTATGATAGTGAAGTCACGCCTGCAGACCATGATGAGGCACTGGTAATTCTCCAAAGCCTATATGTAGCACCCATAAAAGATGAGTCTTGGTTATGTCATAACATCTTTCATACTCGCTGCACCACTGAGGGTAAAGTTTGTGATGTCATTATTCACAACGGAAGTTGTGAAAATCTAGTATCCAACCATATGGTAGGAAAATTGAAGCTGCCAACCCACAACCATCCGTATCCTTACTAACCTTAATGGATTAACAAGGGAAGTGAGGTAAGAGTTTCCAAATGTTGCCTTGTTAAATTTTCAATTGTCAAAAAGTGCCACAATGAAGTTTGGTGTGATGTTGTGCCCATGGATGCCTGTCATCTTCTTTTGGGAAGACCTTGGTGATAACATGCTTTTTCCATTTATTTTAGTCCCTATTTTATTCCTTTTTGCCTCTTTAATTTTGTCAATTCTCTAATTTTATTATGTTTTGGAATTTATTGGGTATAAACTATTTATGGATTGAATGTGTCTCAATTTTTATATTTTTAGAACTTGAATTGTAAAATGCTCAATTTAATTCCTACAAATTTTAATTTTGGAGAAAAAAGTGTTGACATGGACAAAGATGCTGATTTGGATGCTAATGTGGCACTTTTTGGGTGATGTAGACGCTGACTAGGATATGCTGGATGTGGGGCCCACTTAAACTCTTATTCAATGCCATGTAGTCAGAATTTTTGGGCAGAAATATTAATTTTCGTAGGTCAAAAAAAAGCATGGCTGAAATATTAATTTTGCCATGATATTCTACTGCTGTTCTGCTACTGTTTGTCACTTTCTGCTGCAGAAATATTAATTCTGCTACTGTCATACTTTTCTGCTACTGTTCTGCTGCTGTTTGCCATGTTGTTCTGCTGCAGAAATATTAATTTTGCTACTGTTTTGCTGTCAAAGTGCTGCCATATCATGGAAGAGGCATCCAAGGAGGCATCTAGGGCAGAATATCCCTTTAGGCATGTGTTAGATCAGTTTTATATTTGGAAAATCGAAATTTATTAAGGAAGCTAAGTCTTTTTTCTGATAAGAGGTCCTAGCACCATTTTTCTGTCTTCCTTGGGCAGCAGTGGCTGGGAGCAACATAGAGGCAACTCTCTAGCTTGGTTAAAGGGAAAGGAAGCCTTCCCACTTGGGAATGGCTCTCCTTCTCCCATTTTCCTTCCTTTTCTTGCATTTTCCTTCATAGTTTCTTAGATTTCTGTTGTATTTTCTGTTTTCTGTCATGTTTTTCCTTCTCTTCCATGTAATTTTCTAAGTTTAAGGATTGATGTAGTTTGGTTCTATGATGTTTTATTGCTGAACAATTTCGATTTTAATGCACTTTCGTTTAATGGAATGGATTTTACCAATTATTAAGCTCTTGAATGCTTGATTAACCTTCAATGAGTTTGGGATTTTGATGTCTATGCTAGAGTTACCTAGATATTGAGCTTGACCTTGTAATTTCCACCATAACTTAGATTGTCTAGATATAGATAGTTTTATTTATGTGGCTTGAATAATTTTCTTGAGCTTCATAATTTAATTGAATGATTGATCTAAGATTTTAGTCAATTATTTTGGTTAAGTTAGATTGTAATTTCAAAGTTTTTGGATTCAATCATATTTTAGAAAATTGGCCAACATTGAATGGATTGTAATTTAATTGAATTGTTCTTCAATGATTCAAAGATTAATTTGTCTATGAATTAATCGGATTGGACCAACGAAATCAATCTCATTTTCTTGTGTAGTCGGTCATTTGATGAAATGGAAATTGTACTTTAATTCATTTGGACCAATGAGCATTTTCTCGGCCAAAGTTCTATTTTATTTATTGTCCTATGAAGCTTGTTATTTATACATGCATGCGATTGCTACGTATTTGTAATGAGTAGGACAAGAGATAACATGTCATATGCGATTGCGGGGCATTGATGTGATTAGGACTTGATCAGATTATATTTGAGTTATAGATTAGTGAAGATCTTCCTAACTATAATTTTAATATAATTCAGTCTTAGAAGACTTTCTAAGAATTTTAGATTGAAGATTACATAATAGAATTAGCCAAGAATATTCAAAGGAAAGGATGATGATGTACAATTCCATGGAATTTGTGACCAGTCCACATCTTTTCTCTGTTTTGTTTTCTATTTAGTTATTTAAATTTCAATTATTTATATTATGTTGTTTCAATCATCACCCCCCCTTTTTGTGTAATTTCTGAAATTTCCTTCATAAGTCTTAATAGCATTTCACTTAGCCTAATTGAATTTTATTTGATACCTCAATCTCTGTGGGACGATACTCTACTTATCACTTTATTACTTGTTGCGACCCAGTATACTTGCTGGAATTTTATATGTGCTATAAATTATACGCACCAAGTTTTTGGCGCCGTTGTCAGGGATTGATGGTTGTCAAATTGATTTTTCTTTTAAGCCAAAGTGATGTTATTTTAGACATTGTCTTTTCTTGTTTTAGTTTTTACAATTTCAAATGTTTTTAGCTTTTCAAGTGTCTTTATTAGTTTGATTTCTTCTTGTTACCTTGCTTATTTGGTATATCTCTCATGTTATTTCTCTTTGTTGTGTGTGAGGTACTTGATCATTTTCCTTGACGAAGGAAATAAAAAAAAAATCAAAGAGAAAGTAAGGAAAACAAAGAAGAAGCGACGCTAAGCATAGACAGCAAATAAAGTCTAGCTAAGGACTTTAAACCAAGCGCTCTTGGGAGGCAACCCAAGTTTTTCTAATCTTTCTCTTTTTAATTTTGTTGTTGTATTTCTTTCGTAATTTTAATTTTGTTTTAGTCTTTTTCTGTTGTCTATTTTTTTTCTGCATGTTTTCTCTGTTTTGGCAGAAATTTTTTGTCATCTTGCATGAATATTCTGTACTGTTTGGCTATGGTTTTTGCCACTTTCTTTACAAGTTTTTAAACCTTTATATGTCTTCTAGATGTAGAATTTTATTTGGAGTGATTCGCATCCATTTTGGGGTCGTTCTATATCGGTAAAGCTGTGTCGCCAGAAATTCTGCACTGCAGAAATTTGCTGCTCTGTTTTGTCCGAATTTGATGCTCACTTTTTAAATTTTTGATGGAGTTTTGGTGTGGAATTATGCATGATGAAATAGCTAAAGTGTAGATTGACTTAGCATGACGAGAATTTAGTCTTATTTCTCTAAGGAATTCAAGTTAAATGGCAATGACGTTGACTTTAATGAATTTGTAGTAATAGTCTTTTAGCTGTGAGGATTTGAGCCTAAGTGAAAAATGCTATTCTTCTTGTTGTGTGTTCTCTATCATGGATTGTCACTCTAGAACTTGTCTTGAATCTTTGATTGAGGCTACATATCTTGTACATTCTTGGAAATGATTTAGGCATTTGTTTCTTGTAACCATTGTTTAACCAAATAGCCTTCCATATGTTGTTCCCATTGTATGTCATTTTGTGCCTTAACCATTTTCTTTCTTGCGTTTTTCCACCACTTTTTCTTCGTACAAAAATAATTTTTTTTTTCTCTTCCAACTTAAGATTTGAGGAGTGTTTTAAATTCTTTTAAGGGATTGATGTGCTGAAAAATCTTGTGAATTTTGGGGTGTTTTGAACTATATTCCTTCTACTTCTTCTCAAGCAAAAGAAAATGATTGGCCAATCAAGAAGAAAAAGAAAGAAAAATTTTGACTGACGTCATCAAAAAAAGGGAAGAAAGAATAAAAAAATTGAAAAAAAAAGAAAATGATGAAAAAAGAGGAGCAGGTAGAACATTGAGACCCAAAATTTATTTATACTCAATCTCTTATATGTCACTTGTAAATACTCTTCATTTTCTTGAGTTGTTGCCATATTTTGTTTCATTGTTCAATCTTTCCCTTTTTGTTTCCCACTATTTTTCGTACCTACATTACAACCTTGTAAAGTCCTTTTGATTCAAGTATGTATTGGATTCAAGTAGTGGAGATTTAGATTCTTGACAAGCTTATGGTAGTAAATTTGTGATAGGATGATTTTGAGTGATTCCATCTTAAACACTTGAGAGAGTAGAGGATAAACACCTTGCCCTGTGAGGAGATTGTTACTTAAATTCATTCTTATCAAAATAATTGCCATGAAGCTTGCAATTTTTTTTAAGAAAATAAAGATTAATTTTTCCTAGCGTTAAATCTTTCCAAATTTTAATTATTTCATTATTGTATATTTTCTACACTTTGCTTGTTGTGTTCTTTGGTTGTCTCTGTTGTATTTAATTGATTTTGCCCAGGAGTGCAAAAGGCCTAGTGTGGGGGATTTGATAACATGCTTTTTCCATTTATTTTAGTCCCTATTTTATTCCTTTTTGCCTCTTTAATTTTGTCAATTCTCTAATTTTATTATGTTTTGGAATTTATTGGGTATAAACTATTTATGGATTGAATGTGTCTCAATTTTTATATTTTTAGAACTTGAATTGTAAAATGCTCAATTTAATTCCTACAAATTTTAATTTTGGCGAGAAAAGTGTTGACATGGACAAAGATGCTGATTTGGATGCTAATGTGGCACTTTTTGGGTGATGTAGATGCTGACTAGGATATGCTGGATGTGGGGCCCACTTAAACTCTTATTCAATGCCATGTAGTCAGAATTTTTGGGCAGAAATATTAATTTTCGTAGGTCAAAAAAAAGCATGCCTGAAATATTAATTTTGCCATGATATTCTGCTGCTGTTCTGCTGCTGTTTGTCACTTTCTGCTGTAGAAATATTAATTCTGCTGCTGCCATACTTTTCTGCTACTGTTCTGCTGCTGTTTGCCATGCTGTTCTGCTGCAGAAATATTAATTTTGCTGCTGTTTTGCTGTCAAAGTGCTGCCATATCATGAAGAGGCATCCAAGGAGGCATCTAGGGCAGAATATCCCTTCAGGCATGTGTTAGATCAGTTTTATATTTGGAAAATCGAAATTTATTAAGGAAGCTAAGTCATTTTTCTGATAAGAGGTCCTAGCACCATTTTTCTGTCTTCCTTGGGCAGCAGTGGCTGGGAGCAACATAGAGGTAACTCTCTAGCTTGGTTAGAGGGAAAGGAAGCCTTCCCACTTGGGAATGGCTCTCCTTCTCCCATTTTCCTTCCTTTTCTTGCATTTTCCTTCATAGTTTCTTAGATTTCTGTTGTATTTTCTGTTTTCTGTCATGTTTTTCCTTCTCTTCCATGTAATTTTCTAAGTTTAAGGATTGATGTAGTTTGGTTCTATGATGTTTTATTGCTGAACAATTTCGATTTTAATGCACTTTCATTTAATGGAATGGATTTTACCGATTATTAAGCTCTTGAATGCTTGATTAACCTTCAATGAGTTTGGGATTTTGATGTCTATACTAGAGTTACCTAGATATTGAGCTTGACCTTGTAATTTCCACCATAAATTAGATTGTCTAGATATAGATAGTTTTATTTATGTGGCTTGAATAATTTTCTTGAGCTTCATAATTTAATTGAATGGTTGATCTAAGATTTTAGTCAATTATTTTGGTTAAGTTAGATTGTAATTTCTGTTGACCCTAAGGCTTTATGCATAAGTTTTGATGATGACAAATGTATTTGAATTGTAGCATTGATATATATAAAGATTAATTATCATATATATGCTACAAGTACTTAAGCATGATTATGTTATTTAATATGTATGTTGCATATATTGAATCATGCTATTAAACTAACCATTGGATTTGCAAGTAAGATATATTTTATAGGTTGGTTCAAAACAAGAAGAGTGAGCATTGTATTGAAGAACAAGGAAAAGCAATATCATGCTTCACTCAAGGAAAACAACATGCAAGGATGAAGCTCCAAGAAATGAAGAATTAGAAGATTTGAAGTCTTGGAAGCTTGGATGCATCAAGATAGCCTATGTGTTTAAATTAGGTATATTTTATATAGGCTAGTATATTTGTGCAACTCAATGATTTAGATTTGCATACATTGGCTCAATTATTTTGAACAAAAAGATAGTGAGATATGAAATTTTACAAAAGTTAGTTTTTGACCTTTGGTCACTCTTTATATCATATCTCATAAACGAAAAATCATTTTTTCAAGTATCTTAATCTCATTTGATAGTAGACTCAAAGATCTTTCCAAAGGTATATTATTTATTGAAAACGGAGTCCAAATGAGAAATATATGACTATTTAAAATATAGTTTGAAAAACTGAAAGTTGATTATTCTGTTCTGACCTATAGTCAGTATTTTGATTATATCTTTTAAAATAAAAATAATTTTTGAGTAAAACTTAGCTCATTTGAAACTAGACTCCAAGAGCTTTCCAACGGTATATTATTTGTTTAAAACAGAGTTCAAATGAGGGAGTTATGAATTTTTAAAGAAAGCTCAAAATCTGGACTGCACTATAACGGCTATATAACGGCTATATAACGGCTAGTTTTGTAAAATCTTATATATATGACCTTAGATACACGATTTTGAGCAAGAACAAAGTCCTACAATGTGATATTAACTTCTTCTATCATCTTTGAGAGAAAGGAAAGCATTCTTGAGCCAAATCTTGCATATTCTCTATCATTAGAGTTATTAGAGCTTCATTTGTTTTCATCTACTCATTAGAGAGAGTTTCTTTGTATTGTTGATTTTGATCAACACATATATTATTCTGAGTTGAGGTTCGCAAGTACCGGTGTGGAAGAACTTGCTTTGGGTTGAGGAGGAGCCCGGATTCATAAATTCTTAATTGTGGTTTCATAAATACCCGGATCGAATTTGTGTGGTTGTAGTGGTTTGCAAGTACCCGGATTAAACTTGCAATTATAGTGGAAATACTCAAGTGGTCTCTTGAGGACTGGATGTAGGCTTGGATTAGCCGAACCAGTATAAATCTCCGAGTTTGCTTTCTCTATCCCTTACTCTTTAATTTGTGCATATTGATATCTATTCTTTAATTCCTTGATCTTTATAATTATTTATCTTGACAGCACATTGATTTTCTGTATTGCATTTATTATCCTAAACATTGTTCTTTTACAGAAAATCATTTTAACTTCCAATTAATTCTTGTGAAAAATTTATAAAACCCAATTCACCCCCCTCTTGGGTTCCAACCATTACTTTCAATTGGTATCAGAGCTTGGGCTCTTATTTAAAGACTTAACCGTCTAAGAGTTAGCATGGTTGGATATAGTGATTGGTTTATTTCTAAAAATTGTTCTTTCACAGAACCTCCAATTTTTTATGCTAATCATTTTCAATATTGGAAGTATGAAATGAAAATGTTTTTAATTTCAGTAGACCATAAACTCTGGGATGTTATAGAAAATGGTTCTTGTATGCCTGTCAAGGAAGAACAAGGAAAATGCATTCCAAAACTTAAGAGTGAATGGAATGATACTGAAAGAAGTTTAATGCAACTCAATGCTAAGGCAAAATTGATTATTTCTTGTGCATTGAGTCAAGATAAATTTTTCAAAATCTCCAACTGTGTAACTGCAAAAGAAATGTGGGAAATTCTTGAAGTTGCACATGAGGAAGATCTTATTGCTGAGGAATTAAGGTATAGAAGTTTCATTAATGAACTTGAAATTGCTCAAATGAACAATTGCAAAACCATTAATGAGATACAACTTGTGCTTAATCAATTGCAAGCTCTTGGTGTTGAACTTACAGGAAAATCTCAAATCACCAAGGTGGCAGACGAAGAAGAAAAAAGAGAAAAAGAGAAACCACAACCAAAAGGTGAATCATCAAAGAAAGCTTACCTATCTTCCATTTGGGGAAATAGCAATTCTAATAAGCAGAACACAAATGAAGAAGCCAACACTTGTCTTGTGGCCAGAGATAAAGATGAGGTAAATTCATTTGACTACTCTTTTGAAGAATTTCAAGATGCCTTTGATGATTTACATGAAGAATCTCTTATACTTGCAAAGAAACTAAATGTTTCAAAACAGAAAAACTCTTCTCTTGAAAATGAGTTGGAAACATTGAAAAATGAATTTTCTATTTCCAAGGAAGAGAATTTTGTTTTTGAAAATCAAAACAAAATTTTGCAAGAAGAGAATTTGATTTTAAAAACAAATATCTCTACCAATAAAAATTGCTTTTGTACCAAGTGTGATTCTTTGAAAAGGGAAAATGATAATCTTAAAAACACACTTGCAAAACTCTCTCAAGGTAGAGAAATTTTAAATACCTCAGTTTTGAAACAAAGAAGAATTAACAAAGTTGGTCTTGTTTCTAAAAAGAAATCAAACCAAAAGCAGTTTAAAAACTTCTTTGTTTCTGCAAAGATGTCCAATAGTCCAACTTGCACTTGTTTCTATTGTGGACTGAAAGGACACAAATCTTACTCCTGTTTTTATAAGAAAAATCTTGTTCATGGAGTAAAAATGAAATGGGTTCAAAAAGGAACTCATGACCCAGGCAAACCCAAAGAAATTTGGGTACCAAAAACAAAAGATTAATTTGCAGATTCACCTCGAAGCAAGGAGCGGAAATGACATTTTAATGGCTACATCATTTAAACTCCACTTCCTTGCATCAAAAAGAGGCAATGGATAAGTAAACATATAAGCTGGAATGCATTGTAAGAAATTTGACTGATATGTTTACTGCTCTCTAATGCTTTTGTCTGTTATCTAATATGCCTTACATCTATCCTTGATATTCATGCATTCTATATCTGAAAACAATTGTTAGGTGTGCAGATTATAGATTCGAATTTTGTTTTGATCTAAAATCTTTCTTCCAAATTTTGCTCAAACTATCCTTTTTACCGCATCATGAAAACTTGCTTCCATTACACGCACATTTTTCTTGTCTTCACAACAATAAGATTCCTCCTACCTATAGTATTTATCCTTGCTGTAATCTTATTTAAATATTTTCAATGAAATCAAATATTTTGCAAAATTGTATTTCATGAAAGCATAGCACTTTTATTAATATGGCATATCTTGAACATAATGTTGCTCCTAGTACTCGAGATTTATTTGAACATTACTGATTTGAACATCAAAGTGCTCCACCAAAAGTGTTTTGCAGGAGTTAGTCCTCAAATCTATCCTCTAAGCTCATTCGTAATGATCGACCAATGCTTGACAGTGATCTTATGAGAGATTGTTTTCAAGAGGATCTTGCAAATAATCAATCAATTAAGTTCATTAAAATTGCAAGGAGATAGAATCAAAAGAAGAGCAATGAGCAAAACAAGAATATCAAAACCTTGAGGAGGAACTTCAAGAAGCAATAAGAGTTTGCCAAAATTGATGAGTATCTATATTCTTTACCACTTTAATATTTAATTGAGTGATACTCCCTGATCATAATTGGCTATGTTGGCAATTTTTTTTTCTGACATACTTTCATTACAATGATATATTGTTCTCTAATATCTTACATATTTGATAATATCATTGTATATAAAGATATTGTCTTTATACCATTCATCATGATTTGAGCATTATACATGTCATATCCTTTGTATAAGATATAGCTTATGAACGATTGTTTATGGATTCTAGTTTATATCTGATTATATCTTATTAATCCATATTACCTCAATTATTGTACTACATACTCAAGTTATAATATGTTTTATCTTGATAAGTATGTAACTTGCTTTGAAATGATGATATATATGTCCATGTCAGAAAATTCTTTCCATCTTTAAAATGGATATATATTTTTCAATATATATATACTGTGCTGAATTTGTGTAGCTGATTTCTTTTATCTTTCTTTATTATTATTTTTTTTGTACCGTCAAATAAAAGAAACCACTTGCATTAAAAAAAACCGAAGGATTACATTGCATAATTAAAAAAAAAAGGGAAAGTTTGCTCATGCATGAGCAATCTACAGGCGAGGTGGTCTCGGATTAGGTGGGTTGTATTGAATCATCACCCCTCGGCCATTCCTTGGAGCAAGAGACTGAGCAATGTCACGGAGGGTAGTGTAAATCTCATTCATACAATCAACACTTCTTTGTTGTTGATTGCAGAAGCATTGGGTAGACCAATAGAAGAACCTATCTATTCTTGAAGTCAGTGCCGCATTGTTGCGTTTAGCTAACTTCTCCTGGTCCTCTATCATCTTCTTGAGTTTCTTCACCTCCTGCTCCAGACAAGCAATTTTGTCTTCTGAAGTATGGCCTGTACTAATCTCCTCAGCTTCTTCGATCTTCATCTTCTTCTTTTGGTTCTCTTGAGATTCCTCCAAAGGTCTTTTGCCTTTGTCCTTGCCTAGACTCAAGTTTAAGTCGAGCTCTTCCTCCCTTGCCTCTACTGTGAGATCAATGAACTTTCTTGCTGCCATGGTTTGGAAAATTCAGAAATTTTTGTAGGAGTATGAAGAGAGAGGAATGTCAGAAAGTTATAGGCTCAGAGATGAATACTCTTTGTGGTGTGGTAATTGAGAACTCTGGGGCAGTCTTTATAGAGAGAAAATTATGACTTAGAGCCAACGAAGATATCTCTTCGCCGCACCCCTACACGCTCATCCTATGGATTTTGCAAGCTGGAAGCCAGAAGTCTAGGGTACGCATGCACACCGATAACGCATCACATTAATGGCAAAACCACGAAAGTCAATTTTCGGTGGATTTGCGGCTGATTTAATTTGTTTTGATTAGAAATTTTAAGGATTAATAAAATGGTGATATTCAGAACCGTATTTTTCTGCTTCGTTGTGTTGTTCTTGAGAGCTTTCAGTATAATATACATGATTGATTGCATCATGCTCTGATCACATGTATCTAAGAACATATGTTGTGTATGCAATTCATGCATAATGAGCGAAGGCTATGGCTAAGAATAATATTTCATGATTCCACATGCACTCATACAAAATGTCAAAATTTTTACATGTACTCATCCTCAAGATACATATATAAAATTTTGAATGGGTATATAAATTGCTTCCTTTGTGCTGAAATTTATCTTATCCTTTATGAAGCAAATTTGTTTTGAAAAAGGACTTTAAAAATGCTTCTGTTATGTTAATATGTTTTATCATATGAAGCAACATTCTTTTTGAAAAAGAAAAGATTTTAAAGATCTCTTTTGTTGTAGATAACAAAAGGGATGAAAAATATTGATGTTTCATATATGGATTATGAACTATATGCTTGAATATATCTTATTACACTAATCCATATATATTGCTTCCTTAGATGAAACGTTTCTAAATTCCTTCGAAGCAAAATGTTTTAGAAAAATATCGTGCATCTCTTGAATTGCTTCCACAATGCTGAAATTACTTTGCCATATTGAAGCATTATCTGTTTTGAAAAGAAAAGGATTTGAGTATCCTTATTTTAAATCACTTTTGCTATATGTTGAAATAATTTTATGCATATATGCAGAAATTGTTTTTTAGAAATCTTGAAAAATATTATTATTCGTTTATGGATTATGATTAATATTCTTGTTTATATCATGCTTTGCTAATCCATATATCATACTTCTGCTGTGTGCTGTAAATATTTCTATCATATGACAACAAATGATGTTTTTTTTTCAAAGAGTTTAATTTTTCTGCTATTTACTAAAAATGCCTCTTCATAAACAAGCAGAAATCATTTTCAATGAAAATATTGCAGAAATTTCTTCAAAAATCTTACTTCAAAATTCTGCAATCAAAAACTGAATTTCCTTTATAATGATTTGGACAATCTTTTTCAAAGGAAAAATGTTATGAAATTCAGGGGGAGCTTTGTCTCACTTGAATGTATTTTTTTTTTGAAAAAGAATATATCTTAAAAAATTGGATATTCATTATTCATTATTCTTTTTCAAATTATGCAAGGTTTAAGGGGGAGCCTAAAACTCTTTCAAGTTTTATCTTTTGGCTTATTTCATTTGACATGAGAAAAATTTTTCTAAAATTTTCTTTTTACATGTCAATGAAATCAATGATAAGTTTTGATGTATCCTTACCCCATACTATATTGACATCTTCTGACATCCTGACTTAAAGAAGGTCTGTGCTTTAACTTCTATATATTGTGTTCCTTACACCTTTTTGTTGATGTCAAATAGGGGGAGAAGAAACAATAGAAAAATATGTATACGTGCTTATAACATTGCATTCATTATCTTGTAATACATATTTTTCTGTGGTAATTTGTCATCATCAAAAAGGGGGAGATTGTTGACCCTAAGGCTTTATGCATAAGTTTTGATGATGACAAATGTATTTGAATTGTAGCATTGATATATATAAAGATTAATTATCATATCTATGCTACAAGTACTTAAGCATGATTATGTCATTTAATATGTATGTTGCACATATTGAATCATGCTATTAAACTAACCATTGGATTTGCAAGTAAGATATATTTTATAGGTTGGTTCAAAACAAGAAGAGTGAGCATTGTATTGAAGAACAAGGAAAAGCAATATCATGCTTCACTCAAGGAAAACAACATGCAAGGATGAAGCTCCAAGAAATGAAGAATTAGAAGATTTGAAGTCTTGGAAGCTTGGATGCATCAAGATAGCCTATGTGTTTAAATTAGGTATATTTTATATAGGCTAGTATATTTGTGCAACTCAATGATTTAGATTTGCATACATTGGCTCAATTATTTTGAACAAAAAGATAGTGAGATATGAAATTTTACAAAAGTTAGTTTTTGACCTTTGGTCACTCTTTATATCATATCTCATAAACGAAAAATCTTTTTTTCAAGTATCTTAATCTCATTTGATAGTAGACTCAAAGATCTTTCCAAAGGTATATTATTTATTGAAAACGGAGTCCAAATGAGAAATATATGACTATTTAAAATATAGTTTGAAAAACTGAAAGTTGATTATTCTGTTCTGACCTATAGTCAGTATTTTGATTATATCTTTTAAAATAAAAATAATTTTTGAGTAAAACTTATCTCATTTGAAACTAGACTCCAAGAGCTTTCCAACGGTATATTATTTGTTTAAAACAGAGTTCAAATGAGGGAGTTATGAATTTTTAAAGAAAGCTCAAAATTTGGACTGCACTATAACGGCTATATAACCGCTATATAACGGCTAGTTTTGTAAAATCTTATATATATGACCTTAGATACACGATTTTGAGCAAGAACAAAGTTCTACAATGTGATATTAACTTCTTCTATCATCTTTGAGAGAAAGGAAAGCATTCTTGAGCCAAATCTTGCATATTCTCTATCATTAGAGTTATTAGAGCTTCATTTGTTTTCATCTACTCTTTAGAGAGAGTTTCTTTGTATTGTTGATTTTGATCAACACATATATTATTTTGAGTTGAGGTTCGCAAGTACCGGTGTGGAAGAACTTGCTTTGGGTTGAGGAGGAGCCCGGATTCATAAATTCTTAATTGTGGTTTCGCAAATACCCGGATCAAATTTGTGTGGTTGTAGTGGTTTGCAAGTACCCGGATTAAACTTGCAATTATAGTGGAAATACTCAAGTGGTCGCTTGAGGACTGGATGTAGGCTTGGATTAGCCGAACCAGTATAAATCTCCGAGTTTGCTTTCTCTATCCCTTACTCTTTAATTTGTGCATATTGATATCTATTCTTTAATTCCTTGATCTTTATAATTATTTATCTTGATAGCACATTGATTTTCTGTATTGCATTTATTATCCTAAACATTGTTCTTTTACAGAAAATCATTTTAACTTCCAATTAATTCTTGTGAAAAATTTATAAAACCCAATTCACCCCCCCTCTTGGGTTCCAACCATTACTTTCAATTTCAAAGTTTTTGGATTCAATCATATTTTAGAAAATTGGCCAACATTGAATGGATTGTAATTTAATTGAATTGTTCTTCAATGATTCAAAGATTAATTTGTCTATGAATTAATCGGATTGGACCAACGAAATCAATCTCATTTTCTTGTGTAGTCGGTCATTTGATGAAATGGAAATTGTACTTTAATTCATTTGGACCAATGAGTATTTTCTCGGCCAAAGTTCTATTTTATTTATTGTCCTATGAAGCTTGTTATTTATACATGCATGTGATTGCTACGTATTTGTAATGAGTAGGACAAGAGATAACATGTCATATGCGATTGCGGGGCATTGATGTGATTAGGACTTGATCTGATTATATTTGAGTTATAGATTAGTGAAGATCTTCCTAACTATAATTTTAATATAATTCAGTCTTAGAAGACTTTCTAAGAATTTTAGATTGAAGATTACATAATAGAATTAGCCAAGAATATTCAAAGGAAAGGATGATGATGTACAATTCCATGGAATTTGTGACCAGTCCACATCTTTTCTCTGTTTTTTTTTCTATTTAGTTATTTAAATTTCAGTTATTTATATTGTGTTGTTTCAATCATCATCCCCCCTTTTTGTGTAATTTCTGAAATTTCCTTCATAAGTCTTAATAGCATTTCACTTAGCCTAATTGAATTTTATTTGATACCTCAATCTCTGTGGGACGATACTCTACTTATCACTTTATTACTTGTTGCGACCCAGTATACTTGCTGGAATTTTATATGTGCTATAAATTATACGCACCACTTGGCCATTTGGTCGTCGTGTTCAATACAACAGTCATGCAAAGACTTATTCCTTTATGAAAGACAGAGTAAAGGTAACATTAGCACCCTTGCTGCCCAGTGAACAAAATAAAGGCAAGCCAGAAAATGAGCTATTGATCTCTTTAGTCACCAAGGAACATATCAAGGTGACAAAGATAGAAGCTCAAGCTATAGGTCTTGTACGAGGCAAATAGTGGATCCACCTTTCATCTAGACTTTGAACAACTATTAGTTGAGTTTCCATATGTGATTCCTGATGACATTTCACAAGGATTGCCACCCATGCATGACATCCAACATGCTATTGACTTCATCCCAAGAGCAGTCATCCCTGACAAACCTACTTACAGGATGAGTCCCCAAGAACAAACAGAAATTCAATGAAAAGTTAAGGAGTTACCAAAGAAAGGCTTAATCTAGGAGAGTATTAGTCCTGGAGCTGTACCCGTGCTTCTAGTCCCAAACAAAGATAAAAGTTAGAGTATGTGTGCTGATTACTGAGCCATCAACAAAATCACCATAAATATCGATTTCTGATTCCATGGCTCAATAATATGTTAGACCAGCTACATGGTGCCACTATCTTCTCCTAGATAGACCTTCAAAGTAGGTACCACCAAATTCGAAGTCGACCTAAAGATGAATAGAAGACCGCATTTAAAACTAGAGAAGGCTTATATGAGTCAGTCGTCATGCCCTTAGTGTAATACCTATGGTTTTGAAATGCCTCGGATGCTAAAGTTGTAAGTTGTTATGTGTGTGTGTGTGTGTGTGTGTGTGTGTATGTGTGTGTGTGTGTGTGTGTGTGTGTGTGTGTGTGTGTGTGTGAATTTAAATATAGAGAAATTATTCTATTGGAAAATAACATGGTTATTTGTGTTGCTTATATGCTTTCAAATTTTAATATAGCCTCAATGAGGAGAGATTATGGTTAAGAATTATTTTGACCCAAGTGTGGGAATAAGTGAGTGCAAGGACAAGGAAGGAATTTATGTTATTGTTTAAATGGGTAAGACACCCATAAGTAATAATAATAATAATAATAATAATAATAATAATAATAATAATAATAATAATAATAATAATAATAATAAGGGACACCCATAAGTAATAATAATAATAATAATAATAATAATAATAATAATAATAAGGGACTTCAACACCTTTCCTTTTTCCCATTGTTCGCATCCATCTTCTCTCTTTCACTCTCTTCTTCTCTTCAAAGGAGTTGCGTTGGTTATATGGATTTTGGGTGGAGGATTTCGTTGCGTGGCTTGGATTAGCTTAGATTTGCATATTGAAGGTGAGTAAATCATGAAATCTTCTTCTTTTTCCTCTTCTTTTCACACAACTCAAACCCTAAGATGAGAACTTGGGATTTTCTAATGTTGAAGGCTAGGTTATTCTTCTATTTCTTTTACATTGTAAATTTATGTGTTGGGTTGTTTATGACCCCTTCAACTAAAGTTAGGCTCGAGAGGAAACAACCAATCAAAAGAGAAAACAAAGTTGCGTTAATATAAGTATTTTAGACAAGGGAGCATATATGTGCACTTAAACATTAAATTTCAGAACATCAACATTCAACAAATTACCTTACAAAGATGGTGTAAAAATCTATCAGGAAAAAACCAAGAATCATCAGACAAGGTTGTCCTTATCTTATCGGCTGATGTGAACTTGGCAAGTATATATTGGTCGTTCAAGTGATAAAGTGAGAGTAAGATATCATTTTACATGAATTAACGTGCCAATTAGTCAAGGAAACTAAGTCAAATACTGTTTAGTCTACACATTGTATTGAAAGTAGCTTTATTTTTGGAACCAAAATTCAAGTTAATAGTGGAAAAACTAATAAAGTGCAACAACGCAGCAAAAATAACAAAAAATTATCAATGACAAAAAGCCTAGGACTACTAAACCTAGGACTGATCATTGAATTGAGAGGGTGAGTAATTTATAATTTAATAGTGGAATGGGTGTATTAAAGTATTTTAAAACTATTTTTAATTATATTACTTATATATGATATAATCTTTTATAATAATTAAATTAATAAATTACAAAAATAAAATTTGAAGTAAATTTAGACATTTTAAATTTAGACATTTAATTGTTATCTTTATTACTGTATGATATAATAATTTTTTTTTTGCTAATATTCTTCAAATTTTTGACGATTTAAATTCATTTTACATTAAATAGAAATAATTTATTATATTTTTAGGTAACAACTTACTATTAAAAGACATATATAATAATTTGCCAATTATAACCAAGCACATGAAATTCATAGAGCTAAGTGTATACCCTCCTCTTTGTGGGCAAAAGTTTGAATCCCATCCAACTAAAATAAACGGAAGGCGTTTTCTGGCCGTTGGATCTCTCATGGAGGAACAAACACTCTACATGTCCTCATAGGACAAGCAGAGGATATACTTCCCTTCTAGTTATGGTGGTCAAAGAGGTTTAGAAGGACCAAATTGCAAATTACAAAAAAATGAACCTAATTAAGAGAGAAAAGGGGAGAAAGAAAAGACATCAGATTGAGCAAAGAGAGAAAATAAACAAAAAAGAGGAAGAGATGATGTGAGTTTGAGAATAGAGAGTTTTGAAATTGAGAGAAAGAGGGGGTCAAATCAAATATTACATCAATGAAAACAAAGGGTTAAACTAAAAATAAAATAAAACATAAGGAGTTAAATTGCAAATAAAATAAGGATAAAAAAGGTTTCAAATCTAGGTCCAAATGCGATTTATCAAAAAAGTTGGGCACAAATATGTAATTTACCCGGCCCATAAATATGAACTCCATTTTTGAAGTTTTGGGGTTAGATTTAGCCTTTATTTCTGTGTTTTTTCTAGCATGTTCCATTCTTCATTTTTCTATTAATTCTATAGAAAGAACGAATGAGAATCACAAAACCAATCAATGCAGGGGATGCACTTACAATCCTTCGAAAAAGGATTTATTTAGGACAAATTAAACTGAGAAGTGTTGCTAATGGTACAACATATCTCAGTGGACGTGGACACATGCATCTATAATGACTATTGCCATTAAGTCAAATAATTAAACAGATTATCACATTCGTAAACAAATTCTTGATCAACATGATAATGAATTATGCAATTAACAAGCACAATTGGAAGCTCCAATCTCAGTTTTGATGCATGGTGGTTGTTTCTGTCCATCTTGATACCAAATGGATTGTTGATAAACAAACTCATTCACAAATGAGTCCAACATCTCAATAGTCACGTGCTGCATCACCACTACATGTGCTATGTTTCCACTGCAAGCCAAACTCCACCTATGAGAAAACTCATCATCCCGAAGGCCTCTCAAACACTACAGTGCTGCTATACTCATTTTTCATGGCACTAATGCCAGAATCTCGTAGTTGATTATGCAAGTAAGCAGCATTTGTCAAGCACTTCTCCACTTCTCTCTTGAGACCCATCAGGCCTTTCTTTTTGAGGGCGTACCATAGGAAGATGGGAACATGGCCACTACGGCTTCCTGTGATTGTAGCATCCTTTGAAGCTATGTATTCGACCCTTGAAGAGAGACTTCTGATGTATTCTAATCGAGTTTGCACTATACCACAAGGAATAGGGCATCCTAAAAATTTATGGCCAGAAATGGCTATGCTTCCAATAGGTTTCTTGAAACTAATACTTGGTACCTACAAACTCACCAATTAACATATCCTTAATCAAGCATGAATCTCTTTCAGAGTCAAATGAACACAAAAGATAATATATATATATATATATATTAGAACAACACAAACTTTCTAATAAAGTCAATCCTTTTATTAAATTGTTACTCACTCTTCTTATCAAAGGAAGCATCATTCCAAATAGAGCTCCGTCACAATGGATATAGAATCGATTACGAGTGAATCCACTATCTTCAAGTGTTTGTATCACAAGATCAAGGTCATCAATAGCACCTTTCAAAGTTGTTCCTAGAACAAAAAATCATCTTTTTAAGACTATATCTTTTTTAGTAGAAATTTTCAACATAGATACTAGATGCATAGAAGAAAGCAAGGAGACCTATGTTTAAGTTGATGATAGCTCGCTTGTCTTTGTGAGCAAGAAGTGAATCCTTGAGATTAGCACAATCAATCTCACCAGAGGTTAGAGTGGCAACTTTCACACATTGCATTCTATACATTCTTGCTATTTTGAACACTGAATAGTGTGATCCTTGTGAGGTATATAAAATCCCATCAGGCAATTGTTCCCTTCTGCGTATATATATACATATTTATGTTACTGTTACTTATTGATTAATACTAGAAGACTACATAAATGTCTGATTAAAAAAATGCAAGAAAAATGATACCCCACTAAAATCCCATGAAGATTGCCTTCAGTTCCACCAGTAGTGATGTATCCCCAGTACTCATTCTTCTCAATCTCCCCCAAACTAGCAAAGCAATCAAGAACACTAACTTCAAATTAAGCATATAATAATAAAATTATTTGTACTTTGTTCATGCTTCATCCCCAATTCACAAATTAAGCATATAATAATAAAATTATTTATACGTACCCATAAAGTGGGTTTTTCTGCGTGACAGAGTCTCGACGTAGGGAATGATCAGTTGAAGCAAGTTTTGTTGTGTTTCCCCAGCGAGTTGATGAGAGATGGTTAGCCTCATATCTCTATTATTCTTCGCTGGGTGCACTTTGAGGTGTTTTTCTCTGTGAGGCATCGCCGGAGGCACTATCTTCGGGGAAATGAAAGGCTTTAGCATGTTCAATGTTTGATCATTCATTGCTCCTTTTAAAACAAAATATTCTGAGGTTGATTATTGAATTTCACTTTTGAATTTCACTAGTTTTCTTTTCTCTTTCTTAATTTTTCTTCGTTTTAACAACTTATCCCAAGTGAATCATTTCAATTAAAAATATCAAATAAAATTTTCTCTATGTAGTTTCTTTTTTAATTTTTCAGTTATTTTCTAAAAAAATTAAACCCCTTATTCTTAGAATAAAATTGGACAAAACCCTAAACACAACATGCAATAACATATATTTAACACACAAATGCATCAAATAAATATCTAGGGCAAATTAATCGTAATTTATGTCACTCTCTCAATGGCACAAAGAAGTGATGACAAAGTAAAATGGCTCAAAGGTCCAGCCTCTTGCACCTTCCTTAGTTATTAGATTGTTTTAATCTAACAACTGATATTCTTTCCACATTTTGGTTTATTATTTTTTTAAAATTTGAAAGATTAATAATTTACATCCGTTTGATCTCGGTTAATGTTCAGTCTATTCAATGGCCAACATTTCATTTGTGTTTCCATTTATACTCTTTAACCATTTAATATTGGTCAACTGTCAGTACATTCAACACAAACCATTTAATATTTTAATTTATGAAAATATAAAATTACATAATATATAAAAATTAATTTATAAAAATATAAAATTACAGTAATTTAATTAAAGGAAATATAGTATTTAACTTATAAAAATATAAAATTTCAGAAAATATACAACTTAATTTATGAAAATGTAAAACTACAATAAAATTAAAGTAAATATAGTATTTAATTTATAAAAGCATAAAATTTCAAAAAAAATATACAAATTAGTTGCAGTCTTTGGTCCCACCTTGCAGTAATTCCCTTCCTCAAGGCACTTTCTAGTAATTAATATAAACTCTATAGCCATAATAAATATAAACTCTCATAAACATTCTAAACCTTATAGTTAATATTCTAATATGCATAATATAAAATTTATATTATAGAAAATTAAAATTAAGAGAATAAAAATAAACTAATTTAGATTTCATTCTACCACTGTATTAGCTTTCCTATATTTTGTTTTTTGGTTGTTTTTCACCCATATAGTTATTATACGCTCCCATACGGTAGGACTGGAGGTTTGTAACAATTTTATAAACTACAATAATCAATTAATAAAGTAAAAGTCATAGCCATTCTATACCATGATGCTAATATGATTTTCCTATAGCAAGATTGAAATTTAAAGAAAAAGTCATAGAGTGATCATCCAAACAAATAATCAACACACTAGTGAATCCCAAATTTTGCAATCACAACTAAAACCCAATATTAGATCTCACTCACACGTGCAGTTAAAATTGCAAAACCTTTAATGTGAAGCACCAAATCAAGGTAACATATATTTTCAAATATCGAATGATACCAAATTAAAATAGTATAATCAATATTTATGGACTCTCTCCTCCGCTTTGAAAACCGTTGGTTTTCATTCTTTATGGTTATTTTTTTAAAATATTAAAACAAGAAATAAAATGAACATCTTCAAACTTAGATTGTTAGTTATAAAAATTAAAAGTCTAAGTAGGTCAAATTTGACTTTCAAAGAGAAATACAACAGATTCATAATCGTGGTCCACCATCATATTTGGCGAAATACAAAAGATTCATAATCATGGTCCACCATCATGTAATGTCACTCAGGTTTAAAGGAAAAAGGAACTTTTAAAGGTCTGAAGTTGGTGCGCTATTTCCCGACAAGTGTATCGGGTCGCACAAGTAGTAAAGAGAGAGTAAGAGTTATCGTCCTCAGGGATTGACTTTCAACAATTACCAATTTCACTAGATCGAGTTATATTTGGATGGAGGAAAAATGTAAAGATTAACTGAAAGTAAACTAAACTAACGACAATGAATTAACTAAACACCAAACGAAGAACTACGCCATAGCACAACGGGTAGGGGATTGACTTTCTTAACTCCTAATCTGATTAATTCATAGACAAACCAATCTTTGAAGCGTTAGAGAGTGCTTAGATACATTCACAAATTCCATTTAGTTTTCGTCAAGTTCACGAAAATATTTGAACCCAATGTCTTGGTGAGCAAATTTTCCTAGCAAAAATAATTAGCTAATGTCTTAGTCCAATTAATTGGTTCGGAGTTTAAGTTCAAGAACTCATAAGACCACGCAAACAAGATTATCTATGTCTAGACTAACCCGATTCACGGTAGAAGTTACAAGGGCATGTTTATATCAAGCTATGTCTAGCATTAATACAAACCCCAAATACATCTAAGTTAAATGATTGCAAATCACGTAAAAGGAAATAAACCAATAACAACTACTCCAATAATTAGAAAAGCAATTGTATTTAAGCATCCAACAACAAAGCTTCATAGGTAGTCAATATACATCAATCCCCTAAACCCTAGATTTTATAACAAGAGGAAGAAATACATAACAAATACACAACAAAATATGATCAAGAGGAAGGAGAAAAAGGAAGAAAAGCTTCAAACTCAGTAGAGAAGAGGTCTCCCATCTCCTCCATCTTGCCCTAGCAGAGCTCCCTTCACTTCCAACCAAAAGATCCCAAAAACTTCTGCAAAAGAGCTATATATAGCAGAAGACTCGCAGGACAGAGCCGGGGCGCCTAGGCGCCATGGCGCCAAGTAGAAAATAGGCAAAAGAACATGGTTGGCGCCTGGGGCGCCCTACGTGGCGCCTGAGGCGCCATCTTCAAAATGTTGGACAGAGAGTTGAGGTGCTGGCACCTGAGGCGCCCTGTGTGGCGCCTGGGCGCCAGCCACTAGATTTGCAGCATATCAGCACAAAACTTAAGAATTTCCCTGGCTCCCTAACTTGCATCAGCCCAGAATAAAAAACCTACAAGAATATACATCAAAAAGCATTAAAAGGCAAGGGAAAAGAGATTAAAATAAGATAAAACAAAGCAACTACTATTTACAAAGAGGAAAGCCAAAATAAAGGACAAAGCAAGCAAAAAGATAACAAAAATGAGATCAAGGAGAGGAAAAAGCCCTAAAGAAGCAACCTAAATTAACCAAAATAAAGGACTCATCAACTCCCCCAAACCAAAACTTTTGCTTGTCCTCAAGCAAAACACTAATCTAAAAACTACACTAAACTAAGCCAACGGATTTTTCAAGATAGAGAGGAAGTACTTAACAACATGAAACATTAAACCAAATCAACTCAATTTCACATAGTCATCTTCTTAAAACCAAACTTGGTCTTGGGTAATTGAGAATTCAAAAGATTGAACATGATACTTTTCCAAGCGTTTTTAAAGACAAATTGCAAACACCCTCACTTTCTCAAATTACTCTCCGCAAACTTAAAAGAAAATATCTTTTTCATAACAAACTCGGCTCTCAAGGAAAACTTCTCAAATAAGGGAACTTTTAAGAAAAAGTGATCGAAGTGAAGACAGTGCACCTAATCCACACATCTCCCCCTCAACCTATGCAAGAAGAAAAGATAACAAGGTTAAGGAACAAAGAGTTGCCCGTGCGCCTAAACCACACAATAACACCTTGACCATCACCTTTATTCGCTAAGAAAATGTAATTCATTGGTTAGAACAAGTGTTGTGCGCCTAATCCACACTACACTCCCTCAACTTAAATCACATTTCTATTTTATTTAATTAAAATTGTTTTGCTTTTTTTTCTCATTTTTTTTTCTTTTTAAGAGAAAGCAATCCCTTATTGAGCAAAAAGTTGTCATAAAAAGAGATAGAAAATTTCAAGGTTTTGAAAGAGTGCTTTAAGAAGGTTGAGAGGGTCGACAACCTTTAATTAAAAAGCTTGAAATTTCTCAAATAAATCTAGAAATTCTGAAAGTCAAATTTAAGGTAAATTTTAAACAAGATGACCATGTAAAGAATTAATTGAAAATGGAATAACATAAAACTTGTAAAGCACATTCCAACTTATCAAGAATAACCCCAAAAATGCGATGGTCAACAAAAACAGAGACATTCCTTATGACTATAAATAAAGTTTAAAGGTATCACCCTAAAAACAATCTTCTTAACCCAAATTACAGAAGAGATTACCGAGGCATGTCTATATTAAGGCTAAGACAAGCATTAATACAAACCCTAGATTCATTGAAGATGGTAGCTAAGCATCCAAGAGCAATAATAACAGTAAAATCTTCTCCCCCAAACCTAAACAACACATTATCCTCAATAGCAAACCACTAGGGAGTGGGGTCCAAAAAGAATGCTATGCATAAAATAAACCATCAACATAGGCAATCAGAATTAAAATACAGAAAATAAATACAAAGAACTAAACAGAACAATAATTAAAATTGCAGATAAAACTACGAGCGAAATTAAAAAGATAAAAGGGCAAGAAACTTGGGTTGCCTTCCAAGAGTGCTAAGTTTATAGTCCTTAGCTAGACTTTACCCGGTTTGTTTAGCTATGCCGGCACCACATCCCTCCACAGAAGGGATTTTGCAATTCATGAGAGCCTTCAAAGGTGGAGGAGCAGGTGGGCTTTGATTGTTTTCTGCCTTAGTTACAAGTTGAGCTTGTTGGGCTCATATAGCGTGTCAAGCTTGTATTTGGCTTCTGTGAACCGACCTTCCAATTTCCGGGTAGAATACTAATGAGCTTGAGTCGGTGATACCTCGCATAAACTAATGAAATGTAAGAAAGAGAATGTACACAAAAACAAAAGTATGAACAAGTATAAGAGAATGATTTGAAGTATAACTATGAAAAGAAAAAGTATGGTCCAAACTACAACCCTACTAGCTGCTCTTAATATTGTTAACACTGTCATTCCCTGGCAACGACGCCAAAAACTTGGTGCGCTATTTCCCGACAAGTGTATTGGGTCGTACAAGTAATAAAGAGAGAGTAAGAGTTATCGTCCTCAGGAATTGACTTTCAACAATTACTAATTTCACTAGATCGAGTTATATTTGGATGGAGGAAAAATGTTAAGATTAACTGAAAGTAAACTAAACTAACGACAATGAATTAACTAAACACCAAACGAAGAACTACGCCATAACACAACGGGTAGGGGATTGACTTTCTTAACTCCTAATCCAATTAATTCATAGCCAAACCAATCTTTGAATTGTTAGAGAGTGCTTAGATACATTCACAAATTCCATTTAGTGTTGGTCAAGTTCACGAAAATATTTGAACCCAATGTCTTGGTGAGCAAATCTTCTTAGCCAAAGTAATTAGCTAATGTCTTAGTCCAATTCATTGGTTCAGAGTTTAAGTTCAAGAACTCATAAGACCACGCAAACAAGATTATCTATGTCTAGACTAACCCGATTCACGGTAGAAGTTACAAAGGCATGTTTATATCAAGCTATGTCTAGCATTAATACAAACCCCAAATACATCTAAGTTAAATGATTGCAAATCACGTAAAAGGAAATAAACCAATAACAACTACTCCAATAATCAGAAAAGCAATTGTATTTAAGCATCCAACAACAAAGCTTGATAGGTAGTCAATATACATCAATCCCCTAAACCCTAGAGTTTATAACAAGAGGAAGAAATACATAACAAATACACAACAAAATATGATCAAGAGGAAGGAGAAAAAGGAAGAAAAGCTTCAAACTCAGTAGAGAAGAGGTCTCCTATCTCCTCCATCCTTGCCCTAGCAGAGCTCCCTTCACTTCCAACCAAAAGATCCCAAAAACTTCTGCAAAAGAGCTATATATAGCAGAAGACTCGCAGGACAGAGCCGGGGCGCCTAGGCGGTATGGCGCCAAGCAAAAAATAGGCAAAAGAACATGGTTGGCGCCTGGGGCGCCACCTTCAAAATGTTGTACAGAGAGTTGAGGTGTTGGCACCTGAGGCGCCCTGTGCGGCGCCTGGGCACCAGCCACTAGATTTGCAGCATATCAGCACAAAACTTAAGAATTTCCCTGGCTCCCTAACTTGCATCAGCCCAGAATAAAAAGCCTACAAGAATATACTTCAGAAAGCATTAAAAGGCAAGGGAAAAGAGATTAAAACAAGATAAAACAAAGCAACTACTATGTACAAAGAGGAAAGCCAAAATAAAGGACAAAGCAAGCAAAAAGATAACAAAAATGGGATCAAGGAGAGGAAAAAGCTCAAAAGAAGCAACCTAAATTAACTAAAATAAAGGACTCATCAGAAGTCTGAACCAATACCTATTTGGCGAATTTGTACGGTGTCGCAATTCAGAGTGAGTGAGAGATATGGCTCAAGATCTCCTTATAGCTTGACTAATTAATGTGGCCGGCGAAATAATACGATGATCTTCGGTAATGCCACAGCTCGTGTTCTTCTCCCTCAACACCGTACAAACCGCGGTGGAGACGGTTGTGTGGGAATTTCCTTCCCCAAATCTGTTGAGCTCTGATCCCTTCACGAGTTTCACGTCGTATTATATAGGCTTTAGCTTCACCATACAGACTATTTAAGGACGTAGTTGGAAAACACATGACGCAAAACTTTAGAATCATAGAAGACCAAAAAAGAGTGGTCAACTTGTTCGTACTACATTTTCTAAATGGACCACACTGCCAGTGCCAGATAAGTTTGGGGACCAAAAATGATTTATTTTCAAGAATTAACGGAGAATGACGTTGTCGTTATGAGATTCCAGAAAAGGTGCTTTGATTTCTTCCGAGAACAAGTGGACAATGTCGAATAAGATGTTAGACAAGAAACTTTTTCCACCGACATGCATTACACATTAATTCTTCTCGTCTTTCAGAAGTCTCAGACACTAACCATATCACACAACAAGGAAGAAGCCTCTGAGAAATTAAACTGAGTGAAGTGATCAGTGATATAGGATGTGAATTTGTGTGACATTCCCATTTCAATTAATTATCAGATTTAAAATAAAATATTAAAAGCAGATAATTATTAAACTGTTGGATTGTTATGTCATTAAACTGGTTTGACATACCAGTAGGGATGGATTTAAAAATTTTAGTTAGTAGGGGCAAGAAATAGACAGCAGATCTCCTCCAACTCCCTCTCAAACCATTGAACCATTATTCCGTCAGAGACATTGGGATTAGCTTTCAGAAAATGAATTGGGATGTGCTTGAGTTGAAGATTGAACGCTAATTGAACACAATCAAAGTGGCTCTATTTTAGGGTGAGAAAATACTCTGTGACCAGGTCTTCACAGCTTTACAGAAAGTCCAGATTCCTATTTCGTTGAGACTTGCTGAGGCGGTGCATTGAAAATATGCTTGGATTCCTAAAACTTGTGGCGTAAGTGCAAGAGAAAACCCAAAAATCACCAATGGTTTAAGGGGGAGCCATACGGGCACTGGAGCATTCCAAAAAATAGTTTATAAATATTTTTATTAAAAAATATTATAAATATGCATAAGCAATGAAAAATAATATAAAATATACAATATGTAAATTTATTTGGTGGTGTCATGATAGAATATAACTAATTTTTAAATTCAATTTAAAAAAAATTTATTAGATGAGATATTCTTAATAAGTGAGTGGCTATAATTTACTAAATAAGGACAACATCTAAATTTTTGTGTAAGCAATTGCCCCACTCCCTTCAAAGTGCATCTGTCCCTGCATATCAGTGAACCAGTCCTCAAACCAGGGAACCAGTCCTTCGAACCAACCCACAAATTGTCCAATCTGAGTAGCTTAATGGATTGTTATGTCATTAAACTGGTTTGACATACCGGTGAACCAATCCTTCAAACCAGTCAAAAGATCCAGAAAGTTTTAAAATATAATCAGAAGGTAAGGTCCAACTATAGGCTTTCAGCCACATGGTTGTTCTATCCCAAGCATCCCCAAAAGCTGACATTTATATGAAAAGGCGGGAAAGGTGGGAGGCAATTTTTTCACGTGGCCGACGAGGGGCTTCTTATTATACTTGTCGAACATCTCTTATTGTTTCTTCTTTTTACGGTTTCACCTTCTGCCTTCCATTTGGCTTTCTTTCCAAATTTATTTTACAATATCAATTGTTATTCTTTTACCTTGCACCAACATATATATGTGTGTGTTTCTGTGTACATATACACAATTAAGTGTGTTGAGATAACTACATAGTTGCAAAAGAGAGGGTTGACTGCCGTTATATATATCTATTGATTCACTACAAGAAAAATAGAGATTGAAGGCAAAAAACTTCGTCTATAGTTTAATGAAATTCTATCTCTAATTAAATCTTAAACGTAGTTCTTTCGTCTTTGAAATGTGTGTTTGTGTACATATACATAATTAAGTGTGTTGAGATAACTACATAGTTGCAAAAGAGAAGGTTGACAACCATTATAGAACTAGAGATCAAACACGAAAAATTTTGTCTATAATTTAGACATAGAATTTTTGTCTCTAAAAACTGTCTGAAAGTCTTATTTTTTATTTTTTTAAAAACAAAAAAAATAGAGAAGGAATGGGCACAAATTTGAGTTGAACAATTTTTTCAATGTAAATTTCATCTCTAATTTTCTTCTTTTTTTTTGTATTGTGAAAGTTCATGATATTAGTGCCATGATACATTACTTTAAAATTTCAAATTTAATTATTTATGATTAATGGGCATGGTTTAAAACTTTAAAGGTATGAACCTTACATATAAATTACTTCTTTTATTTGTTTTGATTTTTATTTGTGAGCGTACACAAAGTCGTGTTTATATATAATTCAATCTTTTAGTTCTTCCAGTGATTTGATAATTTGGACTTTTTCTTAAGTCAGTGATTAATCCAAATCCAAGTACTATATATGACCCGGTGTATGCCAAACGAGTTTCTATTATCCTTAGACATTCTAACAATTTATAATTAAAAAAATAGTTATATTTTGAATAAGTTTGTTGAAACTAATACTTGGTGCCTCTGAACCCATAATATATTTACTTAGTTAAAGATTCCTGTAGAAATCTATATTGGAGCCAAATGAATCCAAGAAATATTAAAAAAAAAAAAACCGGCCCACATGCACACAACGTATAATATTGAGTTACTTAACCTTTTAAGCTGGTTTGAAGTATATTTAGAAATTTTAGTTAGTAGGGCAAAAAATAGAGAGCGAATCTCCTCCAGCTCCGTCTCAAACCATTGAACTACTCTCATTTATTACAGGCGATTCCGTCGAGACATTGGGATGAGTTTTCAGAAAATGAATTGGGATGTGCTTGAGTTGAAGATTGAAAGCTAGTTGAACACAATCAAAGTGGTTGTATTTTAGGGTGAGAAAATACTCTGTGACCGGGTCTTCACAGCTTTACAGAAAGTCCAAATTCTTGTTTCGTTGAGATTTTATGAGGCAGTGCATTACAAATATGCTTGGATTCCTAAAACTTGTGGCACAATGCAAGAGAATACACAAAAATAACCAATGGTTTGAGGGGGAGCCGTATGGGCACTGAAGCTCCCCAAAAAATAATTTAGAAATATTTTTATTAAAAAATATTATAAATATGCATAAGCGATAAAAAATAATATAAAATACACAATATGTAAATTTATTGGGTGGTGTCATGGTAGAATATAACTAATTTTTAAATTTAATTTAAAAAAATTTAATGATGAGATATTGTTAATAAGATGAGTGGTCATAATTTACCAAGTGGGAGTAACATCTAAATTTTTGTGGAGGCAATTACCCCCACTCCCTTCAAGGTGCATCCGTCCCCAGTGAACCAATCCTCAAACCAGGGAACCAGTCCTTCGAACCAACCCACAAATTGTCCAATCTGAGTAGCTTAATGGATTGTTATGTCATTAAACTGGTTTGACATACCGGTGAACCAATCCTTCAAACCAGTCAAAAGATCCAGAAAGTTTTAAAATATAATCAGAAGGTAAGGTCCAACTATAGGCTTTCAGCCACATGGTTGTTCTCTCCCAAGCATCCCCAAAAGCTGACATTTATACGGAAAGGTGGGAAAGGGGGGAGGCAATTTTTTCACGTGGCCAACGAGGGGCTTCTTGTTATACTTGTCCGACATCTCTTATTGTTTCTTCTTTTCACGGTTTCACCTTCTGCCTTCTATTTGGCTTTCTTTCCAACTTTCTTTTACAATATCAATTGCTATTTTTTTACCTTGCACCAACATATATATGTGTGTGTTTCTGTGTACATATACAAAATTAAGTGTGTTGAGATCACTACATAGTTGCAAAAGAGAGGGTTGACAGTCTTTATATATATCTATTGATTCACTACAAGAAAAATAGAGATTGCAGGCAAAAACTTTGCCTATAGTTCAATGAAATTCTATCTCTAATTAAATCTTAAACGTAATTCTTTCGTCTTTGAAATGTTTGTTTGTGTACATATACATAATTAAGTGTTTGAGATAACTACTTAGTTGCAAAAAAGAGGGTTGACAACCATTATAGAACTAGAGATCAAACATGAAAAATTTTGTCTATAATTTAGACCTAGAATTTTTGTCTCTAAAAACCGTCTGAAATTCTGATTTTTATTTTTTTTAAAACAAAAAAATAAAGATGGAATGGGCACAAATTTGAGATGAACAATTTTTTCAATGTAAATTTCATATCTAATTTTCTTCTTTTTTTTTGTATTGTGAAAGTTCATGATATTAGTGTCATGATACATTACTTTAAAATTTCAAATTTAATTATTTATGACTAGTGGGCATGGTTTAAAACTTTAAGGTATGAAACTTACATATAAATTACTTCTTTTATTTGTTTGGATTTTTATTTGTGAACGTACACACAGTCGTGTTTATATGTAATTTAATCTTTTAGTTCTTCCAGTATTTTGATAATTTGGACTTTTTCTTAAGTCAATGATTAATCCAAATCCAAATACTATATATGAGCCGATGTATGCTAAACGAGTTTCTATTATCCCCCTAAAAAAAAATTAGACATTCTAACAATTTATGATTAAAAAAATAGTTATATTTTGAATAAGTTTGTTGAAACTAATACTTGGTGCCTCTGAACCCATAATATCTTTACTTAGTTAAAGATTCCTGTAGAAATCTATATTGGAGCCAAATGAATCCAAAAAATAAAATAAAAAAAATAAAAGAAATGACCCACATGCACACAATATATAATATTGAATTACTTAACCTTTTTAGAAATTAATAAAATTAAAGTAAATATAATATTTTAAAGATTATATCAATAATTTATTTTATTTATCAAATGCATTCAGGGCAATAATAATTAATCCTCATATATTATATTCATTATACATTGTTTTATATCCAAGTATCCATCGCAAGAATATACTAGCAATATCAAAGATGCGGTGACAGTTATTTGTAGTTTAATATATGCATTTTGTTGTGGAGGGAGGTCGGCCCTCCACAACCACCAACACGTTTCTTCTTTTAAGGGTTCCATCCCTAAAAAAATGTGTGTATAGAGATGACATCTACAGAATTCGACCTTCTCATAACATTATTCAAATATATTTTATTTTGAAACATTGAAAGCATTCGTATTTTGTGTGATTGTCACGTGCCCACCACCTTAACAAGGCCAATGAATGAGGATTTGGGTTCTCTGCATTACTAAAAGTAATACAGAATGCAATACTACATTCAGCAACAAAAAATTATGTTACTGAAACTTTTAGCAAGAAAAAAAACTATTGCTAAGAGTTCAAACAGAAAAAAACAATACTAAGAACCCAAATCCAATGATGAGGCGTGTGACTATAAATTGATAAGGGACAACAATGATGGTACTCGCAATTTCCGATTCCATAGGATAACACGTTGACCTCATCGGTTATTTTCACATGCGCTTTCCACGTTTCCAAAAAAGAACCAAAATTTTTGGGTAATGATGCTCGACTTTTTTTGGTGGTCCAGCTTCTTGATTATTGGATCAAAATTTTCTTTTAAGATACATGTATTTTATAAATAAAATTAATAAAAAAAAATAATATAATTTTAAAATTTATGGCCAGGAAGCTGGACCTTCAAAAAAATCAAGCTTCTGTATCATTTGCAAAAAATTTTCCCCCCACATGGCCCTTTGTCGAAGATGTCTTTTCCCTCTCACCCTTCTTTGCAAGTGGCCCACCTGACATTGCCTTATGGTTTTAATCCCCTCATGGCCCACGCTTGCTTCCTTTATCCAGCCTCTCTCCCCTTTCGGCCTTGGCATTTTTTTTTTCCTACCTATTTATATTATAGAAGAACGGTAAAAGTGGAAGTGAAAGTGAAATATCAAAATAAAAGATATTCAACTTTCTAAAATCAAATACATGTTTGTGCGAAGTTAGTGATAAGGACACTCTGAAAAAATAAATAAAATGTAATGCGAGTACTTTGCCAATACAAAATCAATGGTGTTGTCTGAGGTAGGGGTCCAGAGTGATGTTTAGTAATTACACATAGGTACCTCACGTTTTCATGCATTTTCTGTGCTAGTGGAACACTGTTTTTGTTTTTTTGGGTTCAAAAGTCATTCCAAAAATGGTGCACTGCATCCAGGGTGATGGCTTCCAAAACTGATACTTCAAAACCTGTAGTTGCTGCACCAAAGATGAGTAATTCAATTATGCTTGTTTGAAGATGGATACTATTTTGAGGCAACAGAATGACTAATATATACTTCTCAAAAAAGGTCTGTACATTGACAAGTTTACCAAAATCTTATTGAATATTTATGGCTAAATTATAATGTTGGTTCTTATATTTTCACTCAATTGTTAATTTGGTCTCTGTTGAGCGTTTTGGCAAGTGCACCAGTCGTATAAATAATATTGTGAAAATGAATAAAGAGTATTGAACCCACGAGGACTAACATACTAAGTACTCCAAAAGTTTAAACGTATTATTTAGGCAAACAAATTTTAGATTGAAGATAGCTTTAATTAAAGAACTAAGAAGTAAAATTGGATTAAAATAAAATCGAATGGAAACAATTCAAATAAAAGGCTTAGAGTTACTAATCCCCTTCTTCCGTCCTAGGAATTGCTAAATTCTCTCTGCACTTGTGATTCTAATTAATCATGCATGTTAATCTTAGGTTATCTTATGGCTTAAAATGATTCTCGCAAACCTAAATTAAGCTACTCAACTCATACGCAATCCCTTACGTGGGTTAAGCCAAATGTAACCAACCTAACTTTGATTAAACGAGATTAACTAAAATCCCTTTTAGTTAACAAGCGAAAACCCCTCAGGTTCACGCACTTGTCCTATCCACTCAATGTTCTACTCTCACCTCCCTCTCCCAAGATCAGTAAAAGCAACAAACAAACTATAATTCGGCCAAGATCATAGTAAGTTCAATATAAAACAACAATCCCTAATCTGAAAGTTGGTTCATAGTAACTCTAGAAGGAAGAAATTAGCCACTCATGGCTCTAAAACTACATAAAACAGTAAAAGAATGAGCAAACTCCATGAATCCGAGGTTGGGTTGACAGAAATCGGGCTTGATTGGCTTCAGAAATGGATTTCTTCTTCTCCTCTAGCAGCAATTGGCGCCTCCCCTCTGTCTCCAACTTAGAATACCCTAGAAAATCTGTTTTGATGTATTTTAAATAAGTACAGAATCCCAAACCACCACTATAGTGGTGAATTCCCACAGCTATAACGATGGAAGGCAGAGAAAAAAGCTTAAAAACATGTTTTTCTAAGTTCCACGGCTATAGCGGTGGCTGACAGAGAAGATGGCTCCAAAATATTTTTTCCAGCTTTCCACCGTTATAGCTGTGGAATCCACCGCTATAGCGGTGGAAGACAGCAAACACTTCAGCATCTTCAGAATTTCAACTTTAACATTCCATCTTCTAATACAAATTTTTCACCAACTCAACCTACATCAAAAATAACAAATAACACCATTAAATCGCAGATCTAAAACATGAAATCACTCCATTTATTAAAAGATCAAAGAAAACTAAAACTAATCTAAACTACTCAAAACATGGGTTAAGAATCACAAGCCAACAAGAAAAAGACCAAGAAGAGATGGGATTTAATACCAAAATGGTACTCAATTGAGAACTCAACACTCCCCCAAACTTGAACCTTTGCTTGTCCTCAAGTAAAAACTTTCAATGAGAAAAATTTTGACAAAAAATATGTACAACTAAGAAGATGTGCAACTAGGAGGAGTAAAGATCTGAAAATGTAAATTAAAGCAAGCCAAGCCTCATCAAACCATTAGTTAAAGGATTTAACTCAAGAGTTTGCAATATTAAGGATTCAATAACAAGTATTAACCAAACCACAAGAAAACTTGAAATCAATGCTTCACCTCTTGGAACAATTTATAAAACCAAATTCACAAAAATTACAAAACTAAATTACTAATTTGTTCTCAAGGGCATCATTTGATTTCGATTCTTAAGGGCTTCACTGTTTTGTTCTCAAGGATAAAGCTTCCTTACTTTCCTTATTTCCTTTGGAAATTTTTGCAAATTTTCTCATTTTAATTTAATTATAGGAGCCTATCCCTTATTGAAACATTCAGCTATCCTCTTATTGAACCCTTTTTTCACTAGCCCCTTATTGAACTTCTATTTTTTTTTTTTGAATAAAAGAATATGATCTAAAAACCATTCAAAGAGACAAGAAGACGACTCCTGTTATTTTGAAGTGATAAGGGTAACACTCATAAAAATTTGATAAACTTAAGATTAGCAAACTCAAGAGGTAACTCTTAAAAAGAATTTCTTTTGACATGATTTGACTTGCCAAAGAATTTCAACTTTCAAATTTCAAAATTTTTTTCAAATTTTTTTTTTCAAAAATTTCCTCCTACTACATATGCATATAGACAACACAAAATTAACCAAAATTTTCTCAAAGAAGAAACCCTTCAACATGTTAAACCTCTCCCCAAACTTAAATTTGATAGTGTCCTCACTGTCCCAAATCAGTACACAAAAGAAAAGAAGTAAACAAGCAGCACAACAAGAAGAACAAGAAAAACTACAGACAAAATAATCAAAGCCAAAACAAAAGAATAAAAACTAAAAAGAAATAAAACTTGGGTTACCTCTTAAGAGTGTTAAGTTTATAGTCTTCAGCCAGATTTTACCATGACGCTTATGCTCAAAGTGGATCTTTCAATTTCTTCTGCTTCTTGAATGCTTTTAGCTGAGTGACAACTTTGTTTGCAATGTCAGGAGGTTTGAATTTCTGGAGGTCGTCACTAAAATTTTCATGAACCTCTGAACTTCCTAGAACTCTCTTTGTTCTTTTCTCCACATTCTCAATATACTCCAAACAATCTTCATTCATCCCATCATGAAAGTGCCCGTGACGTTCTTTATCAATCATCTTCACTATGTACTACTTCTCTAGGTCATCAGAAGTTTTTATTGCCTTGTTTATGTTAAAGGTGACCTCTTGATCATTAACCCTCATAGTAACTCACCTTTATGAATATCAATTAATGTTTTCCCAGTTGCAAGAAAAGGTCTTCCCAAATGATAGGGATTTCCTTATCTTCCTCATAGTCCATGATAATAAAATCAGCTAGAAAAATCAACTTGTCCACCTTGACAAGCACATCCTCAATGATTCCGTTCGGATAGCACATCGAACGGTCTGTTAACTGAAGTGTCACTATGGTAGGGCGAGCATTTTCCAGACCCAGTTTCTTAAAAACAGAGAGCGGTATAAGATATACACTTGCTCCCAGATCACATAGTGCTTTTCCAGAAAATTTGCTCCCAATGTTGCATAGGATCACGAAGCTACCTGGATCTTTCATTTTGCTAGGCAACTTCTTTTGGAGAATGGCATTACATTCTTGAGTCATAGCAACAGTTTCAAATTCACCCAAGCGCATTTTGTTTTTACAACACATCCTTCATGAACTTTGCATAACTGGGCATTTGTTCCAATGCCTCCATGAATATGATGTTGATATGAAGTTGTTTCAAGATCTCCAAGAACTTCTTATATTGCCAGTCCAGATTAAACTTTTTATGCCTCAAAGGATAGGCATTGGTGGAATAAACTTTTCAGCTCTCAAGTCTATAACCAAAATTCAAGTTAATAGTGAAAAAACTAATAAAGTGCAGCAACATAGCAAAAATAACCAGAATTTATCAGTGACAAAAAGCCTAGCACTGATCATTGAATTGAGAGGGTGAGTAATTTATAATTTAATTATGGAATAGGTGTATTAAAGTATTTTAAAAACTATTTTTAATTATATTACATATATATGGTATAATCTTTTATAATAATTAAATTAATAAATTACAAAAATACAATTTGAAGTAAATTTAGACATTTAGTTGTTGTCTTTATTATTGTATGATATTATAATTTTTTTTGCTAATATTCTTCAACTTTTTAATGATTTAAGTTCATTTTACATTAAATAGAAATAATTTATTATATTTGGGTAACAACTTACTATTAAAATACATATATAATAATTTGCCAATAACAAACAAGCACATGAAATTCATAGAGGTAAGTGTATACCCTTCTCATTGTGGGCAAAAGTTTGAATCCCATCCAACTAAAATAAACGGAAGGTGTTTCTGGCAGTTGGATCTCTCATAGAGGGGCAAACACTCTATATGACAAGTAGAGGATTTGCTTCCCTTCTAGAGTTCTATAGTTATGGTGGTCAGAGAGGTTCAGAATGACCAAATTGCAAATAACAAAAAATAGACCTACTTGAGAGAGAGAGAGAGAGAGAGATCTAAGTAAAGAGATAAAACAAATAGAAGAGAGCAAAAGAGGATGTGAACTTGAAAACAGAGAGCTTTGAAATTGAGAGAAAGAGGGGGTCAAATCACATATTACATTAACGAAAACAAAGGGTTAAACTGAAAATAAAATAAAACATAAAGAGTTAAATTGCAAATAAAATAGGGATTAAAAATGAACTAAAAGTTTCAAATCTAAGTCCAAGTGCAATTTATCAAAAAAGTTAAGCAAAAATTCGTAATTTACCCCAAAAATGTGAACTCCATTTTTGTAGTTTTGGAGCTCGATTTAGCCTTTATTTCTATGTTTTTTCTTGCATGTTCCCTTCTTCTTTTTCCTATTAATATTGTAGAAAGAACGAATGAGAATCACAATGCCAATCAATATAGGGGGATGCACTTACAATCCTTCCAAAAAGGAGTTATTTAGGACAAATTTAACTGAGAAGTATTGCTAATGGTACAACATATCTCAATGGATGTGGACACATGCATCTATAATGACTATTGCCATTAAGTCAAATAATTAAATAGATTATCACATTCGTAAACAAATTCTTGATCAACATGATAATGAATTATGCAATTAACAAGCACAATTGGAAGCTCCAATCTCGATTTTGATGCATGGTGGTTGTTTCTATCCATCTTGATACCAAATGGATCATTGATAACATCTCAATGGTCACGTGCTACATCACCACCACATGTGCTATGTTTCCATTGCAAGCCAAACTCCACCTACGAGCAAACTCATCATCCAGAGGCCTCTCAAACACTACAGTGCTGCTATACTCATTCTTCATGGCACCAATGCCAGAATCTCGTAGTTGATTATGCAAGTAAACAGCATTTGCCATGCACTTCTTTACTTCTCTCTTGAGACCCATCAGGCCTGTCTTTGTTAGGGCGTACCATAGGAAGATGGGAGCATGGCCACTACGGCTTCTTGTGATTGTGGCATCCTTTGAAGCTATGTATTTGACATCTGCAGAGAGACCTTTGATGTATTCTAATCGAGTTAGCACTACCCCACAAGGAATAGGGCATCCCGAAAATTTATGGCTTGAAATGGCTATGCTTCCAATAGGTTTCTTGAAACTAATACTTGGTAGTTGGTACCTACAAACTCACCAATTAACATATCCTTAATCAAGCACGGATCTCTTTCAGATTCAAATGAACAAAAATAATTTAAAAAAATTAGAACAACACAAACTTTCTAATAAATCAATGCTTTTATTAAATTGTTATTCACTCCTCTTATGAAAGGAAGCATCATTCCAAATAGAGCTCCGTCACAATGGATATAGAATCGATTGTGAGTGAATCCACTATCTTCAAGTGTTTGTATCACAAGATCAAGGTCATCAACAGCGCCTTTCAAAGTTGTTCCTAGAACAAAAAATCATCTTTTTATTTCAACATTGATACTAGATGCACGGAAGAAAGCAAAGAGACCTATGTTTAAGTTGATGATAGCTGGCTTGTCTTTGTGAGCAAGAAATGAAGCCTTGAGATCAGCACAATCAATCTCACCAGAGGTTAGAGTGGCAACTTTCACACATTGCATTCTATACATTCTTGCTATTTTGAACACTGAATGGTGTGATTCTTGTGAGGTATATAAAATTCCATCAGGAAATTGTTCCCTTCTGTGTATATGCATTTTTATGTTACTGTTACTGATTGATTAATACTAGAGGACTACATATATGTTTGATTAAAAAAAATGCAAGAAAAATGATACCCTACTAGAATCCCATGAAGATTACCTTCAGCTCCCCCAGTAGTGATGTATCCCCAGTACTCATTCTTCTCAATCTCCCACAAACTAGCAAACCAATCAAGAACACTAATTTCAAAAGCTGATGAGTTGAGAATAAAGTTGCCCCCTGTAAATGGATCGCCAGCATTGTTTATGTGAAAATGCATCAACTGTGCCAATGCTCCATAATCGAATTCTAGATTAGTTGGGTAACCTGCTTAGTTAATTAAAACGTGAAGTGCATTAGCTTAAGAATTATAAAAAATTTATATATCATGAAAGAAGTGTTAGAGATTCCAATAAAACAACTCACAATTAAGTATTCTTTCAATAGCTTAAAGTTAAGGTGGTTGCAAGTTAAAGTCCTAAAATTGAGTGTCAAGACACGAGTTTGAATTTTGCTACTTCTATTTTTTATTTTTAGTATGAGATATATAAATTTTACTTTTTTTTCGGGCAGGGGTATAAATTTGTAATTTGTTCACACTTCAACCCCAACTTTCAAAGCATATAATAATAAAATTATTTATACGTACCCAAAAAGTGGGTTTTTCTGCGTGACAGAGTCTCGACGTAGGTAATGATCAGTTGAAGTAAGTTTTGTTGTGGTTCGCCAGCGAGTTGACGAGAGATGGTAAGCCTCATATCTCTATTATTGTTCTCTAGGCGCTCCACTTTGGGGTGTTTTTCTGTGTGAGGCATCGCCGGAGGCACTATCTTTGGGGCAATCAATTCAAAGGCTTTAGCATATTCAACGTTGGACCATTCATTGCTCCTTTTAAAACAAAAATAGCTTGACGTTGATTGTTGAATTTCACTTTTGAAGTTCACTAGTTTTCTTTTCTCTTTCCTATTTTTTCTACGTTGTAACAACATATCCCAAGTGAATCATTTCTATTATAAATATCAAATAAAATTTTCTCTATGTAATATTTTTAATTTTCCAATTATTTTCTAAAAAATGAAATTCCTTATTTTTAGAATAAAATTGGACAAAACCATGCAATAACAAATATTTTACACACAAATGCATCAAATAAATATCTAGGGCAAATTTAACATAATTTATGCCACTCTCAATGGTACAAAGAAGTGATGGCGTAGTAAAATGGCATGCAAATTAGTTTAATTCAACAGCTGATATTCCTCCCATATTTTGTTTTTTTTAATTTGTAAGATTAATCTACATCTGTGTCAATCTCGATCAACGTTCAATCCAACCAACGGCCAAAATCTCATCCGCATTTTTACTTATACTATTCAACTGTCTAATCTTAGTGAACTGTCGGTACATCTAACTTTGTACAATAAATTTACAATAAAAATACAATAACTATAGAATTTGATTTATAAAAATATAAAATTTCAAAAAATATACAAATTAATTACTGCAACGTGCGCTGAGGAAGGGAATTATTGCAAGGTGGGACCAAAGACTACAACTAATTTAAATATTTTCTGAAATTTTATGTTTTTTATAAATTAAATACTATATTTACTTTAATTTTATTGTAGTTTTACATTTTTATAAATTAATTTGTATATTATTCTATAATTGTATATTTTTATAAATTAAATTCTATATTTATTGCAATTTATTGTACATTGTTGGATGTACTGACAGTTGAGCACAATTGAATGGTTGAAGAGTGATCTTATAAGTGAAAACGAGGATGAGATTTTGGCCATTGGATGAGCTGAACGTTGACCGGGATTAAATGAATGTGGATTAATCTTGCAATTTTTTTAAAAAAATCAAAACGTAGGAAGAATATCTTTCGTTAGATTGAATTAATCTAATAACTGAGGGAGGTGCTAGAGCAGGATGCTTCTGCACACCAATCTGCATGCAGTAAAAAGTTGGTTTATGCTTAGAGGATAATGAGCCATCACAATGGATTTGGTTGCCTTCTATAGCCATAATAAACATAAACTCTCATAAACTTTCTAAACCTTCTAGTTCATGTTCTAATATGCAAAATTTAAAATTTATATTAGAACATTAAAATTAAGAGAATGAAAATAAACTAATTTAGATTTCATTCTACCATTGTATATTAGCTTTCTTATATTTTGTTTCTTGATTGTTTTTCACCCATATAGTTATTATACGCTCCCATCAAGTAGGACTGGAGGTTAGTAACATCATAAACTACAGGAATCAAGTAATAAAGTAAAAGTCATGATAACCATTCTATATATACCATGATGCTAATTGATTTTCCTACGGCAAGATTGAAATTTAAACAAAAAGTCATAGAGTGATATATCATCCAAACAAATAACCAACACAATGAATCCCAAATTTTGCAATCACAACTAAAACCCATTATTAAATCTCACTCACGCATTTAAAATTGCAAAACCTTTATTGTGAAGCACCAAATCAAGGTAACACGATATTTTCAAATATCGAATGATATCAAATTAAAATATTATAATGATTAATATCTATAGATCATTTTCTTTTTTTTTGTTTTGAAAGTCAAATATGATTTTAACTCATTTGGGTCCTTAGTTATAAAAATTAACGGCTCAAATTTTATGGTTATTTTTTGAAAATATTAAAACAAAAAATAAAATTAGCATCCTAAAATTTAAATTGTTAGTTGTAAAAAATCCCGAGTAACATGACATATGATGGCGGACCTCCATAATTGATTTCATGTTTGGCTTTGAAAGTCAAATATGGTATTTTACCCATTTAGACTTTTAAAGGAGAATGAAGCCAAGGAGTGATCCATTTTTCTAGTTAAAGGCTTGAATCAATACCTATTTGAATTATCCCAATCATAGAGTTGTCACTATCATTGAAGGAAATGCCTATGAAATTTCTAAAGAGGAGGACGACCATATGCCTGAAGATCTAGAGACAAAGTATGATAGTGAAGTCACGCCTGCAGATCATGGTGAGGCACTGGTAATTTGCCAAAGCCTATATGTAGCACCCACAAAAGATGAGTCTTGGTTATGTCATAACATCTTTCATACCCACTACACTACTGAGAGTAAAGTTTGTGACGTCATTATTGACAACTGTTGGGCGTTCTAGCAACTGCACCAGTCACACAAGTAATATAGTGTAAAAATGAGTAAAAAGTTATCGTCTCCACAGGGACTAACGTGCTAAGTACTCCAGAAATTCAAACGCATTATTTAGGCAAACCAATTTTTGATTTTAGAAAGCTCTAATTGAAAGTAAAATCAAATTGCAATAGAATCGAATGGAAATAATTCAAATAAAAGGCCTAGAGTTACTAATCCCCCTCTTTCGTTCTAGGAATTGTTAATTCTCCATAACACTTGTGATTCAAATCAATTATACACATTAATCTTAGGTTTTCTAATGGCTTAAAGTGATTCTCCCGAACATAAATTAAGCTACTCAACTCTACACAATCCCTTATGTGAGTTTAAGTCGAATTAATGTTAACCTAATTTGATTAAACGAGGTTAATTAATATTCCTATTAATTAACAAGTAAAACCCCTAAGTTCTATCACTCACCCTAATCATTCAGTGTTCTACCAATATCTCCCTCTCCCGAGTTCGACGAAAGCAACAAACAAGTCATAAAGTGGTCAATTTTATAACAAGTACAATAAACATGAATGATAGGTATGTATTAAATTGAAAAGAATTAAAAGTTTCAAGAGAAATACAAATCCTAATCTGAAATTGGGTTCATAGTAACCCTAGAATAGAAAATCAGCCACTCATGGCTCTAAAACTACATAAAGCAGTAAAAGAATGAGCAAACTCCATGAATCTGAGATTGGGTTGACGGAATTCGGGCTTGATCAGCTTCGGGAATGGATTCCTCCTCCTCCTCTAGCAAAAGTCGGCGCCTCCTCTCTGTCTCCCACTCAGAATACCCTAGAAAATATGTTCTGACGCATTTAAATTAGTGCAAGATCGTGAACCACCGCTATAGCGGTGGGAGGCAGAGAAGAAAGCTTAAAAATGAGTTTTTTTAGGTTCTACTGCTATAGCGGTGAAGATCCACTGCTATAGCGGTGGCTGGCAGAGAAGAAGGCTCCAAAATCCTTTTTACAGCACTCCACCGCTATAGCGGTAGATTATACCGCTATAGCTGTGGGAGACAACATTCACATCAGCATTTTCAGAATTTCAGCTCTAGCATCCATCTTCTAACACGAACTTTTTACCAACTCAACGTACACCAAAAATAGCAAATAAACCCATTAAATCGCATAAAAGAATCATAAAATCACTCCATTTATTAAAATATCAAAGAAAACTAAAACTAATCTAAACTACTCAAAATATGAGCTAAGAATTACAAGACAACAAGAAAGAGATCAAAAGAGAGGGTATTTAGCATCAAAATGGCACTAAATTGAGAACTTAACAACAACAGAAGCTGTGAAAATCTAGTATCCAACTGTATGGTAGGAAAATTGAAACTGCTAACCCACAGCCACCCGCATCCTTACTAACCTCAATTGCTTTACAAGGGAAGTGAGGTAAGAGTTTCCAAATGTTGCCTTGTTAAATTTTCAATTGTCAAAAAGTACCACAATGAAGTTTGGTGTGATGTTGTGCCCATGAATGCCTGTCATCTTCTTTTGGGAAGACCTTGGCAATTTGGTCATCGTGTTAAATACAACGGTCATGCAAAGACTTATTCCTTTATGAAAGATAGAGTAAAGGTGACATTAGCACCCTTGCCACCTGGTGAACAAAATAAAGGCAAGCCAGGAAATGAGCTGTTGGTCTCTTTAGTCACCAAGGAACATATCAAGGTGACAAAGAGAGAAGCTCAAGCTATGGGTCTTGTACGAGGCAAATAGTGGATCCACCTTTCATCCAGACATTTAACAACTATTAGTTGAGTTTCCATATGTGATTCCAGATGACATTCCATCAGGATTGCCACCCACGCATGACATCCAACATGCTATTGACTTCATCCCAAGAGCAGTTATCCCTAACAAACCTATTTACAAGATGAGTCCCCAAGAACAAGCAGAAATTCAATGACAAGTTGAGGAGTTGCTAAAGAAAGGCTTAATCCAAGAGAGTATTAGTCCTGGTGCTGTACCCATACTTCTAGTCCTAAAGAAATATAGAAGTTGGAGAATGTGTGTTGATTGCTGAGCCATCAACAAAATCACCATCAAATATCGATTTTCGATTCCACGGCTCAATGATATATTAAACCAGCTACATGGTGCCACTATCTTCTCCAAGATAAACCTTCAAAGTAGGTACCACCAAATTCGAATTTGGCCTAAAGATGAATAGACTGCATTTAAAACTAGAGAAGGCTTATATGAGTGGGTCGTCATGCCCTTAGTGTAATACCTACGGTTTTAAAGTGCCTCGAATGCTAAAGTTGTAAGCTATTATCTGAACAAGAGTAAATTCTTATGACTGAATTGAAATATTTTATATATATATATATGTGTGTGTGTGTGTGTGTGTGTGTGTGTGTGTGTGAATTTAAATATGGAGAAATTATTCTATTGGAAAAAAACGCAGTTATTTGTGTTGCTTATATTCTTTGAAATTTTAATATGGCCTCAGTGAGGAGAGATTATGGTTAGGAATTATTTTTACCCAAGTGTGGGAATATGTGAGTGCAAGGACAAGGAAGGAATTTATGTTATTGTTTAAATGGGTAAGACACCCATAAGTCAAAATAATAATAATAATAATAATAATAATAATAATAATAATAATAATAATAATAATAATAATAATAATAATAATAAGGGACTTTAACACCTTTGTTCGCAAGGTCTCTTCTCTCTTTCACTCTCTTCTTCTCTTCAAAGGAGTTGCTTCGGTTGCATGGATTTTGGGTGGAGGATTCCATTGGGTGGCTTGGATTAGCTTGGATTTGCATATTGAAGGTGAGTAAATCATGAAATCTTCTTCTTTTTCCTCTTCTTTTCACTCAACTCAAACCCTAAGATGAGAACTTGGGATTTTCTAATGTTGAGGGCTGGATTATTCTTCTATTTCTTTTACATTGTAAATTTATGTGTTGGATTGTTTATGACCCCTTCAACTAAAGTTAGGCCGGAGAAGAAACAACCAATCAAAAGAGAAAACAAAGTAGCATTAATATAAGTATTTTAGACAACGGAGCAAATATGTGCACTTAAACATTAAATTTCAGAACATCAACATTCAGCAAATTACCTTACAAAGATGGTGTAAAAATCTATCAGCAGAAAACCAAGAATCATCAGAGAAGGTTGTCCCTGTTTTATCAGCCGATGTGAACTTGGCAAGTATATATTGGTCGTTCAAGTGATAAAGTGAGAGTAAGATATTGTTTTACATGAATTAGCGTGCCAATTAAACTAAGTCAAATACTATTTAGTCTACACATTATATTGAAAGTAGGTCTATTTTTGGAACCAAAATTCAAGTTAATAATGGAAAAACTAATAAAATGCAGCAACGCAGCAAAAATAACAAGAATTTATCAAAGACAAAAAGCCTAGACTACTAAGTCTAGGACTGATCATTTCATTGAAAGGGTGAGTAATTTATAATTTAATAGTGGAATCGGTGTATTAAAGTATTTTAAAACTATTTTTAATTATATTAAATATATATGGTATAATCTTTTATAATAATTAAATTAATAAATTACAAAAATAAAATTTGAAGTAAATTTAGACATTTAATTATTATCTTTATTACAGTATGATATTATAATTTTTTTGCTGATATTCTTCAAATTTTTAATGATTTAAATTTATTTTACATTAAATAGAAATAATTTATTATATTTTTAGGTAACAACTTACTATTAAAAGACATATGTAATAATTTGCCAATTATAACCAAGTATGGAGCTAGGTGTATACCCTCCTCTTTGTGGGCAAAAGTTTGAATCCCATCCAACTAAAATAAACGTAAGGTGTTTTCTGGCTGTTAGATCTCTCATGGAGGAACAAACACTCTGCATGTCCTTATAGAACAAGCAGAGGATCTGCTTCCCTTCTAGTTGTAGTGGTCAAAGAGGTTCAGAAGGACCAAATTGCAAATAACAAAAAATGAACCTAATTGAGAGAGAGAAGGAGAGAAAGAAAAGACATCAGACTGAGCAAAGGGAGAAAATAAACAAAAGAAAGCAAGAGATGATGTGAGTTTGAGAATAGAGTTTTGAAATTGAGAGAAAGATGGGGTTAAATCACATATTACATCAACGAAAACTAAATGTTAAATTGAAAATAAAATAAAACATAAGGAGTTAAATTGCAAATAAAATAGGGATCAAAAAAAGTTTCAAATCTAGGTCCAAGTGTGATTTATCAAAAAAGTTAGGCACAAATCTGTAATTTACCCGGCCCATAAATATGAACTCCATTTTCGGAGTTTTGGAGTTCGATTTAGCCTTTATTTTTGTGTCTTTTCTAGCATGTTCCCTTCTTTATTTTTCTATTAATGCTATAGAAAGAATGAATGAGAATCACAAGACCAATCAATGTAGGGGATGCACTTACAATCCTTCGAAAAAGGAATTATTTAGGACAAATTAAACTGAGAAGTATTGCTAATGGTACAACATATCTCAGTGGACGTGGACACATGCATCTATAATGACTATTGCCATTAAGTCAAATAATTAAACAGATTATCACATTCGTAAACAAATTCTTGATCAACATGATAATGAATTATGCAATTAACAAGCACAATTGGAAGCTCCAATCTCGGTCATGATGCATGGTGGCTGTTTCTGTCCATCTTGATACCAAATGGATCGTTGATAAACAAACTCATTCACAAATGAGTCCAACATCTCAATGGTCACGTGCTGCATCACCACCACATGTGCTATGTTTCCATCGCAAGCCAAACTCCACGTACGAGCAAACTCATCATCCCGAGGCCTTTCAAACACTACAGTGCTACTATACTCATTCTTCATGGCACCAATGCCAGAATCTCGTAGTTTATTATGTAAGTAAACGGCATTTGTCATGCACTTCTCCACTTCTCTCTTGAGACCTAGCAGGCCTTTCTTTTTGAGGGCGTACCATAGGAAGATGGGAGCATGGCCATTACGGCTTCCTGTGATTGTAGCATCCTTTGAAGCTATGTATTCAACATCTGTAGAGAGACCTTTGATGTATTCTAATCGAGTTAGCACTACACCACAAGGAATAGGACATCCTAAAAATTTATGGCCAGAAATGGCTATGCTTCCAATAGGTTTCTTGAAACTAACACTTGGTACCTACAAACTCACCAATTAACATATCCTTAATCAAGCACGAATCTCTTTCAGGGTCAAATGAACAAAAAAAGATAATATATATATATATATATATATATATATATATATATATATATATATTAGAACAGCACAAACTTTCTAATAAAGTCAATGCTTTTATTAAATTGTTACTTACCCCTCTTATGAAAGGAAGCATCATTCCAGATAGGGCTCCGTCACAATGGATATAGAATCTATTGCGAGTGAATCCACTATCTTCAAGTGTTTGTATCACAAGATCAAGGTCATCAATAGCACCTTTCAAAGTTGTTCCTAGAACAAAAAATAATCTTTTTAAGACTATATCATTTTTAGTAGAAATTTTCAACATTGACACTAGATGCATAGAAGAAAGCAAAGAGACCTATGTTTAAGTTGATAATAGCTGGCTTGTCTTTGTGAGCAAGAAGTGAAGCCTTGAGAGCAGCACAATCAATCTCACCAGAGGTTAGAGTGGCAACTTTCACACATTCCATTCTATACATTCTTGCTATTTTGAACACTGAATAGTGTGATTCTTGTGAGGTATATAAAATCCCATCAGGCAATTGTTCCCTTCTGTGTATATACATATTTATGTTACTGTTACTTATTGATTAATAGTAGAAGACTAAATATATGTTTGATTAAAAAAATGCAAGAAAAATGATACCCCACTAAAATCCCATGAAGATTGCCTTCAGTTCCACCAGTAGTGATGTATCCCCAGTACTCATTCTTCTCGATCTCCCACAAACTAGCAAACCAATCGAGAACACTAACTTCAAACGTTGTTGAATTGAGAGTGTAGCCGGTCCCTGTAAATGGATCGCCAGCATTGTTTATGTGAAAATGCATCAACTGTGCCAATGCTCCATAATCAAAGTCTAGATTAGCTGGGTAACCTGCTTAGTTAATTAAAGTGTGAAAAGCATTAGTTTAAGAATTATAATATATATATATATATATATATATATATATATATATATATATATCATGAAAGAAGTGTCAGAGATTACAATAAAACTACTCAAAAATGAAGTCGTCTTTGATCTTTCAATAGCTTAAAGTTAAGGTGGTTATAAGTTAAAGTCCTAAAATTGAGTGTGAAGACTCAAAAGAGTTTGAATTTTGCTACTTCTATTTTTTATTTTTAGTATGAGATATATAAATTTTACTTTTTTTCGGGTAGGGGTATAAATTTGTACCTTGTTCACGCTTCAACGCCAACTCGCAAATTAAGCATATAATAATAGAATTATTTATACGTACCCAAAATGTGGGTTTTTCTGCGTGACAGAGTCTCGACGTAGCAATTGATCAGTTGAAGCAAGTTTTGTTGTGTTTCCCCAGTGAGTTGATGAGAGATGGCAAGCCTCATATCTCTATTATTCTTCTCTGGGCGCTCCACTTTGGGGTGTTTTTCTCTGTGAGGCATCGCCGGAGGCACCATCTTTGGGGCAATGAAAGGTTTTAGCATGTTCAACGTTGGATCATTCATTGCTCCTTTTAAAACAAAATAGCGTGAGGTTGACTGTTGAATTTCACTTTTGAATTTCTATAGTTTTCTTTTCTCTTTCTTATTTTTTATTCGCTTTAACAACTTATCCCAAGTGAATCATTTCTATTAAAAATATCAAATGAAATTTTCTCTATGTAATTTCTTTTTTAAATTTTTCAATCATTTTCTAAAAAACTTAAATCCCTTATTTTTAGAATAAAATTGGACAAAACCGTAAACACACAGCATGCAATAACATATATTTAACACACGGGTGCATCAAATAAATATCTAGGGCAAAATAAACGTAATTTATGTCACTTTCTCAATGGCACAAAGAAGTGATGGCGTACTAAAATGGCTCAAAGATGTAGAAGCCTCTTTTACCTCTCTCAGTTAGATTGGTTTAATCCAACAACTGATATTCTTCTCACATTTTGATTCTTTTTTTTAAAAAAAATTTGTAAGATTAACAATTTACATTTGTTTGATCTCGATTAATGTTCAGTCTATCTAATGGCCAAAATCTCATCTGCGTTTTTATTTATACTCTTTAACTGTCCAATCTTAGTCAATGTCAGTACATTCAATGATGTACAATAAAATTACAATAAATACAGAATTTAATTTATAAAATATAAAATTACATAATATATACAAATTAATTTATAAAAATGTAAATTACAGTAATTTAATTAAAGGAAATATAGTATTTAAATTATAAAAATATAAAATTTCAGAAAATATACAACTTAATTTATAAAAATATAAAACTACAATAAAATTAAAGTAAATATAGTATTTAATTTATAAAAACATAAAATTTCAAAAAATATACAAATTAGTTGCAGTCTTTGGTCCCACCTTGCAGTAATTCCCGTCCTCCACCCACTTTGCAGTAATTAATATAAACTCCATAGCCATAATAAATATAAACTCTCATAAACATTCTAAACATTATAGTTAATATTCTAATATGCATAATTTAAAATTTATATTATAGAAAATTAAAATTAAGAGAATAAAAATAAACTAATTTAGATTTTATTCTATCACTGTATTAGCTTTCTTATATTTTGTTTTTTGATTGTTTTTCACCTGTATAGTTATTATACGCTCCCATAAAGTAGGACAGGGGATTGTAACAATTTTATAAACTACAATAATCAACTAATAAAGTAAAAGTCATAACCATTCTATACCATGATGCTAATATGATTTTCCTACAGCAAGATTGAAATTTAAACAAAAAATCATTAGAGTGATCATCCAAACAAATAATCAACACTGAATCCCAAATTTTGCATGTCACAACTTAAACTCATTATTAAATCTCACTCACACGTGCAGTTAAAATTGCAAAACCTTTAATGTGAAGCACCAAATCAAGGTAACATATATTTTCAAATATCAAATGATACCAAGTTAAAATAGTATAATCAATATCTATGGACTCTCTCCTCCGCTTTGAAAACCGTTGGTTTTCATTCTTTGTGTGGTTATTTTTTTAAAATATTAAAACAAGAAATAAAATTAATATCTTAAAACATATACCGTTAGTTATAAAAATTAAAAGTATAAGTTGGTCAAATTCGACTTTCAAAGCGAAGTACAAGAGATTCATAATCGTGGTCCACCATCATATGTCATGTCACTCAAGTTTAAAGGAAAATGGAACTTTTAAAGGTATGAAGTCTGAACCAATACCTATTTGGCGAATTTGTAGTGTTAGTGAGAGATATGGCTCAAGATCTCCTTACAGCTTGACGAATTAATGTGGCCGGCGAAAATAATACGGTGATCTTCGGCAATGCCACAGCTCGTGTTCTTCTCCCTCAACACCGTACAAACCGCGGTGGAGACGGTTGTGTGGGAATTGCCTTCCCCAAATCTGCTGAGCTCTGATCCCTTCACGAGTTTCACGTCGTATTATATAGGCTTTAGCTTCACCATACAGACTATTTAAGCACGTACGTGGAACCCACATGACGCAAAACTTTAGAATCATAGAAGACAGAAAAAGAGTGATCAACGTGCTGCATTTTCTAAATGGACCACAGCCACACTGCCAGTACCAGATAAGTTTGAGGACCAAAAACTATTTATTTTCAAGAATTAATGGAGAATGACGTTGTCGTTATGAGATTCCAGCAAATGTGCTTTGATTTCTTCGGAGGACAAGTGGACAACGTCGAATAAGATGTTACACATGAAACTTTTTCCACAAATATGCATTACACATTAATTCTCGTCTTTCAGAAGTCTCAGACTCCAACCATATCACACAACAAGGAAGAAGCCTCCAAGTAATTAGAATGAGTGAAGTGATCCGTGATATAGGATGTGAATTTGAGTGACATTCCCATTACAGTTAATTATCAGATTTAAAATAAATTACTACACCACGTAATTATTAAACTGTTGGATTGTTATGTCATTAAACTGGTTTGACGTACCAGCAGGGATGGATTTAAAAATTTTACTTAGTAGAGACAAGAAATAAGGAGCGGATCTCCTCCAGCTCCCTCTCAAACCATTGAACTACTCTCATTTATCACCGGCGATTCCATCAAAGACATTGGAATGAGTTTTCAGAAATTGAATTGGGATGTGCTTGAGTTGAAGATTGAAAGCTAGTTGAACACAATCAAAGTGGTTTTATTTTAGGGTGAGAAAATACTCTGCGACCACGTCTTCACAGCTTCAGAGAAAGTCCGGATTTCTGTTTCGTTGAGATTTGCTGAGGCGGTGCATTGCAAATATGCTTGGATTTCTAATACTTGTGGCAAAATGCAAGAGAAAACCCAAAAATCCCCAGTGATTTGAGGGGGAGCCAGAGGGGCACTAGAGCTCTCCAAAAAATAGTCTACAATTATTTTTATTAAAAAAAATTATCAATATAAAATAATATAAAATACATAATATGTAAATTTATTGGGTGGTGTCATAGTGAACTACAACTAATTTTTAAATTTAATTTTAACAAAACTTATTGAATGAAATATTCTCAATAAGATAAGTGGTCGTAATTTATCAAGTGAAAGTAACATTTAAATTTTTGTAGAGACAGTCGTCCCACTCCCTTCAAGGTGCATCCGCCCTTGCGTACCACTGAACCAATCCTCAAACCAGGGAACCAGTCCTTCGAACCAACCGACAAATTGTCCAATCTGAGTAGCTTAATGGATTGTTATGTCATTAAACTGGTTTGACATACCAGTGAACCAACCCTTCAAACCAGTCAAAAGATCCAAAAAGTTTTAAACTATAATCAGAAGGTAAGGCCCAGCTATAGGCTTTCAGCCACATGGTTGATCTATCCCAATTCCCAAGCATCCCCAAAAGCTGACATTTATACGAAAAGGTGGGAAAGGTCGGAGGCTATTTTTTCACGTGGCCGACGAGGGGCTTCTTGTTATACTTGTTGGACATCTCTTATTGTTTCTTCTTTTCACGGTTTCACCTTCTGCCTCTATTTGGCTTTCTTTCCAACTTTCTTTTACAACATCAATTGCTATTCTTTTACCTTGCACCAACATATATATATGTGTGTGTTTCTGTGTACATATACACAATTAAGTGTGTTGAGATAACTACATAGTTGCAAAAGAGAGGGTTGACACCTTTATATATATCTATTGATTCACTACAAGAAAAATAGAGATTGCAGGCAAAAACTTTGCCTATAGTTCAATGAAATTCTATCTCTAATTAAATCTTAAACGTAATTCTTTCGTCTTTGAAATGTTTGTTTGTGTACATATACATAATTAAGTGTTTGAGATAACTACTTAGTTGCAAAAAAGAGGGTTGACAACCATTATAGAACTAGAGATCAAACATGAAAAATTTTGTCTATAATTTAGACCTAGAAATTTTGTCTCGTCTGAAATTCTGATTTTTATTTTTTTAAAAACAAAAAAAAGAGATGGAATGAGCACAAATTTGAGATGAACAATTTTTTCAATGTAAGTTTCATCTCTAATTTTCTTTTTCTTTTTTTTTTGTATTGTGAAAGTTCATGATACTAGTGTCATGATACATTACTTTAAAATTTGAAATTTAATTATTTATGACTAGTGGGCATGGTTTAAAACTTTAAGGTATGAAGCTTACATATAAATTACTTCTTTTATTTGTTTGGATCTTTATTTGTGAACGTACACACTGTCGTGTTTATATATAATTTAATCTTTTAGTTCTTCTAGTGTTTTGATAATTTGGACTTTTTCTTAAGTCAATGATTAATCTAAATCCAAATACTATATATGACCCGGTGTATGCTAAACGAGTTTCTATTACCCCCCAAAAAAAAAATTAGACATTCTAACAATTTATGATTAAAAAAATAGTCCTATTTCGAATAAGTTTTTTGAAACTAATACTTGGTGCCTCTGAACCAATAATATCTTTACTTAGTTAAAGATTCCTGTAGAAATCTATATTGGAGCGGAATCCAAAAAATAAAATAAAATAAAAAAATGACCCACATGCACCCAATATATAATATTGAATTACTTAACCTTTATAGAAATTAATAAAATTAAAATAAATATAATATTTTAAAGATTATATCAATAATTTATTTTATTTATTATATGCATTCAGGACAATTATAATTAATCCACATATATTATATTCATTATACGTTGTTCTATATCCAGGATCGACCACAAGAATACACCAGCAATATCAAAGATGCGGCGACAATCATTTATAGTTTAATATATGGATTTTGTTGTGGAGAGAGGTCGACCCTCCACAGTCACGGGTGTGCATCCTTGTATGCATGAGAACCAATGAATTTTTTTTAGGGGTCCCATTCCAAAATAAATGTGTGTGGGGAGGTAACATTTAAAATATTCGACTTACTCATAACGTCACCCTGATATATTTTATTTTGAAACGTAGAAAGCATTCATATTTCGTGTGATCGTCAGTTGCCCACGACCATAACAAGGCCAACGTATGAGACGCGTGACTATAAATTGATAGAGGACAACAATGATGGTACTCGCAATTTCTGACTTCATAGGATAACACGTCGACCGTATCGGTTATTTTCACGTGCGCTTTCCACGTTTCCGAAAAGAACCAAAATTTCTGGGTAAGGATGCTCGACTTTTTTTGGTGGTCCAGCTTCTTGATTATTGGATCAAAATTTTCTTTTAAGATGCGTGTACTTTATAAATAAAATTAATAAAAAATAGTATAATTTTAAAATTTACCGCCAAGAAGCTGGACGTTCAAAAAAATCGAACTTACGTATCATTTGCCAAAATTTTTTCCCCCACGTGGTTCTTTGTTGAAGATGTCTTTTCCCTCTCACCCTTCTGTGCAAGTGGCCCACCTGACTTTGCCTTATGGTTTTAGTCCCCTCATGGCCCACGCTTGCTTCTTTTATGCAACCTCTCTCCCCTTTTGGCCACCTGTTGGTCCTCTGCTCATAATAAAACAAGCAAATACCTACTTTGAGTTTTAGTAATAATTTTAACTGTTGTTAAAACTTTTAGCAATAAATTTGTCGCTGAAAATTTTAGCAACAGTTAAAACCGTTGCTAAAACTCCAAGCAGAAAAATTCTAAACAAAGAATCTAAACCCCTTTTGGCCTTGGCAGTTTTTTCCTACCTATTTATATTATAGAAGAACGCTAAAAGTGGAAGTGAAAGTGAAATATCATAATAAAAGATATTCAACTTTCTAAAATCAAATACATGTTTGTGCGAAGTTAGTGATAAGGACACCCGGAAAAAAATAAATAAAAAGTAATGCAAGTACTTTGCCAATACAAAATCAATGGTGTTGTCCGAGGTAGGGGTCCAAAGTCATATTTAGTAATTACACGTAGGTACCTCATGTTTTCATGCATTTTCTGTGGTAGTGGAACATTGTTTTTGTTTTTTGGGTTCAAAAGTCGTTCCAAAAATGGTGCACTGCATCCAGGGTGACGGCTTCCAAAACTAATACTTCGAAACCTGTAGTTGCTGCACCAAAGATGAGTAATTCAATTATGCTTGTTTGAAGATGGATACTATTTGGAGGTAACAGAATGACTGATATATACTTCTCAAAAGAGGTCTGTACATTGACAAGTTTACCAAAATCTTATTGAATATTTATGGCTAAATTATAATGTTGGTTCTTATATTTTCACTCAATTGTTAATTTGGTCTCTGTTGAGCGTTCTGGCAAGTGCACCAGTCGCACAAATAATATTGTAAAGATGAATAAAGAGTATTGAACCCACGAGGACTAACATACTAAGTACTCCAGAAGTTTAAACGTATTATTTAGGCAAACAAATTTTGGATTGAAGATAGCTTTAATTAAATAACTAAGAAGTAAAATTGGAATAAAATAAAATCGAATGGAAATAATTCAAATAAAAGGTCTAGAGTTACTAATCCCTTCTTCCGTCCTAGGAATTGCTAAACTTTCTCTACACTTGTGATTCTAATTAATCATGCATGTTAATCTTAGATTATCTTATGGCTTAAAATGATTCTCCCGAACCTAAATTAAGCTACTCAACTCTTACGCAATCCCTTACGTGGGTTAAGCCAAATGTAACCAGTCTAACTTTGATTAAATGAGATTAACTAAAATCCTTTTAGTTAACAAGCGAAAACCCCTAAGGTTCACGCACTCGTCCTATCCACTTAATGTTCTACTCTCACCTTCCTCTCCCGAGATCAATAAAAGCAACAAACAAACTACAATTCGGCCAAGATCATAGCAAGTTCAATATAAATGAATGAATAGACATATATTAATCAAATGAAATCACAATTACAAAGAGAGATTCAATCCTTAATCTGAAAGATGGTTTATAGCAACTCTAGAAGGAAGAAATTAGCCATTCATGGCTCTAAAACTACAGAAAACAGTAAAAGAATTAGCAAACTCCATAAATCCGAGGTTGGATTGACAGAAATCGGGCTTCATCGGCTTCAGAAATGGATTTCTTCTTCTCCTCTAGCAGCAATCGGCGCCTCCCCTCTGTCTCCAAATTAGAATACCCTAAAAAATATATTCTGACGCATTTTAAATAAGTACAGAATCCCGAACCACCGCTATAGCTGTGAATTCCCACAGCTATAGCGGTAGAAGGTAGAGAAGAAAGCTTAAAAACATATTTTTCTAGGTTCCACCACTATAGCGGTGAAGATTTACCGCTATAGCGGTGAAGATTTACCGCTACAGCAGTGGCTAGCAGAAAAGAGGGCTCCAAAATATTTTTTTCAGCATTCCATAGCTATAGTTGTGGAATCCACCGCTATAGCGGTGGAAGACAGTAAACACTTCAGTATCTTCAGAATTTCAACTCTAACATTCTAGCTTCTAACACAAACTTCTCACCAACTCAACCTACATCAAAAATAACAAATAACACCATTAAATCGCAGATCTAAAACATGAAATCACTCTATTTATTAAAAGATCAAGTAAAACTAAAACTAATCTAAACTACTCAAAACATGTGTTAACAATAACAAGTCAATAAGAAAAAGACCAAGAAAAGATGGGATTTAGTACCAAAATGGTACTAAATTGAGAACTCAACACTCCCCCAAACTTGAACCTTTGCTTGTCCTCAAGCAAAAACTTTCAATGAGAAAAATTTTGAGGAAAAATATGTACAACTAGTAAGATATGCAACTAGGAAGAGTAAAGGTCTGAAAATGTGAATTAAAGCAAGCCAAGCCTCATCAAACCATTACTCAAAGGATTTAACTCAAGAGTTTGTAATCTTAAGGATTCAATAACAAGTGTTAACCAAACCACAAGAAAACTTGAAATCAAGGCTTCACCTTTTAGAACAGTTTATAAAACGAAATTCACAAAAATTACAAAACTAAATTACTAATTTGTTCTCAAGGGATCGTTTAATTTCGATTCTCAAGGGCTTCGCTGTTTTGTCCTCAAGGATAAAGCTTCCTTACTTTCCTTATTTTCTTTGGAAATTTTTGCAAATTTTCTCATTTTAATTTAATTGTAGGAGCCTATCCCTTATTGAAACTTTCAACTATCATCTTATTGAACCCTTTTTTCACTAGCCCCTTATTGATCTTCTATTTTTTTGAATAAAAGAATATGATCTAAAAACCATTCAAAGAGACATGGAGACGACTCCTATTATTTTGAAGTGATAAGGGTAACACTCATAAAAATCTGAGAAACTTAAAATTAGCAAACTCAAGAGGTAACTCTTAAAAAGAATTTCTTTTGACATGATTTGACTTGCCAAAGAATTTCAACTTTCAAATTTCAAAATTTTTTTCAAATTTTTTTTCAAAAATTTCCTCCTACTACATATGCATATGGACAACACAAAATTAACCAAAATTTTCTCAAAGAAGAAACCCATCAACATGTTAAACCTCTCCCCCAAACTTAAATTTGACAGTGTCCTCACTGTCCCAAATCAGTACACAGAGGAAAAGAAGTAAACAAGCAGCACAACAAGAAGAACAAGAAAAACTATAGACAAAATAATCAAAGCCAAAACAAAACAATAAAAACTAAAAAGTAATAAAACTTGGGTTGCCTCACAAGAGCCCTAAGTTTATAGTCTTCAGCCAGACTTTACCAGGATACATATGCTCAAGGTGGATCTTCCAATTTCTTCTGCTTCTTGAATGCTTTTAGCTAAGTGACAACTTTGTTTGCAATGTCAGGAGGTTTGAATTTCTAGGGATCGTCACTAAAATTTTCATGAACCTCTGAACTTCCTAGAACTCTCTTTGTTCTTTTCTCCACATTCTCAATATACTCCAAACAATCTTCACTCATCCTATCATGAAAGTGCCCATGAGGTTATTTATCAATTATCTTCACCATGTAGCACTTCCCTGGGTCATCAGAAGTTTTCATTGCCTTGATTATGTTAAAGGTGACCTCTTGATCATTAACCCTCACAGTTAACTCACCTTTATGAACATCAATTAATGTTTTCCTGGTTGAAAGAAAAGGTCTTCCCAAATGATCGGGATTTCTTTGTCTTCTTCATAGTCCATGATAATAAAATCAGCTGAAAAAATCAACTTGTCCACCTTGACAAGCACATCCTCAATGATTTCGTTCAGATAGCACATCGAACGGTCAGCTAATTGAAGTGTTACTATGGTAGGCCGAGCATTTCCCAGACCCAGTTTCTTAAAAACAAAGAGCAGCATAAGATATACACTTGCTCCCAGATCATATAGTACTTTTTCAGAAAATTTGCTCCCAATGTTGCATGGGATCATAAAGCTACCTGGATCTTTTATTTTGCTAGGCAACTTCTTTTGGAGAATGACACTACATTCTTGAGTCATAGCAATAGTTTCAAATTCACCCAAGCGCATTTTTCTTGACAACACATCATTCATGAACTTTGCATAACTGGGAATTTGTTCTAATGCCTCTACGAATGAGATGTTGATATGAAGTTGTTTCAAGATCTCCAACAACTTCTTATATTGCTAGTCCAGATTAAACTTTTTATGCCTCAAAGGATAGGGCATTGGTGGAATAAACTTTTCAGCTCTCAAGTCTTGACTGGTATTTGCACCTTTTCCTTTAGCACCCGAAGCATCTACATTTTCAGTTGCCCTTTTTTAGGGTTTGACAACTTTTTCATTCTCTTCTTCAATGGTCACCCCTTTCTTCTGATCATGTGATTTTACAGCATCAGGGAGCTCTTTACCACTCCTTAAGTTAATGACATTACAATGCTCTCTCGCCTCCTTTCTTGGGTTATTTTCAGTGTCACTAGAGAGATTACCTTGTAGCCTATTATTCAGAGCAAGAGCCAGCTGTCCTATTTGAGTCTCTAAATTCTTGATAGCCACATTCTGAGTCTGAAATATTGACTTACTTCTCTCCATGAATTTCATAAACATCTCCTTCATGAAAGGTTTCTTCTCCACTTGAGGTGGTGGAGCTCTATTTTGAAGAGAGTAATTGTTATGACTACCAAAACCAGGAGGATGAGAAGGCTTACCAAAAGATGATGAAGCTGGAGGATTTAGACAATGATTGTTACTCCAAGAAAAATTTGGGTGATTTCTAATCCCCGAATGATATGAGTTGGAATAGGAATTTTGTTGATTTCTCTGAGTATTACTCATGTAGTTCAGTTGCTCCATCACAGTTGAATCATTACAACACCCATTATTGTGCACACCTCTACAAAGATCACAATTAGCCTCAAGAGTGGCTACTGCATTCACTCTAGCCATCTCTTGTTGTCTTGAACACAACATGTTGACTTTCTTAGTCAGTGCTTCATTCTATGACAACAGAGCATTGAGGGTATTCAACTCCATAATCCCTTTCTTCGAATTGCTCCTAGCTTTAATGGAAGTATTCTGACTAGCCCCCATAGTTTCAATTATTTCTTGAGCTTGTTCGATTAACTTAGACATCAAAGCACTACCAGCTGCAATGTCTAATTTATTTTGAGTCTGATATGTGAGACCACTGTGAAAAATAGTTAGCTACTACTACTCTTGAAGACCATGATTTGGACATTTCATCAGTAAATTCTTGAACCGTTCCCAAGCCTTATATAAACCTTTGCCTTCATGCTGATAATAGGCTGGGATCTCATTCCTCAATTTGATTGACCTTGAGGGAGGAAAGAATTTATCTAAAAACCTTTTCTGGAGTTCATCCCAAGTTATGATGCTCCATCTCGATTGAGCGTTCAACCAACTCTTAGCCGTGTCCCTCAAGGAAAAAGGAAACAGACAGAGACGTATAGCATTGTCGCTTACTCCATTAAGTTTAACCATATCACAAGCCAAAAAATTTGTGATATCGTTGTTTGGGTCTTCTATGGGACTCCCCCCAAACTAATTCTGTTGGACCAAGTTCATCAAGACAGCTTTAATTTTGAAGTTGTTCGCGCCAAGCAGAGGTTTTACTATACTAGAGGCATGTCCAACATTGTTGGGTGAGGCATAGTCCCACACTACTCTATTTTCATCTTGTTGCAAGTTTGCAACTCTATTTCCTCCATTGTTTTCTATGCCACCTAGATTTACATTATCCTCTGCTATTTCTTCTTGAGAACTTTACCCCTCTTGAAATTTTCTTGCCTTAGCTTCTCTTCGAGTTCTCCTTGCAAGCCTCTCAATCTCAGGCTCAAACAGAAGATCAGAAGAATGAGTGGTACCTTGCATACACAATAGAAAACTCCAGTCATAATTAACAAAAAGGAAATCACAAAAATAATGCTAAAAGAAAAAATGACTAATTAAACAAAAACAAATAAAATAAGAAACTAAAACAACATAAAAAAAATACGTAAGCTAGCACCTTTAAATTTCTTAGAATATTAGCTAAAAATCGTTAGTCCCCGGCAACGGCGCCAAAAACTTGTTGAGCATTCTGGCAAGTACACTAGTCGCACAAGTAATATAGTGAAAATGAATAAAGAGTGTCGAACCCACGAGGACTAACATATTAAGTACTGTAGAAATTTAAACGTATTATTTAGGCAAACAAATTTTGGATTGAATATAGCTTTAATTAAAAAACTAAGAAGTAAAATTGGATTAAAATAAAATCGAATGGAAATAATTCAAATAAAAGGCCTAGAGTTATTAATCCCCTTCTTCCGTCCTAGGAATTGCTAAACTCTCTCTGCACTTGTGATTCTAATTTATCATGCATGTTAATCTTAGGTTATCTTATGGCTTAAAATGATTCTCCCGAACCTAAATTAAGCTACTCAACTCCTACGCAATCCCTTACGTGGGTTAAGCCAAATGTAACCAACCTAACTTTGATTAAACGAGATTAACTAAAATCCCTTTTAGTTAACAAATGAAAACCCCTAAGGTTCACGTACTCGTCCTATCCACTCAATGGTCTACTCTTACCTCCCTCTTCCGAGATCAATAAAAGCAACAAACAAACTATAATTCGGCCAAGATCATAACAAGTTCAATATAAATGAATGAACAGACATATATTAATCAAATGAAATCATAATTACAAAGAGAGATTCAATCCCTAATCTGAAAGTTGGTTCATAGCAACTCTAGCTAGAAGGAAGAAATTAGCCATTCATGGCTTTAAAACTACAGAAAACAGTCAAAGAATGAGCAAACTCCATGAATCGGAGGTTGGATTGATGGAAATCGGGCTTGATCGGCTTCGGGAATGGATTTCTTCTTCTCCTCTAGCAGCAATCGACGCCTCCCCTCTGTCTCCAACTTAGAATACCCTAAAAAATTTATTCTGACGCATTTTAAATAAATACAGAATCACGAACCACCGCTATAGTGATGGAAGGCAGAGAGGAAAGCTTAAAAATATGTTTTTTCAGGTTCCATCGCTATAGCGGTGGCTGGCAGAGAAGATAGCTCCAAAATATTTTTTTTCAGTATTCCACCGCTATAGTTGTGGAATCCACCGCTATAGCGGTGGCAGATAGCAAACACTTCAACATCTTCAGAATTTCAGCTCTAACATTCCATCTTCTAACATGAACTTCTCACCAACTCAACCTACATCAAAAATAACAAATAACACATTAAATTGCAGATCTAAAATATGAAATCACTCCATTTATTAAAAGAACAAAGAAAACTAAAACCAATCTAAACTACTCAAAACATGAGTTAAGAATCACAAGCCAACAAGAAAAAGACCAAGAAGAGATAGGATTTAGTACCAAAATGGTACTAAATTGAAAACTCAGAAGTCTCTATAGTTTAATCCCTACTACTAAAATATTGTTAATATTCATTAAATTTTGAGTACAAGACCAATTATATATCATCTTAACATTCTGCATCTACATAAATTAAGCTAATTCATCCTAACTATTCAACATAAATTACATTACATGTTATATACATATGAGTTAATATCAATTAATTATCTCACTACAAGAAAACAGTCAAATGGTGGCAGTCAATTCCCGGCGGTTTTTTAAAACCGCCAGTACAGGCTTTATTTATCGGCGGTGGGTAAAACTACCAGAAATTGAAGGCAATTGCTGGGGGTTTATGTGCAATTACCGGCGGTTGTAAAATGCCGCCAGTAATTGCATATAAAGGCACGCCATTTCGCGCGCTAGCAGACATCTCTCCCCCTTTTTTTTTCTTTTACTTTTTGGAAACCCTTAGCTTCTCCTGCCAGTGCTCATTCCCCTTTTCGCAAGTGCCTCTAATTTGAGCTCAGGTATGTTTCCCTAATTTCCCTTACCCCCATTTTTGTTTCCCTTCTCAGATTCTTGAGTTTTTGAGAAAGTAAAAAGTTGATTTTGAAGTTGAGATTCTCATTTTTCTTCTTGTTCTTGAATCATCCGGACAAAGTTTTCTAATGGAGTCCTAATCATTGTGTATAAGATGTTTTAGGTTTCAATCTTTGCAAAATATCTCCTTCGGCGTCAACAGTTCTCTTCACGCACTTTCTAGTGGAGGTAACATTGCTTTCTTTGTTCTAGAATTATTTGGTTCCTCTTACTCTGGTTCTTACGATGAATCTAAGACCAATAGCTCTGTGTGGTCTTATTAGGGTGTGGATGATGGTTCTTCGTCATTTCCACAGTGAAAGGAAGCATTATTAATATTCATACCTTGTGTTCGGCTTTTCCACTGCAAGTAAAATCTCTTTGTGGCATCTCCAGAAAAAATATATTTATTCTTATTTTGTATTTCAACTTTGAAATATTTCATATTTTCATTAGAATTATCTGGACCTTGCTCAAACTCACTCTCTTTTTTTGACAGAGAACAGTCCTTTGTCCGAAAGATCCCACATCCATTCATCAAGTTGGTTCTTTTGACTAAGAGGTAAACTCAAAATTCATCTTCTAGTACAATGAATTGATATATAATCTCTTTATTCCATTCTTTTCAAGCCCAGTGATTTGATATGTAATATATTTTATTCCATTATTTTCTATATCATCTAAGAAAAGCTCATCTCTGTTGAATTAAAAGGACTGGGTCCTTGACTAACATATGTCCCTACAAATAGTAGACTACTCTCAATTTTCAATTTAAATAATTTTAATGCTACTTTATGTCCAGTATATTGTAAATTATTCTTTGAATTCATTATATGAGGCTTGGTTATGGGCTGTGTGTGTCATGGTGATTAAACAAAAATCAGATTCGTGCTTTTCATTTTGTGCTATTTTGGTTATGACAAGATATCATAGTTAGGAGAATTAGGATTTGCAAAAAGAGATGAAGTATATATTCATGATTAACGTGGAGTCTAATTGTTAAAAAATCAAAAAAAATATTGTTAAAGATTAATGTGAATAGATATGGATTCATATAGACAACTCCATAACAATATAATTTTGCAATTTTTTTTAATTTTTGAAAAGAAAGATAAGATCCAAAGGAAGTTTACAAACATGTCTACCCTTTACAAGTTGAAAAGCTATGGGAATCAAGATGTAAGATATTTAAAAGTAGCTTTGGAGCCTATAGCTGTTACTTGTTTGTTTTTGCCTCCATTCTTGTCCACACACAGTTGAATTGTTTTTTATGTCACAATCATAGTTCATTCATTTTTCAAGTAAAGAAATATTATTTCTTTAAACAATAGCAAAGAAAAATGGCAAAAACAAGTGGCTTCTCTAATTAAGAATTGGCTTTCTGTCATGAATATTGTTTTGTTGATGAAATATGAGTGAGTTTTGTATGGAAACAGTGGGATCATGGTTGTTTGAACGTATTTTCTTTTCAGCAAAAGTTTCCTTCGTATCTACTGTAATTCAGACTTGGGATGCCAATTTTAAGTAAATTAATCAATGATTGCAAGTTTCTTGGCTAGAAAAATTAATATTGCAATTTGAAACAGTGTAGTAGAAAATAAGTCTTGTTCTTCTTCTGGAATTTTGGTGAACTTTGTTATATTATGGACATACTCTCATTGCATATAAATCTGAATATGATATTTATCTTTTTTATGGATATTCTCATTATGCTTTAATGAATAATTAAAAAAAAAAGACAAGAAGAACAGAACTTTGTATCACATGTAAATTTCTTTTATGTGCCAATGTGGGTTAATTGTTTCTTTGTCATTGAATATTCAATATTGTACTACTTTCACATAAAATTGATGTTAATGGAAGGGATTTCAATTTTTTGTTAACATAAATTTAAATTGTCTATAATAATTAAGATATTTTCCATTTGATGTATCTCTCATTCTAAGTTTGTTTTGTCGAGTTCTAGGTCCAAATTCTATTGTTTTTGTTACTTTAATCATTGTAACTAACAGTGATATTACTTGGGCTTATGTGGGTCTAGAGTTGGTTCATGGCTTAGCATTGGGCTTACGTAAGTAACATTGGGCTTATGTATCTATTACTAGTTGACTATCTAAGCAACATCAATTTCTTTGTATTGCTTTTCACTTTCTTGTACTTCAAACTATTTGACGTATCAATAAATTTAAGTGCATAAATTATTGATTTCTTGTATAATATAATATTGGCTAATTGCAATGGTAGCAATTGTTTAAATTTCCAAAACAATAAAGATTTGATTTATGAAAATATCTATTTGGGAATTAGTCTTTACTATATATGCTCAATCAGTCTTAAAAGGATTAGGTTTCCATTCTATTGAATTGGAGATAACTATAGTAAAATAAAAAAAAATTATAGTATATACTATATATTATGAACTTGCAGAACATCTAAATTTAATATGGGCTCTTCTCTTCTCTTTGCATTTCTATTTCTTCTTTCCTTTTATGTATTTATTTTTTCTTTTATGCAAAATTCATTATTATTATTATTATTATTATTTCATTATTTTATTTTGCTATATTTGTTTTGTCACTTTGACTTTTGTGTACAAACATAACGTATCTTTTTTTTTAATTTAAAACTATGATCGAGTAAAACTTTATTATTTTTTAACTTGAACATAGAATTAATCCTTCATGAAATGCTTTTTAGCCTCTTTGATTGTGCTTGCATATTTGGTAGGTGCACTTTCTCTTCGTGTTGGTTGAGTGTTAGTGTGACCATGGTTGCTTGTCCACATTGTCTACCAATTAGTGCTTCCCACTTCGAGGTTACTTCTCATATTGTGTGATTTTGCTTTAAGATCAAAATTAAATGTTATTTTTCATATTTTAATTTTTCTTTTTTTTTTGGTCAGCACTTGTGTGTGTGCTGAAGTGTTGACCATGGGCTGATTTTTATTTGTACTAATTGTTAAATTGCTTTTGAAATATGATTGAAATGTAATAGATTCATCAAATATAGATAGTGATATGTTCATTTATTAATTCAGTGAATTAGCATACATAAATAAGAAGAGTTAAGCATTATACAAATGTTTGCTTCTACTTTAACCCAAGCTAGATCTTTATTAGAGATTTGGATAAGTTTGTTATAGGCTCAATTTACTTTTCTTTTAATATAACTCATTTTTTAAATTAAATTCCTTAGGATTGAGAATGGACAAATCTTGGATCACCAAACCACGAAACACACCTGAATATGCGGTTGGGCTAAAAGAATTCTTAGATTTTGCATTTTCTCTTTCATCTAGCAATGGGAGGATAAAGTGTCCATGTGCCCATTGTGGGTTTAGGAAGATGGTTACTCGAGATATAGCGTATGACCACTTGATGTGTACCAATTTCCATATGGATATACTTTTTGGATGTTTCACAGGGAAAGTAGGATGAGAGAAAACCAAGATGCCTCCAATGTAGGACATGATGCTTTGAGTAGCCATAATCGTTTACCTAGTCAGGATTTAATGCATGATATGTTACACGATGCTTTTGGGATCAATAGGAATTGTGTGATAGAAACTCCTAATGTGTTGCCTGAACCAGGAGAAGAAGTAGAGGACAATGCCTGAAGGGAATCAAAGGGAAAGTGGAGACCATAATGAATTTGCAGATTTTTTAATTAGGGACTCTAATGGAGAATTGTATGAAAGGTGCACCAAATATTCGAAATTGTCTTTTCTAATTAAGCTTTATCACATAAAGTGTTTGTGTCGAATGATTGATAAAGCAATGACTATGATATTGGAGTTACTTCAAGATGCTTCTGAGAATGCGAAGCTTCCAAATTCATTTTATGAAGCCAAGAAAATAATCAACAAATTAGGACTTAATTATGAGAAGATTGATGTGTGTCCAAAGGATTGTATGTTGTATTGGAAAGATGATGAAAACATGGAAACATGCAAAGTCTGTAACACATCTAGATGGAAGGATAAAAGAAATGCTAGTATGTCATTGAGTTATGGAAAGAAAAAAAAGAAGAAGCAAGCTGCTAAAGTTTTACGTTATTTTCCTTTGAGGCCACGGCTACAAAGACTTTTTATGTCTTCCAAGACTGCAAATGACATGAAATGGCATGCTATAGATAATAATAATGATGGTTTCATGAGGCATCCCAGGGATTCTAAAGCATGGAAGGTATTTGATACAATGTTTCCAAACTTTGCATTAGAGCCACGCAATGTGCAGCTTGGTCTGGCTAGTGATGGATTTAATCCATTTGGTACAATGAGTACTAACTACAGTATATGGTCAATGGTGCTCATGCCATACAATTTGCCTCCATGGATGCGTATGAAGCAATCATCATTCATTCTTTCAAAGATCATTCCTGGCCCACGAATGCCAGGAAATGATATAGATGTTTACCTCCAACCATTGATTCAGGAATTGAAAGAGTTGTGGAGTGAAGGGGTGGAAACATATGATTCATCAACTAATCAAGTGTTCACGATGCATGCAGCTCTTATGTGGACAATTAGTGATTTTCCTAGGCTTGGCACTTTATCTGGTTGGAACACATATACTGGGTTGGCTTGTCCAAGTTGTAACTTTGATGCCAAATGTTGTCATCTTCCTCACAGTAGAAAATGGTGTTTTATGGGTCATTGACGTTTCTTGGAAGCAGGACATAGGTTTAAGTTTGTGCAGTGTTACTAGATTTATGTTTATTCTTTAAGAACTTGTGTGGGAAAGTTTTGATTACAAGTGAACTTGAAAAGATTCAAGATCGAATTGTGTTGACATTGTGTCACTTAGAAATGTTATTTCCTCCATCATTCTTTAGGGTGATGGTTCACTTGATTGTCCATTTGGTAGATGAAGCAAAATGTGGTGGGCCTGTACACTATTGATGGATGTATCCTATAGAAAGTTAAATAATTTAATAGTATAAGTTGAATGATGTTATCATTTAATTATTACTTAGTGTGACTGATGTTTCCTCCACAGGTATTTAGGACATATGAAATCCTATGTACGTAATAAAGCCCAACCAGAGGGATCTATAGCTGAAGGATACATAGCTGAAGAGTGCTTGACCTTTTCATCAAGATACTTACATGGGATTGAGACAAAATTTAACAGAGTTCCACGTGTTGACGATGAACCCAATGATGTTGACACCACACAAGGGGAAACTCTATTTCCTCAAAGAGGAAAACCTGTGGGACATGTTGTTTATTTCAATCTTAGCCCTAAAGAGAAACATCAAGCACATCGACATGTTTTATTTAACTGTGACCATGTTACTCGATTTATTGAGTAAGTATTGGATCCCAATCTCTTTTTTTTTAAAGATTTTCCTCAACATCATATTGTCTTAATTAAAATTCTCTTGTAGGGAATTCAAAGACTTGGTTAGGAGAAGACTAAGACACTGAACACGTTCCGCATCAGTGATTCAAAAAACAGTTCATAGGGAATTTGTTTCTTGGTTTCAAACACGGGTGGGTAACATTAGAAATTTTCTTTTGAGACTATAACTACATATTACATGTCTAATTCCATTGGTTTCTCTTTCCTAGATTATTAATGACAAGAGTGAAGTTCATTCGGAGGATATCATATGTCTTGTACGAGGGCCACACATACAAGCTAGAAATTTCAGCACATATAATATTAATGGTTTCAAATTTTGTACAATGGAACGAGATCACGGGATGAAGACTCAAAATAATGGAGTTTTTGGCACTTATGGAACCAATAGTTATGCTAGTACTAGTGATAATCGTCCAACCTTTGGAAGTGTTCCATATTATGGAAAATTAGAAGATATAATAGAGCTGAACTAATATGGCCGATTTAAAATTGTCATGTTCAAATGTAGATGGGCTAATACAACAACATCAGTTGGATTGAAAAAGGATGCCCTTGGATTTGATATGGTTAATTTTTCTCGATTGATACATAGTGGAGAAGCTGAGGACGATGAACCATATATTCAGGCTTCAGATGCTCAAATGGTGTACTATGTTGAAGATGTGTTTGACAAAAATTGGTGTGGTCCTGTGCATTTGAAACCAAGAGACTTATTTGAAATGGGAATGGTTGAAGAAGAGATTATTCCTGACAATGTACCTTATTCTAAGCAAGACTTGACATTGCTTTTTTCCAATGATATTGGAAGTTTTCCATTAGCAAGGGATGACAATGATGATGAACCTAGAACTGAAATTGATACAGAAAATAGAGATGATAATATTGATGGAGATATAATGACTTAGTTATATTTTTTGTATTAATCTCTATGTATTGATTGTAATACAAACATTTGAACTATTTATATTAATCTCTTTCATGGCTTAGTGATATTATAATGGTTTTAAATATATGATTTCATGTATCAATTATTATCTTTAATGGCTTAGTGATGTTAACATGTAGTAGCTATGCCGAGGACTAAAAGATATAGGGATTCAGTGAATGACCATTCATCTGCACCGACATCTTCATCAAGAGGTGCACCAGTACCTTCACCTCCTCCAATAGCTCCAAATCCTACTTCAGACCCACCTAGTGTGCAGCCACAAGAGCAATCAATACCACCATCCTCTGAAAACAATGTTAGACACTCATCTAGAGCAAGTGATCGTCAGTCCAACAAATATTGGACTGTAAATGTTATTGGTAAATATTTTTTTCTTTTTACATTTCTTCTTCACAATTAAAGATTGTTAACATCAAATTTACTCTAACAGATGCTGGAGGTGCTTTAAAGGAAGCAAAGTTAAGGGTGAGAGATGTTTTGATAATGCAAGAAGGAGAACGGATAATTCTAGAATTCAATTCAACATGGGTGAATCTGCTGGTTGTTTGAGTGGCTTCCTAGCGGAGTTAGCATCAGATGTGAACCTATTTCCCATTAGCTATGAAAGTTGGAAGAAGGTTCCTACAACTGATAAAGAGAAGTGTTACAAAGACTTTATACTGGTAATGAATGTTTATTTTGTAATTTTGCAATGAGATTATTCTTTTTATATAGTTACAAATTATACTATTAATATAAGTGTTATTTGTTATGTTGTGAAGGAAAATTTTCATTTTCAAGATGATTCTGGAGCAAGAAAGCGATGGATATTAGGATCTCTTGCAAAACATTGGAGAGATGGCCGTTCAGCATTGTTCAAAGAATATTATAAAGAAGACTTGAGTAGAGAAGATAATATCAATTCACATCCTAACTGGATTCCAAGAGATATGTGAGCAGCTTTTATTGATTATCGCCAATGACCAGACACAAAGGTAAAACTCTAATTTATACACTGATTTTAAATCTATATACGCGTTGGATAGTTTGCTGGATAGTTTAATAGTTTACTGGTCTATTTGTGAATTTGAGTTAGTAGTTTGTTGGATAATTCAATAGTTTGTTGGTCTATTTGACAAATTTAGGGTTGGTCTGTTTGCGGCAAAAGTAATGTTACTTTTTTCCCCATATCAGTAACATCAACTATTATAAAGTTTATAAAATAGTTTTAACATTAACTGTTATACTTATTAATAGGTCAGGAAAGGTAGATATGATTCCTTAATAGCCTTGAATTATCTTTTATAATATTGGTTTTTGATTTAGTCTTATTCAATTACAGAAAATTGTTGAAATTAATATTACAAATAGAAAGAAGCTCATAACTCCACATACAGGAGGCTCCAAAAGCAATGCTAGGAAACATCACGAGATGGTAAGATAATGTTAATGTTTTAAACAATTAAATGATTTTAAAGTAACATTATCTATTTTATAAATGTCAGATAACAAAGACATGGATGCCTGTTAATCGTGGTGCTCTATACATTGAGACTCACAAGAGAACTGATGGTTCATATGTGAATGAACAAGCTAGGATTATTAGTGTAAGTTTGAAAATTTTATATTAACTTAATTCACTAATTTCTTTTATTACATTACTAATTTAGTTATCTTTCTTGTAGGAAAAAATTTTAGAAATTGAGTCTTAAGAAGGTTCTTCCTCAACTATTGGCCAGCAAGATTCTTTGGCACAAGTGTTAGGACCGGAGCACCCAGGCAGAGTTAGAGGCTTCGGGTTTGGCCCTACACCATCCCAAGTCTTTGGCAGTTCTCTTCGAAATAATATGCCACTTGAGATTGGTTCTACAGTTGATGTTCAGAAAATGCGTGAAGAATTTAAGTCTGAATTACAGCATGTGGAGCAATCTAACTTATCAAAAGATGAACGCATACATAATTTAGAAAATATGCTTCAATGCATTATGAAAGACTTTTATGGTAACTGACCAATACCGTCAGAGTTTGCCCCACTAGTAAATAATGAGGTAAATTGTTTATAAATATTTAACATTGGTAAATTTTTTTTTTATGTATTTATTTTCTCACTTAACGTTATATAAAAAAAAATTTTAGGAAAATGTACCTCCATCATCATCATCGAGCTACGCTCCTCCGTCAGACACTTAGAGAAATAGCTAGTACTTTTGCTAATGAACATTTTATATAAATTATATTCAGTTTGTATAATTTGAAGACTTTGTATGATTTTTTTTGTCACTTTATGTTAGTTATATTAAATGTGTATGACATTTATTTTAGTAATTGTAATATTTTCATTTTTTTTTACTTATGATTGTGATAATTTAAATAAGTATATTAATTAAATTTAGAAATGATACAAATAAAAATAAGTAACTATAGTCAAAGCATACATTTATTAAATAAATACATGTATTAAATAAATATATTAATTAAATTCAAAAATGGTAAAAATATAAATAATTTAAATTTTTTAAATATTGCATTTAGCGGCGGTTGAGGAACTGCCGCCATATGCATTTAGCGGCGGTTCAGGCGGTCATAACCACCGCTAAACCATTTTTTTCCAAAAAACACAACCGCCACAACTATGCAACCAACTGCCGGGAAATGTTATCCCGGCGATTTTGCTGGCGGTGTAGTACACTACCGGGAATTATTTCCTGGCAGTTTTACCGGCGAAATAAAAAAACCTTCGGTAAATGCGTGCCGACGCATGTATCGCTGGCGGTTTTCGAACCGCCATGTCATGCATTTCCTGGCTGTAAAAACTGCCGATAAATGCAAAAAAAAAACCGCTGGTAAATGTATTGTTTTTTGTAGTGTCTATATTTTTCTTTCTATTAACATAAACAATGTACACATTTAGAGTATTAATATACATATAATTATTTACATCATCAAAATTTAATGAAATATTGATGAAAGCTTAATAACATAAGCTAAATAAAAAATTTGTGAAATTATTTCAAATAATAAGAATTAAATTAAAAATTAAATGAAACTATGAGTACAAAAAAATAATTTAACCAATATTTATTTGGTTAGCAGCATCACTGTACCGTACGCGTCTTCAACCGTGTGGGTCAGTGACAGGACGAAGGTGTAGGGCCAGTGAAGTTTAATGTTGATCATCCTCAGATTGATATCATAATATGATGCCTTTGGAAAAAGCTTTTTTTCTTGGATTCTGTATATATGATTTCTGCATGACGCCAAATTTTTAACTACACCTGGACCATGACCCCTGCCGAAAGTTACAGACACCGTTTCCTCTTTTGGATATTAGAGTGAGTTTAGAAACTAAATTTAAACTAGAATTAATTTATAAAATTAATTTAATATGAACGTGATTTATATTTATAAATTATTATTAAAAAAATAAATTTTATTTAAATATTAATTAATAAAAATATTTTTAAATATATAATTATCATATTATATTATTTTATTTTATTTATACATTAGAGGTGGGGATGAAAAAATAGGTGTAAATGCATGCCAAAATTTGTCAACAATTTGTGGTTGGGTAGAACCACTCCAACTAAGCAAAACGGTCAGCAAATTTGTTTATATCAACATCTAGTTGGCCTCCACATCAGCATGTAGTCCAAGTCATATGACATCATATACTCTCTAATTAATTGATGCTACAAGAATAGCACAATGATTAATTTGGTCTTTTATCATTCAAATCATAAAAATATAAAATTAAAGCATATAAATTATATGATTAATTTAAATCTAATAAATTTTAAAATATAATATAATTAAAAAATTTTCCATAAATAAATATGCAAAGAGATCAAAAAGAGAACTAAAATACGTATAAAAATGCACAATATTATCCACAAAGAAACAAATATATAACTTATTTTCTAAGACAAATAACAAGTCCAGTCTAGGCCGCGTCGGGCATAAATGACTGTCTCTAAATTTTTTTTTACGTATCTGATATTTCTAATGGATTACTGCCTCTTGATTTTTCCCCCCAAGGACCATTTTAAGCATATAAATTTTTTTTTCTTCTAACTAATACGTTCTATTTGCTTCCATTCTATTTGATGTCATGATATTTACCGTCTTTTATTTTTTAATTTTTTAGATTATTTTTAATAAATTTAATTATTAAAGCATTATATTCGTTCAAATCAAAACAAATATAATATTTAAAAAATTAGATCAATAATTTACTTTATTTATTATGTGTTGAGGCAATAATAATTGATCCACATATATTATATTCATTATACATTATTTTATATCCATTCATCGCATGAATTATGACCACCACACTTACCAATAACTAATCAATCTTATTTTAATCAAATTAATTCAAAACGACCTAATTATATATAGTGGATAAAAATTAAGTTTTTTTAATAAAAAATAACATATATATATATATATATATTGAAGTTTCACATTAAATAGATTAATGTATTTCAAGTTCTTTATATAAATTTGGATATCTCTCTGCTCACGAGCTAGCTTTTGAAGTAAGTTAGACTCATATATATCATGACCCAAATTCTGGGCGCATGACTGGCATACTAACACAAATTCCGTGTTACCGTAAGCCTAACTGATATCTCAATTTCTATCTTTTTTTGTTTATTTATAAATATTTATAACATGCATCATTCCCTTTTTATTTATTAAATAACATAGCTTTCACAATTATTTATATTAATAAGTTATTTCCTAATTATTTAAAATAGGGTTGTCTTATTTGTTGAATTCTAAATAATTATTGTATACCATATAAACACAAGGGAATAGAACAACTTATCCAAATTCCTCGCAATCTCCCACAATTTAAAAGAAATAATATTTGAATTTAAAAAGGAAATTATAAATGCATCAATATTCAAATAACGTATTATCTCACTCTAATTAATGGAAATTCAATTCATAACAAAATAAATAAAAATGATCCTTATAATTAATAAGTCTAAATAAAACACATTGTCTAATAAATTAATCGATTCACCCCTGACCCCCTAGACGTATTAGTTGACCACAGAACTTCTTAATGCTTAATAAAATAAATACCAATAACTTGGAATCCACCCAATAATGGAATAATCTAATGACAAACCTAGCTCTCTTGCGGATTCTCTTTCTTTTGCTACTATATCAAAAAAAAAAAATTAAATCAACGTGTATCAGATAAATATCTCAATGAGCGATGTCAATCCATGTCCTAATAAAATTTGCCATGCAAAAGTAATAAAATAAAAACATATGCATAAATCATAAATCACAAGGAAAAATATACATCAAAGAGTTTGCAATTCAATCAAAATTCAGACCAATGGAATTAGTACTCGTCAATGGCAAAATATTATAGGCTCGCTTAACCAATCTCATCATACTCGGGAGCATCCACTCAACCAATCTCATCAATCTCATTAAAACTCACTATGACACACAATCTCATCCTCAACGGTCAAGGTATCTCACGAATTAAATTCAGACTTAAAATCCTATCGAGGGAATCATTGTCTCTACTCTCAAAGGTCAAGTCATCTTGTCACCCAGATTTCCTGCTTGACATGAGATAAGGTACTATCCCACCCAAACACAATCAAAATTTAAACAATTTTATATAAATCACAAAAAAAACAATTTATCAATATATTCAACAATATATTCATCAATATAATCGTCAATGTAAATATCATATCAATTTCTACTGAATAACTCTAAAGTATTTCAAATTACAATAAATTATATTTATCTCATGAACCACCTCTTTTGTCCTAACATTTCCCGTTAGTAATTTCATCAGCAACTAAATTGTACATAAAAATCTCAATTTTAATATTTCAAATTTCTTAATCGAATTCTCTCTTTCTCACCATGATCATTACCTATCTTTATATTATATTACTTAAACATTTAAAATAATATTAAAGAATAGTTGGTTCACTCATCTAGGTTCCTTGCTAAACCATAGCATGACTTTCCAATATTCTTCGATAATGTGCCAGATTTTCCTATCGTATATTTGAAAGAGAAACTTTGGAGTTAAAACAGAAAATTATTTTATTTCAACTTTCTGACCTTCGTGAACTGTTTCGGCCATATCTCCCAAATGATATGGAGTTTTCAAACGATTTCAGCTTTTTTGGAACATAGACAGAAATAGCTTTCCGTGCATAGATAATTTGCAAATTTTGAAGTTTTCTAGAGAGAGATACGATCATTTTAATTTTCAGAAAAATTGCTGCAGAATTTCCAAAAATAAATATTCTTACCTTATTTTAATTCTTGCTATAGATGAAACCCTTTGAGTTCTTGTTTGGATATGGAATGTGCAGATCCTAGGAGTGTGTGTGGGTTGTAAACATGGTGTGGGGTTAGGTTTGCTCAAGAGAAAGGGAGAGAGAAGGGAGGCTGACAGCTAGTGTGTTTAGATTAATTGATTGAGTTTAGATGCTTGTTCACTCTTTGAACTTGAAGAAAACTAGTTTGAATTTGAAAATTTGATTTGATTGAGGGTTTATTTAATCAGGCTTAAATTGAATTTGAAAGTATTGAAGACAAATTGGTTTATTAGATATTTATCTCAATATTTCAAAAATACCATAGCTATTAAATTAGGATATATATATATATATATATATATATATATATATAGTTTAATACAAAATCAATTCTTTACTAAGATTTACTCTTCTTATTAATTTCTTTCTCAAACAATTTCAAAAATATCATATGATAGTCCAAAAAAAAATAAATTCTGAAATTAAAACTAGGTTTTGAAAACATGACTCAAATTTATTTATTAATTATTCTACTAGAATGCATAATCCTATTCCTTATATGATTCAATTGTTTAAACTCAAAAAAATTAGTTTTATAAATATTTGGTTATCTTAAGCGAGTATAAAATATTGAAATCACACATCTTAAGATATTCTTCAGATTTTAAAGAAAAGGAAACCAATTATCCTTAACTTTAATATAAAAAGGAATTTGGTTATTGAGATAAATAACCAATTACTTAATCATTTGCCTTATCTAATCATCTAATATCACTATTTTTATTTAATCATAATTTATTTAATTTTTCAGAAAACTGTTCATGCACTATTCGCTTATTTTTATTTTAAATTTATTTTTATTTTTAAAAGCCATTTAATAAATTAATCATATTCCTTATCCCAAAAATTAATACCTTGAGATTTAGAAATTAATTTCCATTTCCTATTTCACATCAAAATTCCCTATAATTTTCTCCATCTATTCCTATAATTTGTACACGTTTTTGCTAAACCCCACAAGATTCCAAAATCTTTTATTTTAATCCCTATGTTTTCACTTTAGTTCCTGTATTGCCTAGTGCCACACATTGCTAGCTTACAGGCCCGGATTGCATATTATAGCATTATCATATCGTATAGTAACACCACACACATATATTGCATACAAATTCAAATCAACAGTACTTAAAATAAAATTCATCAAATTAATTAAAAAATAAAAATGATGAGTATTATAATATACTATACTTAATAATATACTTATTGAATCCTTGGGTTTCCCTCGTCGTCGGGGTTAGGACCTAAGAATATGTGTTTGTGAGATGAATACAAACTAACATTGGACAAAATAGAATTGAATTGTAGACGAATTAACTAACAAAGTTCAAAGAACCTCAAACAAATTTTCATTTAGAAAGCTGCCGGTATCTCTTTATATTGTGAATTGAAATTGACAACAATCACACAAGAAGAGAAGGAAAAGGAGAGTATTAACCAAAGGAAACTGGTTTGACATACCAGTGAACCAATACTTCGGGCTTCAAACCAGTCAAAAGATCCAGACAGTTCTAAAAATATTATCAGAAGGTAAGATCCAACTAAAGGCTTTCGCCTTTCAGCCACATGGTTGTTCTATCCCAAGCACCCCCACATGGTTTGAACTTTAATTATTTATGATTAATGAGCATGTTTTAAAACTTCAAGGAATGAAACTTACATATAAATTAATTATTTTATTTGTTTTGATTTTTATTTGTGAAGATACACACATAGTCGTGTTTATATATAATTTAATCTTTTAATTCTACAAGTGATTTAATAATTTGGACTTTTTCTTAAGTTAATGATGAATCCAAAAACTATGATTTGGTATATGCTAAACGAGTTTCTACCACCCCAAGAACTAGGACATTGTAAAAATTTATGATAATAAAATAATTAGTTTGGAATAGGTTTCTTGAAACTGATACTTTGGTGCCTCCAAACCCACCAAGAGAATATCTTTATTTGGTCAAAGATTCGTGTAGAAATCTTTATTGGATCCAAATGAATTAAAAAAAAACCACATTCACACAATATATAATATTGAGTTACTAAACTTTTTAGAAATTAATTAAATTAAAATAAATATAATATTTTAAAGATTATATCAATAATTTACTTTATTTCGTATATGCGTTCAGGCAATAATAATTAATCCACTTCGCAATCGATCGCAAGAATATAAAATTACAGACAAAAATTCATCCGTTATTTCCAACCAGCAGGGACAGTCATTTTGTGGTTTAATATATTTTATTTTGCAACGTGAAAAGCATTCATATTTCGTGTGATTGTCAATTGTCCATCTTATTGTTGCACCGTACACAAACCCAAAAGACACTTAACAAGGGCAATGAATGAGACAAGTGTGACTATAAATTGGTGGGGACAACAACGAAGCTATTCTCAATTGGATACTGCTCCAAAGTACTCTCAACTTCTCAACGCCAACACAAATGTGTGTTGGTCTATTTTTTTTTATATCTAGACGCTAAGCTCAAAAAAAAAAAATTGTAGTGTGGGGGACCGAATTTCAAAGAGCTCAACTTCTCTATATCTTTTCTCTTCTCAATTTCTGATTTGGTAAGAGAAGATGTTGACGACATCGGTTATTTTTATGTGCGCTTTCCTCACTTGTGAAAAAGAACCAAAAAAACAAAATGGCATGAGTGGCTGATAAATACATTATATAACCTAGGTTTAAATTTCTCCTAATTAATATTACAAGTTTATGGTCGTAATTACTTTTTTATATGAATTTATTTTTCTTTTCAATAAGTCTTGTTTTAATGTTGATTAATTGATAATATTAAAATAATTTATTCGTATTATTATTTTATAAGAATATTTATATTACAAAAGAAAGTAAAAGTGAAAGTGAAAGTGAAATTGAAATATCATAACAATATTTAAAAAAAAAAATTCAACTTCCTAAAATCCAATACATATTTGTACGAAGTTATAAGGACACCATGAAAAAATTAATAAAATGTAATGCGAGTACGTACCTTGGCAATACGAAATCAATGGTGTTGTCTGAGGTAGGGGTCGAGAGTGATAATTAGCAATTACACGTAGGTACCTCATGTTTTCATGCCTTTTCTGTGGTAGTGGAACACTGTTTTTGTTTTTTGGGTTCAAAAGTGGTTCCAAAAATGGTGCATTGCATCCAGGGATCAGGCTTCCAAAACTGATACTTCGAAACCTGCAGCTGCTGCACCAAAGATGAATACTTGAATTATGATTGTTTGAAGATGGATACTATTTGGAGGCAACATAAGGACGGATACGGATATATGCTTCTCAAAAAAGGTGTCTATACATGCCTATATGACAAGTTTACCAAAAACTTACTGAATATTTATTGCGTTTGCAGCATCACTGTACTGTACGTGTCTATATACCGTGGGAGTCAGCGACAAGACGAAGGTGTAGCTGTAGGTTAAGTGATGTTTAACGTTGATCATCATCAGATATTGATATCATAGATTCATAATACAATGCCTTTGGAAAATGCTTTTCGTCTTGGATGCTGTATATATGTTTTCTGCATGACACTCAGTTTTCGGCTACATTTGAACCATGATCCTTGCCGACAGTTAAAGAGACCATTTTCTGGAACTTAATTATATATATATATATGGCTCAGGGAAAAGGGGGGCAGAGCAGAAGAAGAAAAGAAACTTCAAAGTTTCAAAAGCTACTTGATTCTGAATTGCTTACATGAGGGATGTTGATCTATTTATACAAGAAAATGGAGGCATAAATGATAAAGCAGAGGCAAGCCTATACATACTAGTCAAATTAATAATTCACATGCTAGGGTGGAAAGTCCATGGGTGGTGGCCAACAAGTCTTATTTTCCTGCTAAAGATCATCATGGGCAGCTGGTGCACATGGATGTGGGGGTTGTTGAGTGATTACAGTTGGCATAGCAATCAGAGGCACATGGGTGCCTAATTCCGTGACAATATATATGCTCAATTTTCAGTTAATTAATTGCATTTGCATTTTGTTATGAAAATTTTGATCTTTTAATTGGATGTTTTAAAAGATTTGTGTGCATAATATTAACGAATTTATTGTACATAAATTCCAAAATATTTCATCAAAATTTCAATAACGATGAATGTGATCAGTAGGTGCAACAAATCAAATTAGAAGGAAGACCAAGGATGCGTTTGGCACAATTTCTTCAGAGAAAAAGAATTAGGAATTCTAGTCTCCCCACTTTTTCCTATGTTTGGTACGTTTTCTCAGGTGGGCTATGGAAAAAAAAAAATCAAGGAAAACGGGTCATAAACAGTACTGAAATTTCCATGAATCTTTTCCTTGAAAAAACATGGGGAGAATCGTTTTCCATCATGGAAACCTTGTGATAGGTCCAAAATGCCCTTGTCTCTATCTTTATTGTCTCATTCTCTCAGTCGCTCCATCGCTATTGTCTTCATTCTCTCAGTCACGTACGTCTTCTCATCGCCATTGTCGCTCTCCTTCCCCTATTCTCAAACCGCACCATCGAACTCCCTCCTCACCCATGGCGTTGACCTCTAAAATTTCAGTCATCACCTATCGCTGTCATAAACCGTAGACCTTTCAGCCTCCTCGCCGTTGATAGCCACTGCCACAATCCCTGTCTTCACCCTCTCAACTTCACTATCACACCCATTGCCGTCACCACCGAACCCAGCCACCGCCCCTTACTGTCACCATCGATACCCCTTGAGTCACCGCCATTGATACCCCTTCAGTCACCGTCCCTCATCACTCAACGTCGAAGGTGGAGACCACATTATTTTACTTATCAGTAAAAAATATATATAATAAATGAGAAGGGGTATTTTAGAAATTTCTTAATATTTTTCCTATTTTTTTTCTTCAAATATTTTCATATCAAACACATCATTTCTTGTTTCTTTTTTTTTTTCCAATATATACTAAACACATTCTTTTCATATATATATTTTTTTTCTTTTCCTTTCCTTTTTCCTTTCCATCTCTCTCTTGCTTACCAAACTGGCCCCAAGAGATTGGAAGCCCAATAGAATCCAAAGCCTTTATAAATAACGTGAATCTCCAAATTCTCATATACGATGCCTAACTATGAGGAGAGTCGAAGCCCATGGCATCCAAAGCCCTAAAAAGACTACTGTAGTTAAATGAAATAATTAACATCACATACTGGTATAACAAATTCCTGATCAGCATGATAATGGATTATGCAATTTACGGAAACAATTGGCAGCCCCAATTTGGTCTTTAATACATGGTAGTTCATTTTGTCCATCTTGATACCAAATGGATCTTTAATGAACAAGCTCGCTCGCAAATGAGTAACATTTCAATCGTCACGTGCTGAATCACCACCATATGTGTTATATATGTTTCCATTGCAAGCCAAACTCCACTTATGAACAAACCCATCATCCAGAGGCCTCTCAAATACTACGGTCCTGCTATACTCATTCTTCATTTCAACAACCACAACATCTTGTGGTTGATTTTGCAAGTAAATTGCATTTTCCATGCACTGATCCACATCTTTCTTGAGACCTAACGAGCCTTTCTTGTTGAGAGCATACCAGATGAAGATGGTAACATGCCCATTACGACTACCTGTGATTGTGGCGTCTCTTGATGCTATGATTTCGACATCTCTAGAGAGGTCATTGATGTATTTTAAACGGGTTATCACTATCTTACAAGAAAAAGGACATTGCAAAAACTTAAGGCCAGAAACAGCTATGCTTCCGATGAATTTCTTGAAACTGACTCTTGGTGCCTATTGAGTATGGACTCGTCAATGTCATCTCAAGTGTCAAACAATATAGAGCTTAGCAAAATTTATACCAAGTGATTTGATTTAAATAATCAAATTAAGGGCAAACCTGGTGCTACAAAGCTCCTGCTATGCGCGGGATCCAGGGAGGGGCCGGATCCACTTTGTGGATCTAGTGTAGGCAGCCTTATCTTGCAATTTTTGCAAAAGGCTGATTTCACGGCTCGAACCTGTGACCTCCAAGTCACATGGTAGCAACCTTACCGTTGCGCCGAGGCTCGCCCTCATTTAATTTAAATAATCAAATTATTTTAATAAAAACCCAATAATTTAAGGCATTTATATTTCGACAAAGAAATCATCAATATAGCCGTATTTAAGTCATTAATTAGTAAAAGAAGTTGCATATATATTTTATTCAAAATACCCAATATGGAGATTGCTAACTTTTATGTATTTTATTAGCATTCTTGATTTTTTTTTCTCACCTAATCAATGAAAGGAAACATCATTCCAAATAGGGCTTCGTCACAATGGATATAGAATCGGTCGTGACTGAAGCTACTTTCTTCAAGTGTTTGTAACACAAGATCAACATCATCAATAGCACTTTTCATAGTTGTTCCTGGAAAGAAAATCATCCGTATTAACAGTTATTTACATGTATTTATGCACATGTGAGAATTGTTGACAGTGTGGCAGCACAAGAAGGTGGTATAAGAAGGAGACATTGTTGGGCAAATTAAGTTTACATCAATTATAAATAAACACATAAATATTTTAGAGGTGAAATTAACTAAAAAGTGTGCATATATATATATATATATGACATCTTTTACATTATTATTTTTAATTAACTTGAGCATCTCTCTTTAAGAATTTTTTACAAGAGTACCTATGTTCTTGTGTGCAATAAGTGAAGCCTTAAGATCATCACAATCAATTTCGCCAGAGGTCAAAGTGGCAACCTTCACACATTGCATTCTATACATTCTTGCTATTCTGAACTCTCAGTGGTGTGATTCTTGTGAGGTATATAGAATTCCATCCGGCAATTGTTCCCTCCTATAAATATTTATTAGAAATTCATAATCAAATTACTAATAAATTAATTAATATCAAAAGGCTTCTAAGTTGATCAAATTAATTATTTTGCAATAATTAAGCTTACCCTACTAAAATATCGTGAAGATTGCCTTCAGTTCCACCAGTTGTTACATATCCCCAATAATCATTCTTCTCAAACTCCCACAAACAAGCAAACCAATCAACAACACAAACTTCAAACGAAACTGAATTGAGGGAAAAGCATTTTCCCATAAATGGGTCACCAGCATTGTTTCTGTGAAAATGGAGTAGCTGTGCCAATGCTCCATAGTCAAAATCTAGATTAGTTGGGTAGCCTGCTTAGTTTATCTTGGGTTGTGTTTGGTACACAATGGGATTCTCATTCTTTCAAGAGTTTATATATATATATATATATATGTTTGGTATCTATGAAGCAACTAGGAAAGGGAATCCTATTATATTGTCCTCTGTACGGACCGTTTCCTTCAGGGAGCAGATGGAATGTGATTCCTTTGCATAAGAATTGAATTGAATTCTCAATTTTGCCCTTTTCATATCTCTATCAGCGACGCCGCGCTCACATCGGAGTTAGTCTCCAAAGTCGTGAAGATCAACCTCGACTTGCTTCAAACGGAGGAGGCCATGAAGAAGATCAGAGAGATGCTGTTCGAAGAGTTCCGCAAGTTCCTCGGCTCGAAGGAAAAAGATGAAGCGGAAGTTGAGGAAGATGGACGAAGACGAGAAATGGACTTTGATCAAAGGGTTTGTTACAGAGTGGGGAGCGAATTTTCATCCATTGTCTGCGAGGTCTGCGAAGGAGATGGTGGAGGAGTATTTAATTTAACACGAGAGAATAGTAGTTCTTCATCTGCAAATTCATCTTCTGGTTCAGTGGTGTTTCCTGCATTGCAAAAGAAAAAATTGCTTTTTATGTTTATTTCTTATACAATACAAGCGTATTTTAATAAATTTTCATTAAATTTATTTCATTCCCTTACTTAAAAACATCATACCAAACATATTATTTTATTATTTTATTTTTTTATATTATATCAAACATAATTTTTTTATTCTCTTTTTCTTTTCTTTTTTTATTTTCATTCTTATTCCCTTTATTTTAAACGTAACATCAAAAAATTTTTTTAGAAAATTAATAATTTATTGCATATATATTATGTACAAATTTATTATTTTTGGGGGGCAATAATAATTGATCATCCATATATATTATGTTCATTATAAATTAATTTATATCCATTTACTGAATATGAATTATTATGAAACAAATTTATCAATTATGTCCAACCAGATTAAAGGGGCGACACTCATCTGTCATTTTATAAATTTCATTTCTAAACGTTCTTTTTTTTTTTCCCAGAATTGTATTGACCGTACACAAACCAAAAAGACGCATATCTAATAAAGTCGATGAATGATTGTTGACACTTCTCGGATTTCGCTTTTTTCTTCTTAAAGTCGGTTGCAATTTTCACGTGCGTTCCCACGTTTGTGAAAAAGAAAAAATAATATGTGACGTGAATGGTTGATATATTGTATAGGTTTGGGTTTGAAGTTAATAATCCTAGTGAGTGGATTTATATGTCTATTGTGATAGGAAATGAAATATTCAAAAGATTTTTTATTGAATGACTATTCATCTATTATATTTTCATGTAAATAGAGGCAAGAAAGTTCTATGAAAAAATGATGCTTCAATTCGATATTGTTTAATAGGGAGTTAGAATACAGGTATGGGCTAAATAAATTAATGGATAATTTTGGTCATATTGAAAATACCAGTGTAAGTGAAGACCCGAATATAACAAGTTTAAGACATAGGATTACTCTTATACCATATACATTATTTATACATTATTTCTAAGATTTATGTGGTCTTTTTTTAAATTTACATTGTATTGAGATGTTTTTTTTTAGACTTATTTTGTCATTGGATACACTTACATTAAACTTATTATATTAATGAAAAAATTATTTGTAATTAATTTCATTTACAAATTTAATTATATTAATGGAGAAGCAAAATAAAAAGAAACTTCTCTAAAATAATAATCACAATTTAAGCAATTTTAGTGACGGCTCCCTACAAAAATGCTACTACACTTGCACGTATAGTGGCAGTTAATGAAACAATATGTCACTATATGGTGACAATTTATGAAAACAACAGATACCATATAGTGGTGGTTAGTAAAATAAACTACCACTATATAGTGGAGAGTTGTAAACAAAACCGCAACTATATAGTGGTGGTTTCTTGTATAATTGTCACTATATAGTGGCAGTTTAGAAATTTAATTGCTAGTATATCCAATTTAGTCACGTTCATTAAAGGCTCACTCCACTCTATAGTGGTGGTTTCTTGTATAATTGTCACTATATAGTGACGGTTTAGAGATTTAATCGCCAGTATCCGATTTAGTCATGTTCATTAAAGGCTCAGTGACCGTTCAAACAGCTACTATATTAATTTAGTGACGATTATACTTGAGGTTACTGAAAATAGCTAATAAATTATTTGTAATGCTTGATTTAGTGGCGATTTTCCCAACCACCACAATATAAGCCTGTGGCGGCTTGTATCATTTTTTTTTTGGTAGTATATTAACTTAACTTGATCTTAAAATCATTTTTTTATTATTAAAAAAAATCTAAGGTTCTATACAATTTGATGGACTAAGGGAATAGAGAAAGAGAGTTACAATAGAAAGGAATAGATTTATATATGTACGTAAAAAAAATTTAAGTACTCTAATAAAAAAAAAAGAATACATCTAAAAAATTTTTTAAAAATTAATAATAGATATATTTTATCCTTATAAAAATAGCTTAAGTATGCTTAGTTGGCCAAATTCGGAATCTCCATATTCCATTAAGTATCCAAGATTCTCTCTCTCTCTCTCTCTCTCGCTCTCTCTCGCTCTCTCGCTCTCTCGCTCTCTCGCTCTCGCTCTCGCTCTCGCTCTCTCGCTCTCGCTCTCGCTCTCGCTCTCTCTCTCTCTCTCTCTCTCTCTCTCTCTCTCTCTCTCTCTCTCTCTCTCTCTCTGTACCATTAATTAAGAAACTTAGAATGTTATAATGGGCATCTCTCTCTCTCTCTCTCTCTCTCTCTCTCTCTCTCTCTCTCTCTCTCTCTCTCTCTCTCTCTCTCTCTCTCTCTCTCTCTCTCTCTCTCTCTCTCTCTCTCTCTCTCTCTCTCTCTCTCTCTCTCTCTGTACCATTAATTAAGAAACTTAGAATGTTATAATGGGCATTTTAATGGTTAGTTTCATACATCTTGTATATTCTTAATTTACCATATGCGCCAATTTTAGAATAACGTGATTGGTAATATTATGATTTTTATAATGAAAATTTCTATTAATTTTAATGAAAATATTTGGTCATTTTTAATTTTTTATATTAAAATTTCTTTTGAATATTATTTATGGAAATGAAACTAAATAATTGGACCATGTATTTTATTGCGAATGATGTTTTTGAGAGTTGAGGAAAGACTAGAGAAATAAAATTCCATGAAAATAGTGTTTGGGGACAAAGGACGGAGAGAGAGAGAGTAATTATGAGGCTTAGAGAAAACTGGGTATTTACGAGGTTCAAAAAGGGATTAAAGTGAAATAAGAAATTAGGGTGGCACCTACAGTGTTAGAAATACACAAATTGGAGAAATTATAAATTTGCTAATACAAAGGTTAACTAAGAGTTACATAGGGGCAAAGTAATAATTTCATCCCGAGCAGGTCGATTTCACTCCTTTTTACTCATTTCTCACTTTTTTCTCTCTCTCTCTCCTCACTTTCTCCTCTTTCTTTCTCTGGCAATGGGGCGAGCCATCGATAGCCAAGCAATGTAGAGAAAACAAGGAATCGAGGTAGTAATTCTGATTTCCTGATCTTTTTTGCTATTTTCTAGTTTTAAGGCTATTTGGAGTAAAATTTCATTTCTAGCTTCGTGTGTCAATTAAAATTAGAAGTTTTAGTGCCTAAATACTCCTTAAACACCAAGGATGAGAACCCAGAAAAGAAATCATAAAAAACGATGAAAATCTGGCCAAATCTCACCCAAAACCAAGGCCAAATCACGAGGTCATGATCGTGGCGTCCGAAGCGCCACACTTCAGAGAGGAAGAGTTAGTCATGGCACCCTAAGCACCAAGTGTGTGTGTGGCACCCAGGCGCCAAACATGCTAAAGTCATGCTGCAGTGCATTTCTTGGTCCATTTTTTGAATGGTCATAACTCTTTCATCCGAACTCTGTTTTTAACAAACTTTATATCGTTAAAAAACTCTTTAAGTCTAGTATAAGTTTCATTTGCAAATGACTTACCAGATAAGAGTTATAATCAAATGAATGGCCAAAGGTCAAAGTTAGTGGTGAAAATTTTCTTTGTTTTAATTTATTTATTATTGATTATGGTTTGGTTTTAGGGGCTCTCAAAGGGTTTCATGGCTACGTTTTCAAAACATCTTCCACGAAAAATCATTGATGGCATCAGGGTGAATGGGTGACCTTGTAACGTCTGCTAAAAATTATACTAATTTATACAATTCAAGAAAATTGTATAAAGATCTTGTAAAAATTATGGTTAAAACCCTGAAACTTTTCTGGAAAGCTTGGCAAAACATCTGATTGTATAAAAATAGGGCAACTTTGAAATCTTTTGCAATTTACAATTTTAAACTAGCAGAGGATGATCGGTCGACTGATCTGAAGCTATCGGTCGACTTATAGTCTTTAAAGTTACATGTATCTAAAAATGAGATGTATCAGTCGACTAATGCAGGGACATTGATCGACTGATATACCTTGAGCTTCAAATTTTAGAAAAAGTTAACTTGAAAACATGGTAAAACTATTTAGTTTCATTATGCACATAATCTACAACACTTCTTTTCAAATCCTTTTCTAGAATGAAGTTATAATACAAGAGACTCACATGTACTCATATTTCTATGCATATACACAAATTGTGCATAGATCTCTAAAGGTTTACGTAAGAAATTAACATTACATTCCTTTCCTATGTGTAACTATCTAGTAACCATGCTAGCTTATTTCTTGCTACTTATTACTTCTCTACTTCAACTCCTGAAATGGTTAGTTATAACATAAAACATGAGATATATAATCTCAGTAGCTAATTTATTTAAAGAAATCATTTCAAGAACCATTTCAGTCATAAAAGCAATTCTCAATAACTAATTCACACTTCCATGAACATAAAAGAATTTACATAAAGCAATCTCATTTCATAAAATATAAACTGATTTTTGAACACATAAATGGTGTCATAAACCTCTTTCTTGTATAGTGCACTATACTTGTCATAAACCTCTTTCTTGTATAGTGCACTATACTTGGCTAATTTAGCTACTTGGCTACTTTAGCTGCTTTCTCAAGAAAAATACTTAATGTCTCATGATGAATTCCTAGTTCTGTTATCCCATAAAAACATAAACTTTACTTTTCAAGAAAAAGTTGATTCTTTGTTCTCATAGAAAACTTTAAGATATATATACTTGCTAAATCATACAAAAGTATAATAAATAACTGAAAAACTTGCTCTTTAGCTATCTCATGGATAAAACTTACTATATCTTATGAGGAATTACTTCATCCCATGAGGAATTAAGTTGTACTTTCATGAGAAAGCATATTCTTAAACATTCATGTAAAGATTTAGCATAAGCTATAGCATATCATACACAAGTATAATAAATAGATGAAAATAAATTGCTTTTATGAATAACTAGCTACCTTTAATTCTTTCTATAGCTGAACTTGTGGATTCTCTCCTAGTTTCTCTCTAGCTCTTTTTGTTAGACTTCTCCTTCTTCTATTTTCTTCCTCTTAGTCTGAAAATAACTATTCTATAAATTTTCAAACACTAGAATTCATCTAAACTAAGAAAATTAAGTTAGCAAGCTTACCTTTAATGATTTTCTTATTAGAAACCTAACTAAAAGTTCATTCTCTCTCTTCTTCTTCTTCTCCACGTTTCTCTCTCTCTCTTCTTGCTTCTAAAGGGTTTAAAGAGCCCCTTTAGCATGAAATCCCTTTTTTACCCTTATTTTCTTATTTCTGAGCTTCCTTGGCATATTAAGGGCATTCTAGTCAAGTTTTCATTAATTTTTCAGTTGGAACCGACTTACTTTCGCACTCCAACAAGCGATTAGTTGACTGATTGGCCATTAGTCGACTGATTCATCCCAATTAGTCAGCTAATTGCTACAGGACCCAAAATTTCAACATGACAGAGAATCATCAGTCGACTGATCTCTCTTTATCAATCGACTGATTGTAAATATTAGCAACTTAGTCCATTTCTGATACTATCAGTCGACTGATTGTTACCATTAGTCAACTAATTCTCTCAGAACTTCATTTTTCTTCTATTCTTAGCTCATTTGTCCTAAATTCTCATGCCTTTTCTTGATGACTTGCTTTTAGGCATCCCAAAAGTATATTTTACCATTTTCTAACATTATTTCCAACTTAATAAAGAAAATATAACTTTAATAGAGGAAAAAATATGGGATGTTACAGACCTTGCCTTTTAAGTTTTTATTAAAAATTGGTCAAGTTCAATATAATCCTCATTCATGTCATAGTTAGAAATAAATCAAGAAAATTTCCGGTAATAACTAGATTAAGGAATTTCTTTGATTGGTTGTGAGATTTTATTTATGAGATTGGAAACTTTATGTTTAACTGTACTTAAGTGGTGAATAGATGTGATATGTATTGTGAGGAGTTTGCGCGAATGCATCTAATGTTTGTTTAAATATATTGCATATTATTATTTACATATTTATATTATGAGAGGGAACCGGCTAGTAACCCAAGGATGTAGTTATTCTTGAGAAGAACGTCAAGGAGTGAAAACAAAGGAGTGGACCTCTGAAATAAATCCATTAAGTGGTAGTACTTAATGTGCTCAGTGCAGGAAGATGTGAGAAATACATAACATGTATTTGTTGCATAATGTATTTTGGTGCGAATGTTTATTTACTTTTTTATGTATTTGAGAATTGTTTTACAAATTGTCCTGTGAGAATGTAGACTCGCATTGAGACAGCGGGTTATGGTGGCGTGGTACGGTACGTTATATATATTTTATTTCGTACTGATATATGTTGGTGGTATTTACTCTGATTATGGTAGTGAAACTGATATTTGTACTTGTGCTTTATTTTATTACACAGTCACCTGCTCACTGAGTTTTCATTAACTCACGCTCTCTATTACTGTTTTCAAATTTAGCAGCTGAGGATGATGGGAAACCACCAGAATTTAGGAGCTTGGAGATATTCTTCATTTGTTGGAAGGTTCTTGATAAACCAAACTTTGGGCTTGATGCCAATAGAATGCTCTGTAAACTTATAGGCCACTTAAGTCCTACTGTGCTAAAGGGGTTTATTTATTGTAAATATTTTCTGATATTATGGGAAGTAAGAGAATGTATTGTGTAAATTTATTTTACTTTGTAAATTTACATTTTGCATAGTTGTAGATATTAGAATTGTTCAGGGAATTTAAGCACTACCACTGAGGTATCCTAAGAATTGTATGTTAAGTAATATGCCCAATATTCAAGGTGTTACAAAATGATATCAAAGGGAAGTTTGTTTAAGCCTCCTACAGATTACAGAGCAAAATGTACTTTATGGAACCTTCCCTATTATTGTGAACCGTGCGGCACAACCATAGGTTTAGGTTCCACAAAAGGTGTTATAGGATGTTAAGTTTCTTTTTGTGACTTACTCCTCGGTGAAATGAGTCGGAAATAATTTTATCAACATGATAAGTGTTTGTTCTTATATGCAGGTGGTTGGCTCCAGATGGAGGAGAAATCCTTGGAGCACAAAATGCTTAGAAGCTCAACTCAAATGTAGCTTTGCTACATTACTATTTGAGTGGTTGTAAACTTTTTGGAAAAGAATGTGGGTATATGTGTGGTTATGTATTGTGAAAACATGATTTTTCCCATGTGATGTGTGATTATTTGTGATAATTTATTTTTGGTTTGGTATGTTGTGATATATAAGCTTAATTGTTTATTGGAAATGTATGTATATGTTCATTCATGTATCTATATATTTGGTTTGTACTAAATAAACCTTGGGTTGTAAATGGCAAATGAGAACCGAGGTATCGATTGTTAATTCGAAAGGGTATAATAAGACTTATCTTGTCAATGTGTGATGGTTTTATATATATATATATATATATATATATATATATATATATATATATATATATATATATATATATTAACAAGCTGGAGGAAACTTGCTGGAATTTCTTGTGATGGGTATCTGTGTCTATAATTTGCACAAATTTTCATTAATATATTTTAATGAATTGTGATAGCAGGAATATTAGGAGAAAAGTGAGAAATGATTATAGCATATATATATATAACCTAAATACATTACATGTACAGGAAACGCATACCCACGAGGTATGTAGGCATTCTTTGTGACTTGGGTAGTTGGTTAAGTAGAGTGACGTTTGGGATCTTATGAATCAACATCTATGTGAATGGATGTATAATCCATTCTCCTAAGTGTTGATGGCATTCTCAGTGGGCCGTATGTGGGCAGGTACTTCAACCAAGTTATTTTGGGTTGAAGTCAGATAATGAAACGTTAGGAAGAAGGGAGTATGAGAGGGGAGAATGCTCACGTAAAATGAGCTAGAGGCTAAGATATAAGTTTTATCCTGAGAGTTGGGGCGGTTGCAGTTCTTCTAGTCGGGGTGGTTCTTAGGCTAGAAGATGGTGACCTTGATGTTTAGAAAGTGAGAGACTCCGTTCAAGTGAATACTATTAGTAAGAAGTAAGCCAAGGTTGTTTCTTTTACAGCCGAAAGATATACCTTAAGAGGGATCTGAATGAGAGGACAAAGTTATTAGAGTTGGAATGCGTACTTGAGTATGTATCCCAGAGAAATCTAGCAGTGTAAGACTCTGTTGAGGGAACCGATCTAAGATTGTATAGTTCTCCTGAAGGAAATCCACAGTGGGATGAAACTCAATATGAAAGGAGTTGGGATAAACTGTCAATTTTCTAAGAGCAACTTGATTAAGTTGCACCCATATGGTTGGAAATTCGTAGGTAATGATATTGTGCAGTAACTGTGCTTAGGTAGGCAGGATTAGTCTTAAAGAGAAGAAAAGACTCATGAGACAAATTCTCAGTAGTCATTGAGTGAAAATACAGTAGATGTGGGGTATGAGAATGCATGAGGTCTTTACATCAAGAAGGTTGGATAAGATAAAGGGTAGTTTATGAGTTTATACCACGGTGAGTGTGTGGAAATTTCATGACCTTGGAATGGTCTGAATGTTCTACGGAAATGTTATTGGCTTGAGTACCATCTAAGTTGAGTAGGTGTAGTGATGAAAGTATAGTGCCAGAGGTTAATGGGAGGTTTGGCCCACTTTTTTATGACAAGAGGGTCTATGAGTCTATAGTGTGTACATGTCAAAAGATTTGTAAGATGCTTGGGTGTTTTCATACAACTAAGTGAGGTAGAGGATGTAAGTTAGTGAAGTGGGTATCAAGAGTGTTCCATATGAAGAATAAAGGAATAGTGTCATAAATATGGCTTAGAATGAGTTTAAATTAAACCTAAGCTCATTTGTGTTAAAATGAGTATTTTACGAGTATATGCATTAGTTTGAGAAGGAATACATTTAAGTGTATGTGGAAACGCGACGACTCACATATGAACATACATAGAGTGTACATATATGTGTAATTACATAAGGGTCCTAAATAGGAGTTTATTTAGGCAAAATGACCTTCTTAGGACTTGTAGTCTTGAAGGGTTGAATCGAGGGATGGTGGCGTATAGTGGGAAATTTACGAATCGGATTGATCTATGGCATGGTTATAGGTACATCTTCTCTTGCAAAAAAGAGCCGATAAACTTCAGAGGAAACTATACCTACCAGAAGGCTTGTGGGGCCTAGCTGACTAGGTGGTATAAGCGTTAGTTTGAGGAGGATAGTGTGTGAAAGGATGTAGAAGCGTAATTACTTGCATATGAACATGCATGGGATATGTGTATATGCATAAATATATAAGATCCCAAATATGAATTTATCTGGAGAAGTATAGGAGTGGGCTTAGTTTTAGTTTCATTGATTGAGGTAAATGACTTTGACCTGTAGGTTAGTGTGTTGTTGTTGCAGGCATGTTCTTGTTAACCTGTTATTGGTTACGGAACATGGCCCAACGTACCAAGGGATTGGGACAGGTTTAGTACACCCATGAGTCCGTAAGACTCAAAGTGGGGGTTCACCTAGAAGAGCTAGTTAGGAGGTTCATCTTATGAACTGGGCCCCTATAGCAAGCTCCTAGTGACTGTAACCAATTAACGTCGTCGAGACTTAAAGGTTAACATTTGGAAAGAGTGGGAGTTCAGAACCAGCTTATAGTAGGACTTAAGCTAGTCGTGTGATTAATGGATAAATATGTGAAAATGGGATTGTATACTCCTAAGATCTGAAACCGATGGTTGCCAGTGTAAGGAACGTGATTTGGGATCAAAAGGAATGCACTTGAGAGCCAGAAAGCTTGGGAAACAAGAATATAAGAAGAGATTGTGTTTGCTTATGTTACTTTGTATGTTTGTGATGTATGTCATGGCTGAGGCTATGAGCCAAGAGGCTGGACACATGATTGGATTTCTCATGGAAATGTAGACCTATAAGAAATGAGGTGGGACCTCATGGTACACTCTTGGGACTAAGATAGTACTTGTCGTGGTTTGGCATAAGCCGGAGCTTAAGATGGGAGTCGTACCAGAGAGACAGTACGCCTATAGGCGGGGATATAGCCTTCATACAGTGTGGCACCTACGAGCTCAGATATCACCTATAGGCGGGATATTATTTACGAGTGGGATAACGCTTTCGGGCGAGGTGCAAACATTCTATAATATTGTAAACTATATGTGTAGGTTTATGTTTGTGTTATGCATAGTGTAAAGTATGTAATTGGTAAGGTTTATAAGCAGGATGTGGCATATAATGATATAAAAAATACGCTCTATGAAAATCACAAGCAAGATATCATATTATGTGTATGCTTCCCAGGCAATTGGGAGTGTTGTGGGATAAATTTACCGAGGGCATTTATATATTTAAGCATAAGTGTGTAGGTGCTTACTAGTTTGATTCATGAATAGATTGGATGGCTGAGAAACTTATATGTGGTAAGTATTTAAACCACTCTAAGTTCTCTAAATTTGTTTGTGATAATAATAATTACCAAAACAGCACGAGTACGACGCCTTTCGAGGCTTTATACAAGAGACTCTGTACTTTTAGTTTTGGGTTTTGGTCATTGGGGTAATTTGTACACATCCTTAAGTGAGGGAAATTATGGAGCTCCACGGTATATCAAACTGTATAACAATAGGAAATCTCAATTCTCACTTTGGTTCTGGAAAATGCAGGGTTTTATCAGTGGCAGTGTATATACTTTGGTTTTCAATGGAAGCTGGGGAATGTTGCTTCTCATTAATTGATGTGGCGCTGATATCGAGCATTTTTATATACTTTTTAGTCCCTATCTTAGTCCTATTGCTATTTCAATGTTGCCAACTCTCCTATTTTATTATATTTTGAATTTATTAGGTGTAAATTAATTATAGAATTAATATGATTCAAATTCATAATTTTATCCCAATTAATTCATGTGCTTAATTTCATATCTAATTATTGGAAAAAAAATGCTGACATGGACGTTTTGCTTACTTTGAGGCTACCTGGACATGCTGACTGGGCATTGAATGGTTGACTAGGGCTGACTAGATTTTTGGTCCCCGCTGTTCTACACTTTACAGCAAAAAGGGAATGTAATTTCTGTTTTGACACATGGACCTCTTGCAGCAATCAATAGCAGACAGAAACAGCAAAGCAGTAGAGTAATTTGTCTACTGCTGTTGCAACTTTTCTGCTGTTTTCTTGCTGCGCACATCATGGAAGAAGCACCAAGGAGGCATCCAAGAGGCATCTAGGGTAGAATATTCTCTAAGGCATTGAAGGCATCAGTTTTTAAAAATTAGAGGACACTTTTATTTTCTGAACTTAGCAATTTTCGTAACTCTTTCTTCCTCTCTGTTTTCCTTCTTCTGTTTTGTTGTCTTGCTCTCATGAAGGGCTAAATCTCCATTGTAATCAGTCACTAGGACCTTGGGATGTTTTAGCTTGAACTGAAAGTGCAAGATAAGTGTTTTATTCTTTATTTCATCTCATTTCGTTTCTATTCTACTTTTATGTTTATGTTGCTATCAGATTTTGATTTGAACCTTGAAAGAGCATAAACAGATTTATATATGAGATATAACCTTACTTGACTGATTAGAAAAGTGAGTGAAACGAAATGGCTAGTTAGATGATATTTAACTTGATTTGGTTGAAGCTTTCCTTTGAAATGCATCTAGTTATAGTTAATGAAGATATTCTTGACTATAGTTAGTAGCATTAAATTCTGGATGTTACTATGGAATCATTTTTTTTATAAAGAACCAAGTGGTGAAATGAGAACAAAATCGAATCAATGAGCTAAGTGATGATGGCTACACTCCCATAAATCCTAGTGGCTGGTTGCATAGTTTTCTGTTATTGTCAAACTTGTTCTGCTGATATTTTGCTGTTGTTGTTCATTGTTGTTGTTTTGTTGCCACTTCTGTTATTACTGTCAACAAACCCCCCCCACATTTATGTACTTTTAATTAGTGTTTGGGTGTTCAGAATAACTAATTAGTAATTAGAAGTGAGGCTCCTTAAGTGAATACGATTTAGAGACTACTATACTGCAAGATTGCCATGAATTTAATTCTGGGCGATTCGGCATCGTAGTGGCATGAATCAGGCGCCTTTCAAGGTTTGTGGTGAGTTTTTCAATTCGAGAGACCGAATTCTTTTAGGGAGAAGAATATAATATCCGTCGATTTTGGAATTACATGATTAGTGGTTTTACAATTTTTATAATGAAAATTTTCATTAATTTTAATAGAAATATTTAGTAAATAATTGAACAGGATATTTTACTGTGGATTTTTTTTTAGAGTTGACGAAAGACTAGAAGAGGAGGAAATTCCACAAAGATAGTATTGGGGGATAGGGGATTGAGAAACAGTAATTATAAGGCTTAAAGGCAACTGAGTATCTACGAGATCCAGAGAGAGATTGAAGTAAAATGAGAAACTAAGATAGCACCTAGAGTGCAAGAAATACCCAAATTAAAAAAATTATAGATTTGTTAATATAGAGGTTAACTGAAAGTTACGTAGGGGCAAAGTGATAATTTTACCTCAGGCGAGTATATATAGGTGACCCCACATCTTTTTCCTCATTTCTTAATTTTTTCTCTCTCTTCACTTTCTCCTTCTTCTTTCTCTCTTCCTTATCTCTACCCCTCTCCACCCAAATCTCCCAACCGAGCTATGGTGTGCCTTTCTCTAACAGTGGAGCGAGCCATCAGTGGCCAAACAAAATAAGTAAAACAAGGAATCAACGTAGAAATTTCAATTTCCTGAACTTTTCCCTATTTTCTAATTTCAATGCTATTTGGGGTAAAATTAAGTTTCTAGCTTCGTTTGTCGATTAAAATTGAAAGTTTTAGTGCCTAAATACTCCTTAAACACCAATGATGAGAATCCAAAAAATAAATCATAAAAAACAATAAAGATCTGACCAAATCTGACCCAAAACCGAGGTCAATTCACAATGTCAATATCGTGGCACCGAAGCGCCACACTTCAAAGAGGAATAGTTAGTTATGGCGCCCTAGGCACCAAGTGTGTGTGTGGCGCCTAAGCGCCAGCTAACATGCCAAGCATGCTGATATCATGCTACAGCAAGCTTCTTAGTCTATTTTTCAAATGGTCATAACTCTTTTATTCAAACTCTATTTTTAACAAACTTTATATCATTGAAAAAATCTTTGAATCTAATTTCCAATGGTATAAGTTTCATTTGTAAATGACTTACCGAATAAGAGTTATGACCAAATGAGTGACCAAAGATCGGAATTACTGGTGACGATTTTATTTGTTTTATTTATTATTGATTATGGTTTGGTTTCAGGTGCTTTCGAAAAGTTTCGTGACTACGTTTTTGAAATGTCTTCCATGGTAAATCATTGACGACATCAAACTGAGTGAGTGACCTTGCCTTTTAAGTTTTTATTAAAAATTGGCCAAATTCAATATAAATCTCATTCACGCCTAGTTAGAAATAAATCAAGAAAATGTCCTAATTAGTGGTAATATCTAGATTAAGGAATTTCTTTCATTAGTTGTAGGATTTATTTTGAGATTGGAAACTTTATGTTTAATTGTACTTAAGTGGTAAGTAGATGTGATATTTATTGTGAGGTGTTTGTGCGAATACATTTGATGTTTTCAAAATTCATTTCGTGACTACGTTTTCGAAATGTCTTCCACGGTAAATCAGTGATGACATCAAACTGAGTGAGTAACCTTGCCTTTTAAGTTTTTATTAAAAATTGGTCAAGTTCAATATAAATCTCATTCACGCCTAGTTAGAAATAAATCAAGAAAATGTCCTAATTAGTGGTAATATCTAGATTAAGGAATTTCTTTCATTAGTTGTGGGATTTATTTTGAGATTGGAAGCTTTATGTTTAATTGTACTTAAGTGGTGACTAGATGTGATATGTATTGTGAGGTGTTTGTGCGAATGCATTTGATGTTTGTTTGAATGCATTACATACTATTATTTACATATTTATACTATGAGAGGGGACAGGCTAGTAACTCAAAGATGCGATTATTCCTAGGAAGAATGTTAGGGAGTAAAAACAGAGAGGTGGACCTCTAAAATAAACTCATTGCAAGGTGGTCTTCAATGTGGTAAGTGCTAGAAGATGTGAAAAATACATAGAATGTGTTTGTTGCATAATGTATTTCAATATAAATATTTACTTACATTTTTATGTGTTTGAGAATTGTTTTACAAATTATTTTTAGAATGTAGACTCGCATTGAGACCACAAGTTATGGTGACCTCGTACAATATGTTATATATATTTTATTTCGTACTAATATGTGTTGATGGTATTTACTTTGATTATGGTAGTAAAGTTAATATTTGTACTTGTTCTTTATTTTATTGCACAGTCACCTACTCACTGAGTTTTTATAAACTCACGCTCTCTATTGTTGTTTGCAGATTTAGTAGCTGAAGATGATGGAAAACCGTCAAAATTTAGCGACTTAGATATATACTCCATTTTGTTAGAGAGTTCTTGATGAATCAAATTTTGGACTTGATGTCTATAGAATGCTTTATAAACTTATAAGCCACTTTGGTCCTATTGTGTTAAGTTTATTTATTATAGTTATTTTTCGATATTATGGGACGTAAGAAAATGTATTATGTATATTTATTTTACCTTGTAAATTTACATTTTGCATAGTTATAAATATTAGAATTGTCCATAGAATTTAAAGGCTACCATTGAGGTATCCTGAGAATTGTATGTTAAATAATATGCCTAATATTCAAGGCATTACAATGTCAAACTAGAAAACTCCATAATTAAGAAACTTAAAATGAAAAGGAACCTCTCTCGAATAATAGTGGCGATTTAAGCAATTTTAGTAATGGTTTCCATGCAAAAATAGTGACAGTTAATGAAACAAAACGTTACTATATAGTAACAATTTATGAAAACAATTGCTACCATATAATGGTCATTAATAAAAATAAACCACCACTATATATTGTAAACAAAACAATCACTATATAACTACCACTATACCGTGGCAGCTTAAAGATTTAACCGTTAGTATCTGATTTAATCACGTTCATTGAAGGCTCAATGACAATTCAAACCGCTACTATATTAATAAACCGCAAATAAATTGTTTGTACTGCTTGATTTAGTGGCCATTTTTCCAACTACCGCTATGTCATTTTTTTTTGGGAGTGTATTAACTTAACTTGATCTTAAAAGCATTTTTTTATTACAAAAAAAAAAACAAGATTCTATACAATTTGATGGACTAAGGGAATAGAAAAAGCGAGGAATAGATATATAAATATATATATATATATGAAAAAAATTTTAAAAATTAAATATAGATAAATTTTATCCTTATAAAAAATAGCCTAGGCACTACAAAAAAAAATTAAGTTTTAGCAGCATTTTTGTTTGATTTAGTGGCTGTTTTAACTGCCACTAAAAGTTTTAGTGGCAATTTGCCAAACTGACACTAAATTAAGCGCCACAAACAATTTAATGGCAGCTTTGGACAATCGCATAAATAATCGCCACTAAATTACTGATAATTTGACCCTAAACTGCCACTAAATATGCATTAGATTATTTAGTGGGGTTTGTTTCAAACCACCACTATTTTTTTTTTTTGAAAAAATCTACCGTCACTAAATGTAAAAAAATTTCAAAAAACAATAAAAAAAAGTAATTACATTCTTCAAATTACATAGCTATAAAAATATGCAATCAAACTATATATTAAAATTAAATTCAAGTAAAAGCATTATGTTTAAACTTCCTCTCTATATCTTTAAGCATCTTTTTTCCCAGAAAAAGATGGACAAAGCCAGGATGGTTCCAACATACCAAGTGAATGGACTTGCTTGGAATGAAAAATGTAAGTACTTGGTTGCATTGTTCTTAGCTTCCTAAACCAGGAGCATCGTCTTTAGAATTAACAAAGATGACAACATGATTAAGTAGCATTGCTTTGTAAAATAGGAAATTCTTGAATGTAAGCATGATTGATACATTTTGATTTTCACTTGATTTAATATAACTTGCTCTAGAGTAAATTAAAAAATATTCAAAATCATCTTACTGTTCTAATAATGGTTGCAATCTCTCTGTCTTTGGATTGTACGTAGTTGTTCTTCAAGTCTCTCAACTTTGGCCTCCAACTTTGATATGTCATATAACAGTCTATCACATCAAAAGCATAAAAGAAAACGCGAAACACATATGTACGCTGTTAGCTTCATGCTTTTAGAAAAGTGCAAGTAGTATCAAATAAAAGAGAACTAAAGATAGAATCTAATCATTCATATGCAAAGGACTTGAACTCAACTTTACCTACTATGTGTGTGTGTGTGTGTGTGTGTGTCAAATTATAGGAAACAAGAGAATATTTTTAAAGAGAGCTTAAATTTTTTATTATTAAAATTTTTCAAACAATACATGTAAATTTGTATTTAAAATGAATGATGACCTATAAGTTATAGTGGTAGAAAATGTGTTAAAGTAACTTACATGTGTAAGTGAGACAGGCAATCAGAAAATATATTTCGACATTGCTCTAAATAGTCCTCAACTCAGGTACTCTCCCTTTTCTTGTAAAAGAAAAATAATTTAAATGAGAAAAAATGACTACCAGCATATACCTGTTTTTGGAAGACAGTCTCTTTACCTGATCACATTGATAACTATGCCAAATGTGATATTCAACAGAAAAATAGAGCTTTCCACCATACATATTGGAATCTGTAATGAAAACCAAAACAATACTATGAATCAAAAGGTAAAGTGGCATGCCCAAAAAAAAAAAAAGAATTCTCAGCTGAAAACCAACAACAGCACCTCCAAATATGAGAAAATGGAAGATCCAGAATATCAGTTTCATAACCCACCAGTAGCATATGACATAGTTGCAGACTATGTAATGACTACAAGCACACTTTGAGAAGAGAATAATATTTGTCTACATATAGACATAAGCAAAAATTAGTCCCAAGAATTTACAGTTTGCACATCTTGAAAAATTGAAACAAATTAATGCAAACTTTTGTATATTAAATTGAGACATTTAATCTTTTAAAGAGTAAATTGAGATAATTATAATTTATAAATCATATTGAAAACCTTATTTTTTATAGATTAAATTAAAATATTTAATCTTTCAAAGAGTCAATTGACATAATTATAATTTATAGATTAAATTAAGACACTTGCTCACTATAAGTAAATACCATGTGACTTGATTCTCTTGTAGTTCTATCTTAATTAAGTTGACAGAAGTGTTTTTTTTTTTTTAATAGTAGAGTGACTCATGTAATGTTTCTTTACTTATGAAACATGAAGATTCTAAGGGAACTAAGGAATTCCATGTATCTCTATAGATAGCTACCTCATCCATAAAACCTCAACAGCTTAGTCTAAATGGAACTAGGAAATTCCATGCTTCCCCAAACTTGTAGAATGCTTGACAGTCAATTTCAATTTTAGAAAGAGAGACGACATGGACTTTTCTTCTATAGAAAGGGTTGCTCAAATCAAGTTGGACTTTTCTGCTAAGTGCTAATTAGTGGTGATTATGCCTGCATATAGCCATCTGGGAAAGCTGATATTTGTCTACATATAGACATCTGAGAAAGCTGATACAACTATTATGCATTAAAGACTCAAAACAGAACTTTGCTCAAATTGTATTTTTATTGTACTTATTTTAAATATATGTATTATTTTAAACATTTGATTTACGAATATTTGAAATGCTTCGATTAATTAATTGAATATCTTATTTTCTAATCCCTGTTTCTTTCCATTTCCATAAACAAATCAAGTTTGAATTTCAAATACGAAACTCTAGAGAAGGCCACAAATTACTTCGACTCTTCCATAAACAAATCGAATTTGAATATCTTATTTTCTAATCCAGAGACTACGGGAATATATCTACAGATAGGATTTAAGGGAAGGAAATCTACCTCTCAAATCTTCATGGCTTTTATACTTGATAATCGAACAAATAAAAAAAAAAGAAGCAGCTTACGAGGAGTCTTGGAATAGAACCCAAGTCACATCTTAAATTTTCAATTATATTTCTTCTTTCAAGATTAACTTTCAAACAAGGAAAGAGTGATTGGCTCAAATTGCTTGAAATTTAATTCCATGAAACAAAATTACAAGTTATAACTAAATGTCCAATGTCCTCAAGTAATATGCTCAAAACTTAAGAACATATTAAAACCCAAGCTTTTGATCAAGTCATCCAAAGATTACATGTTAAGATAGTTCGGAAATAGATTCTGAGCGAATTAAAATTTAAGTTACAATCAAGAACCTCCAAGGAGACGTAGGTTATACAATTGACTAATAGTCAAATTAAATCCCAAAATTTAGAAAAGAAGCAAATTGATTAGATTTTACCACGACTGAACTTGAAACATGTTCAGTCAAAGTACAGAATGTGCAAATTTCCATATCATCTACCTAAAGAAATGCAGGCTTAAAATTTACATAGCATCACAAAACTTGTATAATTAGAAGATTTAGTGAGCTTTCCAAAAATTTCAAAAGGAGTGATTTCATCATTGGAATCAAGCAATTTAACAGGGAACACTACATAAACCACTCAAATTGAATCTCTAACAGAACCAAGACATACCCATTTAATTCACTTAAAATCCATAAAGCAGAACAATTTTAAATCATGCAGTATAGAAGATAAATTACTTTTGTTGCAGCGGAAGAAAAGGGCTGCATTCTCCAACCAATACAGGTCTCTCTCTCAATTACTTTCCCACGATTCAAATTATAGGAAATCACATTCCAACGGTTGAAGGTATTTCCCGAATCATCAATAATTAACTAATCAAGAATTTCACCAGAAAGGAAAATTGAAATTTTTTATCAAACCAAATCTTTCCAAACCCATTTCTCTACATAAACAGTCCCAAAGTTTCAACGTTCACAGAGAAAGATTTAAAGCCAAGACCCTCCCTTAACCAATCATTCACAACTCTCAACTGCCAGGATTTACGAAGAAGCAGGAAGATGAAATCGCAGGACAGAGAAAGAGATAGGGGTCTCGGCTTACCTTAGATGAAGGGATTTTTCCGACAAGTAGAGGCCGCCGAGGGTGGAGGTGTCGCTGGAGATTAAGGGAGCACCATGGCCAACGGAGATGACTGGCTCAACAGTTGGTCCATTTTCGTCATTTCCCTTCTCTCGTGGTTCTGTTCTTGCGTCAACAGCAGGGGAAATTGGAGAAGGGAAGAGGGGTTCGACCGGAGATGGGGTGGAGACCGTCGGTGGCCACCACGCGACGCCGTTCTCCCTCTCTCCTCCTCTCGCCCGATCTCCATCTCGCGTGCTGTCACTCTTCCTTTCTGTGACTCTCTTCTTTCTTTTTTGGTGCGTGACTGAGGGCCCCATATGGAAAGGCTGAGGCTTCCTCAAGAAGCTTCCATCGTGTGGCAGGGATAAGGACACGTGTTTTAATCTAAAAATGCCACCTATGAATTCTGTTAGCTTAATTTATATAAACACATACCTTCCCAAATAGTTATTGCACTTGGGTCCTAGTGACATCTTGAAGAAAAAAAAAAATGAAATTGAACCATATCCCATAAACAAATAGAAAGATTTAAAACTAAACACCCTCCATAATAACTAGTTAAAAATAACATTGATCGTTTACAAAAAAAAAAAGGAGACCAAAAAATTAAAGTATGCTCTCACACACACAAATCACCCCATTCAAGTTGTTATATCAATATTATAGACAGTCTAGAGAAAAATAATTTTAAAATAGCTAGTAGAAATAGATAAATAATTCATTGGATGCCACTTAATATAACTTAGATATCATTTTAATAAGTTGCCATTAAATTACCAAATGCTAAATATCTATAATCTTGATAGAGGAGTGAATTGCCACTATATAATAATTTTAAATTACCTCAATTTATTTTTCATTTAATTTTTTTATAACTTCAACATAAATTGATTATATAATCTATAATTAATTTTTTCCATATCTTTAACAAAAATAGATTACATTTATATATAATTGATATTATGTATGAAAAGTTAATCTTGTAATTGAAGCATAGACTTAATCAAATGAAATAGCATACAATATCGAAACTCACATTTTATTTTATTCCTCTCTTAATCTTTTCCACCAATAACCAAAAGCTACACATGACTTTTAAAATTTTCAAATAGGTCCTTAACGATTTATTATTATTTTATTTTGATTCTCAACAAAATCCTCACGTGCTATTTAGCAAATAGGTCTTTATCAATTCTTTAAATAAAAATTAAATTCTCAAAATTTTAAATTTAATGTTGAAAGTTTTCTATTTCCATTTTTCTTTATCAATTCTTTAAATAAAAATTAAATTATCAAAATTTTAAATTTCATGTTGAAAGTTTTCTATTTCCATTCTTTTTATCAATTCTTTAAATAAAAATTAAATTCTCAAAATTTTGAATTTCATGTTAAAAGTTTTTTATTTCCATTTTTTTAATCAATTCTTTACATAAGAAAATTTTCACCTAACTAAATTTTCCAATAATTTTTTAAGTAGCTTTTTTAATATGTACAAGACAAATGTTTTTAAAACATATCAATCATTTTTCCATTTATTACTTGAAATTCCACAAATTTGGGTTTTTACAACTTTATGTGATCTTGAAGAAAAAAAAATATGAAATTGAACCATATCCCATAAACAAATAGAAAGATTTAAAACTAAACACCCTCCATAATAACTAGCTAAAAAATAACATTGACCGTTTACAAAAAAAAAAAGGAGACCAAAAAATTAAAGTACACTCTCACACACACAAATTACCCCATTCAAGTTGTTATATCAATATTATAGACAGTCTAGAGAAAAATAATTTTAAAATAGCTAGTGAAAATAGATAAATAATTCATTGGATGCCACTTAATATAACTTACATGTCATTTTAATAAGTTGCCATTAAATTACCAAATGCTAAACATCTATAATCTTAATAGAGGAGTGAATTGTCACTATATAATAATTTTAAATTACCTCAATTTATTTTTCATTTAATTTTTTTATAACTTCAACATAAATTGATTATATAATCCATAATTAATTTTTTCCATATCTTCAACAAAAATAGATTACATTTATATATAATTGATATTATGTATGAAAAGTTAATCTTGTAATTGAAGCATAGACTTAATCAAATGAAATAGCATACAATATCGAAACTCACATTTTTCAAACTATAATCTTATGCTAACTAATTTTTTTAAAACAAAAATTAAATAAATAAGACGTATACAAAAAAAAAAGTAAATTAGTTATTCCTTGTATCGATAATCGCAAAGTTTATTAACAAAGTACTATTCACAACGTAGTCCACAATTAATCTTTTCTGACTTTAATTATTTGTAATCTGAATTATTGTGATACAATTTCAATTAAAGATAAACAGTGGCAGTGACAATAAATAAACATGCACAATTGATGACAAAGAGGGCATATACGTATAAGTTTTAGGGTTGAGGGATTTAACAAGTTTAATAACAGTTTAGCTAAAATCGTCATTATAATCTTAATAGACTATGGGATGACAAAGTTCCACATAGTAGTATGGGCTGCCTAATAGGGACTTAAGTAGTATTAACAACTAGTTTCGGGAGCAAGTTCTCTAAGCTGCTTTGGTGGTGAATAGCAGAGGCAATAATAAAGAGATATCGATGAAAATAAAGAGAGAGATATTAACATCAAGGGTTAAGATTTAACTCCATATAGGGTAGGGATGTACAAAACCAATCAAAACCGACCAAAAATTAAACCGAACCGAACCAAGAAAAAACCAAAAAAAAGTCGAAAAAATGATATCCAAATTGATTTTTAAAATTTTCAGTTGGTCGGTTTATTTTGGTTTGGTTCAGTTATAACCAACCAAACCGAACCACATGTAATTAAAAAATAAATTTTATATATTATATTATATTTGTATATATATATATATTAAAAAATTAGACAATACTTATATTAATATCTACGAATTCAGCACTAAAAAATAATTGAATGAAATTAGTTAATTCACTTAATAAGAATTGTTAGATAAAATTAGTTACTCATATTTAGCAAGTTTGAGATTTTTTAATGTTAAATGTTATATAGTAAGTTTGAAATTCTTATTAGTTCACTTAATAATAACTATTTCTCTTAAAAATAGATAAGAGTGAGAGTTTTTTTTTCACATAAATCTCTAATTTTATTAAAAGAATTGTTAACATAAAAAATTAAAACCATCTAATAAAATCACCCAAAAATCGAATCGAACCTCCCAAAATTACAGCTAAATAGGTTTCAAATTTAGATAAATTGACTATGTCAGTTCGGTTCGGTTTGGTTCATGCCCAAAACCGAACTGAACCAACATTTTGTACACCTCTAATATAGGGATGAAAATATTGGGAGAGATAGATCTCTTATGTTTTAAGACATCTCCTTTATCAAAAAAAAAAAAACACAAGTTTAGTTGCGATTTTTATAAAAACCACCACTAAATAGTGGCGGTTTAAATAAAGCCGCCGCTATATAGTGGCAGTTAGAACAAACGCCACTATATAGTGGAGGTTAAAAAAATACCCGTGTGTGTTTATTTAGTAGCGGTTTTCGAAACCACCACTAAATAACTAGTTTTTTGTAGTGAGGTATGCTTGGTTGGCCAAATCTGAGATCTCCATATCCCATTAAGTATCCAAAACTCTCTCTCTCTCTCTCTCTCTCTCTCTCTCTCTCTCTCTCTCTCTCTCTCTCTCTCTCTCTCTCTCTCTCTCTCTCTCTCTCTCTCTCTCTCTCTCTCTCTCTTTCTCTCTCATAAATCTAGATCTCCAAGTTTATATAATAGAAAGATTTTTTAATTGTTATTTTAAAAAATGAGAAATCCTTTACCATTAATTAAGAAACTTAGAATGCTATGCATCAATTGATGTAAATTGGAATTTATAAATGATTTACTATACCAGCAAGCCATTCATTTTTCTTAGAAAAACTTCGAGAAAAATCAGATCACCTCCATAAACTTTCTCCAATGTGTAGAAAATTCACGTGAATTATAAAATTCAACAGAAAATCCTCATAAAATTTTTATTATTTGCAAAAAGGTCATTTCATCCAATTGACTGTTAGTTTAACTATGATCAACACTGACTAGATTTTTTTAATGACAGTATGCCACGTCATCACTATTTGTACACATCAGATGTTGATGTGTACATACTTATGCCACATCACCTTTATCCAACAATACTCATCTGCTCCGAGATCCCCCATAGCCTCATTCTTCCTCTCCGACGAGCTTATCACTATCACGTGGTGCCTCATTACCTTTGCTATCTTCATCCCCATGTGCCACCACTCCTTTGAGACCTAGTATGCCTCCTCAGAGATCACTCTCTTTCATACCAAAGTGCAATAGAGGATTGTACATTGTCACCCCAGCATACAATAGCGACGCCACCTGCTCCGGCAACTTGCCCAATGAGATCTTCACCATGAAACTAAAAGTGAAATCGTGAATCAAAAGTTGGTGAGTGGTACAAGCCACTATGGTTGCCAAACCACCTAGAATTTGATTATGTGACAATTTGCAATATAATGGTTATTATAGGTCATATTCTCTCAAGGAGTCTTGCTTTTAATTGCCTAATTAATTATTCTAATACTAATCTACACTAATTACCTACTGATTAACACGGAGGGTGATAAAAGAATTAAAGGCATGAAACATAACATTAAAACTACAAAACAAAAATCTAAAACTGAACAGAAACGAAATGAAAATACACTAACACAAATACAATCAGTCATAGAGTCCCTAGAGTTGCAATTGTAATCATTCTCATCTTTAGATTAATTTTAGTTGCATTCTAACACTAGGTTTTCAATTCTTAAATTTCCAAGAGATTTCCTAGAACTAGATTCCATTAAAATTATGGTTAGGAACATCTTTACTAATTCATAGCCTAATGAAACCTGATTAAACCCTAACCTAAATCAAGTTTGATAATCATCAAAGCAAGTCATTTCATTCTACTTACTACACCAACTAGCAATGACTAGAAACATCTCAAATTCAAGCATTTAAACCAGTGATTATGTTCATATAAGTCTGACCAAAACTAATACAAACACAAAAACAGATATAAGAAGCAAGAACATAAATGAAATAGAGATATCAACAAGAAAACTTATCTGATTACTCAAGAATTCAGGTTACAAGCTCCAAATCATCCATGGACTAATTATATAAAGAAAACTAGCCATGCATGGAGGCCAAAATACACAAAATAGAAGAGAAAATTGGGGGGAGGGGTGTATACCTATGAAATTGCAACAAAAGTGGAAGAAAAAAAGTTCTTCAACAAGGCAAAAATGGTGTCTAAAGCCACTTTAATCAGCAGGAGAGAATTAATGATGAAATTGTATTGTTTGACTTCATGGACAAGTCATTTTCTTCTTCATTTTTTAGCTGCTGCTCTTCTGGTTTTCTATTTGCTTTTTCTGCTGTTTTTGCAGCTGTATGCTACCTACTGTTTGTTGTGCAGAAAAGAAAGTAGAACAATGTAGAAATGTGGGCCCCTATCCAGTTAGCATCCTGTGATATCCAAATTTAATTACCTTAGAAAATGAGGTTAAATAAATAAATGAGCAAGTAAATAAGGATAAAATAGTTATTAAGAAATTTTTGAGAGACATAAATAGAATTTTATCATTGATTAGAGACCTAATTGAATAAAATAAAAAGATTTGAGATATTTTTATTATTTTTTAACCAAAAGAAAAAGTGAGAAAGTGATGTGTGTGAGGTGTATGTATATGTAGACAGAAGGGAGGAAAAGAGGGAGAGATAATGATGAAATAAAAGACATAAAAAAAATCATGTGGGGTAATGAGGAAAAGTTAAAGAATAATATATATATATATATATATATATATATATATATATATATATATGTTTGTAGGAATGAGTTATGGGAGTGCATGGTGGGAAAGAGAAAGAAAGAGAAAACAAGAGATAAAGAAAGAAAAGAGAGAGAGAAAGAGAAAAGAGAGAAGAATAGACGAAATAGAAAAGAAAGAAGAAGAAGAGAGAAGATTATGAGAAATATCAGAGGAAGAAGTGATTTAAATCCATATTTAAGGCTCATTCTTCATAAAGTAATTAGTCTTCCATAAAAGTATGATTATTTATGATTTATAATATCTATGTGCATAATTAGTTTTTACAGAATTTTATTTATAAATCTTGTTCTACATAGTGAATGAGAGAAATTTAATCAGCGTGATATTATGCTTTGATGGCTGAAATGATTTCCTCATATATTTACATGTTTTCAACAAAGCGACTAGCTACTGAGATATTTTATATGTCACTTTTAGAAAATTGATCATTTTAGGAAACATGGCAAAAAGGAAGGCTTTGATGATATTAATAATGAGATTGAATTGTAGAAATATATTGTGGTAGTTCATGATTCAAAGATGTAAAGAGAATATCAAAAAAATTATATAATCAGTGAGAATCCTGTCAATTTTTTGTATATATTCAATCTCAGATATAATCAGTGAGAATCCTATCAATTTTTCTGCGAGATTACTATTCATATAAATAGTAAAATTTATGAATAGTGACATCCATAATTATTTGAAAGGAAATTATTCAGAAAATTATTTAGTAAATCGATTTAGAGAAGAACTATTATTTTTTAAAAGAAATAAAAAGTCAGGTGACATCCAACTCAACAAATTCGTCCAACTTGGCAGCCACATCAACACTTTACTCTCCAATAATTAAATCCGCAATCAAGAATGGAATTAAATTAGGCCATTAATCAATTAAGTCCTAAATTTATAAAATTAAATCATATTCAATCAATAATTATTTTAGACCCAATAAAATCCAAAACATGGTAAAGTTGGAGAGTTTACAAGATTTAAGATGCAAAAAAACTAAGATAGGGACCAAATATATATAAAAATGTCCGATATCAGTGAGAATTAGTGAGTGTGTGTGGGGTTTTGATAGCTCTAATCAAAGGAGACTTAAAATTAAAAGTAAAAGTACTATATTTATCTTTAAACTTTTGTCATGATTTTATTTTATTTTATTTTCTAATTAGTTTCAATTTTGTCTTACCTATAATGCTATTTAAATTTTTAAGTATAAACATTGATATTGTTACTTCTATTGCACACTTCAATGTTAATTTGTCCAACAATGAGCACATCCAAGTCAAATATACACTTGAAAAATGACAAAATTATCCTCTTTTCTTCATTTTCAATTGTTGGCATCCCCTCTACTTGAAAGATAATTTTGTCATTTTTAATGTATATCTAATGCATGTCATGGATGTACCTAATTAGATGAGTGTATACAATAAGGTTGGCTACATCAATATTTAGTATTAAAAATATAGACCGCGTATAGCTCAAAGATAAAATTAAAACTAATTAAAAATGTGAGATAAATTGATACAAAATAAAATTTGAATACAATTAAAATTTAAATATGAAGATGATATTTCATTACAAGAAAATCAAATATCAAAGACGGAAAATTCCATCTTTGATTGAGTAACAATTCGTCTTTGATTGATCAAAGATAGATTTAGAGATGAAAAATATCCCGTCTTTGATCCGAGAGTCGCAAAAAATGTGAGACAAAAAAGAAAATCCATCTCAAAATTAGAGACATAATTAGGGATGAAATTGTCAGAGATAGAAAATTATTCCGTCTCAAATCAGGGGCGAATTTGATTCCGTCTCAAACCAGATACTAAATTCTCCATTCATGATTACGTCTCAAATTGAGAACGGAACTTGTCATCCCTTAGTTCGTCTCAAATCAGGGACAAAAAATTTTATCCCTAATTCTATCTCAAATTAAGAGTAGAACTTGTCATCCCTTAGTCTGTCTCAAATTAGGGACAAAAAAATTTATCGCTAATTCTGTCTCAAATCAAGAATAGAATTTGCCATCCCTAATTCCATCTCAATTGGGCTTAACTTTATCCTGTCTTTTATAACCATACTATTCCCATGTGTAATCTTAAAGATATACACAAACAATATTACTAACAGAAAACAGATTATTGGCTTTAAAAAAAAATCTCCTTTTTGTTCTTTCAAATTATCTTTTCTTTTAATTAAAATAAGTCATAGCTCAAGAATCTTAGCTCTCATCCATGAATCGAGACTTCAGAGTTCGAATTTTCTTCCCTAAACATTTTCTTCAAATCTCCCTTGAGAAAATTTTTGGTATGGGTACGCTGATCATAATTTTAGTCATTAAATTGGCTTCTTCTTTTTTTTTTTTATTTCATATGATTACGAATATTTATAAACGTTATCCAGGTCAATCTTTTTCATTTAAAAAAAATTAAGGATTTATACTCTTTCACGTTAACATAATGTATTTGTGATGTTATGTTCAAAATAATTTAAAAATTTAAATTTTGTTGTAAACATGGAGCGTGAAACTGCACAAAAAATAATAGATGATCTAGCAAGGATAGTTCACTATTAAGAATTCAACATGTTCTAATATTATATATATTTAGAATGATAATTATTCCTCTTTACACCCTTAATTGACCATATGTTACATCTCATTTGTCCTGTACAAGGAGGATTTTCTGAGAATATTGTGTGTCAATTAGTTCTTAAGAACTATAGTACTTATAAAGTATAGGATAGTTATTGAAGAATTAAATCTTTTGGGTTATCTTTTTGTGTTTCTCTTATCTTCTCTTCTATATATCTCTTGAGTTTTATATTTTCTTTTAGTTTACAACAAATTTAAATTATTAAAGAGAAATTTTTTTGTTTTGTAAACTAACTAATTAACCGAACCCTTTATTTTTTTTTAAGTTTTGCTTGGATATAAATTACTTGGAGAAAAATCACAAAAGTTTATATCAATATCTACAAGCCTGGATCAAATTAGAAGACAATTAATCAATTACAATTTATTCCAACACTAGTGTTGAAAATAGGTAAAAAAAAAAAACCTTTAAATTACAGTTGTTTTCAGCACTAACACGAAAAAATTGTAATTGATCAAATGCCTTCTAACTTTAGGTCCGAGAATTTGGACTTAATATCTACTATGTAAGAGAAAGATGAGGTCATAGAGTATTTCACATCTGAGTACTCACTTTTAAAAAGAAAAAAGAAGAAGGGGAAAATAGTCCCCCATGAGACTCTTGGAGAAAGTATCTTCTTCTTTCAGTGAGACACTTTCAGTAGAAGCCTGTGATAGTTTCTAAAGCAATTGAATCTATATATTAAGCCAAATCTAACCAAACTATGATTCGTCAAATTTGTTGTATTCCCATAACCAATCCACTTACATGGACTGAGTAACCAAATTCTTTTGATCAATAAAAGCTTCATTAATTTATATATCAAATAGTTCAGTAATGAAGTACACAGTTGGACATGTAGACACGTTAATGGGATAAACATGTTTAATATATAGTTGTATATACATATATATATATATATATATATATATATATATATATATATATATATATATATATATATATATATATATATATCAGACTTAGGCCCTGTTTGGATAAACAGTTTATTTAAGTACTTGTCATATAAACGCTTATATATAAGTTATTTTTACAATTGAAAAATTTATGATAGTAAACTTCACATAAGCTGAGAACAGCTTATTGACATGTCATAAATTATTTCTATAAGTTTTTCCAAACGCATACATAAACACTTATACTATCAGATAAGCCAGATAAGCTGAAATAAACTCTTCTAAATTGGCCCTCAATCATTTGGTGAAGGAAGAAGCAGTTGAATAGAATATAGGGTTTTGATCATATATATATGCAGAGTAAGACTAAGTCTCTACTATCTTCATTTAATTGATGGCTAACAAAAACAATGAAATACACATGCTTGCTCTTTCAAGCCCAACTCCTGCAACAACACTAATCGTTGTTCCATTCCAGCAATTCCAGAAATGAAACAAAGAAAAAAAAAATCCCATAACCAAAAATGAAAAGAATTGGAAAAAAAATGCTGCGTATAGTGAGAAAAACCAACTTGTACTCCATCAAATTTTCTGCAGCGAACGACTAAAGGAAGGCGGCCTATGATTGTGCAAACGGCTAGAAACATGTCTACAACAACGACGATAGGAAGAATTAACAATGGAGGGAAGGGAAGAGAGAGAGTACCAAAGAAAAAAAAAGAGCTCAACAAAAAAAAAACTTACACTCACATACTGAACAATGGACAAGAGGAGAGATGACAAAGACACACAACGGAGGAGAAGCATGAGAGAACTTGAGAGAGGGAGAGAGACGATCGGCATTTACAAGGTGAGAGGGATGACAAAGACGAGGGACAACAGAGACGAGAGGGACGATGTGAATTTCTGAATCTGAAAATTAGGGTTGGATTAATCAAATTTAGAGATGGATTTCAGAGACGGGAAAATCTATCTGTAATACAAAAACTACGTCGTCTAGATTAAATATATTAGAAACGGAATTTTGCAACAGACAAATCTGTCTTTGAAAAATTTTAAAAATCATAGATGGAATTCTTATGGCATAATTCCATCTGATATTTAAAAAAATTCACATTTCAAAAAATTTCAAATGGATTCTGAGATGTATCAATCCGTCTCTAATTAGCAGTTTTGAAATTAGGGACAAAAAATCAAAGACGGAAAATTTCTATCCTAAAATCTGTTTCTGATACCTGATGCAAATCATAAATGAATTTGGAACACATTATAGAGGGAATTAGAGACGAACAAATTTTTGTCTCTAATTTCAATCTTTAATTTCTTGTAGTGTTTCTGCAAAATTGACATTGAAATATCACAATAATATTTAAAAAAATACTTATATGCAGTTTCTTATATATTTGTTATCATATTTTCTAATCAGAACATGATAAATGTGTGATTCTGCAATCAAAATACGATAAATATATAGTCTTTGAAAAAACTTTATATTTTTTATGGTTCATCGTTATATGATTGATTTTTTTAAAATTTTCTTACACATACTATATTTCTATTTGAAAACTTAATGATAAAAATATAATAAATTTGATATAAGTTATCATATTTAATTTGAATCCCGGCAGCAAAATTGAAAACCTGTTTATGCAAAGCAAGGATGCACTGAAAAACAAAAAAATTAAATGCAGAGCCAGTAGTGTCACTGTGTAGCGGGAAAGCAATAAAAATAAATTATGAGTATGTTTGGTTTGTGAAAATATTTTATATTTTTATTTTTAGTCTTTATTTTTTGAATGTATTTTTTAAAATATTAAAAATAACTTTTTAATATTTTTAAATTTGAACTTATTTTAAAAAATATTTTTAAAAAAATATTTTTATTAAATTTAACCAAACCCATCTTTAAACTAATTTTTTATTTTAGCGAAATAAAAACAATAAATACTCAAATCAAATTGACTCCATATGACCTTGTGAGGGATAATTTGGATGAGATCAAGATTGCAGAACAAAGCATGAAATTCGATTATAAGATGACTGAATACATTATTCATTTGAATTAATTCGCAACGATCTAATCACGTCATAGCTGAGAGACATTAATTCTTATCAGTTTAATTAGATGAACTTTTTGCAAAATCAATCTCCTTGATTTGGTTATTAAATGTCTACCGTGTAAATTCAGTTTCAATCATAACACATTGCTTTTGACATTAACAACGTTTTTTATTTATCAAATACTTATACTTCTGTTGAAAATAATATCAGAGAAAATGTTATTTATTTCTTTTCCTTTTCCTATTGTACTTGTCTATCATTTGGTTATAGACTTAAAGTACTTGTCCTACGTGTCTGTCTCCAGTCTTCAACAAGTTTGGGTTCTCATTTTGCGTGACAAAATTGGCAAAATAATACTATATATTATACAAACAATTTGTCTATATGCAATGTTTTTGAAAAAATTTCGCTGGATAGTGTTATTTCAATCACATTAGAATACTTTTTATTTTTTTTAAAAAAATAAAACACGGCCTCCTGCTGTGTTTCAATGTTTTTTTTCTTTCTTTTGTTTGCATTAAACACAACTTCCAGAAAAATATTGAAACACGATCTCATGTATGTAGACTATGTTTCGGTGCTTTTTTTCTTTTTTTTTTTTTGCATGAAACACGGCCTCATGCAAGTCCTGTTTCATGCAATTTTTTTTTATATATTTTGACTGATTCAATCAACTTTTTTTTTTGGACTGAAATACAGCTTGGTGTCTTAGTCATTTTTTTTTTGACTGAAACATGACCTAGACCAGGCTGCATTTTAGTCAAATTTTAATTGTTAATTTCTCGTATGAATTGTACATTGGCTATGGTCATAAACATCATGGTCCGTTGGTACAAACGAAAATTAGAATAAATACATAATGTTAAAGAAAGTGAATCTTATTGATAAGAAAAAAATATGTTTTTGTTCCTGTATTAAATTTAGGTTTCAATTCATGTAACATAATTTTTATGTTAATTTTGTTCTACATCTTCTTAAAAATTAATCCTAATGTCTTTTTAATTATTACTGCCATCTAAATTATTAATGAAACTAGTTGCCCATATAACAAGTGTAAATATGGACATTACATTACCAATGTGGATATATGGTATAATATCTTAGTAACTTTAAGGAGGAAGAGCCGAACCGAAGAGGAATTTAGGATTAGCAAATAAAAGACCGACGTTGGTTTATGTTTGTCAATAATTAGGGGAAATATTAAGTATGTTTACATTTTTTTAATGGCTATTAGTTAATTCCATTCATAATCTAAATGATGCTAGCAATTAGGAAGGTATTAAGAATTTCTCTAAACATTCATAACAAAACTAATAAAAGAAAAACAAAGGGATAAAATTAAAACTAATCCCAAATTTAATGGATAAAAAATGTATTTTTGCCAAAGTTGACACTTGTAAATCTAGATGAACTCGGTAAGGGAGTGTAGATTCTATAATGTGGTGTTATAAGATTTTATCCCTAATAAAATCTAGTTACTTATTATATAATCATATCATAAATAATACTTAATATAGAAATTCAATAAAGATTCAAGTAAAATAATTCATAACATAGTAGTTCGCACACAAGGAAATCTATATTCCAAAGTACTCAACATATATATATATATATATATATATATATATATATATATATATATGTATGTATATGTATATATAGAAAATCAAATGAAATTCTCACAAATAAGATTAAAAGTTATTATTCAACAAAGCAGCACTATATGGTAATTAAGGTAAAGGTAGAGGCATAGAGCATACTTTCAATATTTGCTACTTAATTATTAAGTACGTAAGTCAACTGATAAGGAGTTGTTCTAACTTAATTAGAGGTCTTGAGTTTGAGTTTTTAGGAATGCAACTACGTTAAAACTTAGTAGCAAGAGCCGCCTATTGTAATCCTACCTAACTTGAATTTAGATTAGTCGACACTCGTGGTTTGGTGTTTGGACACCGGATAATTGTTTACAAAAAAAATTCCTACTTAATAAAATTAGAGATTTGGTTGAAAAATAAGTGATGGGTTTCAATGAAGTGGGTTAGGTAATTTAGACTAGATGGAGTGACACATCTTGCTTGGAACGCACACTAGAAAGGAAAGCATTATTGTTCTCCCCTCCCAGGTTTGGTATGCGCTTTTGTACAATGACTGGAATTCCACTCTCCTATTTAATAGTACGACACGCTGCCTTTGTTGGATTGTTGAAAGACGAATTTGTCCTAGTTCACTAGTTTGTCTTCAACCTTTCTATATATTGGTTCTTCTTCTCTGCTGAAGCTTCACTGGTTCATGTAGTCAGTCGAGGAGAGGATCAAAGACCAAGAAGCGAGATGCGAGACGCATTCTTGAATCTGAACTGGTTCATCAGAATTTGTTGTAGAGGAAGAACGACAGAGGGAGACATTGGCCTCTCCATTTGTCTCTGACTCTTCGACCTCTCTGTTTGTTTTTGTTTCAAGTCTCTGTCTCTGTCTCTGCTATCTCTATGCGAAGACAAAGATGCTGAGAGAAGTCAACAGGGAGAATGAGGGAGACTGAGGGACAACACGAAGAACTTTGGATCTAATTATATTTTATTCTTCATTCAAAAATAGTTTTAATTAAGAGGTAATTTTGTAAAATTACCCCATATATTCTCTTTCCTGTGCCTTAAAAAATACAGACCAAACATAATAATATTTCCTTTACATTATTCCTTTTCATCTCACACTAAACATATTTTTTTCCTTTTCCTTTCCATATTTCATTTCCTTTCCTTTCTTGTCATTTTTGCATATAGAGTATCTAAAATTGGTGAGATGGGTTGAAAAAAAAAAAGAGATAATAAATTAAATAGAATCAGCTAACTCACCCTAAATTTGTGAATTTAACTGAATCTATCCGAATTAGTATGAGTCTATTCAAATCAACTTGATTTCAAGTTTGCATTCACTCAAATAGTTTTTTTTTTTACTCGTAGATTCGATAAGTCCAATCGTGAGTCAATGATTTTTACTATAAAAATAATAATATCTGTGATAATAAGCTGATATATGAAAATCTTATTTTCTTTAAATTATTCCACGCCTTTCACAGATACCTTGCTATATATCACCCAACGCAAAAGAACGCAAACAATGTTCAGGGTAGAGCCCGAGTATTATCTATATGTCTACAACTTTTATTCATAGAAAATAAACATATATAACTCATCACCCACATTTTCCTTTATATATATATATACACACACATAGGCTTTTTGCCCAGCTTCTATCTCTTTATGTCGTTGCTATACCAGAATGACTTTTGTAACCTACATATATGTCCGTGAGTTGATAGCATTTAAGCAAATAAAACGTGCCTAGAATAGCCAACCAATAAACTTGCCGAGCCACCTTCTATAGCCGTTTGGGCGCCATAAAAGCCAAATTTTAACTTTTACAAAACCCTATTTTATAAATAGTACACCAACATGATTGTGCATATTGTTATATAAGCACAATATGCAGCACCAATCAGAAATGCAAGGAGGGTACTGCTGATTCTTCTGTTCATCACCACAGCCATCTTCATCATCCCAAACGCATCGTTTTTGAAGAAACTCACACACAAAGGAGTCCAGCATTTTAACAGTGACATGCTTCATGGTTCATGCCAAACTCCACCTACATATTAAGCTGAGCAATATCCCTTATATTGTTATACTAAGAAAGAAAATATCAAATATATCAGGTGAGACGTGTATACTTATCCATATTATGAATTGCCATTATGCCATCAAATTAACATCATACAAATCAACAAATGCATTTTTGTATGTGCCTTTAAATCACTGTTTTTTTTTCTAGTGTTCACCGCAATAGCAGTATTGTCCCACCACTATTGCGGTAAGAGGCAGAGTCGGGGTCTTCATCATGTTTAATTCTAGTAGCCACCGTTATAGTAGCACTGGCCCACCACTATAGCGGCAGGTGAATATACTAATATATTGATATTGAGTTTTTTTTTTCGAAACGCAAGAACAAACATAGGGCTTGGGGGGTTTTCTTTCTTTGATGGAGGCTCATCTGTATTCAAGAAAGAGATCAAGGAACCAAGGGGGTTCTCAATTGTAACCAGAAAATTGTTAATTGGTTCATAGTGAAAAAGCTGCTCTTTCCCGAGGACGTAGGTCGATTTGACCAAACATCGTAAATCTTGTGTGTACATTCTCCTTTTCCTTACTCTCCTTTTAATTCCGTTTTACTTTTCTGTGCACAAAATTCTTTTTGCTATTTTTGTGCGATTTTTGTTTCTGGTTTATTGGCTTTTGCATTTTGGATACTGTGTTGTATTAGTGCTGAATATTGCTATAGTATTTGTCCATCGTGTGCAGGTGATTCTTGTATTCCTAATTGCAACAAGAACCAACATGCATGATTGTGATACTGTCTTGTGCAATTTACAAGCACAATTAGCAGAGCCAATTTGGTCTCCAATGCATGGTGGTTGATTTTGTCCATGTTGGTACCAAATGGATTGATGATGAACAAACTCACCCATAAATGAGTTCAACCTCTCAATGAGCACGTGCTGCATCACCACCACTACATGTGCTATATATGTTTCCTTTGCGAGCCAAACTCCACTTACGAACAAACCCATCATCCAAAGGCCTCTCGAACACTACAATGTTGCTATACTCATTCTTCATGGAACCAATATAATGCCTGCTGCTTGTAGTTGATTGTGCAAGTAAATTGCGTTTGCTATGCACTTCTCCACTTCTTGCTTGAGACCCATAAAGCCTTTCTTGTTGAGAGCATACCATAGGAAGATGGAAACATACCCATTACGGCTTCTTGTGATGGTGTAGTCCCTTGAAGCTATGTATTCCACATCTTGGGAGAGGTCACTGATATGTTTTAAATAAGTTAGTACTACTCAACAAATGGCTTTCTTGAAATTAACCCTTAGTGCCTGTGAAATGTGGACCCACCAATGAGTCAAATCTCTCATAGTTAAATGAACAAAAAAGAGACAGAAACACACACAACTTAATTAGAGCAAACGCTTTTATTGAATTATTACTTACTTCTTTCATGAAAGGAAGCATCTTTCCAAATAGAGCTGCATCACAGTGGATATGAAATCGGTCGCGAATGAATCCACTTTCTTCAAGTGTTTGTATTACAAGATCAAGGTCATCAATAGCTCTTTTCATAGTTGTTCCTAGAATGAAAATTTGGCCCTTTGGGACTTAGCAGACGTAAGAGTGATCAAATGTAAACACATCATCAAATGTCCAATTAAAGAGAATGTTTAGTGGAAATTATTTTCAACATTTATACTAACTACATGAGAAGAAATCAAAGAGACCTATGTTTAGGTTGAAGATAGTTGGCTTGTCCTTGTGAGTAAGAAGTGAAACCTTGAGATTAGCATAATCAATCTCGATCGCCAGAAGTTAGAGTGGAAACTTTCACACATTGCATTCTACACATTCTTGCTATTTTGAACAATGAATAATACGATTCTTGTGAGATATATAGAATCCCATTAGGAAATTGTTCCCTCTTGTATAAATAAATGTTAATGTTATCGCTGATACTAAAAGCCAAAAGGCTTATGAATTGATCAAAAAAACAAAGGAATAAAAAAGAAGAAAAATGCAACAAAAATTCATTCATACCCTACTAAAATCCTGTGAAGATTGCCTTCAATTCCACCGCTGTTGATGTATGTTGTGAAAAATAGATATTTCAAAAAGAATATTTAAAATTGTGAAAATATTCTTGAAATATTTATAACTCTTAATTAGAAATTAATGTGCCTTTAATGGATTGTTACAGTTTTAAAAATTTATGTTGTTTTAAAATCTTTGTAACAGCCCATTAATTTCGTGTCATAAGTTGTGTTTTTATGCACCTATAAAAGGGCTCTCCTCTCCCTCATGTTTAAGAAGGCATAGACAATATTTGTCTTCTCTTCTCTCCTCTCCTCTTCTATTTGACTTTCTGGATTACATTTTACTATATTTCTACTATTCTAGCTCCTAAGAAATTCTCAAAATGGTTTGTTTAATCTTGAAGGAAGTTCTGTAGATGCAAAATAATTTTTGTAGTCACAGAATAATTTTTATTAAGGATCATGTCTCTTAAGACGTGATTTAAACTGTGCTGGTGACGGTAAATTTTACAACAATCTTAAGGAAATTATAATTTCGATGCTGTCATAGTCGCACTTTGTTGATTTTCTTAAAGGACACAAGAGGCCAAGTCAATGTATAACCATGAAGAAGAATCTTCAAGTTGCATTTTAAGGGACTGTTTGGTTCAACAGAGAGGAGGGGAGGGGAGAGATTTTAATATAGGGGAAGGGAGGGGAGGGAAAGGGAAATAAAATTTCTTTGTTTGATTTAGTTTGAGGGGAGGGGAAGGAAGGGAAAATAAACCTTCTTTTGTTTAGTGTGTAAGGAGAGGGGAAGGGAAATAAAATAAAATGACTATTATAACCCTTTGATTGTATGACCAATAGAATATGATAAATTTGTTATCACTTATATTCAAATAAGTTAGCTCATTTTTTATGGTGAAATAATATAATATTTTAGTAACTTCAATTTAATTCATTTAAAAAGCATTTCAAATATATAATGCATTTTAAAAAATCATATAAAATTTTAATTTTATTCTTACCGTAATAAGAAAAAAGCTAAATAATTTTATTGTTAGAAGAAACAAAAAAATAATTAAATAAAATTTAACTAACTGATTAAAATCTTATTTTGGTCCCTCACATATGTCCTTTTTTTTAATCTGGTCCTTCATAAATTTTTATTCTCCATTTGGTCCCTTACATATTGATATGTTATCAATTCAGTCCCTTAAAAAAATTTATATTCTTAATTTGTTCCCTTAGATTAATATGTTATCAATTTAGTGACTCACTTATTTTCATTCTCAGTTTTATCCCTAACAAATTGATATATTATCAATTTAGTTCTTCTTTTATGGCCATAACTTTTGATAGTAACAACTTTTGATGAAGGAACTAAATTGATAACATATAAATTTATGAGAAACCAAATTGAAAATAAAAATTGTGAGAGACTAAATTATAACATATCAACATATTAAGAATGAAAATCTACGAGGGACTAAGTTGATAACATATCAATCTATAAAGAACCAAATTAATAATGACAATTTATAAGTGACTAACTTGAGAAAAAAAAACATTTGTGAGGGACCAAAATGATTATTAATTTACTCAGTTTATTATTATTATGATTTTTTTGTTATCCTTTATTATTTAGTTATTTATGTATAATAATAATAATAATAATAATAATAATAATAATAATAATAATAATAATAATAATAATAATAATAATAAACTTTTATATAGTCAAAATATGTTAATAATATATTATTTAAGAAGCAAAATAAAATAAGTTAGAAGGCAATCTTGGAATTAAAAAAAATTATTGAGGGCAATTATGTCCTTTACATTGTTACAATTTTCCTTCCCTCCAAATCTCCCACTTTTGAAGGGAAAGAAAACAAGAGGGGGAGGGATTTTTCACTTAATTACGTTTTCTCTCCCTTCTTCTCTAACTAATTGAAACAAACAATGTCAAATTAAAAAAAATCCCTCCCCTCCCCTCCATTCCCCTCCAACTAAACAATATGTATGATATCCATGAGTGGTTAATTATTGTTTTTCATGAAGAGGATTTGGAATGGTAATTTCTTATCCCTACACTATGAGGTATGTGTGAACCATTTTAGATTTTCTCTATTTTTTATAATTTTATTAATGAAAAAAGATTTTGATATTTTTATAACAAGAAGTAGCATCAAAGTCAATGGTTTGTTTGATATTCTTATCAAAAATTAAAATTGTTCTTTATGGCTTGATTGTTGTCCATGAAAACTTAATTACTAGAATGATGTGTGATAACATAAGAGTGCATGTTTAGAAAATGTTTTGGCTAAAAAAGACTTAATTTTTAAGTATGTCCATTATGATCTATCTCTCTTTCCTGAGAACTTACTTGATGCACTATTTACAAACTGGTTCCACTATTCCAGTAATCAAGTGAAGAATAACAGTGTTGTTATAAAATTATAAAGATTTTTTATATGGTCAATAGTTGAGAAAATTATGATTTAATTAATAGAATATTATTTAATTTTGAGAGTATTAAAAAATCTCATAAAATTCTGTTTACATAGCTATTGACATTGTGAAATATTTTCTTCAAGCATTTAACATTAAAATATTAGAATTGTGTTTGTGGAATTTTAAATTCCACAATAAAGTGTTATGGCCATATTTTTTGAGTTTTCTAAAACTATGTGAAATGAAAATTTTTCTGCGTGAATTTTAATTGTGGATTTCATAAGGCCATATGAAACATTGTTTTTTGTGAAAAATGCTTTAATTTTTTTTTTTAGAAAGTTCACATATATAAATTGTGATTGTGAATTTTGTGAAAATTAACTTTACATAAATGGTGATATCACATGATATTTTATAGCACCACAAATTTTTGGGTAAACATAAGATGTGGAATTCTTGAAATAAACATAAGTGTGGGGCGTTTTTAATTTAAGAATTCAAAATGGTTTCATCTAAAATTTTGAAAATATTATTGTTAAGCAATATTGTTAATTACACATATCATATCATTTTTGGAACCAAAATCAATTGTGAATATGTGACCAAAGTTTTTGTAGATATTAGCATATAAAACTTTTGGGTCAATTTGAAAATTGAGAAAACCATTTCATTGGGATATGATTCATAACCCTATTTTATATAGTTATTTAACCTATATTTTTTATTAATAAATTGAGTAAAATAAATGATTTCAAGTCTTTTTCTAATTTTATTTAGTTTAATTTTATAGGGAGTTAGTTTTTCTTTAGAATTTGTCTTAAGATTTACAATTTATTTTGTCCATTTAATTTAGTTTAGGATTTATCATTTAAATTATATTAAAAACTATTTTGTTTAGTTTCTTTTAGGATTTAATTTAATAATAAGATTTTTGATTTATTATTTTCTACTCCAATCAGATTTGAAGGAAGATTTTGTGGAGAAGCAAAAGGGAGATACATAGGAGAGACAACGGGAAGCTGCTACACATTATTCATTCATTCATCTTCATCTTTTCCTTATTCTCTTTTAGTTTTGATGTCAAATTTGATACCTTTTGTTGTTATGGATGTTTCCCTTGCCATGAGTGGCAAGGTTCTCTTTGTTAGGGGAAGATATATCTTCCCTTGAATTCTATAATTTGAATTTTATTATGATAATCTAAGTCTATGTTTCTTATTGAGTAATTATTTCTATGCCTACTGCTTTCTTAAATTTGGTCACTTGAGAATTAAATTAGGGTTCATTTAGGGAATTGAAAAATTCATATATGAACGTGACTATTGAAATAATTGCCACAAATTAATTTGACCTAGGAATAGATAATTTTTTTGTGTAGTTGTGATTGAATTCATTTCCTCTTTTTACCTTTTCCTGATTAAATTGGTCTAAGTAATTAAGAAATTTAATTAGCATAAGAGAGTTAATTCACCAAGTGATTGTGTTTTAACTAGAATTGAGAATTTAACTATCAATTTATAAATTGAAAACTTAGATTAAGATTAAAATTCAGACTATAGTTGGATAGAGTAGTGAAATCGGATCCTTAACGCTTTGATAATTTGTAATTTCGTAATAGTTTCTTTAGTTTATTCGTGTTATTTTTTTTGCCAATCATCATTATTTTAATTAATTTCATTTATTTAATTTAGTTTAGTTTTATCCTACACATTCAAAATCGACCATCTAGATAGTTTAGGAATAGCGAAATTGGTAATTGACTCCCATAATCCTTGTGGGATTGACACTTTACTTACTTCTATATTACTTGTTGACTCAGTATACTTGATGAGAGTTTTTTAACCAACAAGTTTTTGGTACCGTTGTAAGGGAATATAGGTGATAGTCAATGTTAGGAGTAGCTAGAATCATACTAATCTAGACATTTTCTTTATTTTGTTTTTGTTTTAATTTTTTAGTATTTTTCTTTTATTTAGTAATTTGTTATTTTAGTTATTTTTTCTCTAACATTTTCTTCCTCTCTGGTTTATGTGAGGTATCACTGATCCAAAGTCACTTTTATTTGACTTGGAAATAGAAAAAAACAACATGCTTAAATCGAAGCAAGCAAAGGAGAGAAAAAGAACTTAGTTAGCCGTAGAAATTCAATCATTAACAATGGTTGAGGAAAACCGTAGAGTACCTGATAATGCAGCTAATCATGGTGATGTTGTGAACAATAGAGGTGATGTTAGATAGAAATTAGGAGACTATCTTGCACCTATGATTGATGGGTGCTCCACAAGCATTGTCAGACCTCTAATTTAGGCTAACAATTTTGAGATCAAGCCAACTCTTCTATAATTGGTTCCACAAGAGCAGTTTGGAGGAAGCTCAATGGAGGATCCCAATGGCCATATCAGTCACTTCCTCTAACTGTGCAATACAATTAAAGTGAACGGGGCCAATGATGATGCCATTCGATTAAGGCTTTTCCCAGTCTCATTGAGGGACAAAGCTAAATGTTGGATACATTTGCAACCTCAAGGCAGTATAACTACGTGGGCGGAACTAAAAAACAAGTTCCTTATTAAGTATTTTCCGCTGTCTAAGTCCGCTAAGATTAGGAGTGATACTACCTCCTTCTATCAACATGATGGAGAATCCTTGTATGATGCATGGGAATGGTTTAAAGATGAGGAGTTGTCCACATCATTCTATCCTAGATTGGATGCAGATACATACCTTTTATAGTGGGCTTGATGAATCATCACACTCTATGATCAATGCAACTTTAGGGGGTTCACTGAGAGGTAAGGCCCTAAACAAAGCATTTCAGCTGATTGAGACTATGTCAACAGATAATTATCCCATCTTTTAGAGATAGAGCTATTCCATGGAGAAGGGTGTTGGAAGTGGATACATTTAAAGCTATAAAGACACTATCTCAGCAAATGGCTACACTGACACAGAAGTTAAACATTATGTAGGTAGGGGCTATGAATACTTTTCATCTTCTATGTGACTTTTGTGGAGGTAATCACTTGAATGAGGCATGTGAGGCCAATGCACACATGGAGTAGATTGGAGTAGATTAATTACATGGGCCAGTCCCAATGACCCTAGCATAATCCGTATTCAAACACATATAACTCAGGGTGGTGTAATAACCTTAACTTCTCATAGAATCAATAGGGGGCACCTAAATTGTCAGTGCCATCATACTAGCCTCCTCATGTTCAGAAAGCTCCTGAGAAATCTTCTAGATGGGAATAAGCTTTTGAGAAGCTAACCCAACACACTACAGATTTTATGAGAGAGACGAGGGCAAATTTCAAAAACCAAGATGTTGCAATAAGGAATCTAGAGAACTAAGTGAGTCAGATAGCCAATCAACTAGCTGAAAAGCCTTATGGGAGTTTACCGAGTAAAATAGAGACAAATCCTAAGGAGTATTGTAATGCAACATTCTTGAAAAGTGGTAAAACACTTGAGCTACTTCCCAAGGAGATAAAAAACTGGATCGATAGCTGAACTTCCACCTGAAAACACTGTTGAGGCACATGATCCTATTGATGATGATTTGAGTAAGGGTTAACAAAAAAGAGAGCAATATAAGGAGAACTTTCTTAGGAGAAGGAGAAAGAAGAAGGAACTAGATTGGAATAAGCCAAATAAGCCTTCATTGTACCAAAAAATTCCTTATCCTTAGTGTTTGAGGAAACAAACGCAAGAGAGGCAATTTTCATGGTTCCTAGATATCGTCAAGAAGCTGCAAACCAATATTCTATTCGCTGAGGCAATTGAGCATATGCCGGCCTATGGCAAATTTTTTAAAGAGATCCTATCTAAGAAAAGGAAGCTTCCCAAGGATGAGACAGTCATGCTAAATGAAGAATGTAGTGCCATACTTCAAAAAAAAAAGTTACCTCTTAAGCTTAAAGATCCAAGTAATTTTCACATACCTTGCAGAATAGGGAGTTTAATTGTTGAAAAAGCTCTCTGTGATCTCGGGGCCAGTATTAACTTGATGCAACTGTCCATATTTCATCCACTCAAGATCGGGGAAGTTAAGCCCACGATAATATGACTACAGTTGGCTGATTGGTCAATTAAGCATCTTTATGGTATCGTAGAAGATGTGCTGATGTAAGTGGATAAACTTATCTTCCCCATTGACTTTGTTGTGCTAGACATGGAGGAAGATAGGAATATCCCACTCATTTTAGGAAGACATTTTTGGCAACGAGTCAAATAGATGTGGAAAAAGGTGAACTCATGAATGATGAGAAGGTAACTTTTAATGTATTTGAAGCTATGAAGTTCCCTGTGGAGAATAATGATCAAAGTCTTATAATAGATGCCACAAATTCCCATATCACTGAGGTAGCTCATAAGTATGCTCCTAAACTTCCTCTTGAGTTAGTTTTATGTAATTCATTTGAAATTAATACTGATGAACAATTTAAGAGTGAGTCTAAGCTTAGGAGTTGTACTAAACTATTAGAGGCTTTGCCTTGTGCATCGCTTAGCCAAGAAAGTGAGGTTGAAACTTTGAAAAAGAATGAGGTAAGTAAAGACCCTCCGAAACTTGATTTGAAACCCCTCCCCCATAAGCTTAAGTTTGCTTGACACAGGTAGAAGAAGAAAAACTTTTAAGATTTTTGAGGAAGCATAAGTCAAAGATACGTGATGCCATAAAAGACATAAAAAGGGTAAGTCCAACGAGTTGCAAGTGCAAAATATACATGGAAGACGACTGTAACTCGGTGATCCAACCAAAATGGAGATTAAATTCCACCATGAAAGATGTGGTTTTGAAGAAAAGGGAAGCACTAGCTTGATTGAAGCATTATCCTATGGGAAAGGTCAATGCAGAAAAGCTCTCCCTAAATCTCAGTGATCCGATGTGAATACCCAGAATAGTCAAGCTTAAGACTATATCTAAGCACTTGTTGGGAGGTAATCCAATTTTTAATATTTAGATTTTAGATTTCTTTTGTTTTTTATTTTGTGGTGTTTGATTTTCTTTTTGATTTTATTGCATTTTTTCCTTGTTTTTATGAATACTTGAGCCATTTGGTAGGTAATTGAAAAGATCACTAATGAGTTTAATTGATAAAAATAGAGTTTGGCACATTCACACGTTGGGGACCTATTTTGAAAAAAGAAATAACAAAAACTCAAAAGGAAGATGTGGTAAGTTTGTATTTTTTGTGAAAATTATGGATTTTAAGGACTAAGTAAAGATATTGCAGCATATGAGATTAGGGATTGAATGTTGCATCATCCATTCTGATGCCTTGGCATCGAAATAATTAAAAAAAAAAAGCTACTGCAATGTGGCACAAAAATCAGAATGACAGGGCATTAATAAGCATCTAAAAATCATAAATGAAAAAAAAAATTCTTTGAAGTAGCAGCGTATACAGTGCTTAGAAACCAGAGAATGGGTGCCAAGGCATCCAATTTTGATGCCGTAACTCCCAATTTACGTACACGTTAAAATTTTTTTTACTTTGGTTCTTTTTTAAATGTCTCAATTTAACCCCTTGTAAATTACTAAAAGAATCAAAACTTTTATTGTATTTTGCAACTAAGTCCCCAGTAATCAAAGTTACTTCAACCATAAGTCTCAGTCTCTTTCCATTGTCCCCCCAAATCACCTTATCCCAAATCGCTCATCCCCAGCCATTGCCCATCCACTGGCTGTCGCCCATCGGCCTTTCTCCTTTAACCTAAACCTACACCGTAACCCATAGACGCCACCGCAAAACCCCTCTTTCTCTGCCATCATACCCATTGCCGTTCAACCACTTGTCTTCACCCTTCATCCCCATTGTCCTCGCACATCATCTTCACACACCGCCTTTTCAACCTCACACACCCGTCACTTTCAACCATCATCTTCATCGTCGGTGAAACCCTTCTCCCATTATCTCTACTTTGTAAACCACCACCTTTCAATCCCATAACCCACTGTCAATTTCCAACCATAGTGCCATCATTGACCTCACATTAATTCTCTTTGTTTTATGAATTCATTTTTCTTTGATGGTTTGATTCATCACTTTGGGTAGTACATCAATACAGGTTAGTAACTATTTGTTACCATTGCTTTGAAATCATTTTACTAGTGGATTTTGCTATTGGTTGGCTATATTTTGAATGTGTCTATTCTAGGTTAAATTTTATATTGATGAAATTATGGTACTACGGTACTGAATTCTAGATGATTATTATTTGAATTGCTAGGATTGCCATTGTTTAAATTGTTGTTCAATTTACGAAATATTATTGACAATTTTATGGATGCTTGTTTGTTCAGTGAGTTGCTATTATTGAAGTATTGATGATCCTTTTACTTTCAATTGATGAATTGAAATAATTTCTCTATTGGTCAGACATATAAGATTGTGCTTAAATTTCCTCTAGATAATTAGTTGTTCTGAATCATACTCATAAGTTGGAAAGTAGATATGGTTGAATCATTTAAGCTAGAAGTGTCATGACTGACTGAGATTAGTACTATGAATAAATATTTGGTAGTCAAACCCTTTATGCCTTACACTGCTTCATTATAGTTATTGATGTTTGAATTACTCAATTTTAATTGAATAGTAAATAGGTTCTCATCTCCTAGATCCCTTAACCTTTGAAAGGCATGTTTAAGCATTAAAGACAATGCTTCATTTTAAGTTTGGGGTAGGAAAATATTATTTTAAAATTCACCAAAATTTTTAATTTTTGCTGCAAATTGTTTGGTGAATATGGTTTTGGATTGGAGAACTTTTTGGTCATTCAATTTATGTTTTGAAAAATGGAATAACTTAAATTTTACTTGCACTTGGAAAAATCTTCTAAAAATATTTGAAAGTTGTTGATTGTTTTTGTAGTACCTTTTCCTATGAAAAGTCAAGGACTTGTCTATAGGAGGAGGATAGACATGAAATTAAAGAAAAATTTTAGCGATGTAAAAGATTGATTGATAATGGTTTTATTTTTTTAACTCTTGAACATTATTGAGCATTGTAGCTATTCAATATTTAAAGTGTAGATTTTTAGATAAAAGTTTTATGTTTATTGACTTATATGTTTTATCTCAAATTGAGAACTCTAGAACTTGATTTTATATTCTCCTGAGATGAAATCCTAAGTAGCATATAGATAGAGAGATGATTTAGGCATTTTTGGATTTAATTTGAGCCTTAAACTTATTTTTTCTCAGTTTTTTACCACTAGCTAGCTAGTACCCACTTTGAGCCTTTTTTTATTGTGGAAATAATTGGAAATTGATTTTTCCTTTTGGTACCCATAAAGTTATAACCTTAAGACAAAAAAAAAAAAAAGAAATCGCCTACCCTTTCAAGAAAGTAAGTGGTGTGTAGAAAAGTTATGAAGAAAGGAAGGTTGAATATATATATACACACACACACACACACACACACACACACATAAAAATAAAGATGAATGAAGAAAAATATTTTTAGCCCCTCAGAAAGAGAAAAATGAAAAAGAAAATGTAAATTAAAATGATTCAAGTTTGGGAGAGTTGACACTAAAAAAAATAGGAAAAGGAAAAAAAAAGAAAGTTGAACTAAATAGTATAAAAGTTCAGAGATTTGTGTTTACACTTACTAAAAAAACCAAAATTAGAGACGAAATATATTCCATCACAAAATTTAATCCGTCTCAAAATTTAATCTGAAAATCTGAGATGAAATTTGATACGGAATATATTCCGTCTCAAAATTTAATCTGAAAATCTGAAACGGAATTTGAGACGAAATATATTCCATCTCTAAAATCTAGTCTCAAAATTTGAGATGGAATCTGAGATAGAAAAAATTTCATCTCAGATTAAAGACAGAATTCAAATTTTGTCTCATATTAGAGATGTAATAAATTTTGTCACAAATTCCTTGTTAGATTAGAGACAAAAATTAAATTCCATCTCAAATTCTACCTCAAATTTTTGTTAGTCCCACATCTCCCAATTCAGAAAATCATCCTCCCACCTTTTCCTATATATAGTGCAATACCTCTCCTTTTCCTTATGTAGAATCCTTCATTGAACACTTTTGTCTTGAAAAAGCTAATGAATGAATGTGCCTTCTAATTTAGTATTATTTAATGTGGCTAAAATTTTTTTGGGAGGCTAAATTTGACCTGTTTAATAATCCACTGGCAACTTATTTTTTTCTGTTCAGAGAATTAGAGGTGGAATTAAGGACAAAAAAATTCGTCTCTAATTTGAGACGGAAAAAATCTTTTTGTATCTCAAGTTTGTTTGAGAAGCCAGGATCAGAGACGAAAAAAAATTCATCTCTAATCAATTAGAAATGAATTTTTATTTAATCAGAGATGGATTTTTCAATCTCTGATCTCTGATTTTTTTGTAGTAACTATGCATTATTTATTCTCTTGTACTTTGTGCTTCCCTTATTCCCTTCTTTCTTTTATCCTTAACCTTGGCCCCATTACAAGCAAAGAAAGCCTTATTGATATCTATTTCTTTGTTGCTTACATTGGTGGAGGGAGGATAGAGGATTAAGCATATGAAGTTCTAAATTTGAGGTTTTGTTGTATAGTTTGGTAGACATGGAATTGATTTTAATATTGGCATGAGAATGTTGTTTGCTACTCATGCACACAATTCAAGAGTTTGAGAAAAGGGATTATTATCTTTCAAACTTAGAAACTTGTTAGAATTGCTTTTCTTTCTTGTTTATCATCTTATTTTATGCAATGATTGAGGATTAATGTTTGGCTTTTACGACGAATTACATGAGGTTATCAACTTGCATATTTGTGGAGGAACTTTTCTTTTACTCGAGGGAGAGCAAAATCTTAAGTTTAGGAGTGTGATAACTCTATTTTATAGAGTTGTTTAACCTATATTTTTTATTAATAAATTGAGTAAAATAAATGATTTCAAGTCTTTTTTTTTATTTTATTTATTTTTTAATTATTTAGTTTAATTTTATAGGGAGTTAGTTTTTCTGTAGAATTTATCTTACTTTGTCTATTTAGTTTAGTTTATGATTTATCATTTAAATTATATTCAAATTTATTTTGGTTAGTTTCTTTTAGGATTTAATTTAATAAGATTTGTTAAATTGATTTGGATATTTTTGCTGATTTTATTTTTGATCTATTATTTTATGCTCCAATCAAATTTGAAGGAAATTCTACAGAGAAGCAAAAGGGAGAGACGCGTGGAAGCTGTTACACATGATTCATTCATTCATCTTCATCTTTTTCTTCATCTTTTCTTTATTCTCTTTTAGTTTATGGCAAATTCGATACCTTTTGTTATTATGGATGTTTCCTTTGTCATGAGTGGTTAGATTCACTTTGTTAGGGAAAGATGTAGCTTCCCTTGAATTTTATGATTTGAATTTTATTATGATAATTTAAGTCTATTTTTTTATTAAGCAATTATTTCTATACCAACTGCTTTCTCAAATTTGGTCACTTGAGAATTGAATTAGGGTTTATTTAGGGAATTAAAAAATTTATATATGAACATGACTATTGAAATAGTTGCCACAAATTAATTTGATCTAGAAATAGATAAATTGTTTGTTTGGTTGTGATTGAATTCATTTGCTCTAATTGCCTTTTCTTGATTAAATTGATCTAAGGAATTAGGAAATTTAATTAGGATAAGAGAGTTATTCGCTAAGGGATTGTGTTTTAACTAGAATTGAGAATTTAACCATCTACATAGAAATTGAGAACTTAGATTAAAATTGAAATTCAGACCATAGTTGGATAGAGTAGTGAAATTGAATCCTTAACGCTTTGATAATTTATAGTTTCGTAATAGTTTTTTTGTTTATTCATGTTATTTTTTACCAATCATCATTATTTTAATTAATTTTCAGTCATTTAATTTAGTTTAGTTTTATCTCACACATTCAAAATTGACCATCTAGATAGTTTAGGAATAATGAAATTCGTAATTGACTCTCATAATCCACGTGAGATTGACACTCTACTTACTTCTATATTACTTGTTGACTAGGTATAGTTGCCAAGAGTTTTTCAACCAACAATGATATGCCATCAATTTGAAAATTGAGGAAACTATCTGATTGAGATGATGATATGCCAATTGGAGTTAGCATTTTCTAATGCTAATCCATGAAAACACTTCTACTATACAAAGGTACAATGTTGTTGAGTTATTGGTCACAAAAATGATAAGTTCCTAAATGATTATGTGTAACTATATTTTTGTAAAGTATTATTATATAGTGGATGAATATAAATGCACATATATATTATGCATTTGATGCCCATTTATAGTAATTATGAGATTTTATATGAATTTTTTATAAGAAAATTATGTGTTAAATTAAAGCACATATAAGTTGATCTTACTATATTCTTAAATATTTAAAAATATTTTAAAGTGTTGGGAGTGTTTTTGCAAAATTACAAGGAAAAGGAAATGAATTCTAAAACATTGATTATTATGTTATGTATACATTTCCTACCTTGATAAGTGTGTGATTGTTTGTTTGTATATGTATGACATGTTTAATTTTTACATTAGCATGAGTGATACAGAAAACAAATATAACTTTTATTGTGTTCATATGAAAGACATGGGTGAAGTAAATATGATTTGAGGTTAAAATCATAAGAAATGTGATAGCATTTTGCTGTCACAAAAATATTATGTTCAAAAAAAAGTTTAAAACTTTGATCATTTTTATGACAAACTATATGAATACCTCTTATAATTTTAACACTCAATTAAGAAAAACTTAGGCGAGTCTGTTGTATTTAATGAACTTCACCTATCTTGACATATCATGTGTTGTATGTCAAGAAGTGTATATATGAACACAATACAATGGATTGTGGTACCATTAATTATGATATCATATAAAGTGAATTTCTCATTGTATTAGAAGAATATAATGATTTGTTAACTGAATCTTTAATTTAGATGAGACAAACTCACTAGTGGTTAAGCCTACCTTTGATGGTGAGATGATATCTTGGAGAACAGTCAATCAAATTTATAGATTCACTCTAAAATCAGAGTTCAGTATTCTGAAGTTGGCTGAACATGAAACTAAGTGGTTGAAAAATCTCTTAGAAATTTTTTTTGTTGGATAAGAGACCAATAATGTCAGTGTCTATGTTTTGTGATTGACAAGAGACAATGACCATTATAAAGAACAAGGTTTTCAATGGTAAGAGTAGACACTTGGTGATACAAAGTAATAGCTAAAAGATGAAATTTGAAGTACACTGATCATGTACTTTATTTGGCCAAACCTTTGGCTAAACATGCATGTAAGAAGGAAATTAGTCCTTCACACATTGAGAGGAAGTGGACATAAGCGGCCAATTGATAATTAATAGTGGATGTAATCCAACCTTTGTGGTTAGAGATCCGATGAATAAAGTTCATATGGGTAATAACAAGTCGTCTATTAGTTTTGCTAGCACTAATTTTTTCAATCCCTTCGCATGGTATTAAGTGTGAAATTAAGTGCTACAATGTATTGATCGAGAGGTTGAGTGAAAGCTCTTAATGTTTTTCATAATCATTCCTTGAGGGTTGTGTATTTATTACATACACTGATAAAATCACCTATACGAGTGTGGATGGGGCTGCTACTATAAGATAATAGTGAAATATCTAGAGCACTCATAAACACCAGGCACGAGCACGGCCGAAAATACGTACAACGGCATTAATAGTAGAAATTGTGGGGGTGAGATGTGACTAGTAGGATCCTTAAGTTATGACAAGAGCATGTTGGTTCATAAAAACTATATGCTTCATCACTTACTATGTGAGTTATATCTTATCTGTCTAGGTTTGGTTTATAGTCCAAAAGACACCAAACTCGATGCATCTATACTTATTTAAGTAACCCAGTGGTTTTTTAAAACTTCTTTTTGAAATATGTGAGGGATTGTTATGAAAAATAGATATTTCAAAATAATATTTAAAATTTTGAAAATATTCTTGAAATATTTATAACTCTTAATTAGAGATTAATATGCCTTTAATGTACTGTTACAGTTTCAAAAATTTATATTGTTTTAAAACCTTTGTAACTACTGATTAATTTTGTATCATAAGTTGTGTTTTTATGCATCTATAAAAGGGAAGACACATCCAATATTTGTCTTGTCTTCTCTCCTTTCCTCTCTGACTTTCTAGGTTACATATTATTATATTTCTATTATTCTGGATCCTGAGAAATTCTCAAAAGGGTCTGCTTAATTTTAGAGGAAGTTCTATAACTACAGAATAATTTCTATAGTTATAGAATAATTTTCCTCATAGACTATGTCTCTTAAGACGCAACTTAGATCACTGTGTTGGTGACGATAAATTTTACAACAATGTATCCCCTATAGTCATTCTTCTCAATATCTAGAACCGAGCAAACCAATCAAGAACACAAACTTCAAAGGCTGATGAATTAAGAGCGAAGCTACTTCCAGTAAATGGATCACCAACATCATTTATGTGAAAACCCATCAACTCCAATGCTCCATAGTCGAAGTCTAGATTTGATGGATAACCTGCTTAGTTAATTGTATGAGAGCCATAAATAAGTTGAAGAATACAAAGAAAATATCATGAAACAAGTGGGTTTTTACGTATAAGAGAGAAGAAAAAGAGAAATGTTTATATGTACCCAACATATGGGTCTTTATATTTGACAGTCTCAACGAAGCGAGTGATGACTTGAGCCAAGTCTTCTGGTGTTTTCGCAGTGCGCTGATGGGAGACGGTAAGCCTCATATCTCCATTATTCTTCTGTGGGCTCTCCACTTTGGTGGGGACAACACCAGAGGCACTAGTTTCGTGGCATTGCAAGGGTTTGGCTGGCATGTTCACTGTTGCACCATTCACTGTTCCTTCCTATATATATTTGAATAAGTATATAGATTATGATAAGAAAGAGCTAAAAATGTTGTGTTTGGAATATGAATGAAGAGTTGTATTGACTATTGAGAGGTAACCCATTTACATTATATATAGGCTTTCTTTGTATTAAATATTTTTCTCTTTCAAAAACACCTTATCCCTTCTTTTTTCTTTCAAAAATGCCCCACAGGCCCACACTAATTCTTTGGCTAACTTTAACAAAAGCACACGAATCTCCCTCCATACTCTGTTACATATGCACTACATTTCAACAATTAAAATACCAGTGAAATTGGTAAAATATGAGAATCCAACAATTAAAATAACGGGAAATCAGAAAATCTCACAACGAATTCTCGTCATTAATACGGCCTAGGGTAAAGATGTACCTGTTGGAAAATCTGAAAAGAAGAGGAAGAAGGCGATGAAATAGAGACGGCGGTGGCGGAAGCAGCGGCCATGTAGGCAGCAAGGAGTCCGGATTTCTTCGTCTTCCACTCGAGAGAGAGAGGAGAGAGAGAGAGAGAAAATTCGGAGGAAGCGTGAGAAAAAATTAATGCCTTCTGGACATATAGTCAAGCAAGTGGGATGAACAACCCTGATAGAAACAATTAATTGAGTGAATTATGATCATTAACCTTGTTTCAAATTTGACTATACTTAGTAACTGTATTTCTAAAGTTGTACTCGATTTTTTTGACATTGTAATAAATATCGTAAAAATATATTTTTTATTTACTTTCTGTTAAATTATTTTTTTATAAAACATAAAACTGTAATTGTATTTTAATATAATAATAAACAGTTAAATAATTTTATTTTGAAAAGAGTATATATTGTACAAAAAATAATTCCAGTAATAAAAAAATTAAATCAAATGACATATTTAAATGTAAAATTAGAAATCCTTAAAGTTTAAACGTGAAAAACAGAATCCTCGGAAAATCCAAAATAATAATCAAGGACAACACTTGCAGCCGAATACAATTACATTCTGAACGATATCGCGTTTTCAATGTTAAATGTGCGAGCCATGGCCGTTGCCGACAGTTTCAGATTTGTTGGTCCATTTTTAGGTATTTCTTTAAAGGGTCTAAACCAAAATATATACAGTCATTATTAAAATATATAAATTTTCTATTGGATTTTGTTTACATAAGGATGGGTTCACACAGTATTCTTTAAAAGAAACATATGTATTTAATGATTGTAGTTAACTATCTATTAATTATTTATCATTTTTTTAAATGAGACAACAATAGTCCTTAAATATTCGACCAGCTATATTTTCTTAATCAATTTTTTGAGGTAAGGCTTATTAAAATTGAAACTAACAAAAAAATTATTAAAAAAATAAATGCTAGGATGGGTTTGTTAATAATTGTAAACTTCTTGGATTTATTTTTTGTTAACAAGAAAAAACTAGAGGGGACGAACACAAAACAAAACTAATGTCTAACCGTAAAATAAACTTTTTGAATAGGCTCATCCCAAATACAAGATAGCATGCATGGAGCTCTTTAAACTTAATTTCGACCAGCCGATAATGGATATTTTTGTCATGCTAATATGATTAAAAAAAATTCATTAAATGATCATGGTCCTAACAGTACAGTGGAAAATTCTTACGTTTGTACGAAGAAATATTTCAGAGATAATAACAAAATTATTTATTCGTACCCAAAATGTGGGTTTTTATGTATGACAGAGTCTCAACGTACATAGCGATTGATCACCTGAAGCAAGTTTTCTGGTGTTTCCCCAGCGATCAGTGATGAGAGATGGTAGGCCTCAGTTCTCATATCTTCGTTATTCTTTCTCTGGGCTCTCCGTTGGCATGTTCACTGTTGAACCATTCATTGGTCAAATAAGTAATGACTGTGTGAGGGGGATCTGAGATTATTGTGTTTGGAATATTAATGAAGAGCTGTATATAATGAGAGATGACCCATTTATATTTTATATATACATATATATATATATATATAGGATTCCCTCAATAATGTGTCTGTGGTCTGTACTGTCGTGCACGTCAGTTCAGTGTTTGAGGTAGATTTTGGGTAAAAGATGAAGATTCCATGAATAGCAGACAGGGCAAGATGTCATTAAGGGGGCTTTGGTACATAGTACTATTGAAGAAAGAAAAAAAAAGATGAAAAAATATGTTTGATACGTGATAAAAATAATAAAAAAATATATTTGATATGTATATTTTTTATAAAAAAAGTAGAGAATGTATTAGATAATTATTGAAATACTCTTGACTCTGATTTTTAAATTTTTTTATTATTCATAATTATTATTTTTGTCTCTTAACTTATTTTTTATTTCAATATAGTCTTTTTTTTATTTTAATATAATCCCTTTGGTTATTCTTAATTTAAAATTATTTTTATAATAAAAAATAAAAAAACTAATTCTCTCTCTTTCTCCGAAGCCCAAATCCTTCATTTTCATCTCATTTTCATCTTCATCCTCTCTCTCTCTCTCTCTCTCTCTCTCTCTCTCTCTCTCACCCATCTTCATTTTCATCCTTTCATTTTCATCTCATCTTCATCCTCATCTTAACGTTCAACACTGGTGATTGTCCCCAAATCCCTCACCTTCAACTCCCTAGATCCTTAAACCTTTGACGCCCCAGATCACTAAACCTTCGACGATGCGAAAAAGGAACAAGATCGATAAAGGCCAGCTTGCGAAGGTGAGAACACATATTTGCCTTCAGTCTTTTTGGTTGCCTGAACTTGAGGGGACAACATCGACGGAGAGAAAAATTCCTCCTTGTAAGACTTCTTCATTCCCTTGTTTGCACTGCTAAATACATAAAACAAGAACCGGGTGTGACAAATTTGCAAAAAAAAAAAGAGAAGAATTTACTGTTTTCCTGAAGGAAAATTGACTTTCCAACCAATTTTGGTTAGAAAATTTTGAAGGAAAAAGCAAGGGCAGGAATCCATTCACGATTTCCACTGTCATTGTGCTGAAAATTTACCAACACAGGACGGAGGGCTACAGTGGAGCGTTTGCCAGTTTTTCCTTTCTGCCATCACTGTTGCAAGCGATACTAAACGTGCCCTAAGAGATAATGTTGAAATTTATATAATATATATATCCTATTTTGGATTAGCATTAATCAATTATTAAATATCATTATTATATTAACTATATTATTCTAATATATAGCATTTAATATATGAATATTATAATTGGGCTTTTATATTGTGAGTGGCCCGTGATGGGTTGGGCCAATCACATAGCCTGTTGAGAAGTCCCTACTCTCGTCTGATATTAAATAGACTGACATCCCATTAATCAGTCTAACCCTAGACAGAACTTATCAGACAGAGAGTAGTACCACTCTCACACAACCTTAAAAAAAAAAAAAATTCTCTCTGTTTTACTGTTCGACATGGATAGCGCAATAATGCCAAGTACATGTTCTATTCATCCCTTTTATGTTCTGTTAATTAATATGCTACAGTTTGTACCTACACCGATCTAGAATTAGAAATTTAATCCATTTAATTCCTTCAATGGTATCAGAGCCTGGTTGGTAGTACAATCTATGGCTATTAATTAGCAATTTAAATTTGATTTTCGAAATTCCCTAGAACCCAAATTTTAAAACAAATTTCGTTTGCCCTAATTTGTTAGATTAATTTTGAAATTGTTTTAGGGTTTCAATTCAACACTATAACACGAATCATGTATGCAAAAATCATAGAGTTTCATTGGGTATTTTGTGAGATTTAAAGTTTTTTTTAAAACATTTTTGCGTTAAACTTCAAATTCAATTTGCTTTCAAATCAGCAAGTGTTTTCCTAAATTGATCTAGGGTTTTTCATCTATGATATTACTCGAGTAACATATCAAAAAATCAGAGTTTTTCATCGAGGGGTTTGAGAGATCCAAACTTTTTTTAAAAATCGGTTTTCTCCCAAATTTTCGAAAATGGTTTCTCTAAAACCACCCTCTATTTTTCAAAATTGATTGAGGGCTTCTCTTTTGCACATGATTTCGAACAAAAGCCCTAAAAAAACTCAGTTTTTCATGGCCGGATGTGGGAGAACCAACCGGTTCGAGCTCGCAGGTCGCACGACCCGGTTTGCAGTGAATCGGGCGAAGGGGATGACCTCCCCTGTCGACGCCCACGCGTGGGCCTAGCGCGTGTGGACGCGTGCAGCATCTTCCAGGCCCCAAAATTTTTTAATTTTTTTTTGAAAAATTAAATAATTACATAATATTATTTTTGGCAATTTTTGGAAAATTTTTCGGGACCCCTAAGTATTTTATTGTATTTAATCCGAGACTATTTTGCTGTTTTAAATATCGTACTCTCGGATTTTTGGACTGAAATTTTTTGTGGAAGTTCCTCACTCTGTTGACAACATCTATGTATGTTGTACTCTCCCCCGTAAGCTATCTTAGTGATGGAATTAATTTCAGTCCATATGAAAATTATTCCCTTTTATTATTTTTAAATTTTCTGTTATTTATTTGTTTATTCTTTCTTTTTTTTCCTCATTAATAATTAATTATTCTGTTGAATATAATTGCCTTTTATTTTGTATGATTGTGAACTCACCTATCGTGGGCACAGTTATGCAAAATATACGATTTAAATGATTAAAATTTTATTTATTTTATCTTTTTTTTAATCATTATTATTAGTCTAATTTATTGCATTAATAATGATTATATCCTATCGGTATATCATTATTAATGTAATTTCTTATACAATACCATATTAATCAATACCTCTATCAATTATTTTGAATACCCTATCGGCATTCAAAATTCAGATGGTAATATGAGGTCTAAAGTATTGTATTATTATATTTCTTGTTTATTTTGGTTCGGGACCCTTAGGCGGGACCAGGTAGACAAGAAATTCTCTCTAATAGGCTTGATTGGCTGTGCACATAGAAACATTTAATTCTCTCATAGCATAATGACATTATGCATATTAAATGTTTTCTTTTTGTTGTTTTAATGCCAGCCTCCCTGCCTATGCAATTAACTTCTGTCAAAACACTAAATGGGACCAATTTTGAGGACTGGAAAGAATCTCTGGATTTGTATTTGGCCATCACTAATATGGACTTAGCCTTGAGAGAGGAAGAGCCCCCAGCTCTTACTACTGAGTCCACTGTTGCTGAAAGGACTTCTCGTGAAAAATGGGAGCACTCCAACAGGGTGTGTCTCATGGTGATGAAATACACCATGGAGAAGTCTATTAGACAGAGCATTCCAGAGAACAAGAATGCTAAGGATTTTCTGAAGTCCGTTGGTGAGAAATTCACCACTTTTGACAAAGCTCATAAAGGCCAGTATCTCTCTCTGATTGAGAAGACTAAATATGATGGTATTAGTGGAGTTCGTGAGCACATCATGAAGTTAGTCCACTATTTTAATAAACTGAAGTCTCTCAAGGTTGATCTTGGTGAGAGCTATCTAATCTGGCAAGTACTGGAGTCACTCCCTTCTCAGTTTGACGTTCTGAAAACCTCCTATAATACTCAAAAAACTGAATGGACGATTGATGAAATGATTGCCATTGTCTCTCAAGAAGAGGATTCCATAAAGAAAGGGAAAGCACACAGTGTTCAGTTTGCTGCTGCTTCTTCTTCTGGTACTAAGTCTGAGAAAAGGAGAGGTCACAAAGGAAAGTTTCAACGTGACAAGAAGAAAGGGGGAAAAGTTTCTCAACACTTAGAGCCAAAGAAGAATTTTTTCAAAGGAAACTGCAAGTATTGCAAGAAGTATGGCCATAAGGTGGATGATTGTTATACTTTAAAGAGGAAACTTGACAAGCAAGGTACACTCCTAGCTTTGGCTTGTTATGAATCAAATATGATTGATGTTGCTCCCAATACTTGGTGGTTTGACTCAGGTGCAACCATTCATGTTGTGAATTCTTTACAGGGGTTCACAAGCCTGAGGAAGCCAAGTGATGCTGAATCCAATATCATTGTGGGAGATGGAGCTAGAGTATCGGTGGAAGAAATAGGAGTAGTTACATTGCTTTTACCTTCTGGACATACTTTATTGTTAAAAGACGCTGTTTATGTACCTTCTATGAGAAGGAATTTGATTTCAATTTCAGCTTTGGATAAATATGGCTACACTTTTGAATTCAGTAATGAAAAAGTTTTTATTCGTTTTAATTCTGTTACTGTCGGTTCAGGAGTATTATGTGATGGGCTTTACATGCTGAATTTGAACAATATGTCTGTTAACTCTGTTGTTGGAAATAAGCGTAACAGGACTGATGAAAGTTCTTCTATGCTGTGGCATAGACGCTTAGGGCACATTTCTAGGCCCCGGATTGAAAGACTGATTAAGGAAGGCATTCTTCATGATCTCAATTTCTCTGATTTTGACGCTTGCATCGATTGCATTAAAGGCAAGCTCACTGCCAAGACTAGGAAGAAAGGAGCAAATAGGTGTGATGATGTATTGCAGTTGATTCACACAGACATATGTGGACCTATTACACCTACTGCTATGGGTGGATATAGGTATTTCATTACCTTCATAGATTACTTCTCGAGATTTGGTTGGATAGATCTCCTCCAAGAAAAATCCAGTTCCTTGGATGCCTTCAGATCCTTCAAGGCTGCTATTGAATTAAAGACTGGAAAGAAGATTAAATGTGTGAGGTCCGACAGAGGAGGTGAGTATTATGGTAGATACAGTGAGACTGGGAGAAATCCAGGACCATTCGCCAAATTTCTCGGTGAATGTGGAATTGAAGCTCAATACACTATGCCTGGTACTCCTGAGCAGAATGGAGTTGCAGAGAGACGTAATCGGACACTCATGGATATGGTAAGATGCATGATGAGTCATACATCGTTACCAGTTTTTCTTTGGGGAGATGCCTTAAAGACAGCTGTTTACATCCTTAATCAGGTACCTAGCAAATCTGTACCGAAAACTCCCTACGAACTGATGAGTGGAAGGAAGCCGAGTTTGAAACACTTTCACGTGTGGGGTTGTAAAGCAGAGGTTAGACCCTATAATCCTCAATTGAAGAAGCTTGATCTTAAAACTATTAGTGGTTTCTTCATTGGCTACTGCGTGGGCTCTAGAGGTTGCAGATTCTATTGCCCTTCTTATTCTACGCGAGTTATTGAGTCTGACAGAGCGATATTCTTTGAGGATGATTTAGATAGTGGGAGTCATACACCACGACCAATCACTCTCAAGGAAGATCGGACCACAGCTCCAGCGTCGCCTGTTTTACTTCCCATGAATATTGTGGTTCCAGTCGCTCATGATGATGATCAGACACTTCAAGGAGGACATGATGTAGTGGTACCACCTATTATTGAATAGGAAACTGGTGATGCTACTGAAACAGGTGTAATTGCACCGCAAGATGTAGTGGCACCGCCAAATGACATTGCAGAAGCACCTCTATTGAGAAGATCTCAGAGAGTACGCAAGCCTTCTATACCAGTTGATTATGTGGTGTATCTTCAGGAGCATGAGTTTGATCTCCATAATGATGACGATCTTATCACTTTCCAGGAGGCTATCTTTAGTTCTCATGCTTCTGATTGGCTGAATGCCATGCATGATGAATTAGCTTCTATGTCTCATAATGATGTTTGGGATCTTGTAGAATTGCCAGATGGTTGCAAACCAATTGGGTGCAAATGGGTCTTTAAGACCAAGCGTAGTCCAGATGGAAAAGTTGAGAGGTATAAAGCTAGACTAGTAGCGAAAGGCTATAGTCAAAAGGAAGGCATCGATTATAAAGAGACATTCTCACCAGTTTCTACGAAAGATGCTTTTCGGGTTGTTATGGCTTTAGTAGCTCACTTTGATTTAGAGCTTCACCAGATGGACGTAAAGACAGCCTTTCTGAATGGAGATCTAGCCGAGGATGTCTACATGGTTCAGGCTGATGGTTTCATCGAACCAGGTAAAGAGCATTTGGTTTGCAAACTTAAAAAGTCCATTTATGGACTAAAGCAGGCATCCAGGCAATGGTACTTGAAATTTGATCGTGTTGTCACTTCTTTTGGCTTCAAGTTTTGATGATGACAAATGTATTTGAATAGTAGCATTGATATATATAAAGATTAATTATCATATATATGCTACAAGTACTTAAGCATGATTATGTTATTTAATATGTATGTTGCATATATTGAATCATGCTATTAAACTAACCATTGGGTTTGCAAGTAAGATATATTTTATAGGTTGGTTCAAAACAAGAAGAGTGAGCATTGTATTGAAGAACAAGGAAAAGCAATATCATGCTTCACTCAAGGAAAACATCATGCAAGGATGAAGCTCCAAGAAATGAAGAATTAGAAGATTTGAAGTCTTGGAAGCTTGGATGCATCAAGATAGCCTATGTGTTTACATTAGGTATATTTTATATAGGCTAGTATACTTGTACAACTCAATGATTTAGATTTGCATACATTGGCTCAATTATTTTGAACAAAAAGATAGTGAGATATGAAATTTTACAAAAGTTAGTTTTTGACCTTTGGTCACTCTTTATATCATATCTCATAAACGAAAAATCATTTTTTCAAGTATATTATTCTCATTTGATAGTATACTCAAAGATCTTTTCAACGGTATATTATTTATTCAAAACGGAGTCCAAATGAGAAATATATGACTATTCAAAATATAGTTTGAAAAACTGAAAGTTGATTTTACTGTAATAAAAAATTATTCTGTTCTGACCTATAGTCAGTATTTTGATTATATCTTTTAAAAGAAAAATAATTTTTAGTAAAACTTAGCTCATTTGAAACTAGACTCCAAGAGCTTTCCAACGGTATATTATTTGTTTAAAACGGAGTTCAAATGAAGGAGTTATGAATTTTTAAAGAAAGCTCAAAATCTGGACTGCACTATAACGGCTATATAACGGCTAGTTTTGTAAAATCTTATATATATGACCTTAGATACACGATTTTGACCAAGAACAAAGTCCTACAATGTGATATTAACTTCTTCTATCATCTTTGAGAGAAAGGAAAGCATTCTTGAGCCAAATCTTGCATATTCTCTATCATTAGAGTTATTAGAGCTTCATTTGTTTTCATCTACTCTTTAGAGAGATTTCTTTGTATTGTTGATTTTGATCAACACATATATTATTCTGAGTTGAGGTTCGCAAGTACCGGTGTTGGAAGAACTTGCTTTGGGTTAAGGAGGAGCCCGGATTCATAAATTCTTCATTGTGGTTTCGCAAATACCCGGATCGAATTTGCGTGGTTGTAGTGGTTTGCAAGTACCCGGATTAAACTTGCAATTATAGTGGAAATACTCAAGTGGTCTCTTGAGGACTGGATGTAGGCTTGGATTAGCCGAACCAGTATAAATCTCCGAGTTTGCTTTCTCTATCCCTTACTCTTTAATTTGTGCATATTGATATCTATTCTTTAATTCCTTGATCTTTATAATTATTTATCTTGACAGTACATTGATTTTCTGTATTGTATTTATTATCCTAAGCATTGTACTTTTACAGAAAATCATTTTAACTTCCAATTAATTCTTGTGAAAAATTTATAAAACCCAATTCACCCCCCCTCTTGGGTTCCAGCCATTACTTTCAATTGGTATCAGAGCTTGGGCTCTTGATTTAAGACTTAACCGTCTAAGAGTAAATATGGTTGGATCTAGTGAGTGGTTTATGTCTGAAAATTATTCTTTCACAGAACCTCCAATTTTTTATGCTAATCATTTTCAATATTGGAAGTATGAAATGAAAATTTTTTTAATTTCAGTAGACCATAAACTCTGGGAAATTATAGAAAATGGTTTTTATATGCCTGTCAAGGAAGAACAAGGAAAATACATTCCAAAACCCAAGAGTGAATGGAATGATACTGAAAGAAGTTTAGTGCAACTCAATGCTAAGGCAAAATTGATTATTTCTTGTGCATTGAGTCAAGATGAATTTTTTAGAATTTCCAATTGTGCAACTGCTAAGGAAATGTGGGAAACTTTAGAAGTTGCATATGAGGAAGATCTTGTTGCAATGGAATTAAAGTCTAGAAATCTCATTAATGAACTTGATATCGCTCAAATGAAAAATTGTGAAACCATTAATGAGATACGACTTGTGCTTAATCAATTGCAAGCTCTTGGTGTTGAACTTACAGGAAAATCTCAAATCACCAAGGAGATAAAAGAAAAAGAAAAAGGAGAAAAAGAGAAACCACAACCAAAAACTGAATCATCAAAGAAAGCTTACCTATCTTCCATTTGGGAAAATAGCAATTCCGATGAGGAGAACACAAATGAAGAAGCCAACACTTGTCTTGTGGCCAGAGATAAAGATAAGGTAAATTCATTTGACTACTCTTTTGAAGAATTACAAGATGTCTTTGATGATTTACATGAAGAATCTCTTATACTTGCAAAGAAACTAAAAATTTCAAAACAGAAAAACTCTTCTCTTGAAAATGAGTTGGAAACATTGAAAAACGAATTTTCTATTTCCAAGGAAGAGAATTTTGTTTTTGAAAATCAAAACAGAACTTTGCAAGAAGAGAATTTGATTTTAAAGGCAAATATCTCTACCAACAAAAATTACTTTTGTACCAAGTGTGATTCCTTGAAAAAGGAGAATGAGGATCTTAAAAACACACTTAAAAAACTTTCTCAAGGTAGAGAAATTCAAAACTCTTCTGTTGAGAAACAAAGTAGTAGCTTTAACAAAATTGGTTTTGTTCTTAACAAGTCAAATCAGAAATATTTCGAAAACTACTTTGTTCCTACAAAAATGTCCAAAAGTCCACCTTGCACTTATTTTTATTGTGGACTGAAAGGACACAAGTCTTACTCCTGTTTTTATAAGAAAAATCTTGTTCATGGAGTAAAAATGAAATGGGTTCAAAAAGGACCTCATGACCCAGGCAAACCCAAAAAAATTTGGGTATCAAAAACAAAGGATTAATTTGCCGATTTGCCTCAAAGCAAGGAGCGGAAATAACTTTTCAATGGCTACATCATTCAAACTCCACTCTCTTGCATCAAAAGGAGGCAATGGATAAGTAAACATATAAGCTGGAATGCATTGTAAGAAATTTGACTGATATGTTTACTGCTCTCTAATGTTTTTGTCTGTTCTCTAATATGCATTACATCTATCTTTGATACTCATGCATGCTATATCTGAAAACAATTGTTAGGTGTGCAGCTTATAGATTCGAATTTTGTTTTGAGCTAAAATCTTTCTTCCAAATTTTGCTTAAACTATCCTTTTTACCGCATCATGAAAACTTGCTTCCATTACACGCACATTTTTCTTGTCTTCACAACAATAAGATTACTCCTACCCATAGTATTTATTTAAATATTTTCAATGAAATCAAATTTATTGCAAAATTGCATTTCATGGAAGCATAGCACTTTTATTAATATGGCATATCTTGAACATAATGTTGCTCCTAATGCTCGAGATTTATTTGAACATCAAAGTGCTCCACCAAAAGTGTTTTGCAGGAGTTAATCCTCAAAATTATCCTCTAAAGCACATTCTTTCCTCTGCTCTCCGAAATCAGTAAGATTTATAGTTTTGAAGTTGGTTGGTCGACCAACGCTCCTATCAGTAGTCAACCAACGAAGCCTACATTGAACCAATGCTTGATAGATCTTGCAAATAATCAATCAATTAAGATCATTAAAATTGTAAGAAGACAGGATCGATCAAAAGAAGAGCAATGAGCAAAACAAGGATATCAAAATCTTGAAGAGGAACTTCAAGAAGCAACAAAAGTTTGCCAAAATTGATGAGTATCTCTATCCTTTACTTCTTCATTATTTAATTGAATGATACTCCTTGATCTCAATTGTACATTCCGGTAAATTTTTTTTTTACTGTCATACTTTCATTGCAATGACATATTGTTTTCTGACATCTTACATACTTGATCACAACATGACATATAAAAATATGTTAAATACTTAAATTATTTTTTTTAATACATCATGGTTTGAGCATTATACATATCATCTCTTTTACATAAGCTGTAACTTATGAACCATTGTTTATGGATTATAGTTTATATCTGATTATATCTTATTAATCCATATTACCTCAATTATGTTACTACATACTCTGATTATAATATGTTTTATCTTGAGTAAGTATGTAACTTGCTTTTGCTTTGAAATGATGATATATATATCCATGTCAGAAAATTCTTTCTATCTTTAAAATGGATATATATTTTTCAAAATATATATATCCTTCTATTGTACAAAATTTGTGCGGCTGATTTTCTTTATCTTTCTTTATTATTATAATTTTTTTAAGTACCGTCATCTGAAAGAAACCACTTGCATTAAAAAACAAAAAACAAATTGAAGGATTACATTGCATTAAAAAACAAGGGAAGGTTTGCTCATGGATGAGCAATCTACAGGCGAGGTGGTCTCGGATTAGGTAGGTTGTATTGAATCATCACCCCTCGGCCATTCTTTGGAGCAAGAGACTGAGCAATGTCACGGAGGGTAGTGTAAATCCCATTCATACAATCAACACTTCTTTGTTGTTGATTGCAGAAGCATTGGGTAGACCAATAGAAGAACCTATCTATTCTTGAAGTCAGTGCCGCATTGTTGCATTTAGCTAACTTCTCCTGGTCCTCTATCATCTTCTTGAGTTTCTTCACCTCCTGCTCCAGACAAGCAATTTTGTCTTCTGACGTATGGCCTGTACTAATCTCCTCAGCTTCTTCGATCTTCATCTTCTTCTTTTGGTTCTCTTGAGATTCCTCCAAAGGTCTTTTGCCTTTGTCCTTGCCTAGACTCAAGTTTAAGTTGAGCTCTTCCTCCCTTGCCTCTACTGTGAGATCAATGAACTTTCTTGCTGCCATGGTTTGGAAAATTCAGAAATTTTTGTAGGAGTATGAAGAGAGAGGAATGTCAGAAAGTTATAGGCTCAAAGATGAATACTCTTTGTGGTGTGGTAATTGAGAACTCTGGGGCAGTCTTTATAGAGAGAAAATTATGACTAAGAGCCAAAGAAGATATCTCTTCGCCGCACCCCTACACGCTCATCCTATGGATTTCTGCAAGCTGGAAGCCAGAAGTCTAGAGTACGCATGCACACCGATAATGCGTCACATTAATGGCAAAACCACGAAAGTCAATTTTCGGTGGATTTGCGGCTGATTTAATTTGTTTTGATTAGAAATTTTAAGGATTAATAAAATGGTGATATTCAGAACCGTATCACTCTGCTTTGTTGTGTTGTTCTTGAGAGCATACATGATTACATCATGCTGTGATTATATGTATCTAAGAACATATGTTGTGTATGCTATTCATGCATCATGAGCGAAGGCTATGGCTAAGAATAATATTTCATGATTCCACATGCACTCATACAAAATGAGCTGTCAAAATTTTTACATGTACTCATCCTCAAGATACATATATAAATTCATTTTGAATGGGTATATAAATTGCTTCCTTTGTGCTGAAATTTATCTTATCCTTTATGAAGCAAATTTGTTTTGAAAAAGGACTTTAAAAATGCTTCTGTTATGTTAATATGTTTTATCATATGAAACAACATTCTTTTTGAAAAAGAAAAGATTTTAAAGATCTCTTTTGTTGTAGATAATAAAAGGGATGAAAAATATTGATGTTTCATATATGGATTATGAACTATATGCTTGAATATATCTTATTACACTAATCCATATATATTGCTTCCTTAGATGAAACGTTTCTAAATTCCTTCGAAGCAAAATGTTTTAGAAAAATATCGTGAATCTCTTGAATTGCTTCCACAATGCTGAAATTGCTTTGCCATATTGAAGCATTATCTGTTTTGAAAAGAAAAGGATTTGAGTATCCTTATTTTAAATCACTTTTGCTATATGTTGAAATAATTTTATGCATATATGCAGAAATTGTTTTTCAGAAATCTTGAAAAATATTATTATTCGATTTATGGATTATGATTAATATTCTTGTTTATATCATGCTTTGCTAATCCATATATCATACTTCTGCTGTGTGCTGTAAATATTTCTATCATATGACAGCAAATGATGTTTTTTTTTGAAAAAGAATATATCTTGAAAAATTGGATATTCATTATTCATTATTCTTTTTCAAATTATGCAAGGTTTAAGGGGGAGCCTAAAACTCTTTCAAGTTTTATCTTTTGGCTCATTTCATTTGACATGAGAAAAATTTTTCTAAAATTTTCTTTTTACATGTCAATGAAATCAATGATAAGTTTTGATGTATCCTTACCCCATACTATATTGACATCTTCTGACATCCTGACTTAAAGAAGGTATGTGCTTTAACTTCTATATATTGTGTTCCTTACACCTTTTTGTTGATGTCAAATAGGGGGAGAAGAAACAATAGAAAAATATGTATACGTGCTTATAACATTGCATTTCATTATCTTGTGATACATATTTTTCTGTGGTGTTTTGTCATTGTCACATCCCAAAAATTGAGCATGTGAAAAGATACTACTCATTTGATATAATTCTCAAACATACGTTATATACATATATTCTGTAAGGTTTTACATTCAACCTTAATCATTCATTCCACACTACAGAATTATATTCATCTGATAAGCAAATATAGATATACATAGTCTGATATTTCTATCTCATCGCAAGCCTAGGAGACCTATAGAAAGTACAGAGCGTTCCTAGTATCCACATTAATAAGTACTGGTATTCCACCAGACAGAAATAGAGGATAATTCCAAGGGGCTTCTATTCTTCAAACGGATACTCTTGTTCTTTGTTTTCTGTATCTGAAAAAAATAATCATAGGGAGTGTGAGTTTATTTAAAAACTCAGTAAGTAAATAATTGTACTATATAAAATATCAAAAGTACAAATACCACATTTACTCATATAATTAATTGTCTTATACATCGAGTAGTATGAGACTCTAACCCTTTCAACTTGTGTATAGGTTTCATAGATATGCACTGAGTAGTATGGGACTTTAACCCTTTCAAACTCGTGTATGAGCTTTCTTAGATATACACCGAGTAATATGGGACTTTAACCCTTTCAAACTCGTGTATGAGCTTTCTTAGATATACACCGAGTAGTATGGGACTTTAACCCTTTCACACTCGTGTATTAGATCCCGTATATCTTTACTCATTAATAAGATAGTGAGAATTCATCACATAGTACAATTGTCATGAAATAAATAATTTCTTCATACTCTTATTTCTATTGATCATCATATACTCCCATATGAAAAATTAATTGCTTATTATCCAAATAATATTGTAAATGGGACTTATATTGTACTTTGACTAGTAATATCAAATTAGCTGAGCAAGGTTATTCACTCACCTTGATGTTTGTCCAAGTTTACCTTGTTCCACACTAGAATTTGTGTAGGAAAATTTCCTAGTAAAATATATTACAAGGAATCATAAGAAAGGAAACAAAATCAAGAAAATACGTAAAATTTTCTGACTGCTACAGTACGGTTTGCTACAGTAACGGTTTGCTACAGTAACGGTTTGCTACAGTGTCGTTTCGCTACAGTAACGGTTCGCTACAGTGCCGGTTCGCTACAGTAACGTTGACTGCTACAGTACCGTTGACTGCCGACACTACAGTACTGCTACAGTAACCCGAAGAAAATTTTCCAGATTTTGTTTCGAAATTTCTGGTCGCTACAGTAACTCGGTTTTGCAGAATTTCTAACAATTTCATCCTTTCCTTTCTTGTTTCAAAACCAGAATTTCAACTCTTTTAACCGATTATAACTCAAATATAACTTCTAAAACAACTGAGATTCATGAATTATCATTAAAATCTTCAAGAACAAAACCTCTTCTGATCTTCTACATAAACTAAAATTTAAGGAAAATAATCGGATTAAAGCTTACCTTTGATCCTTACAAAGCTTTTGAACCGAACAGATAATCGAAATTCTGAAGATCAAGGAAAGGATTTGAGAAGAAAATGAAGAACTGAGAGAGAAATGCTTTTCTGCTTCCTTCGGCTGAGTGAAAATGAGGGGTACTATTGAAACTTTATATTAAATATTTCTAATGGGTTATTCAATAACCCATGGGTATCCATAACCCAACATCCAAACCCATCCAGTCAATTTACAATAAATGGATTAATTGACCATTCTGAAACCACTTTTCTATGAATTTCACCATTCTTAGAATATATCCCTCATTGTGCAAATATTTAGTCCAGTCATTTAACTCAATTTTCATAAATAATATTCAAAGAGAACAATTAAATATGAAAATTAAAAATGACCAAAATAAATAACTAAAGTAACGTTGTAGAATTCTAAAATACTCTTAAGCGAATTATATTATGAAATTAACGGGTATTACATTCTACCCCCCTTAAAAGAATTCGGTCCTCCGAATTAAAATCTTACCTCAAGTTTCAAATAAATGTGGATAGTTTTTCCACATCTCATCTTCTGCTTCCCACGTAGCTTCCTCGCGAGAATGATTTCTCCAAAGAACCTTGACAGTAGGAATTTCTTTGGTACGTAATTTTTTGACTTTTCTATCAAGGATAGCTACTGGTACCTCTTCGTAGGTGAGAGTTTCATCAAAATGAACTTCTTGGGGTTGAATGACATGAGAAGGATCAGGAAGATACTTCCGTAGCATGGACTCATGAAATATTGGATGAACTCCCTCTAGGTTGGAAGGTAGGTCTAGGCGATATGCCACATTACCCACTCTGTCTACAACCTCATATGGGCCAACATACCTCGGACTAAGCTTGCCTTTCTTCCCGAATCTCATTACTCCTTTCATAGGTGAGATTCGTAAGAAAACCATATCACCTATTGCAAATTCAAGGTCACGTCATCGGTTGTCCGCATAAGACTTCTGTCTACTCTGAGCAGTTAACAACTTCTCTCTGATCAGTTTAACTTTATTTATATCTTCCTGTATCATCTTAGGTCCAAATATTTTGGTTTCACCAAGTTCAAACCAACCTATAGGAGATCGACACCGTCTCCCATACAAAGCCTCAAAAGGTGCCATCTGAATACTGGCTTGGTAACTGTTGTTATAAGCAAATTCAATAAGAGACAAATGATCTTCCCAACTTCCACTGAAATCCATCACACAAGCTCTTAGCATATCCTCTAAAGTCTGAATTGTCCTTTCGGACTGTCCATCAGTTTGAGGATGGAATGCTGTGCTAAGATTCACTTTGGTACCCAAAGCCTCTTGAAAGACTTTCCAGAACCGAGAAGTAAACTGAGGTCCTCGATCTGATATAATGGATATTGGTACACCATGAAGTTTCACTATTTCTTTAACATAAATTCGAGCAAGTTTTGCTACACTGAAAGTGGTATGAACAGGAAGAAAATGTGCTGACTTAGTAAGTCGATCCACTATGACCCATATTGAGTCATTTCCTTTTGTTGACCGAGGTAAACCTACTACAAAATCCATAGTGATCCTTTCCCACTTACATTCGGGAATATCTAGTTTTTGCATCAATCCAGATGGTCGTCGATGTTCAGCTTTAACTTGCTGACAAGTCAAACATCGAGCTACAAAGTCAGTCACGTCTCGCTTCATGCCCTCCCACCAGTAAACTTGTTTCAAAGATTCAATGTTGGGGACACAAAGTCTCCCATTAAACCATAAGACTCCTTCTTCATCTACCAAGAAACTTGGTGCTAGACCTTGCCTTGCCTTATCTCTGATTTTGACCATATCAATGTCATTTTCTAAAGTTGCTTTTACTTTTTCTACAAGGGATGATCTAACTGTTAAATGAGCCAGAAATGTACCTGACTCAGTGATCTCGAAGAATACTCTATCAGCTTCCAATTCTTGTAGTTCATGTATTAGAGATCTCCTTATAGTGGCAATGTGAGCTAAACTTCCCATAGACTTTCGACTTAGAGCATCGGCCACTACATTTGCTTTACCTGGATGGTAAAGGATGGTACAATCATAATCTTTCAGAAGTTCCATCCACCTTCATTGCCTTAGATTGAGATCTCTCTGCTCAAAAATGTACTTAAGGCTTTTGTGATCTGTAAAAATTTTACAAGTTTCCCCATACAAGTAATGTCTCCATATCTTTAGGGCAAACACTACAGCTGTCATTTCCAAATCATGAGTGGGGTAATTCAATTCATGCTTTTTAAGCTGACGTGAGCTATAAGCTATGACTTTACCATGTTGCATCAACACACACCCTAAGCCTATCTTTGAGGCATCACAGAATACAGAGTAACCCCCTGGTCTTGATGGTAGGATTAAGACTGGTGCAGAAGTTAAACACTCTTTCAATTGGGTGAAACTTTGTTCACATGAATCATCCCAAATGTATTTAACATTCTTTCGGGTTAACTTATTTAATGGGAGAGCCGTCTTAGAGAAATCTTTGACAAAGCGACGGTAATACCCTGCTAAGCCAAGAAAACTACGTACTTCAGACACAGTTGTTGGTCTAGGCCATTGTTTTACTGCTTCAATTTTACTTGGATCCACATGAATACCTTCTTGGGAAATAACATGTCCCAAAAATGTTACATGACTCATCCAGAATTCACATTTTGAGAGCTTTGCGTACAACTGATGCTCTCTCAATGTCTGAAGCACTATTCTCAAATGCTCAGTATGTTCCTCATGACTCTTTGAATATACCAAAATATCATCAATGAATACAATTACAAACTTATCAAGGAATGATTTGAACACTCTGTTCATTAAATCCATAAATGCTGCTGGTGCATTTGTCAACCCAAAAGACATCACAAGAAACTCATAATGTCCATACCGTGTACGAAAAGCAGTCTTAGGTATATCATCACTCTTAATTCGTAACTGATGATATCCAGACCTTAGATCAATCTTTGAGAAGTATTTTGCTCCTTGAAGCTGATCAAACAAATCATCTATCCTTGGTAAAGGATACTTATTCTTCACTGTGTCTTTATTCAGCTGACGATAATCTATACATAATCTCATAGAACCATCTTTCTTTTTCACAAAAAGAACAGGAGCATCCCAAGGTGAAAAACTTGGGCGAATGAACCCTTTGTTTAACAAATCTTCCAATTGTTCTTTGAGTTCTTTTAGCTCAACAGGAGCCATATGATAAGGTGGAATAGAAATTGGTCGTGTGTCTGGGACCAAATCAATACTGAACTCAATATCTCTTTCTGGCGGTAATCCAGGTAAATCTTCTGGGAACACATCTGGGAATTCATTAACCACATGAATGTCTTCTAACTTCTGTTCTTTCTTTTCTAAATCTTTGATAAAAGCTAAAAATCCCTGACATCCCTTTCGCAACATACGCCGGGCACTTAACATAAATATCATGTTGCAAGGTATATCACTTCGATCTCCTTGAAACACAAAATTACTCCTCCCCGGCATATTAAAGGAAATAACTTTGTCACGATAATTTATAGTAGCATGACAAGAAGATAGCCAGTCCATCCCTAAAATCACATCAAAATCTAACATATTGAGAACCATAAGATCTATCTTAGTTTCCGTGCCTCCAACGATTATTTTACAAGAACGATAACATGTTTTAACTATCCAAGTCTCTCTCATCGGTGTGGAAACTAAGAATGGTTCCTTAAGAGTAATCGAATCAAATGCAAATCTCTTGGCAAATAGGGGTGACACATATGAGTGAGTAGAACCAGGATCAAACAAAATACGTGCAACAAAAGTATTGACAGATAATATACCTGTAACTATAGCATTGGATGTTTGAGCATCCTGTCGGGTTAGAGCATATACTCTTACATTTCCTCTGCCAGCAGCTTGTTTTCCACGGTCACCTTGGCCTCTTCCAGAACCTCGTCCCATACTACCCCCTGTTGAAGGGGTTGGTGTTTGAGTAATAGAAGCAGAAATAGATTGTGGTCGAGGTGGCAAAGTAGACCCTTGACCTGGTCCTGTCATGAGCTGAGTGCACTCTCTTATAAAATGTCCTTTTTGTCCACAGTTAAAACAACCTGTACCAACAGTGTTTAACCTGTATTCTCCGAAGTGAAACTTTCCACATTCAGGACACTGAGGTTTCTTCCTTCTAGCTTGAGTACCTCCTCTACTAGAAGAACTAAAACCACCCCTGCTCTCTGAACGAGGCTTAGCCACACTGGCTGTAGAATAAGATGACTTAGTAGGAGTGGCTGGAGCATGTTGTGATGCAGTAAAGGGTTTCAAAGTCCCTGAGTCTTCCCTTTGATCAAAAGATCTTCTATACCTAGCTTTCTTCTTTTGTCGATATTTTTCTTTATTCTTTGATTTCCTTACCATAACCAATCTGTAAAACTCCGTCCACATAACTGGCGGTATGCCTTGAATTCTAGCTTTCTTCCAGTTCCTCCACCATTTACCAGCCCTACCTTTTAGCTGAAAGGAAGTGAATTCTACCTTTTGAGTAGGAGAACACCCTATAGCATCACAGATTGCTTCACAATCTTCAAGGAAACATTGTGGGTCCTCTTTGGGATCTTCCCCTGAAAAAGTAGGAGGCCTCATTTTCTGGAATTCAGACATTCTTACCTCTCTTACATTAACTCCTCCCGCTAACGGAGCTGGTGGTACATTTTCAGCTTCAACAATAGGAGGATCCACTGGCAGGTTAGCTTGTGCAGCTCGACCTCTCATTTCAGCCTCAAATCGGTCAAATCGTTCATTCATCAAATGAATCACATGTGCAATAGTTGCATTACCAATGTGAGCATCAGGTTCGACTCTTCTTGCTTGCTCACTAGTTGCGCCCTCAGTACTTTGAGCATGTAAACTATCACCACGGTTAGGATCATCTTGCACATGTACTGGTGGATTTATGGCCCTCCTTGGACCCATATGCTCATTATTATTAGAAGATCCTTCTGACATTGATCTGTCACAGATCTACACACATAACAAACAATTTTCAAACATAAACAAAATATCACTTACTAGCCCCACTGAGAAGTTATCTATAAAATGACGTTATACTCTACAAGGTCTTTTATGGAACCTAATCCTATGGTCATGCCGCGGCTCATGACAATAGGGAAGGGCCCACAAAGATCACTTTGCTCTGTACTCTATAGGGGACCTATAAAACCTTTCCTCTGATACCAAATTTTGTCACATCCCAAAAATTGAGCATGTGAAAAGATACTACTCATTTGATATAATTCTCAAACATACGTTATATACATATATTCTGTAAGGTTTTACATTCAACCTTAATCATTCATTCCACACTACAGAATTATATTCATCTGATAAGCAAATATAGATATACATAGTCTGATATTTCTATCTCATCGCAAGCCTAGGAGACCTATAGAAAGTACAGAGCGTTCCTAGTATCCACATTAATAAGTACTGGTATTCCACCAGACAGAAATAGAGGATAATTCCAAGGGGCTTCTATTCTTCAAACGGATACTCTTGTTCTTTGTTTTCTGTATCTGAAAAAAATAATCATAGGGAGTGTGAGTTTATTTAAAAACTCAGTAAGTAAATAACTGTACTATATAAAATATCAAAAGTACAAATACCACATTTACTCATATAATTAATTGTCTTATACATCGAGTAGTATGGGACTCTAACCCTTTCAACTCGTGTATAGGTTTCATAGATATGCACTGAGTAGTATGGGACTTTAACCCTTTCAAACTCGTGTATGAGCTTTCTTAGATATACACCGAGTAATATGGGACTTTAACCCTTTCAAACTCGTGTATGAGCTTTCTTAGATATACACCGAGTAGTATGGGACTTTAACCCTTTCACACTCGTGTATTAGATCCCGTATATCTTTACTCATTAATAAGATAGTGAGAATTCATCACATAGTACAATTGTCATGAAATAAATAATTTCTTCATACTCTTATTTCTATTGATCATCATATACTCCCATATGAAAAATTAATTGCTTATTATCCAAATAATATTGTAAATGGGACTTATATTGTACTTTGACTAGTAATATCAAATTAGCTGAGCAAGGTTATTCACTCACCTTGATGTTTGTCCAAGTTTACCTTGTTCCACACTAGAATTTGTGTAGGAAAATTTTCTAGTAAAATATATTACAAGGAATCATAAGAAAGGAAACAAAATCACGAAAATACGTAAAATTTTCTGACTGCTACAGTACGGTTTGCTACAGTAACGGTTTGCTACAGTGTCGGTTCGCTACAGTAACGGTTCGCTACAGTGCCGATTCGCTACAGTAACGTTGACTGCTACAGTACCGTTGACTGCCGACACTACAGTACTGCTACAGTAACCCGAAGAAAATTTTCCAGATTTTGTTTCGAAATTTCTGGTCGCTACAGTAACTCGGTTTTGCAGAATTTCTAACAATTTCATCCTTTCCTTTCTTGTTTCAAAACCAGAATTTCAACTCTTTTAACCGATTATAACTCAAATATAACTTCTAAAACAACTGAGATTCATGAATTATCATTAAAATCTTCAAGAACAAAACCTCCTCTGATCTTCTACATAAACTAAAATTTAAGGAAAATAATCGGATTAAAGCTTACCTTTGATCCTTACAAAGCTTTTGAACCGAACAGATAATCGAAATTCTGAAGATCAAGGAAAGGATTTGAGAAGAAAATGAAGAACTGAGAGAGAAATGCTTTTCTGCTTCCTTCGGCTGAGTGAAAATGAGGGGTACTATTGAAACTTTATATTAAATATTTCTAATGGGTTATTCAATAACCCATGGGTATCCATAACCCAACATCCAAACCCATCCAGTCAATTTACAATAAATGGATTAATTGACCATTCTGAAACCACTTTTCTATGAATTTCACCATTCTTAGAATATATCCCTCATTGTGCAAATATTTAGTCCAGTCATTTAACTCAATTTTCATAAATAATATTCAAAGAGAACAATTAAATATGAAAATTAAAAATGACCAAAATAAATAACTAAAGTAACGTTGTAGAATTCTAAAATACTCTTAAGCGAATTATATTATGAAATTAACGGGTATTACAGTCATCATCAAAAAGGGGGAGATTGTTGACCCTAAGGCTATATGCCATAAGTTTTGATGATGACAAATGTATTTGAATAGTAGCATTGATATATATAAAGATTAATTATCATATATATGCTACAAGTACTTAAGCATGATTATGTTATTTAATATGTATGTTGCATATATTGAATCATGCTATTAAACTAACCATTGGGTTTGCAAGTAAGATATATTTTATAGGTTGGTTCAAAACAAGAAGAGTGAGCATTGTATTGAAGAACAAGGAAAAGCAATATCATGCTTCACTCAAGGAAAACATCATGCAAGGATGAAGCTCCAAGAAATGAAGAATTAGAAGATTTGAAGTCTTGGAAGCTTGGATGCATCAAGATAGCCTATGTGTTTACATTAGGTATATTTTATATAGGCTAGTATACTTGTGCAACTCAATGATTTAGATTTGCATACATTGGCTCAATTATTTTGAACAAAAAGATAGTGAGATATGAAATTTTACAAAAGTTAGTTTTTGACCTTTGGTCACTCTTTATATCATATCTCATAAACAAAAAATCATTTTTTCAAGTATATTATTCTCATTTGATAGTATACTCAAAGATCTTTTCAACGGTATATTATTTATTCAAAACGGAGTCCAAATGAGAAATATATGACTATTCAAAATATAGTTTGAAAAACTGAAAGTTGATTTTACTGTAATAAAAAATTATTCTGTTCTGACCTATAGTCAGTATTTTGATTATATCTTTTAAAAGAAAAATAATTTTTAGTAAAACTTAGCTCATTTGAAACTAGACTCCAAGAGCTTTCCAACGGTATATTATTTGTTTAAAACGGAGTTCAAATGAAGGAGTTATGAATTTTTAAAGAAAGCTCAAAATCTGGACTGCACTATAACGGCTATATAACGGCTAGTTTTGTAAAATCTTATATATATGACCTTAGATACACGATTTTGACCAAGAACAAAGTCCTACAATGTGATATTAACTTCTTCTATCATCTTTGAGAGAAAGGAAAGCATTCTTGAGCCAAATCTTGCATATTCTCTATCATTAGAGTTATTAGAGCTTCATTTGTTTTCATCTACTCTTTAGAGAGATTTCTTTGTATTGTTGATTTTGATCAACACATATATTATTCTGAGTTGAGGTTCGCAAGTACCGGTGTTGGAAGAACTTGCTTTGGGTTAAGGAGGAGCCCGGATTCATAAATTCTTCATTGTGGTTTCGCAAATACCAGGATCGAATTTGCGTGGTTGTAGTGGTTTGCAAGTACCCGGATTAAACTTGCAATTATAGTGGAAATACTCAAGTGGTCTCTTGAGGACTGGATGTAGGCTTGGATTAGCCGAACCAGTATAAATCTCCGAGTTTGCTTTCTCTATCCCTTACTCTTTAATTTGTGCATATTGATATCTATTCTTTAATTCCTTGATCTTTATAATTATTTATCTTGACAGCACATTGATTTTCTGTATTGTATTTATTATCCTAAGCATTGTACTTTTACAGAAAATCATTTTAACTTCCAATTAATTCTTGTGAAAATTTTATAAAACCCAATTCACCCCCCTCTTGGGTTCCAACCATTACTTTCAAGTTGTTCTAGGCATCCAAATTTACCGTGATAGGTCACGTGGCATTCTTGGATTGTCTCAGAGAGGATATATTGAAAAGATCCTCAAGCAGTTTAACATGCATTCCTGCTCCCCATGTGCTGCACCCGTTCAGAAAGGTGACAAACTATCTAAATCTCAATGTCCTCAAAATGATTCAGAGATATCTGAAATGAGAAAGGTCCCATATGCTTCCGCTGTTGGCAGTTTAATGTATGCTCAAGTTTGTACTCGTCCCGATATCGCTTTTGCTGTTAATGCTTTAGGGAGATACTTGAGCAACCCAGGTTTGGGTCATTGGAAAGCCGTGAAAAAGGTCATGAGATATTTGCAGGGAACCAAGGATTACATGTTGACTTACAAGAAGTCTGATCAACTTCAGGTCATCGGTTATTCTGATTCTGATTTTGCAGGTTGCCCTGACGACCGTAAGTCTACTTCCGGCTCTATTTTTATGATGGCAGAAGGAGCTATTTCTTGGAAGAGTGTTAAACAGACTCTTACAGCTACTTCTACCATGGAGGCAGAGTATGTCGCTTGCTATGAGGCTACTTGTCAAGCCGTGTGGCTGAAAAACTTAATCTCTGGTTTTCACATTGTTGAAAGCATTTCTAAGCCACTTGTGATATACTGCGACAACACTGCTGCTGTTCATTTCTCTCAAAACAACAGAAGCTCTTCTCGATCAAAGCACTTTGATATCAAATATCTGTTTGTTAGAGAGAAAATTCTGGAGTTTCAGACTCGTATTGAACATCTCGCTACAGAATACATGTTGGCGGATCCACTAACTAAAGGCTTAACTGTTAAAGCTTTTCAGAATCATGTAACCCATATGGGATTAGTTAAGTCTTTTGATGTTTTAGGTTAGTGGGAGTCTGAAATTTTACATTTACTCAATTATTATTCTTATGAGATATGTATGAGATGACGTCACTTTTGTTATCATATCTCTTTTAGCATTTTCAGATGCTTGGACTATTCTTGGATTGCATATTTCTTTTAATTAATTATGCTTATCCATATTCATTATTCTTTATATGAAATATGGGCTTTTACTTTGTATGATTTACTTCCCTATCGGATACTATTTCTGCATCGTTAAAGCTTATGTTTCTTGACATGTGCTATAAATATAGTTGGTATTTTAGCCTTAATGATTATTGTATTTTAATAATTGACTATTGCTATCCAAGTGGGAGAATTGTTGAAATTTATATAATATATATATCCTATTTTGGATTAGCATTAATCAATTATTAAATATCATTATTATATTAACTATATTATTCTAATATATAGCATTTAATATATGAATATTATAATTGGGCTTTTATATTGTGAGTGGCCCATGATGGGTTGGGCCAATCACATAGCCTGTTGAAAAGTCCTTGCTCTTGTCTGATATTAAATAGACTGACATCCCATTAATCAGTCTAACCCTAGACAGAACTTATCAGACAGAGAGTAGTACCACTCTCACACAACCCTAAAAAAAAAAAATTCTCTCTGTTCTACTGTTCGACATGGATAGCGCAATAATGCCAGGTACATGTTCTATTCATCCCTTTTATGTTCTGTTAATTAATATGCTACAGTTTGTACCTACACCGATCTAGGATTAGAAATTTAATCCATTTAATTCCTTCAGATAATTCATTCCATCATTAAGGGGTGTTTGAAAACTTGTTTTGTAAACTTAAGTTTGAGCAGAATAGATTTTTAAAATTGATTTTGAGTAGAATTAATTTTGAATGAACGTGATTTATATTTGAAAACTGTTATCAAAAAAGTGATTTTTGAAAATAAATTTCATTTAAATATTAATTAGCAGAAGTACTTTTGAATGTGTAATTACCATAAAGAGTGTGAATATTATATTATATTATTTTATTTATTCTTATTTAATTTCTACAATATGATAATGTAATTAAAAAATATTAATATTTTAATGATAATTTTTTAACTATTAGTACTAATATTTGATTTAAAATATATATTTATAAATATTGTAATGAATTTTATATTGTCTTATTTTATTTATCTTTATTTAATTTTACTCATTATTAAATATAATAAAATAAATTATATTAATATTTTAATAATAATAAATAATATTAATGTTTTTAAAAATTCATTAATACTACGCAATCAAATATTAATCTCACTTGCTTTTTCATTACTGTCTTGCCTTCTCTCTCGTAGAACATCTAGAAACTCACCTTCTCTCCACTAAAATCAAATATTAATCTCTCTCTTGCTTTACTTTTGTCCTCATCATCACTTCCAGTTTTCCTCTCCTTAGCTACCAAGTTGGTCCTCCTTCATGCTTCCTTGTCTTTATGATTTTTTCTTTAGCTTTCTTCATCTTCGATTCACTTTTACATGCTGCGGTTTTGTCGAATTTCTGAATTAAATTGAAGATATTTGTTCCAATTTTCTACTGATTATGCTTTCTTTTATTTTGGAATTTCTTACAAAGATTTTCTCCTCTGAAATCAACAATGAAATTCAACCTTGTCTAGTCTGTTCTAGTCTCTCGTCCCTCCCTATGCTTTCTCGAATCTCTATGTCTCTTTGTTATTTCTCATGGGCAGAAGGAGATTCTGTGAAGGGGAGGATAACTCTGGGAGATTGTGATTGTAGATGATTTGGGCAAAATTGATTTTCAGTGGAAGCTATATGATTTCACTTCTGGCCAGAATTGATTGAGGCAATAATCAATTCTAGATATTGGTTTGAACGCAAAACCAAACATGCTATTGTCTGTTGCAAATGTGATACTGGAAATTTGAACGTGCATTTATTTCCAAAATCGCACAACCAAACACACACTAACTCGTAGAAAACTAAGGCAATATATATAAATCCAATTTCAATGGAAATAAATTGATTCTTTATTAATAATTTAAATTTTTTATATTATATCTATTACTTATTCTTCTACCACGAAATCTCCATTGGGTGACTTTTGTTGCAGTTTATCGTTTGAAATGTTTATTTTCCAAATCAAGTAAATGTAAAAGTTTTTTAAGATCTTGAAGTTGTAAGCTGTGATCCCTGCCAACAAGCAAATGGAAAATTCTGAAAAATAAGGACTTATATGTTGAGGGAAAATTATAGTTTTCTTGAAAGTGCCTAGATTCTAAATCTGGTTGGTTAATTTTTTTTAATGAATTGGCTATATCTAGCTGTTGCGATACTATGCGTGAGCATTGAAAGGCATGCTAATTTAGAAGCATTAATTGATGAGGACTGATATATATATATATATATATATATATATATATATATATATGGCATTTTAATTGATAATGTTTTAATAAACTTCCTTACTTGTAGGTGGGCCTCCAGAAGCTAAACATAGAAGTGCGTTCTTGGATTAAATCTTGGTCCTTCTTTGTTGATTCTCTGTTTGCAAGTGCAGGAAAAAGGATAAATTGGGGTTTTTACTTTTTTAGGGATCAAACAAATATTTCCTATATTCTTTCTTTATTAATTTGATTAATTTGATCGATGACGCCTCTTTTCTCTTCTCTATGATTGTGAAGGAGCATAAAATTATTGTATATGGTCTGCCTTAGAATCATATGCCATTTGGTAGTTTTCTACAAGGGTTTAGGGTTCTCACATCTCACTCACGGGTTTGATTTCTTGAAAAAAAAAGTTTCAAATATTGATGGTGTTGGTGTACTATGTTTTTCCTACTTCCTCATTTCTTCTTCTTTAAATTGGTAGTCACTTTTTTCTTACAAATTCAATATTAAATGCAACTTTGGCATGTTACTGATTCTCAATATACAAGTAAAAGTCTTCTCTCATCAAATACGCATTTTTTTTTTGCTTTTTGAGATAAATAAATACTCGGCCACGTGGCCCTCACTCTTATATGTTATTGTTAACATTATTTATTTTATATATTATTATTATATATTATTGTATTTTATGAGTAATGTTTAGCGCTGACAATTATATGAGTGGACTGACATATTAAGTATTGTATATTTATGCATAATTTGTAAGATATATATTGGGTGCTATCTATAATTAGGTTCATTATTAAAATTTTCATAAGTTTTGTGTTAAGGCTTATTTGATATATATTATAAGTTAATCTGGAGTGTTAGTATAAATATTTTGTTTGTAAATATTCGACTCTAAATAATAACAGTGATAATATGTTATTATAAATGGGTCGACTCATGGGTATTATAGATTGGGTAGTGGTTCCTAGGTTATATAAGAGAGACTTGCTTTTCGGTAAGACAAGTTGTTATAATTTGTATTCCATCAAACCAAAAAGTGTTAGAGAGAGCCACTCATACTCTCTTAGAAGTACCTACCCTTAATTTTAATTTTTGAGTTACAATAGATCAATATATGCTTTTATTTTGTTATTATTATGTGTTTTTATTACTTATCAAGATCAACAAATAATTGAACTATAACTAGACATTCTTGTTCTTAATTGAGAAAATTTCTGCATGAGTTTTTATAATTCGTGGTTATTAATGCTTAAATTTCTATCAATTATTTCCTTGTATTTGAGGTCTACTTTAATTATTTATTTTCCCGTGACATAAGAGTGATATCTGTTTTGTTTTGAGCAAGAAGAAAAAAAGAAACACACACACACACACATACATATATATACATATATATATATATATATATCGTAACACACATACACATATCTATATCTATATATAAATGTTGTAAAAAATAGAGTATTTCAAAAAAGAATATTTTAAATTATTGTGAAAATAATTTTAAAAAAATAATTTAATTATTTTCATCCTTATCTGAATATGATAGGCTTATGTTAGTTACATATTGATATAATTTGTTTCTAGAATCTTTGACTATTTCAAAGTAGTTATTTATTTAAATTAATTTATTAATATTATCTGTAACTGACTACACCCCATGATCTTATCATGTTAGTTTATAATTATCCTCTTAAATTTAATTATCAAAATTAATTTATTCTCATTGTGATATTTAACCTCCATGTCTTTTCTAGGTTTTGGTGGTTAACACTTTTTTCTAATGACATTTCTGAGGTTACACAATTTTCTTTTTTTCTCTGCTATTCTGTGACCTGGATTTTATCCCAGAAAGGCCTGTTTTATCCTGGGATGAAAGCCACAAATCTTTCCTTAAGGACAGTGTTAATCATAGCATAACTCAGGCTATATTTTACTAACAATTTCCTCAATTTTTCCAACAATCTTAAGGAAAGATTTTCAATTACAACCGGTATGTTAAGGCATATGCCTATTTGAGAAATTGTCGTGGATAACGCCGGAAAGATGTGAAGAGAGAATTTGGAGCAGAGGGCGTTTGATAGAGAGAAGTCGAGGCAAGTAATGTTATTTGAGGACTTTTGATGATTTGTGGTTGGTTAAATTAGTCAATGAAATGAGATTAATGATTTTAATATTGATTCGTGTTTTGATGTTCTGTCATGCTGCTGATTATGATTCATAGAGCTTAGCTTACCATAAATCAATCTATCATTTTGAAATTATCTTCTCTAAATTTCAATTATTTGTTTTAAAATACATTTACTTTGAATCTCATTTGTTGCACATCCCCTCTATAATTGGTTTGGTGTTCGGTGCAAATTTTGACATAATACATTTGTTCACTAATCGAATTGAGCTCCAAAACCAAGATTGAATTCCTTTTTCTTAATCATGTTTTTAGTAATTGGTTCTTTGGTCCAAAAAGAAAATTGATGAAATATGGGTCATTTGCCACATCTTATTGGCTTGAATATTTAGGAATCATGGAGTCATGTGTGACTGGATTCTAATCTAACAAGTGGCAAATGTAATCATGAATGTTTGTCCTACTATATGTCAATCCTTTTCTTTTCTGTTTGGCTTAAAATCATAGATCATATTACCTTTTGTTGTCCATGTCACAATGAGGCAAAAACAGAATTAGAGAGCATGTCAAAAAATAAAGGGAGAGAGAGACGCCAAGATTAACGATGTTGGGTACTCTAATCTTATGGACATGTATATATATATATAAATAAATGTGTACATCTGTGTGTGTATAATAGCATATATGGGTAGGTGTGTGATTCTAACATATACGTGTGTTCGATGCTCTTCTCTGTGTGCCTTGGATATTGAAATAAACTTCCAAGGAGAAATTTTAAAGTAAGAGATTGTTCGTACATGTGTTGTGGAATCACTAACCACCCAGTTGTCCATCTCCATCAGTTGTGTCTCTGCACATCTTTTCTTGCATATCAGAATTTTGATATATTTTCTTTTAGAAGTTACATTATGTGTTGGTCTCCTTATTTACGTTGTTTGTAGTTGCATGATGGGATGTTTTTATTTGCTATTAAAGCATTAATTCCATGTTTTGACCAACAGTTTATCTAGAAGAAATGAAAAAGAAAATATATATATATATATATAAGTGTGTGTGGGGACGCATCTGTGAGTGCATACATATATATATATATACACGTATATCAATACTCTTACATCGAGAAAAAGATGTATATATAATTATGTGAGAATCATATCTCTTGTATGTATCTTGTGTGCTTACTTTTTGTTTTGAAATTGTGATATATATATATATATATATATATATATATATATATATATATACATATATATTGTAAACAAACTATATGTTTGCGATCAGTATTCTTTGAACTATGGGTTCTAGATTTCTTCGAATATTGAGCAATATGTTTTGTTTGGAATGATCTAACAGGCTTGTCAGAGTGGCGACGATAAGTTTTTCTGACAGGTTGATACCTATCAATCTTCCTATGTTTTTTGTACCTAGCAGAAGGAGCTCGAATCTTTTCGATCCCATATTGATCACAGAAATTTCCTAACTCTCTATGGGTACTTTTGAACTCAGATTTTAATTTTGACTGAAGCTTCATGTCGTTACAGACTGTGAGAACTTCGTTTGTAACAAAATTAATTAATTTTCCAAAAGTCATATGTTAAAAAAGAAGGGCATTGTTGCATTATTTTCTAATGCTTTTCTTAACTTTTTCGGCAAATAGGTTGGGTAATCCACCTAAAAACCTTTATTTCCAATAGTATGCATTACTATCAGACCTTGTATATAACTTGGTAAGGAACATGTCCTTGTACCACCTAAAATCAGACATCGTGGGACATCTGAGATTGACCAATTAATTAGTTATCCTTTGCTGGAAATCTGTAGGATTTCCTACAAAGTGTTTTGTCAAAGTATAAATTAAAACTGCCACTCTATCTTGAACTTTTATTAATTGACCATTAACTTCTTCTTGTCTAACAGCAAATTTAATTCTTGACCTTTCAGCTTTTGTGAGATAGTTATCCCACCGGCCTTTTAATTGACCAGTAAAACCAGTTGTTAACATGGTAACTATTGACCTTTCATCATTATCTTTGATCCTATACGCCGTAGTGCACATTGACATATTTTGAATAATTCCTAACACTTGATGCTCACTATGACCATCAATGTTCCATTCTACTATAGCCTCGCTGGTATAGCTGGCTTCTATAACCAAGGTGTTTTCTTCATATTGAGTATTTGGATAACTAGGTCTTGAATAATAATTCCTAGTCACTAGTTTTGGATTCCTAAATCTAATTCTATTTAATTGTTGATCAGATTTTATTTTTGACAAAGTGTTGATCTGTGGACCTTTTGACCTATTATTTGAAACATTAAGTTGATCTAATTTCTTTGTAATTTCTTCAACTAAAATTTGAGAAGTTTTTCCTAAATTTATTGACTTTGATTCCTCCTTTGTAAGGGTCAAAATTTTATACAGAGGCTGTTGAGGTATTGATCTAAGGGAATTTTGAACAGAGTTGCTAGATGAGGTTTCTAAAACCTTATTATTGACCACGTTTTCTATTCTATCTAATTGCTTACCTATCGTGTTGAGTGCTAAATTAGTAAAATTATTCTGGGATTCTATGTTCTTAACATCTCTTTTTGAACTATGTTGATCTTTATTTCCTTCTACAGTTTTCAACAGTGTGGCTTCTATTTCAGAACTACCTTTTGAAATCTTCAGGTTTTCTAAAGGTGGATGAACAGAGATAATTTTTTGACCTAAAGTGGTATCTCATTCTACTGTAATTCTAGTATGGGTATTGACTTGATTTTGATCTTCTCTTTCTATAAACAGATTTTCTATTTTGTTATTGAAACAGTACATATCAAACCAAGTAAAAAAGAAAATACGTTCTTTAATTTCTTCTAAATATTTATAATATTCTAATTTCCATTGTTGAACTTGTTCTGTCGAGAAGGTGCTAAAGTACCATTCTCTTCTTGACCTATTGTCTTCTTTCATAAATTTAGTATTTAACTTTTCTTTATTAATCTTGAACTCTTTACTTAACACTAAGATTTCATATCTAGTGGGTGAGTAATTAACAGACGGGGTTTCTGGAACAGATTCATAAACGGGTTGTGGAATATTAGGTTGAAAGTTTACTCATCTGAGACTAGTCGAAGCCTCTGGGATCTTTACTGTAGACCTGTAATCAAAATCTACAGAGTGTCTTGAACTAAATTCTAGTTCTGGATTTTTGAACATTCTTATCCTAGAGGATATTGACCTATTCATTGTTATCCGGACATGTCCTTCTGGACTTTGAACAAAATTTCCTAAACTTTTTTATTCTATTTTCTTGGGTTGTTGGATACTTTCCAAATCCCAAGTGCCTGGAAAAGCAGCCATGATTTCATCATGTTTGAGGGGTTTTGGTGTCATGATCATGGATTTTTGAAGGTTAGCCTCCATCAGGATGGTTTCATTCCTGAGTGCCTCTTTCTTAACAGAAATTCCTACTTCAGTTTTTGAAATCTTGTAATGAATTCTATAAACTATAGAAAGATTATCCAGTTCCTCACTGAATATTCCTTATGTTGTCTTAACATGTAATTGTAAAGCATTTTCTGCATTTCTTAACGTTTTCATGTAATTTGGAAAACACTGAAAATAAATTGGACCATTGCAGAGATTAGACTCCATAAGACTTAACATTAAATCTTGAAAAGATAAAGCATGCCTATCCTGTAAAAGTAACAAAACAGGATGATTAATTCCTAACCTATGCATGGGTTTGACCGCAACTTGAATTAATCAGATATGGATAAATCCAAATCCATCTTTCCTATGTTGATCAATTTCATTTTTATTGAGCAAATTTATTGAATCTTGACACTTTCCTAACTTAGTAGTGCATTCTATTGTCCTAACTATGTCTTTAACCTTAAAATTAAATGTTGAGTGTTTATACACTTCACTGGGTCGTACCCTAGGCATTTCCCAGTTTCTTAACCTTTCTTCTGCTTCTAATATAGATATTTCAGAATTATTAATTTCATCTTGATCACAGAACTATGATTTGAAGAGGAAGAGGGAAGACTGATTTCAGAACTATTTCTAATTAAAAGTCTTCTTACTAATTCAGACATACTTAAGAAAATAAATTCTTAAAATCCTATTAGGTTCGTTAAGGTTTATCGGGACCACCTCCCACGGCAACACCTGCGTCTCTTGGGCCTTACGGCTTACCAACGCAGTCACAAAGCTGACCAACGCTAACCCTTAACTAACTAAGAGTTTCTTAAGAAAATAAATTCTTAAATAAATCTAAACTAATAAGAGGGCCATTAACAGAACTAGGCTTTGATACCATTTTTCTGTATATAAACCCTAATTATTGAACATGTATTCAAAAGAAAATTCGCTACTAATTATGGCGTCTTTAAATTCAATATAAATATTTTCCCTAACAATATTTATTCTTGAAATATTAAAATTAACATAATATTCAAATTCTATAACAAGCATTAAATCAGTAAAAGGAATTAGAATATAATTGAGCAAAGAGAGTCTCATATTGAACAGATATGAACAATAGTATAGAGAGTTTTGAACTTACAATGTTGAAACAGTGAGACTCTTGAAACAAACGATTATAGAGATATCTTTTTTTAACGAAGAAAATTTTTTGCTCTCTATTTCTCGTCTGCCTTTCCTGATGAACTACTTCGCCTTTTATAGAAATAAGAAGGTGGATTTGAACTAAGTTGAAGTCCGTAGATTTCAGAGGCTCTAGAGTCCGCGGATTTGAGCGGTCTTGAAATCTGAAAAGTAAATATGCGGGTGGCTACTTTCTGAAAAGTTGATGATGAGGACGGTTGCTTTGTCAAAAGCTTCTTTGTCTTTTTGTGCTGACGCTTTCTTTTTGAAAAGCTTATCTACCACCTGTTGAACATCTTTTTGTTGATGGAAATTAAAGTTATTGAGCTGGCGGAAGTTTTGCCTTCTTCTGCCGATGGCTTTACCTAACCATAGTTAATCCTGACTTAGGTTAGCAAAGTCGATGTTAAAACAGTCATCTTCGTTATGAAACTGACTATCTTCTTCGGGGTTTGATCCTTTAGAAGGAGCTTTGAGTGATGGCGCTTTATCAGCAAGTTGTTGAACATGATTATTGAACTCTTCTTCAGATTGGGCTTTGGCGAGTTATGCCATAATTTGACATTTTGAAGTAAGGAATGGAGATTGGTGTTGAATAGCCTGAGGATACTTCATCAGGTGCGGATTTTGAGCAAGCCATTTTTCAACGGCTTTTTTGTTGAGTAGATTGGGGTTGTATGTTGACCACCATTTTATGTTGAATGTCCGACTTAGAAAGAGAGGATAACCGGTAGAAAGTCTGTCTTTGAACTCGAAATCCCAAGACACAATCTAGGGAGTTCCGAAAGTTGAGAAAAATTTTAATAACATTATTCCAGTATGAAAACTGGTTTAAGCAGAAAATATTGAAAAAGATTCCTTCGCATAAGAGGGAAGGAAATTAGTGTTTGGACCAAAAAAGTAAAACCATTCTGAGAACCAGGCTGGAAATTCCTGATTACTCTTATTGAACCAAATAAACCAAGAATGTGAAAAAGGACGAATCAGCAGCATATTGAACCAAGCAAGTTTGTAGTCCCAGTAATTGTAATTTTGAGGCTAGAACTGTCTTGAAAAAGATTTTGGAGTGTAAAGATGCTGATTCCATTGAGACAAAGTTAAAACTTTATTAATTTTGATTTTTGAATATTGAACACGAGAAGGAAAAAGTGGATCATATTCATGAGTTAAAGTAATGGAGTTTGTATCCACCAAAATAAAATCATAAAAAATTCTTGTTTTTTGTAAATCAGAAGAAAAGAAATATCTTCCATCTGGGTAATATTTTTTTAGCAACTTCCCTATGGGTGTAATACTAGGGTTTTTGAGCCATTCAGGTTCTAATGAACAAAGAGGTACATAACAGGCTTTTGAGCGGAGTTGGTTGGGAAAGTTGAACCATTGAAGAGGAAGGTTGAATAGGGGTAATTTGTTTTTTGAGGTGGAGGAGTAGTTAGTGCTTGATCATAGGTTAATGGAAGAAAACGGTTTTTTGAATTTGTTGAATTAGAAGAAGGTCGAGGACCTTTACTTTGTGGTCTAATACCACTGCCTGAAAGGCTGTTGAACGAGAGTGGTGTCACCAGTAATGGTAATATTGAAGGAACCAATGGAGATCTTTGTTGAACATTTTGAACATTTGATTGAGGACCCAGTGGGGATCCATATTGATCTTTACTTACTTCTTTTGATTTTTTCTTGTCCATTCTTCTGTTTTTCCCTGCAAGAATACTCAAGTGAGAAAATCTGGTAGGGCGTTCTCCTTTCCTTTTATATGCTAGATTTCAAAATCAAAACAAGAAAGTATTGCTTGCCAGCGAGTAAAAATATGTTTTGAAACTAAATTTTGAACATCTTTTTCTAAAATGCTTTTTGTTGATTTACAATTAGTTTTCAAAAAAAATTTTTATTGAACACTTCTTTTTGAAATTTTTTGATATTCAAAACTATTGACAAAATTTCTCTTTTGATCGTGAAATATTTTATTTGGGCTTCAGTCCATATTCCAGAATTGAACTTTACTATTTGTTCTTTTGCACTACCTTTGGGCCTTTGCTTAAGGACACCTCCATAGCCTACTTTTGAAGCATCGGTCTCTATGATCATAAAGGCTTCTGGGTTAGGTATTTCTAAACAAGAGAGTTTCTTAACTTTTGACTTAAGGGTTTTGACAGCTTTTGTCATTGAACATACCCCAGTGGGTGCTTTCTTTCTTAACCTAGAATATAAAGGCTTGCAAATTATTCTTAAATCTTAAACAAACTCTACAACATAGTTGAGTCATCCTAAAAATATTTGAAGTTGATTTTTATCAGTTATCTCATCTGGAAACTTATCAGCAAATTCTATTAACTGATTAATAGGTTTGTTCATACCTTGGTATATATCGTAACCTAAAAATCTGCTTTTTGTTTAGAACAGTTTTATTTTCTTAGCAGAGACTACTAAACCATTTTTCTTAACAATTTCGTAAAATTGATCAAGGTGTCTAAAGTGTTGTTCTATTGACCTAGAAAACACTAAGACATTGTCTATGTAGACTATTGTAAATTGAGAAAATGGATTAAAAATATCAGTTATGATGTTTTAAAATTCTGAGGGGGCATTTCTGAGACCAAATGGCATAACATTCCATTCGTAATGACCAAAAGGAACGATGAATGTCATTTTGTACCTATCTTTTTCTGTAATTTGAACTTGATAATATCCAGATTTCATATCAAATTTTGAAAATAAAGAGGCTTGTTGAACACGGGAAATTAGGTCTCCTCTACCAGGGATAGGATACCTAATCTATCTTAATGCTTTGTTGAGGGGTTTGTAATTTATGACCATGCGAGGGGCTCCTCGCTCTATTTTTGCCAGATTTTGAACATAAAAAGCTGGACAACTCCAAGGGAATTTGCTAGCTCTAATTTATTATTTATCTAATAAGTCTTGAATTTCTTTCTTACAATATTCCAAAGTCTCTTTATTCATTTGAATGGGCCTAGCTTTGGTAGGGATTTTATCCTCCGTAAAACTGGGCTCATAAGGAAGAGAGACTATGTGTTTTCTTCTATCCCAAAAAGCATTGGGCTTTTTTGAACAAACTTCTTTTTCTAATTTTTGTTGAACAAGGATTATTCTCTCCTTAACCTGAGGTTTACCTAACTGTTCTTCTATTCTTTTATAATGAATTTCTTTATTTAACATTTTGATCTGATTATTTTTTCTAGTAATTAAATTTAATTTTGAAACAGTTAAAGATTTGAGTAAATTGACATATGTTGATCTGGCAGGATTTAAAAATTTAAAACAAATTTCTTTTCCTGAAACAATTGTTGAAATTCCTATTTCTGAGACCTTAAAAGGGTATATTAGGGTCAAAAAAGGCGTTCCTAAAATCATGGGTTCATTCAAATTCCTAACTAGAATAAAAGTTTTATTGAACTTTATGCCTTGATTACATATCTTGGCATTTGATAACTTGTACCTAACTGGAAGTTTATTACCTCCTGCACCGCTGAGACTTTCAGTGGGTTTTTCATTATATTGAGTGGGAATTAATCCTTCTTGAACACAGTTGAGGTCAGCTCCTGAGTCTATTAGAGCTATCATTTTAATACTATAACTTTTATTGATCGTAAGGTTTACATAACAATACCATTTTTGAACAGAGATTTTAGAGATTACATTTAAATATTGACCTTTAGACGTTGAACAATCTTTTTCTTCTAAGTTATTTTAATCGTTGGAATTCCTAACATCTTTATTTGCCATTAAACTTAAAATATATAAGGATAGGTCCATATCCTTTTGTTTTAACAATTAAATTTCTTCTTTAATAATTTTGATCTCTTCTTTTAATTCTTTTATTGAAATTTTTTCTTCAATAGAATTATTTTGAAACCTATGGATTATTTCTTGAACATTATAAGGCTAAACTTCTGGTTTTAGTGGGGTTCTTCAGAATCCATAATATCTTTAATTTTGAGCAGGTATTCGTTCCTAACTTCTTCATTATCTATTTTATCTATAACTTTTAATAAAGTTTGAATCTTATCTCTATTGAGTACATTAATTGTTTTTGAACAACTACTTGAACAATCTTTACAAGTACAGATACCTATTTCTGAGTGACTTTCGTCATTAGACTTTGAGCTAGATGATGAACTATCTTGTTGATCTAATTGATAAATTTCATTTTGAACACTAGAAATTTCTGAATCATTTTCTGACTCAAAGTTTTGATCTTCTAACAGAATACTTATAAGACTCTGTTTATACTTATCATCAATTTCTAAAGAATTTATTCTTTTCTTGAGCTTGCAATGTTTTGAAATATGACCATACCTCCTGCATTTAAAACAAACTATATGTTTACGATCGGTATTCTTTGAACTATGGGTTCTAGATTTCTTCGAATATTGAGCAGTCTGTTTTGTTTGGAATGATCTAACAGACTTGTTAGAGTGGCGATGATAAGTCTTTCTGATAGGTTGATACATTTCAATCTTCCTATATTTCTTGTACCTAGCAGAGGGAGCTCGAATCTTTTCGATCCCATATTGATCACAGAAATTTCCTAACTCTCTATGTGTAATACCCAAGAAAAATAAAATATAAATATTTGTTTACAAACTACTGTTACTATTTCAGTATACGGTACTATTCACCTGTATAATACTATTTACGTATACGATACTGTTCATTTATACAATTGAAATGTCAAGTACTAGATGTGGTTTGGTCATAAAAGAAAACTAGGAAGAAATTCGTAGGAGAAAATGACGTTTTATGGGTGAAAATACCCTCAGGGACTAAAGTGAAAGGACTGATTTGAAAAGAAACTTAAAGGTTTAAGGTGAAAGGATAGTTTTCCCTTTAAGTTTTCAATAGTAATAACAGAAAAATTTTCGATCGTACGCGTGAGGTGCACAGTAACTGCATTATTAGAAATGTCATTTTCATGAATAGTAAATTGAATATTTTATTAGCGCATAGTGTCAAATAGTACCCTTGACTTTTGCTATAAATAGGCCCTTCCATTTCACTTCTAAACTCACACCTTCAACTTCTCTTCTTCTCTCCTTAAGTTTCTCTTACTCCAAAGCTAGGCGTCTGAGATTTTGGGCCTTTCCTTTTCAGCTTAGAACACCGAAATTCACCTGAGAACTCTTGTCTGTAATGACTTAGAGAAGCGATGTTCGTACGGAATCCAGGTGAGTGAAACGACCCCGTTTTAATAGAGTTTTAGCATTACTGGTGATAAAAAGTATGTCGTAGGACACTCCCAAGATTCATAGGGGGAAATTGGATTCAGAATGACGAATCTAAATGAGATAATTAATCCATAAGTATGGATAAAATGAAATAAGTATATTATGATGATGTGAAGTTTGAATGTTTTCAAAAATGGATTAATTGTTATCTTGATATGTAGTTTATAAATCCATAATATAGTTATATACTATACCTGTTATATGGATGAATATTATATTGAGCTTCTGATTATGATATGAAATGCTATTGATTGTGATTGAGCGGGACAGTACCCCCTCTCACGGCAAGGCGGAAAACCCGGTTGACAGGGTGTCTTGACCAATGAGTGTGGAGACAACGATTCCCTCAGTAGGGATATAGCCCGGATTGGTGATAAATCCGTGAGGCGCCCTAGCTAAGAGGATGAGGTTGTGCGTCATGGCGGAAATATACATAATTGGTGAGCCGGCCTGTGTGCGCTCTCCGGGATATATTGCCATTGACGAGTACTAGTAACGTTTGTTGAATTGGATGAATTTTTATCTTCTTGTATGTAAAAGGATGATGTTGTGCGTCATGGCGGAAATATACATAATTGGTGAGCCGGCCTGTGTGCGCTCTCTGGGATATATTGCCATTGACGAGTACTAGTAACATTTGTTGAATTGGATGAATTTTTATCTTCTGTCTATTGGTTGAGTATGAGCCTTCGGATATGCTTGCATGACTGGTAATGTATTTGAATTTTATTAATGCGAGGCCGATTCGCTCATTGAGTTTAAAAGCTCACATTGTTTGTACAACCTTTTTGTTCAGATCAGGTTGCCATCGAAGAATATCTGCTAGAGGAGTAGATCACTTTGTACCTTCCCGTTGTCGGGTAGACCTCTCTTCTGTTATAGATTATGTTGCTCTGTAATCGTCTAGGACATCTAGTTCAGGGGTTTGACATTTGGCTTGTATGTCAGTATAATAATGTATTTTAAATTGATAATCTATGATTACATGCAAATCATCTCTATGATTTTCAGATAAGAAAATTTGATATATTTATCGGAAGGCTTACAGTGATGAGAGATTCATCATTGTGCCGGTCATGTGCCCAGAAAACGGGTCGTGACAAAGTTGGTATCAGAGCCTGGTTGTTAGGTCTCCTAGTGATTACAGAGCAAGGTAACCTTAGTAGGACCTCCTCTATCGTTGTGAACCCGGGCACAACTATAGAGAGACGGCTCTACTGAAGGTCCTGTAGGATGTTTTCATTTCCTTTCCCTCCGAGACTTATCTCTTCTTAAGAAGTATGTTCTCAGTTTTAGTTTTATACAGATGTGGCTACACTTTTGAACTTAGTCAAGGAAAAGTTGTTACTTGTTTTGATTCCGTTGCTGTCGGATCAAATTTTTATATGGTGGATTTTATAAGCTGAATTCATGATTGAATTTGTGTAGCTATATTATTTTAGGGTACCAGCCAATAAAAGAAACCACTTGCATTAAAAACAAAAGAAAAAAAAAACTGAAGGATTACATTGCAAAAAAGAAGAAGTTTACTCATGCATGAGTAATCTAAAAGCGAGGTGGTCTTGGATTAGGAGGGTTGTATTGTATCATCACCCCTCGACCATTCCTTGGAGCAAGGGACATAGCAATGTCGCGGAGGGTAGTGTAAATCCCATTCATACAATCAACACTTCTTTGTTGTTGATTGCAGAAGCACTGGGTAGACCAATAGAAGAACCTGTCTATTCTTGAAGTCATTTCTGCATGATTGCGTTTAGTTAACTTCTCCAGGTCTCCTATCATCTTTTTCAGATTTTTCACCTCCTGCTCTAGACAGGCGATTTTGTCCTCCGAGGTATGGCCCGTGCTAGTCTCCTCAGCTTCCTCGATCTTCTTCATTTTCTTCTCCTTCTGCTTCTCTGGAGACCCCTTAAAAGGTCTTTTGCCCTTGTCTTTGCCCAGACTTAAGTTTAAGTCGAGCTCTTCTTCCTTAGCCTCTACTGTGAGATCAATGTACTTCCTTGAGGCCATGATTTGGAAAAATTTAGAAATTTTTGTAAGAGTATGAGGCGAGAGGAATACTGGGGGATTGTAGGCTCGGAGATTATTACTCTTTGTGGTGTGGTAACTGCGAACGCTGGGATGGTTTTTATAGAGAAAAATTAGGACTTAGAGACAAAGAAGATATCTTTTCACCGCACCCCTACACGATCAACCTATGGATTTCTGCAAGCTAGAAGCCAGAAGTCTAGGGTAGGCGTGCACACCAACAATGCGTCGCATTAATGCCAAAACCACGAAAGTCAGTATTCGGTGGATTTGCGGCCGATTTTACTCGGTTTTCCCATTTCTCCCGTTGGCATTTTCCGAAATTCAAAGAAGTTGATAACATAGCCATCAAAGATTGCCTTAGATGCTTTTATGATGAACTGAAATACATTTCTCCGTTTTATTGTGTTGTTCTTAATAGCCTTCAGTTGAGTATAATATAATTGATTGAATCATGTTGTAATTACATGTATGTATGTTATTCATGCATAATGAGTGAAGGCTACGATCAAGGAGAATATGTGATGATCCTACATATACTCATAGAGATGTGAAATCAAAATGACTTGGATAGAATAAAATGTGTAGATGATGATATATCTTCATGGTTACATATACTTACATATAATGCTCTCGTGGGCAAATAAAAGGCAGTGATTTCCTTACATCATGATAATGCTTAAGGCATGTGACCGTAAGCAGTTAACTTTGTTTTAAAATGTATATATTGATATACATATATTATGTGTAAATCCAGAATAAAGACACCGATCAGAATCTAAGATAAGGCTAATATGAGACTACCCGATCATAGAGGGACATCGTGATATGGGATTACAGGATAAAACAAGTTAGAGGGAGAAAATCTCAGACTGAAGAGCGTAGTTAGTCAGAACTTTGAGAAAGGTCAAGATTAGCCGAAAATTTTTTTAAGGAAATCTTTGACTTATGTTAATTGCATTAAATTATATTTACTATTTACTTTCATGTCCGACATTAATTGCTGGCATTGCGACGTATGTGATCTGTAAACCTTATAGCGAGCGGCGTGTAGGTTGTGGTGGCTTTAGCTCCAGGGGCTTCGGGTTGTCTATAAATCTTGTATGCCCGTTACCCTACTCATCGCACCAAGCAAACCTACTTCTTTCATTACATACCTATTTCTCAATCTCCATTCCTTTATTCATTCGAAGTTATTTCTGAGATCCCTAGAGCAATGGCCGATAATAAGTCTTTCAACTTGAATTTTGAGACTGGCAATGTAGAGCTTGATTTAAATCTAAGTCTCGGAAACAACAAAGGGAAGAGACCTGTAGACAGGTCACCAGAAATTAAGAAGAGAAAGAGGGATGTAATAGAGTTGGAGGAGGACAGTACTGCAACATCCTCAGAAAATAAGCTTGCATTCCTGGAACGTAAGATAGAGAGCCTGGAATACAAGATAGAGGACCAGAAGCGACTAATAAGTCGTCTCTTTGAAAACCAAGAGAAACTGATAAACCGTCGTTTCGGGGAACTGGCTAATCGAGTTGATAGACATTCAATGTTTGCAACTCAAAATTTTCGTGACCAACAAGCAAGGTGTATTGACTGTATGAACGGAGTGACTTATGCTCTTCGCCAAATTTCTCAGGCGCTTCCTCCAGAAACTCTTTCTAGGCTGCAACGATTAGCTTCCTCCTTAAGGTCTGAAGCACCTTCCTCTTCTAGACCTGGAGCACCTTTTACATTTCAAAAGCCTCCTCGTCCTTAATTTATTTTTCTTTTGTTTGTACCTAAAGCTACATTTGGTGTAAGCTTCACGTATTAAAATTATCTATGTACTAGAAATAAAATTTAAGTTAGTATCTAGATCTTCTTTGTTGAAGTGATTCATTTTACTGAAAGAACTTGAGGAATGAGAAGATATTGGACTTGTTATATTTCATACTTGATTCTAAAGCATAGTATAGTAATATCTTTGTGACTGAGCAGAGTTACTAAAATGATATTTCATTGCACTTCTGAGCTATGGAGGAATGCTGAATAAGTATTTTATGAACCTATAGAACTATGGGTTTGCCTCAATCATTGAAGGGATGCGACTCTATATGAGTCATTGAGGTGAGAGGAATTTTCATATATATAATTATGCGTAAGAAGTATGTTATTTACTTATCATATTTTCTAGGATTGTTCTTCCTAGAGATTTATGTAATGATTTCATTTTATATAACGCCTTCAGCTGAGAGTATCGCCTTAAGGTAGAAGGATCGCCTTTGGGCAAGAGTATTACCTATGGCCAAAATGATGCCTTCAGGTGGAGTACTTGTATTCGTAAAAGTTATAAGCTATGTGTATGGTAGCTTGTGTTCTGATATTCAGTATGAACTAGAAAGACCATGTGTCACTTTTGAGAAGACACCTATTTGAGGTTTTACATAGAGACAGAGTTCGTCTCTAATCAGATGGTTTAAGTTTGGTAAAGGTTATGAGGATGAAACACTTTATGGTACAAAAGATTGTGGAAAAAAAATCAAACTGATGAGGAAGAGAATGTTTACCGTTTAGAAAAGGAAAGTCCAATGCAAATTATTGATAATGCGGTCTAGAGTTCACAGTCGATAGTATAGTGTTCTTGTAAATCTCACCAAGGGTGTGATGAGGTTTTGGAAGAAAGAGATACAAAGAATGAGATATAGACGAAGTAATCACACTTATTTCAGTCTTGAAATGAGTTTTGAATTCGGAGGACCGAATTCTCTTAAGGGGGTGATAATGTAATACCCAAGAAAAATAAAATATAAATATTTGTTTACAAACTACTGTTACTATTTCAGTATACGGTACTATTCACCTGTATAATACTATTTACGTATACGATACTGTTCATTTATACAATTGAAATGTCAAGTACTAGATGTGGTTTGGTCATAAAAGAAAACTAGGAAGAAATTCGTAGGAGAAAATGACGTTTTATGGGTGAAAATACCCTCAGGGACTAAAGTGAAAGGACTGATTTGAAAAGAAACTTAAAGGTTTAAGGTGAAAGGATAGTTTTCCCTTTAAGTTTTCAATAGTAATAACAGAAAAATTTTCGATCGTACGCGTGAGGTGCACAGTAACTGCATTATTAGAAATGTCATTTTCATGAATAGTAAATTGAATATTTTATTAGCGCATAGTGTCAAATAGTACCCTTGACTTTTGCTATAAATAGGCCCTTCCATTTCACTTCTAAACTCACACCTTCAACTTCTCTTCTTCTCTCCTTAAGTTTCTCTTACTCCAAAGCTAGGCGTCTGAGATTTTGGGCCTTTCCTTTTCAGCTTAGAACACCGAAATTCACCTGAGAACTCTTGTCTGTAATGACTTAGAGAAGCGATGTTCGTACGGAATCCAGGTGAGTGAAACGACCCCGTTTTAATAGAGTTTTAGCATTACTGGTGATAAAAAGTATGTCGTAGGACACTCCCAAGATTCATAGGGGGAAATTGGATTCAGAATGACGAATCTAAATGAGATAATTAATCCATAAGTATGGATAAAATGAAATAAGTATATTATGATGATGTGAAGTTTGAATGTTTTCAAAAATGGATTAATTGTTATCTTGATATGTAGTTTATAAATCCATAATATAGTTATATACTATACCTGTTATATGGATGAATATTATATTGAGCTTCTGATTATGATATGAAATGCTATTGATTGTGATTGAGCGGGACAGTACCCCCTCTCACGGCAAGGCGGAAAACCCGGTTGACAGGGTGTCTTGACCAATGAGTGTGGAGACAACGATTCCCTCAGTAGGGATATAGCCCGGATTGGTGATAAATCCGTGAGGCGCCCTAGCTAAGAGGATGAGGTTGTGCGTCATGGCGGAAATATACATAATTGGTGAGCCGGCCTGTGTGCGCTCTCCGGGATATATTGCCATTGACGAGTACTAGTAACGTTTGTTGAATTGGATGAATTTTTATCTTCTTGTATGTAAAAGGATGATGTTGTGCGTCATGGCGGAAATATACATAATTGGTGAGCCGGCCTGTGTGCGCTCTCTGGGATATATTGCCATTGACGAGTACTAGTAACATTTGTTGAATTGGATGAATTTTTATCTTCTGTCTATTGGTTGAGTATGAGCCTTCGGATATGCTTGCATGACTGGTAATGTATTTGAATTTTATTAATGCGAGGCCGATTCGCTCATTGAGTTTAAAAGCTCACATTGTTTGTACAACCTTTTTGTTCAGATCAGGTTGCCATCGAAGAATATCTGCTAGAGGAGTAGATCACTTTGTACCTTCCCGTTGTCGGGTAGACCTCTCTTCTGTTATAGATTATGTTGCTCTGTAATCGTCTAGGACATCTAGTTCAGGGGTTTGACATTTGGCTTGTATGTCAGTATAATAATGTATTTTAAATTGATAATCTATGATTACATGCAAATCATCTCTATGATTTTCAGATAAGAAAATTTGATATATTTATCGGAAGGCTTACAGTGATGAGAGATTCATCATTGTGCCGGTCATGTGCCCAGAAAACGGGTCGTGACAAAGTTGGTATCAGAGCCTGGTTGTTAGGTCTCCTAGTGATTACAGAGCAAGGTAACCTTAGTAGGACCTCCTCTATCGTTGTGAACCCGGGCACAACTATAGAGAGACGGCTCTACTGAAGGTCCTGTAGGATGTTTTCATTTCCTTTCCCTCCGAGACTTATCTCTTCTTAAGAAGTATGTTCTCAGTTTTAGTTTTATACAGATGTGGCTACACTTTTGAACTTAGTCAAGGAAAAGTTGTTACTTGTTTTGATTCCGTTGCTGTCGGATCAAATTTTTATATGGTGGATTTTATAAGCTGAATTCATGATTGAATTTGTGTAGCTATATTATTTTAGGGTACCAGCCAATAAAAGAAACCACTTGCATTAAAAACAAAAGAAAAAAAAAACTGAAGGATTACATTGCAAAAAAGAAGAAGTTTACTCATGCATGAGTAATCTAAAAGCGAGGTGGTCTTGGATTAGGAGGGTTGTATTGTATCATCACCCCTCGACCATTCCTTGGAGCAAGGGACATAGCAATGTCGCGGAGGGTAGTGTAAATCCCATTCATACAATCAACACTTCTTTGTTGTTGATTGCAGAAGCACTGGGTAGACCAATAGAAGAACCTGTCTATTCTTGAAGTCATTTCTGCATGATTGCGTTTAGTTAACTTCTCCAGGTCTCCTATCATCTTTTTCAGATTTTTCACCTCCTGCTCTAGACAGGCGATTTTGTCCTCCGAGGTATGGCCCGTGCTAGTCTCCTCAGCTTCCTCGATCTTCTTCATTTTCTTCTCCTTCTGCTTCTCTGGAGACCCCTTAAAAGGTCTTTTGCCCTTGTCTTTGCCCAGACTTAAGTTTAAGTCGAGCTCTTCTTCCTTAGCCTCTACTGTGAGATCAATGTACTTCCTTGAGGCCATGATTTGGAAAAATTTAGAAATTTTTGTAAGAGTATGAGGCGAGAGGAATACTGGGGGATTGTAGGCTCGGAGATTATTACTCTTTGTGGTGTGGTAACTGCGAACGCTGGGATGGTTTTTATAGAGAAAAATTAGGACTTAGAGACAAAGAAGATATCTTTTCACCGCACCCCTACACGATCAACCTATGGATTTCTGCAAGCTAGAAGCCAGAAGTCTAGGGTAGGCGTGCACACCAACAATGCGTCGCATTAATGCCAAAACCACGAAAGTCAGTATTCGGTGGATTTGCGGCCGATTTTACTCGGTTTTCCCATTTCTCCCGTTGGCATTTTCCGAAATTCAAAGAAGTTGATAACATAGCCATCAAAGATTGCCTTAGATGCTTTTATGATGAACTGAAATACATTTCTCCGTTTTATTGTGTTGTTCTTAATAGCCTTCAGTTGAGTATAATATAATTGATTGAATCATGTTGTAATTACATGTATGTATGTTATTCATGCATAATGAGTGAAGGCTACGATCAAGGAGAATATGTGATGATCCTACATATACTCATAGAGATGTGAAATCAAAATGACTTGGATAGAATAAAATGTGTAGATGATGATATATCTTCATGGTTACATATACTTACATATAATGCTCTCGTGGGCAAATAAAAGGCAGTGATTTCCTTACATCATGATAATGCTTAAGGCATGTGACCGTAAGCAGTTAACTTTGTTTTAAAATGTATATATTGATATACATATATTATGTGTAAATCCAGAATAAAGACACCGATCAGAATCTAAGATAAGGCTAATATGAGACTACCCGATCATAGAGGGACATCGTGATATGGGATTACAGGATAAAACAAGTTAGAGGGAGAAAATCTCAGACTGAAGAGCGTAGTTAGTCAGAACTTTGAGAAAGGTCAAGATTAGCCGAAAATTTTTTTAAGGAAATCTTTGACTTATGTTAATTGCATTAAATTATATTTACTATTTACTTTCATGTCCGACATTAATTGCTGGCATTGCGACGTATGTGATCTGTAAACCTTATAGCGAGCGGCGTGTAGGTTGTGGTGGCTTTAGCTCCAGGGGCTTCGGGTTGTCTATAAATCTTGTATGCCCGTTACCCTACTCATCGCACCAAGCAAACCTACTTCTTTCATTACATACCTATTTCTCAATCTCCATTCCTTTATTCATTCGAAGTTATTTCTGAGATCCCTAGAGCAATGGCCGATAATAAGTCTTTCAACTTGAATTTTGAGACTGGCAATGTAGAGCTTGATTTAAATCTAAGTCTCGGAAACAACAAAGGGAAGAGACCTGTAGACAGGTCACCAGAAATTAAGAAGAGAAAGAGGGATGTAATAGAGTTGGAGGAGGACAGTACTGCAACATCCTCAGAAAATAAGCTTGCATTCCTGGAACGTAAGATAGAGAGCCTGGAATACAAGATAGAGGACCAGAAGCGACTAATAAGTCGTCTCTTTGAAAACCAAGAGAAACTGATAAACCGTCGTTTCGGGGAACTGGCTAATCGAGTTGATAGACATTCAATGTTTGCAACTCAAAATTTTCGTGACCAACAAGCAAGGTGTATTGACTGTATGAACGGAGTGACTTATGCTCTTCGCCAAATTTCTCAGGCGCTTCCTCCAGAAACTCTTTCTAGGCTGCAACGATTAGCTTCCTCCTTAAGGTCTGAAGCACCTTCCTCTTCTAGACCTGGAGCACCTTTTACATTTCAAAAGCCTCCTCGTCCTTAATTTATTTTTCTTTTGTTTGTACCTAAAGCTACATTTGGTGTAAGCTTCACGTATTAAAATTATCTATGTACTAGAAATAAAATTTAAGTTAGTATCTAGATCTTCTTTGTTGAAGTGATTCATTTTACTGAAAGAACTTGAGGAATGAGAAGATATTGGACTTGTTATATTTCATACTTGATTCTAAAGCATAGTATAGTAATATCTTTGTGACTGAGCAGAGTTACTAAAATGATATTTCATTGCACTTCTGAGCTATGGAGGAATGCTGAATAAGTATTTTATGAACCTATAGAACTATGGGTTTGCCTCAATCATTGAAGGGATGCGACTCTATATGAGTCATTGAGGTGAGAGGAATTTTCATATATATAATTATGCGTAAGAAGTATGTTATTTACTTATCATATTTTCTAGGATTGTTCTTCCTAGAGATTTATGTAATGATTTCATTTTATATAACGCCTTCAGCTGAGAGTATCGCCTTAAGGTAGAAGGATCGCCTTTGGGCAAGAGTATTACCTATGGCCAAAATGATGCCTTCAGGTGGAGTACTTGTATTCGTAAAAGTTATAAGCTATGTGTATGGTAGCTTGTGTTCTGATATTCAGTATGAACTAGAAAGACCATGTGTCACTTTTGAGAAGACACCTATTTGAGGTTTTACATAGAGACAGAGTTCGTCTCTAATCAGATGGTTTAAGTTTGGTAAAGGTTATGAGGATGAAACACTTTATGGTACAAAAGATTGTGGAAAAAAAATCAAACTGATGAGGAAGAGAATGTTTACCGTTTAGAAAAGGAAAGTCCAATGCAAATTATTGATAATGCGGTCTAGAGTTCACAGTCGATAGTATAGTGTTCTTGTAAATCTCACCAAGGGTGTGATGAGGTTTTGGAAGAAAGAGATACAAAGAATGAGATATAGACGAAGTAATCACACTTATTTCAGTCTTGAAATGAGTTTTGAATTCGGAGGACCGAATTCTCTTAAGGGGGTGATAATGTAATACCCAAGAAAAATAAAATATAAATATTTGTTTACAAACTACTGTTACTATTTCAGTATACGGTACTATTCACCTGTATAATACTATTTACGTATACGATACTGTTCATTTATACAATTGAAATGTCAAGTACTAGATGTGGTTTGGTCATAAAAGAAAACTAGGAAGAAATTCGTAGGAGAAAATGACGTTTTATGGGTGAAAATACCCTCAGGGACTAAAGTGAAAGGACTGATTTGAAAAGAAACTTAAAGGTTTAAGGTGAAAGGATAGTTTTCCCTTTAAGTTTTCAATAGTAATAACAGAAAAATTTTCGATCGTACGCGTGAGGTGCACAGTAACTGCATTATTAGAAATGTCATTTTCATGAATAGTAAATTGAATATTTTATTAGCGCATAGTGTCAAATAGTACCCTTGACTTTTGCTATAAATAGGCCCTTCCATTTCACTTCTAAACTCACACCTTCAACTTCTCTTCTTCTCTCCTTAAGTTTCTCTTACTCCAAAGCTAGGCGTCTGAGATTTTGGGCCTTTCCTTTTCAGCTTAGAACACCGAAATTCACCTGAGAACTCTTGTCTGTAATGACTTAGAGAAGCGATGTTCGTACGGAATCTAGGTGAGTGAAACGACCCCGTTTTAATAGAGTTTTAGCATTACTGGTGATAAAAAGTATGTCGTAGGACACTCCCAAGATTCATAGGGGGAAATTGGATTCAGAATGACGAATCTAAATGAGATAATTAATCCATAAGTATGGATAAAATGAAATAAGTATATTATGATGATGTGAAGTTTGAATGTTTTCAAAAATGGATTAATTGTTATCTTGATATGTAGTTTATAAATCCATAATATAGTTATATACTATACCTGTTATATGGATGAATATTATATTGAGCTTCTGATTATGATATGAAATGCTATTGATTGTGATTGAGCGGGACAGTACCCCCTCTCACGGCAAGGCGGAAAACCCGGTTGACAGGGTGTCTTGACCAATGAGTGTGGAGACAACGATTCCCTCAGTAGGGATATAGCCCGGATTGGTGATAAATCCGTGAGGCGCCCTAGCTAAGAGGATGAGGTTGTGCGTCATGGCGGAAATATACATAATTGGTGAGCCGGCCTGTGTGCGCTCTCCGGGATATATTGCCATTGACGAGTACTAGTAACGTTTGTTGAATTGGATGAATTTTTATCTTCTTGTATGTAAAAGGATGATGTTGTGCGTCATGGCGGAAATATACATAATTGGTGAGCCGGCCTGTGTGCGCTCTCTGGGATATATTGCCATTGACGAGTACTAGTAACATTTGTTGAATTGGATGAATTTTTATCTTCTGTCTATTGGTTGAGTATGAGCCTTCGGATATGCTTGCATGACTGGTAATGTATTTGAATTTTATTAATGCGAGGCCGATTCGCTCATTGAGTTTAAAAGCTCACATTGTTTGTACAACCTTTTTGTTCAGATCAGGTTGCCATCGAAGAATATCTGCTAGAGGAGTAGATCACTTTGTACCTTCCCGTTGTCGGGTAGACCTCTCTTCTGTTATAGATTATGTTGCTCTGTAATCGTCTAGGACATCTAGTTCAGGGGTTTGACATTTGGCTTGTATGTCAGTATAATAATGTATTTTAAATTGATAATCTATGATTACATGCAAATCATCTCTATGATTTTCAGATAAGAAAATTTGATATATTTATCGGAAGGCTTACAGTGATGAGAGATTCATCATTGTGCCGGTCATGTGCCCAGAAAACGGGTCGTGACACTATGAGTACTTTTGAACTCATATTTTAATTTTGACTGAAGCTTCATGTCGTTACAGATTGTGAGAGCTTCGTTTGTAACAAAATTAATTAATTCTCCAAAAGTCATATGTTGAAAAGGAAAGGTATTGTTGCATCATTTTCTAATTCTTTCCTTAACTCTTTCGGCAAATAGGTTGGGTAATCCACCTAAAAACCTTTATTTCCAATAGTTTGCATTACTATCAGACCTTGTATATAACTTGGTAAGGAACATGTCCTTGTACCACCTAAAATCAGACATCGTGGGACATCTGAGATTGACTAGTTGATTATCTATCCTTTGTTGAAAATCTGTAGGATTTCCTACAAAGTGTTTTGTCAAAGCATAAATTAAAACTGCTACTCCACCTTGAACTTCTATTAATTGACCATTAACTTCTTCTTGCCTAACAACAAATTTAATTCTTGACCTTTCAGCTTCTGTGAGATAGTTATCCTACCAGCCTTTTAATTGACCAGTAAAACCAGTTGTTAACATGGTAACTATTGACCTTTCATCATTATCTTTGATCCTATACACAGTAGCGCACATTGACAAATTTTGAATAATTCATAACACTTGATGCTCACTATGACCATCAATGTTCCATTCTACTATAGCCTTGCTGGTATAGCTGGCTTCTGTAACTAAGGTGTTTTCTTCAAATTGAGTATCTAGGTAACTAAGCCTTGAATAATAATTCCTAGTCACTGGTTTTGGATTCCTAAATCTAATTCTATTTAATTATTGATCAGATTCTATTTTTGACAAAGTGTTGATCTGTGGACTTTTTGACCTATTATTTGAAATATTAAGTTGATCTAATTTCTTTGTAATTTCTTCAACTAAAGTTTGAGAAGTTTTTCCTAAATTTATTAACCTTAATTCCTCCTTTGTAAGGGTCAGAATTTTATACAGAGGTTGTTGAGGTATTGATCTAAGGGAATTTTGAACAGAGTTGCTAGATGAGGTTTCTAAAACCTTATTATTGACCACATTTTCTATTCTATCTAATTGCTTACCTATCGTGTTGAGTGCTAAATTAGTAAAATTATTCTGGAATTCTATGTTCTTAATATCTCTTTTTGAACTATGTTGATCTTCATTTCCCTCTACAGTTTTTAACGGTGTGGCTTCTATTTCAGAACTACCTTTTGAAATCTTCAGGTTTTCTAAAGGTGGATGAACAGAGATAATTTTTTGACCTAAAGTGGTATTCCATTCTACTGTAATTCTAGTATAGGTATTAACCTAATTTTGATCTTCTATTTCTATGAACGGATTTTCTATTTTGTTATTGAAACAGTACATATCAAACCAAGTAAAAAAGAAAATATGTTTTTTAATTTCTTCTAAATATTTATAATATTCTAATTTCCATTATTGAACTTGTTCTGTCGAGAAGGTGCTAAAATACCATTCTCTTCTTAACCTATTGTATTCTTTTATAAATTCAGTATTTAACTTTTCTTTATTAATCTTGAACTCTTTACTTAACACTAAGATTTCATATCTAGTGGGTGAGTAATTAACAGACGGGGTTTCTGGAACAGATTCATAAACTGGTTGTGGAACATTAGGTTGAAAGTTTACTCCTCTGAAACTAGTCGATGTCTCTGGGATCTTTACTGCAGACCTGTAATCAGAATCTACAGAGTGTCTTGAACTAAATCCTAATTCTAGATTTTTGAACATTCTTATCCTAGAGGATATTGACCTATTCATTGTTATCCGGACATGTCCTTCTGGACTTTGAACAAAATTTTTTAAACTTTTTGATTCTATTTTCTTAGGTTGTTAGATACTTTCCAAATCTCAAGTGTTTGGAAAAGCATCCATGATTTCATCATGTCTGAGGGGTTTTAGTGTCATGATCATTGATTTTTGAAGGTTAGCTCTATCAGGATGGTTTCATTCCTGGGTGACTCTTTCTTAACAGAAATTCCTACTCTAGTTTTTGAAATCTTGTAATGAATTCTATAAACTATAGAAAGATTATCCAGTTCCTCACTGAATATTCCTTCTGTTGTCTTAACATGTAATTTTAAAGCATTTTCTACATTTTTTAACATTTTCATGTAATTTTGAAAAAACTAAAAATAAATTAGACCATTGCAGAGATTAGACTCCACAAGACTTAACATCGAATCTTGAAAAGATAAAGCATGACTATCCTGTAAAAGTAACAGAACAAGATGATTAATTCCTAACCTATGCATGGATTTGACCGCGACTTGAATTAATCCGATATGGATAAATCCAAATCCATCTTTTCTATGTTGATCAATTTCATTTTTATTGAGCAAATTTATTGAATCTTGACACTTTCCTAACTTAGTAGTGCATTCTATTGTCCTAACTATGTCTTAAACCTTAAAATTAAATGTTGAGTGTTTATACACTTCACTGGGTCGTACCCTAGGCATTTCCCAGTTTCTTAACCTTCCTTCTGCTTCTAATATAGATATTTCAGAATTATTAGTTTCATCTTGATCTACAGAACTATGATTTGAAGAGGAAGAGGGAAGACTGATTTCATAACTATTTCTATTAAAAAGACTTCTTACTAATTCAGACATACTTAAGAAAATAAATTCTTAAAATCCTATTAGGTTCCTTAAAGTTTATCGGGATCACCTCCCACGGGAACACCTGCTTCTCATGGGCCTTAGGCTTACCAACGCAGTCACAAGGCTGACCAACGCTAACCCTTGAGTAACTAAGAGTTTCTTAAGAAAATAAATTTCTTAAATAAATCTAAAATAATAAGAGGGCTATTAACAGAACTAGGCTATATGTTTGAGAATATATGTATATATATATATATACATACAGAGTTTATGCAGGCTCATAATAGGTCAAAACGAGAATGGTACTTTCGTACTTTCTCTGAAGAACAAGTTCAAAAATGGAAATTAGAATATTATGATTTCTTAGAGAAAATAGGAGATCATATTTTCTTTTTTAATTGGTTCGAAATATATTGTTCAAACAACAATATAGAAAATCGCTTTGTCAAAAAAGAAGTAAACACCCACTCTAGAATCACAGTGGAATGGGATACTACTTTAGGTCAAAAAATAGTCTCGGTTCACCCTCCTTTAGAAAATTTAAAAATTTCAAAAGGCAGTACTGAGATAGAAGCAACTCCGTTCAAAACTGTAGAAGGTAATGAAGATCAACATAGTTCAAAACGAGATGTCAAGAACATTGAATCTCAAAACAATTTTACCAATTTAGCGCTCAACACCTTAGGTAAGCAATTAGAAAGGATAGAGAACGTAGTAAATAACAAGGTCCTAGAATCACCTTCTAGTTCCTTAAATCTAAATTCAGTCTAGTGTTCAAAATGAATTATGTCAGTTAGATCAACTGAGTAATTCATCCTCTAGTTCAGCATCTGATGACGAAAGTCATTCAGATATAGGAATTTGCACCTGTAAAGAATGTTCAAAACAATCAGGTAATTGTTCAAAAATAATTAATGTAATTAATAGGGATAAAGTTCAAACTTTATTAGAAATCTTAGACAAGATTACTGATGAAGAAATTAGGAAAGAATATCTGCTCAAAATTAAGGAACTAATGGATTTGGACGAACCCAAACCAAAACCCTTAGTTAAACCTTATAATGTTCAAGAAATAATTAATAGATTTCAAAACACTACCACTCTGGAACGAGTTTCTGTTAAAGAACTCCAGGAAGAAATTAAAATTATTAAAGAAGAAATTCAATTGCTCAAACAGAAGGATAATGACTTATCCTTAGACATTTTAAGTTTAATGGCTAATAAAGAAACTAGGAATTCTAACAATTCCACTGATCAAAATGAGTTAGGAGAAACTAGCTCTGAAACAAAAGAAAATTATTTGAATTTAATTTCTCAAATATCTGTTCAAAGATGGTATAGTGAAATTAACTTTACCATAGGAAATTTCAACACAAAATTAGTAGCCTTGATAGACTCAGGCGCTGATTTTAATTGTCTTCAAGAAGGTTTAATTCCCACTCAATACTATGAGAAAACCACTGAAAGTCTCAGCGGTGCAGGAGGTAATAGACTTCCAGTTAGGTACACGTTGTCTAATGCCAAGATATGTAATCAAGGCATTAAGTTCAACGCAACTTTTATTCTTGTTAGGAATTTAAATCATTCAATGATTTTAGGAACACCTTTTCTGACCCTTATTTATCCCTTTAAGGTTTCAGAATTAGGTATCTCTACTTACATTCATGGCAAAGAACTTTGCTTTAAATTTTTAAATCCTACCAAGACCCAGGATGTTAATTTACTTAAAAATTTAGCTATTTCTAGTATTAATTTGATCAATAAAAAACAAGCCCAAATTAAATTACTTAACAAAGAAGTTCAATACAAAAGAATTGAGGATCAGATAGAAAACCCTCAAATCAAAACTAGAATAGAATCTGTTCAAAAAAGATTTGAAAAAGAAATCTGTTCAAATAAGCCCAACGCTTTCTGGAACAGAAAGAGACACACAGTCTCGCTCCCTTATGAGCCTAGTTTTAGTGAAGATAAAATCCCAACTAAGGCTAGGCCCATTCAAATGAATAAAGAAACCTTGGAATACTGTAAAAAGGAAATCCAAGATCTGTTAGGAAAGAAGCTGATTAGGCCCAGTAAATCTCCTTGGAGCTGTTCAGCCTTCTATGTTCAAAATCAGGCAGAAATAGAACGTGGTGCACCTCGCATGGTCATCAATTACAAACCTCTCAATAAAGTCCTTAGATGGATTAGGTACCCTATACCTGATAGGAGTGACTTAATCGGTCGTGTTCAAAAGGCATCTTTATTTTCCAAGTTCGATATGAAATCGGGCTTTTATCAAATTCAAATTGAAGAAAAAGATAGGTACAAAACAGCTTTTGCTGTTCCCTTTGGACATTATGAATGGAACGTAATGCCCTTTGGTCTTAAAAATGCACCCTCTGAATTTCAGAATGTTATGAACAATATTTTTAATAAATTCTCTCAGTTTTCAATAGTCTACATAGATGATGTCTTAGTGTTCTCTAATAACATAGAACAACACTTTAGACACCTTGATCAATTTTATAAAATTGTTAAAGACAATGGTTTAGTTGTTTCAGCTAAAAAAATGAAACTGTTCAAAACACAGATTAGGTTTTTAGGTTATGATATCCATCAGGGTATGATTAAACCAATAAACCGATCTATTGAATTTGCTGATAAATTTCCAGACGAGATAACTGACAAAAATCAATTACAAAGATTTTTAGGTTGTCTTAATTATGTTTCAGATTTTGTTCAAGACCTTAGAGTAATTTGCAAACCTCTTTACTCTAGACTTAGAAAGAAATCCCCACCTTGGGATCAGTCCATGACGGACGCTGTCAAAACCCTTAAGGCAAGAGTTAAGAAACTCCCATGCTTAGGAATAGCAGATCCAAATGCCTTTATGATCATCGAGACCGATGCATCAAAAGAAGGTTATGGAGGAATCCTTAAGCAGAGGCCCGTAGGAAGTTCGAAAGAACAAATTGTTAAGTATAATTCAGGTGTATGGACCGAAGCCCAACAAAAATACTCCACAATAAAACGAGAAATTTTATCTATTGTTTTGCTTATCAAAAAATTTCAAAAAGAAGTTTTCAACAAAACTTTTTTGCTCAAAACGAATTGCAAATCCGCCAAATCTGTTTTAGAAAAAGATGTTCAAAATTTAGTTTCAAAACATGTTTTTGCCAGATGGCAAGCATTACTTTCTTGCTTTGATTTTGAAATTCAGCATATAAAAGGGAAAGAAAATGCCCTTCCTGACTTCCTTACTCGAGAATTTTTGCAGGGAAAGTCAGCAGCATGAGCAAGAACAAAGGAAAAGAAGTAAAGAAGGAACAGTATGGATCCCCACTAGATCCTGCTCTAAATGTTCAAAGAACCCCACTGGTTCATACAACGTCACCTTTACTGGTGACTCCCTCATCGTTCAATAGCCCTTCCGGCGGTGGTATTCGACCACAGAACAGAGGTCTTCGACCTCAAACTCCTTCTTCTCCCTCTTCTTCCAACTGTTTTCTTCCTCTTACTTATGATCAAGCTCTTTCTTCTCCTCCACCTCAACAGGCCATAATTCCTGTTCACCCTTCTTCTTCCATGGTACAACTCTCTCAAGCAACACCGCTTAAGAGATCACTTTCTGATAAATATATTTCAAAACCGGTGTATTCACCGATCTGTCCCATTGAACCCGAATGGATCAAAACAAACCCTGGTCTTACACTAAGGGAAGTAGCTCAAAAATATTTTCAAGAAGGAAAATACTTTTCTTCTGATTTACAAAAAACAAGAATATTTTATGAATTTATTTTGGTTGATACAAACTCGATCACACTCACTCATGAGTATGATCCTCTTTTTCCTCATCGAATCCAGTATTCGAAGTTCAAAATAAATAAAGTTTTAACTCTCTCTCAATGGAATCAGCATCCATTTTCTTTAAAGAATTTTTCAAGACAGTTCCAGCCACCAGGATTTAATTACTGGGATTACAAAATGGCTTGGTACAATGCACTGCTGATTCGTCCTTTCTCCCACTCCTGGTTCATATGGTTCAATAAAGGAAATCAGGAATTTCCAGCCTGGTTTTCTGACTGGTTTCATTTTTATGGTCCAAACACTGAATTCCTTCCCACTTACGCGAAGGAATCCTTTTCTATTTTCTCTGCTCAAACCAGTTTCCATACTGGACAAATGCTTTTAAAATTTTTCTCAACATTTGGAACACCCTGGATTATGTCCTGGGATTTTGAATTCAAAGACCGACTCAACTGCGGTTATCCTCTATATCTTAGCCGCACATTCAACATCAAATGGTGGTCAACATACAACCACACCTTGATCAACAAAAAAGCTGTGGAAAAATGGCTGAAGCAGAATCCCCAGCTTATGAATTACCCACAAGCTGTTCAACAACAGTCTCCATTTCTAACATCAAAATCTCAGATGATGGCAGAACTTGCTCAAGCCCAGACGGAAGAAGAATTTGACCGTCTTGTTCAACAACTATCAGAGAAAGCTTCAGAAAAAGCCCCCTCTGATGATCTCAATACAGATGATAGCAGCCAGTTTCAGAACGAAGATGACTGCTACAACATTGACTTCACCCACCTTAGTCATGACTGACTATGGTTGAGTTAAGCCGTCGGCAGAAGAATCCAAAGCTCCTGCCAGCTCAGTAATTTTGATTCCCGCCTCTCTCAGCATGTTCAAAAGTGGCAGACAAACTTTAAGCAAAAGCAAGCGTCGGCACTAAACGACGAAGTTACTTTTGAAAAAACTGCCCGTGATCAACTTTCTGAAAAGAAGCCGCCCACGCGTCTCAACTTTTCGGATTCCAAAGTTTTCAAATCCGCGGACTCCAGAGCCTCTGAAATCCACGGACTTCAAACTTGTTCAAATCCGCCTTCTTACTTCTATAAAAGGCGAAGTAGTTCATTTGTTTAGGCAGAATACGAAAAATAGAGAAAAATTTACTTTGTTTCAAAACTCTCTATAAGCGTTTCTGCATAGGATTTAGCTGCTTGTTCAATATTGTAAGTTCAAAACTCTCATGTAATTTTCTTCTGAAGTTAATATGAGAATCTCTTTTACTCATTTCATTCCAATACCCTTTACTGATTTAATGCTTACAATAGAATTTGAATATTTTGTTATTTCTTCTATTTCTAGAATTTATATTGTTCAAGAACGTTTAATTATAGAATTCAGAGACGCCATAGAAAGCTCTGAATTTTCTTTTGAATATATGTTATAGAACTCTTCTGCTTTTATTTTAAAACCCAGAATTATTGATCTTAGGTTAGTCAACAGAACGACGATCCCCAGCGGCCAGTGAGAAAAATGGTATATATATATATATATATGCAAAATAAAAATTGTTAGCATTGAGAAATTTCACATATATGTAAATTGTGATTTTATATGTGATGTCTTAAAAGGACTTATAAAAATATTATTTTAGTTGAAAAGAAAAATTGTGAATTTCTTGAAAGTGGCTTTATAACCATCAATATGGGGGTTATAGATTTTACAAATCCAAAATGTTTTCACCGAAATTATTTACAGTGTTATTGTTGTTAAACAATATTATAAATTACACTTGTTATTTTGGAACCAAATTTTTTGTGAGTTTGTGACCAAACTTGTATGTGGACATTGGCATATAAAAATTTTTGGTCAATTTGTAAATTGACAATGTCATCTCATTGAAATGATGATATACAAATGCATAAGAATTAGAGTAAGCATTTACGAGTGCTAGTTTCTTACAACATTTTTATTGTACAAAGAGGTGTAATAGTGATGAGTTATTGGTCACAAAAATTTTGAGATTGAGGAGTTCCTAAATGATTATATGTAATTATATTCTTATATAATATTATTATATGGTGGATGAATATATATGTGCATATATATTATGTGTTTGGATGCCCACCTATAATAATTTTGAGACTTTATATGAGTTAATTATGTACTAAATTAAGTACTCACAAGTTGTGGTATTATACTCCTTCAAATTTTAAAATATTTGAAAGTGTAAGGGTATTTTTTTTTTTCAAGCTTATATTGTGTGCTCTATGAAAAGGAAAAATTTTTAGTATTTCTTTTATAACAACAAGTGTGAGATTTGTAAGTATGTTGTTATAAAAATATACATATTTTTATAAAAATGTTTTATCAATAATTAATGATATTGCAATTTAATAGAAATTTTATGAGTTTAATATATTTGAATATTGAGTATATCTCATAAATTTCTATTGATATAACTACTAATAATATAAAAAATGCTTTCTTAAAGCTTATATGTGAATATTCAACTTTTTTATTGTTGAAAATTATGTTTGTGGGATTTTTGAAATTCTACAATAAAATTTTATGGTCATATTATTGTGAGCTTTTTAAAATATAAGTTTTATGACTATATTACTGTGAGCTTTCTAAAGCTATGTGAAATATAAATTTTCACTTTGTGAATTTGTTTTTAATTCTACATTTCATGTTTTGATTAATGGTCAAAAGAATTAAAAACAAAATTAGTTAGTAGAATTTATTTATTTATTTATTTTTAATTTTACTATTGTAGACTTTATAAAGTCATGTTGAAAATTGTATCTTGTAGAAAGTACTTTAATTTGTCCAAAAAAAAAAATTGCCTATATCTAGTTTAAATATTTGATGACATGTTTGAGAAAGACATGGGTGAAATAAGTTTGACTTGAGGGTTGAAATCATAAGAAAGGTGATAGCTTTTTGTTGTCACAAGAACATTATGTTCAAAAAGTTGATCATTTTTATAACAAATTATGTGAATATCTCTTATGATTTTAACACTCAATTAAGAAGAACAGAGTTAAGTTTGTTATATTTAATGAATTTCACCTAGCCTGACATATCATATGTTGTATGTCAAATGAATGTCTATATGCACACAATCCTAATGAAAGTATATGAGAGGTATCTTGAATTATGGTATCATATTAAGTGGATTTTCCATTGTATTAGAAGAATACAATGATATTAACTAAATCTTTGATTTAGATGAGATCAAGTCCACTAGTAGTTAAACCTCACCCTTGGTGGTGAGATGATATTTTTGAGAGAACAGTCATACAAATTTATAGACTTGTTCTAAAATTAGAGTTGGCTAAAAATATGACTAAGTCATTGACAAACTTCTTATCAAATTTACCTATTGGGCATAAACCCAATGATGTTTGTGTTTATGTAATGAAATTGCCAAGTGGCAATAACCATTGTAAAGGGTAAAACTTTCAATGGTAAGAGCAGACACTTATGTTTGTGACACAAAGTTATTTAGTAGCTACTAAGAGTGAAATAAGATATATTGATTAGTTACGTGAGGCCAAAATTGAATTTGGCTAATTCTTTGACTAGACATGCATGTAGGAAGGAAATAAATCTTTCACACATCGAGGGGAAATGGACTTAAGCCGATTGAAATTAATAATGACAGTAACCCAACCTTTGTGATTGGAGATCTCATGAAGAAAATTTATATGGGTAATAACAAGTTATCTGTTAATTCAGCTAACACTAATATTTCAATCCTTTTCCTACTGTATAAGTGTGAAAGTGCTAGAATGTATTAATGGAGAGGTTGAGTGAAGCTCTTAATAATTTTCATAGCCTTTAAGAGTGGTGTATTCATTACAAATACACTTGATGAAATCACCTATATGAGTGTGGAGTGGGGCTCCTATGAGATATTGGCAAAATCTCTCGAGTACTCATGAACACCAGGTACGGGCACGACTAAAAACGCGTACAACGGCATTAACAATAGGAATTGTGGGGGTGTGATGTGATTGGTAAGATCTCTAACTTACAATAAAAGTTTGTTGGTTCATAGAAGCTATATGTTTCACCACTGACTCTGTGAGTTATAGCTTACTTGTCTAAACCTGGTTCATAGTCTAAAAGACACCAGACTCGAAGTATCTATACCCATATGTGTAACCTAGAACATTGTCTAATTTAAAATCTCCTTTTGAAACATGTGGGAGATTGTTGTAAAAAATAGAGTATTTCAAAAAGGAATATTTTAAATTATTGTGAAAATAATTTTGAAAAAATAATTTAATTATTTTCATCCTTATCTGAACATGATGGGATTATGTTAGTTACATGTTAATATAATTTATTTCTGGAATCTTTGACTATTTCAAAATAGTTATTTGTTTAAATTAATTTATTAATATTATCTGTAACTGACTACATCCCATGATCTTATCATGTTGGTTTATAATTATCCTCTTAAATTTCATTATCAAAATTAATTTATTCTCATTGTGATATTTAACGTCCATGTCTTTTATAGGTTTTGGTGGTTAACACTTTCTTCTAATGACATTTCTGAAGTTACACAATTTTCTCTTTTTCTCTACTGTTCTGTGACCTGGGTTTTATCCCTAAGGGCATGTTTTATCCTGAGAGGAAAGCCACGAATCATTCCTTAAGGACAGTGTCAATCAGAGTACAACTCAGCCTATATTTTACTGACAATTTCCTCAATTTTTCTAACAATATATATGTGTATATATATATATATAATAGTAAATATGCTTTATATTTTTTAATTAAAATATGGTGTTGGTAAAAACTAGATTTTTTGTCCAAATAATCCTTTTACTTTAATATGACGAACTGATTATAAAAATTAGTTAATATTGAATTTTCTGGACAAAATTTCAATGTTATTAATAAAAATAGACAAAATTTCACGAATGTGAATATATGGTGTAATATTTTACCTAATAACCAGTAGAAAGAGGTATTTAAGATCAGAAAATAGAAAGATGACTTTGTTTTAGTTTCATCAGGTAAAATATTATGTAATGTTACATTATATTTTAATGGTTATATATTCCACGTGTTAACTAATTAAATTTCATTAGTAATCTACATGACGCTAGCAATTAGGAAGAAATTAATACTTTTCAAAAACACTCAGAATGAAATTATTTTTCAAAAAAAGTGAGACAAAATTAAAATTAGTCTCAAATTTAATGCATGAAAAATATATTTTTGTTATAAAAATAATAATAGTGTGATACTTGATTGATACATGAAATATCATTTTCTTTAAAATAATTCACGCTTCCCATAAATATTTTGTTCTACATCACCTTATGAAAAAGCACAGAGACACATTTGAGTTGCAGTCCAAGTACTTATCTTAGTCTACAACTTTTATACATATAAAATAAACATAACTCACTCTTCAGTCTTCGCCTACATTTTTCTACACAATAATATATGTTACAAATATATTTAATCTGTTAAGCGATAATAGGCTAAGAATGTCTTCTATCTCATTTCACCGTTGCTACCATGCATAATGATTTCTATGACCATTAATTTGTATGTCCATGAGTTAAAAGCCTTCAATACTTTTCCCAAAATAGTCATTAACCAAGAAATTTGATAGCCCACCTTCTAGCCGAATTTTAACTTCTAAAGAACCATATTTTATAATAATACACCAACATGATCATGCACATAATGTGGTTTTTCAGCAAGTGTACCGGGTCACACACAAGTAGTATAGTAATAAAAAAGTATCGTATCCATAATGATCGACTATTAACAATTATCAATTTCACTAATACAAATTTTATTTGAATTAAATATTAATCAACTTGAAGAGAAGCCTAAGTTAATTAAAACTAGAAAATTAGAATGCAAGAACAAAATAGATCGAGAAATTCAACAATGGAATAAGTGAGTAGGGGATTGATTGCACTCTAATTTAACTCTAATTAATTTATAGACAAATTAATATTGAATCACTGCAGAATGAATTATGTTAATTCCAATTCTTCCATAATAATTGGAACCAATTCCTTGGATTAACAATACTCTCTAATTCACACACTTACCTAATCCCTTAGTGTAATTATCTGATTAGAGGATTCGGTTCAGAGAATGATGATACCACATGAATTAGATTATCTATCCCTAGAATGATCTGGTCTATGGTGGAAATTACAGGACAAACTTATACCGTACTATCCCTAGCATAGGTATAAATTCTAACTTCAATTATACCGTACTATCCCTAGCATAGGTATAAATCCTAACTTCATTGAATGGTGGCCAATCATTCAAGAATCAAATAAAATAGCAATTACCACACCAACAAGTAGAATTGAACTCAAAATAGATTCATTCGATTAATAAAACTTTGTTAAAGTAAGCTACATCAATCCCCTAATTCAAAAGAGTTTAGCTACACATGAATTTGAAATAAAGAATAACAAAGACAGAGTGCATAGAAGTCATAGTGAAAGTTTAGATGAAAAACTAACAGGTTCGAAGATCTGATAGTTCCCAATCATGCTCCCCGAGTGTCTCCCATGGCTTCCAGCCGTCTTCAAGTGCTCTTTCTTCCAAGAATTTGAAAAATCGAAAAGTAATCAAGTCAGTAGCAAAATCGGGCTTTTAAAGGTTCCAAAACGCACAGCAGCACTAACATTATCGCTAAGCGATGTGAGACCATCTCTCAGCTATGAACCCACTGGGAGGAACACGTAAACTGGAGGACGTCATCGTTGAGCAATGACTTGCCATTGCTTAGCAATGCGTCACTCATCAAAAACCTGCTTCTGCCACAACATCACTGAGCAATGCAAGGCCATCGCTCAGTGATGCATCTCCAGAATTTCAGCTTCGAGCCTCCAGTTCTCCTTATTGCTTTATCCTATAGAAACAGCCCTAAAAGAGATCAAAATCATGCATTACGAGTCAAAATAAGGGGAAGAATCTATGAATTTAGGACTTTACCAAAAGGTTAAAAACAAAATCAACTTAACCAGTTAATTCAAGTGAAGAGTATAAAAATTGAGCTCAAAAGTGTAGAAAAAGGGTTGTTATACATTTCACAGAATTATCACATCCCTAAACTTACCATTTTGCTTGTCCTCGATAACAGAAAAGACAAAAAGAAAGAAAACTAAAACACATTCAAATAGAAACTAGCATAGTATAAAAGGTGACTTCCGGAAAGCCTCAGACTTCAAATAAAAATAGCTCAAAGTAACGACTTGTTCATAGAGTTCCAGACTACCCTTTTAGGGAAACCAAAAAAAAACATGGTTAATTTACCAAATAAACGTAGACTAGCATGTTGCAAACCCATCCAAATAAAGCATTAAAGTCCAAGAAATTAAGCATATGAAATCTCAAGATTTAACCTCCTCTCACAAATTAAGTAGCTTGATCACAAGTCACTAAGACTTTTTTAAACCACAAAATATCATAAATGATTGCAAGCTAGGTTTAAGATTTTATAAAACTCAAACATCCCAAGACTTGAAATAAAGGATTCAGCAGCACTTAAATTTTCTTCCGCTTTTTTTTTTTTAGTTAGTTAATGAAGTTAAGAAGTGACTGACTGACCATGCGCCCAATCCAGACATTAGCCACTCATCTAGTCATATTCACTTTTATTTTAAAAAAACCTGGTGAAATGCTAAAGTTGTGACCGTGCATCCAATCCGCACATCACATCCTTAGGCTACCATGCTCTACAATTTATTTCAGGAAACATTGACAACTTCAAAGTTGCAACCATGCTCCTAATCCACACATCACACCCTTAAGTTGTCATACTTTCTATCTTATTCATTATTATTATTTTATTTTATTTTATTTAACAGTGCTAACAGCCAAGAGCAATACATCAAATTCTAGAATAAAAAAAAATAATCTTAACCATACTTGCAATCATTTACAATATGACATTTAAATAGCACAAGCTTAGACTCTTGTATAAAAAAATAATTTAATCAACATCCTTTAGTTTTCATGAAATTGTAGTCAAAACTTAAAACAACCTATTACTAAGAGCTACACATTGCTTAAAAAAAATTCATCAACAGCAATTTGGAAGTCATAAAGACAAGAGAAGACACAAGCAACCAACTAAACAAGGGAAAACGAAACTAACAAAACTAACAAAATTATCCCACCCCCAAATTTAGAATCCACAAAGTCCTCATTATGGGGCAGGACATACACAAACAGCAACAAAAGTTAAACAAAAAAAAAAGGAAATAAGACAAGTAAATGATCAAAAAACTCCCCTCAAGAACTAGCTCCATTGTCATTGTCATCATCCTCCACTATCTCGTCTTCAGTAGATTGAAGTGATTGCAATGGATTTCTGTGCCATGCAACATCAAGTGGGAAGTTGGGCATTAAGTCAGCTAGAGGTGTTGTTAATAAAGGAGCCCATAAAGTGGGATCCCTCTTTAAGGCTTGAATCAATCCATTAGTTGTCAGCTTATGCGTGTATAAAGCCTGGATAATGTACTGAAATTGACAGTCTACACACTGTTCCAAAGTGTTGATCCATCCTTCCATGTCATCCAATTTCCAGTTGAGATGTTTCCTCGTGTCTTGTATTTGACTACCCAATCGCTGCTCCATTGATTGGATCAAGTTTCGCATGCATTGCTCTATAGATGATCCCCTAGTAGGTTCCAGAGTAGGGGGAGTAGAAGTGGATGGATCGGCTTCCATCTGAGATGGACCAGCTTTTTCTTGTGGTAGTGCTGGGCTCGGGGCATGAGATGCTAAAGCACATACAGCTTGGAATTCTTTCTTGTATTTCTCCATAGCTCCATTGTCAATCAGTTTCAATACTATATGAAACTCTTCTCCTTCTATAGGCACCCTAGCCTTAATGCACAGGTGGGTGATCAAACTTAGGTAAGGTAATGGTGTAGTTGAGTTCTCTTGAGCTATCTTTTTAATCTACTTCCGGATTACCTTCCCAAGTTGAATTGATCCTTTTGTCATTATGGTATAGAGAAGGACAGCTCTTGGGATTGTTACTTTTAAGGCATTGCTGGTCGGGAGAAGCGTGTACACGGTGAATGTATACCAAGCCTTGGCTAACGGTTTCAAATGAGTTATTTTTAGTCTATTCGGCTGACCCCCTCTATCATTAACCCATGTTGCCCCTTCTCGATATAAAGTTGTCAGAATCTCTTGCAACATATCTTCATCATCTTTCCTTTCCATGTACCGGTCGAAATCGTAGTGGTCGATCTTATACTCAATGCCATAATGTGTAGCAATGCCCGTTTGGTCAAAAGATACTTGCTTATCTCTCACCCATGACTTCCAAGTTGGTTTGCCACCTGAATTGTCACATGTATTCGTGTAAAATTCCTTGACAATTGCTGGGCATAGTTTTCATATTAGTGTGTAAATTACTTCCCACTTGTATTCCTTGATGAAGGCTGTGATATCTTTACCATATCCAAGGTTCAACAAAAAGCCCTTCTCCTCAATGCACTTTTAGCTGTATAGAATCTCTTGTAGCGTTCTTTATGTTTTGGTGATTTGAATCGAGAGCTTGCTGAAGAAGAGGAACCAACTTCTGTCTTCGTTCTTGCCCTCTTAGAAGAGGTTCTTGGAGGCATGATGTGAGTCTTAATGCAGGGGATTTTTAATTAGGTAGCACAGTTGCACAACGCTATGGATAGTAGCTCTTTCAAGTCCAATTGAACACCCCAAAATTTATTTAACTGGATATACTTTTGTAAGTTTAGAAATCAGTCACTTCCAGTTACAAGAAAAATTTACGCATTAAATTCTCACAGGGCCCCCAAGATGGAATCCCCCAAAACAAATCAACAAATGCAGAATAGAAGCTCCACATCATAGCGACATCACACAACATTCAGAATAATAATATAAGAATAGAGCAAGACTAACTCAATCTCAGTATTCCTCAAATTTCTGTGTTCCAAGAACACTTAACCCTAACATAGTGATAATTTTGAAATCATCCTATTCTCTTAAACTAGTCAAGGAAATTTCAAAATAGAAATATTGAACAAAACCTTTACCTTGGAACCCACGGAGTCGCAAAATAGAACAAAATAGTGAAATAGCCAAGAACAACTCACGCAAATGGTGAAAGACTCGTGCTTAGTGTGTGACAGGGGCGATAGAGGATTTTTTAAGGCAATGGGAGTGATTTGAAGTGACTTGGTGAAGGATTAAGGAGGATTAGGGATTTAGGGTTCGATTTGAGGGAGAACAGGGTAGACAGAGTGAATGGCACATTTTCGTGCAGAAAATGAGTTTTAAAAACTAAAAAGAAAAACAAAACCTAAAAACGAAAACAAGAAATTTTTTCTTTTTTTTTAAGGGTCAGGGTCGCATTGCTCAGTAATGCACAACCAGAATAATGCATTTTTCCTAGGCACTTACAGCTCAGCGATGGATATCCATCGCTTAGCGATTGGTACTATAGAATATAACCATGGTTCTAGGTATTCATTGCTGAGCGATACGAGCTCATCGCTCAATGTTGCATCTCCAGAATCAGGGGAAATACTAGGAGTGAAGAAGCAGCAACACCAGAAACAGAGTTTACCACAATAGCAAGGCCTAAAAGCTAAACTAAGCTATCCAACAGAAGGAAAGAATCAACCCGCAGCAAATTAAGACTAAGGACAAAACAATCAAAACAAAAACACTGAAATCAAAGGCATCAAATCAAAAAATTAACTAAAGACAAGGCAAAATAAGAACTAAGGGATAGAAAACTTGGGTTGCTACCCAAGAAACGTTTAATTTATAGTCCTAAGCTAGACTTTCTCAAAGTTCAAGTTGGAATGAAGAGGTTCATGGACAAGGCTTGAGGCTTACTTCTTTCACCAAAATAATACTTTAGCCTTTGTCCATTAACCTTGAAACTTCTGTCTGAATCGATGTCTGCCACAAGAATAGTTCCATAGGGAAAAACTTCTTTAATTATAAAGAGATCAGACCACCTCGATTTTAATTTTCCCGAAAAGAGTTTCAGTCTTGAATTGTATAGTAATACAAGTTGTTCAACCTCAAAATTCCTTGAGATTATCTTTTGATCGTGCCATTTCTTAGTCTTTTCCTTGTAAATCTTTGCACTCTTATAAACTTGGGATCGACATTCCTCTAACTCATGGAGTTGGAGATTTCTCTTCTCTCCAATTAATTTTGAATTAAAATTCAGAAGTTTGGTTGTCCAGAAAGCTCTGTGCTCTAATTTTACTGGTAAGTGACATGTCTTTCCATGCACCAATTAATATGGAGATATACCTAGTAGTGTCTTTAGTGCAGTCCTATATGCCCAAAGAGCATCATCCAACTTCATGGCCCAGTCTTTTCTTGATGAATTCATAGTTTTCTTGATTATTCACTTCAACTCTCTATTGGATACTTCTGCTTAGCCATTCGTTTGTAGATGGTAAGGGGTTGCCACCCGACGCCTTACACCATATTTTCATAATAGAGAATCTAAACGCTTGTTCTAAAAATGAGTACCTTTATCACTAAATAAGGCTCTAGGTACCCCAAACCTTGAGAAGATGTTCCTTTTGAGGAAGTTCATGACTACCTGAGCATCATTCATTCTGGTTGCTATTGCCTCAACCCATTTTGTCACATAGTCAACCGCCACAAGAATATAGTTGTTTAAATAAGACGATGGGAAAGGCCCCATAAAATCGATCCCTCAAATGTCAAACACTTCTACTTCGAGTACTGAATTAAGAGGCATCTCATGCCTTCTAGAGATGTTTCTCGTCTTTTATCATTTATCACACCTTTTAACATATTCAAAAGCATCTTTGAAGATGGTTGGCCAATAAAAACTAGATTGTAGCACTTTTGCTGCTATACGATCTCCACCAAAATGCCCTTATCAGATGCATGACAATGCCACAAAATGTCCTCAATTTCTTCGTGTGACATACATCTTCTCAACAGCCCATCAATACACCTTTTGAATAAAAACAGTTCAACCCAAACATAAAATTTGGCTTCATAAAGAAACCACTTTGTCTGTTGTGAATTAAGATCCACTGGGAGAACCTTTGCCTCCTTGAAATTAGCCAGATCAGCATACTAAGGTAAAGTTGCCATAGAAAAGAGCTTTTCATCAAGAAATTCTTCGTTACTATAGAGGGTTGGTCATGGTACTTCTCCTGTTGTTCAAGCCGAGATAAATGGTCAGCAACCACATTTTCCAGCCTCTTTTTGTCTTTGATTTCCATATCAAACTCTTGTAGCAATAAGATCCAGCGGATAAGTCAAGGCTTTAACTCTTGTTTTGCGAACAAGTATTTAATTTATGCAGGATCAGTGTAAACAACAACCTTAGCTCCACCTAAATATGAACAAATTTATCAAAGGCATATACAATTGCTAACAATTCTTTTTCAGTTGTTGCATAATTACGTTGAGCCAAATTAAGCACACAACTAGCATAATAAATGACATGCAACACTTTATTTTTTCTTTGCCCAAGCAGAGCTCCTATTACTATATCACTAGCATCATACATTAGTTCAAAAGGTAAACTCTAGTTGGGGGTACAACCATAAGAGTACTAGTTAGTTTTTGTTTCAAGGTATTAAAAGCTAGCAAACATTTATCATCAAACACAAATGGTTTATCTTTCACTAGAAGATTGCACAATGGTTTTGCAATTTTTGAAAAGTCTTTAATGAATCTCCTATAGAACCCAGCATATCCTAAAAAATATGTACTCCTTTGACATTAGAGGAAGGGGAAAGTTTCTATATAATCTCTACCTTAGCCCGATCCACTTCTATGCCCTTAGAAGAAATCCTATGACCTAGTACAATTCCCTCTCTCACCATAAAATGACATTTTTTCCTAATTTAAAACCAGATTTGTTTCTTAGCATCTTTTAACACTAAAGACAAATTATGCAAACAAGTATCAAAAGTAGAGCCAAAAACAGAAAAATCATCCATAAAGACCTCAATAAATTTTTCATTCATATTAGAGAAAATAAAGAACATACACCTTTAAAATGTAGTTGGAGCGTTACACAATCCGAATGGTATCTTTCGATATGCAAAGACTCTATATGGACAAATGAAAGCTATCTTCTCTTGATCTTTAAGAGCTATGGCGATTTGGTTATAGTCGGAATACCCATCCAAGAAGCAGTAATAGTCATGATCGACTAAGCATTCCAACATTTGATCAATGAATGGAAGAGGAAAATGATCTTTTCTCATGGCATCATTTAATCGTGTGTAGTCAATACAGATTCTCCATCCCGTCATCGCTCTAGTAGGTATTAATTCATTGTTCTCATTCATTACCATTATTGTTCTGCTTTTCTTTAGTACCACTTGAACTTGATTCACCCAAGAACTATCCGAGATTGGGTAAATAAGGCCTACATCTAATAATTTTAATACCTCTTTTCTCACTACATCCTTCATGACCGGGTTCAATCTTCTTTGAGGTTGTACAACTGCCTTGTAGTCATCTTCTATGAGAATTTTATGCATGTAGAATGAGGGACTTATGCCTTTCAAATCAGAGATGGACCACCCAATAGCATCTTTATACTCCCTCAACATTCTCAATAGTTTCTCCTTTTGTAGTTTATTTAATTCCAAACTGATGATCACAGGGAATGAATTACCTTCACCTAAATATACATATTTCAAATTCATAGGTAAAGGCTTAAGCTCAAATTTCTGGACTTCTTTTTCAAATTTCCCTTTTTGTAACTCTTCTAATTCGGGTGGTAATGACGTTGAATAGGTAGGGATAGCATTCAATAGAGCTACTTGCTCAACTATCAGAGGATCATCATCATTATCAATTGTACTCTTTGTAAGAACTAGAGCCTTTTCAAGAGGAGATTCAAAGAAAGTTTCTCTAAATACTTTGCTGATGATGGAGTCCAATATATCAATTCAGAAACAATCTTCCTTCTCCATCGGGTGCTTCATAGCATCGAAAACATTGAAAACCACTTTCTCATCTTGAACCTTCAGAGTTAAAGTACCATCGGCTATATCTATTAAGGCCCTTCTAGTAGCCAAAAATGGTTTACCCAATATAAGAGGAATTTCCTTATCTTCAGCCATATCAAGCATTACAAAGTCTATTGGAAAAATAAATTTATCCACCTTTACCAGAACGTCTTCCACTATCCTATATGGATGTTTAAAGGAGTGATCGACAAGTTAAAGAGTCATTAAAGTTGGTTTTACTTGTCCAATCCTAAGCTATTTAAAAATTGAATAGGGCATAAGGCTTATGCTAGCACCAAGATCACATAATGCTTTGTCAAAAGTTATGTCTCCGATTATGCATGGAATAGGGAAACTCCCAGGGTCTTTGAGTTTAGGAGGCAATTTCCTTTGAATTATGGTGCTACACTCCTCCGTTAGCATGATTGTCTCATCATCGCTAATTCTTTATTTTTTTTATAGTAACTCCTTCATGAACTTCACAAAAGAAGGCATTTGTTCAGGTGTTTTGGCAAATGATATATTAATATAAAGTTTCTTAAAAACTTCTAAAAATTTTCCAAATTACTTTTCATCCTTTTATTTGTGAAATTTTTGAGGGAATGGTACTTTGATTGGTTGTGGTGGAGTCTTAGGATAGCTCATCTCTTCAATTTTTTTTTCTTGCTTTCCACTACTTGTGGTAGAGTCTCTTGAATAGTATCTTCTTCAAAATATTCCTTTATTTTCTCTTTGTCCTTTGCTGCCACATCTTTCCTTGGAATTGGTTCTATCACTATTCCACTTCTCATAGTGATGGCCTTAACGTGATCCCTTGGATTAACCACCATGTTGCTTGGTAGTGAAACTTGGGGTCTATCCACCAGTTGTCTTGTAGTTTGGCCTACTTGGGTCTCCAAGTTGCGAATAGAAGCCTCTTCGTTTTGAAATCCACTATGTGTTTCATCTATATATGATGAAGTATGTTGCATAAAGGAAGCAGTTTGAAGAGTTAACTTCTCTAATGCACTTTCCAAAGAAGAGATCTTCTCACCTGACTAAGGTTGAAGAAGTGGTTTCTATGATTGTTGTGGTAGCGCCTGATGAGAGCATAGGGGTTTATGAGACCCATTTTGCGTGTTCTGATTTTCCCAAGAGAAATTAGGATAGTTTCTCCAACCAGGATTGTATGTATAAGAGTAAGGATTATTCTGAGATGTTTGTTGATTCCCCATATAATTGACATGCTCTGAGGAGGAATTAAACATGTTGCTCGAACAATCTCCACTAGCATGATTATCAGAATAGAAGTCACAGGAACAATTTGCATCACCAATTTCAGGGGCATGTGCAAGAAAAGTACTGATTCTTCTATGCATCAATCTTTAAGCCATCTTAATCATACCAAATGCATCGTTTTTGAAGAAAGTCAGTCACAAAGTCAAAGAAGTCCATAAATTCAATAATGACATATTTATATTCTAAAAAAAATCAAAATAAGCTAAAACAGCCATGAATTAGCTCACCCATGACTTAGCTAAATTAATCGTGAACCCATAATGAGTGGATATGGGTTCATGATTTTGGGCACCTCAATTTTGAGGGGAAAAATTGGGGTGAATGTGCCCAACCTTTTTATGTATGTTAAACACCAAACATATTGACAGTGTATTAAACATGAACATTTTAGATACTCTTAACAAATAAAGTGTAAGAACTGACTGGAAATGGCAACAATCATAGGACCATTCTCCGGTGTCAGATCTATCTAGGTTGTGATCGTTAATTTTGACAACCTAAGGAAACAGATCTGCTGTGGCCGGAGCTAAACAAATGGAAGCCATTGACATGTTTATATATATGAGAGAGAACTTAGTTAAGAGGCATATATATTTGTTTTCTTCCCTACAAGTATTTTTCACAAGAAATGACAATCTTGTTATAGGCATTATTAGATACTAAATATAGACATATTTTTTAACGAAAATTTGAATTTTGATTTATTATCTTGTGAGAGACTAGTCATTTTCGCTAAGATTTAATCCCTATCAATTTAAAAAGTGGAATTATTGATGGGGAAAGGCAATGTTCCCTACTTGACCCTATACTATTTAGTAATATTACATCAGAAAACTTACTACCAAAACAGAAGAGCATCATTGTTGTGATCATATATTTAGTCCTTCAATTAAAGATTCTGGTTTTCACTACAAGTGATCTATTCATCTCCCCAACTAAGAAATGTATATATTTTAATTTCAAATGAACATAACTATAGAATATCAGTCCATCCGAAAGATTTTGCTGGAAAATATTCAAATAAATACACCATAGGAATGTCATAATCGAAAAAACTATACCTCCCAAAGATTTGTAAAATCTGGAACTGGTGAAAATTCATTAAGAACTTATCACTAGAGAAGCCACGGCAAAGGGATTAGGCCAACGTCGAAGGAGAAGCAATTAAGGAGAAAGCGCGCATCAAAGTAGAAGCGTCTGAGGGATTATGCTGCATAGAAGGAAAAGCGACTGAGGAAAAAGTGCCAGTGTCGAAGGAGAATGAACCTGAGGGATTAAGCTGATGTCGAAGGAGAAGCATACAACAAATTAGATCAACGTTGAGGTTAACAGTGGCGGGTAGGGTTCAGGCATGCCCGGAGAAGATGAAGTCAAAGAGGTGACAGAACAGTGTCCAACTTATTAGCAGTTTTTTCTAAGTATAAAAAACAATTTTAAGTAATGGCATTTTAGTCATTTAACTGAGATATTTTCTTTTCTTTCTTTTAATAATTACATATTAAATACATTTTTTGCTTCTTCCTTTATATTTTTTGCATCACATACCAAACACTTTTTTTTCCATCTTCCCTTTTCCTTTTTCCATTTTCCATTCTCTATTCCTTTCCATTTTCCTACTTCTTTTCCATTCTTAATCTTTCTTGGATATCAAACGGGCCCTCTATATTCACCTTTATAAAATACTAGGGGATGATGGACTACACATAGTTTTTTACTAAAAAAATTGGGATATTATAAATGAAAAACTCCTAGATGAGAAGATTTTTCAAATGTGGCAACTACCAAATTCCTATTGTAAAACTCTAATTTGTCTAATTCAAAAAACTGAAAACTCATACGGCTCAAACCACTTTAGGCCACTAGGCTTATGCATAACTCATTACAAAATTTTAGCAAATATTCTAGTAAATGGAATTTGCCATTACCTGCAAGATCTAATCTCTCCTCTCGTAGGTGCCTTCATTAAAGGAAGATGCTCTACAAACTTATTCTTAATTGCCTGTGAAGTACTTCACTCAATGAATGCTTCAAAAAGCAAACAAGGATGGGTTATCCTCAAACTTGATATCAGAAAGGCTTTTGACACTATTTCATGGGACTTTATCTTTAAAACTCTCCAAGCCTATAATTTTCCAACTCAATGGATAAACTTATTAAATCATGCTTTCTAAACATGGACTACACTCCTATAATAAATGGTATAAAAAACCAATCCTTTAAACCATCTAGAGGCATTAGGCAGGGCGAGTCACCTTATCTCTTTATTTTAGCTATGAATTATCTCTCCACCATGATCACAAATTCTGTTTCAAATGGTAATTGGGAACCATTTAAAATTAGAAATAGTGACCTAAACATCTCCTATCTTCTCTTTGTGGATGATGTACTCCTTTTTGCTAAAGCCGACCCTCACTTTATATCTTCAATGAAAAATATCTTTGACTCCTTTTGTAAAACAAGTGGCATGGAAATTAATCTAGAAAAATCAAAATTGTGGCTCTCCCCCTATATCATGAACAATAGGATTACCCACCTTTCAAACCTTCTTCAAATCAACATCACTCATAACCTAGGCTCTTATTTAGGCTACCCCTTAAAACCAAAATACACTCCTTCTGACTTTAACTTCATTATTCATAAACATCGTCAAAAACTTCAAGGATGGAAAATGAATCATCTCTCTTTCGTAGGTCGCACCCAACTTGTTCAAGCAACTTTTAACTAGATACCAAATTACTAAACTAGATACCAAATTACCAAATAAGTGTCTTTTGCATGCCTTAAAAAATCCACACCCAGATTGATAAAGTCAATATATGTTAGCCCTAAAGCACTATGTTATAAGTTTTGATGATGATAAATGTGTGAAAATTGTATTTCATATATTTCTCTCATGTGCTATATGTTAAGTATGATTATATTATTTGATATGTAATGTTTTATACTTGAATCATGCTCTTTACTATGAATTGGACTAACTATTTGGTTTGCAAGTTAAATATTATTTTATGAAGGTTAGTTCAAAACAAGAAGAGTAAGTATTGGATTGAAGAAAATAGAATATCAACATTATGCTTTTTTCAAGAAATAACAAGCAAGAAAGATGCTTTAAGAAATGAAGAACTAGAATATTTGAAGTTTTGAAAGCTTGGTTGTATCAAGATAGCCAATGAGTTTAACTAGGTATATTTACAATAGGCTAAGAAATTTTATATGAAATTCAATTATTTAAATTTGCATTTATCAGCAATGCATCTTGAATGAAAAACATGTTTTAAAATTAAAAAGATAGTGAGATATGAATTTTTATAGAAATCTTATTTTGACGTTTACTGACCATTGTCATCATATATCCTACAATACAATGGTTATTTGAACAAAACTTACCTCGTTAGAAACTAGAATCAAATAACTTTCCAATGGTATATCTTTTACTTAAAATGAGGTACAAATGAGAAAGTTATGACCGTTTAAAGAAAACTTGAAAATTGAAAGTCGATTGGTAGCACTCAAAAGTCTACTGATTCTGGCCTTTGGTAACTATTTTAGTCATATCTCTTAAATGGTAAAGAATTTTTAAATGACACTCATCTCATTTGAAACTAAACTCAAAGAGCTTTCCAACGATAGGTAATTTGCTTATAATGGAGTTCAAATGAAAAAGTTATGACTATTTAAAATGGACTTAAAAGCTATAAGTTGACTGAAAGTTTTCCAAAGAGTAAGAGGTCGACCCACCCAAAAGTCAACCGGTTGCCTAGAATATCTGTATAACGGTCATATTTGAGCCAACAGTCGATCGGTAAACTTGAGCAATCAATTGTCACATGTCAAAATTGCGTTTTTAAAGTATATAATAGCTTTTTTCAGTCTCCAATGGCTATATTTCAAAGAGTCATATATATATATGACCTCAAAAACACATTTTTATGAGAGATCAAGTGTTATGATGTGATCTTCCACTTGTTTTACCAGCTTTGAGAGAGATACAAGCATCATTAAGCCAACATTTGCATATTCTCTATTATTTGAATTATTAGAGTTTCATCTTGTATATCTACTCTTAGAGAGAGCTTATTTGAGCAATATTTTTCTTCCAAAAAGCTTTGTAAGATAAGGATAGTTCATCCTTGAGAAAGAAACCAAGAGTGAGGAATCTTTTAGAGTGATTTACTCTAGGAAGAGAGAAGTTCTCTATTTTAGAGAGAGAAACAACTCTAGCTTGATTCGAAAATTGTAGAGGCTCATAAATGCCCAATTAAATTTGTGAAGATAGTGAAAAATCTCAAGAGAAAGTCTTGAGGACTAGATATAGGCTTGCAATTGAAGTCGAATCAGGATAAATCTTTGAGTTTGCTTTTTTAATCCTTACACTTTCAACATTTTAAGTTGATTATTTGATGTTTTGTTTTTAGTTTGATTTTTACCTCAAGTATTAATCAATTGTTGATTGATTTACTTCTTTAAATCTACTTCAAGTGAACTAATTGTTGTTTGCTCTATCTTCCTTGTAAACTTATCTCCACTAAAAGTATTCTTGAAAAAGAATTTTGAAAATAACTCAAGTTTTTTATGATGCCCAATTCACCCTCCTCTCGGGTGTGGTTGCCTTGTCTAACAATAGAAACTTTATTTAGGGACACCATGACAAAACTAAGAAAGTGCAACTAAGAAGCTATGATAAAATCACCAAATCCAAAACTAGAGGAGGACTAGGAATAAAAAAAAGAGTGCCCTCATGAATGCAGCCCTTATGGCTAAACTTAGATGGAACCTTGATACAAGCAATCAAAAATGTTGGAACACTCTACTAACCCAGAAATATAAATATCCAGACCACACACAACGTACAAAAAAATTCTATATTTTTAAAGGCATTTTTAAGGATAAAAATAGTTTTGCCTCTAACATATCGCACACTATAAAGAAACAGCAAAGACACAAATCTTTGGAATGATAGATGGATTCAGAATACATCTTTAAGAAACTTTCTAGTTAGCCCTCTTCCATTAAACAAATCCACCAACTTTGTCTCAAGCATCATTTCAAACACCAACGGAAACCTAAACTTGACCCTTGAACTCCTCCCTTGTCCCATTCCTCTTCAAATCTCTCTCCAAATTCTTAACATTCCTGTTCCACCCTCCTCCTACTATGCTAAAGACTTTATTTTCTGGAATTCGGTCCAAAATGTTATCTTCACCCTTAAATCGGCTTATGATTCCATCAACAATGAAAATATTGATCTTTTAAATTTGACATGGATTTGGAAAAGTCTATGCAACATTAAAGTTTTTCATTTGGAAGATTTACAATAATGCTTTGCCAACGTCAATGTCCCTTCATAAGTGTAAAATTATTAATTCTCCCTTATGCCTAATTTGTAAACTTCAACCAGAATCCATCGACCATAGCCTTCGTGACTACCATATGGCTTACTCTATTTGGTCAATTTACCATACTCCCCATAACTTTTTTAATGAAACACTATAGAATGGCTCCACTCTAATGCAACAAATACAACAAAAAGAAAACTAAATATTCCCTGGTGCACTATCTTCCTTTTCACTTTACATGCAATCTAGTCTACAAGAAACTACCATTTATTCCAAAACTCACCTTTAAACCTAAACCAAATAGCAAAAATAGCTTTGGGTAATGCTGCTGAATATTGGTCAAACTCCTTCAATGACCAAAATGTCTCCTTGAATAGAAACCAACCTTTTTTAAATACCATGATCCTAGATACTAATCCCAGCCATTGGCTACCTTCAACCCCTCCTTGGTTAAACTCAATTGTGATGGTTCTTTCTCAAATTCTCATATAGGAGTTAGTGGATGTCTAGGAGATGATACTGGTAAATGGATATTTGGTTTCTCTCAACACATGGGTTTTGGAAGTTCTCTTGAGGCTGAACTAAGGGCCATTATGCTGGGAGTACAAATTTCAATTCAACTTCAACACCTCTCTCGTGGAATAGTTGAATCTAATTCTTCTATTGCAATTGAACTCATTTTGCATACTAACATACATCATCTGCTGGAAACAATTATTGAAAATTGTAGATTCCTACTTTCTAAGCTGGAAGACTATAAGCTAATTAAAATGAGCAGGTAGGAAAACAGATGTGCTGACTTTCATGCGAAGGAAGGCAAGAGAAAACATTTATCTCTTCAAATTTATGATGAAGTTCCCAATTGTATTCTGCAACAATACCACTTGGACATAACTCTACACTTTGCTGAGAGCTAGAACGCGGGTTCGATTCTCGCTATCCGCCCCTCCCCTTTTTTTTATGTATTTAATAGTATAAAGGATTAAATAGAGTTGACTCTGATAGTATAGTGCCCCACCCTCTTCCTTCTCCTTGAACCCCAAAAGAAAAAAAATAGTAATTCATTTTACCATTAATTAAAATTTTTCTCAGTTGCTCCCATTAGGATTGGTGCCTTGCTCTTTCTAATATGGAAAACTCTAGTTTAGTCCTTTTATTTTATGGTCATCGAGTTGCAATATATATTTATTCTATTCACAATGCCCCGTCTTTGTTTGCTTTTGAAGGAGGAGAAGCTTAGCTGGTTGCTTTCGGCCTAAGTGACTCCAACTGTCATACTAAAACTCCTATTATCTAATCTTAATTTTCTTCTTCTACCAAAAAAAAAATATAATTTGACAAATATCCACTTGTACCTTTAACATTAAAAACTTTTTTTATTAATTTTCTACTAACAAATATGTCATTTTCACTATTCTCTTTTATCATATAGCACAACTTAATGGTTTGATAATAAATGATTTAAAGTTAATTGGATGTGTGTGTACTTTAATAAACTAAAAAATAAGATTTTATGCATATATTTTTTCAAGATAATATTTATATGCATTTCTTTATATTTTTATATCTATTTATTTACTAAAAATAAAATGTGTGATAAATTCTTTAAAGAACCAATTATATAATATTAAATTAATTAAAAAATATACATTTATTTTTAAATACCATACACTTTGATTAGAGGACTATACCACTTATCACATTTTGATTAGTGTATTTGATAATAAAAATATAAGAAAACGTATATAAGCTATTATTTTTTGTTATAAATGCCAAATAGCCCTGCCCTAATATGCAAAGAGAAATGCAAATTAAGTGAAAATTAATTAATCCTCCATAGCAGCACATCGAATAGGTAATAGGGGTGGGTAGCAGTTCAGGTTGACTCCTCAACCCACTTATTTGGGTTGGGTTGATTTTTTAAACCTAGCCACCGTGAGGTCAGGTTGAGAAATTTCAACCCAACTCTGCCTTCCAACCCGACCTATATATATATATATATATATATATATATATATATAGGTTTTCCTAGTTCTAAGTGAGGTAATGGTCTGGTGCCCTAGGTTTCTCACGAGTCACACGATGGTCAATTCTCAATTCTCACACTCTCAATTTCTCATAGTCACTCCATTCCATCACACTCATTCATTCAAGGCAACCATTGTTGTCAAAATCTCGATCTAGATCATAAGATCTTACAATATTACAATTTCAAATAACCCAAACATGATGATATAATGTAAGATCTAAATCTGCTAAGATCTCAATAGGATCTCGATTTAAATCTTAAAATCTTATAATTTTATGATTTTATCGATCCTTTAACATTTTGAATTTTTGTCATTTTTTTATTTGTTAATATGTTTTCAATCTATTAGGTCAATTGGGATAGACTAAAATCATTAAACTAACTTAAATCTTTACTAATACTATACAATTACAATCTTACCACTCATAATTTATTTATTTTTTTAACTTAATTTAGCGAAAACTGATAATAAGACATAGTATTATAAGTTTTGAAGAAGAAAGTACCTATTTTGTGAGGAAAAAAAAAGGTTTCTAAATACAATTAAAAATGGAGGTTGATTTTTATTTTTTTTCTTTATTAATTGTATGACATAAGAGCCTGATTTATTGAAATATAATGAGACTTTGTTAGTTTTATATTATTTACAAAATTTATATCAATATATATATATAATCAATAGATTTTCATATAGTTCTGCTCAAGAAAAGGTTTCAATAAAAGAACTTCAAGAAGAGATCAAAATAATTAAGGAAGAAATTCAATTGCTCAAACAAAAGGATAATGACTTGTCCTTAGATATTTTAAGTTTAATGGCCAATAAAGATGTTAGGAATTCTGATTATCAAAACGAGTTAGGAGAAACTAGCTCAATTAAAAAAGATAGCTATTTAAATATTATTTTCAAAATATCTGTTCAAAAATGGTATTGTTACGTAAACCTTACCATTAAGAATTTTAGTATTAAGGTTATAGCTATGATAGACTCAGGTGCTGATCTTAACTGTATCCAAGAAGAATTAATTCCCACTCAATACTATGAAAAAACTACTGAAAGTCTCAGTGGTGCAGGAGGTAATAAACTTCCAGTTAGGTACAAAATGTCTAATGCCAAGATATGTAATCAAGGTATTAAGTTCAATACAACCTTCATTCTTGTGAGGAACTTGAACGAACCCATGATCTTAGGAACACCTTTTCTGACCCTTATTTACCCCTTTAAGGTTTCAGAATTAGGAATTTTAACTGTAGTTTCAGGTAAAGAACTTTGCTTTGAATTTTTAAATCCTGCCAGAAAGACAAATGTTAACTTGCTCAAAAATTTAGCTATTTCCAAGCTAAACATGATAAATAGGAAACAAACCCAGCTCAAGATGCTCAACAAAGAAATCCAATTCAAACGAATTGAAGAACAAATAGAAAAACCTCAAATCAAAAATAGGATAGAATCTGTTCGAAATAAATTTAAAAAAGAAATCTATTCAGAAAAGCCCAACGCTTTCTAGAACAGAAAGAGACACACAGTCTTACTTCCATATGAGCCCAGTTTCACTGAAGAAAAAATCCCAACCAAGGTTAGGGCCATCCAAATGAATAAAGAAACCTTGGAATACTGTTAAAAGGAGACTTGTTAGGAAAGAAATTGATTAGGCCCAGTAAGTCCCCTTGAAGCTGTTCAGCCTTCTATGTTCAAAATCAGGCAGAAATAGAGCGAGGAGCCCCTCGCATGGTCATCAATTACAAACCTCTCAATAAGGTCCTTAGATGGATTAGGTACCCGATACCTGATAGAGGAGACCTAATCGGTCATGTTCAAAAGGCATCTTTATTTTCAAAATTCGATATGAAGTCTGGTTTCTACCAAATTCAAATTCAAGAAAAAGATAGGTATAAAACGGCATTTGTTGTCCCTTTCGGTCACTACGAATAGAATGTGATGCCATTTGGTCTCAAAAATGCCCCTTTTGAATTTCAGAATGTTATGAACTCAATTTTCAATAATATCTCCCAATTCTCAATAGTCTACATAGATGATGTCTTAGTATTCTCTAATTCTATAGAACAACACTTTAAGCACCTTGATCAATTTCATGAGATTGTTAAGAAAAACGGCTTAGTCATTTCTGCTAAGAAGATGAAACTGTTCAAAACAAAAATTAGATTTCTAGGTTATGACATACATCAGGGTATGATCAAACTAATTAATCGTTCAATAGAATTTGCAGACAAATTTCTAGACGAGATAACTGATAAGAATCAACTCCAAAGATTTCTAGGTTGTCTTAATTATGTCGCAGATTTTGTTCAAGACCTTAGGATAATATGTAAACCTTTATATTCTAGGTTAAAAAAGAAATCTCCACCTTGGGATAGTTCAATGACGGATGCCGTCAAAACTCTTAAGTCTAGAGTCAAAACACTCCCTTGTCTAGGAATACCTGACCCAGAAGCCTTTATGATAATCGAAACCGATGCGTCTAAAAAAGGTTATGGTGGTGTCCTTAAACAAAGGCCCAAAGGAAGTTTGAAAAAACAATTAGTTAGGTTTAATTCAGGAGTATGGACTGAAGCCCAAACCAAGTACTCCACGATCAAAAGAGAAATTTTGTCTATTGTTTTAAACGTCAAAAAATTTCAAAAAGAAGTGTTCAATAAAGCCTTTTTACTCAAAACTGATTGCAAATCTGCAAAATCTATTTTAGAAAAAGATGTTCAAAATTTGGTTTCAAAACATGTTTTTGCTAGATGGAAAGCATTGCTTTCTTGTTTCGATTTTGATATTCAACACATAAAAGGCAGTGAGAACGCCCTTCCTGATTTTCTCACACGACAATTTCTACAAGGTAAGACAGAAGAATGGAAAAGAAAAACAAAGGAAAAGAAGTAAAAAGAGATCAATACGGATCCCCACTGGATCCTAGCAGTGTTCAAAGAACCACTTCGGTTCAAACAATGGTGCCATTACTGGTAACACCTTTATCGTTCAACAGCCCTTCCGGCAAGTGGTCCTCGACCATAAGCAAGAGGTCCTAGCCCTCAATCTCCTTCTTCTTCTCAAAACCATTTTCTTCCTCTCACCTATGATCAAGCCCTGAGCACACCTCCACCTCAGAAAGCCATCACCCCTGTTTAACCATCCTCTTCTATGGTCCAACTCGGATAAACAACACCCCTAAAAAGGTCCCTATCTGAAAAATACATTTCAAAACCCTGTTAGGCACCAATTTGCGCCATTGAACCCGAATGGCTTAAACATCAAAACGCTTCTCCTAGAGAAGTAGCTCAAAAATATTTTCCAGAAAGTCAGTATTTTTACAATGTTGAACCTACAAAAACAAGAATTTTTTTATGAATTCATTTTGGTTGATACAAACTCGATCACACTCACGCACGATTATGATCCTTTAAATCCATCCCGAGTACAATACTCAAAGTTCAAAATAAACAAAGTTTTAATGCTTTCTCAATGGAATCAGCATCCTCTTTCTTTTTAAGAGTTTTTTAAGACAGTTCCAGCCACAAAGTTTTAATTACTGGGACTACAAAATGGCTTGGTTCAATACTTTGCTGATTCGCCCCTTTTCCCACTCTTGGTTTATCTAGTTCAATAAAGAAAATCAGGATTTTCCAGCCTGGTTTTCCGAATGGTTTCACTTTTTTGGTCCAAACACCAATTTCTTTCCCTCATATGCAAAGGAATCGTTTTCAATATTTTCTGCTCAAACCAGTTTTCATATTGGACTTTTACTTTTAAAATTCTTCTCAACTTTCAGAATTCCATGGATCATGTCATGGGATTTTGAGTTCAAATACATGTTCAATACATGGCAGACAAAGCCTTTACAAAAGCGAAGGCATCAGCACAAAACGACGAATTAACTTTTGATAAAGAAGATGCCCGAGTTTCACTTTTCAAAAAGCAGCCGTCCACGCGTCCTGCTTTTCAGATTCCAAACCCGTTCAAATCCATGGACTCCAGAGCCTCTGAAATCCACGGACTTCAGACTTGTTCAAATACGCCTTTATATTTCTATAAAAAGCAAAGTAGTAGAGAGAGGAGGAGAGAGCGAAAAAAAATAAAGAAAAACTTGTTTATAAAATTCTCTGTAATCATCTCTATTTTCAAGAAATTGTTGTTCAAAGTGTAAGTTCAAAACTCTCTTGTAATTCTGTTCAAAGTTTTTATAAAATCTTGGTCCAATTTTCTGATCAACATGCGTATTCATATCGTAGAATTTGTTCGTATTCCTTTTACTGATCTTATGCTTGTAGTTCATTTAGAATACTTTGTTCAACCTAATAATCAAAGAATTTATATAGTTAATCAAGAAATGAACATAGAATTTAGAGACGAAATTCTAAGTTCAGATTATAGTTATGTTCATATGTCAGAAGCCTTATATGACTTCTTGTTCAATAGCTGGTATAATTAGAAACCATCAGAATTGTAATTGAATTTAGACTAGTCAATAAGAATGGTCTCATTCTTAGGTGACTCTTTCTTAACAGAAATTCCTACTCTAGTTTTGGAGACTTTATAGTGAATCCTAAAAACTATAGAAAGATTATCCATATCCTCATTGAATATTCCTTCTGTGGTCTTGACATGCAATTTTAAAGCATTTTTGAAGTTTCTCAACGTCTTCATGTAATTTGGAAAACACTGAAAATAAATTGGACCGTTACAGAGATTTGACTCTACAAGACTTAACATGGAATCCTCGAAAGACAGTGCATGCCTATCCTGGAGAAGTATTAAGATGGGGTGATTGATGCCTAACCTGTGCATAGGTTTGACAGCGACTTGGATTAATCCGATGTGGATAAACCCAAATTTTTCTTTCCTTTGTAGAGCAATCCTATTTTTATCTAATAAATTGATAGTGCCTTGGCACTTGCCTAACAGTATGGTACTTTCTATGGTTCTGACTATGTCTTGAACTTTGAAATTAAAAGTTGAATGTCTATAAATTTTACTAGGACGTACCTAAGGTATTTCCCAATTCCTTAACCTTTCTTCAACTTCTATAATAGAAACTTCAGAATTATTGAACTCATCCTGATCTACAGAATTTCGATCACTAATGACAGGGGGAACACTGATCTCAGAACTATTTCTATTAAATAATCTTCTAACTAATTCAGACATATTTAAGATAATAAATTTCCTAAAAATTATTTTAATTTGTTAAGGTTTATCGGGACCACCTCCTACGGGAACACCGGCCTCTCCTGGGTCTTACTAGCCTACCAACGCAGTCACAAGGCTGACCAACGCTAACCCTCAACTTCTTAAAAGTTTCTTTAGAAAAATAAAATCTTAAACAAATCTAAACTAACTAGATGACTATTAACAAAACTAGCCTCTGATACCATTTTTTGCCTGGCCACTGGGGATCGTCTTCCTGTTGACTAGTCTAAATTCAATTACTATTCTGATGGTTTCTAATTATACCAGCTATTGAACAAGAAGTCATATAAGGCTTTTGACATATGAACATAACTATAATCTGAACTTAGAATTTCGTCTCTAAATTCTATGTTCATTTCTTGATTAACTATATAAATTCTTTGATTATTAGGTTGAACAAAGTATTCTAAATGAACTACAAGCATAAGATCAGTAAAAGGAATACGAACAAATTCTACGATATGAATACGCACGTTGATCAGAAAATTGAACCAAGATTTTATAAAAAATTTGAACAGAATTACAAGAGAGTTTTGAACTTACACTTTGAACAACAATTTCTTGAAAACAGAGACGATTACAGAGAATTTTACAAACAAGTTTTTCTCTAATTTTTTCGCTCTCTCTCACCTCTCTCTACTACTTTGCCTTTTATAGAAATATGAAGGCATATTTGAAGGTGTATTTGAACAAGTTTGAAGTCCATGGATTTCAGAGGCTCTGGAGTCCGCAGATTTAAACGGGTTTGGAATCTGAAAAGCAGGACGCGTGGACGGTTGCTTCTTGAAAAGTGGAACTCGGGCATCTTCTTTATCAAAAGTTAATTCGTCGTTTTGTGCCGATGCCATTGCTTTTGTAAAGGCTTTGTCTGCCACGTATTGAACATGTCTAAAGCTGTCGGGAATCAGAATATTAAGTTGGCCGAAGCTTTGTTTCTTCTGCCGATGATTTGACTTAACCAGAGTCAATTCTGACTAAGGTGAGTGAAATCAAGATTGAAGCAGTCATCTTCATTCTGAAACTGGCTGCTGTCTTCTGGGTTGAATTTTCAGAGGAAGCTTTTTCTGGTGAAGTTTTCTCTGAAATTTGTTGAACAAGACGGTTGAACTCTTCCTCTGTTTGAGCTTTGGCAAGTTCAGCCATGATCTAGGATTTTGAGGCAAGAAATGGTGACTGTTGATGAACACCCTGAGAATATTTCATCAGGTGTGGGTTTTGAGAGAGCCATTTCTCCACTGCCTTCTTGTTGAGCAAATTGGGGTTGTATGTTGACCACCATTTTATATTGAACATTCTGCTTAAGTGCAGAAGGTAACCAGTATTGAACCTATCTTTGAACTCAAAATCCCATGACATGATCCATGGAGTTCTGAAAGTTGAGAAAAATTTTAAAAGTAAAAGTCTAGTATGAAAATTGGTTTGAGCAGAAAATATTGAAAATGATTCCTTTGCATATGAGGGAAAGAAATTGGTGTTTGGACCAAAAAAGTGAAACTATTCGGAAAACCAGGCTGGAAAATCCTGATTTCCTTTATTGAACCAGATAAACCAAGAGTAGGAAAAGGGGCGAATCAGCAAAGTATTGAACCAAGCCATTTTGTAGTCCCAGTAATTAAAACTTTGTGGCTGGAACTGTCTTAAAAAACTCTTAAAAAGAAAGAGGATGCTGATTCCATTGAGAAAGCGTTGAAACTTTGTTTATTTTGAACTTTGAGTATTGTACTCGGGATAGATTTAAAGGATCATACTCGTGCGTGAGTGTGATCGAGTTTGTATCAACCAAAATGAATTCATAAAAAAAATTCTTGTTTTTGTAGGTTCAGCATTGTAAAAATACTGACTTTCTGGAAAATATTTTTGAGCTACTTCTCTGGGAGAAGCGTTTTGATGTTTGACCCATTCGGGTTCGATGGCTCAAATTGGTGCCTAACAGGGTTTTGAAATGTATTTTTCAGATAGGGACCTTTTAAGGGTGTTGTTTATCCGAGTTAGACCATAGAAGAGGATGGTTGAACAGGGGTGATGGCTTTCTGAGGTGGAGGTGTGCTCAGGGCTTGATCATAGGTGAGAGGAGGAAAAAAGTTTTGAGAAGAAAAAGGAGATTGAGGCCGAGGACCTCTTGCTTGTGGTCGAGGACCACTGTTGGAAGGGCTGTTGAATGATAAAGGTGTCACCAGAAATAGCGCCATTGTTTGAACCGAAGTGGTTCTTTGAACACTGCTAGGATCCAGTAGGGATCTGTATTGATCTCTTTTTACTTCTTTTCCTTTGTTTTTCTTTTCCATTCTTCTGTCTTACCCTGCAGAAATTCTCGTGTGAGAAAATCAAGAAGGGCGTTCTCACTGCCTTTTATGTGTTGAATATCAAAATCGAAACAAGAAAGCAATGCTTGCCATCTGGCAAAAACATGTTTTGAAACCAAATTTTGAACATATTTTTCTAAAACAGATTTTGCAGATTTGCAATCAGTTTTGAGTAAAAAGGCTTTATTGAACACTTCTTTTTGAAATTTTTTGACGTTTAAAACAACAGACAAAATTTCTCTTTTGATCGTGGAGTATTTGGTTTGGGCTTCAGTCCATACTCCTGAATTAAACCTAACTAATTGTTCTTTCGAACTTCCTTTGGGCCTTTGTTTAAGGACACCACCATAACCTTCTTTAGACGCATCGGTTTCGATTATCATAAAGGCTTCTGGGTCAGGTATTCCTAGACAAGGGAGTGTTTTGACTCTAGACTTAAGAGTTTTGACGACATCCGTCATTGAACTATCCCAAGGTGGAGATTTCTTTTTTAACCTAGAATATAAAGGTTTACAGATTATCCTAAGGTCTTGAACAAAATCTGCGACATAATTAAGACAACCTAAAAATCTTTGGAGTTGATTCTTATCAGTTATCTTGTCTGGAAATTTGTCTGCAAATTCTATTGAACGATTAATTGGTTTGATCATACCCTGATGTATGTCATAACCTAGAAATCTAATTTTTGTTTTGAACAGTTTCATCTTCTTAGCAGAAACGACTAAGCCGTTTTTCTTAACAATCTCATGAAATTGATCAAGGTGCTTAAAGTGTTGTTCTATAGAATTAGAGAATACTAAGACATCATCTATGTAGACTATTGAGAATTGAGAGATATTATTGAAAATTGAGTTCATAAGATTCTGAAATTCAAAAGGGGCATTTTTGAGACCAAATGGCATTACATTCCATTCGTAGTGACCGAAGGGGACAGCAAATGCCGTTTTGTACCTATCTTTTTCTTGAATTTGAATTTGGTAGAAACCATACTTCATATCGAATTTTGAAAATAAAGATGCCTTTTGAACACGACCGATTAGGTCTCCTCTATCAGGTATCGAGTACCTAATCCATCTAAGGACCTTATTGAGAGGTTTGTAATTGATGACCATGCGAGGGGCTCCTCGTTCTATTTCTGCCTGATTTTGAACATAAAAGGCTGAACAGCTCCAAGGGGACTTACTGGGCCTAATCAGTTTCTTTCCTAACAAGTCTTGGATTTCCTTTTTACAGTATTCCAAGGTTTCTTTATTCATTTGGATGGCCCTAGCCTTGGTTGGGATTTTTTCTTCAGTGAAACTGGGCTCATATGGAAGTGAGACTGTGTGTCTCTTTCTGTTCCAGAAAGCGTTGGGCTTTTCTGAACAAATTTCTTTTCAAATTTATTTCAAATAGATTCTATCCTATTTTTTATTTGAGGTTTTTCTATTTGTTCTTCAATTCGTTTGAATTGGATTTCTTTGTTGAGCATCTTGAGCTGGGTTTGTTTCCTATTTATCAGGTTTAGCTTGGAAATAGCTAAATTTTTTAGCAAGTTAACATCTGTCATTCTGGCAGGATTTAAAAATTCAAAGCAAAGTTCTTTGCCTGAAACTACAGTTGAAATTCCTAATTCTGAAACCTTAAAGGGGTAAATAAGGGTCAGAAAAGGTGTTCCTAAGATCATGGGTTCGTTCAAGTTCCTCACAAGAACGAAGGTTGTATTGAACTTAATGCCTTGATTACATATCTTGGCATTAGACAGTTTGTACCTAACTGGAAGTTTATTACCTCCTGCACAACTGAGACTTTCAGTAGTTTTTTCATAGTATTGTGTGGGAATTAATCCTTCTTGGATACAGTTAAGATCAGCACCTGAGTCTATCAGAGCTATAACCTTAATACTAAAATTCTTAATGGTAAAGTTTACGTAACAATACCATTTTTGAACAGATATTCTGAAAATAATATTTAAATAGCTATCTTTTTTAATTGAGCTAGTTTCTCCTAACTCGTTTTGATCATCAAAATTCCTAACATCTTTATTGGCCATTAAACTTAAAATATCTAAGGACAAGTCATTATCCTTTTGTTTGAACAATTGAATTTCTTCCTTAATTATTTTGATTTCTTCTTGAAGTTCTTTTATTGAAACCTTTTCTTGAGCAGAACTATATGAAAATCTATTGATTATTTCTTGAACATTGTAAGGCTTAATTTCGGGTTTTGGTTCTGGTTCCTTCGAATCCATTATATCTTTAATCTTAAGCAAGTATTGATTCCTAATTTCTTCATTATCTATTTTATCTATTATTTCTATTAGGGTTTGGATTTTATCTCTATTAAGCACATTAATGGTTTTTGAACAACTATTGTTTTTTGAACATTCTTTACAGTTACAAATTCCTACTTCTGAATGACTCTCGTCACCAGATATTGAACTAGAAGATGAATTACTCAGTTGTTCTAACTGATATAACTCATTTTGAACACTAGACTGATCTGAATCATATTCTGACTCAGAGTTTTGATCTTCTACCAGAATACTCATGAGACTCTGTTTGTACTTATCATTTATCTCTAAGGAATTAATACGTTTCTTGAGCTTACAGTGTTTTGAAATATGACCATACCTTCCGCATTTAAAACAAACTACATGTTTGCGATCAGTATTTTTTGAACTATGGTGTCTAGGTTTGCTAGACTATTGAACAGGTTGGTTTGTTTGGAATGATCTAACAGGTTTGTCAGGGTATCGACGATAAGTCTTCCTGATAGGTTGATATCGATGGATCTTCCTATGTTTCTTATGTTGGGCTGAAGGGGCTCGAACCTTTTCGATCCCGTATTGATCACAGAAATTACCTAATTCTCTATGGGTACTCTTGAACTCAGACTTAAGTTTTGACTGAAGCTACATATCGTTACATATGGTAAGAGCTTCATTTGTAACAAAATTAATTAATTTTCCAAAAGTCATGTGACTAAAGGGAAGTGTATTGTTGCATTGTTTTCTAATGCTTTCCTTAACTCTTTCGGCAAATAGGTTGGGTAGACCACCTAAAAACCTTTCTTTCCAGTAGTCTGCTTTACTATCAGACCGAGTGTATAACTTGGTAAGGAACATGTCCTTGTACCATCTAAAATCAGACATCGTAGGACATCTGAGGTTGATCAGTTGGTTTCCTATCCTCTGTTGGAAATCGGTAGGGTTTCCTACAAAGTGTTTTGTAAGGGCGTAAATTAAAACTGCTACTGAATCTTGAACCTCTAAGACTTGACCATTAATTTCTTCCTGCTTAACTGCGAACTTAATCGCTGACCTTTCAGCTTATGTGAGATAGTTATCCCACCAGCCTTTTAATTGACCAGTAAAACTAGTTGTTATCATGGTTATTATTGACCTTTCTTCATTATTTTTGATCCTACACGCCGTGGCGCACATTGACATATTTTGGATTATACCTAAAATTTGATGTTCTGTGAGACCATCAATGTTCCATTCTACTATAGCCTCGTCGTTGTAGTTGGCCTCAGTAATTAGACTATTTTCTTCATACTGGGTATCTGGGTAACTAGACCTGGGGTAGTAGTTTCTAGTCACTGGTCTTGGATTTCTATATCTAATCCTGTTAACTTCTAAGTTTTGATCAGGTTCTAATTTTGACAGTGTATTGATCTGCGGACCTTTTGACCTATTATTTGAGACATTTAGTTGATCTAATCTTTTCATGATTTCTTCAACTAAGTTTTGAGATGTTGATCCTAATTTGATCTATTTCAACTCTGCCTGTGTAAGGGTTGGAATCTTATACAAGGGTTGTTGATGTGTTGAACTAACCGAATTTAAACTAGAAGAGCTAGAAGGTGATTCTAAGGCTCTATTATTGACCACGTTCTCTATTCTATCTAATGCTTACCTATGGTATTAAGAGCTAAATTGGTAAAATTATTTTGAGACTCAATGTTCTTGACATCTCGTTTTGAACTATTTTGATCCTCATTTCCTTCTACAGTTTTGAACAGAGTTGCTTTTATCTCAGAGCTACCTTTTGAAATTTTTAAATTTTCTAAAGGTGGATGGACCGAGATTATCTTCTGACCTAAAGTAGTATCCCATTCTACTGTAATTCTAGTATGGGTGTTAACTTCTTTTTGAACAAAAGGATTTTCTATCTGATTATTGAAACAGTACATTTCGAACCATTTAAAAAAGAAAATGTGTTGACCTAACCTTTCCATGAAATTATAATATTATATTTTCCATTGTTGGACTTGTTCTTTAGAGAATGTACCGAATATATATAAATATAAATATATATATATATATATATATATATATTTCATATATTATTTTATATTTTTTATAAGATCTTACAATCCTCGATCTTTCATAAGATCTCGATCTTGATAACCATGAAGGCAGTTCTCCTCCACCACTTCTCTCCATCATCCATTCCTCCACTACTCCAGTCAGTCGTTTGTTCATGGCATCTCCCCTCCACCACTTCACTCCAACTCAAGGTAGCTCTCCACTTGGCCATTCTAGTCACCGGTTCGTATATGCCACTCTACTTTGTCTTATGATGTCTGACTGTCGCTCATCTAGTTTGTATGAACCTATGAACTAGAAATTTCTGGTTATGAACCAGAAAGGGAGAGGAAAGACTAAAGAGGGAGAAGGAGGAAAAGCCAAAAAAAAAAAAGCCAACCCAAACTTCAAGTCAATGTTTATACATCTATAGAGCTTTGTGTCTTGAGTCAAACACTGATACGTATTAAGAAATAATTTATCAAGATTTGTGCACACATCTCTGAGGAATTTTCTAATGATGAAAGACATTACATTCGTTGTGCTTCACATAAAAGAAGATATGATGAAACTCAAGAGCCACTACGGAATAGTGATAAGAAATGCTATAGATCTGAATGATTTAACTATGAATATTTTAGGTCAACCTCGTTTGGTTGCATACAACTTTAGGGGTTTGGCGAATGAAGTTTTGTCACTTTGAATCGAGAAGAGGTGTTTGGAGTTGTTGTGGGTGGAGAACGCAGATTGAGTGTGCCACAATTGAAGTGCATCTTATATTTAGGATTGCAGAAAAGCTATTAATGGGAAGCAAAGACTCCAGGAACAACAATGGGTGATTAGTGATTTTTTTTGAGTTTTTATATGAAAGGATGGTTTTGTTGCTATTTCGAATTTTTGATTTCCATGTGATCGGGATTGATGCTACCACGTGCAAAAAGCCCAAGCCTATGAGTTAGACTAAAACCGTATGTAAATAAGCGGTTTTGAGTTAAGGTTTAAATTCGTTTAAAAACGAGCGTTTAGGCCCGACGACCTAGAGGTTGGCCCATTTTTTTAAAAATTTTTTTAGAAAAATATATTATTTAGTATAAATAATCTTATTTTATCATATTTCTATATTTTATAACCTTATATTCAATAAATAATATAGTGAATTTGAATATAAAAACTTTTGTAATTTTTAAAAAAATATAAAATTTTTAAATTTAAATATAATATAGTTGATTTTGAAAGATAATATAAAAAATTAAAGTTGTTGGTTATTTAAGAATATTAAAAAAGTAATGTTTTAAATATATAAATACTATTTTAATAAAAAATTATTAAATTTTTTATTAAAAAATTATAAACTATATTATTTTAATATAAAAAAAGAGTGACTCGTGGACCGATTTTAACAATACAAAGAGTGTTTCTAGTTTTTTCCTTTTCTTATGTAAGAAAATTTTAGCCCCACTGTTTGGCGTCTTCTTGTTAATAAATATATACGCACTTGCCGTCCTCTGTTTGATTAATTTTTCTTATTTTAGATTAATATGTGTGTATTTTTAGTTTAGCTTTTTTTAATCATGTATTTAATGTTCTTTCTTTTTTAATTAGATTTGTTTCTGCTGTTGTCTTTTTTATTTAATTTTTATTTAAGATTAACGTAAACATAACCTAACTTGTCAATGAATTCAAATAAATAAAAATTTTTAACTGAGAATTCTGTTTTTATTAAATTTAAAAACTTTATAAATTTACAGTTTATCCAGACAGTTCTAATTTTGTAGACTAAAAAAATTTCAGGATGGATTTTTTTTTTCTTTGAAAGATATCTACATTATTCGATTATTTTTAAATAACGAAATACATAAACTTCTTTTAAAATAAAAAAACTCTCAATGATAATATTATTTTTTGTATAGAAAATATATCTTGATAAAATATATATATATATATATATATATATATATATATATATATATGTTTGATAAACATTAATTTTAATTTTTTAATTGAAAACCATTAACCTATTTATTCTAAAAGTTTATTAAATTTATGGCAATATTTGTGTGTGTGTGTGTGTGTGTGTGTGTTTTTTTTTTTTTTGTGAAATGCAATATTTGTGTTTATTAATATGTATTAGCACACATTTTATTTTTAAAATTAAATATTGTTCATTATGGATTTTTAACTGGTATTTAATTTTTTTTTGTTTAAATAATTATTCGTTTGTTTATTACATGATCTTACAATTTTGTTAAATTTAGAGAAGTGGCTCTTTTATATTAATAGTGTACATTAATATTAGTTATATTACATAAATAATTGATAATAGGGTAATTTGGTAAAAATAACAATAATTATAACTTTTTTTCGTTACAAAAAAATAAATATAACGTGCCTTCTTTAGTTTAAAAGAAAAGATTATATTTTTTAAAAAAATAGGAAAGTCATGTAAATTATAAATTCCATAAAAAAGGGAGAGAATGCTACCTATTATTATATGTGTACTGTGTATGATTGGTGAGTCCCAGTATACAACTCAACAATCCGTTAGATTCTATCTTAATTTTTGAACTGAAAAGGAAAGCAAAGGTAACATAGAAATCATTTTAAAGGATGAACGATCATCAAATTTGAAAGAGAATAAAAGATATTACTAGTTAGCGAAATTATAAGATTACCGAATTTGAGTATCTCTTAAGCAAAAGGAAAACAATTGACATCGTTATTTTTTTAATCGATGGAAGAATAACTTATACAATAAAAAATTCATGTCATTAAGTTATTTATCTTAATAATAAGAAATTTATTTTCAAAAAGACCCAAATAGAGAATATTAAATTAAAAGTTGATCCATCACTAAGCCAAAAAATAGAGTTTGCTCTAAGCATTTCATATTCTCTTAATGTGGCTTTAAAATGGGTGATAGTAACATGTTGACAGGCAAAGCACAAAGGGACACGTCAGTTCAGAGGGAAATTTGAGCTACTGAGGCGTCGCCACGTACTTTAACAAAACGGCACGTGATGAAATTCTTTTCTAAAAGCGACCGTGACGAACCCATAAGCCACAATCAGGTGAGGTTATCAGCTATGTAACCTTTCTTTTATATTATCCAGCGATTGCTTGATAGTTAAACATGCTTTGGGCGTGACCAATCCTTTGATATATATATATGGCTTCAATTTTCCAGTTTTGGCCACCAATGTCCTTTCCGTAAATATCTCCAATTCCTATGCTCATTAAACTACACCTACTTACAACTCATACGAACACCTGAAGGAAATCCTGCACAGAAAAAAAAAAATTATGTGCAATTTGTAATATTTTTGTTCTCAAAATTTTTAATTAAAACATGACAAACATATAATTTTAATTATAACATAATAAATATATAATTTTTAAAAATTAATATTAAACAATTATTTTTAAAATGTTTTTATACATTTTTTTAACAAAACAATATAATAATTAAGTATAAAAAATACATATAATTTATTCCTTCCTATAATTACTAATGACACAACCGCTATCAACTCTAGTTGCTCGTTTCGTTTCTCTTAATTATTTTCCTAATTTATATTTTTTATTAAATCACAATCGGCTTGTGCTAAAAGGTTCTAATCATATTGTTACAAAATGAAAAGTTCTACTCATGCCATAGAAAAAAAAAAATTGCTCCTCAATTTCATGCTAAATTTGTATAAAAATAAATATAAAGATTTATTTATTATAGTGTAAAACCAACTTTTATATATATATATATCCATACACACACAAGTGCAGACATATACTCACGGATTTTATTTTATTTTATTAATATTGAAAAATTTTCTGCTTATGGCAAAGATTTATTTTTCTAATTATGTATCAAATCCACCCCAGCTTCCTAAATCCTAAGGAAACATCACATTTTCCATTTTAAAGGGAAATGATTTTACGTTTTTGGACTTTGGAGTTTTGTCTAACTCTGGAGTCTGAACAAGGTCTCTTCCTCTCTCTCTCTGTAGAGTCTACTCTATTGACCTTCTGGGTCTTAAGCAGTACGGGCCATGGCGGACGGAATTACCCTTCATTTTCGCTGAAATCTGGAAACCATTTTCCTAGTCGGATTCCAGCCTCAGTCAAAGATCCTCTCTGCTCTTCGCCTTACCTTCTCGCACTTTCTACTCTATTTTCCCTCTCTTCTGCGCATGAGAGGCGCGTCAGATTGAAGAACCACGGCGGGAGAGGGGACTGACAGAGAGAAAGGAATGGATTTCCTTGAAGGCGTGGGAGAGAGCTGCTCTCCGCCGCGCACCTTGAGCGGTTTCAGCAACTATGACGTGAGGAACGATGTTTACAATCGCTTAGTGGAAACCGGCCATGACCAAGCGGTGAGTAATCCGGAGTTTCGCGAACAGCTGGACGCTCACTTCAACCGATTGCCTCCAAGGTACAGTAATTTGATCTCTATTCGCTTGAAGTTGTCAACTTACTATTTTTTATCTTTGTAATTGGATTTTGGTTCTGTAGCCTTTTTTTTCTTGGTTACTATATGTATTTATACAAGTCTTCGCTTGCAGGCGAGATGTTATACATGCTAAATTAAGTTAATCGCAGATTTCTATTTTGCATCGTAATAATTTGTTATGTTCATCCCTTGATTTCCCTTTACTTAAGTGTTGGCATAGTAGACTGAAATTGAAATTGCGTAAATTTGGGTTTGAAGAAAGCGTGATCAACATTAATAGGTTCATCACATTCTAAGCTTTTTTGTATGTTGGATCTATGAGGTTTGTCAATTTTTTTTTTTTTTTGGTGAAGGGGTTTTTTCAGTTACAGGTTTGTGAAAACTGAATTCGAATTGTTAAACATTTCTTTTGGCATTAAAATTCGTCGTTGCATTTTTTCTTATGAGACTAGCGTGGATTGGATCGGGACAGTCTCAATGGTGAAAGTACTATCAACTTCCCATCTTTGATTGATACTAAATTGTATATTTGGTCTGTGTTATGAAGAAGATGCGATTATACTTTAGCGTGTGATATGAAAATATAGTTGTACAGATAACTAAAAGTGGTGCTCATGTTATGCAATCTGCTGCTGTTGTTTCAGTTATGGGTTTGATGTCAACATGGACAGAGTTGAAGATGTTTTATTGCATCAGAGTCTTCTTGCTTTGGCAAGGGACCCCGACAAGCGCCCTGTCTACCATATACGCTTTTTAGAGGTAGTTCTTTTGTTTTTGTTTGAAATATTAAAAACTTTTGTCTAGAATCTGGCTATAAAATTTTGCAGGAAAATCTGATAAAATACAACTTGAAAGAAAAGTTAAAATAATGGAATTTATTTCCTATGAATCATAAGCCTCTTCTGGTTTTTAAGTTTGTTATTTTCCTAGCTTTGCTTGTAAATACCAGATTACCATCTAGCTACTGATTAGACATGATTTAAAAGAATAAAACTAAAAACATGGAAGCAAAAAAAAAAAGAGGGAGGTGGTTTCATGAGTTTGTATTGATATAGCTGTTAAAGAAAGACAAAATTAAAAATTTTGAGTTGCATCATGCTCCACGGTTTTGTTTTATACTGTTATGACATATATCTTAGCAACGTTCCAGTGCCAAACCACATTGTACAAGTGGAGGCAATGACTCTTTGAAGAGTGAATACATCATCTTCTTGGGTTAATTACTAAGCTATTACCCTTCTTCTTTGGCATAAAAATGTTGATTGTAGTTTTACTTTCCATCTGAGATATCTTATCCTGAACAAATTATACTTTACAATGTGATATATTTCCTTTTGAAGTCCTGTTTTTAGTTTTAGGCTTTAGTCTTGAGTCTGTTAGATTTCTTACTGCTTTCATGTGTATCAATGATTTTTCTCTTCTGTCTCTAATTTGTGGCCAGAACATCTCTACTAGAATAGATGGTGAAGATCAACAAATTATAAGTACTCATTCTAGCTATAGGCCGTCATCTCATGCAACTAATGGTGGAGCTTTATCATCTCATAAGAGGTATGCTATCTACTAAACTGTGCTGTATTATTTGTCCTCACTTTAATAGTATCAATTTTGGCTTTCCATTATTCATCATTTATATAATTTTGTAACTTCTGTGAGTAGAGCAAGGGATTGTGCAGCTGAGTTTGAGCCTTGTTCTAAGCTCGAGGACCTAAATTTGGATGTTAAGAAGGACTACAAGGACATAGAGGAAGGATTTGTTACTGACAATTATTCCCTGAGGTAATACCTAGAATTATATTTGATGGTATTTCTTACTCCTTTTTCTTTTTCTAAGAATATAAATTTCAGAGCAATGGTACTATTCATCAAACCTGGTCATTGGCTAGGAGATTTTTTTTTTTCCCCACTTAGAGAGCATCAGTTGAGGTTTTGCTATCTACTGGTTCAACTATTCCTGCTCAAATCTATGCTTGTTAAAGTTCTCTTTTGTTGGCTGATATACACTCTTTACTTAGTGAATTTTACAACTTGAATTAGATAGTCCTGACGGATGTATTCTTCATAATAGCAGTTGTATTTGAAAAGATAAAATTCCACATTATGTGGCTAAAATATTGCGTCATTTGTGTGCAAGCCTAACATTAGAGGGAAAAAGGAGAATGATATATATTTTTGGTGTAGGGGTTGATGAGCAAAGGAGAGATATAGCTGTTCACTCTCTTGTATGAATTCATATGTGGGTTCATATTAATAGTAAGTAGAGTAGCCAAGGGGCCCCAACAGAAACATCATGCACATTATAGGAAAAGCCCTATACTTTTTTTGCTGTTTGGCATGAAATATGATTCTCCTTCCTACTTGTACAATTTATTCTTTATGAAGATACTTCTTTCACAATAAGTGTAGAGAAAGTATATCTGAATCTTTCTTTTTTTTTTTTTTTTTTTGGGTTTGTGGGGAGGGGGGTTATTGACTTAGCTAGGCATCATGTGCTTTTATTTATGGTTGTAAATTAGGTCAAGTACAAAGGGATGTAGTACAAGACCGAACCGAGTAATTCTTAAAATAAAGAAAGAAAGAAAATGAAAAACCTTTGGAAGAAAAACACCTCAAAAGTTAGCTCATATGGTTGGAGAGCCTAAGGTTCCCATAAACACCAGATCAGAATCCCATCCTTTTGACATGGGACTCAAGTCCCATACTTGCAATTGGGTCCTAACATTCCACCATGCTTTGCAGCTTAAACGCCCATGTAGGTTGGTGTTGCACTAGCTTTCTAGCCTTGGGCTAACATTACAGTACTGGCACCATCACTTGTCTCTCATGATATTTCTATTGGCATGTAGTGGAAGGGTCTTATACCAATTGATAGGAACCTTTGGGAGATACACCCCCCAAAAAACTAGCTAATAAGGTTGGAGAGCCTAAGGTCCTTACAAACCGTACATAAGAATCCCATATTTTCAATGTGGGACTCAAGACCCATACTTTGCAGTTGGGTCCTAACATTCATAATGTAGCTTGTTATAAATTATCAGTAAACTTTGTTTATTGAGAAGCTAGTTTGCAAAACTTTAGTCTCAAGAATGTCATGTGGAGTCAAGTGCTTTCTTTGTCTTGCCTGCTTGATTAGAAACAACCTAAAGTATTTAAGGCTTTTATTTATCAATGTGGCCTTGTACAGACATTTGCAGCCTAACACCCTTCTAGTTGATTTTTATAATCATATATAATTTATGAAAAGGAACTAATGTCTTCTGAAGATGAAAATGTGCAAATGATTTTGGGTATGTTTGGTACTCAAAAAGGGAAAAAGAAAGGGAAAGGGAATGAGAATGGGTAACTTTACTAAAATACCTCAACTTTTTCTTTTTTTAATAAATAAAGAAGAGAAAAAGAGTCCTTTTTAGGAGGGCAGAGAAACTTTACAAGTGAAAGGAGAAAGAACACAGAGAGAGAATCTTTAGGAGAAGAGTTGTCATATTCCTTTGTAAGCAATTTACATATATACTACACGGGCAAGCCTCCAACGGCTAAAACAGAACTAACAATAAAACCATCAAACAGAAAACGATGCCCAAACATATAAACGACACAAGGCAAATAAATGACAAAATACCAAACAACTACTACCACTATTTAACTGTCCTCCTCAATTCCAACCCGAGTTTGCCACATAAAACCCCAAATCTAGAACCAGCTAGTGGCTTAGTGAGAACATCTACAGGCTATTTAGAACTAGTTATATAACCAATTGAAATCTCCTTAGCCAAGACTTTATCTCTCACAAACTGAAGATCAATTCCTACATGCTTAGTTCTAGCATGCAGAACAGGATTAGTAACAGTTGCTTTGGCACTCAAGTTATCACACCAAAGCATAGGAACTCTTGAAACACCACACTTTAATTCACATAGAAGTGATCTTAGCCAAACGACGTCACTTTTCAAAGATGCCAATGCCCTATACTCAGCTTCAGTAGTGGACCTTGAGAGACAACTCCTTGTTTTTTGCTAGACCAAGATACCAAAGTATCACCCAAGAACACACAATAACCACCTACTAACCTTCTATCCACACTATCATTTACCTAATCTGCATCAGAAAAACCAGTCAAAGAGAGATCAATAGATGGTTTGATATGCAGACTCAATGATGTTGTTCCTTTAAGATATCTCAATGTTCATTTTGCCTTCAACCAATCCACAGTTGTAGGAGAACTAAGATGCTGACTCAACTGATTAGCAGTAAAACAAATGTTTGGCCTAGTACGTGTCGAGTATTGTAGGTCTATAGAAGATGGGGGTTTGGGTCTTGGTAACTTGGTGTCTAAAAACATCTCTCTTTTGGCTAAGTGGTTATGGAGATTTCCTCTAGAGTCTAACTCCCTTTGGCATAAAGTGATTAAGGCCAAGTTTGGGCTACATCGAGATGGTTGGGATGCTGGATCAAGGGGTGTTGTTATGCAAGCAAGTCTTTGGAAGACGATCTTTTAGGTATACCATTCTTTCTCTCCTTTGTTGTCTTTGCATGTTGGAGATGACTTTCGTTTTCGCTTTCGGGAGGATTGTTGGATTGGTCCTATCCCCTTTAAAGAAAGGTACCCTCGCCTTGTTTCTTTGTCTTCTTTACATGATGCTCCCATTGTCATTTCCTTTGTTTGCAAGGGATCAATCTTGTTGGAACTTCCGCTTTTCTAGAAATGTAAATGATAGATTTGTAGCTTTCCTTACTTTGTTGTTGGACGTTTTGGGTTCGGTGCGTATTTCCTCTTTTCTTGATAAGAGACTGTGGAAGTTGGATTCCTCAGGTTCATACATTTGTGCTTCATTTCTCAATTTCTGATTTGTAATCCGCTTGTTTCTTCGCATTTTAAAAAGTCTCTTTGGAAAGTTAAGGTGCCTTTAAAGGTTAAGGCCTTTTTGTAGACTGCAGTTCTTAGTAAGATTAACACTAATGATTTGCATCAAGTCAGATGACCTTTTAAGGTTTTATCTCCTTATGTTTGTGTGATATGTATGGGGAATTCTGAGACAAATAACATATGTTCTTGCATTGAGAGGTGGCTTGGTATATTTGGAACAAGTTATTTGGCCTCTGATGAGAATTGGGTGTGCCCAGTTGACCTTGGTGCTCTTCTTGGGACTAATTTTCCTGGCTTTGGTTATATGAAGGAGAACAAAATTTTGTGGAAAACAGCTATCTTCGCAATTGTGTGGTGTATTTGGATGGAAAGAAATGCCAGAGTTTTTATGATCGATTTTTGGCTCTTCACTTGTTGTGGGATCGAATTCGCTTTATTGCTTCGCTTTGGTTTTCAACCAATGGGATGTTTAAGGGAGTGCCTTTTTCTGATGTTTATAGGGATTGGAGGGCTTTGCTGTAGGCTTTGAGGGGAGGGTCTTCTGTTTCGGTTTTTTGTTTTTTCTTAGGAGGAGGGCTTTTCCTAGCTTCCTGTTTTCTTTTTCCTTTGTTTCTCTCTTTTCTTAGTAATAATATTTCTTCTTCTATCAGGAAAAAAAAAAAAAGAATTTGAAGTTGAGATAGGTGGTTTCTTTGCTATGAAAGTTTTTTCAATTGATTTCCAAGCACCTTCACATTCATTGATGGCCATAGCTTTTGTCTGTTTGTATTTGCAATGCCTGAAAAGCATTCCTTAACTTGACATTTTCTTGTACATTTTTCTCTTAATTCAGCTCTCAAATGCTTCCTAGTTTGCCAATACCATGTAAGTTCATCAATGTGCTTCTCAAGCTTCCTTTTAGCCTCTTGAAAAGCCCCTGTTCCACTTGGAACCTCTGTGCTTTCCTCAATCTGAAACTTATTCATGCGTTCTTTGCTTCCTTTCTCATCATCATCCTTTTCTAGCAAAGTTAATAGGTAAAATGCCTTAGTTTTATGTTCTATAGCGAATCGTGGCTCTATAAAATCCCAACACCTCTATTGCTGTCTCTGATTTCTCTTTCAATTGACTAGTGAAGAGGAGGGAACAAATAAAAGAGTATGAATGCATGAGCTCAAGGCTTTGGATTACCTTTGAGTAATTCTCATAGGAAATATTATGCCTACCTTGATCATTCAGTTTTCAGTTTCTTCCTCTGTCCCAAACCCATTTGCTATCTTCCTTCGGTTGACCCTTGTGCGCAAATCTTATCACGTTTCCCATCATTAGCAAATGAAAAGGCAAGAGCTTGAAATAGGTCTGCAGAATTGAAATCAAACCCCAATCGCATTTTTCTGGCTTTCTTGATGTGGAATATGCCACGTTCATCCTCTAGTTTGTTTCCTTCATGTTCACTTCCCTCCTCAGATGTTTTTCCCTCTCTGTTCTCATTATCGACCTCCTTCTCCATGATTAGAAGCCAAAAAACATTATTCTTGCTCTTATAAACTGCTCGATACTAGAAAACGATTGCTGTTCGGCCTCTTGTGGTCTTATCGATGATGGGCGGGATGCGGTTCTCCTCTATTTCGAAGGACGCTGCAGCAAGGATTAAATGCAACTTCTCTGCCATGATAAGGAGCCGAAACTGACATTCTTGCCCTTAAGGACTGCTTGAAACCCCTCAATGTGATAGAAAACAATTTTGATCTTGCTTCTTCTTGCTTTCTTGTAGTGGAACCAGACATACTTGCGTTTCGGCTTGTAAGTCTGTAGAAGCATCGTGGGTCAGGTCGGTTTTAATTGGGCCAGGGACTTGGAAAACCCTACGGTTGTGATTGGGCTTAGGTTTTGTTTGGCTGGAGTGCGTATATAATAGGGCTCTATTATAATTTACCCTGAGCCCACCAATTTTGCTTCCACCAGATCACTTAATAGTTTTCGAGTTAAAGTAAAGTGGGTCGACCCAATGTTATGAGCCACCCAACATTGTGAGAAGGAAACCGGTGTCTCCTGCTTGACGGCTAGGTTTCTCAAGGAAACTAGAGTTTTAGTGAACTCTATTCCTTTTGGGCCTTTGTTCAGCCCATTTGCCTTGAGCTTTTTTAATGTCAGACTTCTTTCACCTCTATGGACCCAAGTCAGTATTAATCTCTGGGTTCTGGCTACTTTAATAAAATGATTCACTTCAATATTTTGTACCACCTGAACATAAGAATTTAAAAGCCTAATAGAATCATCATCCCAATTCATTTTCGAGCTTCTTCCCCACATAACAACCCTAATCTGCTCCAAGATCCAACTCCTCTTATCATATCTCTACCCTTGTCAGTGTCTCCTTCTATCGTCAAGTATTGTTGCAGCGTCTTGGATGCCCAGAACTTCTCACCATGATGGAAGCAATGCTCCCCATCCTTTGCTCTTGCTCCTTCGATCCAGACACGACAACAATTGCCTTATTTTTCTCCTCTCTAGAGACTTCCCCGAATGCGTGGCTTGTGATGAACGCCACACCAACCTTCTCCTATATAGCCAGTGCCTCATTCTCCTCATTTGCCTTCTTGTCATTCAACCCTTCCCCAACAGCATAGTTTGATGAGCCATCAGTAGGATTCCCTAACTGACATTCTTATTCTGCTTCCTTGGGATCAACCTCTTAATAATCTTCTTCCTCATCTTTTGATTCAATTGAAGCTTCCAAAATAGGAACAATTTGAGCACCTTTTTTAAATTCTGTTTTCTTCCCTACTTTACTCTCTTTACTTTCTAATTCGGCCATCATTTCTCTGAGAGCTGTCAAGATTTCTTTCATCATCACCCTCATCTCAGCCATATGCCTTCTGAACTTCTCTCTTTCACTTAGCAACCATCTCTTTGAATCTTGCATCTATTTCTTCTCTTTTAGCTGCTGTCATCTACTGAGCATCCTTTTTGAATCTTGCATTTATTTCCTCTATTTTTCTCGTTACCATTCCCTTGAACGAATTGCTTTGATAACAATTTGATAGGACCCAGACTGGACAATGAAAGAAAAGAACAAAAATAAAGAAAAGGGAACTGAAATATTCTGTTATATTATGAAAATATAACAGCAACCATCTGAACTTCCCCCTTTTACACTCAACAGCCATCTCTCTGATACCGATCTAAACTTCTCCCTTTTACACTCAGCAACCATCTCTTTGAATCTTGCATCTATTTTTTCCCTTTTAGCTGCTGTCATCTCCTGAGCTTCCCTTTTGAATCTTGCATTTATTTCCTCTATTTTTCTTGTTACCATTCCCTTGAACGAACTGCTCTAATACCAATTTGATAGGACCCAGACAGAACAATGGAAGAAAAGAACAGAAATAAAGAAAAGGGAACTGAAATATTCTGTTATATTATGAAAATCTCTACTAGTGGGGTAGAGAAAACTACACTAATAAAAGATAATACACTAAAACAGATATAACACCTCAACACTCACAAACACACTAATCAGTAGTACACTCGCACTAAGCAAGACAATGCAGAAACAAAATACACATAAACAGAGCAAATACACAGCCAACTATCATGTTGCTAGCATTCGAGGCTAGCACTCTCCCAAACCCTTTCCAAACTTTTCCATACCTTCTCTCCCTTCCTCCCATCTTTTTAATCCCTCCACTACCGTCCAGCTTAGCAGATTGTTACCACCTTTTCCCATTACTGGTTTGTCCTTATCTCTAGGCCCATTCCTTCTCCCATACTGCTTAAGGACCATTAAGATGCTGGCTCAACTGATTAACAGTAAAACAAATGTCTGGCCTAGTACTTGTCAAGTACTGTAAAGCCCCAACAAGACTCCTATATAGAGAGGGACTGTCAAGAGGCTCCTCCTTTACCTTAGTTGAATGCTTACCGAGGGTCAGAGGGGCTGGACAAGATGAGGATTCTCTCATATTATATTTTTCAAGTAAGCTATTCACATATTTTTCCTGACTTAAAAAGACCCCATTGCTATTCCTTATAACCTCAATGCCCAAGAAATAGTGAACATCACCAAGGTCTTTTAGAGAGAAACCACTGTTTAATCTTTCAATGAAAGTGTCAACCAGCTCCCTGCTATCTACAGTAACCAGCATGTCATCTGCATATACTAGAACAATCAAGACATGGTTCTTAGTATGCATAACAAGAAGAGAATGATCAGAATAAGTATGCTGAAAACCCCACTGCAGTAAAACATCCCTCAAACTATCATACCAAGCCCTTGGGGTTTGTTTAAGCTCTTAAAGAGCTTTTCTCAGTCTACAAACATAATTGGGGTTCTTCACAGCTTCAAAGCACTGTGGTTGTTTCATATAAATGGGTTCTTTAAGATTCCCATTCAAAAAAGCATTATCCACATCTATTTGTCTGATTGGCCAATTAAGGGATACTGCAATGGTTAAAATAGTCCTTACTGTTGCAACAGGACTAAAAGTTTCTCCAACACACACTCCAGGATCCTGTTGGAATCCTTTGGCCACCAACCTGGCCTTATACTTCTGTATACTCTCATCAGCAACAATCTTTGTCTTAAATATCCATGTGCTGTCTACTGTACTCTGCCCTCTGTATGGTACTAATTCCCAAGTACCATTCTTCTTTAAAGCCTCCATTTCAACTTCCATTGCCTTTCTCCAATGTGCAATCTTATAAGCCTCAATAGCACTACAAGGTTCCCTTGCATCAGTATTCAGCTTTGCTAAGCCAACATAAGGACATTTATGCTGCATGAGACCTTTGCAAAGGCTGATCAATACTCTTCAGTTCTCTGGTCACCTGAGATCCCATTAGGACTTTCTGTACATGTAAACCCAGCATTTTCCTCTGTTATTTCTTTTGCTATCTCCTGCACATCACTAGCAGTCACATCAGTACTTATTTTATCTTCACAATAAGATGGCAAAGGCACAACATGAACAACTCCTCTAGTTTCCTGAGGCCTCTTGGTATTTAGAAAACCCTTTTTAAAAGGAAATTCTGATTCATGAAAAGTGACATGCCTAGAGATATAAATTCTCCCACTGGAAGATAGGCATTTAAATCCCTTGGGATCCGTAATTGGACCAAGATAGACACACTTCACAGAATGAAAACTGAATTTGCGTTGATTGTAAGGCCTCAAATAGGGAAAACAGCTGCACCCAAACACTTTTAATTCTTTGAAATCAGGTCTTTTCTTAAATAAAGCAGAATAAGGTGCTTCCTCTTGTAAGGCAGAGGTGGGCAATAGGTTTATCAATCTTACAGCAGTTTCAAAAGCATCAACTCAATAACACATAGGTATACTAGCCTGAGCAATCATGCTTAACCCCATTTCTACAATTTGACGATGCTTTCTCTCCACTCTTCCATTTTGGACAGAGGTACGAGGACAAGAAAACCTCATAACAGTCCGACAATTTTTTACAATGTTAGAGTAGGGTTTGAACTCTATTCCTCCATCACTCTGAATAACTTTAATTTTTCTCTCTAACTGATTCTCAACCATTCTCTCTTAAACTGAACAAAGGCTTGAACTGCATCTCCTTTAGTTTTTAGTGGATAAATCCATAAAAATCTACTATAATCATCTAAAAATGAAATGTGATATTTGAAACCAGATCTGGACTGTACTGGGGCTGGACCCCATAAATCAGTGTGAAACTGTGAATAAGGTCTAGTGGTTTTTCTGCTCTAGAAAAGGATTTCTTAAAAGGAAGGGCCTTCATTTTTCAAACTGACAAGCATCACAAAAATAGTTTCCTTTATTAATCAAATTTCTCTTATTACATCTTTTCAATACATCATTCAGTATCTTTTCTGAGGGATGGCCCAACCTCCTATGCCATAGTTCCTTTTCCAATCTTTCTCCATCTTACTTGGTAAGAAAACACTTTGGATCAGATGACCCTTTAATTCTGTACAGCCCATCAACTTGAACCCCTTGCAGAAGAATCTTTCCTGTTGCTTTGTTCTTCACCATACAACCACAAGAATAAAAAATAACATCCACATCATTATCTGAGGACAATTGAGAAATGCTTATCAAGTTTTCACTAATCTTGGGCACCAAAAGAAGCTTATTCAATTTAAGAGATGAATCTTGAATATTAGTTCTTCCAATTCTTTCTATGGGCACTTTTTCTCCATTGCTAACAACAAGATGAGTTTTCAAAGGAGAGATTTTACACCTTTGATCAATCACCTTTGGATCATTTATCACATGGTCTGAAGCACCACTATCTAGGTACCAATCTTCATTATCAAGATTGTCCTGGGTGATGAGGTAAGCACAATGAGAGGAGCTCCCTCTTTGTTCTCTGAATTTGTTGATGTTGTGCCAGTGAAATTTTGGTCAAACCTGTAGAAGTAGTTGACCACCAAGTGACCCACTTTTCCACATAACTAACATGTGGGTCTGGCACCTTGTCTGCCATTTCTGTCACCTTGTGAACCTTCCTCTTCCACGTCCTCTCCAGTTCGAGTTGGAATTATCGCTGTTAGTGGTTTTCGCTATACCAAAAATCACGTTCACACTCTGAGAAGCATTTTGTCCCAATGATGACCATTGCTCAAGTCAACTCTCATAGGTGAGTAACGACGTCTAGAGTTCAATCCAAGAAAGAGTTGTTTTCTCATCTAGTTGAACAATGATAGGCTCATACTATACGTCAAGGCTGGTGAGGGTCTGAGTGACTAAGTCATCGTTAGCAAGAGGGCAACAGTCATCGTTAGCAAGAGGGCAACTAGCCATTTGCAGGTTATTCGCTAACTCTTTTATTTTTCGTAGGTATTCATCCATTTTTTATCCTCCTTTTCGTAAGCGTTGAAGCTCACCCTTTACAGAGAGACGCGCGATCATTTTTTGGCTCCAGAAAATTCTTTAACAGAATCCCAGAGTTCTGGGGAGGTCTTGCAACGAAGAACCTGGGAGATAACTTCAGGCATCATACTATTATAAGCCTGCCTAGAAGCATCTAGTCGAAGGTGACCCATTCTTCAAACTTTGGGTTTATCTTCCTTTTGCCATTTTCAAACAAGAAGATATTTGGGCATGGTTTCGTTCCTAGAATAAACCCATCCAGTTTGTTGCCCCCAATCATTGGGAGGATGAGGGAACTCCACATCAGGTAGTTCATTTGATCAGACTTGATCAAACAGACTTGACTCAACGTTGAAACATACGAATTTATCTTGTTCTGATTTGCATTAGTCGAGTTTGTCTCTGTCGCATCTCTAGCAGAAGCATTCCGCAGATGAGTTTGAATGCTGATCCATGTCGAAACCCAAGATCTTAACGCTCTGATACTAAGAGAAACTTTACAAGTGAAAGAAGAAAGAACACAGAGAGAGAATCTTTAGGAGAAGAGTTGTCATATTCCTTTGTAAACGAGTTACATGTATACTACACAGGCAAGCCTCCAACAGCTAAAACGGAACTAACAATAAAACCATCAAACACACAACAACGCCTAAACATATAAACGACACAAGGCAAATAAACAACAAAATATCAAACAACTACTATCACTATTTAACTAGGGCAATTTGAACAATTTGGTAAAGGAATCAACTCTCTCTCCTAATCCCTCACTTTCTCTCGTATTTCCTTACACTGTACCAAACATAACCTTTGTTATTCTATCACTTTGAGCATGTGAAATTTAAGTAACTCTTGTAATTTCTTGTATGAGCAAGTTATGTTGTGACCTGATTATCAGAAATTGTTAACAAGCCTTCTAGACATAGGCACCTGTCGATGGTAACTTTGTTCTTGGGAAGTGAAATACTTGATTTAGGATTAAGAGATATATTGATCACAACTGAACTGGCAGGGTTGAACTTTTTTCCATGTTGGAGGAATTAGACTGTTTTTACTTTTTATTTATCAATATGTCTATCTTAACATGCTGCTAATTGGATTTGTCATGCCAATTGCCAAGTGCTGCCTGCATAATTAGTATCTCTGTCACTTTTGGCATTCTTTTTGATAACTAAGTTAAACATTGGAGTGTGAAATGCAGGCATGAACAATCAAATGTCCCGGTTCATGAAGTTATATTTTCTACTGTTGACAAGCCAAAGCTTTTAAGCCAGGTACATTTGAAAAGCACATCTTATCTCTTTATTGTTGAATATTTTTCCAAAACAGTGAAAACTACAAATTTTCAGTCTCCTTTGTGTAAAAGCTATAGGTTCAACCTTTGTATCTGTGTCCACTTTAATTGATTGATTAGTGAAACATAATGTCAACTTTTTTAATGACTAAAGGCATTTGATGACTGGAATTAATTTCTTAAGTTGGTTTACTAACTAACAGGTAAGTTTTATACAGTATATAGTTGGACTAGAATTACATATTCTTACTATAAGATGAGAGAGAAAGAGAGATAGAGAGAGATAGAGAGAGATGGGAGAGATGCTTTTTGCTGCTGTAGTCAGTTTATCTAAGATGTATTAATCATTGGATTTATAGAGATTGTAGAAGTAGTATAGTTGTATACTATACTACATAAAAGTACAGTAAAGAATACAAGAAATACATATCATATACCTATAATACAGCTCGTACGTACTACTGTCATTCACTTGTTTGAATGCTCCGCTGAAGTTGGAATATTTATTTCATTCCATATGTATCAAGCTTGTTACATATAAAGGTGATGCTGAGTCCTCAGAGATTTGTTGAATATGTCTGCTAACTGGTCATTTGTGTGGACAAAGCTAGTGGTGAGATGCCTGAGAGTATCTTTTCCCTGATGACGTTACAATATCCTTCTATGTGTTTGGTCTGCTTGCGGGTGACAATCCTTAATGCTGCCTGATTGTCACAAATTTAATTTTTTCTGATTTATTTCTTTGACTTCAATTCTTGAAGCACTTGATTGTATATGCCTGGAAATATACTTGATGGGCTACACTATTTCTTCTGATAAAAGGAGTTTTTTGCTTTCAGCTGTCTGCATTACTGTCTGATATTGGACTTAACATCCGTGAAGCACATGTTTTTTCCACAACTGATGGCTATTCCCTTGACGTATTTGTTGTGGATGGATGGCCAGTAGAGGTACACTACTAGATGTATACTGGCATTTTCTTTTTCCTGAAGACCTTTACAATCTTGTAGCTTCAAAATCTTACCATTTTTATTATTTAGAATGGTTAAAATCATCAAGGTATTGGTTCTTTTGCAGATCACATTCTACAATTTTGTCAATATACATTACATTCTATGATCAACTTTTATCATGACTGTCTACTAAATAGTGTCTATCAGACTTTTCAATTGTAGCAGGGAAAAAAAAAAGAATTGGTCTATCCAGGAATTGAACTTGTAGAATATTAAGGAGCATTGTTATTATATTTCTCGTATGACAGGGATCTATGCTGAGTCCAAATGTCGCTGACTTTGCAATCTTGTGCTCAGGAAACAGATGGTTTATATGAGGCTATGGAAAAAGCTATTGCACGAAGTGAGGTGCATTGTGTCTCGTTGAACTTGTGTTTACAAATTCATATGTTGGTTTATTTACAAAATGTTGGATTGACATATTTCTGAAGAATATTTTTTGAAGGATATTTTTTATGTCTGTCGGCTTCAACTTACTGGAATATGCTGAAGCATGAAAAGTAGCTCCTTTACGATTTTCTTGAAATATAACTCATGACTAGTCAAATATGGGTGTGATGTCTCCACGGTCAATTCTTAATTCACTTGATTCTAAAATATTTTTCTACATATATATTTTGGGTAGTCTATCAAGTTGAGCTAACAGGATTAGATAAATGTGAAACCTGAGGGTTCTTAATACAACAGATTTTATTACAAAAGATTGTTTTCAAAGTAGAAACTTATGCTAGATTTTAAAACTAGACAGGGAGAAATACACTACTGATGGAAAAGCTTATAAACATCTGATTTTATATCGGAAGAAATCCACGTAGTAGCCAAAAGAAGTACTCTAATCCATCAAAGTTGAGAAGATTAAGACTTCTGATTGAAAAAAATGGTGTATGTTGTTCTAACCATGAAAACTAGACAGCAAAATCAGCTTGCTGCTGAAAGATATTGCACTCCTCTCTGCTGCCAATTTCTCTAAGATGTACAGTTAAAAATGGTCTACAGAGGCTGGATAAACCTGCTGCTTATAATAATACTAAAATTCAAGCTGCTAACCAAACTCATTATAAAAAAGGATCGCTGTTTGTCTCTGATCCCCTTTTACATATAACACAAGTAATGGGAAAAATAGCCTGAGACCTATCAATGTGTTAATTCATTTATGTACTGGTGTCTGAATGAAAAATTTCACCTAATTTCACACAACATTTAACCTGAAAATCCCGGGTTCCAATAGCAGGTATGAGATTCAATAGTTGGGAACCCTTCTTTCATAGTAACGTGTCAAGGCCTTTAAAGGTTGTAAATTGTAACCAATATCCTTCCTTGCTGTAGGGGTCCTGGTCACGTTCTTTAAATTCCCATTCAGCTGTGGAGAAAGCCTTAGCAGCAGAAGCAAAATCTGGTGATTGGGAAATAGATAGGAGGTTGTTGAAGATAGGAGAAAGAATAGCATCTGGATCTTGTGGAGATTTGTAAGATTTTTTTTTTTTTCGCTTAACCATGAATTGACTATTTTGTTTTACTTGTTCTTCGTTCTCTTTCTCACTTGCTCTCTCTCTTTAAATTTATTATCTTTATTGTTGCTTCTGATTGGCTTTGTTGTTTATCTTCAGGCATCATGGAGTTTATCTTGGCCAAGATGTTGCTGTTAAGATTTTGAGATCTGAGCATCTGAATGATGCTTTAGAAGACGAGTTTGCTCAAGAAGTGGCAATTCTGAGGTCAGTGTTACACTGCCTTGGCGTAAGGTCCATACTGCATCATGTTGTCGTTTAAAGTCTGGCTTTTGATTTCACTTGGCGAAAGATTATTATCAAATCATTACTTTTGGTGTGTATTGTACACTAATTGATTTATTTACTTTAAACTTATAATCTTTGTTTTATGATCATATTTAAATTGAAAAAGGAAAAACTGAGATATCAGACTCAAGTACTTAGTAATTCCAAGTCATTTAAGATGCTGCATGCCACAAAACCATCAATTTAAAAAGCATAACATTGCTTACCTTCTCATTTAGTTTCTGACCATCTGCCTGTCTTTCCTGAAAATCTTGATTGTTGAATTTTTGCATGCAGGCAGGTCCATCACAAAAATGTTGTTTGCTTCATCGGTGCCTGTACAAAATCTCCAAATTTGTGCATTGTCACAGGTATTGGTCTCCTATTTTTTTATCAAAATTTCATTTGGCACATCTGTACTCTAATATATGTGGCTCTGCTGGGAGTTTGGTCTCATTTCATGGTCTTTCCAAGGTAGAAAGAAAGAACTTTGAAAAATTGTCCCTTATCTCTTTATTTGTTAAAATTCAAAGAAAAAAGTAGATCAACACGCACACATGTGGATGTCTACTCATTGGTGCAGATGTTTAGTCATGTATTATTTAGTTAAAAATCTGTAATTGTTGATAACCATCCTTCACTGAGAAATTTTTAAGTAACCAGCCAAAAACCCTTTCAATTTTATTTAGTGAATATATAAAATTGATTAATTTAAACAATGGAAAATGTACAGACTGAACAAAGAGTAACAACAAGTGATGCTGAATTTGTTTGAGCTAGGAAATTCTAAATTGATTGAAATTTCAAATTAAAGTGAAAGCAAAAATTTGTCTTTAACAAGGAAACTTTAGTCTGAATTCAATCAAAATTTGGCCTGATGCTTTCCATCATTTCTAGTCCAGGTTTACAATGATTTTGCCTGCATAGCAGCAAGTCTTAAAGATGTTTTTTGCTTCGTAGTTGTCTTCAAATAATTAATTGATAGAGCAGGAGATCTTGTTGATGGAACTTCTTATCTATGTGCAAATATTTTGGAAGATCTCTATATTTGTTATTGCTACAATCTCATTTTGTGCTGCCAAATGGTATCTTGTGTTAATGCTTGCTAAATAATGTGTAATTTCTTCATTATTTAGAAATTTGGTTGGTGGACTGATTATAGTTATCTGTGTTACATCCATTGCAGACTAATATAGTCTTTTAGGTTAGCATTTAGAATTAGGATCTATATATGTTTAACTGTTTGTTTCAGATGTCATATGCGGTTTGCTTCTGAGTAATAAGTAGAATGCTTTTACATTTACTAGACAATGTTCTTATCTGTTTGCCATTTAGTACTTTTCAGGGGATTTATTAGCGCACCACATAGTGATCTTTGCTATATTTTACAATGTGGATTATTTTATAATGCAAATCAACATTAGAGAGACTGAAAAGGTTCCTAGACATTATGCAACATTGATTTATTATCAATTGTGGGATTATGAATCCCATCATTTAAGAGATCTTCCTTGTATAAAATTACTTCTATTTCTACATGGAAGGTTCCTAGACATTATGCAACATTGATTTATTATCAGTCTAGCCTTTTGTTTTTGTCAGGACAATTGGTCTGAATATCAACTTGGAAATAATCCTTTTGCACCATTAACGGTCATTGGTTAATACCTATGAAGAATTTGTCTGTTCGTTGCTGTTAATGCAAGCTTTTAGAAGCTTGGGATTTTAAATCCTGTGTATAGTTTTGTGTGTGAAGGCGTAATGTCCATATTCTTTGATTCAAAGTCAGTTATATTCATGGTTGTTACTCAATAAATGATTTAATACTCTAGGGTTGCTACATGAATACTCTAATGCCATCTAGCTCATTGAAAATATTATTAAAAAGGGCAAACCTGGTGTTACAAAGCTCCCGCTATGCGTGGGGTCCAGGGAGGGGCCGGATCCACTTTGTGGATCTAATGTAGGCAGCCTTACCTTGCAATTTTTGCAAGAGGCTGATTCCACGGCTCGAACCTGTGACCTCCAAGTCACATTGAAAATATTATTATTATATAAAATCATACTTTTTTCCTTATCTCTATGCTCTGGCTTTCCTCTACTAGATATTTTTTGCTTTTCTATCTTCATTCAGATAATTTCAAACAAGTATTATACAATAATATTAAATGTCTTTATTCATATCATTGACAAAGTATGATAAAGTTCAACTTACCTAAAGGAATATCCCAGTGCAAATTTTGTGAAGGCATACACCTAAATAAGTTTTGTTTTCCATTGATTAATTGAACTCTGATTAGCTCAGGAATTGCTGGTTATCTTGAAATATATCTATGATCCCTCTTTTTTTTTTCTGGTTAAATTTGTTTTTTCTAGTTTAATGAAAATATTTTTTTATGATTATTTTTCTTGCCTGCAGAGTACATGCCTGGAGGAAGTTTGTATGATTACTTGCATAAAAACCATAATATCTTGGAGCTGTCTCTATTACTGAAGTATGCAATTGATGTCTGCAAGGGTATGGAATATTTGCACAGAAACAACATAATTCACAGGGATCTGAAGACAGCCAATCTGCTGATGGATACCCACAATGTAAGAATTTATGAAATCTTTAATTTTCTAAACTATACTTTACCTTAATAAATTGGATGTTTCTTTGTCAAGGGCATTAATGGCCTATAGAAATGCAACTATCTTTGGGCTTGTTTATTCATGGCCTATTATAAAAACTTCTCTACTATCTTCTGTATCCATATGTTCATTTCAAGCATTTATTGACCATTAATTATAAAAATATTTGAAATAACTGTAACACAAAAGTCTAATTGAACACCAGGCCATTTGGAGTTAATAGGTATAATACCTAACTTTACTATAGATTTCTTGAGATCATTGGCGTGTGCACTATTTTATATTTTAGTTCTTGTATGTGTAATGACTTGATAGTAATGTGTATGGACTACTGCTAGTCAATTTTCAAAATTATGTTATTGTAATTTTCATTTCTGTTTTGTAGAAATTTTTTAAACACGTATGTATGTATGTTTTTACCATTGCATATATTGTCATAAATGTTCAATTTGATTTTGAATTTTAATTTTTCCCCTTCACTATAAGGTTGTTAAAGTAGCAGATTTTGGAGTTGCTCGGTTCTTAAATCAGGGGGGAGTAATGACAGCGGAAACTGGAACATATAGATGGATGGCGCCAGAGGTGTGTTTTCTGAAGACAGAAAATTATTGCTTTTGATACTTTTAATTCTAATATTGGTGCCTAATGCATGCATCAGAAAGCTGAGGCTGCTGGGCAATTAATCATGGCGACTATTTTTCTTGTTTAGCAACTTATCATTTATTTAAAGATAAGTCTTACAAATTAAGCAGTGTTAAAGGCTAAAGGATAATATAAGATAATTATGACATGTTTTATAGGTTAGGAGTTTATTATTTATCTAAGAGTCTTGTAGTTATCCATAATAAATTAATAATTATCTTTCAGAGTTGTCATTTTCTTAAGGATTTTTTTCATATTCAGATTTTTATCTAATATAGTATATATGATAAGAAGGGAGGGAGTTTTCATTGTGTGAGTGTTAATATACAAGTGTTATATTATGCATGCTTTATTTCTCTTGAACATGATATGGATTTTACTTTCTCTGAACATTCCTTGCTGCTAATACCTGAACCAGAAAGATATAAAGTTAGCAGCGCAAATAATGATAAACTGAACACTCGGACTTGTCTTGTGATATGTTTGTCCCATTCTGGTTTTACTTTCAGTATCTTACTGTTATCGAATTTTCCCACAAGGTCATAAACCATCAACCCTACGATCAGAAAGCTGATGTATTCAGTTTTTCCATAGTACTGTGGGAACTAGTGACAGCAAAGGTATGTTGAATTTTATTCTCTTCTATGCTATTCTTTGAACACAATGATTTTTGACATATCGAGGAGACTTATAGAAATAAATTTTGGTCATATATGGTATTTCAGGTTCCATATGATACCATGACTCCACTACAAGCTGCACTGGGTGTTAGACAGGTTTGCTCCTAGTTCAATAAGAAATTTAAATGTTCATTTGTAAAGTTTAACATTTATAATTGAAACCCCCTATTTCTATAAAGCTGCATGACCTCATATTTGCGTCTTAACATGTTTGCATAGTGTCAATATATTGGTCCATTTGTTTGTTGATACACGTTTTTGTTTGGCTGTTCCTGTCAGCTCAAGAAAAGTGTGAATTAACAGTCATCTTAGTATTTTTTTTATAGAAAAAGAAAATATTATTAAAGAAGAGAGAAGATTACAAAGGGAAGAAAAAACAAAAGAAAAGAGGAGGACAAGAGATCCTCCTTAAAAAGACAAAGCTCAAACAAAACCAACCCAAAAAGTGTAACAACAAGAATAATGCAACAAAGCCCTCCAATCCCCATGCACCCCCTCAAAAGACCCAGTAGTGAAACTCAAAGAGAAGCAACGTAACATATCCTATCCCAAAGCATGTGAAGAGGAAGAGGCCGTTGCTTAAACACTCTAGCATTTCTTTCCATCTAAAGTCACCAAACAGTTGCAAACATAGCTTTGCCTTCTACAAAACCTTATTCTCCTTTCCTCTTCCAAAACTCATAAAATTAGTGGCAAAGAAAGCACCCAAGTCAACTGGACACACCCAACTCTTCTCTAAGAGCCCAAATAATTTGTTCCAAATATCTCATACCACCCCACAATGCAAGAAAAGATGACTGTCTCTGGGTTCCCAAAACACATCACATAAACATCAAGGAACAAGGCCTTAAAAGGCTGCCTAATTTGAAGAAGGTCATTTGTATTAATTCTATTGAGTACTGCTGTCCAAACAAAGGCCTTCACCTTCCGAAATGACCTTTTAAAAGGCAGTGAAACCTATGGGCTACAGATCAAAAATTATAAAAAGAAGCATAAGTGTAAGAGTTCGAGGAATCCAACTTCCACAGCCTCTTAAAAGATTAGTATTAATATGCTCTAAACCTAGATGACCTTCAGCAGCCCCAAAATCCTTATTTTCTATAAAGAGTTGAGCAACACCATCTAGGTCACCATGCACATCTCTTGAATGACCCACTTGGTTCTCTTGACCTCTGAACTCCTCCTCAAGTTGTTCATTGAGCAACCCTTCCTCATTCTCAAAATTGGACAACAAAAAATTTTCTTCAAAATACTGCTCCTCTTCCCCATAACAAGAGTCTGAGCCCACTGATTGTAAATCATCCTCACCTAGAGCCACCAAAGGCTTTTTTCCCTTAGTCCCAATCTTGATCTCTACTTTTAACTCCCATCCAAACAAAAACCATTCATTTCTCTACCTTTGAATCCCTCAGAAAGTCCCTCTACCATCACCACATATAACTTTTTGTGGATCCATCGAAACCCTTGTAGCTTCACCGGCCAGCCAATGACTATTAGGATGTACTGGTGACTTCTCTACCCCTCTTGATAGGCCGTCGGTCAATTCAATTGACCGATGCCAATTGCTGCCACCTACGACTGAGGGAACTTGCATGGGCTGTGTGGCCTATTCTGCCTCTGCCCCAAATCGCACCTGAAAATGGGAAAGTTGGGTTGGATTGCCTTCTGTTGCCCTACCCAATCCAACCTTGCTAACTTGTTGGACCAGGTTCTGACTCCTTTGCTTAGGAACCCGTCTTGTTGGGCCTTGGACCTTTTGCTTATATGTTCCCTTCCCACACTTAGTGCCTTCTTTCCTAACAGCTAAAAACGAGCTCCCTAGTAAGGCCAAATAGACTCTTCTAAAGCCTTCTAACTTCACCTCAACTCTCCGAATCCAATAGCATACTCCGAATATCTCTCCCCCTCATCATGTCCCTTAACTGCTTCTATGATTTTCTTAGAAACGGATTATTTTGAGCCGTCACCTGAGGAAGAGCGCCTATCTCCAGCACCAGAAAATCCACCAACACAGCCATAGTGGGCTCCTTTTACGGCCACAACATCCTTGCTTTTGACAACATCAACAAAGGTTCGCTTCCCGTCAACAACACAGCCTGAAGCCCTTGATACCCACCCCATCCTTACCCTTTACAGCATCAACACCCTCTGAAGACAGTAAAGCTTCCATTGCTCTCACAAAAAAGCTCTCCCCATCCTCCCAATCCCTTGGGAACCATAACAGATACTCTCCTCTCCTCCCTCCTTGGAAAATTTCCATGACAATGTGAATCTCCACTAAAATTCTTCCCAACCTTTGCAAGACAAACTTTATCCTTCTCCCTACATCTGACCCCCTCCATCTACCTTCTCCTAAGGCCTGGAAAATAGGAGAGAGCCAACAAACAGATTCCCATCCCAAGATAATGGTATAGTGGAAATAATCCCCTGACCATTCCACAACTAGATCAAAAGTTTTCACTTCGATTGCTAACCGACAAATCCCCATAGCCTATAGAAAACTCTGATAAATACTAGATAGTCAAACAGAATTCACAAAGAGGCAACAAAGCTAATCCTATCCCAGAGCATGTGAGGAGTATGGAAGTATTGCTTGAACATTCTAGCATTTGTCACTATGCCTCAAAATCTTAACATTCTAGCATTCTAGGGTAGTATTTATGCCCTCATGTTTTTGTAATTAGAGTAGTTGTAATTAATGTTTTGAAAACCGGACTGGTTCTAACACATGACAACCAAATATATACAGAAAATTAAAATAACTAGATATATTCTAATTAATGTTAGACCTACTATATCATCAAAGCTATCATTCAAAACTTTTATTTTACAAAAATGGTTATCTTCATTTGCATCCTTTCAGGGCTATGCAGAACTTCAAAATTTTTATGATTAAATTAATATATTATCAGCCAGGATTGCCCTGGGAGTCTGTACAATTCTGTTGGTTAGTGCTCATTCGTGTCTGACCCAACAGTGATGTACATCCTTTCAGGGGCTACGTCCAGAACTTCCAAAGCAAGGGCACCCTAAGCTAATAGATCTGATGCAAAGATGTTGGGAAGCAACTCCAAGCAACCGGCCATCCTTCTGTGAGATAACAATTGAACTGGAAAATCTCCTGAAAGAAGTTGGGGTAAACATTAATGGCAATATTTTATAACAAGTTACTCCAGCTTCTATTATATGGAAAGCATTAATTCTTTCAATTAGCCTAATCTTGGTCCGTTGTGTAAATTACAGAATGATTCAGAAGCTAATGGTGCTTGAGATATTATGCTTAACATATGAGATTGCAGTTATTTTCAGGCAATAAGGTGAGAATCTGGATATTTTTCTATTTTCCCCTTTCTTTGGTTGTTCAAATAGATAGGGTTTTTCATTTCCCTTTTTTCTCTTTGGTTGTTCAAATAGATAGAGTTTTTCATTTCCCCTTTTTGCTTGAGGGAAAAAGGAGTTACAGAAGCTGACCAATAGAGAAGTGACAGAACTGTATAGAGACAGACTAATGCTATAGACTATAGTTGATAATACTTAAAAATATATGGTCCCACGTCAGATGTTGTCAAAAACTTCACTGTAAAAAAGTAGTTTTGACGAGAGGAATCTGTTACCTGCGGTTATTGGAATGAGTTTTCTGGTAAGCGACTGTACCTCACTTGGAGCTTGTAAAATCAATGAAAGAAATCATGAGTTCAATTCATTTGAGCCTTGTCATTTCGTTGTATATAAACAGGTATTCAGCAATGAGGTGAGGTAGGTTAAGCGGCTTAGTGCTAGATGTCATCTTTTCTTTCGTGTTAATTCCCTGAGGAATTTTTTGTTGTTTAGTCCTGCAAATTGATCAGTAGTCTAGAATTATGTAGTCAATTTTTCGTACGAAGAGGGAAAGGAAACTAAAGTGGCTAATTTGCTGCAATCCTTGTTTATTCCCTCTTTGTTTGCTTGCTTTGATTTTCTTCTTGTTTTTACTTGTCTTTTCTTTTTTGTTTTTGTTTTGGCACAAGTAGGCTCTTATTTTCAGGAAATTGTTTTTTAAAAATTAAAGTACACGAGGGTAGCAGGACTCTTCCCTTTGAGGGACCAAACATATTTGTAAAAGAGATGAATATCTCAATTCGTTGACGATTTATTTTTATTTCTGTAGTCAATCAGTAATGCAGAACTGAAGTAACTTTTGGGATAATTTATTCCATTTGTAGTAGTTATCACAATGCATGTCTATATGTAATCTGTAAATAGTATCTATATTTATTTTAGAACTTTAAAAGAAATCCTATAGTATTTAAAAAAAAAAAGTGTAACTTCCATTAAAGTAGGAAAGCATTTTTTTTTTCGGGTTCATACAGATTTCTGTAAGGACGTCAATTAAATACCAATGAAAATCTGAGTAAATTTTTCACCTTAAAACACAAATTCCGTTGTTTAGATGTACATAATGGGACTCGATTTTCTTTCGTTATAGCTGTTTTAACATTTGAAGACAAAATAGAATAAAATTGTTTGATTTGATCAGGGAAATCAAACAGATGAAATATTATTATGAAAAGTAACAACGAATGAATTAAAAGAAAAAAAGGGACATTTATAATAGTACATATAAGAAAACAATGAATATAAAAATCTATGGTGAGTAAGATGATGAGTACCATCAAGAACGACAGGAGCCATTTGTAGGATAGTCTTTGGTGTAGCAGAAACTTCTTATGAGCATACCATAATTGGAATGCAAATGACTAATCACTAATATCATAATACTCCTAGCATAATAAAATACTGATTATTGAACAAATTCAATGTCGATTTCAAAACTAACTAACTCGTTTAATTTGTAAGGTCATATATTTCCGCTAATTAAATTGGTATGTGGTGATCTAGAGTGGAACTGATTTTCCTATTCCGTAAATTATCATCTGATTAGCTATTTAGCATTTTGATTATAGAATGACGATCTAAAACCTGGATGTATTTTATAGTCGAAAAAAATATATCAAATGAGAATATCTTATAACTGAGAATATTTTATATAAGCACTTAATGTTTCAAAATATATAGTAAATGGGTCTTCAATCATATACATAAACACAAGCTGGTTAGAGAATTAATAATATTTTTAAAAAGATGTGAATTTATTAACATTTGATATTCATTTAAAAAATATTAATCTATCTAGAGATCAATGAGTAGCACACGTCAATAAGTGTAGTCATGCAAACTTGCTTCAGCCAAATTAGTAAGTTTTGCTTTCCTCTGGGAAGCGAATTCAGAAAATAAGGAAGAAGTTACATTTCAAAGATGAATGAAACTTGTAATTAAGTTTTAGTGAGAGTGCCTTTTACATTTTAAATTGATATATTAGATTTGTAAATAATTAATATACATTTTACTTCATGTCAAGCCAATAATAATTAATAACGTACTGCTCACTAAACAGCTTTAAAGCAAAATATAAAACTCACGTATATCACGTTAAATCAAGTCTTAATATTATTATCTTTTTATAACGTATATTAGAAAAAGAATAGATCTTCGATAAGAGAAATGGAGCAACCCACCTGCCCCAACAAAAGGTTTAATTATTAAATATTAGGTTTTGGTAACAAAATTTTATGTATATTAAGTTGTTCAATAATAATACAATATATAGAGAAAATTGTTTGAATAGACAAATTATATAATATGTATTATACAAAAAATCACTCATTCTTTTTTTTTTTAAATATCAAACATGATCATAAATACAAAAAAGCATGCTTAAATTTTCTGTTTGATATTCTAAGGAAGGGAAAAGACTAACACAGAGCCATCGCTTTGCTTTATCATATGTTACCCACAATTAAAGTAATTTTTTGGTGCTTGAAAATCGTCTAATGTAACCATGAGGATCTCTTGGGGCCGAAGGCTTTTACTTTGTGTGTGTGTGTGTGTATAAACCCATATTGAGAGAAGATATCATAGAAATAAAAAAAAAAAGAAACGAAGCATGAAGCTCTCCATATTAAAACTTCGCCACCAAGAATAAATGGCAATAAGAATTGTTCAATGCATCTGACTTGAAAATTTGGCCAGGTTCCTTTGTTCCTAATCTAAGCATCATTTCTTAGATTAATGATCTTTTCTCTTATCTTCATATCTACCATTTCACATTGTTCTATCTATTTTACATCTTTAATATTTTTTAGAAATACCTATTTAATTACTCTAATCTTAGTCTTTAATTAATTAATTTTTGTAATTAATGTCCTCTTCTTATTTGTTACGTTGCATACCCCCCTTCTCCGCCGTACAAACTGAATATTACTTCTAGCTGCTTTGCTTATACGTGGGAGAGATTACATACATAAATTTCTTTTGATTGCAATTTCTTTCTTAATCGATTAATATTCAATGGGGTTTACTAAATTTAGTTAGTTAAGTGCAAAAAGTAATTCATTGGGAAAAATTAGAACGGGAGCAAAGATCAATGGTGATTGTGAGCCATTTTTTTGGTGCAAGTGCAAAAATGTGAGTTATATTAAGTAAAAATTAAGTTGGCCTACTGAAACTGAGTGAGACCAATATTGTATATCCACTTATTCAGTTAAGCTCAAACATTAATGTACTTATAAATATTGAGGAAAAAATATAATTTAAGTTGTGAAATGAAAGTTTAATTAAAATATGTCAACGTATTAAAGTTTCTATTAAAATTAGTTCACGAAGTAAAACATATTATATGTAAAAAAAATCAGTAAAATATATTTTCTCTAAATGCGTTAAAAAATATGTCTGTTAGCAAACAGAGAACATACTCACAGAAGAAAGAAAAAAAATGTATATAAGATCTTAACAGGATATCTTATTTAATTAATTAAATCAATCATATAACAGTCATTTTCATCAATATTTGCAATATATATAACCATCATTTCCTACGGTATGAAAATGAGCTGGCACTCATCATTTTATGGTCCCATTGGCTACTGCACTAATTAATAAAAAGTAAAAGGCTAATCTTAAGGATCATAAAAAGTTGATCCGTTGATTTGCTTTCTCAAGAATCAAAAATAAAAAAGGAGTTGATGTTTTAAAAAAGAAAGATATGATAAAGAATTCTTTGATTGAACAACTTTTGAAATCAGTAGAAAATTAAATTAATTTTGTATAAATGATGAGTTGTGAAACAAATACCATCCTTTTTTTTTTCTTACACAAGAAGAGCACTAAAAAAAATATTAAGGCTTAATGAATAACATAGAGGTGAAATCAGTAAAAAGCAACAAATTAATTAAGAAAGGGTGAGGGTGAGTCTCCTCATAAGCAAAGCTAAGATGAGTTATGAGCATCCATCTTAACGAGCAAGTCAGAACACTACAAACTGGTCCCTCTCAAGACATGCTTTATATTAATCAGGGACTTGTTAGCAAAAGTTTGTCTAGCAGACGAGGATTTAAAACATTTTTACTATAGATCAACATTTTTTGTAATTAATCAAGTTTTATGGGTAAAAAAATCAGCATTAAAAAATTTTATATCTTTATAATTTAATTTAATTTAAATTTGTTTAATTAAAACTCAATAATTTTCTATAGTGATGGTTGAAGGAAGACATCCTCACTGTAGGAATAGAATTCTAGAATTATTGTGATTAGGATCTGTATATATATGTATAGTGAATTAAACGATATGATGTGATAGATGATAGCAATATGGTAGTATATGTAGGGAGCATCTTTGTTTTGATTCATATTATTATGCACATGGAAATGGAATAATAGATAAACGCTTTTGTTTGCTTTTGAAATTTGAACATTACTTTTCTTTTTGGGAAGATGCTGCAAATCACCATCGTTCAGAAAAAGCACTTCTGACATTTAGTTTGTATTCCTATAATTAAGGTTGGTCATCGAACGTAGTGGCCTCCAGATCAATATATAATATTATCTGCTTCACCCTTAAAATTTGTGACTAATTTGCTAATGATTTTCTTTCATAGCAGGTTAAAGATAGTGTTAAAACAATTAATCAAACAAATAATTATTAATCATTTCACTATCAAGCTATGCAAAAAGATGGATACGTTAATGATATATAATTACAGCCTACTAGATCTAGATCAGGTTGCTTTAGCGTTCAGGTTAGGTATTTAATTAAATTCTGGGACATTTTATAGTATAGAAACCAAGAACTTTTAATAATAATATGATTATTATTGTGATCTTTAACAACTCTAATTAATTAGTATATATTTGTTTGTGATCAGATTATTCCTTCAGAAGCTTTTACAATTCACTATTTGTGCAATCATCTGGGAACTGTGTACCCCACGAAGAAATGAAAATTACATATCTTATTATGAGGCTAAAACATTGACTTTCCTTAATTTTTTTAAACAAATTAAAAAGCTACTCCGCCCCCTTGATTAACGAAAAATAAAAATTATGCTGTAAGGCACATAAATGCCCCTAAATTCTCGAGGCTCATCCAAAAAGGTTGTGCAACTCATACGTTGGGTGTGATTGTTGAGGACATCAGAAAGATTTTAAATAAAAATTTAGTGTCGTAGTTTTAGAGGCTAATCAATATGTTAACTTGTTTGCTAAGTAAGGGTTCAGGAGTTTCACGTTGTTTTGCACTTGGGATGATCTGTCTCAAAACATCACTTTAACTTTTCTGGTGGACCACTCTTCTACAATTTATATTAAGAGTTAGATTCTTTTCTTGTTTCCTCTTAACTACCAAACAAAACCTCAATCAAATGGTAAGCTAAAAGGATAATCATTGACTCAACATTGTCATAGCATGGTTACTGTTTGAATATTATAAATAAGATTGGTTTCTAACTAATTTATTATTTTTAGAAAAATTAACTTAATGTAATGCCTCTTTTAATTTCAAGAAATGAACGTATACTTTTCTAAAACAAATATAATCTGAACATCTTAAAGTAAAGGAGAACAATTTACTCTAGAATTTTCATACTATGAGATATATTTAGAAAATTATTTTAATCTTCAATTAATAGTAGTGTCCCATACATATATTATTTTTTATTTATGAGAAAGGGTATTTGCGATTCCACGCCTTCCCTTTTGATGAATTCCCGTGGGTCTTTTTATTATTTCTCGGATATAGGATATATATATATATATATATCTTCGCTTTTCATGGGTTGAGTGAATAATAGAAACCACCATTTATGACCAGAAACTACATTTTTATGAATTATAAAGGAAAATTCTAAAACAATTAAAGTGCATTTGGGTTTTGGTGATGATGTTTTAATAGAGTGATAAGTAAAGTAACTTCTCACCAAAAAATAAATAAAATGAGTTTAACTATAAAATAAAGGACAAATTAAACTTTACAACTACAAAGTATTGTACATGGATTATATATATGGTAACTAAGTATATGATTAGTATTATATCAAATATGTATAGACTTTTTGGCTCCTTGCACAAGTCCCACATCGGGCAAAGCCTTCCTTGATTATAAAAGGGAGACTCTACCTATTGCTTAGTGTACCCTAAAAAAACAAAAACTTAACATTTCTTCTAAAGGTTTAGTTTTCTCTTCTCTCTATTAGAAATATATTTTGGTGGTGTACGAGGACATAGACATATATTAGCCGAACATCGTTAAATTTTTGGTGTTCTCTATTTAATTTATGCTCTTTATTTATTTTGTTTTATGTTTTGCCTCCTATATGGTAGGCTATTTGTCGGAAACTATTGAATTTATTATTAGTGAAAAAATTAGCCCGAATTTCCACAACAATTGGTATCAGAGCTCTTGATTGCGAAAACTCTTGAAATTTTAGTATGCTCTTGTGGTTGCAGTTTTAACTGATTTTCCACAATCAGAAAAAATTTCTTGAAAATTTTTTTGAAATTTTTTGATGAAATTATTAGTAATATATTGTCTACTTGAACTGCATATTTAGGAAAAGTCTGGCTAAGGAAATACCTGGTTCTGTATTACTAGTAATTTTCATATTAGGGAGCTAAAATGGCAGATGATAAGGAGCAGAGAATCACTGTTTCCACCACAACGTTAGTAATTTCTTCGTCGTCATTTTTTACAAGAATTGCTGCGCCAAATACAAGATTAGCGGTGGAGATTTTTTACAGTACAGGTCATTTCGGCATGTGGCAAGGTGAAGGTCTAGATATTGCTATTGAAGAGGAGAAAGCAGATAAATTTGATGAAGAAGATTGGAAGACCATCAATCGATTGGCGTGTGGTACTGTTCGATCATGCCTCTCTAGAGAGCCGAAGTATTCATTCGCTAAGGAAACTTCTGCAAGTAAGTTGTGAAAGGCATTGGAGGACAAATTCCTGAAGAAAAGTGGCCACAACAAGCTCTATATGAAGAAGAAATTGTTCCGGTTTAGTTATAAACCTGGTACCACCATGAATGATCATATTACTGCGTTTAACAAGGCAGTAGCTGATTTGATGAATGTTGATGAGACTTTCAAAGATGAAGATCTGGCCTTAATGTTGTTGTTTTCCCTGCCTGATGAGTACGCACTTATAGAAGTCATGTTACTTCATGGGAAAGAAAAAGTTTCCCTCAGTGAAGTGTACAGTACTCTATACAGTCATGAATTGAGGAAAAATGATCAAGAGGAAAGCATGCAAGCAGAAGTAGTAGCAGAAGTACTAGTGGCTAGAGGCAGACCATAAGGCCAGAAGAAAGGAAGGAGAGGGAGATCTAAGTCAAAAGGTAGACCGAGCAAAGATGAATGTGCCTTTTGTAGAGAGAAGGGGCATTGGAAGAAGGATTGTCTAAAATTGAAAAATAAGGGCAAAGATGATAAAAGCAAAACTCTATCAGAAGCAAATGTGGCTAAATTTAGTAATGAAGATTCAGATCTTTCACTGGTTGCTATAACATCAACAAGGTGATCTGACAAATGGATGTTTGACTCAGCTTGTAACCAACATATTTGTCATATCCGAGAATGGTTCACTGAATTTGAAGAAGTAGTTGGTGGTGTTATTTATATGGGAAATGACACATATTGCGAATCAATTGGTATTGGTTCAATCTACTTAAAGAACCATGATGGATCGACTAAAGTTCTAACAGAAGTTAGATATGTACCAGACATGAAGAGGAATCTCATCTCTTTGGGAGTCCTGGAATCTAAAGGATTAGCAGTGATGATGCGAGATAGAGTTCTAAAAGTCATCTCTGAAGCTTTAGTGATGTTGAAAGGTACTCGAAAGAATAGTTTGTATTACTACGATGGTAATACAATTATTGAGACAGCTGCAGTTGCTACTCTTAATGATGATGGGTCAGATGCCACTAGGTTGTGGCACATGTAGCTAGGGCATGCAGGTGAAAAATCCTTACAAATTTTGGTGAAACGAGGATTGTTGAAAGGTGCACAAACTTGTAAGATGGATTTTTGCGAGGATTACGTGATGGGAAAACAGAAGAAAGTGAAATTTGGTACCGCAATCCATGATACCGAGGGTATTTTGGATTATGTTCACTCTGATGTATGGGGACCTTCTAAGACAGCTTCTTTGGGAGATAACCATTATTGTGTTACTTTTGTTGATGACTTCTCTCGAAGAGTGTGGGCGTACACTATGAAGTCAAAGGATGAAGTGTTAGATTGTTTCCTTAAATGGTAAAAGATGATAGAGACTCAGACTGGCAAAAAGATCAAACGACTCAGAACAAACAATGGAGGTGAATACTGAAGTGATCCATTTGATAAAGTTTGTCAAGATGAAGGCATTGTTCGACATTTTACAGTTAAAAATACACCACAACAGAATGGGGTGGCAGAACGCATGAACTGAATATTGCTAGAAAAAGTTCGGTGTATGTTGTTCAATGCTGGGTTGGGCAGACAATTTTAGATTGAGGCAGTAAGATGTGCGAGTTATCTTGTTAATCGTTTGCCATCATCTGCTATTGGTAGCAAAACACTTCTGGAGGCCTAGTCTGGAAAACCTGTTACTGACTATGATTCCTTATATATGTTTGGTTTCGCTACATACTATCATGTTAAAGAATCAAAGTTGGATCCAAGAGCAATAAAGGCACTCTTTATGGGGATCACTACTGGTATGAAAGGGTACCGTCTATGGTTTCTGGAAACACGAAAGATAATCTTTAGCAGGGATGTTACCTTTGATGAATCTGCCATGTTGAAGAAGGTAACAAAAGACAATATTCAACAAATTAATAGTGCTCCACAGCAGGTGGAGAAAACTCCAAATAAGGTGGAGTTTGAAAGAAGCATTGTCCCAGTAATCGATAAAGAAAATAAAGAAACTCCTATAGCAAAAGAGGAGTATGAAGAAGAGGAGGTTCCAACCCAAGAACCTCTACAGCAACAAGAACCAATTGCATTATGAAAGCCACAACGAGTAAGACAAAAACATGCTCGATTCGATGATATGGTGGCTTATGCATCTATAATTGTCAATGATGAAATTCCTACCACTTACCAAGAAGCAGTTCAAAGTTCAGAAGATGATAGGTGGAAGAATGCTATGAATGAAGAAATGCAGTGTCACATCCCAAAACTTACAAGTGATATAAACATAAAATACCTAGGGTGTACCTCCGTGGTACCCCATAATCTCTGTGAACATTCTTAATATCCATAATTATGTGAATCATAAATATTCCAAGAAAGATATTTTGTATACATATTCCGAAAATGTTCAACCTTCAAACACTATACAACCTCCCAAGCCTAGGTGACCTACTAGATTACAGAGCGTTTCCTAATCCTTACCAATTCTTTACCAGACAAAAGTAGAGTATATCCTTAAAGGCTATAAATTCTTCTCCTCAACCACTGTATCTGAAAAGATAATCATAGAGAGTGTGAGTTTATCATAACTCAGTGAGTAAACGACTGTACATGAAAATATCATAAGCACAAACACCACATTTACTAATACAATCAATCTATCATTTATTTTAAATAATTATAGTATTATATGCCATAAATACTTGCACTGAGTGACTTGGGAATTTAACCCTCAAACTCTTTGTGCATAGGTTTTCACATCTATACACCGAGTAGTATGGGACTCTAACCCTTTCAAACTCGTGCATAGGTTTTCACATCTATACACTGAGTGATATGGGACTCTAACCCTTTTCAAACTCGTGTATTGATTTTCACAGTTATACACCGAGTAGTATGGGACTCTAACCCTTTCAAACTCGTGCATAGGTTTTCACATCTATACACTGAGTGATATGGGACTCTAACCCTTTTCAAACTCGTGTATTGATTTTCACAGTTATACACCGAGTAGTATGGGACTCTAACCCTTTCAAACTCGTGCATAGGTTTTCACATCTATACACTGAGTGATATGGGACTCTAACCCTTTTCAAACTCGTGTATTGATTTTCACAGTTATACACCGAGTAGTATGGGACTCTAACCCTTTCAAACTCGTGTATTAGATTTCGTAGATCTTTTGCTCATCAATAAAATAGTGAGAATTTATCACAATATAATTACTATGAAATAAATGAATTTACACATATTTTTATTTCCTTGAATGTCTATCATCACCCATAACAATCATCATATATTATCAACAGCGACATTGATTATTTCTCACTTCAATAATGTTATAAATAAGACTTGTATTGTACCTTATCTAATAAGATCACATTAGTTTAGTAAGGTTATTCACTTACAAAATGTTCCAATTTATTCAAGGAACAATCACATCTAGTTCTTTAGTCAACTAGGGAAATCAATTCTCAAAGGTAATAAAATACCTTCCAATGATATTATACTTTTTCTCAACCTGAACACACACTGATAATCTTATCAATTTCACAAATAACGCAAATGGGATTTATATTGTGCTTTGACTAATTTATTAAATTAATTTTGCAAGGTTGCCTACTCACCTGGATTCCACGCTCTCAGCGCTCCCACCTTGCGCCCCCAAAAATCCCTATTGTAACCAGGTAAAAACCATTAGGGTTACAAAATAGAGAAATTTCCTATCACTACTCTCGACCTTTACTCACATCTTAAATCATAACTCCTAACCGGTAATGAATTTCTAAATGAAATTTATACCATTGGAAACTAGACTCAAAGAGCTTTCCAACGATATAAAGTTTGCCCAAAACGGAGTCCGGATGAAGAAGTTATGACTGATTGAAAAATAAGCTAAGGCTTTTCAGCATACCTGGCGCCTGGGCGCCACACATGGCGCCTGGGCGCCAACACAAGCCTGGCGCCTGGGCGCCACACCTGGCGCCTGGGCGCCAAGTCCCTTTTCTTCCCAAAATTTTCTGAACCTTGGCGCCTGGGCGCCAGGATCGCGACCTTTCGCGATTCCTCTCGGTTTTGGCTCAGATCCGGCCAAATCTTCACCGTTTTCCATGATTTCTTCCATAGGATCTTACCCTTAATGTCTAAGGAGCATTTAGACACCAAAAACACCAATTTTAATCGAGAAATGAAGCCGGAATCTCGATTTTTACCCCAAACTTTCTGAAAACTATAAAATAGGAAAAAGCTTGAGAAATAGAAATTTCTACCTCAATTCCTTGCTTTCCCTAAGATGCTTGGCTCCTAGAGGCTCGCCCCGTAGCCCGAGATCCACCCTCCAAGCTCGGTTGTGGAGTTGGAGTGTAGAGAGAGGAAGAGAGGAGAGAAAGTGAAGAGAGAGAGAGGAAAGGAGAAAATGAAGAAAATTTAGGTGAGGCCGCCTATTTACTCGCCCGGGGTGAAATTATCACTTGCTATTCAATTGACCCTCAGTCAAGATTAGTAAAAACAAATTCATAAAATCTCACCTCGGGTGATTCTAAATCCTAATTGCCCCACAATTTTCTTCTTTCACTTTAGTCCCTCTTAATATCTCAAACTCCACTTTAACCCCAAATCTATCATCCTTTCGGTACCGGACTCATAATTCATTCCCATAAGCTCTATTCTTCTTCTCAGGTTCCTATTTGGTCATTTCTCAAAAGTACTCCATACTTTCTTTTCTTTTCGTTTTAGTCCTTGAGAATTTGTAAAATGTCCTAAATTAAAATTTTTGAAATTTCTATTTCCAAATTTCCTTCACTAATTCAAAAAGAACATTTCTCATGTAATTAAATTTTTCAATAAACTTCAAATAGACTTTAAATATTCATGAAAATTCTTGGGATATTACATGCAGTCTCTTCAAAAGAATCAGACATGAAAACTAGCAAGTCTGCCGAAGGAAAAGAAGGCAATTGGATGCAAATAAGTATATACAAAGAAAAAAGGATTTCCTGAGAAGAAAAGCATTCGTTACAAGGCAAGGTTGGTAGCTAAGGGCTACACTCAGACGGAAGGAATTGACTATAATGAAGTTTTTTCTCCTGTGGTGAAACATTCCTCCATTAGAATCTTATTGGCCTTGGTAGCTCAATTGGATTTGGAACTAGTTCAACTTGATGTGAAAACTGTGTTTTTACATAGAGACTTGAAAGAGGAAATCTATATGACTCAGCCAGAAGGGTTTAAGGTTGCTGGAAAAGAAAATTTGGTATGCAAACTTGAAAAATCTTTGTACGGCCTAAAGCAATCACCTAGGTAATGGTACAAATGATTTGACAAGTTTATGTTGGGGCAGAAGTACACAAGGAGCAAATACCACCATTGTGTGTATTTGCGCAAGCTACAAGATGGATCATTTATCTATCTTCTCCTATATGTTGATGATATGCTGATAGCTTCAAGAAATCAAGGAGAGATTGAGAAGTTAAAAAGCACAATTGAAGCAAGAGTTCAAAATGAAAGATCTAGAAGAAGCTAAGAAGATTCTCGGCATGGAGATTAGCAGAGATCGAAGATTAGGACAACTTTGTCTGACTCAGAAATAATATTTGAGAAATGTGCTACAACGTTTTGGCATAGATGACAAGACAAAACCTGTAAGTACCCCGCTTGCTTCTCATATGAAACTTAGTGCTGATTTATCTCTGAAGAATGATGCTGAACAAGAATATATGTCGAAAGTTCCATATGCAAATGTTGTTGGTAGCTTGATGAATGCTATGGTGTGTACGAGACCTGATATTTCTCAAGCAGTTGGGGTTGTGAGCAGGTATATGCATGATCCTTGTAAAGGATATTGGCAAGCTGTTAAATGGATTCTACGGTATATTCTGAATACCTTGGATATTGGTTTAATGTTTAAGCGGGATGAAAAAGGTGATCGATTTGTAATTGGATATTGTGATTCCGACTATGTTGGTAATTTGTACAAACGTCGATCAACAACCGATTATATGTTTACTCTTACAAAGGCACCGGTCAGTTGGAAGTTTACTTTACAATCAACAGTTACTTTGTCTACTACAGAGGCAAAGTATATGGCAGTTACAGAGGCTGTTAAAGAGGCTATCTAGCTTCAAGGATTGCTTAAAGACTTGGGAATTGATCAGTAGCATGTCAAAGTGTATAGTGACTGTCACGACCCGTTTTCTGGGCACATGACCGGCACAATGATGAATATCCCATCACTGTAAGCCTTTCGATAAATTCTACCCATGAGTATAGTCATTATCTCTATATTATCAAAATAACCATTCCTGAAGAAAATATATCAAATTTTCTTATTTGAAATTCATAGAGATTATTTGCATATAATAATAGATCCTCAACATAAAATACATTATTGTACTGAAATACAAGCCAAATACCAAACCCCTGACCTAGATGTCCTAGACGATTACAGAGCAACATAATCTATAACAAAAGAGGGGTCTACCCGACAACGGGAAGGTCCAAAGTGATCTACTCCTCTAGCAGATATTCTTCGCTGGCAACCTAATCTGAACAAAAAGGTTGTACAAACAGTGTGAGCTTTTAAACTCAATGAGCGAATCGGCCTCGCGTTAATAAAATTCAAATACATTACTAGTCATGCAAGCATATCCAAAGGCTCATACTCAACCAATAGACAGAAGATAAAAATTCATCCAATTCAATAAACGTTACTAGTACTCGTCAATGGCAATATATCCCAGAGAGCGCACACAGGCCGGCTCACCAATTATGTATATTTCCGCCATGACGCACAACATCATCCTTTTACATACAAGAAGATAAAAATTCATCCAATTCAACAAACGTTACTAGTACTCGTCAATGGTAATATATCCCGGAGAGCGCACACAGGCCGGCTCACCAATTATGTATATTTCCGCCATGACGCACAACCTCATCCTCTTAGCTAGGGCGCCTCACGGATTTATCACCAATCCGGGCTATATCCCTACTGAGGGAATCGTTGTCTCCACACTCATTGGTCAAGACACCCTGTCAACCGGGTTTTTCGCCTTGCCGTGAGAGGGGGTACTGTCCCGCTCAATCACAATCAATAGCATTTCATATCATAATCAGAAGCTTAATATAATATTCATCCATATAACAGGTATAGTATATAACTATATTATAGCTTTATAAACCACAATTCAAGAGATTCAATCTTCACATCATCATGAGATATTTGCTTTTTTTTATCCATACTTCTGGATTAATTATCTCATTATATTCGCCATTCTGAATCCAATTTCCCCCTATGAATCTTGGGAGTGTCCTACGACATACTTTTTATCACCAGTAATGCTAAAACTCTATTAAAACGGGGTCGTTTCACTCACCTGGATTCCGTACGAATATCGCTTCTCTAAATCGTTACAGACAAGAGTACACAGATGAATTTCAGTATTCCGCTACGGAGATTTTCATGAAAGATTAGAGAAAACAAGTTAGGATTGTTTTCATACAGATACTGTTCATATATACGGTCACTATTCATACATACAGATACTATTTTTACATACGGATAATATTTGTACATACGGTCACTATTCATACATATGAATACTATTTTTACGTACGGATACTATTTATATGTATGTTTACTATTCATATGGTTACTATTCATACGTACGGGTACTTTTTATACCAGAAATAGAGAATACAATCTGTAAAAGAGTACACCAGGTAAGTTCCCAGGAAAGAGTGGAGGGTCACACTAGACACACTTAAAAACCAGGTCTTTCCTTAGCCAGAACTTTCCTAGACATGTATTCTTCACAGTTTACATTCTATTTCGGTAATCAGAGAATCAAAATAACATATAAACAGCTAAGGACAGTTTTTCTGATGTGGAAGATCGGCCAAAACCGCAACTACAGAGCATACTTAAGAAATTAACTTCTAAAATTTGAAAGACATAGAAAGGGCATAGTATCATTACCTAAGCTGAAAAGGAAAGGCCCAAAATCTCATAAGCCTAACATTGGAGTAAGAGAAACTTAAGGAGAGAAGAAGAGAAGTTGAAGGTGTGAGTTTAGAAGTGAAATGGAAGGGCCTATTTATAGCAAAAGTCAAGAGTACTATTTGACACTATACACTAATAAAATATTTAATTTACTATTCATAAAAATGACATTTCGTTACTGTGCAAATCGCGGCAGCTGAAAATTTTTTCTTTTATTTACTATTGGAAACTTAAAGAGAAAACTATCCTTTCTCTTAAATCTTTAAGTTTCTTTTCAAATCAGTCCTTTCAATTTAGTCCCTGAGAGTATTTTTACACATAAAACGTCATTTTCTCCCACGAACTTCTTTCTAGTTTTCTCTTATGACCAAACCACATCTAATACTTGATATTTCAATTGTATAAATGAACAGTATCATATACGTAAATAGTATTATATGGGTGAATAGTACCGTATACTGAAATAGTAACAGTAGTTTGTAAACAAATATTTATATTTTATTTTTTCTTGGGTATTACATTATCACCCCCTTAAGAGAATTCGGTCCCCCGAATTCAAAACTCATTTCAAGACTGAAATAAGTGTGATTACTTCGTCTATATCTCATTCTTTGTATCTCTTTCTTTCCAAACCTCTTCACATCCTTGGTAAGATTTACAAGAACACTATAGCATCAACTGTGAACTCTAGACCGCATTATCAATAATTTTTATAGGACTTTTGCCTTTTCTAAATAGCAAACAATCTCTTCCTCATTAGTTTGATCTTCTCCACAACCTTTTGTACCATAAAGTGTCTCATCCTCATAACCTTTACCAAACTTAAACCATCTGATCAGAGACGAACTCTGTCTCTATGTAAAACCTCAAATAGGTGTCTTCTCAAAAATGACACGTGGTCTTTCCAGTTTATACTGAATATCAAGACACAAGTTATCATACACATAACTTATAACTTTTACGAATACAAGCACCCCACCTAAAGGTGTCATTTTGGCCATAGGTAATACTCTTGCCCAAAGGCGATCCTTCTACCTTAAGGCGACACTCTCAGCTGAAGGTGTCATATAAAATGAAATCATTACATAAATCTCTAAGAAGAACAATTCTAGAAAATGTGTTAAGTAAATAACATATTCCTCACGCATAATTATAAAATAAATATATATAGAAATTCCTCTCACCTCAATGACTCATATAGAGTTGTATCCCTTCAATGATTAGGGCAAACCCATAGTTCTCTATGTATAGGTTCATAAAATACTTATTTAGCACTCCTCCATAGCTCAGAAATGCAATGAAATATCATTTTAGTAACTCTTCTCAGTCAAAAGGATATTACCATACTCTACTTTAGAATTTCCATAATCAAGTACGAAATATAAGTCCAACATCTTCTCATTCCTCAAGTTCTTTAAGAAATCACTTCAACATAGGAGATCTAAATACTGACTTAAATTTTATTTCTAGTACATAGATAATTTTACTACGTGAAGCTTAGACCAAATATAGCTTTAGGTACAAACAAAAGAAAAAATAAATTAAGGACGAGGAGGCTTTTGAAATGTAAAAGGTGCTCCAGGTCTAGAAGAGGAAGGTGCTTCAGACCTTAAGGAGGAAGCTAATCGTTGTAGCCTAGAAAGAGTTTCTGGAGGAAGTGCCTGAGAAATTTGGCGAAGAGCAGAAGTTACTCCGTTCATACAGTCAATACACCTTGCTTGTTGGTCACGAAAATTTTGAGTTGCAAACATTGAATGTCTATCAACTCGATTAGCCAGTTCCCCAAAACGACGATTTATCAGTTTCTCTTGGTTTTCAAAGAGACGATTTATTAGTCGCTTTTGGTCCTCTGTCTTGTATTCCAAGCTCTCTATCTTACGCTCCAGATTTTCGATCTTACGCTCCAAGAACGCAAGCTTATTTTCTGAGGATGTTGCAGTACTGTCCTCCTCCAACTCTATTACATCCCTCTTTCTTTTCTTAATTTCTGGTGACCTGTCTACAGGTCTCTTCCCTTTGTTGTCTCCGAGACTTAGATTTAAATCAAGCTCTACATTGTCTGTCTCAAAATTCAAGTTGAAAGACTTATTATCGGTCATTTCTCTAGGGATCTCAGAAATAACTTTGAATGAGAAAGGAATGGAGATTGAGAAATAGGTATGTAATGAAAGAAGTTCGCTTGGTGTGATGAGTGGGGTAACGGGCTTACAAGATTTATAGACAACCTGAAGCCCCTGGAGCTAAAGCCACCACAACCTATACGCCGCTCGCTAGGAGGTTTACAGATCATATACGTCGCAATGCCAGCAATTAATGTCGGACATGCAGATAAATAGTAAATGCAATTAACATAAGTCAAAGATTTCCTCAAAAAAAATTTTCGGCTAATCTTGACCTTTCTCAAAATTTTCGACTAATCGCCGTTTCAATCTATGATTTCCTCACTCTGTACTTGTCTTATAGTGTAATCTCAGATCACGATATCACTCTATGATCGGGTAGTCTCATATTGGCCGTATCTTAGATTCTAATCGGTGTCTTTACTCTGGACTTACACATAATATATATGTAAATATATATATTTTAAAACAAAGTTAACTGCTTACGGCACATGTATCAAGTATTATCATGATGCAAGGAAACATTGCCTTTCATTTGCCCACGAGAGCATTATATGTAAGTATGTGTAACCATGAAGATGTATTATCCTCTACACATTTCATTCTATCCAAGTCATTTTGATTTCTCATTCTCTATGAGTATATGTAGGATCATCACATATTCTCCTTGATCGTAGCCTTCACTCATTATGCATGAATAACATACATACATGTAATTACAACATGATTCAATCTATTATGTATATTATACTCAACTGAAGGCTCTTAAGAACAACACAATAAAACAGAGAAATGCATTTCAGTTCATCATAAAAGCATCCAAGGCAATCTTTAATGGCTCTATCGTCAACTTCTTTGAATTTCGAAAAATGCCAACGGGAGAAATGGGAAAACCAAGTAAAATCGGCCGCAAATCCACCGAATACTGACTTTCGTGGTTTTGGCATTAATGCAATGCGCTATCGGTGTGCACGCCTACCCTAGACTTCTGGCTTCCAGCTTGCAGAAATCCATAGGTTGATCGTGTAGGGGTGCGGTGAAGAGATATCTTCTTTGTCTCTTAGTCCAAAATTTTTCTCTATAAAAACCTTCTCAGCGTTCTCAGTTACCACACCACAAAGAGTAATAATCTCTGAGCCTACAATCCCCCAGTATTCCTCTCGCCTCATACTCTTACAAAAATTTCTAAATTTTTCCAAATCATGGCCTCAAGAAAGTACATTGATCTCACAGTAGAGGCTAAGGAAGAAGAACTTGACTTAAACTTAAGTTAATGCAGGGACAAGGGCAAAAGACCTCTCGAGGGATCTCAAGAAAATCAAAAGGAGAAGAAGATGAAGAAGATTGAGGAGGCCGAGGAGATTAGTACAGGTCATAGCTCGGAGGACAAAATCGCTTGTTTAGAGCATGAGGTAAAGATTCTCAAGAAGATGATAGAGGACCTGGAGAAGTTAACCAAACGTAATAACGCGGCAATGACTTCGAGAATAGATAGGTTCTTCTATTGGTCCACCCAGTGCTTCTGCAATCAACAGCAAAGAAGTGTTGATTGTATGAATGAAATTTACACTACCCTCCGCAACATTGCTATGTCTCTTGCTCCAAGGAATGGTCGAGGGGTAATGATACAATACAACCCTCCTAATCCGAGACCACCTCGCTTTTAGATTACTCATGCATGAGTAAACTTCTTCTTTTTTGCAATGTAATCCTTCAGTTTTTTTGTATTTAATGCGAGTGGTTTCTTTTATTGGCTGGTACCCTAAAATAATATAGCTACACAAATTCAATCATGAATTCAGCTTATAAAATCCACCATATAAAAATTTGATCCGACAGCAACGGAATCAAAACAAATAACAACTTTTCCTTGACTAAGTTCAAAAGTGTAGCCACATCTGTCTAAAACTAAAACTGAGAACATAATTCTTAAGAAGAGATAAGTCTCGGAGGGAAAGGAAATGAAAACATCCTACAGGACCTTCAGTAGAGCCGTCTCTCTATAGTTGTGCCCGGGTTCACAACGATAGAGGAGGTCCCACTAAGGTTACCTTGCTCTGTAATCACTAGGAGACCTAACAACCATTGCTTTGATACCAACTTTGTCACGACCCGTTTTCTGGGCACATGACCGGCACAATGATGAATATCCCATCACTGTAAACCTTTCGATAAATTCTACCCATGAGTATAGTCATTATCTCTATATTATCAAAATAATCATTCCTGAAGAAAATATATCAAATTTTCTTATTTGAAATTCATAGAGATTATTTGCATATAATAACAGATCCTCAACATAAAATACATTATTGTACTGAAATACAAGCCAAATACCAAACCCCTGACCTAGATGTCCTAGACGATTACAGAGCAACATAATCTATAACAAAAGAGGGGTCTACCCGACAACGGGAAGGTCCAAAGTGATCTACTCCTCTAGCAGATATTCTTCGCTGGCAACCTGATCTGAACAAAAAGGTTGTACAAATAGTGTGAGCTTTTAAACTCAATGAGCGAATCGGCCTCGCGTTAATAAAATTCAAATACATTACCAGTCATGCAAGCATATCCAAAGGCTCATACTCAACCAATAGACAGAAGATAAAAATTCATCCAATTCAATAAACGTTACTAGTACTCGTCAATGGCAATATATCCTAGAGAGCGCACACAGGCCGGCTCACCAATTATGTATATTTCCGCCATGACGCACAACATCATCCTTTTACATACAAGAAGATAAAAATTCATCCAATTCAACAAACGTTACTAGTACTCGTCAATGGCAATATATCCCGGAGAGCGCACACAGGCCGGCTCACCAATTATGTATATTTCCGCCATGACGCACAACCTCATCCTCTTAGCTAGGGCGCCTCACGGATTTATCACCAATCCGGGCTATATCCCTACTGAGGGAATCGTTGTCTCCACACTCATTGGTCAAGACACCCTGTCAACCGGGTTTTCCGCCTTGCCGTGAGAGGGGGTACTGTCCCGCTCAATCACAATCAATAGCATTTCATATCATAATCAGAAGCTTAATATAATATTCATCCATATAACAGGTATAGTATATAACTATATTATAGCTTTATAAACCACAATTCAAGAGATTCAATCTTCACATCATCATGAGATATTTGCTTTTTCTTATCCATACTTCTGGATTAATTATCTCATTATATTCGCCATTCTGAATCCAATTTCCCCCTATGAATCTTGGGAGTGTCCTACGACATACTTTTTATCACCAGTAATGCTAAAACTCTATTAAAACGGGGTCGTTTCACTCACCTGGATTCCGTACGAATATCGCTTCTCTAAATCGTTACAGACAAGAGTACACAGATGAATTTCAGTATTCCGCTACGGAGATTTTCATGAAAGATTAGAGAAAACAAGTTAGGATTGTTTTCATACAGATACTGTTCATACATACAGTACTATTCATATATACGGTCACTATTCATACATACGGATAATATTCGTACATACGGTCATGATAACATGCTTTTTCCATTTATTTTAGTCCCTATTTTATTCCTTTTTGCCTCTTTAATTTTGTCAATTCTCTAATTTTATTATGTTTTGGAATTTATTGGGTATAAACTATTTATGGATTGAATGTGTCTCAATTTTTATATTTTTAGAACTTGAATTGTAAAATGCTCAATTTAATTCCTACAAATTTTAATTTTGGAGAGAAAAGTGTTGACATGGACAAAGATGATGATTTGGATGCTAATGTGGCACTTTTTGGGTGATGTAGATGCTTACTAGGATATGCTGGATGTGGGGCCTACTTGAATTCTTATTCAATGCCATGTAGTCAGAATTTTTGGGTAGAAATATTAATTTTCGTAGGTCAAGAAAAGCATGGCTGAAATATTAATTTTGCCATGATATTCTGCTGCTGTTCTGCTGCTGTTTGTCACTTTCTGCTGCAGAAATATTAATTTTGCTGCTGCTGCCATACCATTCTGCTGCTGCCATACTTTTCTGCTGCTGCAGAAATATTAATTTTGCTGCTGTTTTGCTGTCAAAGTGCTGCCATATCATGGAAGAGGCATCCAAGGAGGCATCTAGGGCAGAATATCCCTTTAGGCATGTGTTAGATCAGTTTTATATTTGCAAAAATCGAAATTTATTAAGAAGGCTAAGTCATTTTTCAGAAAAGAAGTCCTAGCACCATTTTTCTGCCTTCCTTGGGCAGCAGTGGTTGGGAGCAACATAGAGGCAACTCTCTAGCTTGGTTAGAGGGAAAGGAAGCCTTCCCACTTGGGAATGGCTCTCCTTCTCCCATTTTCCTTCATTTTCTTGCATTTTCCTTCATAGTTTCTTAGATTTCTGTTGTATTTTCTGTTTTCTGTCATGTTTTTCCTTCTCTTCCATGTAATTTTCTAAGTTTAAGGATTGATGTAGTTTGGTTCTATGATGTTTTATTGCTGAACAATTTCGATTTTAATGCATTTTCGTTTAATGGAATGGATTTTACTGATTATTCTTCCTCTTGAATGTTTGATGAACCTTCAATGAGTTTGGGATTTTTATGTCTATGCTAGAGTTAGCTAGATATTGAGCTTGACCTTGTAATTTTCACCATAAATTAGATTATCTAGATATAGATAGTTTTATTTATGTGGCTTGAATAATTTTCTTGAGCTTCATGACTTAATTGAATGGTTGATCTAAGATTTTAGTCAATTATTTTGGATAAGTTAGATTGTAATTTCAAAGCTTTTGGATTCAATCATATTTTAGAAAATTGGCCAACATTGAATGGATTGTAATTTAATTGAATTGTTCTTCAATGATTCAAAGATTAATTTGTCTATGAATTAATCGGATTAGACCAACGAAATCAATCTCATTTTCTTGTGTAGTCGGTCATTTGATGAAATGAAAATTGTACTTTAATTCATTTGGACCAATGAGTATTTTCTTGGCCAAAGTTCTATTTTATTTATTGTTCTATGAAGCTTGTTATTTATACATGCATGCGTTTGCTATGTATTTGTAACGAGTAGGACAAGAGATAACATGTCATATGCGATTGCGGGGCATTGATGTGATTAGGACTTCATCGGATTATATTTAAGTTATAGATTAGTGAAGATCTTCCTAACTATAATTTTAATATAATTCAGTCTTAGAAGACTTTCTGAGAATTTTAGATTGAAGATTACATAATAGAATTAGCCAAGAATATTCAAAGGAAATGATGATGATGTACAATTCCATGAAATTTGTGACCAATCCACATCTTTTCTCTGTTTTGTTTTCTATCTAGTTATTTAAATTTCAGTTATTTATATTGTGTTGTTTCAATCATCACCCCCCCTTTTTTATGTAATTTCTGAAATTTCTCTCATAAGTCTTAATAGCATTTCACTTAGCCTAATTGAATTTTATTTGATACCTCAATCTCTGTGGGACGATACTCTACTCATCACTTTATTACTTGTTGCGACCCAGTATACTTGCTGGAATATTTTATGTGCTATAAAATTATACGCACCAGGTCACTATTCATACGTATGAATACTATTTTTACGTACGGATACTATTCATATGTACGGTTACTATTCATATGTACGGGTACTTTTTATACCAGAAATAGAGAATACAATCTGTAAAAGAGTACACCAGGTAAGTTCCCAGGAAAGAGTGGAGGGTCACACTGGACACACTTAAAAACCAGGTCTTTCCTTAGCCAGAACTTTCCTAGACATGTATTCTTCACAGTTTACATTCTATTTCGGTAATCAGAGAATCAAAATAACATATAAACAGCTAAGGACAGTTTTTCTGATGTGGAAGATCGGCCAAAACCGCAACCACAGAGCATACTTAAGAAATTAACTTCTAAAATTTGAAAGACATAGAAAGGGTATAGTATCCTTACCTAAGCTGAAAAAGAAAGGCCCAAAATCTCATAAGCCTAACATTGGAGTAAGAGAAACTTAAGGAGAGAAGAAGAGAAGTTGAAGGTGTGAGTTTAGAAGTGAAATGGAAGGGCCTATTTATAGCAAAAGTCAAGGGTACTATTTGATACTATGCGCTAATAAAATATTCAATTTACTATTCATGAAAATGACATTTCTAATAATGCAGTTATTGTGCAAATCGCGGCAACGGCTGAAATTTTTTTCTTTTATTTACTATTAGAAACTTAAAGAGAAAACTATCCTTTCTCTTAAATCTTTAAGTTTCTTTTCAAATCAGTCCTTTCAATTTAGTCCCTAAGCGTATTTTTACACATAAAACGTCATTTTCTCCCACGAACTTCTTTCTAGTTTTCTCTTATGACCAAACCACATCTAATACTTGATATTTCGATTATATAAATGAACAGTATCGTATACATAAATAGTATTATATGGGTGAATAGTACCGTATACTGAAATAGTAACAGTAGTTTGTAAACAAATATTTATATTTTATTTTTTTTCTTGGGTATTACAGTGACAGTCAGAGTGCTATTTGTTTAGCAAAGAACCAAGCCTATCATGCACGAACGAAGCACATAGATGTTCAATATCATTTTGTAGGGGAAATTCTTGAAGAAGACTAAATACGACTTCAGAGGATCCACACAGCTGAAAATTCCACAGACATGATGACCAAAGTGGTGACATCAATCAAGTTCCAACATTGCTTAAACTTGATTAATATTGTGGAGATCTGAAGGTGGATGGCGCTTTAAGCGCATTTGAAGACACTATTGTAGATAGTTTTATAGTAAAAGAGATTTTGTAATTTGCATGGGATGTGAAATTCGCCAAGGTGGAGATTTGTAGACTTTTTGGCTCCTTTCACAAGTCCCACATCGGGCAATTATGAGAGGAAGGAAGCCTTCCTTGACTATAAAAGGGAGGCTCCACCTATTGCTTAGTGTACCCCAAAAAAACAAAAGCCTAACATTGCTTCTAAAGGCTTAGTTTTCTCTTCTCTCTCTATTAGAAATATATTTTGGTGATGTCCGAGGACATAGGCATAAATTAGCCGAACCTCATTAAATTTTTGGTATTGTCTATTTAATTTATGCTCTTTATTTATTCTATTTTATGTTTTGCCTCCTATATGGTAGGCTATTTGTCGAGCACTATTGAATTTATTATTGGTGAAAAAATTTTGCCCGAATTTCCACAACAATATGCACCGTGTAACTCAGAAGAGATATAGTAATTGAAATTGATAATTTAAGAATTGTTCGATAGTACTTTAGTAATTCTTGTTCCTCTGCTTGTACTATATAGTTCGGTTATTAAATTAGTTGAAAGAAAATACTAACTAATACATTATTTCTTCACTTTTATCAGAAGTAGCCATTGAAGACATAGGCTTTGTAAGGCAACATTAGCTTATAAGCTAGTTGATAACTTATAAGTTAATTTTTAGCTTATAACTTATAACTTATAGCTGATAGTTTATAAGCTAGCTTATTAAATTAGAAATGTTCGGTAAAAATAACTGTTGAAGTAGTTGAAAAGTGTAAAATAATATAAAATGGCATGTATTTTTTAATTTCAAAATGATATAAATAAATATATTATTTTGTTTTTAATTAAATTAATTAAAATTATAATAGATATAAATTCATTAAAAATATATATTTATATATTAAATTATATGTAATAAAATATATTTACATATTTTATTATATTATATATATTTATAATATTTTTATATATTTTTATCATATATTATTATATATATAATATTATATATGTCTAATATATTATATATAAATATAATAAAAGATGAGTAAATATGATATAATAAAGTAAGGAACATAATGGGTATTTTGAAAAAATAATAAGGGCAAAATAGGAACAAAAAACTTTAAACTATGAGCTACTCAAATAAGCTCATTTATCGAACATTTTTAACGAGTTTATAATTTAGTCAAATAAACTATAACTAAAATTATAAGCTATAAGATGTATTGTCAAATACAGCTATAATCATGCAACATGATAGAAATTTTCTTGATCCATATTCTTTTATTTATTTTATTTTGATAAGAAGATTCATATTCTTTATACCTAACATTAATTAGATATAAAATGAATCTAACTAAAGGAAGAAAGCCTTTCGCAGCCAACTGAGTACGGAGTGTCTCCGGTGTGCAGGATCTTTTCCGTGTTTTTAGTCACTATTTTAACTGTTGCTAAAAGTATGTTTAATTACAATTTTAACTGTTATTAAAAATATATTTAATTACGATTTTAATCATGATTAAAAGTGCATTTAGCCAACCGTAACTAAAAGCTCACATGACATAGCCCAGGAAATACTCCGAATCCTAGCTGGCTACCCAGCATGAGTAACTTAAAATTTTGTTATTTTGTAATTTTTTTTGTCCTCATAAATGTTGGTTCACTACTCAAAGTTTATTGTACTTCTAGAAATTTGAGAACATTTAAAAAAAATTCTGATACTTTTAAATTTTAATTAATCAAATTTTAATTTTACTGACCAAAAATATTTATCAAGAAACGTGTCATGACTAGGAAATGTAAATTGTAAGAAAAATAAATAAAGAGGTTAAATTTATTATAGTATTATTTACCATAGCTTTCTGTATTTTTCTTTTCTTAATTTGTTGTTGTATTCAAACTTCAAGGTGAGCCTGGCCTTCAATCGATCTAAATTAAGTTGACATTTTTATTTTATGAATAGTTACATGAATTTAATCACGAGGAAAATAATATTGTACACCAAGCATTGTAAAAGTAATTTGCAGAGTCATATATATTAGAGCTTATCACTAGGACTGATATGAGTTTGATTTTTGTTTATTTCAAAAAACGCAAAACTCAATAACTTGTCCCTGCTGAAACTAATTAACGAAAGAAGTAGCTAACCTTGGTCAAAGACCAGTAGCTTTATGTTAATTAGTATCTTTACGAACTAATCAAAACAAGAAAGAAAAAGAAGATCTATGTGCGTGGCTTTTCTTCTTAATTTGTTTCACATTACCAGACAACGATATCATCCCTTGATTCTGAGAAAGAGGCAAAGCTCATAAATTTATTCAATACTAATTATTTTAGACTTTAATTTAAAGATCCTACTTCTACCCTTGTTACAAGTATATGTTCTACAAAAGCACTTCTACGAATGATATGCAATTTGTAATCCCTGAAATACTGTTAAATATTCTACATGTAGTCAACTTTCAACAACCACCAAAAAAGAAAAAATCAATGATCACTGATATATCAATAATAAATTATATTTTGGATTAGGTAGACTCTCGATAGTTATATCATATATTAGTATTATTAAAGATTCAATAACTATTCATAACAACTTAAGAACGGTCAAATGTATATAAATAAGGAATCTCTTTTATTAGTTGGATACTCTTAATTTGTTTATCAAGATAGTACTTGTTTCTTAATTAATTAAGCAGGGAATAAAAACAAAAACTTCCTTGGATTGCTCCATGATTGGGGGTTGATTCGAGCTTACAAATTGAATTTTCGATTTAATATTTGATTTGAAACCCAAATGAAAATTCAATACTAAATATGACCAAATTGCCTAGCGCAATCTCTTTACCATATGGTAAGAGAGCAGATCATAGACATTGGAGCTTCTAGTTTCCTGTAAGGTTGTTGGATTAATTTTAATCTAATAGTCAATATCAATCTGCGTCTTTCTGCTTTTTTTTTTCTTCTTCTTCATCTCTGTGTCTATGTGAGATCGATCACATCCAACTACAAATATTTTTCTACTAACTTGTATACCATCCCACTCTTACATTCTGAAAAGTAGTGGAAAAGAATTTATGTCCATCATGTCATCTCCCGTAATACATTTCCATTGATGATGCTATCGATCTCAGTCACTATTATTTAGCTATTATTAATTCAACTAGACTTCAGTCACTATTATTTAGCTATTATTAATTCAACTAGACTTCAGTCACTAAGTGATATTTGGCTTGGGAAGTGATACCCCAAGCCACAAACTATGCGGCTGTGTAATGCAGGAAGCTACATATGTTATTTAAGCCCCATCTGTATGAAATTTTCACGTGGCGCAGGCAACTTGCCTTGCGCCACATATATTCATGGGACGCCTGTGCCACTTATGTTCCTCGCACCACTTATGTTCTTGTGGTGTGCGGGGACTTCTCCCGCACTACTTTTGTTCGTATTCCCCCCCTCCCCCCGGGCACCACTTTTGTTTGTATGGCATAAGGAGAACAAATGTTCGCCTGGTGTAGGGTGGCTTCTCCCGCACCACTAATGTTTGTGTGACACGGGGGGAGTCCCCCGAGCCACTTATGTTCTCGTAGTGTCCACCTTAGTTTCATGGCAATTCATTCTCTAATTGAAAATGTAAACATAAGTTTATAGTAGAAATTTTTTTTTAGTCGCAATTTTTTAGCTTTCTTATTTTCGATTATGCATTTACCTACTGCATATTTTCAGTAAGAGTTCAGTAAGAAATCTATTTTTCCTACTGAATATCATCTATTTACTGCTGATATTTCTACAGTTATAAATTGTAATTGTTGTAGTGGTAGCAGAGTATTTCCAGCTCAACGTCTTGCATTTCAGGTGGGCACAAAGACATCAACGTCGCAGAGCAGCCTCAAACAAAGCGAAGAAGAACTAACGGTGATAATCTGCTAGGCCTTCCACTTTATGATATATGGAACACCACCGAAAAGAGGGAGATCTCCCTGTTACGATCGGCGAAGAGATGGTTTCAAGGATTCTTGTGATTGTGCTGCTTTGCCTTTTTGTACTCTAGTGGTATTCCTTTCCAGTGAATATGATAATCAAGAATGGCAAAAACGAAAAAAAAACACACAAAGGCACAAATCGAGCATCCTCGTGGGGGATTGGGGGCCTATGCCCTTATCATCTGAACTGTCGAATGAGGTATTTTGATGATCTAAATCTTTTTAAATAATATTTATTTATTTTATAGTTACAAAAATTAAAAATATATTTTCTAAATAAATTTTAAAATATATTTTTTTTATAATTTTTTAACTTTAAAAGATGTTAATATTTTAAAATTTATTAATAAATATTATTTGAAAAAATTTGGATCATCAAAACAATTCATCCGACGGTCCAGGTGATGAAAAGTACTCTACTCTTTATACTTGAAGAGCATAGGCCTCTAATCCCCTCATGGGAGAGTCGAAGGCTCCATCGACGTAGACACTAAAGCGAGTCCTTTTCCATATGGTAAAGAGATTGTGCTAGCTAGGAAATTTGGTCATATTTAGTATTGAGTTTTCATTTGGGTTTCAAATCGAATATTAAACCAATATGGGACTACATACATACGTTTCAAGTTTCAACAACATTATTAACCCCAAAAAAAAAAAGAAGTTTCAACTATGTTACTGGTGTTGACTGTAATAAAGAAAAACACGATAGCCATGATTGAGATATTTAGCTAATGATACACCTATTATTGAATGTACAGAATAGAAATGTCTTTCTTCTTCTAAATATTTCTTTCCTATCAATTAATGAGACCCCATAACAACCTCTCACATGTAAAAATACTTTCACACTTTTCCAACTTTTGCTTACTAATTAATAATAGATCTCAATTTGCTTAATTTGTCTGTCAAAGAACATGATTTGAATAAACCCATCGTGGATAGGAAGGATGGAAATAAAAGCAAATCCAATTCTCAGCATCTCAGACGAGACATTTGTCATTTTTGCAAAGAATAATTAAGTAGGGCCTTATGCGTGTCTCTAATAATGTGTGTGAAAGAATCCAGAGAATTCGAGCTCTCTAAAGTTAGAACTGTTCCATGACCAATATACATTGAAATACGTATTGATCTTTTTTTTATATATCAAGACACAAAGTCTAAAAAATTTTTAGCCAGTGAAGGGTTTAATTGCAAAGAGCTCGACTTTTTCACGACCTTTCTCATAATTTTATATGATAAAATGTGTCCAAAGATGTTAGGGAAACGAAGAGAAATTGACAACCACTGGCACCATCATAACTCACTTTATACAGTTCCTCGCCTTCTTTTTTTTACCTCAAATCCTATCCATAGTTTTTTTTAAGATATATTTTAATGCAAAGTTATCTTTTAATTTGACATAAAAGAGACTACCTAGTGAAAAAAAAAAATTTAAAAGCAAGAATAATGAAAAACATTCTTTATTTCATTATAAAAGAATGATCTATAATATTATTCATTATACGTGATAATTATTTTGTTCATTGTACATCATAAGTTTCTCTAGCTCAGTATGGAATCAGAGATGTACGTAAGGGATACAGAGAACCCCATTACCCAGGCCGCAAACTCTTGTAAGGGATATATACATTGACATGATAAAAATATTAAGTTAATTAAAAATAATTATATGTACATATCATAATTAGTGTACAGTTTTTTTTTAAAGTGAGCTCCGATTAAATTAATTCCAATTGCGTCAGACTATATGAATATAAATTTTTTTAATATAAATTTTTTTAAATTAATATGATTTAAACTCGGATCTTTATTTTAAGAAAATGCCAAATTACTTAAATCAACTAGTGTAGTTTCGTAAGACTCATTTCCCAAAAGATATCTGATAAAAGGTTTGCAGTGATCAGGTATGATGTACAATGTACAAATTCAAAAACTTGGGCATTACGAGCTCATCTTGGTAATTAATTCTTACGAGGAAGATTCACTGTCAACCTGCTCTGGTACCAATTCTTTTCGTGGGTGGATCTTCATTCGCCTCTTGATAGACCTCATCCCTATTCTGGTAATTTTTTTTTTTTGTGAAAAAGCTAACAAAATGCCAAACATAAATGCCATGAGTTTGGCAGATTATGGGGCTAATATTAAAGGGATACCATAAGATATACCACTACCAACAAAAGATCTTCCTAATAACTCTCGATTAATTTAATATCTAAATAAGCCGTCTTCATCATAAAGTTTTTTTCGGGTGATTCAATACAAAATGACAGTCATCAATTGTGAAAAACAAAATATAGTAATTAAGTTATAATAATTAGTTAATATGCATGCGGCTAAAACTTAATTTACATATGCGTACAAGATTTCTAAAATCTTTGGGCGGTATTTATTATTTGTCTCTTGGTTGGTATCTTAAAGGGCATTAATGGGTCAAATATACAAGTACTCCAACCTTATTAATTTCCTTTTTAGGAATCATTAATCTCTAAGTTTGCAGTGTATTAGCTAGATCCAAGTAAGAAGAAACACTTAATTTTGATTAAAACAAATTTACTTAGAATAAAAAAACAATGGCACCTTTCATCGCGCGTGTGTGTGTACTGAAAATAATTCGCCGCATTTAATGTCTCAGTCTACAAAGTGAATTCTTCAACATTCATGCAAAACGTGGACCAATTTGAGAAAGAAAATTCAAAGTGTGGACCAACTGGAGATTATTATATATATATATATATATATATAAATATCATAGAGACAGGGGAGAGAGAGAATTTAATGATTTTATTTTTTGTGTATATATATATATATTAGTTTTCAGAAGCCTGTGCAAAGGCTGCAGGTTGAAAACTACCACAAAGCGTGCATGCATGTACTATTGATTTAACAGAAAAGAGTACATGGGCCATTGCAGTGCAATACAGTGCCTTACAACTGTCAAAATACACCTAACCCAAACCAACCAGAATAAGAGAAACTACATTAACACTTCATTTTTAGAGACAAAACGCGGAAACTTTGCTTTCATCCTTCTTTTTGGTATTGCAAAGTGCTTCCTTCCTTCCATCCCTTTCTTTATTTTCCTCATATATTCTTCAAACCCTACATCAAAATTACTTGCTCTGTCAGTCTAATAAAATGCAGAATTAGCAAGCTCATAAATCTTAAAAGGAAGAAGGTAAAAAAAATCCTTTTCCCTTTTTGAGGATTTAGAATAAAAAAATTAACTACAACTTACTTTTGCTATGTAGCTCTAATAGGATGATGACAGCTTTTGTCTTTTTGTCAATCATTTAACACCAAGTGATAAATTGTTCACATATTACAATTGATTTAGAAAACTTTGTAATAAATCCATTAAATTTTTTTAGGCCTTGATGTGTGAGTAGTGTTTAGTGTTTACCACCTTATTTTACTAGACTCATAAATAAACTTGCTACACAGGACTACAAGGACTAACCAGTAACCACCACTGAAAAGTGAAAAGTTGTATATTTTATACCGTTTGACAATTACAAATTTGTTTATAAGTTTGTTCCTCAGGTGACGTGGAAGCCACTGCGTACTATATATCCAATAAAAATTCCAGCTAAGTCTTAGCTAAATCTTAATAGTAAAAGAAGCTTACCCAAAGCCAGTATCTAGTAATGGTAAGGAGGGGGAGGTGAAGCGTAGCCGTAAGGCTTGTGAGGAGGGGAATAGACAGGAGTGGGAGAAGGAGGAGGAGGAGGAGACTTGTACTTGTAAGGCTTCTTGTATGGTGGCGGAGGAGGAGAGTGGTACACTGGAGTTGGAATGAGTGGAGGGTATGTGTGAACTGGTGGAGGCGGAGATGGGTACGTGTAGGGCTTCTTTGGTGGCGGTAGAGAGTGGTGGTGGTGGTGGTGGTGGTGGTGGGGTGTCTTAGGAGGGTACACATGAGCTGGTGGAGGAGGAGAACTATACTTGTACCCTCCCTTCTTAGGCGGTGGTGGAGGAGATGGATAATGGTAGGGAGCCTTCGGTGGTGGAGGAGATGGATAGTGGTAGGGAGCCTTCGGTGGCGGTGGAGAGTAGACTGGGGGAGGTGGAGAGTAAACTGGTGGTGGTGGAGAAGGATAATGGTAGGGCTTCTTAGGAGGAGGAGGTGAAGGATAGTGATAGGGATGTTTGGGAGGAGAGTAAACTGGTGGTGGCGGTGAAGGATAGTGGTAGGGCTTCTTAGGAGGAGGAGGTGAAGGGTAGTGGTAGGGATGTTTGGGAGGAGAGTAAACTGGTGGCGGCGGAGAAGGATAGTGATAGGGCTTCTTAGGAGGAGGTGGTGAAGGGTAGTGGTAGGGGTGCTTTGGAGGTGGCGGCGAGTACACCGGTGGAGGAGGCGAGTAAACCGGCGGTGGAGGAGAGGGGTAGTGATAGGGATGTTTGGGAGGAGGAGGAGAGTACACCGGTGGTGGTGGAGAGTAGACGGGAGGTGGTGGCGAAGGGTAGTGGTAGGGCGGAGACACCGGAGGGTACTCCTTTGGAGGAGGAGGAGATGAGTAGGCGTAGTGGCCAGCAGAGATAAGAGAAGGGAAGGAGAGAGAGAGTAAAGGCAAAAGCAGAGTGAGAGAGGCCATTGGAGACCCCATTTTCGGTACCAAGAGTGTGTTGGTTGTGGTGATAGGAGAGCATGAGCCACCCTTTTTATAGCTTCTTTCTTTACCCATTTTACACCCATTGTAATTTTCATCCTGGTAAAAATGAGTCCACTTTTGACCCAGTAAAAATGATTACCTTGTTTAGAAGAATATCTTGAAATTATTAAACGGACTTTATTATTATTATATTATTTGAAGGAGTAAGTAGGTGACATCTCGGACCACCATGGGGATCGGAAGTGGGTATGGAAACGCGGATTTGGATTTGACAGAGGGTGCAAGCCAAGCACGGAATAAAGTAGTTATCAATGTGGACACCCTTTCTTTACTTAGCTGCTAAAAAATAAACCTTAATTTTTTAATCTTTTGTATTTGGATGCATTATAGCTAATAATTCAAAGTCGCACTTATCTCTTTTGAAATATGATTATAATGTAATATATTATATTTTTAAAAATTATTTCAAATATTCAAGCGAATTCCTTGATACATTTACCTTTTTTTTTTTTCAATTGTCGTTTCTTCAATATAATTGTCATTTCTTCTTATAACTAACTAGATTTGAAATCATGCATGGTTGCCTAACTATGTGTGATTTTTTTGGACATGATCGATCGAGGACTAGATCTAGAAGACTTCTCAATTATACAGCTAGCAGGCTCCTCTCTCTCTCTCTCTCTCTCTCTCTCTCTCTCTCTCTCTCACACACACACACACACACACACACACACACAAAATCACGCACACACGCACGCACACACTCTTATCAACTAATTATACCCTATCTCATAACATATTGCATGAATTAATGCCTCAGTATATGAGCCCTTTAAGACAAGGTCGACAAGACACAAGTCGATGACTTGGGCTAAATCTTTCATATATATATATATATATATATATTATTAGCATTATTTTAATATATTTTATTTATTTATTTTTATTATTAATAGTTTAATACTAACAATTATATGTGTGGACTAACATATTAAATATTGCATATGTCAACATATTTTTGAAATATATATATTAAGTGTTATCTATAATTAGGTCCATTATAAGATCTTCGTATATTTTGTGTTAGTGTGACCTATTTGATATATTTTGTTTTTAGTCTGGGATATTAGTAAAAATAATTTTATGTATAAATATCTGACTTTAAATAATAATAGTAATAAGGTATTATTATAAAAAGGGTCAACCTATAGATCAGCCCATAGGTAATGATAAATAGTGTAGTGATTCTCTGAGTTATATAATGTGTTGGATAGGGCAGTTAGTCAAAATAATTTTATTTATATTTTGTTTTTGGTCTAGGTGTTAGTGAAAATAATTTTATGTATAGATATCCGACTTTAAATAATAATAGTAATGAAATATTATTATAAAAAGGATCAACCCATAGATCAACCCATAGGTAATGATAGATAGGGTAGTGGTTATCTGAGTTATATGATGAATGCGTACTTTTAGTTAGATAATGTATTGTCATTGTATTCTATCATACTAAAAGTGAAAGAGTGAGAAAGAGAGAGAGAGACACTCATATTCTCTTATCAGAAGAGCCAACCTACTATTTGATTTTCGGATTGTGATGAATCAAAGTACGTTTCTATTCTATATTCTTATTGTGTTTTTATTGCTTATCAAAAACTGACAAATAATAAAATTATAATTGAAAAATATTTCACATTTATGTTTGTCATAATTCTGAACTGTTTGGTCTCTGTTTATGTAAAATTTCCTTTCATATATATTTAAGATTAATATATAAATATGTTATATTAAAAAATGATGAAGCTCAAGTAGATTAATTTGTCATTTAACTGTCTTTTGATTTACTGTCTGTCAAGCAGTTCGTTGGTAGAGCGATAATATATCTTAATTATATGGCATTGCAAATAGGGTCCAACCCGGAACTCACAAAGAAAAAAGGAAGTGAGTTAGACAAAAAGAGAAGAAACTTGGACAAAAAAAGAAGTAACTTGAACAAAAAGAAACAAAGTGATTTAGACAAATCTTTTTTATTTATAACCTCAAACCAATCAATCGAATATTGATTTTTTATTTTTTATTTTTTATTTTTTCACGTTAAAGATAAGGCAAATTTATTATTCTTCTTTTACAAATATTCAAATTTTGATGCCTAAAATTTTTAACAACAATTAAAAGTATTGTTAAAGTGTTTAGCTAAAAAAACAAATATACCACTGCTAGTATTTAAGACAAGCAGAAAATCTCTGTTGCAACTATAAAATGTTGTCCGCATACATACGTCGAGGCATGACGGCCTATTTTTAATTAATTTATGTTTTACTTATTTTAATGGATTGGGTTAAACCTTGTGGGATCACTTGTACACCCAAAATTAAAGAAAATAAAAACATGTCGGGTAACTTGTTATATTTTATAATAAAATTTGTGCAGAAAATCTTGATGGTCGATTTTCCTGATAAATTATTATACAAGTAAATGGCACTGATCATCTACCTGATATATAAAATTATTTTCACAAATATCCTAACAGGTCTTCAAACATTAAGGTAATGTTTGGTTTTTATTTTCAAAAATAGCTAATCTGTTAAAATAAAATAGGTTTATTATAGTATTTTGAAAAAAATATATTTTAAAAACAATTTTTAGGAATAATTTTTAGAATCAGAAAACAAAAATATCTTTTACTTGTTTTAAAAAAGGAGTACACATTTGTATACAATTTTTATATTTTTATTATCAAGCTTTCTACTAAAAATGTAATGTATATAAAAAAAATTTCTCAAAAAAATCAATCATGTTGAGTTTAGAAAAATCAATAATGTCAGAAATATCTAAAAAGCATACATTTATTTCTTATCAGAAAATTTATAGCTAATATATAAAATTATACTTAAATTTTTCTTTAAAAATAACTACTTTAGAAAAAAAAAAAGAACAAAAATGCGATGGCGTAATGATATGTAAATTCATGAATTGTGATTATGTAAATATGGTAACGGTAGTATAAAAATTACAATTTCAGCGGGCGTTGATAATCGTCTCTAAAGTCCAAAAGTATTTTAATAAGTATTGGTGACGTTTCTTGCCGTCGCTAAGTGCAACTCTTTTCCAAACCAATTTATTAAAGTAGTATAATTACTTTGGTACCGAATATAGGTGATTTGAATATTGTTAAAAAAAAAAGTATCTTTGCTTCAGTATTATGTTTACAAAACCGTTAGATGAATTAATTAATAACACCTAATACTCTTAAATTTGTAAACTAATTATCATTCTAACCAGAAACAAAATGTTAAAGCAAGTGGATTTTTACTTGCTCAGGCACAGTGCCGTCAAAAGTACAAATCAACAAGCAGCCTAGTTAGCAAGCCATTAATTATTAGAGATAACGACGTTTTAGTTAAAATTTTCCATTAGTGGGTAGTTTAATTAAATATCAAGTCCTAAAATGGTTGGAATGCAGTATATCTTGATTAATATCGCCATCGGCATGAGTAATAACGAAGCAGTACCAAATAATTATGAGCTGTAATAGACCAAAACAATTTTATCATAAATAAATTTCATTTATAAAAACTAAATAGATTAAGTAGAACATATATAAAATTTTAAATATGTCATTTTTTCTTCAAAAATGCTTGATTTACATGACATTTTATAATTAATTTATTTTTTCTCATATATACCTTAAATTTAATTTCGACCATCAATTTTACAAGCAAGTGATGAACGCAGAAAAAATTTTACAAAAAGCTTGTTGATTCAAGTATAAACACTCGTTTTTTCTTAAATAAGATAATGTTTTACACTTTTGTGTGATTCTGAAAAAAACGTTTACCAAAACCTTTAATGGAAAGTAGAAATGAAAGAACGAACATGTTTTAGCTTTGAAAGCCTCCAGTTACCAACTCACTCTCAGACTTTCATGGATTTTTTTTTTAATTTTGTTTAATCTTACCGCCCTTTATTGACCCTTTGATAAGCATATTGATGCCACCGACTCTTTTGAGCATATATACTCTCACGTGCCATTCATAATACTCTTCCCTTTGAATCTTTGACTTATAGTAGAAGTAGGTAATGACTAATGTAACGTAATGTAATGTTTCTGTAGGAAATCAAAAGTAGAGAGAAGAATGAGTCAGCTTGATCTATCTTTTTGTACATGGAAATATTGAAAAGTACGTAAAGTGATGAGAATAATTAATTTGGTTTCGGTACCATTTCTCTAGGCTTTTCTAGAAAATTAAAGATAGTTTTAGAAAAAGTTTCAGATACTAATTATTTTTAAGAAATAGTTAAATTAGTTCGACCATAAAGAAAAATATACATATGAGAATATTTATCTAATTAATGGAATTTATCTAAGAACATCTTGGCAAGCAAATTCAAATTTCATTTTGTGTTTTCGAGAAGACTCCTCAAAATGGATATAAAAGTGACTAAACAAAAATCAGTGAAAGATACATTTTAGAATGACTACCGAGAATACTGACCAAAAAAAAAAGAACGATTTCTGAGTTCTGAGAATATGATCTATTCTGATTTAATAGTATCTAGGGCTGGTTCATAATTCAAACTCGTTATTAAAGGTAAATAAAAATTAGGGTAAAGCCAACTAAACTATAAGACAATGTTAGATCTACCTAGATGCAAGATTGATGCACTACTATTTTTAATTGCTTACCGCTGAAATCGCCATGATGAATATGATCTCTCTCTCTCTCTCTCTCTCTCTCTCTCTCTCTCTCTCTCTCTCTCTCTCTCTCTCTCTCTCTCGCTATTCTTGGTTTCATCATTGTCAACATGCAGGAATTTTCTCAATTATAATATACATTAGATCTACCAAACTGCTACTTGATACAATTTTTAAATTGCCGATGAGCTGAAAGTCATGGTGAATTGCCTTATTTTAACACGTCTTCTTCTCATTTAATTTTTCTTTCTTTTTCTTTTTTGATGATCCTCTCAATTTTTCATCGTTGGCTACATGCACGCAGAAATCATTTCTTACTTTTTATTTATATACTAAAAAGTATTAAGATAAAAACAAGTATATAGAGTAAAATACAACTGATTAAAAAGAAGAATAAGAGGGTGCAGAATATTTGATCTGTCTTACAAATTAGGGTAGTTAGCATGTGCATTATGAATTAGCCTCTATCCAAATGTCTGTAGTCTGTACTCTGTACAGAGGGGCATACGACACAGACTCAATGATTCAACAAAAGGTACATCTAAAGTTTGAATTGGATTTTACATGTACTGTATGTCTATATATATATATATATATATATACATATATACAGCCTTGGAATTGGCCAATTTTGAGATAATGTTCGTACGAAGTCATCGATGAGTTTTGGGGCATGATTGAAAGACTTTGAAGGCTTCAAGAATAGTGTCATCAATTATATACCCTTACACCTATCATATGAACACATGGAATGACAATGTTTCAATTGCCTTGATTCTTTAATTAGGACAAAGACGTTACAACCTCATATGATTTAATTTTCTTTCACTTTTGCAGATTTTTGCTCTCTTAAAAGGACAAAAAGCTTTCTGATAGAAAGGAAAAAGGGCAAACCGTTTAAAAAAATCTCAATTTAAAAAATTGACGATATCTTTTTTCAATTGTAATTTTGTATGTTATTGACTTTTTTGTCCAAACTCTGACACTATATATTTGTCTAGGCAGGTTAAATAAATCAAATTATCAAAAAATGCATCTATATAGTCTATTATCTTGAGAAATTTTTTTGTTGTAAAATTGTGAGGACAATAACAAAATAATCATTAATTTGTCACTTTAGGTAATAAGTTGGATATATATTTTGCTGATTTGGCGTATTCAAACTTACATAAACAAGTAGTATTAAAGTAAATGGAATAAATTGCACAATCTCCTAAATTTTAGAGGACTCTTTGCATTTTGGCCAAGAAAAAATTGAAAGAGAGGTACCATGTTCTGTTTAACTGTCTGTGACTTTCGTCTAATTATTGTCCGTCATGCAGCTCTTTCATAATTGACCCAATAAGAAGTGTGAAAATCTACAATTAAGTAGCGGATGAAGGAAAACTAAATATATCATAGATGCAATGCAATATTCATTTTGGGATCTCATATAATTAATATTGCAAATAAATAATGTTATATATATATATACACATAAAGTATGCCTCTAATTTATCTTTTTTAATAAATTTATTAAAACATGTGGGGTAACTATCTACACCCAAAAAAAAATTATTGAAACATGTAGGAAAACTTTGACAAATGATTTTCCTCATAAATTATTTTACAAGTAGATGTTAATTTACTTAAAGTGATCAGCTGGTCGTAGTGGTATAGTTTTAATTTGTTAAAATTACAAGAAAAAAGGTTTAATTTTTGGAGATATAACTTTGAAAATATCTCTATTTTTTGCACTTAATAAGTTGAAGAGAGATTAATATTTTTATGTTATCGGATAAGAGAATATGCTTAAGAAATTAAAAAAAATACAATTAGCTGATACTTTATATGAAATTATTTTCACAAAACTATTCTTATTTGGGTTACAATTACAAGTATGAAGTTGCTATTAAATTAAAGCAAAAGTATTATTTATACTTCTGAACTTTGACTCATATTTTAATTATAATATTAAATTTTATTTCGTGTCAATTATAACTCATATATTTATAATTAATTTTAATTATGACCCTGAGCTTGGCATGTTAAAAAATTTAATGCTAGACATTAACATGACATCCGATATTGCATACGTCAAAGCAAAAATTATCTATCTTAGATGCGAAGATGTCATATACTCCTTAATTTCAAAGACATATTTTTTATTTAAAGAAAATTACATAGCATTTTGTTCATTTTAAGTTGACATATGATGTCTAGCATATCTAAGGTTGATGATTTGACATTGATATGTGTAAAATTAGATGTCATGTTAGCATTTAACATTAAATTTTTAGACAAAGATAGACTCAGAGGTATAATCGAAACTAATTAAAAATATGACTTATAATTAATACAAAATAAAATTTAAAATTATAATTGAACCATAGGTCAAAGTTCAAGGATAAAAATAATACTTTTGCTTTAAATTAATACTCTACTTATTTGTCACATATATATATATATATATATATATATCAATTAATAATTTAAAAATAATATTTTCTTCTGTACTAACTAAGTGAAAAGAATAATGTTACAAAAATATCTTTGCTTCATTATTGTTATCCTTAGAAAACCATCTGGTAAATTATTAATAACTAACAAACACTCGCAAATTTGGAAACTAATTACCTTTATTACAAGAAACAAGAGGTTAAAGCAAGTGGATTTTTACTAGGCCTGGCACAATATCGTACAAAGTACAATTCAACGAACCCTAGCTAGCTAACCGTTCGTTATTAGATAACGACGCTTCGGTACTAATTTGTCACTAGCATAGACTCATAGTGGGTAGTTCAATGAATATTTCAAGACTTATAAGGGTTGGCTCGCAGTTAATTTTAATTAATTTATATTCCCAAACAGAGGAATGGGTAGTAATGAAGCAGCACCACCAACAATTCTGAGCTGTATGAGACTGAAGCAATTATTATTAGTTAGAACTCCAATATTCTAAAATTTATACGAGTTTTATTAATTTAATTTGAGCTAAATCAGATATTGAAAATATAAAGAATTTTTAGCATCATTTATTTTTATTTATAAGACTTGTATTTTAAAAAAAAATAAATTTTGAATCATTTAAATCAATAAGCGCAGGAGGAAATTTTTTTAGGTATAATTTACATAATATATTTTTATATGCAGTTGATTTCATAGAAAAAGTGTATTAATTTAATTATGAGAAATTTTATAAACATGTCGGAATATTATTTTATAAAAAAATGTATAATCACATTTCTCTTTGTTAAAGTGAGTATTGACAACATTTTTTTAAATAATTTAGCAATAACAAATTTTACAATATAATAACAAAAACATTAAATTGAAACAAATATAATTAATTTTTAAGTATTAAATTAAGACTATTGATATTTTAAGAATTAAATTAAGAGAGCTGTAAATTTTTATCAACTAAGTCAATAATTTACACTCTTTTTTCATTTTGTTTAATCTTACTGTCTTTATTTATTGACCCTCTCACAATCGTAATTGATATTTTGATACCATTGACTCTTGCATGTAGCACAATTTAACAACGATTAAAATCGTTGTTAAAAATTTTTTAGCAACAATTATAGCAACAGTAAAAACTGTTGCTAAAAGACATACAAACATTGGATCGCGTTTCGCACACGGAGAGCGCGTCGTGCTATTCATAATATTCTTCCCTAGCTAGAAATAGGTGATGACTAATCAAAAGTAGAATGAAGAACGAATGAGCCAGCTTGATGGACCTTTTTTGTTGGACTATCGAAAATCTATTAAACTCTGCCTAACATAGCTATAGGGTTTAAAGTTCTCTAAGTATTATCATTTTTTTATTTATAAAAATCAAATTTAATATCTTTTTTTAAAAAAATAAGCATTAAATTACTTGAATCACTTAAACTAACTGACATTAGTAATTTAATCAACCTCGGCATTAGTAATTTAATCAAGCTTTGCGTTGTAGTAATTAACTTGGTTTTCTGGGATCTCTTCTAAAAACTTAATTTAATAACAAAGAAACATATACATATTTAAAGTATATCTTCTAATAAAATTCACTGATTATATATACACACATATTTTTTAAGATTAACTTTATTATGTGTATATATATATATATATATATTCATATATTAATTAAATTTAAAATGCATTGTGTGTTTAGACTGCTTAAAATGCATATGAAAGTGACTAATAATAAAATGAGTAAAATATACATATATTAGAATTAATTTACATGAGATGAATACATTATGAATTCTGATTTAAAATCTAAAGCTGGTTCTTACTTCAAACTGTTGATTTTTTTACAAATTATGACTATAATTTTATTCTTAGTACAACAATCAAAGTTTCAATGTGAAATTATAGTTTTATTCTTAATATGATAATAAAAATAATTAATAATTTTTATTTTTTGAAAGAAACACAGATTACACAAACAAAAATGTTGAACAGAAAATAAATAGAAAAGTAAACTTTTACATGTTAATAGAGCTGAGTATATTTTGAAATAAAAAGATATGATATATTTAGTTAAATCTCATAAAAAATATTAGTATAATTTATTCTGTCATATGTTTATAGAGCAATATATAATTGATCAAATGAGAAGAAATTACAGAATATTCTGATTTAGAAATTGGCAGGGTAGTTAGCATGTGCATATGAATTATAGCATTTTTTAAAAAAACAAAAACAAAAGTCTCTAAAGAAGGGTTTAGAATCCAGAAAAGGCCAGGGCATCTTTAAAAGGTTGAATTGGCTTTTACATATATGGAATTGGCCAATTTTGAGATAATTTTTTTACGAAGTCATTGATGAATTAGGACAAATATCCTGTATCAGATGGTCCCTTGAATTTTACAAGCTAAGATAACATACAAAAATGGTCCCGTCAGTTAGATAAGTACTTAACTACGCACCATAAAGCTAGCATTCTCCTACATCAAACTTCTTTTTACTATTTTACCATACTATAGTTTGGGGTGAGTATTAAATTGGATCAATTCGTTAATTCACTCAACATAAATCAATCCATAAGATTAGGTTGGGTTGGCATATTGAATCATTTTTATTTTTTCAATCCATCGATTATTAGTTCGAATAACAAGTTTATAAATTTTTAACCCGTTGAATCCGAACCAACCCATGGACCCATCCATTATTTTTATTATAGTACCCATATGCTAAGCATTTATGTTGTGTGTAAAGTATTTGAGATTTAGTTAGTATATTATTTAGTTTCTGTTGCAACATTTCGCTCTCTTAATAATAATGTATAGTACTATATAACATCTATCATCTTAATTATATATCAAACAACTAGTCCCTTTATTTAAAAATTTTTGATTCCACATTTCATCTCAAATTTAATAAATATCAAAAGAAAAAATTAATTCGATATCAAATTATAGATGAAATTTTCTTCTAAAAACATATAACTATATATGTAAAACCTAATTCTATTATTATTTTTCAATTTTTAATTTAAGCATTTTAAATCAAGTCAATTATTTAAAAAAAAATTAACCCACCAACCCTAATTAAACCAATTAATTTGACAATAAATTGGATTAGTTCAAGATAAGTGAGTAAAAACTTCTCACGTCGAACCAACCAAGCCCCGTCCACGTCCATGCCTATAGTTGAATATACAATATTATAAATTATAACCCACCTTACTTGGTCAGGACACATATTAAAGGCTATCTTATATGTCCTTTAACTTTCATCGGGTAATTGGAAAAAGACAAACGAAAATAAACTAACGATTCAAATTTGTGTATGATACAATATATTTGAATAACAGTTATTAAATGGACAAAAAAATGATTTTGATTACCCAAAGAGATACTTTTTAAATTTTATAATCTTAATATTTGAGAATATAATGAATCTTTAAAAGATGGTGTAACAATTAATTATTTTAATATTTTAAACAAAATAAATCGCATGTTTAATTATGTTTGTTTTGCTGCAGTGATCATGTTGGTACTAAAAATGGAGCGTGAAGAAGGACCAAATTGAGTGTTTAGTTATTAATATTGGAAGGACGCCATGTTTTGAAAAATTGAATGTAGGATCAGAAAAAATAAGGACCGTTTGGTATTCAAGAAAGAGTAGGAATGGAAAGGAAATAAGAAAATGAAAAGAAAATGAAAATGAAAAAAGGAGACGGAAAAGAAAAAAAACTTGTTTAGTATACATTGAAAAAGAAAATAAGAAAATAAGATTATTATATATTTTTTAAAAATAAAAGTAATTTATAATTTTGCCTTTAAAAATTCATTAAATCCCTAACCCCTAGAGCCCGGAATGAACTGGTCGATCGGCTACAAGGAGCCGGTCGACCGGCTGTCATGCACCTGGCAGCTGCCATGCACTTGGCAGTCACTGATCGGGCTACTGCCAGGCGACTGGCAGTCTCTAGTTGGCAACTGCCATGGCTGCCAGGTGCCTGGCAGTTGCTGGTTGACGATTACCATGGCTGTCATGCGTCTAGTAGCCACCGGTTGGGTGGCTGCCATACGTCTGACAACTACCCATCCAAGAAAGAGTAGGAATGGAAAGGAAATAAGAAAATGGAAAGAAAAAAAGAATGAAAAAAGGAGACGAAAAAGAAAAAAAACTTGTTTAGTATACACTGAAAAAGAAAAGAAGAAAATAAGATTATTATATATTTTTTAAAAATAATAGAAAATAAATATCAAAGTAATTTATAATTTTGCCCTTAAAAATTCATTAAAGCCCTAACTCCTAGAGCCCGGAATGAACTGGTCGATCGGCTACAAGGAGCCGGTCGACCGGCTGCCATGCACCTGGCAGCTGCCACGGCTGCCATGCACTTGGCAGTCGCTGGTCGGGCTACTGCCAGGCGACTGGCAGTCTCTAGTTGGCAACTGCCATGGCTGCCAGGTGCCTGGCAGTTGCTGGTTGACGACTACCATGACTGTCATGCGTCTAGTAGCCACCGGTTGGGTGGCTGCCATACATCTGGCAACCACCGATCGGGTGGCTGCCATGCGTCTGGCAGCCACCGGTCGGGTGGCAGCCGGTCTCTTGGTAGTCGTGCTTGACAGCCAGTCAACTGGCAGCTGCTAAGCTCCTGTCAGGCACCTAATGGCCTATGGTCGATTGCCAACTAGCGGAACGAGTGCTACATAATTTGAAAGCTCCAATAGGGACTGAGCATAACATGGGCAAATAAATAATTTTACTTTGCTTTCCATTAAAATAACCGGTTTTCCATTCAAAATGCGATGGAAGCCAATAAGCTGATTTTGAAGGAAGAGAGATTTCCCACTTCTGTTTTCAATATATACAGTATAAGCTACCAAACGCTGGAAAAAGGTTACAGTAATGGAAAGCGCCTTTCCTTTCCAGCGTCCTGACACCTACCAAACGCCCTCATAGTATTATGCACGTGAGTGGATCATAGTGTAGATCTACAAAAAAGCATGACAACAAAGAAGATCTGATGGCCACAACAAAACGACACAATTGCCACTTGGAGTACCTTCATAGTTTATATGTATTATATGTCGTTAACATTTATCTTGATTTTTATTTATGTTTCTGAGTTTTTTTTGTCCTATTATACTCGTCATCTTTCAAATTTTATGATATATACTCTAAAATGATAAAAATATTGTCCATCACTCTCTCTTTTCTCTCTTTCCTCACTCACACACAAAACAGCAACAAAGAAAAACACCAAAGAAGTAGAAACAGCGACAAAGGAGCCTTCGATGATGTGGACACGTCTCTCCATCTATCGCGGCTCGAAATTTCAAAGCTCTTCCAAAGGCCTTCATCAATGGTGGACAAGGATCATACAGCCAATAATCTATTGCCTCCATCCACACAAACTCATCAGTACCTGAATCGAAGCCCTCGTCAACATTCGGCAATTCCACAATTTTGCTGAGCTTAGAGGACTTTGATACTTTCGACAATGAAGGCACCTGTACGGCGTCGAATTGGACCGAGGGGTTTTCGTCTTTGAGTCTCTTGCGTCGGCTCTATTCTGTGCTCTGTGACTGAGGGTTTTGGGTTTCGAAAGAAGAAGATGATGATGAAGAGGAGGGATTGCTGGTGGTAGTGGAAGATTTTGAGTAGCTCTATTCTGGTTTTGACATTGTTGGTTGATTTGAAGGAAACACACACACACACACACCCTTTTGCCATTTTAATTATTTATTTAAAAGTTTTTTAAATGATTTATTAAAAAATGTACACAAAAATTAATGTTTAAAAGAACTTTTAATAAGTGAATTTATTGATATGATTATACTTGGCTAATTGTTTCAAAAAAGGAATTCATTTAAGCTATTTAAAGGATATATTAAGAAATCATTTTTAGATTTATATTGTTTGATAGATAATGATTTTGAATTTTTGTTTTCATTATTATTGTTAAGTTAAAAAAAATAAAATTACAATAATATATAACATATTTTAATCAAAATAAATATATACAATATATAAAATTAAACTAAGTATATAAAAATAAGAGCATCTACAGTTGTGATTCTTAAAAGGTTTTTAAATTTAAGAATTAATTTTTATTTCGGTTCATCACTGTAATTCGCCACACTGACTGCCACACGTAAAAACGATTCTTATATAAGAACCGGTACATATACAAAAAATAATAAAAAAAACAATCAATTTACAATAAATGTTAGTGAAAAGTAATAAATACTAAAGTAGTGAAAAGTTGATTGTGTGACCCATTTATAAGTTCTTAAGCGGTTCACTACTATAGTGGAGAATTGCTTAAAATGGTAAGTAATTATTTCAACTGACGTGATAATGTGAGACTCACAATAAAAACCAAAATGAAGTTTACCACTGTAAATACTTTAATGTTTACGTTGGATGCGGGGCTTTGACTTTTTTATGTTTAGAGAAAATGATTTTTTTAGCTTTCACTTTTACTTTAGGTGAAAAGTTTTAATCTTATTTTACTTACATTGCAAAATAAATTCTAGTACTACTCAAAATCAATTTGTGAACATAAGTTGAACATAACTAGATATTAAAAAAATAATTATTAAGATGAACAATTTTTGTGTTTGGTAGTTAGAGAAGTATATATACATATATATATATATATATATATATATATATATATATATATATATATATATATAATGTGAGTCAAAGTGAGAAATTATCATGGTTTAAAGAATAGTATCAAACCGGTTGATTTGATCGAAAACCATTGAATTGACCAAGTCTTTGGTCTGATTTGGACTTGGAAACCAGTGAATGTTTAAATTTGTGGAACACAACCAATTCAATTTTGTTTGAATTTTTTGATTTTTTATTGAATATTATTATATATTTTTAAGAAATCTCCAAAAATTTAATCTATTAAGAGAATATCTATGACTGGTAATGATATATATCTATAAACATGCCCTGAATATTTTAATATTTTAATATCTATAACATATACATTAATTATATATTTTAATATTTTAATATATTTTAAGTATCATATGTTCGATTACTATTTGATCATTGTCCAATCATTGACCCTTGAATCTGTGTTTCGACCGCTTTAATAACTGGTCTGATTTTATGAACCTTGGAAATTATTCAAATTACCCTCTTCAAAAATACTAATTTTTCTTTTTTTTTTAAGTTGGACTATTTTCGTAAAATACTCTAATTTTATTCCTAGTTCTTTTCCCTTTCCTTTTGTTTCCTATGTACCAATCACACCATTAATATTTGGACCTTGGTGAATGTCTTTTGAGTTAGGACAGATGCCAAAAGAATTCAAGAGTCTTCGTTGCCAAAATAATATTGAGGGAAGACTGTTCTTTCACTCCGGGATTAATTAGAAAGCTTGTTTGGCTAAGCTTCTTTTTCCACGAAAGATGTTTATTTTTCAAAAAAGTACGTCATCTTGTGGTATTTGGCCAATTAAGCTTCTTTTTTCTTTTCTTAAAAATGTAAAATGAGTAAAATACATCTCCACACCTTAGTAAAACTTTAATTTCATCATTCATGGAAACGTGGACTATATAATATGAAATAGAGAATTCAAAATGTGTACGGATTGTAGATTAACGAAGAGAGTGTGAGATATATAATATTAAATATCTTAATATATATAATTATACATCGGTTTTCGCAAGGCTGTTTGCAAAGGCAGTAGGTTGGAAAGTGAAAATTACTGCAAAGCAGTCCTTGCATATAGATTATTGATGTAACAGAAGCGAGTACATGGACACCATATATATAATTCAAACAAAGCACAAAAATTAAATATAGAAATTAAATATTAAAACGCTTTTTGATAAATAAAACGCGGAAACTTTGCTTCTGTATCCTTTATTTGAGCATAGCAGTGCTTCCTTCCATCGGCTTGGTTTTTTGCTCCACATGCATATATATTCTTCAAACCCTACAACATTTTAACATAAACATTATCACTCTGTTAGCCTTTATAATTCGTCTGTGTGTAGTAGTAGTAGCAATAATAATAATAATAATAATAATAATAATAATAACAATTTTCCATGAAATAGAAAATAATTTTCTTGCTTAATTTTTGCCCATATTTATGAATTCAGTAATAAATATATGTCACTGGTAAAAATTTTAACGAATGTAAAGTCTTTAAATTATGTGTGGCAAATATTAGTATAACTATAATGTATGTACTATGTAGTTTGAACTTTCTAAAAAATGCCCCAGGCCCATGCAAAATTAAGTTGTAGACTTAGAAGGATTTTATTGAGGCACAATTTTTACAGGTCGTTTATGAACCATAGTTAAATTACAACATTAATGTCGTGGAGTTTATACAGGAAAAGCATTTTGTTTTTCATTTATAAGGTTTTAGAAAATCAAAGAAAAAGTAAGTGTTTTTGGAAGATGCATTTTACGTTGCATGAAGAAGCTTAATTACCATGGGGTGGTAGCCATGCAAAGCCAGTATCTAATAATGGTAAGGAGGGGGAGGTGAAGCATAGACGTAGGGCTTGTGAGGTGGAGGAGACTTGTAATGCTCCTTGTGTGGTGGCGGAGGAGGAGACTTATAATGCTCCTTGTGTGGGGGCGGAGGAGGAGACTGGTAATGCTCCTTGTGTGGTGGCGGAGGAGGAGACTTGTAATGCTCCTTGTGTGGGGGCGGAGGAGGAGACTGGTAATGCTCCTTGTGTGGTGGCGGAGGAGGAGACTTGTAATGCTCCTTGTGTGGTGGCGGAGGAGGAGACTGGTAATGCTCCTTGTGTGGTGGCGGAGGAGGAGACTTGTAATGCTCCTTGTGTGGTGGCGGAGGAGGAGACTGGTAATGCTCCTTGTGTGGTGGCGGAGGAGGAGACTTGTAATGCTCCTTGTGTGGTGGCGGAGGAGGAGACTTGTAATGCTCCTTGTGTGGTGGCGGAGGAGGAGACTGGTAATGCTCCTTGTGTGGTGGCGGAGGAGGAGACTTGTAATGCTCCTTGTGTGGTGGCGGAGGAGGAGACTTGTAATGCTCCTTGTGCGGTGGCGGAGGAGGAGACTTGTAATGCTCCTTGTGTGGTGGCGGAGGAGGAGACTTGTACTCATACCCATCCTTTTTCGGCGGTGGTGGAGGAGATGGATAATGGTAGGGAGCCTTCGGTGGTGGCAGAGAGTGGACTGGAGGTGGGGGAGAAGAATAATGGTAGGGCTTCTTAGGAGGTGGTGGTGAAGGGTAGTGGTAAGGCTTCTTTGGAGGTGGCGGTGAGTAAACCGGTGGCGGGGGAGAGTTGTAGTGGTAGGGTTTCTTGGGAGGAAGAGAGTGCACTGGCGGCGGTGGGGAGTTGTAATGGTAAGGTTTCTTAGGAGGAGGACGGGAGTACACCGGCGGTGGCGGTGAAGGGTAGTGGTAGGGAGGAGACACCGGAGGGACCTTCTTGGGAGGTGGAGGAGATGAGTAAACGTAGTGATCAGCAGAGAGAAGAGAAGGGAAGGACAGAGAGAGTAAGGGCAACAGGATAGCGAGAGGGGCCATTAGAGACGCCATTTTCAGAACCAAACTGTGTCTGGGGAATTGTGCCATTGGGAGAGCATGAGCCACTCTTTTTATAGCGTCTTTTTTTACCCATTTGACACCCTGATCGAGTAATTTTCATCTTTGGTAAATGATAAGCCCACTTTTGACCCATTAAAAATTACTACATTGCTTTGAAAAATATCCTGAAATTATTGCATGGCCTTCAAAAAAAAAAATTAAATAAGTAATTGATTTGTTGGACTTGGACCACTGGGATCCCAAGTGGGTACATATGGAAACGCGGGAATAGTTGACAGTACTCTTTCAGTCTTTCTTTACTTAATTTGCAACGAAAAAAGGGCCAATAACCTAATAATAATGTATATATTTTATATTTTAGCTTTGGAAGCATTAATCATACCTAAGCGCTAAGCCTAATAATTCAAATATTCAAACGCAAAGTCTTTGATAAATTTACAAGATTTTTTATTTGACATTTCTTCGTAATTACTAACTTAATTTGAAACGATGCATGGTTGCCTAACTTGCCGTATACTTTGGGCATGTGTTGAAAAACTTGGCGACTTCTCTATAACGGGCTCTCCATTCTGTCTAATTACTAACAACACATTTGGTACGTACGTAGAAAATAAAAAGAAATGGAAGGAAAACAAAGATAAAAATAAAAAGAAAAAAATGTGTTTAGTATGGAATTAAAAAAAATGTGTTTGATATATATTTTTAATAAAAAAGAAAGAAATATGTGGAGTTAATTTACTAAATTATCTCTTATTTAAAATAATTTTTTAAAAACAAATTTAAAAGTTAAAACAAGCATACATATTTGAAAAAATATATATTTTCAGTCTTCATTTTCACAGCATCTTCTCAGCGTCGATCTTCGACAAAAACTTGAAATAGAGGCCGACATCTCCCCTTGTCGTTCTCCCTCTACAACAAATTTTGACGAATCAGGTCGAATTCAGAAACGCAAGAAGGTTGAAGACAAACTAGTGAACTAGTGATCCTTTCCTCGACTAACCACACGAACCAGTGAAGCTCAGCAGAGAAAACAAACTAGTATGCAGAAAGGTTGAAGACAAACTCGTGAACCAGGACAAATTCGTCTTTCAAACTTTGATCTCCCTTTCCTTTTGCGGTTTGCATCAATCTAGCAAAGGAATCGTGCCGTACCATTAAATAGGAGAGTGGAAATCAATCCTTGAATTTCAGTTGCAGTACATAGCGTCGGCTAAACCTAGGAGGAATGAATAGTAATGAAAAACAATAACGCTTTCCTTTTTTGTGCAGATACCAAACCAGACATGACAATTGATCCCGTTCTCCTCCTTGAAGTCGTACGCCAAGGAGGTTCCATGGACCCTTGCAAGTGCCCACAACATTTAGATGGTTGTAGGTCTCACATATTTGTATAGGGCCCACAGCTATTTAATGGCTGTGGAAACCTCTTTAGCGTACAGCACCAAAGAAGTAAACGGGATCCATTGCCATGAGCCCCTCAAGACAACAACTAAACAAGACAAGCTATATGACTTTGTTTCACTTTTTCTAAAAAAATGTAAAAGGAAATTCCCTCATTAAATTTTTTGAGCCATCTTATAAATAACTTCTTAAATTTTAACAAAATAATTTCCTTAATTTTTCACATGTTAGATTAGTTTTTTCTTCTTATCAACGTTAATTTATTTATCAAAAGCATTCTCAGAATTTGATGCGACAAGCTCCTATTTATTTTCAATATCAACATATTGATAAAAATGTTTGAATTATAAATGAGTCAACATGGCAACAAAAATAGTTAGAAAAAATTATTTTTCAAAATTATGAAAAGTGACAAATCTAATTTCCAATTTTAAAAGTTTCCCTTTGAAGTTCAAGAAGATTTTTCTGCATTTTTTTCCTTCTGTTCCTTTTAGCTTTCTATACCATATCATTCTTTTAAAAATTAAAACTTCATATAACTCTAATCAATTATAGTTTAATTACAATATTAATACACAAACTTTGTTTACAGATCTTGAAAAGTGTTTCTCATTTATATTAATCAAGCATGATTGGCTTTAATTAATTTATCATTTTTTTAATGGATTAATTTAAAACATGTTGGGTGACTAATTAATTTTTATAAAATTTAATATTCGAAAGAAAATTTTGATCAATAAACGATTTTCCTCATAAATTATTTTACTAGGACATGGTAATCATGAAATTCTTCTCCCGAAATCATATTTGATCTTCAAAACATGACACTGCTATTAATTTAATACTTTACAAAGTTTTCATATCTAATTGAGTACTTTTGAGCATAGTTTTTTGAACCCGAACCGGTTTGACAGGTTAATCTAGTGACCTAGAGTTGAAACTGGTTCTGATCCAAATCATATCGGTGCGGAAGCGATTCGAAGTTGACCCGAATCTCTTTTTTTATTAAAAAAAGAAATATTCAAATTTGTATGAAAATTTAAAAAAATGTACATTTACTAATAATCAAACTCTATCCTCCACCTATAAGTTGTGTCTTACCATCTTGCTATCAACTTCTTCTTAATTTGTATGGGTGAAATATTATATATATATATATATATATATATATATATATATATATATATATATTATGAAAAAAATATTATATATATGAAGTGCTAAAATTATTCTAATCCAAAAATCAAAATGTGCATATGGCAAGATGATAAAAACTAAAATGCAAAAGACATTTAATTTAACAAAAAATACGTATATTATTACTAATGAATTAGGAGATCAGGAGAAAAACAATTATATTTATATAATTATTTAATGTAAAAAAATTAAATCAAGAAAAATTGAAGAGTATAAACAAAAATTTTTATATAATCGTCTAATTTAAAAAATAAAAATCAAATATTTTAAAAAAATTATTTGTAATTGTATGACCAAAAAATTATTTATGGATATTTGTATTTTAATTATTTATAACTAATAATTATGATTTTAAGACTTTAAAATGTGAAATTTACATATAAATTATTTATTTTATTTAGTTTTAAATTTATTTGTAAACAAATATAAATATATATTTATAAATAATTTTTAATTTTTAATTTTTTAATCTGATTTAGTAATTGACTCAGTAATTTGATGATGAAATCAGTAACCTAAAAATTAACCCAAGTCAACGTGCAAGCTAATTCAAAAAACATTGCTTTCGAGAGGATGACTTGACTCAGTACTAAAAAAAAAAAAGTAGTTATCTAGTATATCGTTGAAAAATTAGCTTTGCTTTCATAAACAGATAAAAATGTTAAAACAAGTAGAATTTTACTCGGTCAGGTACACTGCCGTACAACGTATATATTCAACAAATCCTAGCATGCTAGCCATTAGTTGTTGGATAATGACGTTTTGATAATAATTTTTTCATTAATGGATGGTTTAATTATATTAAAAATGATCAAGTGTCTTAAAATGGTTGTTTCGTAGTTAATTATTAATATCCCCTAATTGATTAATCAATGGGGCAAAATGTAGAAAGACACCTTAAACTTTAGATTATTTAGAAAAGACCCTTAAATTTTTAATTTGGATCGATAATTATGCCATTGAACTTTTAACTTTTAGAACATAGGTCATTTCATCTAGATTTTTTTTTTAAATTATTGCAGTACATCTCATATCATTTCATCTATAAAAGAAAAATGATGCTATTAGGAAGAAATCAGATGAAATAATACTACAAGAATGACTGAATTTTTCGGCCGGCAATTTCTTACTAATAATCGACTGAAATTATATTGTTTGTTTTTCATATTAGTTATCGACGAAGGTTTAGTAGGAAATGGAACAGTTACCTTTTTCCACCATATCCAAGTCACAAAAGCAATAAAATAAAATACGGGCTATTAAGTTAATCACTCAAAGTCAATGGCAAGAAAATTGTTTATTTTTTAATTTTTTAATTAAAATAACGGGACTTGAGCAGTGGTAACTCAACCCCATATAAATGTAATTTTTAAAAACAAAGGGGCTCGAGCAATCACGTCACTTGAGCCCCTTCCTTTTTTTAACATACTCGAGTAATACATATATATATATATATATATGTAGGTTTTTAATATATAGTTATATTTTATTTATTTTTTACAAAATATTTCATTTATATGTTTATAAAGAATAAAAAATAGGTCAAATGCAATATATCATTATATCACTAATTTTTATTAAAAAAACTAAGAGAAGGAAAAGTTGAACCGGCGATGTCAAAAAATAAAATATGACAGGAGAAAAAAACTTAAATTTAGTGTGGCAGGAATAAAAAAAAAAATAGTATGGCATTGAAGAGTGAGAATTACACCATAAAAATCTGTGTTCATCTCTGACTTCTTCTCTTCTTTTTTTTTTTCTATCTTCTCTTTTTTTTTCATAACAAATAATATGTCTGGATATATTATTATGCTACCATCTCGATGTATTTTCAATCCTTCTCCTTATCTCCTCTTATCTCTTCTTGGTTTATTTGCTTCTGGTCTTCTTAATTTTTCAATTTTGATCCTTTTTTTTTTTCTTATTAATAGGTTTGATAGAAAGAAGAGTATCTGACTTACTCTATTTTTGTTTTCTTTCTTCTCTCTCTTCTCTTTTACTTGATGTCTTTAACAATTGTTGCACTTCTTTCTTTTTTTTTTTCATTTTATAATCTGCGAGGTTTTCTTTAATTATTTTCTAATATCTCATCTTTTTCTTTTGTCACTCAAAGGATTGAAAATAGGGAGAAAAACACATAGGACAACATTAACCAAGACGATTGTGAATTTACTTTTCATATTTTCTTTTGTTATTATTTGTATTATGTAATATGAATTAAAAAATTCATCTCATATCTATTACTATTGTCACGATTGTAAATTTACTCTATATCTAAATTTACTCTGTATTTAATGATTGTAACAAAAAAATAATTTGATTTGGAAGACATTCTTATATAATTTGTTCTGCTTCTCTAATGTGACTTTGCAAGTCTTATCTAATATGAAATGAAATATATATATATATATATATATATATATATATATATATATATATATATATATATATATATATATATGGTTCAAAGAGTAATTCGGTCTCTTATTTTTCTTTTAGTATCTAATTCAAACACATTAACTTATTATGCTTGGAAAAAATTTATAATTTAATTCATAATTATACATAATTATTTTGTTTATTCTCTTTTAAATAAAATTTTGAATGTTTAAAATGACTTTAAACAAATTTTTGAACCTACTAAAGCAAAGTTAGAAAAAATTTTAATTTATTTTTTTTAAAATTGGCCTGGGGTTCCAGCAATGTTTGTCGAGCTCCAGACTAATTTTTTTTAAATTATTGGTTGAGTCCCACTCAATTATTTAAAAAAAATAAAGAGCAACCATTGTTTGAGTCTTGTGGAGTTAAAAAAATTCATACTAGTAGACCCCAATCGGTTATTAAAAAAAAAAAAGAAAAAGTGCTCAAGCCTCTGATTTTTTTTCTTAAAAAATAAGTTAGATCCCAATAGAGTTAAAAATATTATTATAACTACATACTAGTGTTAGAAATGTTGTTCAATGGAATAGAAATGGTACATATTTTTTTATTGAATTTCAGTTGGTAACTTTGAGATAGTTTTCAGAATTAATCGTTCACCGCTAGCAAATCAATTTTTGCAACTACAAACTCTTCAATTGATTTATTTCAAGCAAATTTAAAACTCCAACTGAATTTTATTATCTGTGACTATTATGTCAATCACTATTTGATATCATTCTTGCAGTGTAATTTATTTTTTAAAAAATTAAAGTTTTAAGATTTAATCTTCAAAATTAAAAATTTAGTTCAAAGTGCCTTACAATTTAAGAGACTATATCGCATTTATTTTTCAAAATTAATAATAATGAAGGACTACGTACCAACAATGAGCTGTTATAGACCATCACTAATATGAAGTACTATTGATTAATTAAAAGCAAACAGAGGAGGAGAACTACGAAGGGAAAGATTTACCGAACTGGTAATCTAAAGTGGAAAACATTTAAAAGAAATTAAAAGAATGTAAGAATATTTCAAAGCCACTGATCCTTCTTTTGTATAAGTCTTTTTCCTTTTTGATAATCATATTGATGCCACTGACTTTTTTATTAGTGGGACACACATAGGGCATCCTCTGACGTGCCACTCACGCTACGATTCCCTTACTATGATTAATAGTCCAGTTTTGTTTTCATGACCTTTCAAGTCTATGCTCTTCTAGAAAATATTAGAGAAAGCTGACCAAAAATCTGAAATATATTTTGTCTCTATGAAATAAATCAATTAAATTAATGATAACAACTGTAAACAAATCAAGCATACTTTTCAATTAGACTCTTATTTTATAGGCTTCCATATTTTTATGGTATTCTATTTAAATATATCTCAAGATATATTGTTCAAATACAACATTTTTTAGGGGAAAAATGCATATAAATTATAGACAAAAACGAGTAAATAAATGTCAGAATGAATTTCTGAGAAAAATTTGTTCAATTGTGATTGAATATCAAGATCTGGTTCACAATTCAAGCCGTTAATTTTTAATAGGTTAATAAAATGGGTTTTTTTTTCTAATTTCATCATGTTAGTGTAAAACTAATTAAAATAGACATCATATCTATCCAACTGCAAGCCTGATGCAATTTATCAATTGCTGAGCTCAAAGCCACAGTGGCTTACTTTAACACGTCTTTTTTCTTTTTTTTTTTTTGGGGGGGGGGGAGTGTGTGATTCTCGATCAATTTTTCATCGTTGTCATCATGTGGGTAGAATTATTTCTTGCTAGTATTTATATAACATATATATATATAATAATGGCAAATAGATTAAAATATAACTGATTAAAAAAATTGAAGAAGAAGAAGAAAACTTGTAAATTGACAATTAGTATGGTGATTAGCATGTGCATTTTGAATTAGAACCAATCAAAATGTTTGAAAAGAAGGGGGTAGATTCCAGAAAAGGCCACTTATCTTAAAGCTTAAATTGGCTTTTGCGTGTGAAATATAGCCATAGAATTGGCCAATTTTTAGATGATGTTGGTACAAAGTCATCGATGAATTGGTACAAATTTGCTATATTAATTGGTTCCTTGAATTTATCAGCTATCCTTTTCCGTACCTTGGTTGAATGAGAAAAAATTATGATTTAATTATTTTATATTCGATACAAACAAATAATAATTTATGAATATAACACAGAGATTCTACTTTAAAAATCGAATTCTAGGGGTCCTTATCTGATATTTGTAAACCATATGTGTTAATTTAATTTCAATTGCACGAATTATTTTATTCTCAAAGATAGTGTTTAATTAGTTGACATTTTAAAAATATTAAATAAAATGAATTAAAACATTAAAAAATTGTAAAGTTTTTGGTCTTGAAATAAGGAATACACCTGAAGGAGCCATATACATCGCTCTGTATTAATTTGAGCTGGAAAACATAATGAGATGGCTAGTATATAACTATACATATATAAAATGACACGTCACCTCTTTTGTCCCCCATCAGTCTCATCCAGCGAAGGCTCATTATTCTTTATGGTGAAAATCATCCATTTGTAAGTGATATTATTTAATTATTATGTTGTTGAACCGATCAGTCAATCTAGAATCATTATAAAATTAGACGTGAATGATTTAGTGTATAATTTATTTTGAGTGAAAAGTGAAAACAATAAGACATTTGGATATCGGATTCTGATGACGTAAGCTCTAATTGATAATTAAGACGGCTGTACGAATTAAACAAACAGCGAAAATTGTAATTATAAGAATAAATTAATCATCAAATTTTTGAAAAGATTATAATTGTTTCTGTTTAACTCATAAAAAATTAAATATTTTAATTTAATTTATAAAAAAATTATGTTTATCTCAGTTTTATTTTTTATATATTTTGATAATAATAAAATTAAAATTAATAATAATAGATTTAGAGATTTGACAATCATTGCGTCTATATATATATATATATATATATATATATTATCTTTTTTTTTTAACAGAGCTGATTTTTTTTTTTAACAGAGCTGCCGACACAGAAAAAAGATAGCATGAGACTGAACGCAAGTGCAAATTCTAGACCTACACAAAACGAGACCATCCAGAGGATCTGACGGCCATAATTTGATCAGCGCGGTCATATATATCCTTAGTCAAAGGGTTTGGATTTAGAAATTTTTTTTTTACATCTATATACTGTATATAAATGTTGACTAATTTAAATTTAAATTGAATAAAATTATAATAAATTGTAAAATTTTTTTAACCAAATTTTAATATAAATATATTTTTAAAAGCTCAAGTTCAAATCTTTTAATTAACTTAAGACAACTTTACCGATTAACCGATTTAAAAATCTTTAAATGATGTAGTTGTGTTTCAAAATTTATGTATATAATATAATATAATATAATATAATTTTTTATATAAATATCTTAGAAAAATCACACAAATTAATTTCAAAACGATCGAAACGATTATAGTTTTTTTTTTCTGTCAAAAGTTCAAAACAGTCCCACTTTTGCGAATGACAATTTCCTAACTGACCTCAAAAGTTTTTAGCCTAACAAACATATTTAACCCAACTTTCACTTCATCCCGCCAATTAGCTAGAATTAGGTTTTCTTTTTTAATTACATTTTATTTTGAACCTTTAAAGATAATATTGGTATTAATCAGTTCTTTTTCAAAAATTGTGTCACTTTATTGTTTGAAAATTTGATAACCTTAGTAAGTTATGCGGTATTCTTTTATTATTTTTTAAATATTAAAATGATATAAAAGGAAGTTTTGTAAAATTCAGTTTGGCATTAAAATCATCTTTGAAAGACTAAAATGGACTTCTTCTTCTTCTTTTCTTTTTTTTGTAAATTTTTCTCATACTTGAGTAATAAATTATTTTTATGTGTCAATATGTATCTTTTAGACCTTCTATCAAAAAAAAAATATGTATCTTTTAGACCAAATGGTAATTAAGTGGAACAGTACTATATGCCATTCTGAGGTATCTCTCCCCTTTCCCTCACTTTCTTCCTCTCCAAATTGAAACCTAAGAATTTTCTATGGCACACCTAAATTGCTTTATTGGTGTTGACACCTCCACAGCTACTTATAGATTTGCTTCTATTCTTCAATAGTGACAATTTAAAAAAAAAAAATTTGACACTCGCGAAAGCATATATTGTTGATAAGATGAGTGGGTATCATGGTAATAAGAACAGAATTCAATGATTATCTCTCACAGTTATCAAATTCAAATTTGATTAAAATTGGTGCAATAAAAGGTCAATACTAGTCAATTTGCGGTATACAAATAAAATTACAGTGCAATGGTCAAATTAATATAATATTATAATTTACTTTCGGTAACCTAATTTCATGCTCTTGAAAAATAAATTGAAATCTCGACAATAAACTGATAATTCACATAACATCATATCTATATTTTTAGGATTAATACGATGTGTAATTTGATATATTAAGAATATTCTACTCTGATACCTAAACTCTCATTCATTCTCTATCCTCAAGATCTTTTTTGTAAAAAGAAGAGAAAGCTAAATAGTAAATAATTATTGATAACTCACAATGTATAATAATTTATTCAATTGATTTCTCATGAAAGACACATCTAATTGGCGTCTACTTTATCCTCTAAAATATAACGCATTTTAAAAGATTCAAATCACATCTCATATACTTTCACCCAAGTTTCACTATTAAGTTCATGCATGATAATTATGTTAGGCATATACCTTTGAAGATGCCATGCAAGGAAAGAAAATAAAAAAAGGCTTCAGTTTGAGACAATGCTTTTGAAAGGTGGGGGCAAGTGGTAATCTGTGATAATGGCTTTTTTCATATTTTCCTCATATCCGGTCCCCCAAATTGTGAGTGCATGCATTTTCATGCTTAGTTAGATACAAAAGAAAAAATTGTATTTAAAGGAGACAATCTAGAGCTTTCTCGATGACAAATATTTACGAACCCTAATTGCAGAAATACCTGCTTAATTTATTTAGGGTATGTAGTTCGGTAGTACCAAAATCAATTTGTTTTTCCATACATCAACTAATTCATATTCAATTAAAGACAACTTCTGACTAGGCTAAAAAATTAGTATAATTAAAATTCAAACATATAAGAATTCACCTAACCACGTCGCAGGTTTTTTATGTTTCTATTTAGTTGAATATTGGATTGGTGGTACCAACTCAGTTTTTCTTCTTTTTCATATTGCAAATTAAGTAATGTTTAGATTAAAATGTGAACGAACAGAAAATCTACAAAAAATTTGAATAATGTATTTATAGCTTACTCTGAAAATTTTAAACATGTAACAACATATCTGATCACACATTCATGTTTTCTTCTATTGAGTGGCCCTTGGGTTGGTACATATTTTTGATTTGCTTGGCTAGTTCCATGGGACATGACAATTGACATTTATGCAGTGTAGTTATCAGAAACAATCATGACAAACAATAGTCCAAGGAATCTCAAATCCCAAAAATAAAGACTGGGAATACCCACAGGTTTGTCTCTTCTTACATACCAAAATTTTACTGCTTAGATCCAGCAGTGACGTGACAAGACCCTACCGTAATTCCTTCGACGAATAAGATGAAGAAAACATTATCCCAACTCAGCTATATTTATAGATTAGGTTCGAAATTAGAGTTTGACTATATATGTTGCATCATGTGTTTCTATTTCTGCTCATTTTGAAAGGATTTGAATTTCAAATATCACACTCTATGTCTGATCCACAATTACATAGATACAGTGCAATGAATACATGTATGTTTTCGTGGACCACAAAGTCCCAGATTGATTAAATTAAAGCAATTTTGAATTCTTTCAATTCTTTTGATGCCAATTTGATTCTCTTTACCATTGAGATAAAAGAGCTAAGGGTGGACCTTTGATGACCAAATAACAGTCACGTAATTTCCTTTTTTTTTCTTCTTGTTTTGGATTTAGAAACTTTTATAAAATTTTTTATATCTTTATTATTAAGTTCTTCAATAGAAACATAGCATATGTAAAAAAAAATTTTAAAAAAATTAATTATACAATTTTGAATTATTAAAAATATAAAAAAAATTAAAAATTACATACATGATCTAATTGATAAATTTGATGATAAATATATAAAAAACTATACCAAAATTTTTTTTCCTTTAAAAGGTTGTGCTAATTAACTAGTGTGCCTTGGTTGAGAAACGGGTGACTATATTTTTGCTTTTGGGTCCTGCTTAAAGCGTCCTTTTCTTTGGCCCAAATATATCATCGTTTTATGACCTGCAAACCTTCTTTGCATTAATTCAACAAACACTTCAATCTATATAGTCTCATAGCTATGTTGTTAATGTCTGGTACTAATTTTTAAATTTTGTACCGTTTTTCATAAGTTTCAGACTTGTAATATATTAGACGATATTTAAATCTGAATTATCTTATATAATCTTGGCTTTATGCCATTTTAGTGAAATTCATATTTATTTGTCCAAAAAAAAAACAAACAAGTACTTCAATCTCATTCTACTCTTTTGTATCAAATCACCATTTTTTAAAGGACTTCTAGACTAATGATTTCTTAACATAGTTTATAATTAAGAGTCATTTAGTAAAATTATACTAATTTTTTTCCTTTCCTTTTAAACTAATCAAGTCTTTTTTATTTCTTCCCATGATATACTACTAAATATATTTATAACATTCTCATTCTCTTTTTATCATCATTTTCTTTTCCTTTCCCTTAAAAATCTTTTCTATATACTCAACTAACCCTCTATGTATATGCTTAATGGATACCTTAAACTCATGCACCATTATATATTTCTAATTCCACGATCCATTAATTCACACCGAGGGAGATCTATAAATCAACTTTTTGATCTTCTCATTTGATATGTGAATAACATAAGGGTATGGTCAGGAATTAAGAGGGAGAAAAACAAAACTAAAAAATTTCAACCTAGATAGTTATTCCAGACTTTTATGATTGTAAGTTAAATTATACTGTCTATTTCGGTTTTGAGAATATGATTTATATTATCAAAATACTATTTATTCTTTAATAAAATCAGTATTTCGTATAAAATACAGACCTTTTAAAACATGAAAAGTACTCTTCTCAGTCGTTTCTTAAATTAATATAATTTTTACACTCATTATCTGCTAGGTTTATGTCTACATAGCATATAAAACTTATTTATGATATTACTTGGCTAAAAATATGCATATATCAAACTACGATAAAGCAATAATTTTATTTTAAAGCAACTAAGTAATTTCTACTTTAAAAACAAATTTAATTTGCACAACCCTATTCATAAAAAATATATAATTACAAAAAATTTGTAATTAAAAACCAAAAGATTCGAATAACCTTTTTTTAAACAACCGACATATTACATTCAAATAAACTAAACCAGTTAATGCCCAAGAGTCGAATAACTTTTTTTAAACAAGCCAAATATTACATTCAAATAAACTAAACCAATTAATGTAGTTTATCTAAAGTTGGAAGTTAAATAGGATTTTTTCTCCACAACTCTCTATTTAAAAAATTATAATTAACAAAACAACAAATTTTAATGAAAAATCGTTCTTCGCTTTCATCATCTACTAGAAAAGTTTCGCCAAAAAAAAAAAAACTAGAAAACTTCTGACCTAAATGGTCTAAAATCAAACCATCTCTCCATTTCTCTATTTTCTTCAATCCAAACATATTTTTTCTTATAAAACTATTTACAGATCACTTAAACATAAACTATATTTAACAAATTAAAATATTTATTTGTAAACTACATTATGACTCACAGTTAGATTTTAAGATACATTTACTTAGGCGACACAATGCAAACGATACCATAAATCAGCCGGTAAGTTAATATCAAGCAATGATTAATTACAGGCAATTTCGATATGGCGTCACAAAAATATCCCCTCGTTAGATTTGCTGAAATGAAATTGTATTTGATCTCAACCTCTCTTACTACTATGTGCACCTCAAGGGCTCCTTCCTAGAAGTGTAGGACGGAGGAAGCGATTAAAATTGCATGCCAAGTATTGATCCATGAACAACTCACCCCAAAAGGATGATCTACAGAGATGACCATTCTGGTATTCATTAACTCAGGTGTTCTAGGGAAACCAGCTCACCTCTTACCACGAGATCCGGGTCCGGTTCTTGGTCCAGGAAACCGAGAAAACTGAAGCCGCAAGTGACTAGACTCGGGGTTTATTTCGTCAACTTTATAACCTGTGCCACCAAATCATAATGTCAGAAAATTCCCAGCATTCTGGGTACATTTTTATGTGAAGAAAACCACTAAGCACCGAACTCATAATCCGAAAATCTTTATTGAAATTAGAAGTCCTCATGAATCTTGTATTCTATGGAAAGCTACAATAGTTATTTAGCATAAAGATCACCGGACACCGGTGACAAGGGCTAATAAAAAACAAAAACATATACTCCGTCAGATAAATACGAAACCAAAAAATAAAACACTCTTCGTTTTACATGAGAATGTGATGAGAAGTTGATACCTTGCAAGGCACTCAAAGCAGTTGCTGCACATGCTGGATTTGCAAAATCCACAAAACAGAGGATGAGAGGATCTCCACCGCGCTGCAATGAAGAAGCATTTTAACATGAAGTGAACGTCAGAACTGCCAACCAATCAATACAATGACAAACCAAGACAAAAGAGGACAAGCAGACAAGTGTGCAACTGATATCCACTTACATTTTTGGACTCCTTACTAACAAGTCTTACTTCTCTATATCCAACAAAAGGGCGAAAGATATCTAAAGGTGATACTAAGGAAAGTAAATAATTGAATTGAAACAATTCTAGTTCAGAACAAATTGATGAAAACACAATGATACAATATCACAGCAGTGTCTCAGAAAGAAAAGGATACGAGCCACTTCTCTTCTTGTGCAGTCAGAAGGGAGACCTTCAACATATAAAGTACTTGAAGCATCTGGTGGTAGAGGTACTGTCTCAGGTCCAGGCCTGGAAACTGTATCCACCGGTAGCTGACCAGCAAAATTAACATTCCGTCCATTGGGCACAAGATCATGACCACCACTTCCAGCGCGTCTCATGACAGCTGGATCAGTTAGTGAATGACCTGGCATTCCACCAACAACAGGCCTCGCCAATCCAACACCTCCAACTGTACTAGCTTCTCCAGGATTATATGAAGACAGTTGCTTCAAGACCAAAGATGAGTGCTTTCAGCAAACTAACAGTAAAATCATGAGGGAGTTCATATTATGCAAAAAAACAGGTCAAACTGTTACCGCACTCTGAAGGTAGCGGTCATAAGCAGACCCAATTGATTTTGTGTCCTTTATAACAAGAGTACCAGTGCGGTCATCATCTCTAGCAATATAACCATGCATCTCATTACCTGAACCCAGACCAGAAGCTGGCATCTCTGCAGGGCAAAAGTAAGTTATCAAGTTCTTAGTCTTACAACTCATTTCTCTATCAAAGAGCAGCAAAGCATTAAAGCTGAAACACATTAATTCCCACGTAAGTCTCAAACCATTAGCAATGTCATCCATCCACTCCTACATCAACAGACTAGATCAAACAAATATGCTAGGTGCAAGCAAACTAAGATTCACCTTACGGGTATTTTAAAGTTACCACTGAAACTAAAATCTATCTTGTTGATAGCTATAATCTAGCTTTGTAATCCAAATAAAAATGATAAAAGCCATTTGGTTGAACAATTTTCAGAATTAGAATACAAATAACCAAATGAAAAAATAAGTTAGAACATGAAAAGAAAACAAAAAACTATACAGGGGGCAGATGCTAAATGTACTTGAGCTTCCATTAACTCACACCACCAAAGCTTGGATCTAGCAAACCTCAACATATTATTGTAAACTAATTAAGCAATCCAAATGTCCAAAATATTGCATTGACAGAATGCTGCAGAAAATTTTTATTAAGTAAGAAAACACCCAAAAAAGTGACTCAAATGCACAATAAACATATACAATTTTCTTTTTTTGTGTTGTTTTTTTGGGGGGGGGGGGGGGGAACTGAATTTACAAGAGAATTGAAATAAATAAACCTGTAACAATAAAAATGAAAAGTGTGAAAGAATCAAGAACCCCCAACCCACTTAAGCAGCATGAAAACTGGAAATTAAACTAGTTACCTAAAAGAGATGATATTTTGGAGAAATTACACTCTACTTCCCTGATGTATATCCTAAATGACAACTTTAGAACATGAAGTTCAAAACCATACAAAATACTCCCGCAAACTTTCAAAAAACAAGTGAAAGCATTGATGGATTGTGCATTATGACACTTTTTCTCATGTAATAGGCATGTGTTAAAGGGAGAATACACTTTGCCTCTAGAAGTTTATCCTAAACCCAAAACAAAATATGACGACAACAACAACAACAACAACAACAAAGCCTTATTCCACTAGATGGGATCAGCTACATGGATCGTACGACGCCATTGAGCTCTATCAATGACTAACTCTTTAGGAATCTCATTTATTAGAAGATCCCAATCAATAATTTCTCTAAGTGTCCTTTTTGGTCTTCCTCGACCTTTTTTCACATGGCCCCAAACTATCTGCTCAACTCTCCTAACTGACGCTTCCAACGGTCTTCTTTGAACATGCCCAAACTACCTTAAGTAGTTTTCAACCATTTTTTCCTCAATAGGTGCCACTCCAACTCTATCTCGTATATGATCCTTACGGATCATATCTCTTCTTGTATGACAACACATCCAACGCAACATCCTCATCTCCGCTACTCCAATTTTATATTCTTGTTGTCCTTTCATCGCCCAACATTCACTCCCATATAAAATCGCTGGTCTTATAATAGTATAAAACTTTCCTTTAAACTTATCAAATACTTTCCGATCACAAACAACCCCTGATGACATTCTCCACTTCAACCACCCAGCTTGTATCCTATTTTCCACATCTCCAATAATTTTGCCGTCATCTTGTATAATTGATCTCAGATACCTAAACTTTGACACTTGTGATATGACCTGATCACCAATTTTAACCTCCAACTAGTTTCTAGCTTGTCATTTGTTAAACTTACAATGCATATATTCGGTCTTACTCCTGCTCAGACGAAAACCATTCGAATCCAAAGTAGCTCTCCATAACTCAAGTTTAAAAATAATCTCTTCCATTGACTCTGCTATGAAAATAACATCATCTGCAAAAAACATGCATTTAAGGATTTCTTCTTGAATGTGTTTCGTCAGAACATCTAAAACCAAATCAAACAAATAAGGGCTCAAAAATGATCCCTGATGTAGACCAATCTTAATAGGGAAGTCTCTAGTCTCCCCTCCAAACGTTCTCACACTAATTGTAGCCCTCTTATACATATCTTTTATAGCTCTAATATACACAACCCGTACACCTTTCTATTCCAAGGCTTTCCACAGCACCTCTCTTCGTACTCGATCATAAACTTTTTCCAAATCAATAAATGTTATATGCAAGTCTTTTTGTTTACTCCGATACCTTTCCATCAACCCTCTTAGAAGATAAATAGCTTCCATAGTAGACCGTCCTGGCATGAATCCAAATTAATTTTCAGAAATACTCGTCTCCATTCTTAACCTACGTTCAATCACTCTTTCCCATAATTTTATAGTGTGACTCGTAAGCTTAATCCCTCGGTAGTTTGCGCAGTTCTGGATGTCTCCTTTGATTTTGTACATAGGCACTAAAGTGCTTCTTCTCCATTCTCCAGGCATTTTCTTAGACCTTTAAATCTCATTAAAGAGATCTTAGTTAGCCAGATAGTACCCTCCTCCCCTAAACACTTCCAAACTTCAATAGGAATACCATCAACACCAACGACTTTACCATTATCCATTTTTCTAAGAGCTTCCTTGACCTCATCAACCTTAATCCTACGATAATATGGCAAATTTTGTTCTCTCTCCAAGGTTGTTAAATCTTCCATATCACAAGTCGACCCTACTCCGTCATTAAAGAGCTTGTGAAAGTAACCTGCCATCTGTTTTTAATATCTCCATCTGTAAACAGAACTTTTCCTTCTTCATTCTTAACGCATCTTACTTGATCCAAACCTCTAGATTTCCTCTCTCTAGTCTTCGCAATATTTTAAATCTTTTGTTCCCCTTTTTTCGTTCCTAAATCCTTGTAAAACTCTTCAAACGCTTTAGATCGTGCTTCACTTATTGCTTCTTTTAGTCTCTTTATTAGCCTTCCGATACCTTTCCCAATTTTCCGAATTATTGCACAAATGGATAGCTTTAAAACATTCTCTTTTAAATTTGATCTTCTCTTGAACGGTCTCATTCTACCACCAAGATTCCTTATTTCTTTGTCCAAAACCTTTTGATTCTCCTAAAAGTGCTCTAGCTACCTTTCTAACCCTCTTGGCCATCTCCTCCCACATGATGTTAGCATTTTCTCGTAACTCCTAAGACCCTTCCTCCAACAATCTTCTCTTGAAAATCTGTTGATTCTCCCTCTTTAGCTGCCACCACTTGATCCTAGAGTTCAACACCTGACGATGCTTTTGTTTCCAACCCTTAATAATCACGTCAAGGACCAAAACCCTATGTTGAGTTGCCACGGGTTCCCCAGGAATAACTTTACAATTTTGACAGATTTTTCTATCTGGATTCCTTACCAAAAAAAAGTCAATCTATAAACTTGAAACTCCACTCTTGTATGTGATTAAATGCTCCTCTCTCTTCTTGAAGCAGGTGTTGACAACCTTGAAATTATAAGCTATTGAGAAATCATGTATAGACTGTCCTTCCTCGTTAAGCTCCCCAAAACCAAAGCCACCATGAACCCTCTCATACTGTTCTACTTCTTTCCCAACGTGACCATTAAGGTCCCCCCGATGAAAATCTTCTCTTCTAAAGATATGCTTCTAACCAATCCCTCCAAATCTTCCCAAAACTTTTCCTTAAGATATGCATCCGTCCCTACTTGCGGTGCATAGGCACTTATGATATGGATAGTATCTCTTACAATAATCATTCTTAAGCATAGCATCCTATCATCAATCCTTTTTACCTCCACTACACTCGGCGTCCATTCCTTGTCAACCATAATACCTACACCATTCTTTGTCCTTACTTTTCCGTGTACCAGAACTTAAAGCCTAAACAGTCAAACTTTTTAGCCTTTTCTCCAACCCATTTAGTCTCTTAGAGGCACAAAATGTTAATTTTCCTCCTCTTCATAGTGTCCACAACCTCCATGAATTTCCCTGTCATGGTTCCAATATTCCACGTACCAATCCTGATTTTGTTCTCCTGGACTAGCTTCTTTACCCTCAACCTTCCAGGAACATGCTCTTGTGACACTACATTCGATCAACAATGCAGTGGCTCTAGCTCATTTGACACTGTACTCGAGCCGTACAGCGCGTTGCTTTCGGGCAACGACCTAATATTAGTGGACCCTTGCTCATTTAACACTACATTCAGGTGCCGATGCAACGGCTCTAGCTCACTTGTCACTGTACTCGAGCCATACAATGCGTTGCTTCCGGGCAACGTCCTAGCATTAGCATAATATTGTCGTTGATCCATGTTCATGAGAGAGTCGACAAAGTTTTACGTTGGCTGTCGAGGGCCTAACACAACCCTCCTCCTTTACCCGGGCTTGGGACCGGCTATAAAACTCAGTCAATGGTGGTTCAGTTCTTTAATCCCTAACAAACAACTAAAATCACCAGGTAGATGTGCAAAACCAAACTAGAATAAAACAGGAGGAGGATCATAGGCAAGAGTTTACATCTTCAAAATTTTTTGAAGCTCCATAATACATCTTCTCTCTACAAAAGGATTGAAGAGAATTTCTAGCTATTATCTTGAGAAAACTTTCCTTGGGAATGAAGATCTTTGTGTTTGTTAATGAAATTTGATCAGTATAGGTATTTCTTCAATGCAAACTATTTACTCTGTCAATGAGCCATTAATATCAATTTTGTAAACTATAAGTTCAATTCCATGTAGGATGAATTTCAAAGGCATAGAGTGTATTTTACCTTCTAATACATGCCTATCACATTAGCAAAAATGTTAGAATTAACAGCCTATTAACGTTTTCACTATTTATGAAAGTTAGAGAAGATGTTTTGTATGATTATGATATAAGTAGGAAGCACGAAGAAAATGACACCGATATGGCAACCTGAAAAAACCTAAAATATCTCTATGTAATTTAAAGTATCACATTGTCTAATATGAGCATCCAACATATGTTGGACAGAGACATAGCTCTTCTTTACAGGATCATGCTTCATAGGGTGTACTTCATGGAGATAGAGTATATTTTCCCCTAACATTTTATTTCAAATCAAGGCATATTATATTTTATTTGTTTTTGACAGTAAAGTTTGCAACCATCTACAAGCAGAATATGCAAAAGGTTCATGGTAATACAATACCTGTAAAATACAAAATCTATATTTCAATAACTCCATGACCAGCTATAAACCTTAAGGGCTCCATCTAGTCTCCAAAACCCAAGTCCATGTATTACATTAATAACCTCCAAATATCCTTGGAGATGTTGTAACCATTACACAGAATGTCATAAGATTGTTTTAAGTTAGGAAGAAAAATGTAAATTGACAATGAATGAATGAATAAAGGGTAAAGTCTTTAAGAGAAAAAGGCTTCACTGTGGGTTTCAGCCAATGGGCTGTTCAAGGGGATGCCTATATCTGATGTTTATAGGGACTGGAGGGCGTTATTGCATTAATATGTTGTTAGGGGCTATGTGGGGTGTCTGTGCTGTCTGTTAGTTTTTCTTACTTTATGTTCTTGTTTTTTTAGGAGGATCTCTTGTCCTCCACCTTTTGTCACCATTCCCTTTGTATCTCTCTTTTCTCCTTAATAATACTTCTTTTTCTATCAAAAAAAAAGTCTTTAAGAGAAAATTGGCCACTCCAGTAAAGTCTTAAGTCCTATCTAAACCTAGTTACTACTGAGAGATGAAGTAGTCATCTCCAAACCTGCCTTACGGAATGTAAGCCCAAGGTTCAGCCTTATGATGATCTTTACCTTCAAACATATACCACACCAACAAATCAAGATAAACCTATCCTCTTAGAAGCCTGCTCACTGAAGAACATTGCTCAAGAGCAAGCCAGGTGCGAAATGGGTGAAAACTGAAAAGTGTTAACACTGAACCATTTAGCACAGAACATGTCACAAAAAATGTGCAATGCCTCAAGCATTATATGGTGCAACACTTTGTGACACTGCCATATACCATTACGAAGGAAGAACTATGCTAGAAGCCTAGAAATACAAGTCATAAAAGCCAAGGGAACCCAACATGAAATTGACCACTGAGATCTCAAAAGCATCAACTGTTTCCAAGGGCACACCATGCAGCACAAAAAACAGAACCAATATTCTTAGTTTGTCCAACTATTATAATTACTTAACTAATTATTATATCGTTATAAGTCCACATTCTCCACTATGTTCTTCTAAAATTTCAACACAATTTTTGAAAGACCAAATTATTCCCTATATTACACCCAAAAAATAAAGAATCTAATAATCTGTCATCATATGTTCAGTCCATAGAGCCCATGGAGACAATAGCACAGTCAAGTTGGCCAATATAAATAGCAGATAGCCATAATGTCAAGCAAATATCTCACAAAACAACAAAGGCCACACTATTAATCTCATCAATTAGATCTCACACACTATCGAAAGCACCTAATTTCTTTGTCTGTTCAACTAGTTCAGCTTATAATTCTAACACTGCCGTTAGTTGTTACAGTATTAAAAATAAAAACACTTACACTGCACATTCACATTTTTTCCTTTGCATTTCTCTAATATCAAACCCTAGTTTTAAAAGATCAAATAATATGCTGTCTTAGTTTAAATGAAAACCATTGGAAATCATTGTGAAAATAACTCCTTCCACATGAGTGACATGACATAATTTTAGCCCCACCTATATAGATTACATTTAACCATAATCCCCAACTAGAATTGCTGGTCTCTGTCTAAAGCATTAAACAGGACAGAAGATCGACTTCATAGTAAATAAAGAACACACAAATCTTATGCCAACCTTGTTTTCTCAACATAAAATCCTGTATTTACAGAGAACACAAGGTGGGCACCTTGCCACATTAATTTCACAATCAATTAGCACCTTGCATAACTGGGAACGCACACCAGGCACCAAGATTGAGTATTGCTAAATCAGAACCCAATTTCAAAAAAGTTATATCAACTGCATGCAAGAATGAGAATTAAAGAAGTTGCATCAGTAGAGAAAGTGGGGGGAAGAGAGCGAACCATAATCAGTACGAGGTCGTTTCAGCATGGCGGAAGAGGAGAGCAGCCCCTGCTGCCGATTCCAGTAACCGTCCGTCATAGCGAGAGATTAGAGGGAATCCGGAATCTAAATTTGGAAGAGGAGACTGAGTCGGACTTGGATTTGGAAAGATTGCCAAAACCCTAAGTTCTCTATCTGTGCTCGTCACCGGCTCGCGCTTTCCCCTCCGTTGATCAATCAGAATCACGCCCAAAATTGAAATAAAAATTACCGTATTTGATTAATTAGTATTTAAATTGAGATTTCAAAATAGAGTCCCAAACTAGAAGTCTAGGAGCAAAGGGTCGGTGATGGTGATTGGTAGGATGGGGCAAGACTAGTTGTTCGACTTCGATTCTTGAGTGAACCAATGGCGTCTAACCATGTCAGCTTGTGTTTTACGTTGTGAAAATCATGGGCCTAGGCCCAAGACACCCCATAATCTTGGGCCAGACCTTTTTCATAACATTAAAAAAACTCAGTTAAAAAAACATAAAAATTGATACGGACCAAAAATCATGTCCCAAAAAATACGGATCAAAGAACAAGCAAAATAAATTTTGATATGAGAACATTTTATCTTTTCGAGTATTTTGTTTTGTCCCAAAAAAAAAATTATTATTAAGCATTTATTTAGTTTCACACACTGAGTGATATACCTCTGCTAAGGTTTGAAGAAATCCACTGCCACACAAGGTGATGGTTGCCTTTAGGCACCCTCACCTCCTCTCTTCCCTTTCTTTTTCTCTTTTTTTGCTTTTCTCTTTTTCTTTAATGGGAGCTTTTCCTTTTTCTTCATGGAAGATCCACCTCTTCGTAGGTAGAGGGGTTTGGTGGAGCTGGCAGTTTTGTCTCTTTCGACAAAGTTAAAAGTTTTTGGTAAGAGGTGAATCGATGTTGGAGATGATTCATCATATTCTTCTACACCTCTTGTCAGTATCATCTTAGATGCTTTTTTACTTTCATCGAGTAATGACCTCTTGCATCTCGCCACCATCGTCGAACTAGAGGCTGTATGGGGGCAACAGAGGGCATGGAGTGAAGAATGAGAAGGAGCTGGATGATTTGGTTCTGGTCTGTCCATGTTCATCCTCAGATCCAAAAAAAAAAAGTTTGTTGGGCATAACAGCTTGCTTTTCTTGTTTGTTAAAAGACAAGCTATTCTCTAGGGATAGAGGTGTATTACCTCTTTTTAGTTCGTTAAATTTAGAGTCAGGGGTGCATTGTCTCTGTGTAATATCATTTTTTGCTATTTATGCCTAGTACTGATTTTTATAATATGTTATCTTAAATTATATACCGTTCTTTTATAAGTTCAGACTTATAATGTATTTGTTGATCTATAAACCTAATCATCTTATGTATCTTTGACTGTATATCAATTTAATAAAATTAATATCTATTCGATAAAAAAAACTATTATTTTTGTCGTTTGACTAAAGAAAAGTATAATTTTTTCCTGAACATAATTTTCAATTTTAAAAATATTTAGGTAAGAGGGATATGAACATTTTTTAGTTCTCGTGCTGATTAGATTTCTTAAATTTTTCGTATTAGTTTCCACTGAAAAATAAATCTGTTTTCCTTTACAGAATGTGAAAATCGGCGGAGAAAAGCAAATTCAACAACGGAGGCAAAGATTGTCATAAAAAACAAAACAAGTTAAAAGTTAAGCGTACAAAAACATGTACCTAAAAAAATAATAAAGATTAAAGGGTAAAAACGGTTAAATGTTATTGCAACTAGACTTATTATTATTATTCAAATTTCAAATTTTACTTTATATGCATCCAACTATAATCAACTCAACTCAAAGGTTGGCCTATAATTAAGGAGATTTGTGTTTTATTCTAATTATTTGGATTCAAACATTAAGACTAATATACCAACTACCAAGTCGATATAATGCATGTATTCTTCAAATCATTCCACGAGGAACTTAATTGACATACAAACTAATCAAATAATCTTAGTTGATATAATAGTTTATAATATTTTAACTGTTATATAGATGCTGTAAATTTATTCTTTAAAAATAGGATTTTAATCCTTTGACTTTCATAAGGCATGTTTGAATATTGAATAGTTTTGCATTTACATAGGTCTAAAAGATTAATAAGCTAGTCTAATGTTTCAAAGTGTGCAAGTTCATTGATAGGAATATATCGTTGTGGATGAAGAAAAGCCATTTTGTGTTCATTGAGTCACCTGCATTCAACTTCATCCAATTTTCTCTGGGTTTCATCCAGATTGGTTTCTTTTAGCACTAGCTAGTTATAAATCGTAATATCACGTCTCTAATTATCACATTAATCTAGTACAAAGAGAAAATTGAAGTTTGTCTTTACCTATTTTTGTGTTTTTAAATAATTAGACGTGAGAGATTGAACTTATAAATGAAATAAAAGCATAACCATGTTGTAATTAAAATTAAAAGGACTAATTTCTTAGACTAAATAAATTAGAAGGAATAAAAATATGACCGCGTCATTAATCTAGTACAGTGGAATAAGTTAACTATATATACGGAGTAGGGTATTGGGTCAAATTAATTATCCAATCCTCTCAATTCAAATCAATCCGTAAGATTAGGTTGAATTAGTAGGTTGGTTCGTTTTATTTTTTTAACCAGCCAATTATTAATTCTGGTAATGTATTTATAAATTTTCAATTTGCTAAACTCGAATCAAATCACGAACCTACCTTCTTTTTTTTTATTATAGCACTTCTATATTATACACTTATATTGTGTATAAATTAACTAATTATCAAATTATAAATAAAATTTTTTTTTTAAAAATATATAACTATGTAAGGCTTAATTTTATTATTTTTTATTTTTTATTTTAACATTTTAAATCAAGTTTATTATCCTTTAAAAAAAAACCAACCCAAATTAAACTAATCTGTTTGACAATAAAAATGATTTGATTTTTAAAATTCCCTTGGCACACTTCTAATATGGAGAGCAAAGGCAAAGAGACACGTCTATGAGTCTGACTTGTCGGTGCAAACATTAAGACAATTCAGATTGTAATACTAATACAAGCATTAATTACATTACAACCTAAGGTAGTTTCCTTTCACTTCTCATTAATCTGTCTCTATAGTCTGTCTCACCTCTTCTTTAATGGGTTCAATACATGTGGACCCTTAGGTCAATTTTTGTTTTTATAAAAAAGAGAAAAGCTATAAAAAATTTTTTTAAAACGACGAAATTATTTAGTATTAAAATGAATAAATTATTAATTTAATCTTTAAAAAAATATATTCTTTTAATTTAGTTTATAAAATAAGCACATCAATTTAATGTTTAAAAAATTATATTTATTTTAATTTAATTTTTTATTACTAAATTATAAAATTTATCATTGTTAAATTTTAATTTTTTTTATCAAAATTTGTTTAAACAAATAGATATATCATATTAAAAATTAAATTAAAATATTTAAATTTTTAATAACTAAATTATAATATTTCGAAGATTAAATTAATAATTTAATTTATGGATAAACCTGGAAGAGTCTTATGCAATACTTAATTCACTCACCTACCTATCCTACCCGTAAATAAATTTGGAGATCATAAAAAATTTTGTGAAGCCAATAATTCAGTTCCCATTTGCATCTCGTATACATTCGCCAGCTCCCAACAGAAATTCATATATTGAACCATGATCAATATCCAGTTTTATCCATAAAGGAGGCAGCCTATTCCAGTTTGTGGTGTATTTTTGAATTTGAGGAAGAGGAGGGGGGGGGGGGGTTTAGGTTTTTAAGAGGGTCAAGGTTTGCCTTAAGCAGTTTTTACAATATCATCAAGTTGGGGGCGAACTGTGTTGAACAATTTTTTGGTTTATGTTTATTCAGATGATTCATATAATTTAAAAAAATGTTTTGTTTTAAATTATATTTATGGTTGTTAACATATTTTATTTTATTTTTCTTCTCATCAAATTGATATAAATATTTATTTTAAATATTTGATTAAATAATTCGAAATCCAAAGATTTAATAATTTAATGAGAATAAGAAATAACGCTTGAGTTGACTATTCACTAGGACTATAGAAAATGTTCGTTCAGTTTGAAAATAATATATATATATATATATATATATATATATATATATCTGTGTGCGCGCGTGAGCGCAGTATTGTACCTATAATCAATTTCTATTTTCTACACATAGGGTACGTTTGGCATAAATTCTGGAGAATGAGGAAAAGGGAATGAGAAAAGGAATGGTAATGAGAATGGAAAAGAGAAACAAAAATTATGTTTGATATGATATAAGAAGAAATGGAGTGTATTACATTTGTTTTTTTGGTATGAAATTTAAAATGAATGAAATGAAAGAATTGGGTATGAATTTATTAAATTATTTTTTATTAAAAAATTAAATATAAAAAACATCAAAAAAAAAAGAATACAAAAGTGACTTTCGCTTTCTCTCTCTCTGTCCACCGTAGCTTCTTCATCTTCCTCTCACACACTCTCTCTCTCTTGTTCTTCCTTCATCAGATCTTCCCTCTTCATCTCTCTCTCTCTCTCCCCCTGAAGCTCATCCTTTTCCTCGTCTTCTTCTTCTTCTTCTCTTCCTCCACTCACTATCCTGCCATTTTCCTCCATTGTGCTGCCACCCTCACCATCACTGGGCTGTCTCTATCACTATCGACTTGGTTGATTCTGGAAATGGTGGAAGAATAAGGATAGAAGCAAGAAAAAAAAAAAAGGAAAGAAGGGTAAAATCATGATTCAACTTCTCATCCCCGAAATGTAATCGAATTACATTGAGTTTGTGATGTAATCGTCCGTACAGTGATGTGATGCAATTGTAATCCCTTTCCATGAGCAAAATTACATGCCAAACATCTAGAGTGAAGGAATCATTTTCCCTTTCTAACTCACTGGTGGATACCAAACACACTCATAGATTGCAGGGGATAGCTCTTTTCCATATGAATAGATCTAAGTAGAATTTTAACTTTATTTTATATAAAAATATGTGATAAAACTTAAATACTTTTTTTGGAGAACCATGGAACGGGTACTTTTCAATTTGTTTGTATTAATTATTCTAAAAATAATCTTAAAAATACACTCTAGAGTTTAATTTACTAAAGCTAAATCTCCCACGTTAAATTATTTGAAAATTTATAAAATTCTTGCTCTTAACCCGGATCAACTTTATTTCATTAGAAAGTACATATTATAAAATAATTAAAGAAACTTTGTTTAATAATTAATTTGTTGACTTTGTCCTTCGTTTACACTTCAAATGTGTATATATATATATATTTATATGCACTTTTCGACAAAATTAATTTATGAACTAATTTATAGTTTATATCTAATAGCTTATAAGTTAATTTATTTAAATTAGAAGTGTTTAATAAAAATAACTGTTGAAATAGTTAAAAAGTGTAAAATGACATAAAAGCACATATATTTTTTAATTTTAAAATAATATAAATAAATATATTATTTTTATTTTTAATTAAATTAATTTAAATTATTATAAATATAAAATTTATTAAAAATATATATTTATATATATTATTATATACAATAAAATACATTTACATATTTTATTATATTTATATATAATATTATATATATAATATATTATATATTAAAATAATAAAATATGAGTAAATAGGATATAATAAAGTAAATGACATAATATTTATTTTAAAAAAAATAATAAGGTAAAATAAAAATAAAAAATTTTAAGTTATAAATTACTCAAAATAACTTATCAAAATAAATTATAAGTTACTAAAATAAATTTATTTATTAAATTTTTTTAATAAATTTATAAACTAATTAAATAAATTATAAACTACTGAACACGACCATACAGAATTAGAGTCAAGAAAAGTGAGACAAATGACATCAGCTTATCGAAAGCCCTGTGAATTTCACTCTAAAGCTAAAATGTGAGGGACACAATCCCATGTTCGCATGAGACTCCGTATATTATAAAATAATCACATTAGTTTCAGTTCAGACTTTCAGTTCCTTAGTCGGCCATTAATTTCAACATTGCCCCACACTCTCACCTAACCAGACAACACTCACCTTTTATCTGCTCCCACTATATTATTTATTATTATTATAGTAGCATATTATAATTATATTTATGTTGTGTCCTAAAACATTAAAGGAAAATAATTTGGCCATACCCTTTTGGCTGTTTTGTTTAGTACCATCAAAACAACTTAATTTTATGACTCAAACATATCCCCTGAAGACCCGTTCAAGGGTTGAATGCCCTCTTAAAGGCTTTTTCTAGTCTCTATTCAATTGGATATATTAACTGTTTCTTCATGTTGTCTCATTTAATGCTGTAATCCTAACACATACCACTCCCAACATCCGAATCTTCAGTCACATGACCTTGCATTTACTTTCACTACATTCTTAGGTAAGTCAATCCCTTCAAGACACATAAACAAAGACCTTCATAAATTTATAGATATAAAATATATTTAATTATGATTAACTTGGACTGCATCACTCGATAAACTAAGTATTTTTTTCTTAACAAAATAGATAAACCTAATCCTAAATATAAACAAAATCATAAATATATACTTAAATATATATATTTGAAATAGATTATGCTAAAATTGACATTAATATCGTTTTATTATATAATATGTATATATTATCTCTTTATAACCAAGTTAAGGTATCAATATTTTAAAAAATTTCATTACTTTCCCATGTTTCATTCATTGCTGTCACCTTTTTCATTCTTTCATGAATTCAAATTCCTTGTTTCATTTATTAAGCATATCATAAAATCTCCTTGTAGTTTGCACCTTTCATATATATATATACATCCACACTCCCTCCAACTATATTGATTCTCCTTTTACAAACCCTCTCTCTCTCTCTCTCTCTCGCTCTTCAACTCCCTCTCTTCATTCTTCTGGGGTTCTCTCTGGCTACATATATAAGCCACATAACCACTTTTCTTGGTTAGTTTGGTGAAATGGGAAGAAGAAGACATCTCTATGTACTCTTAATGCTTCTGTTTTTGCTGCCATGTTTGGTTGGGCAGAGTTATTGTTCCAGAAACACTCAAGTTTTCAAAGTGAAGCCAAAGTCTTCTGAGCCTCATAACTTCTTAGGCTTTTTGCCCAAAGGAGTGCCAATCCCACCTTCAGGGCCTTCAAAGAAGCATAACAACATTGGGTTACAAAGCTCACTGGGGATTCCATAGACCTTGATCATCAACATACCATGATAAACAAACTTATGGGTAATTTTGTATATGGTCTTCTTGATTATTTTGCCTTTTATTTTATTTATTTTTTTGGATAGTATCAATTAGGTATTTGCGAGGGGAAAATTAAGCAGCTTGAGAAGAAGCGGTTTTAAAGCCTTATATGCATACATTCAGATTGTCTTCTTCACACAATATGGAGGATATATATATATATATATATATATATATATATCTGGTTTAGCTGGCTAGCTTTATAGTTCATATTTGTAAGAGAAGCCTTAATGGGTTCAAAATCAATGTGTAATTTTTAGCTTCACTTAAAGATAAAAGCTCTTGTACTTGAAAGCAAAGAGATCATCAAAAAGTTGATAGAACTTGCAAAATGTCCAGCTCTACACCTGCTTCTTCATCTGTTCTTGCAAGTAAGCTTTTGGTTGGTAAATAAAAACAGTGCCATAGCTGGTATATTGACATAATTATTAATAATTTATTTTTTAAAATGCAACTTCCTAAATACTTTTTTAAACGAGATCAGTTTATAATTAATCTGATTTATTTTTTTCCTTGTAATTATATATATATATATATATATATTATCTGAAAAATCCTCTAATTATATATATGGAGAGAGAAAATAAATGAAAAAGGTGATTTGATAGTCGCTAGTTCTCAAATCGGAGCTTGCTTGTGAAGTACTTAATTATGAACTTGATTTATGCGTGCAAAGCTGAAAGAAAGGTATTATAACTGTTGCTAGGAATGACCATACTTTGTCATGAAATTTTGGGGAAGATGACGTGCGAATCGTCTAAAAGTTGCATTTTGATTTGATTTGATTCATTATGCATCAAACAAATGCGCATGTACGACCCTTATTTTCCTCAGTATCCTACTCTTTCACAGCTATTTCCCTTCAACTTCTCCCCAACTCATCCACTTTGTCCTTTCCCTCGTCTTTAATTCAAAATATATTAATTAAGTTCGAGTTTTATCTTTTAATTTATGCCAGTTTCTTACTTCACAACATTTTCAATACTTCAATATATTAATGTAGTAATTAAAATTTAATTAATTTTTCTTATAAAATTAATGGATTTAAATATCTATGCATGTTCGGTCTCTTTTTTTGAGAAATGAATTGCTATCAAGTATAAAAATATTTTATTTCTATGAACATCTGTATATCTAACATAATTATTTCAGGTTAATTGTCTGAATGATTCATTATCAGTCATGTCTAATTGTCTACAATCGATAATGCTTCATCAAAAAAAAAAACAATCGATAATGCATATACTACAAAAACGAACAGGTGACACATACGAATTGGTCATAACAAAAAAAAAAAAACCCACCGGTTCTTAGTGGATATGTTTTCTAAAAGATTACCAAAATTAAATAATTAATGATCCCCTGAAAATGATGATATCTTTAAATTGCTGGGTAGTTAAGCTGTTTCATGTCATGCATATAGAATTCAAACTAAGCTTAATTTGAAGACATGCGATGTGAGACCCATCATAATCAAAGAAATAAACGCCAAGTCAACGGTTGTTAACAAAAGTTTTGAGTTTCATTAAGAGGACGCAAAATTCAAGTGGGTTTAGTTAAACAAACAAGGCTCTTGCTTAGTTTCCACCGGCATTACAAACTTCCTTTGAAATTTGGGGTCATTTAGCTCTTTTATTTGGTGAACATATCAATGCCCAATATAATGGATTAATTTTGTGGTTCGATGTTCATAAGTCATATTTAGATATATACGTATGGTATTGAAAGTAATATTGAGATGTATTTAATCTCGCGATCCCAATTTTCCCTTGTTTTTTTTTTGGGGGGAAATTTCTTATTTTTAGATGGCATTGTCATGATTCAGTAAATGAAAATTCCTAAGCTTGACTTCCAATCCAAGAAATTTGTGCTTTTAATAATTGCCTAAACTCACAAGTTATTAAAAAAAAGTTGGCAACTTCAATTTGTGAAAGAAACAATTAATAATTGTCACCAGTCAAGAAATTGTCACCAGTTGAATGAACGGGGAGAGAGAGAAAAGGACAAACACAGAGAGAGAGAGAGAGAGAGAAGAGAAAAACTAAGGATAATTTTATTTTATTTCTATATATCTGATATAATGCTACGTGACAAGTAACGTAGACCATAATGTGTCACATGAATCGTTCAATTATCATTTTTCATTACAAACAAAATTAAAATTTGATATAAATATTAAAAATATAAGATATACTTTTGCCTTAAAAAAGGTCGGCAACTCCAATCAATGAAAGAAACAATAGATTCAACAAATACAAAATGAAAAAAGTCAATACCGAAGTTGTTCTAATCTCTCCTATTTTTCCTTCCGCACTTCCTCACTTTATGCCGTCCAATTTTCATTAGTCAGAAACTTTCTTGACCGCAAATGGGTTCAAATAATAGACTCATAGAGGAGATTCTTGTCTGGCAAGTCCTATATTATTTAATCTTTAGCAAAAAGATGAGAAAGAGACAGTATATATTAGAGGGCCGTGGACGTCTTGTTGCTTCCTTTGATGTCTTATTGTCTTGTCTTCATGTGGCAGCTCATCTCTGTAATTTGGTTCTTTTCATACCAATCTTGGCCGTTCCTCCCTCAATCCCTCTCATTTTATTCTCCATCAATTATCAGATACATGCTTGATGAGTATCCTCGCACTTTTTTTTTTTTTTAACAAAGATGATGCCACAGTTTATTTTTAATACAAAGGTTTACCTCAAACAATAGAATTACAGAAATCCAGAAAAGGACATGAAAAGAAATTAACACCCTGACATAAAACCCATCACAATCTCAAACACTTAGTTGACTCAAAGTGAGTTTATTGGCTATACACTTCGCCATACTTCTCACATCGGTGTAAGTTATAACGATGTGCCTGTTCACATACGCTAAAGCTAACGAGTAACAAGCGGAAAATCCTGGAAGCAGAAAGAATCAACGAGTCTCCCGAGATCAAATGTCATAATGGAGTTTCTGGAGGATTTCAAAACTATCATCAAGAGTACAATCTAATGCATTGGGTATAAAGTTGGTAGGTAAAAAATGGAGTTATCTAAAAGAAGAACAACTGAAGCAAATGCAGAGGATGCATGAGTAGGGGAGATTCTTGGCCAAGATTACCTCAATTGCTAATTTTTTATATACACACTACAATACAACAGATATGTAAATGGAAGGCAATTAATTCAAGGGAAAAAGATCAAAGGCAAAAAGAAAGAAAAAAGACACGGGGAGAAAGGAAGAAAGAAAAATAGACTTAAACCAAAAAAAGGGGTTATTTGCTTCCCTCATACTGATTCTTGCTTGACTACGACTAAGCTCACTGTGACAAAATGTGTCAATGGAGAACTTCCTCTGTCTACAACTTTCCCTAGGATTACGAAACAGGTGAGACTGCACCCTCTGTCTTATGAGCTGCTTGGCCGGCAGACTTGTCAGTGCTACTACGAACATTGTACCTTTCATATACCTTCTCCCGATTCTCAGACCACCAAGTTTCTGCTTGGTGCTCTCCAAATCTTCTTCGGCTGCAAATACATTTACCAAAGCAGATTAGAAATATAAGGTCACAGAATCAGACTATTTTTAAAGTTTCCAGTTTCGGGGCAATACTAATCATGTATAGGCTCCAGGGATCTTCAACTGGTCCAATCAATATATTGGCACGCACAATTTGATCGAGAATAAGAAATATCCATGAAGCAATTGAAGTTATCTAGAGTCTCAGTATTGAAGCAACAGGAATCATGTTTCGAAGAAACACACACACACAGACAAAATTTGCCCAAGAAAATGGCATAATCGTGGAGCAATTGAGGTATAAGTTGCCTAGATTATTGTTAAAGTCCATAAGTTCCAAGGAAAAGCCCTTGGGTAAATATCTTTATATGATTGCAATTAGGTTCTTCAACAAAATTATTACATGTGAAGGAACTTTTTTCAATGAATCAATAAGATGATGCTGAGTTATAAAAATCACTTTTTTTCAATCACAACATGGTAACAACCCTTTGAGAAACTTTGCCTATGTCTAATCTTATTGTTAATTCCAAACGTTATAAACACACTGAATTTCATCACTGATCAACAGTAGTAACTTTGAGATGTGGATGATAATAGATCAAAGTACCTGAAGCGCACTCGTCTTAGATCTCGCGTTCCATCACGCAAGGCCATAAGTGTTATATACACCCCAGGTTCATACTGTTCAATCCATTCTGCCTCAATTTGATTAGTATTAGCAGCCAGTAGAGCATTCCTTGATCTCAAACCCCCCTCGCCATCTTGGAGAGGCCCAGAATTCCTGCCCTCAACAGCATCTGACATGCTACTGGTGGTTGTCTGAATCACACTTCCACCGTTGGGAAGTTTAACATTGGGGTATTCATTTGTCCCATTGGAAGGTCCGAGCCCTTGGTTTTGCTGGTAAAGATTGGTTCCGTAGGATCCTGTGCCCTCTGTTCTATTGAACGGAGAAGATTCAACAGGTATGGAGGCCAAGCTAGAGCCGCTGATTGACTCTGCTCTGGTGTGGTGCTGGCCATTAGAGTCAGGATAGTGCATGCCATTTGGCTCCAAACCATTTGGCAGGTAAGCTGGTCTGACATTCTCAACTTCATAAGATCCAGGAGGTAGCCTCTCAGCTAGATCTCTGAGCTGAAAAAATTTGAAAGGGCAATCAGAGAAACAGCAATAATATGTGTATGTTAACACTCCCTCCCACCTAATAAAAATTTATAATATAATCTGATATAATATAATTTAATATATATAAATTGAAAATAAATAAAAAAGGAATAATAAAATCCCATGCAATAATATCATGAAAAATTTCAGCAATTGCTAAAGACAAAAATTACCAAAAATCTAGTCATGTTATGCAATTTTGTAAATTATGGAGTCCAATATTATACTAGTTTAATCTGCATATTCATTTTGTAAAAAGAAAACCAGGAGAAATTTAAAATACTGATTGCATAAAGCTACAAAAATAAAGTACCGTGTGTAAAATATAACCACTTCCAAGATATTTGGCTTCAAGACCAAGAGAAGTAAATTAAGCAGGAAGTAACCTGTGCTGTAAGGGACTTTATAACTTCTTTTGCAGATTTAGATTTAGCAGATTCCTCAGCAGCCAGTGCCGTAGCTTCCTGAGTTTTCTTTTCTGCCCTTTGAAGCTCTAATTCTTGCAATTCACATCTCTGTCTCAGGCTCTCGACCTAACCAGATTTATATTAGATCTATATATCTTGATACTATGAAAATAATGACAGAAATGTGGAAATCAACTTTTCAGGTCATTTGCGCAAAGTGATGTTTCTCTTGTTATGCATTTCTCAGGTTAAAATCCATAGGAATAAAAAAAAGTATGGAACGGGAACAAATATTTAATTCAACGAGATGTGGGAGGCATTATGTACCTGAGCACGTAACTTCAGCACTTCTTGATTTAAAAGTTCATTTGTTTTCTTCAAACTATCAGCTATACTTTTTGAGAAGGAAAGTCCTGAAGTTGTTGGAACAGGCGTAGCTGAACGAGGTGGGCTTGGTCTTCTTGAGAAAGGGGACACAGACCTGGAACTTACTCCAGATGATGTAAGAACTGGTCTTGGAACTGTTCGTCTTAGATCAACAGCAGTAGACAAGACAACATCTTTGAGCTGCAGCAAAGAAGGGGCTTGTGAGGTGCGAACCAGGGCAAATGTATCACCCTTCTTCCCTTGTTTGGCTGCCTTACTATCCAGCTGCTTTATCAAATCCATATTAGAAGGAACTGGTGACTTGGCCAACCTTATCTCAGACTTGTCTAATCTGTCCTTGTTTTCACCTGACAAACGAGGCATAGCATTCCTCCTATTATTAAAGCCAGCCTCTGCCACCTTGTTCAATTTAGCAAAACAAGAATCACAAACACGATATGGCTTGCCAGGATTAGGAGCCAATGCTGCTCTTAATGCTTTCCTTGAACTGCATGAGTGGCAATGCACAAGTCCACAATTATAACAATTGTGCCTCTTTCTAGTGAAACCAAATGCCTGTCTACAAGCAGAGCACTGAGACTGCTCAGCGCCTGATACCCATTTATGAAGGCATATGGCAGCACAGTAGTTTGAACCACATGCAATATATTTAACGTGTCTATCTTTCAAAGCTTCAACCAGTGTTGGTGCTTTTCGATCTTCGACATCTCCATGACCCAACCTACCATTAGCACCCTTCCCCCATGTGTAAACTTCATTTTTGGATGTTAAAACAGCAACATGATATGCACCACAAGCAATTTCTTCAACAGATTCTTCAGACAACTTGTCTTCAACCAAACAAGGCAACTTTCCATTAGACTGTGGATTCCCAAGCTGACCATAAACAGTGCTTCCCATTGTAAAAACATGTCCTGACGTTGTTAGGCCAACTGTCAAACTGTGCCCGCAAGCAATTTTACAAAAATTATAATCAATAAGCGAAGGCACACAAGTTGGTTCAAGCCGAGCCTCCTTGTCTCCTTGTCCAAGGCGATTTTTATCTCCATCACCCCACGTAAACAATTTACCTGACGATATGCTTGCACTGGATTGTTTCACAATAACCTCTACCACAGCTGCAGTATGCCACACTCCACATGCAGCAGCTATTGTTCTTAACCCTGACAAGGATTCCACTTCTCTAGGATATGAAACATTCTCCCTATCTCCATGACCCAAGACACCAAATGTTCCATCACCAAATGTAAAGAGTTGCCCAGTTGCAGTTACCAAGGCTGTGTGCCATGGACCACAAGTGACTAAAGCAACTTGAAGTCCCTCCAGTGGACCTGAAATTCTCTTTGGTATCCAGTGGCTAACATCAGTGCCATGACCAAGAAGTCCAGCATTGTGGGTTCCATCACCCCAAGTATATAGTTCCCCTGCCATTGTAACAGCACAGGTATGAAACTCCCCACAGGCAACAAAATCAACAGTTGTAGAAGCCAAGGCTTCAACTAAACGAGGTTGAACCACATTCTTCCCAACACCATGGCCCAGGCGTCCTCCAGATTCTTCACCCCATGTAAAAACTTCACCTTGCCTTGTGACTAGTGCAGCATGTTTAACACCACAAGCTATATGATGTACGTCTAAAACTACATTGGACTCTAGTGGCCTGGGGAGAAGAACATCTGCCCATGGACTGAAATGAACACTTTTATCTGCACCAACTCTTACAAGATTCTCAGAGAAAACCTCCCCCCATATGTATACATCCCCCAGAGCATCACAATCGTCTGGTGCAGATCCATGACTAGATGTGCTGGGGGCACTTGAAACACTAACTCGAAAAGCATCTGAACCAGAACCTTTCACTTGCATGTTTATTGGGTCTGATGGAGCATGTGATCTTTCAGAACTCACGGAATTCCCCGGTCGAAAGGACTTTGGAGAAGTGTTAGGATTAAAACTCACAGAAGTATCCGGAGAGTTAATATCCCGTGAAGTACTAACTGAACTTTCACTTGGACTATTTGATGTCAAGTCTCTGTTATCCTGAAAGAATTATAGCAAGGTTACCATCTATTACAATATGGAAGCTATACTAGGCAACTTATCAGCATCAGTAGCAATACAAGCAAATTGGTAAGCTCCAAATATAATTAGTGAATAACTTCCATAAAAAATAGCATCAGCATAGAAATATTATAGTAGACTAATCATCGCCATCAATTACTCCTAAATCATGAACAAAGAAGTGGATAAGAAAGCAAACAGCATTCCATTTCAGAAAAAAATGTACTATACATCCTTTCAGAGATGAGCTACTAATCCAGAAAATAAAGACATCTTCCTTGGAGGAAACAATATATCATTCTTCAAAGCATCATATAAGCATTAAGTACTCCATCTTGGTCCATCTACAACATTAATCCTAAGAAAATGGTGGAACGCTCTATTATTGTCCAAAGATCTACATTCTCCCCCTGCTCATAGTTAATGTTAAAAGAAACATAACACAAGTAAAATGCTATTGAACTACAGAGGCGGATTTACATCAAGATAGAGGCCCCCATCACTCCAACCATCAATTTTGGACCGCCCACCTTGACCAGAAGATATCAGTGCTTTGAGGCCAGCAATCCACACTTCTGCCTCAACTTTATCCTTGCAAATCTGCAAAGAAACAGAAAAACTTATTTTAATAATAGAAAGTGCAGAAAATAGAACCAAAATAATAATGTAGTCATATAAAGAACTTCAGAATTCATCACCAACCAAATCAAGGGATCGCTTTCCGTTGTTATAAATAAGGGAAAAAGACAAATAGTCCTTCTCAGGACGCAAATACCGTTGGAAAACAGCCTGCCAGAAGATTGAGGAAAAGAAAACAAAGAATGGAGAAGAATAAGTCTACAGAATGATTTGTAAATATCACCAAGTAAAAACAAAAAACAATGAGGCATCTGCATGATATAATATAGAAGTCTAAAGATCTCACTGTTCTTTGTCCAGGAACAATTCTTGAGACAGAAGATAGCTTCAATCTTCTTTCTCCACCACTTGAAATCCAGATTAAAGATGATTCATCCTGTAGTTTTCATATATTATAATAAGTAAAAAATGGAAGGAACTCAAGTGTAAAAAAGAAAGGAATCACAGTAAAGATGTAATTTAATTAGAATTCAAAGGTACAACTATATATACATAAACCTGAACATCAGGGTACCCCATAAACTCTTGAACTCATTATTTGGTGAAGCTAAAAAAAGAATTTAATAGCAGAAAGCAGATAAATAATGACCTTTAACTTTGAATATGGCAAAGAAACCTAAACTTAGTTTCAGTCCCAATCCTGAGAGCACATCAATAATGACCTTAAATTTTGAGCTAAACCACTACAATATTGACAGTGACGTCAAACTACCACTATAAAAGAATTATCAACCTTGAGAAGTCAATATGCCAACACTGGAAAATCCTGATCTCAAACAATTAGTGTGATGCACATATGGCATAAAGTAAAACTGAAATGTACCAAGCTAAATCCAATGCAGTGAAAAAATAAAGGGGCATGAGCATACTAGGAGCAGGGTACACAGTCAACATATCAATGTTAGTCAGAGATAGTCTCAATTTAAAACTCAATCCTTTAGAAAAATGGAAAGATTTTTTTTTTCTCTTCTGTGGACCCAACTACTTATGTCTAATTTCACTTTAAGTTGAAATGCCAGTCATGCAGTATAATTTCAACTAAGAAAACTGCAAACTTGTTTGATTGATAAATTATATGTTTATGATTATTCCAACCTAACTTATTTAACTAGACTTGTTCCCAAAGAAGGGGGGTGTTACTAGCCTATGGCAATAAGACAGCTGCAGATTTCAGTTGCCAATTTCACAGCACATTATTATTTTGAAGAGTATAAAAAAATTAAATACTTCTAAAATTTTATCCATCAGTTAGTCACCAAGAAAAATTAAAAAAAAATTGATTTATTAGTTATCAGTTTTACACACTTGAGATGAGACTAACTAAAATAGGGACATAATTTGCACTACTAGTTTACAACAAAGTAACTGCCACTGAAACTTGTCTACAGAGTTGGACATTCAGTACCATCAATAATTTAATTAGGACATTCATACACATAGCCACTCCCCGAAAAATTCCCAACAACAAAAAAGGCCTTATTATAAAAAAGTTGCAATTTAAAAGGCATTTCATACCGTATATCACTCATACAACATCAGCAAGTACTGTCCAACAAGGCAGTTAAATAAAGTAGAAACTTATCTACAGAGTTAGACATTCAGTAGCTATCCCAAGTACTGTCCAACAAGGCAGTCAAATAAAGTAGAAAAATTGAGGATTCAATAACATCTTCCCAAGATAAGCTTTTCAGTTAGAGCTAAATTACCTTGGAAAGCCTAAATGGACAAAACTTGGGCTTTCCTTTACGACCATATTTAAGCAGTTGAGCACCCTTTTTCAAAGCAATCAATGCCTGCAGAATGCAGAAGTAACATGGAAAACCACAAGGAAGATAAGAAAGACAGGGAAAAATCTACAAGATATTGAAAGACGCAATTGACGTATGCTCATGAAAGGTGCAAAAAATAATCAACAAAAAGGTCAATGTAGGATTCACTATAAAGAACTACACAATTAACATTCCAATCAGTAGACAGCTTTTTTTTAAAAAAAAAAATTTTTAGAGTAAGATAATCAGAAAAGTTTTATCCATAGAAATGGGATCAAAAGACATATACTACTGTAAAGAATTAGCCCTTAATTCAGAACCAAGTAATCCACAATACATATGAAGCATCCCATTGGAACACACAGTCTTTTACTTTGGAGACTTCCCATTTCATAGCAATGACAAAGCATTAGATCACCGGCCCTTCTTCACCAAAAGGGTCCAAAACTTAGCATGTTAAAGAGAACAACATGAAATTTCGTTTATTTTTCAATTTCTAAAAAAGAAATTGAATATTTTACTTCCCCATGTTTTCATTTCCTTCTTTTCTCTTCCGGTCTTCCAACCAGAGTCAGAAGCAATCCCAACTTTCCCACGGACTCCAATCAACGTAATAAACACATGATCATAATACCCTTGGCCATGAAGGTGCCCTCAACAGGAAACCCAATTCAAAACAAAGATGAAAACAAAAACTCCACCAAAGCCGCAAAATTAAACCCGAGCTAGAGCAAAAATTCGAACATTAATTTGCCACGGAGAGAGAGAGAGAGAAAGAGGGAGGGAGGAACCTGCTCTAAGTCACGGTCGGCATTCCCGTAGCTAACAAGATCTGCCATTCCATGTGAGAGATTGACCGAAACACCACCCCCCTCTCCGATCGCTGGCCGGAGCTCCGGTCATCATATACAAGTACTCCAGCCTCTTACGTCCACTACCATCCACTCCGAAAACTAACCCCCTCTCTCTCAAACCTTCTCTTCTGCACGCTCTAGAATGCACAAGGCTACGCTAGATCTGTCTCCTTCCCAGAACCATTATACCTAGAAACTCCATTGACAATTTCAAGTCAAAGAAAGCACTTCATCAACTCATGGACTGGCTTGGAACAGAAAATAAAACCCGGTACTTCGACTCGGAAGAAGCGGCTTCTGAGAAACGGAAACGTGGTTCACGGCTCAACGGAGGTAGCGAAAGAGAATTCCGGCGAGCAATGCAGGTTCCGGCGTGGCGAAACCGGGACGCGAGGAGACAGAAGAGAGAGAAAAGAGGGAGAGAGAGAAGGGAACTGCGTAAAAGTACAACTAGTCAAAGACGAAGAAAGAGAAAACAAATTAAAAAATTCATAAATAAATACGGAAAAGCAGAGACTCCCCCTGAGTCTGAGAGATGAAATCATGAAAAGAAATGAGAAGACATTTCCAAAGCCCAACGAAAGTTTCTTTTTTTTTTATTATTATTATTTTATCATTATTTTCTGTTTCTTTTTTCTTTTTTCGTTTTTCTTTTTTCTGTTTAAGACGGAGGCACGTATCCACGTTGGTGACATTGTGGGCCTGTGGCAACACTGAGAGGATGTTTTGGTAATTTGAGGGACGCTTTTCTTTTGAAATTTTTTTATATATTTATTATCCAATTTTTCAATTAAAATATCACTGGTATATAATATTTAAAAATAATTGTATATTTTTAATAATTCAAAATTGTATCATTAATTCTATAAAATATTTTTTGTACATATTTTATTTTTAATAGTAATAAAGAATTATATATAAATCTAATTTATTCAACATTACATGATTATAGTTTTAATACAATTTTTTTGCACATATTTTAGCTGTAGTAATGACATTAACAATAAAATAATCAAAATTTGCATATAATTCTTTTTTTTTTTGAGATGAGGGCCACGTTATTGCTGTTTGGTTGTATTAAAACTCACATGCAATTTGATATACTAACATGATTTGCGTCTTTATAATTATATCCAGCTTGTTTTAGAGTGCATTCTGTACATTATGATGTGAATATTTGTGCAACAACTTGATTCAACGTGATCCTTACGTGTCACGTTGATTGAACACGGAAGGAAGTTATTGATTTGGTTGAATTAGGATGGATTAACTGTGTTGTATAAGTAAAATTTTAGTAAATAATTATCTATAACTACGCATGAAATGAAAATAATGTTTTACCCATATTTTTTAACCAATAGTATTTGCAAACACATTACTTTTAACCTTAAATTATGCAAACTAAAGATGAAAAACACAAACAACTTCAAACACACACACACACACACATATTGACATAAAATATAAATAATGTGCTTAAATAATACAATACCACAATGTATCAAACCACTCTTTTAAATTATATATTTTTTATTTGTATTTATATTTAAAAGAGTAAACTACATTTTTGTTCTTGTTTTTTATTTAATAACATTTAAAATTATTTCACAAAAGTAATCATTTATTTTACTTTCTATCAATAAAATTGATTTTATATACAATATATGTTCTTCTTCAAAAATAAATTGTTTAAACTATGTTCACTGATATATTAGAAAATAAAAATGCAATCTCAGGTTGAAACTTAAATGCTTAATTTCAATTAATCTATCTTTACAATCATATTAAAAAATAATTTGCTATTTTATGTCGTACGGAACTTTTTTTGATGAAAATTTTATGTAAAACCTATGTTATTTTATATAATTTTGAGGCATTTTAATTATTGGCATCGAAATACAAAATATAATATAAAACTAAAATTTAAATATTATATATATATATAAGTAGGTAAAATATGGTAAATTACAAATTGTATTTATTTTAAAAATCAAATAAAAACATAAACTTGAATATATGTGCAGTGGTTAATATAATGAATATTAATGAAAGACAAAAATGAAAATGAAAATGAAAAAATAACAAATATTTATATGATATTTATTAATTATTAGAGAGAGGGAGTGGCCACGTCAGGAGAGGGTAAGTGGGCCAGAATAAATATGGTGGCGCTTAAAGGGCGAAGGAGGCGCGAGTGACTTGTGAAATGAATATTGAAGATTTGAAGGCAAGAAAGCAATGTGTGTAGTGTGGGCGTGGCTCTGCCTGCTTCAAACTCGAAACTTCATATCATATATTATAACCCCATCATTTTCCAATATTCGCCCCAAATTTATGATATTAATTATACAACCAACTCTTTGTTGTTTTGCCCTCCCATTAATAAGATAAATCTCAACCTTACGTGAATTCTCTACTTAATTAGTAAGGTGTTTAGCTAAACATATTGTTTAAATTGTTTGATCAAGTTTTGAATAAGTAAAATTCATATAAATCTTATTTGTTAGATTGATCAAACGGTTAAATTTGAGTTCACTATCTTCCACTTACATTTCATGCTTTTTAATTGATTTTATAACTGATTTCTCCCCTCTTCAAATAAAATAGAAAAGATTGGAAATTTTTTATTACCCATTAGCTCTCTGGATTCATATCGATTTTATGTGTTTAAAACATCTTGTGAATACTAACGGTACTGGGTCTAGTGAAATAATTTGGATCCTCTCATGCATGTTATAATGCAAACATACAATTATCATGTTTCTTAAATTTGAATTATTCGTTTTAGATGAAACGATTTGTATAATAAAGATTATGAACAAAAGTTAGACTTCATAAAATTTTTTTTCCCTTTTAATGGAGTAAATGACTCAAAGGTGGAACATGACTTGTATGTTCATACTATAACATGAGAGGATTCAAAATTGTTAACGGAAGGGATTAGCATTCACAATTTGGCAAATCCCGATTCAAGTTTTCATTAGGATATGTATTATTATATTTAGTGTCAAATAATATTTTAAATATAATTATCTTTGATTGAAGATACTCGTGGAAACAAAAATAAAAACATTTTGGTAAATATTTAAATTAATTAGTTAAATTTATAACGAATGATCATTTAACAATATATGATTAGTAATATTTTAAATTTATTAAATGAACATAAACTGTATAAAGAATACAAATGGAAGTTATGGATTGTAATATTCTTACAGCCTCTTGGGTGTTTTCCTTATTATCGATTTTATTCAATGAGAATCATTTTTCTTCTTTTCATCTTAAAAAAAATAGATAAAATGAGATGAGTTATGGATATCTCATTAAATGATAAATAAATGAGTAGTGATTAAATACATGCATAAACTCTCTTAGATTTTTGAATCACTTGTAAATTACTTTTTTAAAAATTTTAGAGTCAGATTCTTCTTCTTTTATACTTCAATAAATATGAAAATTTTGCATGTTGAATTAGTATATTTGGTACTGAGAATTGAGAGATGATTAATACGTGGAACTAGATTGAGTGTTGCTTCGTATTGTACTAGGTATTGTTGAGCTATAAATTTATGGTTATTGAATGAATTGTAATTGTCAATTCACTAACATTTTTTCAAAATAATCATTCAGTGTCTGAACACTATGTTTATGTCAATTAATATGGATTTGAGCCGAGTAGGACCACAATAAATAATAAAATTCTCTCCTACAATAAATAATAAAATTCTCTCTATTAAGTTTTAACGCAATTGCATTGCTATGGCTCGAACTTGAAATCTCTTATTAAACTATGACAATCCCTTACTAGTTGACCTACACGTTTGGTAGTACAATTCAATAATATTCAAAACCATGATAGCCAACAAAAGATCCAATTCCTATATAGATCATAAAATTTAGAATGAAAATTAAATTGATACTAATGTTGATTAGTAGCATGCATACTTCCATCAAATCCGTAATTATGATGTTAATTATCATAAGACCATCTTTTTATAGTTTAATTTGACATCAACAATAATTATACTTGAGACATGACATTAAATTTCAAAATGAGGAAAGTTATTTCTATTATCCAAGTACTACACCCATTTGTTCAGAAATGAGATAATAGTACATAATCTAGAATTATTTTAGAAGAGTTTATTATCAAAAAAGAGCAGACGCACAAGCTCAACATAGATATCATCCATAATATAAAATAGATATAATTTGAACTGCTAAATATTTTAATTCGAGTTGGAGTAATTTTATAAACAGTGCATTATCTACCCGGCATAGCATGTATACCAAAACCATTTTATTTCTTTCAGGCTATAAAATATGTTTCATCATGCATTCTTATTAGAGTATATTATCTTAGCACGTTAAACATTTTTCTTTTTAAATGCGGAAGTTGTTATTATCACTGGAGCTCAACCGCTATCGATGTCAAGATCAACCTAAAATTTCATCTACTTTGTAACCACTTCAGCTTTTCACTCCTGTACTATGTACCTATTTGGTTTAGTGGTGGGACTTTTCAAATGCACTTCTCATTTTTCTCACCATAGTGTAAAAATAGTGATGTTTGGTTCAACGATGCACAATTTAACTAGAATCGATTCACCTTCAAAATTAAGATTTTATCCAACACTCAAAATTTTAATTTCTCTCTCACAGAATCTATTATCACCGTGATATATTTCCTGCGTTTCCTGTGATACTCCCTGCAAAAAGAAGGAAATGAGAGAATGACTTGGTTGAAGCTTGATTCTAGAGCACACAATCCCTTTATTTTGGGCACTCAAACAAACACACACACACACAAAGAAGCCTTAAGCAAAATAAAGCTTGATTAAAATTTGAATTATATTTATCTTCTCATTTCTGCGTTCTCAATCTTTCTCCTCGGTTTCAAGCTCCTATTTCTGTCATTCCTCCCTAAATTCCTGGTTTGAGATTCTAGTCACATGAAGTGCTACTTGGAAACCCAAATTCCCACATGCTGGATTCACTCTGTTTATTTGAAGAAAATTTCTCTATTTTTGATTTAAGCAAACATAGCACTATTTCTCTCTTTTTCCTCTCAATCTCGGGTTATCACGAAGAGGAAGAAAAAGATTTGTGTAGGCTAAAGAAATGAGTTTTCTCTTTCTATCTAAAGGATTAAAGTCGGTCAAGACAAGGGAATGAGGTGGAGTACACGTGTGTGGTTGTAGGGACTACTAACAAATTTAATTAAAAAATGTATTTAGTTCACTTGTAGCTTAAACATTGAGCCAAAAAAAAATAGTAGATATGAGAAATTAAATAATAATGAATGAAATAAAATAATATAATATTCATACTTTTTTCTTGTAATTACATATTCAAAAGTATTTTTGCTAATTAATATCCAAACAAAATTCATTTTTCAAAATTACTTTTCTGATAACAGTTTTCAAATGTAAATGTTAGAAATATTGAAAACAATAATGACTTTGAAGCGTGATAAATCACTTTTTTAAAGAGTTTATATATGTGTATTTAGAAATTACAAGCACAAAGTTCTCTTGGAATCAATATTTTACCGTAGAATTCTAATATGATATATATAAAGTTTGACCAGTTGTATCTGTTCAATTTTAACAGGTATTTCTGTTCAATGTTAACAGTATGTTTGTTCTATTTTCAACAGTCATGGCTATTCTATTTTTAATAGTCATATTTATTCATTTTTTAATAGACATGTCTATTCTATTTTGAATAGATGTTTTTATTCAATTTATGTTTTATTGAATTTTAAAATAAATTTAAAATTTAATTTTCAAATGAAAGACACATTTTTCAGATAAAAGACATATTTCTTCAATCAAGAAACATTTATTTTCAAATAAAAGGACACATATTTTTTAAATAAAAGATATATCTCTTCAATCAAGAGACAATTCTTTTCAAATAAAGAGACACATCTTTTTTAAATAAAATATACAACATTTCAAATTAAAAGATACATCTTTTCAAATAAAAACACGCATTTTCAAATAAAAGGAATAACAATTAAATTCTCTTTTAAATATCTTATTTTATCCAGTACTGAACTTTTAATTCTACTCAATATTACAAACTATATAACACTAAATCACATTAATACAAAATCAATTTTACTCAAAATTCATTCTAAAGATCAATTATACTAAAACCTAAATTTATCCAACAAATTTCTAAACACACACTATATACCGAAATAAGTTGGAAGAAGTTTGCTTTCTGTGAATAAAAGCAATATAAATAAGGAGAATAATAGACATATATGTGATTCTGAGCAGAATGATAATTGACGAAATTTTTGTTTTGATTCTCTATTTTGTTAGAAAGTAACGAGGCCCGCCCGAGAGAGAAAATAGATGTAGGCATGTATTAAATCCTTAATATTAAAGTCATTTTTATTTTGTTAAAGATTATAGTCAGTGACATATGATTATTGACCAATAATAAAATTTTGTTTTTTATTGCCATTAAATAGTTAGATATATGTCCAAGTCAATTTTTATGTATGTCACATGCTAGCTTTTATATTAGACCGGCCTTATTAAGATTGGTTGATTTAAATATTTTGACATGCTAACTCTTCAAAATTTTAATTTAATATTAATTTAAATATTTTTTATTAACTCTTTTTATTAACCTTTTTAAATTTCAAATATTTTTTATAATATTGTTTAGATAAAACGAAGAATAAACATTAAAAAAATAACTTAAACAAAATAGTATATGGCTTGTTACTTCCTGAAATAGCAAATATCTATCACAAGAAAATGAAAGAAAATTTGTGAAAAAAAAGGAGATTTAAAAAATTAGAGAATGAAGAAACAAAACACAAAACTAGAATTATAACTTACAGTAGTAATCAGAAATTTAATTCACAGCACCTCCAAATATCTCATTTGAAATTCAACACATAGCTAGAATAAAGGATATTATTATTTTTAAAAAATATATTCAGGCTTACTAAATAATCTTTAATAATTGTCTAAATTTTGTATTAAAATAATATATATATATATATATATATTTACTAGTATTAAATGCATTCTTAATTAATGTTGGCAGGATACTTAGTAAGCAAACCCCTAATTAATGAAAATAAACAGAACTTACTTTAATACTTTATTAAATTAATTGACGATGATGGAATGAAATTAAAATGAGGTTAGATAGGTCACCATTAATATAATGGCGTCAGTGAATATTATAATGAAGAATCCTCAGATGGATGAGGCAAAGGATGTCATCTTCGATGATGTTGGAATTGGATGTCTAAAATGAGAGTCACTTATAATACAGCAATAACCTGAAGAAAATAATACATACTCATTTATTATATTGATCATTGATATAGGGAATAATATTTATAAGTTTGGTGTAGACATCAAACTAGAAAACTTTTCCCAGCCAATAGCTTTTTCTTCCCTCTTAATCTACTAATTAAATATTTAAATGATGTATGCGAAATCCTCTCACGCTTATTTATTCCACCGTCAATATGTATACCTGTTTGGTGGAAAATGCGTTATTGTTATTACGAAATATATCAAATTAGTTCGAAATAATAGAAAATGTTAAATGCAGATACAAAAGAATAGCAACTTCTATTGTTGTTGCTATTTTTTCAGTAAAAAAAATTAAACGAGCAAATATTTTTTTAAAAAAAGTTGCTTTTGTAAAGTCATAGTCAAAAGACCAAGTGTCCCTTATCTTCAATATCTAAGTTCTATTTTAATTTACACATCATCTGACTTCATTTGTGCTTATCATATGCTCATATAAATTCTGAATTTGTTGTATTTACTAATAACGTAATCACATGAAAATACTAGATTAATTAGTTGATTTATGACTGATCAACGATAGGATATCATACTTAAGTCCAAGAAAGATACCGTTCTATTTTTCAATGGTTATATTATTGGAACGGTGGATGGGCACTAGAGGTTTTACAGTAAGTTATTAGATATAATTTAGTGATGAAAATCTTGAATAAACTGCATGTTATTTATTTAATTATCTTTTTGTATCATGTGAACTAATAAAAGATGGACCAGTTATATTCTATTAATTAAATTTCCATGCTCGCTCTTTCAAACATGATCACGTCACTTGAGTGTTTGACTAAGGCAAGATGTTTGATTAGCGTTGCTATAAAAAAGCAAAAGAAGCAAAATATTAATATAAAATGGGCTAATCATGGCCAATCCGTTTTACCAAAGAGTCTGAATTTTAATGCTTGTTAAACAAATTATTTTGGTTGAGTTTAAATTTTAATCACCAATTTTAATTATTATAGTATAAAAAATTTTCTTTTAATTTTGTATTATTCAATACATTGACAATATTAACGGTTGTAATTATTTTTACATATTTTATTTTCATGTTATGTATATTTTTATATTGTCCCTTTTAACTTTTACAAAAGTGACATATTTATAATACATTAATATTGACTCTATTAAAACTCAAAGGCTTTTATTTAATAAATAAATTTTTAAATAAAAAAAATATAACTATACAAATAGACTAACCCGCAAGCAAATAGGCAAACAGGCTTAGCTCATTTAAGCCTTATTTTTAATACATGCATAATTTTTTGAATCAAATCTTATATAAATAGATAAGCTACGAACTATTTTAACAATACTTGAAATAAAAATAGCTTAGTTCTCCGAACTTAGGACTGCAAATATAAGAAAACCACAATAGGTATGTAAAAGAACGAGAGAGCATGGAACTTTTGGCGATCAATAGCCTCCAAAAAATTGAAGGTGGAGAAGGAGATAAATATATATAATGGTGATAGGTATAATAATTACAGAAAATGCAATAATGGCAACATTATGAGGTTGAAAGCCGACTTTGGGGATATGGAATGATGTTATGTGATGAGCGTGGGAGGGCGAAAAAGGGGGCAAAAATATTGACTCTGAAGAAGAAAAAGGTAAGAATGATATGAGAGAGAAATAATAAAAGAAGGAATGTTCAAAAATCCAAAGGCTTGCTTTGCGGAGAAGATGCCAAAATTGTATGAAGAATTTCAATCAGGTCCACAATCCTACCTGCCTATGGTCCTACTTCTTTCAATTTTAAGGAAAGAGTATAAGCTGCCAGATAGATTGTTGCCCCATTCATTTATCGAATCTTAATTTCTCCACTGCTTATTGTTTATTAGGAATTAATACTAAGAGTTAGTTGTTTAAAGTTGATGATTAGTGTTGCATTCATAATGTTTCAAACACAATTATTATTTATCTTTACTTAAATATGTACTAACACTTCAGATCCAACACCACATCATTCTTCTTATCATACTCAATTATTATCTTTTTAATATTATAGTTATACTTGTAACCTCTCTTCTATTGCCGTAAGTTCTCATTACACTACTAACTTTATCTATGGGCTGCTGTCAATAGCTAATTAAGGTATATTTGGAAAAAAAAACTTAAAAATTAGGTGAAAGCTTAAAAATTAACTGAAAGTTTACAAACTAATTTTTAGTTGAAAGTTAAAAGTTTATAAATTAGTGTAATTGTTGACGTCACTGAAAAATATAAAATAACATAAAAAGACATGTATTTTATAATTATAAATAATAAAAATAAACATATTATTTTTTTAATTAAATTAATTTAAATTATTATATATATATATATATATATATATATATTAATGTATATAAGATAATGGTATAATGGGTATTTTTATAAAATAATAACGGTACAAATGGAAGAAAAATAAAAAAAAATATAAATTATAAACTAGTCAAAATAGCATATTAGAATAAATTATAAGTTATTGAAATAAACTCGTTTACTAAACACTTCTAACAAGCTTATAAACTAGTCAAATAAATTATAACCTAGCTTATTTGACTTACCAAACATAATCTCATGCATTTTTTATCTAATATGTAGTCTCATCAGACTTTATTTTTTAATGGGAGATTTTAGATAAGTCTTTTGATCTTCCTCTAATGGTACATCGAAAAGATTTATTTGGGTCCAACTTTTGGAGTTTTTATTATTTGATTTTGGTTGAGAAATTTTTATGTTAATATGAAATTCATTACATTTTATGCGTAAAGTGAAACTCTTAATCATATTTATAAAGAACAGATCATATGTTTGTTAAATAAAAACAAATAAAGTAATTGACTTGCCAGCATTATTGAATTTCAGATTTTAAGTAGTAGTTTTTTTTTTAAAGAACTGAAATCTTAGTTATTAGATTTTACCTAAATGAGTCAAAACACTATACTTGTCTAGGTTGAGCATAATCTATAACTATGTATATAGTTTGGAAATTGACATCCATTTTAAGCAAGCTCATGATGAGCATAGAACTAAAAGTGCAATGTGCAATGGCCAAATAATAAAAGAGACAAAATCTCGTGACTCTATGGTCTACTTTTCTCTCTTTTGCTTTTTCTTTTTAGTTGTCTATTCTGTATGATGCATAATCACCAATTTACTCAAAATTATGATGCAATATATATGAAACATAATTACTCTATGGGACAATCTTTAGTCTGCCGTAAAGTTTTTTATTTTTTATTTTTTAAGTTGGCAGCAGGAAACAAATCTAAAATCAATGTACTTTTGGGCTCAACCAAAAAAAAAAAAGAGCTTTCATTTAAAAGCTAATTTTAATATTCATCAATGTACGGAAACTTGCCAATGGGCCTTGGGCGCCGAATCACCTACCTGGGTAGCCCACTTTGAGTTTGAGTGGCCCGGACCCAAAAAAATTGCAAAAAGATTGTAGTGCCTTTTCTGTATTACTATTAATGTATGTTAAAAAAAAAGTTTATTTCTGGACAAACTATAAACGTATAAACATGTGACAAGTCTCTCTCATATGCAAGCCTAGGATAAATTTCTGAGGTAAAACAGATAACATTAAAATAAAACATATAGGTGCAATTTGGTACCAGTTATATATATTCCAATATACAAGCCTAGGACAAAAATCATTGTAGACATTCTTGAGAATTAATGCTTAAACGCTAGAAAAAGGAAGCAGAGACACCAAGCCATGATGTTGATGCTGCATAAATTATAAACTTGATGCTTAAGCACCGACGTCCAGCGTTGAAGCATTCTGATAAAAATAAGCAGAAGGGCAATTCCATAACTAAGCTAATCGGGACATATTAAAAAGCTTCTTATTAAGTTATTTGAAGGATGGAACGCTGCAAAACACAGGAAGTCGTGGAGGAGCTGCAAAATGCAATTCTTCGTATATTCCTTCTTTTTATTTGTCTAATTTCTACATTTTGGTGATAAATTTATTCATTTTTTGTTAATTTGGTTACATCTTATACCATAAATTGCTAAATTTCTGTCGTCAGAGAGATTGGTGCATCTCTCATTGAAGAGTATGCGATTAAATTTCAATTTAACCTAGATTGAATCAGAATTTACGTATAGAATTAAAAAAATTATATGTGAATGGTTGTCTATAGAAATAATTACCATAAGTAAACTTTATCTATGAATAGATAAATAACTTGTGCAATTGTTTGATAACTCGTGTTTTATACCTCTGTCTTTTTTAATTTATTTAAGGAATTAGAAAATTAAGTTGGGTACAAGAGAGCTAGTTTACAAAGAAATTGGATCTTGGCTAATTCTAGAGTTTAACCATTAATTAGATATTTTAAAACTTAAATAAAATATGAATTCAAGCCACAGTCGAATAGGTTAATAAATTTGAATTTCTAGTTCTTTTATAATTGATAATTTTTTTTTTCAATTCGTTTTTGCTTTGCTTGTTTTAAATTATCTTCAGTTGAATGTGGGCTACTTTATAATTTTGAAAGTTTTCGTTTAGTCTTTTATTTAAAGATTCAAATTCAATTGTTTAAATAACATGAAATTAGCCAAAAGAGTATTAAGCACGCATAATTCTCCTAAAATGATACTTGCACTCATTTTTTATATTATTTGTACAATTTAGTATACTTGCCGATTTTGAGAGTAAGTTTTTGACACAAATGCTTATTATCAAGCCTTAATTCTTCTAAAGAAGAGATAATGGAGACATCTGGTAACGAGGCTGTAATTTAATTGTGACATGAATTCATACTCTGTAATAAAGAGATTAACGTCTGCACTCTGCAATGTGCGTACATGAAGAAAGGATGAGAAATGGGAAATAGAATGTGAATGAAAATAGAGAGCAAAATACTCTCAACCTTTTTAAAAAAAAAAAAGGAAAGCTTAGTACGCCATCACATCAATTACTAGACCAAACATGGTGAAATAAAACAGAACCGGATATGCAGTCCATCAGAAAGGACGAGGGCCGCCTGGGCCCGGTCCACCTGGAGGTCCAAAAGGGGGTGGACCACCAAAGCAATCTTGGAACAACCAACAACAGCACAGGCAATAAAAGCTGCATGAAAGAAGCATTGCAAATTTTATCATCAGCTCATCAGTACCTAAAAATAAAAATACAAGATAATTTTCATTTAATTACTAATTAGTACTCACCAAGAAGATATGAGGCTGCATAAACCATTTGCAAATCCTCCAAAAAGGCCACCAGGCCCGGAAAAACCAGGTCCAGGTCCCCAGGGCCCTCCCGGTCCAGGACCCCAAGGCCCTCCCGGTCCAGGACCCCAGCCCGGACCTCCAGGTCCGCCAGGTCCAGGACCCCAGCCCGGACCTCCAGGTCCGCCAGGTCCAGGACCCCAACCCGGTCCTCCTGGACCGCCGGGTCCTCCGCCAGGTCCTCCGGGTCCTCCGCCAGGTCCGCCGGGTCCTCCAGGCCACATAGCTAGCTCTCTTCGGTGGTAGCCAACACTCTGTCACAACTCCAACGTAGCTTCGAGTATCCGACGGCTTCAAGTTCAACAGAGAGATCGAAGGTGGAAGATCGTCCTCCCCTCTCTCGACTCAACCCTATAGTCCTCTGGTGAGAGATACGTGTGATAGGATATTGGATAATAAAGCTTACAGAATTGGTTCAGTCAACATATGTAGACAAATTGGCAGAGCTAGCTATTGAACACCTCACAACTCCAACGTAGCTTTGAGTCTCCGACGGCTTCAAGTTCAACAGAGAGATCGAAGGTGGAAGATCGTCCTCTTCTCTCTCGAGCCAACCCTAGTCCTGTGGTGAAAGATATGTGTGACAGGATATTGGATAATAAAGCTTACAGAGTTGGTTCAGTCAACATATATAGACATATGGGTAAGCCAGCTATTGAACACCTGCAAATACAACGCACAGCTCTCCTTCGCATCTAAGTTTCTGGATTCATGAGTTCACCAGACTTATCCAACACATAATTCCCTCAACTATCAGTCAACCTAGGATAGAAAGTCAGCTACCTTTCAAAACCTACCAATCAAGCCCTTTGTTTAACGTGCTGCTTAATTGTTATTTATTCAATGCTTAAATTATTACTTTGTCGGCGATGCTGGTTTACTGTGTGAACGTTATTCGTTTTACAAGTTTGAGTTCACCATGTAGAAAAAACAATCATGTAACTTGCTTGGGAAAATCGGTTAATCAATGAGCAAGTGTACCTGCGTCACATATCTAAACTATTTAGCCGGATTTTGATCAAAATTATTAAGGGGGCTTAAATATTTTATTTTTCTTTTTTCTTTTGAGGGGTTATATAAAAGAAATTGAATTGGTAAATTTTTTTTAAGAAAATTAATTAAGAATTTTTTTGGGGGTGGTTACTCTCGCCTGTCTGAATGAAAATATGTCTCATTGTTTAGCTAAAAAAGATATTAGCAAAATGTTAAATTAAAAAAATAAAGATGAAGAATCAAATTAAGAAAATTTGTATTTTTTGGTCACATATACATGAATTTACTCTTTGTGTCAGTTTAGCACTGAATTTGCATAGTGATGCTAGAGCTATCAATATGCCGGGCTGGCCTGTGTTTTTTCTCACAAAAACAGGCTGAGTTGGGCCGGCCCGTTTTAAAACGGACTAAAAAACTCAAGGTCCGACGCACATAACGGGCCAGCCTGCCAGCCCTTAATTTTTTTTTTCTCTTGTAAAATGCTTATTTCAACAAGAATACCCCAATCCCTATATGAAGGTTTAGCTTGAAAAAGAGAAGCAAGGTCTCAACTTGACACTGACACCTAATCATATGAATATGATATAACTTTGAAAGAAAAGACATTTTGCAACTAAATTAACTAATATAATAGGGGTTAAAAATTAAAAACAGAAACCAATATTTTTTGTTTCTTTGCTTCTTCACTTTATTTCATTTCACAACTCAATAAAAGTCATTGTATAGTGGGATAAATAAAATCATAAATGGAAAAGAGCAATAATGCAATATAAAACCATAAACATTCAAGAAAATAAATTCAGTATTAATCCAAGAAGGCAAGAAAGTTAAAAGTATAACAAGCATGACAAACACTTAGGAGACAAACATCCAAGAAGGTTCCAGAATTAAGCAAAGAAGACAAACATGAAAGTATGAAACATCCAATTCAACATAAGCACTTAAATACAAAAGTTTCACAATCAATGCTTAAACATCAAAATCCATCATCAATCTTGAATCTTTCATAATTCCATCCATCAAACTGCAAAACAAAAAATCAAAAGAATATTACTAATTAAAACAAACATCAACATACCAAATTTCAACAAAATCATCAAGCTTTCAAAGTTTCAAGTACTAATTCTAAAACTAAAATTAATTACCATCATTCCATGATTCCATCAACATCATTCATCATCAACTTGAAAGAGGGATGTTTGAACCCTTCTCAGTTGATTCATCACCATCATCAACAATATCATCATCTACTACACCTCGAAATATCATAAATTAACATAAGAAATTAAGAATCAAAATTAAAAGCAAGTCATTATAAATTCAAAATTAAAATTAAAACTAAAACAGTAAAACTAATTTGAGATAATAATTGATAATTACCTTCAAAATTAAACCCATGTAACCAATGACGGGCACATATTAGTGCTTGAACATTGTTTGGAAGAAGGGAGCATCTATACTTGTTCAGCACTCGAGACCCAATACTGAAAGTCCCTTCACTCTCTACGGTAGTGATTGGAATGCTTAGAATATCACAGGCCATTTTAGAAAGGCATGGAAACTTAACATGAAGACCTTTCCAATATTCTAAGACATCCAATGTAAGATGATATTTAAGCTCAAGTCTTGACTCCTCTAAATATTTATCTAATTCAGACTTCCCACATTGATCATCAGTTCGGTTCACAAAGTCACTAGTCAAATACTACATTCAAAATAGAAAAACAAAATTAAAAATTATATAAGGAATAAAGTCAATAAACTATAAAGGGAAAGTTTCATATGATTGAAAAATTAATGCATATTTAGTTACTTACATCACTCCATACACTGAAGCTTGCACTTGATTGTGTTGAGGAGCTTGGTAATTTAGTGCAAGATTGAGGACCAACTTGTGACAATTCCTTTTCGCCACTAGCAGAACCTTTATTCTCATAGTGAAAAAAAAAGATTATACATCTCCTCCTTAATGTAATTTATCTTCTCATTCACATTTACAACATCAAACTTCCCGTAGCAAAATGTCAACAATTCCAATTTACTCATCAGATCAAGAATGCATGCAATAGAAAGGATGACGCTGTACTCACTCCAATATTTTTCAAATTTGACAACCATCCTTGAAGCCATATCTCTAATTACTAAATCATCACTACACATAATTTCCCTCAATAAACATTCAATCTTCCAAATTTGCATGAAATACACATTGGCAGTGGGATAAGAAAAACCAGAAAATAAGTCAGTGATGACAGAAAAAGTATGCAAGAAATCACGGATCAATTGTCCTCTTCTCCACTCCTCTTGTGATAGACAAGTAAAAAAGTTATTATCATATAAAGTCAAGCTTCCAAAAGCACGGCAATTCTTTAATGTACTTTCTAATATCACAAAAGTTGAATTCTATCTAGTAACGACATCTAGCCTCAAGCTCATACTAGTATCAATACCACCAACTTGTTCAACACATTTGTAAAAACTTATTTTCCTTGACTCAGAAGATTTAACATACTTGATACTTTCTCTTATCTTATGTAGAGCCTCAAAAGTCGCCTTCAACCCCTCTTGAACAATTAAATTTAAGATGTGTGCACAACAACGAATATGAAAGAATTTTCCACCATACAACAAGTTATTTTGCAAAGAGAAATGTTTTTTTAATATATTTTGCATGCTATCATTAGCAGAGGCATTGTCCAAAGTAAGAGAAAATATTTTTTTATCAATTCCCCATTCCTTAAGGCACGTAAAAACCTTTCCAGCCAACTCTTGACCAGTATGTGGTGGTGGCATTTTACAGAAAGAAAGAATCCTACTATTTAACTTCCAATTGTTATCCACAAAATGAGCCGTCAAACAAATGTAACCTTCAACATATATGCAGTCCAACAATAAAAAGTCAAGCAGATTCTACCAGGACTATTTATCATATTATGTTTCAACTTTTCCTTTTGCTCTAGATAAACACTTTATATATCAGACATTGCAGTATTTCGAGAAATATGCTTGACATCAGGATTCAAATTCTCAAATATCTCCCTAAGCCGTTTATACTCAAAAAAAAGAATAAGGAAGGTCATGCTCAATTATAGTCAAAGCTAAAAGATCCTTATGTCGTTTTTGGTTAAGTTTTCTAGACCTCAATTGTCCTTGTTCATCTACCATCATTCTGCCAATATCATGAAACTTAGGAAGAGATACATACTTAGGAATGTGACGCAAAAGTGTTGATATACCATATCTGCTACTCCCTATCACATATTATCTCCCACAACCATTACATTTTGCCTTTTCTTTACCCTCAACAACACCTATTTTTGTAAAAGAAGCCCATACATAAGAAGTACTAGCTTTGGCCTTTCTAGGTAAGGTCTCTCAGAAGTACAAGTTTCAGTAGTAGCACAAGTTTCACTTTCATTCAATTTGTTTAGTCTATCTATTTCATTCTCCATATCAACTGAATTACCAATATCACTTTTATCAACAGATGCCATATATAATTGCTGTAATTTAAAAAATTTAATACTGTTATTTCAAAAATTAATACTACTGAACCCCTAGATTTCCAGTCCACAGCAAATGCAAATCACTGACATTATGACAATTGACAGGGTGAGATTATACATCTCTGCCAGTCCATCCATTTCATTTTCCCCTAGCTTGAGTGCTTGACACTTGATAGTTGACACTTTGTCACTTTGATACTTAAAAATCAATACAAGCAATACAAGGACTTCAACTTGGACACTTAAAAATCAATACAAACAGACTAAGCATCTCAGGATCAGGAGTTAACTTATTTAACAACCCATAAAAGGATAATATCCAATAGAGATAAAAGAGAAACAAATTAAACAGATGAGTATCAGATTCATAAAATTAATATTAAATCATCAAGGTAAGTCTACTTTCATTTCCTACACATCTAAAATTCAAATACCAAAATAGTCTACTTCCGACAGAAATCAAAGTCAATATATATAATACATACATGCGAGAAGCAGCCGAGAATCATGTCTCAGAGTATCTAGCTCAACTAGCTTCATTACTTGTTCAACAAATTCCTATAAAACATTTAACTGAATTAATCAATAAGGAAAATAATTAATCACCACCCGAGATCAACGAATCAACAATACAACTGAAGTCTACAACAACAACAACAAAGCCTTATCCCACTAGTAAGAAAGGATTAAGAAAAAAAATTGAACAAGTAAGAAAATATTAAGAATTCAACCCTTCTTCTTCTTTCTTTCATGGTAGCTCGCGCCTCGAAGTCGAAGAAGCAAATCCACGGGCCACGACGTCGGTAACTCAGCGAGAACGATTGAGAACCTTCCTTGCCACTATCGGCCATTGTTTACGTGATGACCGATGAGATTCCAGTCTTCAGATGGGCGGATGGCGGCCTTCAACTAAGAGAGTGAGAAGGATTTATCGATTTAGGGATTTGGTTGATCTGATTTGGGATTTGGGAAAGAAGAAAAATCAAAAAATGGCAAGAGAGAGAGAAGTCTGGAGAAAAATCAGAAAATGGGGTAGGGAAGGCGCGTGACGTCATTTAGTATGTTAGGTGTATATATATATATATATATATATATATATAAAAGAATACGGGCTAAACGGATAACCCGCGTGTTACACAGGCCAGGCCATTTACGCCCAGTTCTATACAGGCTGGCATTTAGCCAGCCCAGCCCACCTCTGATACGGGCTAAACAGGCTCGGCCTGCCATTTTGATAGGTCTAAGTGATGCTTCAAGTCGTGAGCGAAATGATGTTAAACGTAGAAAAGGTATTTTTTTTGGGAACAGAATGGAAATCATTTCCATTAAAACCTAGAATTTATAAGATAAATTAATACCTAAAAATTATTAAATACATTACAAGTATAAACTTATAAAAAAAATACATAATTTAGGATAACATATCCTAAAAATCAGTACCAAAATAGAAGACTAAACAGATGAAACACACTCTTAGACCATAAATTAAACAGACTAAATATAGGAACACACTCCTAATCTTTAGATCAGAGTTAGTCTTTTGACAATTTGAAAACACAAAAGCTAATATCCTTGGACCAGATATGAGCGAAGTCATCACCACAAAACCATCTCAATTATTTTACCTACCAAGCGCCTGTGGGACTCTGCAACCGCTTCTTACCTCACAAGGTACTTCTTTTTTTCCTTTTGTTTTTTTTTTTCATTCTTTCGATAGAAGAAGGTTTAACAGTCATTAAAAGTAGGTTGAAAATTGGTCAAGAAAAAAGGTTTTGAGGCCCAATATGAGTTCAGAGTTTAGAACTTGGGTATAATTTATTTCAAAAACAAAAAAATTTCCATATTGGACTGTTGCATCTCTCATTTCGGCCTACACTATGGGCCAAACTGGAGAACGTAGATAGTGCAACTTACTTCACCTTCAGAGAATCCCTGATTGCGTAATAATTAATATCTTTTTTTTAAAATCAGATTTAATAAAATGAAATGGTATATCTCCAATTTTGCAATAGTAAAGAGTTCTATGTATTTAAATTTTTAAAATGTGGTAATTTTTTTTTTGGTTAATGAATTAAAGCATAGAAAGTTCTTGTATATTTTTCTTTTAATAAAATTAACAAAGTCAAAGCTTGGCGATTTTTGTTGGGTAATTTTCCTTTGTTGTGTTAAAAATTTGTATATATGAATTCCTGAGTCTGACTTAGTTTTAAATTAACAAAAGTACATTGTTTGTCCTTAACATTTATCTTTAGCTTTAATTTTAGTTTTAATATTTTTTGTGCCAATTACATTTTACTTGTTGTTTCAATTTTTTTATAAGATAACATAATTATGTAAAAGTGTTGACATAGACTTCTTAATGTAAGTTATCTACTACTAACGTGTCATACTAATTAATTTTATTTTTAATTTTATCTTAGACATTTGATTAAGTTTTAATTTTGCCCAAAATTTTTTTTCCTGTTTCTCTAATTCATTTCAAATTTACAGTTAAATGTTTGATATATCATATAAAAGAGTTTACATGTTATTTAGATGAGTCTACGTATCACTTAGAGGAATCTATGTTAGTATTTTTTGTCAATTTTATTAACAATATTACTCCTAAGGATAAAATTGAAATAAAAAAGAAATATATAAGACAAAATTAACTAAGAACAAAATTAAAACTTCAAATAAACGTTAGCAATAAAAAAAATACTTTTATCATTTAAAATTTAATTTAACATGAAAAAAAAAAACAAAATAGAGTTTTATTTTGAATCTTCCACTTCAAAGTTTTAAGAAATATCAGGTTTCTAACGTCAACGTTTCTTTTTGTTTGATATATGCTCATCAGGGGTGTACAAAATTGATCAGACCGAATTGAACCGAACTGGGTAAAAATTGAAGAAAATTGAAAAAAAAAGAGATTTAGATTTATTTTTAAAAATATTAATTTTTTGATTTGATCGTGTCACAACCCAAAAATGAGACATGTGATTGGCACGACATGTGAATGTCTCACACTGACGTAAGCTTAACTCCTAGTTTCAATTCACATGGTAATAACAATAATAATATGAAAGAGAAAAACATTTCACCCCACACTATTATTGATAAGCAAAGTCATAACATAACATCACACATTTATTACATAAAATAAATAGGCGAGTCATAGTAAGACTATTTCCCATATTTGAATTATTGCTATAAAAGGATAATCAAGAAATATACAAAAAATACACTCAAATGAAAATACACCAAACAACCTTCCTAGTTGATCCTATTGAACTACAGAGCAACCATCAATGAAATACTAGAAGGATGACTCTAAAGATGTTACCAACCCATGAATCGAACAGGTTAGATATTTGAACCTCCGTTACTCATAGTGAGGGTGTTCTTTAACGTTCGTGGGTTTTGAAACATGAAAACAACAATATGAGATAATAATCTCCGTGAGGGTAACCAACACAAGTAGTTAAAGTATAGGTGATGCGTTAGGCTTCCACATCTCTTGGCCCAAAGGCTTAATTAACTCATTGTTGTAAGCGGTATATATATTCTTCCGTCTTAAAAGCTCAATTACATTCTCCTTGCCTAAAGGCAATTGGTCTCCATGCCTGTAGGCAATATATAACTCCCGTGAGTATAGCTACAAATCTCCAGTAATACAATTTAAGGTGTTAAGCACTTCAAGAAATTTGAATTATGTACATAGCCAATACACATGTATATGTATATGAGTTCACTCATTCATTTTAACTAAGCCAAAGAGCATATGCCTTCACAAAGTTTATCTCCTTTTTCTATGTTCCTCCATCTCATGAATTTTAAACATACCAAGTTTTAAATTCATAGATAACTCACATACTTGAGTAAGTTAACTACTTACCTTAGTTGTCGCCTAATAAACCTTATGAATGTAGGTTGCTTATAAGAAGTATGTCCCTAAATGAATTCTTAATTTATTCCCAAAATGTCCATACTGCTACAGTCACCTTGCTATAGTACCCACGAAATCTGTCGATGAACAGTAATTTTGGAATCATATGTACAGTTACTATTCATACATATAGTTATTATTTATTCATACGATATTATTCATACGTACGAATACTATTTATATGTACATATTTATTTATATTAAAAATAGTGAACACAAGCTGTAAAAAATATACTAGGAAAGTTCCTAAGAAAGAGATGTGAGTCATAATGGACACTCTTAAGTACAAAGTATTTCCTTAGCTAGACATTTTCTAGATATGTATTTTTTACAGTTTTATATTATATTCCAGTAATCAAAAAATAAAATAATTTTCAAGTAATTGAGGATAATTCTTTTCTGATGTAAATAATCAGCTAAGACCGCAACCATGGAGCATACTAAAAATTTATCACACATATACTTATAGGAAAAGAGCATAGTATCCTCACATTGGATTTAAGCTAATGAAAAAATGCTTAAAATTCTAGAGCCCTAGCGTCAAAACAAGAGAAATTTGAAGAGAGGAAGAAAGAGAAAATGAAGGTGTAAGTTTAAAAGTGAAATGAAAGGACCTATAAAAAGTTATGTTACTATGCGTTAATAAAATAACAATATTTTACTATGTACTTTAATAAAATAATAATATTTTTACTATACACTTTTCACTATTCACTCACGAATACAGTAAATGTCGACTGAAAGTTAAAGGAAAAATTATCCTTTCCTCTAAAGTTTTAAGTTTCCTTTCAAATTAATCTTTTCATTTTAGTCCCTAAAGAGATTTTCTAACACAAAACGTCATAATCTCCTCCAATTTCTTTCTAATAAAAAGGAATTGAATTTCTCTATTATATAATCACAATAGAATGATTTCAACACTATACTTCAATTATAATAAAATAAATCAATATCAACAAAGTGCATAATCAAGAAAAATAACAGAAAGAAATTTACTGTACATCCGCGATATAAAATCTTCTAGGGTATCACAGGTCAATTGGTTTGGTTTAGTTATAATCGACCGAACCGAACCACATATTAAAAAAATAATTTTTAGATATAATATTATATATATATATATAATATTACACATACAAATACTTTGGGCAATTCCTCCACTTCCAGACTTCTTCCACTTTTCCTTTCACATACTAATATATATTAAAAAATAATATTATAACTTAAAAAAATAATATACGAATTTAATATGTTTTATATTTTATATATATATATATATATATTAAAAAATAATATTACACATACTAATACACTTGCAATCTGTAGTCTGTACCATTTATCATAACTTGAAAGATACCTATGCATCTCTTAAAAATAAATATTTTTTTAAACTAAACATCTATATTTTAAAAAGTATTGTTGACAAAAAAAAATATACTAAAACCTCCCAAAAACTGAATTAACCGCCCAAACAAAAATCGAACCGAAATGCCAAAAAAGTCGAACTGAACCGCCCAAAAGCACAACCGAATAGGTTTCAAATTTAAGAAAATTGACTAGGTCAATTTAGTTTGGGTCATACCAAAAACCGAACCGACATGACATTTTATAAACCTTTACTGCTTATTTAGTGTTTTCATGCAATTTTTAGTTTGCTTGCAATTATTAAGTTTGGATTCCTCATATTGTTAAAGTTAACAAAATTTGACAGATCTAATATAAGTAGTACTGTCCAAAAAGTCTATAGCCTGTGGGTCACACTGAAATCGTTTGTAAATGGACAGTCTTTAGTTGAGTAGTTTAGGCTTTTTTTTAATTTTTTGTTTTTTAAAAATATATTATTTAGTATAAATAATCACATTTTATCTCATTTCTATATTTTATAACCTTATATTTAATAAATATAATAAATTTAGATATAAAAATTTTTGTAATTTTTTAAAAATAAATATAGAATTTTCAAATTTAAATATAATATAGTTAATTTAAAAAGAAAATATGAAAAATTAAAGTTATAGTTATTTAAAAACATTAAAAAAGTAATGTTTTACATGTATAATATTTTAATAAAAAATTACTGAATTTTTTACTAAAAAAATTTAAAATTATATTGTTTTAATAATAATAATAATAATAAAAAAGAATAGCCCACGAGCGGACTTGGGTTAAGTAAAGAGACTTGCGGGCCTAAATGAGTCGACCTATTTAGATTGATTTAGTGTCAAACTCGTGACACACCAACTCATTTAACAATATTATAAGTGCATTTGGAAGAGTTTATTTTGAACTTATCTGACTTATCTTATGCCATAAGTGCTTATGCACATATTTTAGAGATCTTATAAAAATAGTTTATGATATGTCCATAAGTTATTTTCTGGACAGCTTATGAAAACAAGTTGAAAAAAGCTTGTGTGAAATTTGTCCTCATAAACTCTTCAATTATAAAAATGACACATATATATAAGCTCTTATATGATGAGCGTTTAAATAAGCTGTTTATCCAAATATGACCTATATATAAGTTGTGAATGAATAATTGCTTTACGTATTGTTTGGTTAGAGGAGAATGGAAAAGAGGGGAGGGGAGACTGTGATATCCCAAATTTAATTACCTTAGGAAATGAAGCTAAATAAATAAATGAGCAAGTAAATCAGGATAAAATAGTTATTAAGAAATTTTTGAGAGATATAAATAGAATTTTATCCATTGAGTAGGGACCTATCTGAATAGAATAAAAATATTTGAGGGTTTTTATCATTTTCGACCAAAAGAAAAAAATGAGATAGTGATGTGTGTGAGGTGTTCGGTGAGAAAGAAAAGAAAGAAAAGAAAGAAAAGAAGGAAAAGAAAAAAAAAGAGAGATGTGAAGTTTGACAAAGAATAATTAATTAATATATATATATATATATATATGAATGTGTTGTGAGTCACGGTGGGGTGGAGAAGGAAGAACAAAAGAAAAGAAAGAAAGAAAGAGAGGAGAGAGAGAAAGAGAAGAGGGAGAGAGAGAGGAGAGAAAGAGAAGAAGAAGAAGAGAAGACGATCGGAAATGCAGAGCAAAGAAATAAGTTTAAAAAGTTGAAAGGTTGAAAATCAGATCAGGTAGTTAGTCTTCCATAAAAGTATGATTATTTATGATTTATGATATCTGTGTTCATAATCAATTTTTACAGAATTTTATTTATAATTCTTGTTCTACATAGTGAATAAGAGAAATTTAATTATTGTGTAATGTTATGCTTTTATGGCTGAAATGATCTCCTCATGTGTTTACATATTTTTAATAAAGTGACTAGCTACTGAGATATTTTATATCTCACTTTTAGAAAATTGATCATTTCAGGAAAAAGGACAAAATGGAAGGCTTGATGATATTAATGATGAGATTGAAGTGTAAAAATATATTTTATAGTAGTTTATGATACAAAGATGTAAAGATAATAATAAATATTATGTAAATTATTTTTGTATGTATTCAAGCTCAGATATAATTAATGAGAATCTTGTAAATTTTCTGCAAAGTTACTATTTACATGAATAGTAAAATTCGTGTATAGTGAAATCTATAATTATTTGAAAGAAAATTATTTAGAAAATTATCCAGTGAATCGATTTAGAGAAAAAATATTATTTTTAAAGGAAATAAAAAGTCGGGGTGTTACAAAATGGTATTAGAGGAAAGGTTCTGCCATCTTTTGGAGAGGAAAATATTTACATGTAATTGTTTGATTTTTTAAAAGTATTATTTTTATGATGTTTGTGTTTGAGTTGCTGTGAATGTTTGTTATGATTACATGAGATTTAGAAGAGTATTTAAGTAAAAAAAAAGTAAGTCATATAGAGAATTGATTAAATATGAATAAAGGCATACCAGGTAAAAAAAAGTATCTTTTGATGAATAAAGAAAATAATGGAGTCTTATTTGCAACGTATGCCTGGCCAGTATATTTTACATGTAAGAAATCATTATAGCCTAAATTCATAAAAAGAAAAAGTATGCCGAAGTTGAATTAGAATTTACTTTGAGTGTGATAATTTAGATAAAAAAAATATTAGAGATATTTGTCTCTATAAAATTAAGTACCTAGTGAAGTGTACATTGAATTATAGATAAAGCTTATATTTCCTATGATCATATGAATTATCTATGTGTTTGTTCTCTCTCTAAAAGTATTCTTGACGATGGAATTCTACAAAAATGATATGAAATTCTTATTCCATGCCATATTTATGATTAGAAATGTTATTAGTATAAACATATCTATGTTTATGTAATAACTCTTAATTCTGTAGAAAGAATTTGAGTTAGAAGAAAGTATGTATGATTATGATGTATTATGAAATAAGTGAAAATATGTTTTATAATACAAATTAAATTCTATAAGAAAATAAAATTAGATAAAAAAAAAAAAGATTGCCTTGGATGCTTTTGTGATGCATTTTCCATTATCTTACACATTTTCAAGGATGGTTCAAGGTAAAATTGGACAAAAGTCAAGGTAAGTGAATAACCTTGCTAAGCTAGTTTGATGTTATTAGTCAAAGTACAGTATAAGTCTCATTTACAATATTATTTGGATATTAAGCAATTAATCTTTCAGATGACAGTATATGATGATTGGTATATTTTTAGAAATTCAAAGGAATAAAAGTATGTATAAATTAATTTATTTCATGGTAATTGTACTGTGATAAATTTTCACTTGTTTATTGATGAGCAAAGATCTATGAGATTTAATACATGAGTTTGAAAGGGTTAGAGTCTCATACTACTCAGTGTATAACTATGAAAACCTGAAAAGGTCTACGGGATATAATACATGAGTTTGAAAGGGTTAGAGTCCCATACTACTCAATGTATAACTATGAAAACCTATGCACAAAGAGTTTGAGGGTTAAATTCCCAAGTCACTCGGTGCAAGTATTTACAGCATATAATGCAAAGTGATTGAGGGATTGACCACCCAAGAAATCATACGCAAATCTATAGTACAAATGCAAAGTGATTGAGGGTTTCATCACCCAAGAAATCATACGCAAATCAAACAAATATAATACTACAGTTGTGTAAAATGAATGATAAATTGATTATGTTAATAAGTGTGATGTTTGTATTTGGAATATTTTCATGCACGTTGTGGTTGCAATTTTTATATGTGTATATATGGCATTAGTTTGAATTTTGGGGACAAAATTCATTTAAAGGGGGAAGAATTGTGATATCCCAAATTTAATTACCTTAGGAAATGAAGCTAAATAAATAAATGAGCAAGTAAATCAGGATAAAATAGTTATTAAAAAATTTTTGAGAGATATAAATAGAATTTTATCCATTAAGTAGGGACCTATCTGAATAGAAAAAAAATATTTGAGAGTTTTTATCATTTTCGACCAAAAGAAAAAAATGAGATAGTTATGTGTGTGAGGTGTTCGGTGAGAAAGAAAAGAAAGAAAAGAAGGAAAAGAAAAAAAAGAGAGATGTGAAGTTTGACAAAGAATAATTAATTAATATATATATATATATATATATATATATATATATATGAATGTGTTGTGAGTCACGGTGGGGTGGAGAAGGAAGAACAAAAGAGAAAAAAGAAAGAAAGAGAGGAGAGAGAGAAAGAGAAGAGGGAGAGAAAGAGAGGAGAGAAAGAGAAGAAGAAGAAGAGAAGACGATCGGAAATGCAGAGCAAAAAAATAAGTTTAAAAAGTTAAAAGGTTGAAAATCAGATCAGGTAGTTAATCTTCCATAAAAGTATGATTATTTATGATTTATGATATCTGTGTTGATAATCAATTTTTACAGAATTTTATTTATAATTCCTGTTCTACATAGTGAATAAGAGAAATTTAATTATTGTGTAATGTTATGCTTTTATGGCTGAAATGATCTCCTCATGTGTTTACATGTTTTTAATAAAGTGACTAGCTACTGAGATATTTTATATCTCACTTTTAGAAAATTGATCATTTCAGGAAAAAGGGCAAAATGGAAGGCTTGATGATATTAATGATGAGATTGAAGTGTAGAAATATATTTTATAGTAGTTTATGATACAAATATGTAAAGATAATAATAAATATTATGTAAATTATTTTTGTATGTATTCAAGCTTAGATATAATTAATGAGAATCTTGTAAATTTTCTGCAAGGTTACTATTTACATGAATAGTAAAATTCGTGAATAGTGAAATCTATAATTATTTGAAAGAAAATTATTTAGAAAATTATCCAGTGAACCGATTTAGAGAAAAAATATTATTTTTAAAGGAAATAAAAAGTTGGGGTGTTACAGAGACATTTTTTAAAATTGGCCTTGTTTGTTTCAAATAGTTAGAGGGGGGGAGAGGGAAAATATAAGTGAAAAATCATTCCCCTTATTGTTTTTTTCCCTCCAAAAGTGGGGAGATTTGGAGGGAAGGAAAATTGTAACAATGTAAAAGATATAAGTGCCCTCAATAAATTTTTTTAATATCAAAATTTTCTTCTAACTTATTTTATTTTGCTTCTTAAATAATATATTATTAACATATTTTGACTATATAAAAGTTTATTATTATTATTATTATATGTAAATAATATAATATATGTATAACTAAATAATAAAAGATAACAAAAAAAAATAATCATAATAATAATAAACTGAGTAAATTAATAAGGACCAAAATATCATTTTGGTCCCTCAAAGATATTTTTTTTCTCAAGTTAGTCACTTACATATTTTTATTATCAATTTGGTCCCTTATAGATTAATATGTTATCAATTTAGTCCTCATAGATTTTCATTCTCAATAAGTTCTCTCAAAAATTGATACATTTTTAATTTAGTCCCTCACTTATTTTTATTTTCAATTTGGTCCCTCATAGATTTATATGTCACAAATTTAGTCCATTCATCAAAAGTTGTTACCATCAAAAGTTATGACCAACAAAAAAAGAACTAAATTGATAATATATCAATTTGTTAAGGATCAAACTGAGAATAAAAATAAGTGAGAGACTAAATTGATAACATATTAGTGTATGAGGGACCAAATTAAGAATGAAATCTATGAAGGACTAGATTAAAAAAAGGACATATGTGAGGGACCAAAATAAGATTTTAGTCAGTTAGTTAAATTTTACTTAATTTTTTTATTTCTTATGGCAATAAAATTATTTAGCTTATTTTCTTATTACAGTAAGAATAAAATTAAAATTTTATATGATTTTAAAAACATATTATATATTTGAGATGCTTTTTAGATGAATCAAATTAAAACTATTAAAATGTTATATTATTTCACTACAACAAATAAGTTAACTTATTTAAATATAAGTGATAACAAATTTATCATGTTATATTTGTCATTGAATCAAATAATTATAATAGTCATTTTATTTTATTTTCTCTTCCTTTCTATTGCAAATTAAACAAAAGAAAGTTTGTTTTTCTTCCACTCCCCTCCCCTCTCCTCAAATTAAACCAAACAAAGAAATTTTATTTCCCCTCTCCTCTCTTCCCTTTCCCTCTCCTCCATTAAAATTCCTTTATTCACTTTTCCTCAATTGAACCAAACAATTCCTTATTGAAATACCCAAGATAATGACAAATTGTAATCTATTTTCATATTAACGAAATTATAAGATTTGCTTGGAATTATTTAATGAAATAAATTTATCTATTTTATATGATAAAAAACTATGCTGTTTTAATTGGCCAAAACTATATGAGGTATTAAAAGATAAATTTTTTCAGGAAGAAAAAGCATACGATAATATTTTGAACCTTTTCCGCCAACTTTTTATTTCCCGCCTACGCACAAATCTGTCTCCAAATTTATTCCAGAGCGTTGCCGTTTGTCGCTTCTCTCTGCCTTTTGCTAACTCCAAGCATTCCTTCTCTCTTCGGCGTCGCCATCGCCGACCTCTAATTCTATGCTTCCGTTACCATTCCAATTTCCAAAATCTTAAAACTCACCATTGTTAGTCGAATTTCGCAAATTCTCCATACCTCTATTCAATGGAGGCAGCCCCGATGGATCCAATAACAGACTACGCTCAAACCCAACGCGTAGTTCTCCTCATAGACCTAAACCCACTTCTCCATCTTCAAAACCCGACTCCGTATATCAATTCCCTTCTCAGTTCCATTAAAACCCTTCTATGCTTCCCTCCTCTCTCTTCATCTCTCTTTTCCTTCAAACTCTTCTTCTCCTCACTTTCTCCTCTTCTCTCATCCTCAAAACTGCACCGTTTTATTCCCAACCCCTCTCTTTCTCTCTCTTTCAATCATCCCACCTCTACTCTCCAATCTCTTCACCAAACCCTCAATTCTCTGCCTCAATTTCACAACCAATCGGATGATTCGCTATCGCCGTCTAGGGCTTCGCACCTGGCCGCATCGATCCGACAGCTAGTACACGACTATGCTTGGGACCCAGTAATGAGTGATCCGGTACCTGACTCTCTCGTGCATTATAGTTCAGTTATTCGATCCAATTTGGTTGTTTTGTGCTCACCCGTTTGTAAATCTTTGAAAAGTTTATCTGAATTTTTTGATGTAGCAAAGGGTGATAAGTCGTTGGAAAACGTGGGTTCATTTTGTGAGAAATTTGTTGGGTTCTTTAGAAGTGTGAGTGACGCTTTTGATTGTCGTGATATTCACCTTAGTTGGATTGATTTTAGATGTGAATCTGAATACAGTAGGCATAATATTGAGAATGATGAGCTTAGGCAGATATATAAATTCTTTGAGAACGGGACTAAAACATTGGGTTGGGGATTATGCGCAGTGGATTCAATTATACTTGGTTCAGCTCTGGTACCTTTTGGGTTGATTTATCCAAAGATTGGGATTTCATGGGGTTCTCTTGATATAAATGATCATTCTAGGAAAAGCCAAGTGCAATTGAGTCTTGAGATCTTAGATGTAAATGGAAATCCTATAGAATACAACTGTTGCGATCTCGAGTTAATCGATTTGAAGTTCTTAGGTAAACATGACAATGTTTGGTTTAATCCAGAATTCGTGAATTTGCAAACTGGAAGTTGTGACGAAAAGGAAAGATTTTGGAAACAATTTGGACGTGAAATTAAAAAATTTCAAATTAGAACAGTGCAGAGGCCGGATGCTTTTGTTAAATTAGGAAACTGCATATCTAATTCCATTCTAGTGCGTGAAGTTTTTCGAGAATCCAAGAAACATCAGAAGGAAAATTCAAATGAATTTTTTGCTGATATGGTGCTTGAAGTACTTGCAGCTGAATTTGGTTACTTGTGGCTGAAGAAAGCAGTGCCCATTTGGCAAATTCTCTCGAGTTTTCTATATAAAGAAGGTTACTGGGCACTGGTTTCTCTTTCCAATGGCGACGGTGGTTCACATATGGGTATTTTAAAGCCTTTCACAGTTTCTTCTGCTCTCTTATCCGTAGTAGGTAATCCAGATAGGGTTTGTGATCCTGCTGGAGCAAATATGACTCAATATATTAGGACAAGGGATGCTGATATTTGCAAACCTGATAGCAATTTGAAAAAGCTCAACAAATTCTTGGATTCTCAAGCTAAGAAGAGCATCTCAGTGACTGAAGGTCATCAGAAAAAGAAAATGATGGACTTGAATACGCTTCAAAACCTCACATGGAGTACCTTCTGTAATGCTGCTTATGATCACTTTGAGATAGACTTACATGAGGCTCACTCTGTCAAGAAATGTAACAAGTCAAAAAAGTTGAAGTTTTTGAAATGCTGGATGAAGCAGATGAAGAAAAATGGCCGTTCTGATCTATCTGCTCTGGAAAAATCCAACTCAAATCAGACAGTCCCAGAAGAGATTAAAAATAGATTGACCGAATCACTCCAAGATGGTGAAAAGCCTATGCCCTCATCTGCTTCAGCAGGAGAGATCAGCATGACCCAGGCTTCCAGAATACAAGATGATGCTGTGATTGATTATACATCAGAAACATCCAAAGAATTTTTCAGTAATCTTTCAAATAAGATCCATCAGGGGATTGAATCTGAAGTTGTAGACCTGGGGACTTTGGCGGAGCGACTTGTGAACTCATCTATATATTGGCTATATCAGAAGCATGATAAAGAAGCTGTTTCTGAGAACCATTCTCCTTCAAAATGTCACAATGCTAATAGTAGCTTGGTTGTATCCGAACTGATAAAACTTCTGTTAAAGGAGCCCAGAGAGTTAGCTGCAAAGCACAAAAGCAGAATTCCAGGACCTGCCACACTAACTACGGATTATATTGTCAGAGAGTATCCTTTGACAAAATTTCCTTTAATTTCTGCATATGATGCATTGTTTTTTTTCCCTCTTGTTCTAATCAGTTGTAAAATATGGGTTATGTAGTTTTCATGTTTTTCCTTAATGGGCACAAGATATGAACTGCAGATTTTATTTCGGATGGAGATTTTACAGTCAGAGATTGGAAGTGGAATCGAAGAGTCTAGTAAGCAGAAGTTTGTAAAGCAAATATGCTTGCTTCTGGAGAACATTCAATGCCATATGGAAGGGGGGTTTTTCGGTGACTGGAACCTCGATAATTATGTGGCAAAGATCATAAAAAACAGGTACATTTTTGTACGTCAACATGTCCCACACTTATAGATATTTTAGATGTGAAAAAGATATTCTTTCCTAATTAATAATATTCTTTAGTAGTTGTACACTTGTACATATTACAGAAATCCATAAGTTCCTAGCTCCTTTTTGGAGAGTGAGCAGCAAATCGTAAAATTATGCCAAAACATAGCATTTCCGGTGCAGCTATTATGGTTTTGGACATGTACTGAATACCAGGGAAGGTTGTGGTTGGATAATGAATTTTAGAAATCCATGGAATTTAAAAAGTGAGAAAACTACTGTATATCTGCAATTCAATTTTCTCTATTTACTGAATATCTTGTTTGGATAATTGATCATTACAAATGAATTTTCATTTTTGTACATTTTTTTTTTCAAAAATTCCTTTTAGCTCTCTAAGGTTGGGCTTCAGTGTGGGCCATCTGGATCTGGTATAAGTTCTGTGTTCTGATTAGGATTCTTTCTGTAGTCTGTGCCAAGGCCGAGGTCCAGGAGTGCCAGGGGGTTCGGGTCTAGCTGGTAAGAGGAAATAGAATTTTAAAGTTCACGAACAAGTGAAGTGTTTAGATTTTTTTTTTTTTCGTTTTTGACAAAATAATTTTATGATGAATTTACTTGGAATTTCTAATATTTTTTTTATAAGCTATCTAAAGAAACTGTTGGGTTAGAGTACTATAAATACTCTCTAAAATTTTATCCCCTCTGATAAATAGCGCATCCAATATCATACTGATAAATAGCACTTTCAATATCACAAAATGCCTTTCATCTTATAAATTGTCTGGCTTTTTTTTTGGTCGGATTAGAAATGCTTAGCAAAGACCAGTGTTCTGAGTGTTGTTCTATTTGCCCCTTCCTTTATCTCCTTTTCTATGACAGTGAAAGTGAGTTGATACTTGATGTTGCATAGTGAGATCAAGAAAAGAAAATAGGCAGACTTAAAAATGACATTGAAATCCCTGGAATTTCAGGTTTTCTCACACCCTCGGAGAAGTGGTTCATAAAATCTACAACAAAATGGACTTATTGCTGTTTGCTGATGAAGATGAAACCCCTAATCAATTACTCAACAGCGAGGACAGTTACAAATCCTGGAAGGAAAAAGCAGACAAAGAAGAGATGGATGAAAATGATGTTAGTATTGAACCCGTATCAGTAGAAAGTGAACCCCATCAGCTGCTGAAGAATGACACTGGAAGGTCCCAAAGGATTACACAAGAGGATCATGATAAAAAATTGATTAAAGCTAAGCAGAGGAGAGATAGGGCACGCAAATTTGTATCTTTCACAAGTTGGATGCCTGATTTGCAGAGAGTTTGGGCCCCAAAACAGAAGGCTATGAAGCTTCCAAAGAGGAAGGAGCGACAAAGGGCGAGCTTTGACAGAGTATGTGAAACTCCAATGTCAGGACATAAACGTTCATATCCATGGGAAAACAATGTTGAAGATGACAATGTCAGGGCCAATGGGAGTCAAACATGTAGTTCTGTTTCTAAGGCATTGTTTCAGGACGACAATGGATGTGAGTAAACAGTGTTTTTGACACCTGCAGAGAAGAGATACATCATATGTGCATACTTGCGGAGAGGAAAATCGAACATGGGTACCATCCAGTGTTCAACTTCAACCACGAATGGTGGATGTTCGTGTCTGGAGTTCTCTGTTGCTTGGGTAGTTTTTTTTTATTCTGTTGCTTGGGTAGTTTCTTTTTATTGTATTACATTTTTAACATATAAAATTAAAGAAAAAATAATTTAATTAATATTAGTTTGACCATAATTAAATTAATAAATTTTAAATAATTTTTTAATCTATTCACTAGCAAATTCGATTTTAGAAACATTGCTAATAATTAATGAATGAAAATTAATAAATAATCACCCGCTAAAATTAAATTGTGAGTCAACTAGTCCCAATCAATTGCACTACTTTAGTGTTTGTATTTGTATAATAAGCACAATTATTATTAAGGTTATATTTGGTAAAAATAATTTATAAAAGTAACTTCAATGGTAGTTTTTAAAGAGTTTTTAAATTTAAAAATTAATTTTTATTTTAGTTTATTATAAGAGTTTGTCATGTTACTTATCACATTTAAGAACGGTTCTTATATAAGTATAAGTTTTTATACAAAAAAAAATTAAAATAATCAACTCACAATAAATGTTAGTAAAGAGTAATAAATGTTGAAGTAGTGGAGATTTTTTTATGGTATATATTTGTGAGTTCTTAAGAAATTTATTATTAAAGTAGAGAGTTGTTTAAAGTAATCAAGAGTTATTTAAATTGATGTTGACACATCCCAAAAATTGAGCATGTGAAAAGATACTACTCATTTGATATAATTCTCAAACATACGTTATATGCATATATTCTGTAAGGTTTTACATTCAACCTTAATCATTCATTCCACACTACAAAATTATATTCATCTGATAAGCAAATATAGACATACATAGTCTGATATTTCTATCTCATCGCAAGCCTAGGAGACCTATAGAAAATACAGAGCGTTTCTAATATCCACATTAATAAGTACTGGTGTCCCACCAGACAGAAATAGAGAATAATCCCAAGGGGCTTCTAATCTTCCAACGGATACTTTTCTTCTTTGTTTTCTGTATCTGAAAAATAATCATAGGGAGTGTGAGTTTATTTAAAAACTCAGTAAGTAAATAACTGTACTATATAGAATATCAAAAGTACAAATACCACATTTACTCATATAATTAATTGTCTTATACATCGAGTAGTATGAGACTCTAACCCTTTCAAACTCATGAATAAGATTTCTTAGATATACAACGAGTAGTATGGGACTCTAACCCTTTCAAACTCGTGTATAAGATCTCATCGATATACACCGAGTAGTATGGGACTCTAACCCTTTCAACTCGTGTATAGGTTTCATAGATATGCACTGAGTAGTATGGGACTTTAACCCTTTCAAACTCGTGTATAAGATTTCTTAGATATACACCGAGTAGTATGGGACTTTAACCCTTTCACACTCGTGTATTAGATCCCGTAGATCTTTACTCATTAATAAAATAGTGAGAATTCATCACACAGTACAATTGTCATGAAATAAATAATTTCTTCATACTCTTATTTCTACTGATCATCATATACTCCCATATGAAAAATTAATTGCTTATTATCCAAATAATATTGTAAATGGGACTTATATTGTACTTTGACTAGTAATATCAAATTAGCTGAGCAAGGTTATTCACTCACCTTGATGTTTGTCCAAGTTTACCTTGTTCCACACTAGAATTTGTGTAGGAAAATTTCCTAGTAAAATATATTACAAGGAATCATAAGAAAGGAAACAAAATCACGAAAATACGTAAAATTTTCTGACTGCTACAGTAACGGGTTGCTACAGTACGGTTTGCTACAGTGTCAGTTCGCTACAGTGCCGGTTCGCTACAGTAACGTTGACTGCTACAGTACCGTTGACTGCCGACACTACAATACTGCTACAGTACCCCGAAGAAAATTTTCCAGAATTTTTCCGAAATCTCTGGTCGCTACAGTAACTCGAATTTTTGCAGAAAAATCTTTCAAAAATTCATCCTTTCCTTTCTTGTTTCAAAACCAGAATTTCAACTATTTTAACCGATTATAACTCAAATATAACTTCTAAAACTACTGAGATTCATGAATTATCATCAAAATCTTCAAGAACAAAACCTCCTCTGATCTTCTACATAAACTGAAATTTAAGGAAAATAATCGGATTAAAGCTTACCTTTGATCCTTACAAAGCTTTTGAACCGAACAAATAATCGAAACTCTGAAGATCAAGGGAAGGATTTGAGAAGAAAATGAAGAACTGAGAGAGAAATGCTTTTCTGCTTCCTTCGGCTGAGTGAAAAAGTGAGGGTTACTATTGAAACTTTATATTAAATATTTCTAATGGGTTATTCAATAACCCATGGGTATCCATAACCCAACATCCAAACCCATCCAGTCAATTTACAATAAATGGATTAATTGACCATTCTGAAACCACTTTTCCATGAATTTCACCATTCTTAGAATATATCCCTCATTGTGCAAATATTTAGTCCAGTCATTTAACTCAATTTTCATAAATAATATTCAAAGAGAACAATTAAATATGAAAATTACAAATGACCAAAATCAATAACTAAAGTAACGTTGTAGAATTCTAAAATACTCTTAAGCGAATTATATTCTGAAATTAACGGGTATTACATTCTACCCCCCTTAAAAGAATTCGGTCCTCCGAATTAAAATCTTACCTCAAGTTTCAAATAAATGTGGATAGTTTTTCCACATCTCATCTTCTGCTTCCCACGTAGCTTCCTCGCGAGAATGATTTCTCCAAAGAACCTTGACAGTAGGAATTTCTTTGGTACGCAATTTCTTGACTTTTCTATCAAGGATAGCTACTGGTACCTCTTCGTAGGTGAGAGTTTCATCAAAATGAACTTCTTGGGGTTGAATGACATGAGAAGGATCAGGAAGATACTTCCGTAGCATGGACACATGAAATATTGGATGAACTCCCTCTAGGTTGGAAGGTAGGTCTAGGCGATATGCCACATTACCCACTCTGTCTACAACCTCATATGGGCCAACATACCTCGGACTAAGCTTGCCTTTCTTCCCGAATCTCATTACTCCCTTCATAGGTGAGATTCGTAAGAAAACCATATCACCTATTGCAAATTCAAGGTCACGTCGTCGGTTGTCCGCATAAGACTTCTGTCTACTCTGAGCAGTTAACAACTTCTCTCTGATCAGTTTAACTTTATTTATATCTTCCTGTATCATCTCAGGTCCAAATATTTTGGTTTCACCAAGTTCAAACCAACCTATAGGAGATCGACACCGTCTCCCATATAAAGCCTCAAAAGGTGCCATCTGAATACTGGCTTGGTAACTGTTATTATAAGCAAATTCAATAAGAGACAAATGATCTTCCCAACTTCCACTGAAATCCATCACACAAGCTCTTAGCATATCCTCTAAAGTCTGAATTGTCCTTTCGGACTGTCCATCAGTCTGAGGATGGAATGCTGTGCTAAGATTCACTTTGGTACCCAAAGCCTCTTGAAAGACTTTCCAGAACCGAGAAGTAAACTGAGGTCCTCGGTCTGATATAATGGATATTGGTACACCATGAAGTTTCACTATTTCTTTAACATAAATTCGAGCAAGTTTTGCTACACTGAAAGTGGTATGAACAGGAAGAAAATGTGCTGACTTAGTAAGTCGATCCACTATGACCCATATTGAGTCATTTCCTTTTGTTGACCGAGGTAAACCTACTACAAAATCCATAGTGATCCTTTCCCACTTCCATTCGGGAATATCTAGTTTTTGCATCAATCCATATGGTCGTCGATGTTCAGCTTTAACTTGCTGACAAGTCAAACATCGAGCTACAAAGTCAGTCACGTCTCGCTTCATGCCCTCCCACCAGTAAACTTGTTTCAAGTCCTGATACATTTTCACAGCACCAGGATGTACAACGTAGGGCGAACCATGAGCTTCCATTAAGATTTCATGTTTCAAAGATTCAATGTTGGGGACACAGAGTCTCCCATTAAACCATAAGACTCCTTCTTCATCTACCAAGAAACTTGGTGCTAGACCTTGCCTTGCCTTATCTCTGATTTTGACCATATCAATGTCATTTTCTAAATTTACTTTTACTTTTTCAATAAGAGATGATCTAACTGTTAAATGAGCCAGAAATGTACCTGACTCAGTGATCTCGAAGAATACTCCATCAGCTTCCAACTCTTGTAGTTCATGTATTAGAGACCTCCTTATAGTGGCAATGTGAGCTAAACTTCCCATAGACTTTCGACTTAGAGCATCAGCCACTACATTTGCTTTACCTGGATGGTAAAGGATGGTACAATCATAATCTTTCAGAAGTTCCATCCACCTTCGTTGCCTTAGATTGAGATCTCTCTGCTCAAAAATGTACTTAAGGCTTTTGTGATCTGTAAAAATTTGACAAGTCTCCCCATACAAGTAATGTCTCCAAATCTTTAGGGCAAACACTACAGCTGCCATTTCCAAATCATGAGTGGGGTAATTCAATTCATGCTTTTTAAGCTGACGTGATCCATAAGCTATGACTTTACCATGTTGCATCAACACACATCCTAAGCCTATCTTTGAGGCATCACAGAATACAGAGTAACCCCCTGGTCCTGATGGTAGGATTAAGACTGGTGCAGAAGTTAAACACTCTTTCAATTGGGTGAAACTTTGCTCACATGAATCATCCCAAATGTATTTAACATTCTTTCGAGTTAACTTATTTAATGGGAGAGCCGTCTTAGAGAAATCTTTGACAAAGCGACGGTAATACCCTGCTAAGCCAAGAAAACTACGTACTTCAGACACAGTTGTTGGTCTAGGCCACTGTTTAACTGCTTCAATTTTACTTGGATCTACATGAATACCTTCTTGGGAAATAACATGTCCCAAAAATGTTACATGACTCATCCAGAATTCACATTTTGAGAGCTTTGCGTACAACTGATGCTCTCTCAAAGTCTGAAGCACTATTCTCAAATGTTCAGTATGTTCTTCATGACTCTTTGAATATACCAAAATATCATCAATAAACACAATTACAAACTTATCAAGGAATGATTTGAACACTCTGTTCATTAAATCCATAAATGCTGCTGGTGCATTTGTCAACCCAAAAGACATCACAAGAAACTCATAATGTCCATACCGTGTACGAAAAGCAGTCTTAGGTATATCATCACTCTTAATTCGTAACTGATGATATCCAAACCTTAGATCAATCTTTGAGAAGTATTTTGCTCCTTGAAGCTGATCAAACAAATCATCTATCCTTGGTAAAGGATACTTATTCTTCACTGTGACTTTATTCAGCTGACGATAATCTATACATAATCTCATAGAACCATCTTTCTTTTTCACAAAAAGAACAGGAGCACCCCAAGGTGAAAAACTTGGGCGAATGAACCCTTTGTTTAACAAATCTTCCAATTGTTCTTTGAGTTCTTTTAGCTCAACAGGAGCCATACGATAAGGTGGAATAGAAATTGGTCTTGTGTCTGGGACCAAATCAATACTGAACTCAATATCTCTTTCTGGCGGTAATCCAGGTAAATCTTCTGGGAACACATCTGGGAATTCATTAACCACATGAATGTCTTCTAACTTCTGTTCTTTCTTTTCTAAATCTTTGATAAAAGCTAGAAATCCCTGACATCCCTTTCGCAACATACGCTGGGCACTTAACATAGATATCATGTTGCAAGGTACATCACCTCGATCTCCTTGAAACACAAAATTACTCCTCCCCGGCATATTAAAGGAAATAACTTTGTCACGACAATTTATAGTAGCATGACAAGAAGATAACCAATCCATCCCTAAAATCACATCAAAATCTAACATATTGAGAACCATAAGATCTATCTCAGTTTCCATGCCTCCAACGATTATTTTACAAGAACGATAACATGTTTTAACCATCAAAGTCTCTCTCATCGGTGTGGAAACCAAGAATGGTTCTTTAAGAATAATCGAATCAAATGCAAATCTCTTGGCAAATAGGGGCGACACATATGAGTGAGTAGAACCGGGGTCAAACAAAATACGTGCAGCAAAAGTATTAACAGATAATATACCTGTAACTACAGCATTGGATGTTTGAGCATCCTGTCGGGTTAGAGCATATACTCTTGCATTTCCTCTGCCAGCAGCTTGTTTTCTACGGTCACCTTGGCCTCTTCCAGAACCTCTTCCCATACTACCCCCTGTTGAAGGGGTTGGTGTTTGAGTAATAGATTGTGGTCGAGGTGGCAAAGTAGACCCTTGACCTGGTCTTGTCATGAGCTGAGGGCACTCCCTTATAAAATGTCCTTTTTGTCCACAGTGAAAACAGCCTGTACCAACAGTGTTTAACCTGCATTCTCCGAAGTGAAACTTTCCACATTCAGGACATTGAGGTTTTTCCCTTCTACCATGAGTACCTCCTCTACTAGAAGAGCTAAAACCACCCCTGTTCTCTAAACGAGGCTTAGCCACACTGGCTGTAGAATAAGATGACTTAGTAGGAGTGGCTGGAGCATTTTGTGACGCAGTAAAGGGTTTCAAAGTTCCTGAGTCTTCCCCTTGATCAAAAGATCTTCTATATCTAGCTTTCTTCTTTTGACGATACTCTTCTTTATTCTTTGACCTCTTTTCCATTCTTCGGGCCACATCAACAGTCTCTGAGTACGAAGAGTAATCGTTCATATTAGAACCCACTTGATCATATAAGGCATCACGAAGCCCTTCCACAAACTTTTCTATTTTCTTCCTTTCAGAAGGAATGATTTCAGGGGCATATTCAGATAATTTAACAAACTGAGCTGAATATTCATCAACAGTCATGGTTCCCTGCCGTAGATACAGAAAATCTCTGGCCCTGGATGATCGTTCACTTGCCGGAAGAAATTCATCCATAACCAATCTGTAAAATTCTGTCCACATAACTGGCGGTGCGCCTTGAATTCTAGCTTTCTTCCAGTTCCTCCACCATTTACCAGCCCTACCCTTTAACTGAAAGGAAGTGAATTCTACCTTTTGAGTAGGAGAACACCCTATAGCATCACAGATTGCTTCACAATCTTCAAGGAAACATTGTGGGTCCTCTTTGGGATCTTCCCCTGAAAAAGTAGGAGGCCTCATTTTCTGGAATTCAGACATTCTTACCTCTCTTACATTAACTCCTCCCGCTAACGGAACTGGTGGTACATTTTCAGCTTCAACAATAGGAGGATCCACTGGCAGGTTAGCTTGTGCAGCTCGACCTCTCATTTCAGCCTCAAATCGGTCAAATCGCTCATTCATCAAATGAATCACATGTGCAATAGTTGCATTACCGACGTGAGCATCAGGTTCGACTCTTCTTGCTTGCTCACTAGTTGTGCCCTCAGTACTTTGAGCATGTAAACTATCACCACGGTTAGAATCATCTTGCACATGTACTGGTGGATTTATGGCCCTCCTTGGACCCATATGCTCATTATTATTAGAAGATCCTTCTGACATTGATCTGTCACAGATCTACACACATAACAAACAATTTTCAGACATAAACAAAATATCACTTACTAGCCCCACTGAGAAGTTATCTATAAAATGACGTTATACTCTACAAGGTCTTTTATGGAACCTAATCCTATGGTCATGCCGCGGCTCATGACAATAGGGAAGGGCCCACAAAGATCACTTTGCTCTGTACTCTATAGGGGACCTATAAAACCTTTCCTCTGATACCAAATTTGACACATCCCAAAAATTGAGCATGTGAAAAGATACTACTCATTTGATATAATTCTCAAACATACGTTATATGCATATATTCTGTAAGGTTTTACATTCAACCTTAATCATTCATTCCACACTACAAAATTATATTCATCTGATAAGCAAATATAGACATACATAGTCTGATATTTCTATCTCATCGCAAGCCTAGGAGACCTATAGAAAATACAGAGCGTTTCTAATATCCACATTAATAAGTACTGGTGTCCCACCAGACAGAAATAGAGAATAATCCCAAGGGGCTTCTAATCTTCCAACGGATACTTTTCTTCTTTGTTTTCTGTATCTGAAAAATAATCATAGGGAGTGTGAGTTTATTTAAAAACTCAGTAAGTAAATAACTGTACTATATAGAATATCAAAAGTACAAATACCACATTTACTCATATAATTAATTGTCTTATACATCGAGTAGTATGAGACTCTAACCCTTTCAAACTCATGAATAAGATTTCTTAGATATACAACGAGTAGTATGGGACTCTAACCCTTTCAAACTCGTGTATAAGATCTCATCGATATACACCGAGTAGTATGGGACTCTAACCCTTTCAACTCGTGTATAGGTTTCATAGATATGCACTGAGTAGTATGGGACTTTAACCCTTTCAAACTCGTGTATAAGATTTCTTAGATATACACCGAGTAGTATGGGACTTTAACCCTTTCACACTCGTGTATTAGATCCCGTAGATCTTTACTCATTAATAAAATAGTGAGAATTCATCACACAGTACAATTGTCATGAAATAAATAATTTCTTCATACTCTTATTTCTACTGATCATCATATACTCCCATATGAAAAATTAATTGCTTATTATCCAAATAATATTGTAAATGGGACTTATATTGTACTTTGACTAGTAATATCAAATTAGCTGAGCAAGGTTATTCACTCACCTTGATGTTTGTCCAAGTTTACCTTGTTCCACACTAGAATTTGTGTAGGAAAATTTCCTAGTAAAATATATTACAAGGAATCATAAGAAAGGAAACAAAATCACGAAAATACGTAAAATTTTCTGACTGCTACAGTAACGGGTTGCTACAGTACGGTTTGCTACAGTGTCAGTTCGCTACAGTGCCGGTTCGCTACAGTAACGTTGACTGCTACAGTACCGTTGACTGCCGACACTACAATACTGCTACAGTACCCCGAAGAAAATTTTCCAGAATTTTTCCGAAATCTCTGGTCGCTACAGTAACTCGAATTTTTGCAGAAAAATCTTTCAAAAATTCATCCTTTCCTTTCTTGTTTCAAAACCAGAATTTCAACTATTTTAACCGATTATAACTCAAATATAACTTCTAAAACTACTGAGATTCATGAATTATCATCAAAATCTTCAAGAACAAAACCTCCTCTGATCTTCTACATAAACTGAAATTTAAGGAAAATAATCGGATTAAAGCTTACCTTTGATCCTTACAAAGCTTTTGAACCGAACAAATAATCGAAACTCTGAAGATCAAGGGAAGGATTTGAGAAGAAAATGAAGAACTGAGAGAGAAATGCTTTTCTGCTTCCTTCGGCTGAGTGAAAAAGTGAGGGTTACTATTGAAACTTTATATTAAATATTTCTAATGGGTTATTCAATAACCCATGGGTATCCATAACCCAACATCCAAACCCATCCAGTCAATTTACAATAAATGGATTAATTGACCATTCTGAAACCACTTTTCCATGAATTTCACCATTCTTAGAATATATCCCTCATTGTGCAAATATTTAGTCCAGTCATTTAACTCAATTTTCATAAATAATATTCAAAGAGAACAATTAAATATGAAAATTACAAATGACCAAAATCAATAACTAAAGTAACGTTGTAGAATTCTAAAATACTCTTAAGCGAATTATATTCTGAAATTAACGGGTATTACATTCTACCCCCCTTAAAAGAATTCGGTCCTCCGAATTAAAATCTTACCTCAAGTTTCAAATAAATGTGGATAGTTTTTCCACATCTCATCTTCTGCTTCCCACGTAGCTTCCTCGCGAGAATGATTTCTCCAAAGAACCTTGACAGTAGGAATTTCTTTGGTACGCAATTTCTTGACTTTTCTATCAAGGATAGCTACTGGTACCTCTTCGTAGGTGAGAGTTTCATCAAAATGAACTTCTTGGGGTTGAATGACATGAGAAGGATCAGGAAGATACTTCCGTAGCATGGACACATGAAATATTGGATGAACTCCCTCTAGGTTGGAAGGTAGGTCTAGGCGATATGCCACATTACCCACTCTGTCTACAACCTCATATGGGCCAACATACCTCGGACTAAGCTTGCCTTTCTTCCCGAATCTCATTACTCCCTTCATAGGTGAGATTCGTAAGAAAACCATATCACCTATTGCAAATTCAAGGTCACGTCGTCGGTTGTCCGCATAAGACTTCTGTCTACTCTGAGCAGTTAACAACTTCTCTCTGATCAGTTTAACTTTATTTATATCTTCCTGTATCATCTCAGGTCCAAATATTTTGGTTTCACCAAGTTCAAACCAACCTATAGGAGATCGACACCGTCTCCCATATAAAGCCTCAAAAGGTGCCATCTGAATACTGGCTTGGTAACTGTTATTATAAGCAAATTCAATAAGAGACAAATGATCTTCCCAACTTCCACTGAAATCCATCACACAAGCTCTTAGCATATCCTCTAAAGTCTGAATTGTCCTTTCGGACTGTCCATCAGTCTGAGGATGGAATGCTGTGCTAAGATTCACTTTGGTACCCAAAGCCTCTTGAAAGACTTTCCAGAACCGAGAAGTAAACTGAGGTCCTCGGTCTGATATAATGGATATTGGTACACCATGAAGTTTCACTATTTCTTTAACATAAATTCGAGCAAGTTTTGCTACACTGAAAGTGGTATGAACAGGAAGAAAATGTGCTGACTTAGTAAGTCGATCCACTATGACCCATATTGAGTCATTTCCTTTTGTTGACCGAGGTAAACCTACTACAAAATCCATAGTGATCCTTTCCCACTTCCATTCGGGAATATCTAGTTTTTGCATCAATCCATATGGTCGTCGATGTTCAGCTTTAACTTGCTGACAAGTCAAACATCGAGCTACAAAGTCAGTCACGTCTCGCTTCATGCCCTCCCACCAGTAAACTTGTTTCAAGTCCTGATACATTTTCACAGCACCAGGATGTACAACGTAGGGCGAACCATGAGCTTCCATTAAGATTTCATGTTTCAAAGATTCAATGTTGGGGACACAGAGTCTCCCATTAAACCATAAGACTCCTTCTTCATCTACCAAGAAACTTGGTGCTAGACCTTGCCTTGCCTTATCTCTGATTTTGACCATATCAATGTCATTTTCTAAATTTACTTTTACTTTTTCAATAAGAGATGATCTAACTGTTAAATGAGCCAGAAATGTACCTGACTCAGTGATCTCGAAGAATACTCCATCAGCTTCCAACTCTTGTAGTTCATGTATTAGAGACCTCCTTATAGTGGCAATGTGAGCTAAACTTCCCATAGACTTTCGACTTAGAGCATCAGCCACTACATTTGCTTTACCTGGATGGTAAAGGATGGTACAATCATAATCTTTCAGAAGTTCCATCCACCTTCGTTGCCTTAGATTGAGATCTCTCTGCTCAAAAATGTACTTAAGGCTTTTGTGATCTGTAAAAATTTGACAAGTCTCCCCATACAAGTAATGTCTCCAAATCTTTAGGGCAAACACTACAGCTGCCATTTCCAAATCATGAGTGGGGTAATTCAATTCATGCTTTTTAAGCTGACGTGATCCATAAGCTATGACTTTACCATGTTGCATCAACACACATCCTAAGCCTATCTTTGAGGCATCACAGAATACAGAGTAACCCCCTGGTCCTGATGGTAGGATTAAGACTGGTGCAGAAGTTAAACACTCTTTCAATTGGGTGAAACTTTGCTCACATGAATCATCCCAAATGTATTTAACATTCTTTCGAGTTAACTTATTTAATGGGAGAGCCGTCTTAGAGAAATCTTTGACAAAGCGACGGTAATACCCTGCTAAGCCAAGAAAACTACGTACTTCAGACACAGTTGTTGGTCTAGGCCACTGTTTAACTGCTTCAATTTTACTTGGATCTACATGAATACCTTCTTGGGAAATAACATGTCCCAAAAATGTTACATGACTCATCCAGAATTCACATTTTGAGAGCTTTGCGTACAACTGATGCTCTCTCAAAGTCTGAAGCACTATTCTCAAATGTTCAGTATGTTCTTCATGACTCTTTGAATATACCAAAATATCATCAATAAACACAATTACAAACTTATCAAGGAATGATTTGAACACTCTGTTCATTAAATCCATAAATGCTGCTGGTGCATTTGTCAACCCAAAAGACATCACAAGAAACTCATAATGTCCATACCGTGTACGAAAAGCAGTCTTAGGTATATCATCACTCTTAATTCGTAACTGATGATATCCAAACCTTAGATCAATCTTTGAGAAGTATTTTGCTCCTTGAAGCTGATCAAACAAATCATCTATCCTTGGTAAAGGATACTTATTCTTCACTGTGACTTTATTCAGCTGACGATAATCTATACATAATCTCATAGAACCATCTTTCTTTTTCACAAAAAGAACAGGAGCACCCCAAGGTGAAAAACTTGGGCGAATGAACCCTTTGTTTAACAAATCTTCCAATTGTTCTTTGAGTTCTTTTAGCTCAACAGGAGCCATACGATAAGGTGGAATAGAAATTGGTCTTGTGTCTGGGACCAAATCAATACTGAACTCAATATCTCTTTCTGGCGGTAATCCAGGTAAATCTTCTGGGAACACATCTGGGAATTCATTAACCACATGAATGTCTTCTAACTTCTGTTCTTTCTTTTCTAAATCTTTGATAAAAGCTAGAAATCCCTGACATCCCTTTCGCAACATACGCTGGGCACTTAACATAGATATCATGTTGCAAGGTACATCACCTCGATCTCCTTGAAACACAAAATTACTCCTCCCCGGCATATTAAAGGAAATAACTTTGTCACGACAATTTATAGTAGCATGACAAGAAGATAACCAATCCATCCCTAAAATCACATCAAAATCTAACATATTGAGAACCATAAGATCTATCTCAGTTTCCATGCCTCCAACGATTATTTTACAAGAACGATAACATGTTTTAACCATCAAAGTCTCTCTCATCGGTGTGGAAACCAAGAATGGTTCTTTAAGAATAATCGAATCAAATGCAAATCTCTTGGCAAATAGGGGCGACACATATGAGTGAGTAGAACCGGGGTCAAACAAAATACGTGCAGCAAAAGTATTAACAGATAATATACCTGTAACTACAGCATTGGATGTTTGAGCATCCTGTCGGGTTAGAGCATATACTCTTGCATTTCCTCTGCCAGCAGCTTGTTTTCTACGGTCACCTTGGCCTCTTCCAGAACCTCTTCCCATACTACCCCCTGTTGAAGGGGTTGGTGTTTGAGTAATAGATTGTGGTCGAGGTGGCAAAGTAGACCCTTGACCTGGTCTTGTCATGAGCTGAGGGCACTCCCTTATAAAATGTCCTTTTTGTCCACAGTGAAAACAGCCTGTACCAACAGTGTTTAACCTGCATTCTCCGAAGTGAAACTTTCCACATTCAGGACATTGAGGTTTTTCCCTTCTACCATGAGTACCTCCTCTACTAGAAGAGCTAAAACCACCCCTGTTCTCTAAACGAGGCTTAGCCACACTGGCTGTAGAATAAGATGACTTAGTAGGAGTGGCTGGAGCATTTTGTGACGCAGTAAAGGGTTTCAAAGTTCCTGAGTCTTCCCCTTGATCAAAAGATCTTCTATATCTAGCTTTCTTCTTTTGACGATACTCTTCTTTATTCTTTGACCTCTTTTCCATTCTTCGGGCCACATCAACAGTCTCTGAGTACGAAGAGTAATCGTTCATATTAGAACCCACTTGATCATATAAGGCATCACGAAGCCCTTCCACAAACTTTTCTATTTTCTTCCTTTCAGAAGGAATGATTTCAGGGGCATATTCAGATAATTTAACAAACTGAGCTGAATATTCATCAACAGTCATGGTTCCCTGCCGTAGATACAGAAAATCTCTGGCCCTGGATGATCGTTCACTTGCCGGAAGAAATTCATCCATAACCAATCTGTAAAATTCTGTCCACATAACTGGCGGTGCGCCTTGAATTCTAGCTTTCTTCCAGTTCCTCCACCATTTACCAGCCCTACCCTTTAACTGAAAGGAAGTGAATTCTACCTTTTGAGTAGGAGAACACCCTATAGCATCACAGATTGCTTCACAATCTTCAAGGAAACATTGTGGGTCCTCTTTGGGATCTTCCCCTGAAAAAGTAGGAGGCCTCATTTTCTGGAATTCAGACATTCTTACCTCTCTTACATTAACTCCTCCCGCTAACGGAACTGGTGGTACATTTTCAGCTTCAACAATAGGAGGATCCACTGGCAGGTTAGCTTGTGCAGCTCGACCTCTCATTTCAGCCTCAAATCGGTCAAATCGCTCATTCATCAAATGAATCACATGTGCAATAGTTGCATTACCGACGTGAGCATCAGGTTCGACTCTTCTTGCTTGCTCACTAGTTGTGCCCTCAGTACTTTGAGCATGTAAACTATCACCACGGTTAGAATCATCTTGCACATGTACTGGTGGATTTATGGCCCTCCTTGGACCCATATGCTCATTATTATTAGAAGATCCTTCTGACATTGATCTGTCACAGATCTACACACATAACAAACAATTTTCAGACATAAACAAAATATCACTTACTAGCCCCACTGAGAAGTTATCTATAAAATGACGTTATACTCTACAAGGTCTTTTATGGAACCTAATCCTATGGTCATGCCGCGGCTCATGACAATAGGGAAGGGCCCACAAAGATCACTTTGCTCTGTACTCTATAGGGGACCTATAAAACCTTTCCTCTGATACCAAATTTGACACATCCCAAAAATTGAGCATGTGAAAAGATACTACTCATTTGATATAATTCTCAAACATACGTTATATGCATATATTCTGTAAGGTTTTACATTCAACCTTAATCATTCATTCCACACTACAAAATTATATTCATCTGATAAGCAAATATAGACATACATAGTCTGATATTTCTATCTCATCGCAAGCCTAGGAGACCTATAGAAAATACAGAGCGTTTCTAATATCCACATTAATAAGTACTGGTGTCCCACCAGACAGAAATAGAGAATAATCCCAAGGGGCTTCTAATCTTCCAACGGATACTTTTCTTCTTTGTTTTCTGTATCTGAAAAATAATCATAGGGAGTGTGAGTTTATTTAAAAACTCAGTAAGTAAATAACTGTACTATATAGAATATCAAAAGTACAAATACCACATTTACTCATATAATTAATTGTCTTATACATCGAGTAGTATGAGACTCTAACCCTTTCAAACTCATGAATAAGATTTCTTAGATATACAACGAGTAGTATGGGACTCTAACCCTTTCAAACTCGTGTATAAGATCTCATCGATATACACCGAGTAGTATGGGACTCTAACCCTTTCAACTCGTGTATAGGTTTCATAGATATGCACTGAGTAGTATGGGACTTTAACCCTTTCAAACTCGTGTATAAGATTTCTTAGATATACACCGAGTAGTATGGGACTTTAACCCTTTCACACTCGTGTATTAGATCCCGTAGATCTTTACTCATTAATAAAATAGTGAGAATTCATCACACAGTACAATTGTCATGAAATAAATAATTTCTTCATACTCTTATTTCTACTGATCATCATATACTCCCATATGAAAAATTAATTGCTTATTATCCAAATAATATTGTAAATGGGACTTATATTGTACTTTGACTAGTAATATCAAATTAGCTGAGCAAGGTTATTCACTCACCTTGATGTTTGTCCAAGTTTACCTTGTTCCACACTAGAATTTGTGTAGGAAAATTTCCTAGTAAAATATATTACAAGGAATCATAAGAAAGGAAACAAAATCACGAAAATACGTAAAATTTTCTGACTGCTACAGTAACGGGTTGCTACAGTACGGTTTGCTACAGTGTCAGTTCGCTACAGTGCCGGTTCGCTACAGTAACGTTGACTGCTACAGTACCGTTGACTGCCGACACTACAATACTGCTACAGTAACCCGAAGAAAATTTTCCAGAATTTTTCCGAAATCTCTGGTCGCTACAGTAACTCGAATTTTTGCAGAAAAATCTTTCAAAAATTCATCCTTTCCTTTCTTGTTTCAAAACCAGAATTTCAACTATTTTAACCGATTATAACTCAAATATAACTTCTAAAACTACTGAGATTCATGAATTATCATCAAAATCTTCAAGAACAAAACCTCCTCTGATCTTCTACATAAACTGAAATTTAAGGAAAATAATCGGATTAAAGCTTACCTTTGATCCTTACAAAGCTTTTGAACCGAACAAATAATCGAAACTCTGAAGATCAAGGGAAGGATTTGAGAAGAAAATGAAGAACTGAGAGAGAAATGCTTTTCTGCTTCCTTCGGCTGAGTGAAAAAGTGAGGGTTACTATTGAAACTTTATATTAAATATTTCTAATGGGTTATTCAATAACCCATGGGTATCCATAACCCAACATCCAAACCCATCCAGTCAATTTACAATAAATGGATTAATTGACCATTCTGAAACCACTTTTCCATGAATTTCACCATTCTTAGAATATATCCCTCATTGTGCAAATATTTAGTCCAGTCATTTAACTCAATTTTCATAAATAATATTCAAAGAGAACAATTAAATATGAAAATTACAAATGACCAAAATCAATAACTAAAGTAACGTTGTAGAATTCTAAAATACTCTTAAGCGAATTATATTCTGAAATTAACGGGTATTACAGATGTGGCATTGAGACTCACAGTAAGAACTCAAGTAAAATTTATCACTAGAGATACTTTAAATTAGTTAAAAGTTTAAAAGTTAATTTTTAGCTAAAAACTGTTAATAAAAAGTTAAAAATGATTAAATTAACTTGTGGAATTAGAAATGTTTAATAAAATTAGTTATTAAAATAATTAATAAATATAAAATAACATAAAAGAATATACTTATATGATATTTTATACAAATTTTATTTTTAGACAAAAATATATATTTTATTATATTATTTTTAAACTATTAAAATTACTACAATTTAACTTTATACTAAAAATTATTTATAGATAATAAAATATTCACAAATCAAATTTAGAAAAAATGGTTTACGTAGACGAACGACAAATGACATAAAAAATGAGAGACGACAAGGACAAAGCAATAGAAACACAATTTGAAATTTAGAGCAATTGAGAGAATTTATAAGAAGAATAAAGATAGAATATAAATTTTGATAAAATAATAAATAAAAAATATAAAAATTATGAATTATAACTATTTAAAATAATATTTTAAAATAAATTATAAATTATTTAAATAAATTTATTTATCAAATATTTTTACTTTAATTAAATAAATTTATAAACTAGTCTAACAAATTATACCTTATCTTAAATATCATGCCTAACACAACCGTTTTTATTTTGTAAAGAACAAAGCTTAAGCCTAAAGGCAACATAAAAAGCGAAGGTTTTCATAAACCGCTCTAGGGCAGTATCCCTAAAACTTGTCCTCAAACCAGTTGAACTTCACAACCCAAAAGACAAATCAAACTTCTATCCTTGCTACTGCGATTATCAATCTATCAGCTATCTGATTGCGATGAAAGCTGCATCGAAGAGCTCCCCAAGTTACTCAAACAGTAAAAGTCCCAAATTTTGCAGGCTATGTTGAACATGGTATCAGTCAATCAAAGCAAATTTCCAGCCAAATTCTCATATTGAACGCGAGCTTCAAATTCATGAAAGCTATTTCTTTTCTCTCTCGTCAATTTTCCGAATTACAAGCCTTGGTTTCGTCAATCCAAAAATCCGTGTTGTTCCAAGCAAATCCGAATCTAGTTGAAGAACTGCTTGGCAAAGCATTAGACCTATACCCTGGTATCAGAACCCTAAAGCAAGTTCACTCTAAAGTTTTTCATTATCGTCTTCATCCAGACGCATCTCTGGGAATCAAACTAATGAGGGCTTATGCTGCTTGTGGAGAAATTTACTTCACACGCAAGGTGTTCGATGAAATTCCTGAGAAGAATGTTGTTTTCTATAATGTCATGATAAGGAGCTATGTGAATAACCATTTGTACAATGATTCACTACTTGTTTTCAAGACCATGGTTAATGGGGGATTTAGTCCCGATAACTATACATACCCTTGTGTCCTAAAGGCCTGTTCTTGCTCTGAGAATCTAAGATTCGGGTTGCAGCTTCATGGGGCTCTGTTGAAGGTTCGACTTGACTCAAATTTGTTTGTTGGGAATGGTCTAATTGCCATGTATGGGAAATGTGGTTACTCATCGGAGGCTTGGCAAGTTCTTGATGAAATGCCTAGCAGAGATGTCGTTTCCTGGAATGCAATGGTTTCTGGGTATGCACAAAATGGACAGTTTGATAAGGCAGTGGAGATTTGCCGGGAGATGGAGGCAACGGGACAAAAACCTGATGCTGGTACAATGGCTAGCCTCATGCCAGCAGTAAGTAACACAACATCCGAAAATGTTTCATATGTTGAGGAGATTTTCATGAATTTGGAGAAGAAGACCTTGGTCTCATGGAATGTGATGATAGCTGTGAATGTGAAAAATTCAATGCCCGACAAAGCTGTTGAGTTATATATGCAAATGGAAAAAAGTCGGGTGGAACCTGATGCAATCACTTCGGTTAGTGTTCTTTTAGCTTGTGGAGATCTTTCAGCTTTGTTGCTAGGAAGGAAAATTCATGAACATGTTGAGAGGAAGAAACTATGCCCAAATTTGTTATTGGAGAATGCACTGATAGACATGTATGCTAGGTGTGGATGTCTAGAAGATGCAAGGAAAGTGTTTGACAGAATGAAGTTCCGCGATGTTGCATCATGGACATCACTGATATCTGCTTATGGTTTGACAGGGCAGGGTCGAAATGCTGTGGTACTCTTCAAAGAAATGCAAGATTCTGGTGAAAATCCTGATTCCATCACCTTTGTTGCAATCCTCTCAGCTTGTAGCCATTCGGGGTTATTGGATGAAGGGAAGATCTACTTTAAACAGATGACAGATGATTATAAAATAACCCCAAGAATTGAACATTTTGCTTGTATGGTGGATCTCTTAGGACGTGCTGGGCAAGTAGATGAAGCCTATAATTTCATCGAAGAGATGCCATTGGAACCTAATCATAGAGTTTGGGGGGCTCTGCTCAGTGCTTGTCGGGTGTACTCCAACATGGAAATTGGCCTTTTAGCAGCCGATAAACTTTTTCAGTTGTTTCCCGAACAGTCAGGATACTATGTGTTGTTATCTAATATATATGCAAAGGCTGGAAGATGGCAAGAAGTAACAGCTATTAGATCACTAATGAAGAGAAGAAGACTTAGGAAAATGCCCGGGATCAGCAATGTTGAGCTGAATAATCAGATATACACCTTTCTTGCTGGTGATACATATCACCTACAGTTAAAGGAGATATATAAAGAGCTAGATGTGTTGGTGGGGAAGATGAAAGAGCTAGGTTATGTCCCTGAGACTGAATCTGCTCTTCATGATGTGGAGGAAGAGGAAAAGGAATTCCATCTAGCGGTGCACAGTGAAAAGTTAGCTATTGTGTTTGCTATTTTGAATACTCAACCTTGGACGCCAATCAGAATTACCAAGAACCTTCGTGTTTGTGGAGATTGCCATATCGCTGCCAAGCTAATCTCCAAGATAGTTGAACGTGACATCATTGTTAGGGACACTAATCGATTCCACCATTTTAAGGATGGTACATGCTCTTGTGGAGATTATTGGTGATGACTGGTGAGCCATCCTGATAAAAAATTTAATTGAGACTGACCACTAAATTGAGAGGTTAGTTTAGGCCTTCTCTGAAGTAAAATCTTGGATCAGATATTATTTAAACCAAATGAGCATAACTGCAAAATTGGCAACTTTCCAATGATCCTATATGGCAGAGAATTCCCCGTCCGATGCCAGGTCATGAGTGTTACACATTCTATATATTGTCCTCTGTTTTCTGTTATAACTTGAGGGTTGCAATTGGAATTGAATATGGTTCATAGTTGGCAGTGATCTGAGTTCTTTTTAGTGGATCTCAAGCCTTCTCAAGCCATGGTTTGAGGAAGGGAAATAATTAGAGTGGGGATTCCTGTGTATGACGAACAATTGCAGGCATAGAGAAAACAACAGCCTACTTACATTCATATAGACATTCATTCGGTTATAAAGCAACCAGATATATTGGTTCTTTTCTGCATTCTATTTACCTTTACTGATTTTGTCATATAGCCAATGTACTGCAAATGATTTTGGTCACCTGTCCTGACTTGGTTCCAGTATTGTTTATTTCGCCATATTGGAATGGAAAAGCTCTTAACAGTGAAGCTTTGAAGAGCATATTTTACACATCTAATTTCCTGATGTTAATTATTTCCTACTTTAAAATAACCGATATTTCTTGGCATTGGAGGAAGATGATGACCAATGAGCTTGGGTGATCGTTCTTGCTGCTTCTCCAACTCTCTTTCCTTGCTAGAGATATTGAAATATGTTTGTAGAGTACTATGCTCTTAAAAATGCAAGCTATACAGTATATGTGGTCATATTATTGGTCATGAAAGTTTCTTTGGGATGCTTTTTATTGGGGAAAAAAAGAAAAGAAAAAAGAAACAGGTACGTTTTGGGGGGCCATTTTGCTCTTTATTTATTTATTTATTTATTTTTTGAAATATAATTTAATTACTTCTACCGATCATAAATGGCACTTTTCAACAAAACAACTATCATTTAAGTGAGTTCTCGTACCGGCATATGTAATAAAAATCAAATAAAATTATAAAGAATAAAAGAAGAAATTAATCCAAAATTATAATAAAAAATATTAATTAATAATTAATACTTTTATCATGATTTTATTTATTATTTTTTTAAGTGATTTGCAAGCGAGTCTATTTTATTTGCAGGCCAATATGAACAAACTTGAAATTTCATAAGGTGGCAAATAACGGGGTGGTGTGAATAGAATCGACCAATTTAACGGTAGTGAATGATATTTAATTAAATAGTAATGAATATAAAGATGATAGATATGGATAGACATGTCAATTTATAGTGGAATTGGATCCGGAGCACCGTGCTTATTTTTATAAAAATTGTTAAATTTTAGATTTAATGGACTAAATTTTAATATAATTTTTTTTATAAAAAATATCAAAAATATTATTTAAAATCAAGACTATTAAATTTGAAATTTAATGGTTCATGTAAGAACAAATATGATACTTGTCTTTACAAAACAAACACTAGATTTATTTTCTAATTATAGAGTTGGAAAGTACATAAAAACACCCCGATTCCACATTTCGATTTCATTAAATTCCACGAATATCATAGAGTTTTGTGACTACTTTTATTTTTTAAATGTAGATTGAACTCTTCAATGTTACATTAGTTTATTGATTATTCACCATATAAAGCGATCCATCCTGTCATGACCTTAAATTCTAGTTAGGCTTGACTAAGTATTTTATATCATCAATTTTCTGAAAAAGAATACAAAATGAACAAGTTAGACTAAAATGCATGATCACATTATTTTGAAGAAGAATATAAAAGCTTATCAAAAGACAGACTTCCAGACTTCCACTCTGTTATTGATATTCTAGATGGTCGTGGACCCTCACCCTATAATTAAGATAATGAGAACAAAAGAGGGGGGGAGGGGGGGGGGGGGGTTTGAATATTGAATGGACTAAACTCTTCTGGTCCCGTAAGAATTAGGGCAACAGATCAGATAGTATCAAGAATTGAAAGCGTCAAAGATTTTTGGTCTCTCCCACTAAGCCCTGAAGCTTTCTTCACACTTCCATGCTAATTAAATATTTCACCATTGTATATTTGTCCATCCATTCCCCAGTTACCACGCCTAAATTGATGATAAGTGTTTCAACAATGGTGGCTATGTTGGGTTTGACTTGAATTTTGTGGGTGACCCGGTTTGTAACTCGATCCACGACCCACGACCCATTTGTCTCTATATATATGAGTGTGAGGGAATTCATTAGTAGAGTGGTTGATGTAATTTCTCTCTGTATAGCCTCCTTCAGAAAATAATACAGATATTCTCTCTGTCCGTGGACGTAGGTTGCATTGACCGAACCACGTAATTTCTTTGTGTGTTCTTCTCTATCCTTCTCCTTGATTAATTGCATTTCAGTAACCTAACAAGTGGTATCAGAGCCTTGGTTCATTTTTGGTTCGTCGGTTACTGTAGCACGTCCGAAAATTTTCAGATCCGGCTCCAAAATTTCAGATCTTGCCCCGATTTGGTTGATTTGGAGCATAGGAGACCATTCTCTGCATCTTTGGTGCGTTAAAGAACGTCGGAGACCAATTTTTGGTGGTAAGAAAATTTTCAGATCTAGTTTTAAATCTCAGATCTAGCTTGATTCGCTTGTTTTTTTGGGAAAAAGAGACCGTTTATTGCATTTCTAGTGCATTGGAGATCGTTTTTCAGTTGTTTCGGTGAGTTTTTACGGTTGCGAGTACTGTTCATCACCGGAATCTTCATCGGAAGTACTGTTCATTACCAGAATCTTCATCGGAAGCACTGTTCATCGTCTTCTACGGCGAAGTACTGTAGCACGGTCAACGGTACTATTTGGTCAAAGTTACTGTTTGGTCAAAGTTGCTGTTTGGTCAAAGCTGTTGTTTGGTCAAAGCTGCTGTTTGGTTAAAGCTGCTGTTTGGTCAAAAATTGCTGTTTGGTCAAAGCTGCTGTTTGGTCATTGTTGTTGTTTGGACCAAGTTTTCTGTTGCGATCGTTATTGTTTCCTCGACACAGTTCCGGTAAGTTTATGTTTAATTCAGAAAAGAATTCTGAATTTCTGTGTGAATTTACTGGATTGTGCTGGATTGAATTTCTGGTTTACTGCTGTGAATTTTGTTGGACTGCTGTGTTGAATTTCTGTTAGTGAAGTTCTGGTCAGTTTGCAAGGTTCTGAACAGTTTTGTGAAATTCAATTTCTGATTGCGAAATTTGCTAGTAATTTATCTGCTGTTATTTGAGAAGATGTCGACTCATAAATTCGATATTGAGAAGTTCAATGGATCGAATGATTTCACTTTGTGGAAGGTAAAAATGAGGGCACTTCTGGTTCAGCAGGGATGTGCAGTGGCATTAGAAGGAGAAAGTAGTCTACCTAACACGTTGAAAGAAGAGGAGAAGAAGGAAATTTTGGCAAAGGCTCATAGTGCATTACTATTGAGTCTGACAGATGAGGTGTTGAGAGAAGTAGTTGATGAATCAATTACTGCAGGTTTGTGGAAGAAATTGGATGATAAATACCAGAAAAAGTCTCTCACAAACCGGTTATATCAGAAGCAGCGTTTGTATACCCTGCGGATGACAGAAAATATGCAGGTAAAAGATCATCTTGATAATTTTAACCGAATTATCCTGGATTTACAGGGTGTTGGGGTTAAGATAGATGATGAAGATCAGGCTATCATTCTTTTGTGTTCTCTACCAAATTCATATGAGAACTTTGTTGACACTATGTTGTATGGTAGAGATAGTATCTCTGTTAATGATGTCAAAGATGCTTTGCAGTCTAAAGAGCTGAAGAGAAGAGTCTCTAGTTCTAATGAGGATGGTGCAGAAGCAGGTTTGTATGTTGGCAGAGGCAGAGACACTAAAAGGGATGATGGAAAAAGAAGCAAGTCACGGTCTAAGTCGAGGAACAAAGGAGGACCTCGATGTTATCACTGTAAACAGAAGGGGCACATCAGGAAGAATTGTCCACAGAGGAAGAAGGAAAATGACGAGAAGGAACCGAATACCAGTGGTAGTGCTTCGGTGGTGCAAGATAGTTCTGACGGAGAAGAAGACATTGATGTTCTCACAGTCAGCACCTCTGGTTCTGCAAATACTTGGGTCTTGGACACAGGTGCATCTTATCATATGACTTTCTCACGTGAACTGTTTACTTCTTTCAAGGAGTGGAATGATGTTGTGAGGTTGGGTGATGATGAGCAGCTCAGTGTTAAGGGCAGTGGTTCTGTGCAGATTCAGATGTATGATGGAATAGTCAGGACGCTTGATGCTTGGTATGTTCCTGGTCTACGGAAGAACTTGATTTCTCTTGGTACTCTAGACAAACAAGGGTACAAGTACTCTGGAGAGAATGGACAGTTGAGAATTTCCAAAGGTGCTCTGGTTATAATGAAGGGTAAATTGCAGCATGGCATTTACTTTCTGATTGGTAGTTCTGTGATGGGGACAGTGGCTGTATCTAAATCTTTAGGGAAGAATGATGATTATACAGAGTTGTGGCATTGTCGATTGGGACACATGAGTGAGAAAGGGCTGTCAATTCTAAGTAAACAAGGATTGTTAGAAGGAGCAGAAACTGGGAAACTGAAATTCTGTGAAGTTTGTGTTATGGGTAAACAACGCAGAGTTAAGTTCAGTTCTGGGAAGCATACTTCTACGGATGTTCTGCAATATGTTCACTCAGACTTGTGGGGTCCTTCTCCAGTTGAATCTCAGGGCAAATGCAAGTACTTTGTTACTTTCATTGATGACTACTCTAGAAGGGTTTGGGTATATTTTCTGAAATCCAAAGATGAAGTGTTTGGAAAGTTCAAGGAGTGGAAGACCATGGTTGAGAAACGGACTGGAAAACAGGTCAAAACACTCAGAACTGATAATGGGTTGGAGTTCTGTAACGCTCCATTTGATGAGTTTTGCAGGAAAGAAGGTATAGTGAGGCATCGCACTGTACGTCATACACCACAGCAAAATGGAGTTGTAGAATGTATGAATCAAACACTGTTGCAGCGTGCGAGATGCATGCGATTAAACGCTGGCTTGCCAAAACAATTCTGGGCTGAAGCAGTTAACACTGCTTGTTATCTGGTGAATAGATCGCCATCTACTGCAATTGATTTTAAGACTCCTCAAGAGGTATGGTCCGGTAAACCTTCTGATTATTCTGACCTGCGTATATTTGGTTGTCCTGCTTATGCTCATGTGAATGATGGTAAACTAGAGCCTAGGGCAATGAAATGCATATTTCTAGGGTATGCACATGGAGTTAAAGGGTACAGACTGTGGTGTACTGAAAAGGATAGAACTCCAAAATTTATTACTAGCAGAGATGTAACATTTGATGAGTCTGCTATGTTTGGTCAGAAGGAGGAGCTTGGTAGTCATGCAGGTAATAATGATCAAGGTGCTAACCAGAAGGTGGAAATTGAAGTTCAAACTTCAAAAAGGGTTATAACAGACCCTGTAGGGCAGCTCAGGGAAGAAGAAAAATCACAACCTATAGCAACAAGGAGGGAAAGAAGGGAAATCAGAAAACCTATAAGGTATGCAGATTGTGTTGATATAGTTGATATTAATTCAGTCGCTTATGCCTTGGCAGTAGGTGAAAGCATTGATTATGATGACCCGAGATCATATAAAGAAGCAGTTGAGAGTAGAGAAGCATCAGAATGGCTAGTTGCAATGAATGAAGAGATGCAATCTCTTGAGAAGAATGAAACCTGGGATCTTGTACCGTTACCAAAGGGAGTGAAACCGGTAGGATGCAAATGGGTCTTCAAGAAGAAAGAAGGTATTCCTGGAGTTGAACTAGCAAGGTTCAAAGCACGACTCGTGGCCAAGGGTTTTTCACAAAAGGAGGGAATTGATTATCATGAAGTTTTCTCCCCAGTTGTGAAGCATAAAACCATTCGTGTCCTTTTATCCATGGTAAGTGTTTTTGACTTGGAGTTGGAACAACTGGATGTGAAAACTGCTTTCTTACATGGAAATTTAGAGGAGCAGATTTATATGTCACAGCCAGAAGGATTTCTTGATTCTGGGAAGAAAGATCATGTATGTTTGCTGAAAAAGTCCTTGTATGGTTTGAAGCAGTCTCCTAGACAGTGGTACAAGAAATTTGATGCATTCATGACTTCTCATAGTTTTCTGCGTAATCAGTTTGATAACTGTGTCTACTCTAAGAAACTTGCAGATGATTCTTATATTTATTTGTTGCTATATGTTGATGATATGTTGATTGCTGCAAAGAACAAGGTTGAAATTGATAGTTTGAAAGCCTTGTTGAGCAGTGAGTTTGAGATGAAGGATTTGGGTGCAGCCAAGAAGATATTGGGCATGGAGATTTGGAGAGATAGAAGTGCAGGTTTACTGTATGTATCTCAACAGAAATACATAGAAAAATTGTTACAGTCTTTCCAAATGAATAATTCTAAGCCGGTTAGTACTCCGTTGGCGGCACATTTTAAACTTGATGCTAGTACAATACCTACTACAGCTGAGGAAAAAGGGTACATGAGTTCAGTGCCCTACTGTAATGCTGTTGGAAGCTTGATGTATGCAATGGTGTGTACTAGGCCTGATCTGGCTCATGCAGTCAGTGTGGTAAGCAGGTTTATGAGTAATCCTGGGAGAGCTCACTGGAGTGCAGTTAAATGGATTATGCGGTATCTGAAAGGTACGAGTAATATTTGCTTGGTTTATGGTGCTGATAAATCTGATAGTGGCTTGGTTGGTTATACAGATTCAGATTATGCTGGAGATCTTTTGAGGAGGAGATCCTTAACATGCTATGTCTTGACTCTAAATGGATGTGCTGTCAGTTGGAAGGCAACACTTCAATCTACAGTTGCCTTGTCTACCACTGAAGCAGAATACATGTCATTGGCAGAAGGAGTTAAGGAAGGTATGTGGTTACATGGTTTGATTGATAGTCTGGGGTTAAATATTCAGAGACCTATCATTTATTGTGATAGTCAGAGTGCATTAAGTTTGGCCAAGAATCCAGTCTACCATGAAAGGTCGAAGCATATTGATATTAGATTGAATTTTATTCGAGATGTGATAGAAGACAAGAAATTATCCATCGAGAAGATATCCACAGTAGATAATCCAGCAGATATGTTGACAAAGGCTCTACCTTCAGAGAAGTTCAAGCATAGCTTGGACTTGGTGAATGTTCGCATTCCATGAAGCCCTACAGGGCTTGAATGACAGAGATGAATTTGTACTTAGTTCTGGTGATTTGAGAGAATTCAAGTCAAGGAGGGAAATTGTTGGGTTTGACTTGAATTTTGTGGGTGACCCGGTTTGTAACCCGACCCACGACCCACGACCCATTTGTCTCTATATATATGAGTGTGAGGGAATTCATTAGTAGAGTGGTTGATGTAATTTCTCTCTGTATAGCCTCCTTCAGAAAATAATACAGATATTCTCTCTGTTCGTGGACGTAGGTCGCATTGACCGAACCACGTAATTTCTTTGTGTGTTCTTCTTTATCCTTCTCCTTGATTAATTGCATTTCAGTAACCTAACAGGCTATTATCAAGTTCGGTTTGCTCCATTTCCAAATTGAGTTCATGCATGAGATAGTAAAGCATTATCTCTACACAAAAGCTTTAATTATGGTCAAATTAAATTTCTTGCTCCATTTCCAAACTTGGGTTAATGGTTGAAGCGATAAAGCATTCACTCAACAAAAGATTTAATTATGACTAAATAAAACTTTTTACTTCGCCTAACATAATCTAAGAGACATATAGAGAAATTGTTAGGCATACTTGTTATACAATGAGGTGGAGATGGAGAAACTAATAATAATTTACGAAAGTAAATGTGTCCGAATGCCATGGTTAACGCTATACTTAATTACGGTACCCATTTGGTAGTTCAAGGCTATTTTTTCTTTTTTATTTAAATGACATTTAAGAGAACTTGAGCAATAATTTAAAAAGTTTGTTACGGTATATTCTCATTGAATGGTTTAATAATAAGAATATAAACCATGATATATATATATATATATATATACACACACAAAAAATTAAGTAAATCATAAATAAATACATGAAAATATATGTTAGACACATTTCTTTTAAAAATAATTTACATATTTATGTGTCGTTAATTCCGAGTTTTGTTTAGCCTATGTAAGATAAACCATTACGATTGGCGATTAGTGAAGAGAAAGTTAGATTTAGATGTGACAAAGTCACCAGATGTCTGAACCTCGTACAACTTCTATTCAAAGATGAAGAAACGGTAGCTAGCATCGTCATTCATCAATTTGTTACCCACAAGGCACGCCACGCTCCTCTTCTCATACTTTTCTTCCCCCAACACCTATAAATATACGTCACCACCCTCCCACCCTTTCTTCCTCTCTCTATCAATCCCACGCAATAATGGCACCCCTTAACCTTAACCATCCTTCACTCTTCCTTCTTCTTCTCTCTCTCATAATTTCCCTCTTCATCCCATCGTCCCACGCCGCCGGCATCGCCGTCTACTGGGGCCAAAACACCAATGAAGGCACCTTAGCCGACGCTTGCAACTCCGGCAACTACCAGTTCGTCAATATAGCTTTCCTCTCCACTTTCGGCAACGGCCAAAATCCGCAGCTAAACCTCGCCGGCCACTGCAACCCCAACGCCAACAACGGCTGCTCCTCCTTGAGCAGCGGCATCAAAACCTGCCAAGCCAAAGGCATCAAAGTCTTCCTCTCCCTCGGAGGCAGCTCCAGCGGATACTCCCTGAACTCCGCCGCCGAAGCACCGCCAAGACGCGGCCTTTCGGCAACGCTGTGTTGGACGGCATCGACTTCGATATCGAGGCCGGGTCGGGGCAGCACTGGGACGACCTCGCTAGGGCTTTGAAGAAGAATAATAAGGTGTTGTTATCTGCGGCTCCGCAATGTCCCTTCCCTGATCGTTATTTGGACGCAGCCATAAAGACTGGCCTTTTTGACTATATGTGGGTTCAGTTCTATAACAACGCTCAGTGTCAGTACAGTAATGGGAACGTTAATAATCTCAAGAACACATGGGATAAGTGGACGTCATCGCAGGCAAAGCAGGTGTTCTTGGGGCTGCCGGCAGCTCCGGCGGCCGCTCCCAGCGGGGGATTCATCCCGGCGGATGTGTTGAAGTCTCGGGTTCTTCCGGCTATTAAGAGCTCTAAGAAGTACGGTGGAGTGATGCTGTGGGATAGATTTAATGATGTCAAGAATGGATATAGCAAGGCCATTAAGGGCAGTGTTTAGTTAGAATATACATTGATGGGTACCTTGAAATAAATGAGGCTTTGAGTGATTTAGGTGAATGCTCCGTGCTAGTACATATGTAAGAGTTGTCATATCTAATATTAATGAATAAAAAGCTTGGTCATGCATGGTGAGCAGTATTGGCTTCGTTTTTTTTTTTTTTTTTTCGTCATTAATTCGTTACACTCTTACTATTATTATTATTATTATTATTATTATTATTATTATTATTATTATTATTATTATTATTATTATTATTATTATTATTATTATTATTTTGTATATTCAACACACTTGATATTTATATTTAAGATGTCTTGCAATAAGTTTCAAAATGTTTTGATACATAAAATGATTAATTATTTGGAATGGTAGTTCATAGTATTGAAAAATAGTGAAAATATCACATTTAAAATTTTTTATATTAGAAAGTATTAACTATATTTTTATTTTTATAATTTTTAATTATCATATTAAGTATATAAATTTTAATTATAACGATACTTAATGTTATAATATTCGTAACACATTGATAAACGTATACTAAATTAATACCTCTGAAATAATACAAAAGATATAATGATGAATTTAAGTAATAAAATTAGAGAAAAATCTAATTGGATGTCTTGCATGTCATTCAATAGATAAAAAATATAATTTTTTTAGAGGTTGAAAATATAGCAAGCGGATCCTCTGTTTGGGGAAAAAACAAGGAGGTATTTAGCAACGATTTTTACTATTGTTAAAAATTATTAGCAACAATTAAACTATTGTTAAAGTTTTAGCAACAGTAAAAACAATACCAAAAATGTACTCTACTAACACTAAGATCACTCGTTGAGCACTTGTAGCGGAAGGAAAAAAAAAGAAAATAGAAAATGGAAGGGGAATGACAATCCCATAATTAACATCTTTTGTATAACATGCATGAAAACGAATTAGAATTCTTCACTATTACTTTGTTTAGTATCAAGTTTAAAATGAAAGGAAAAAATAATTAATTTTAATATTGTTTTATCAAATTACCTTCCACAATAAAATATAAAAAAAATTGATAGAAGGGAAAACCATTGGCTTCTTCGCATAAATTACACCTCAATTTCCATTAAATCCCAGCCAGAGCCTTCCACCCTCAATTACCATTCAAAGTTACAATCATTATTACCAATCTTTGTGGAATAATCTCCAAGAGGACTTCCATCAAACATTTGTGTGTGTCACTACAAAAAAACCCATAATAAGGGACAGAATTCAGAGACAGAATTTTGCCGTCTCAAAATTCGTCTCTGATTTGTTTCAAATTTTGTCCTTGATTCCAATTTGAGAAATACGTGATTAGGGACGGATTCTAAGATAAATTATGTCCGGCTTTGACTAAATGTCTGTCCTTAATTTTAGAGACGGATTATGGCATGCCTAAATTCTGTCCCTAAGGTTTTTAAAATTTTTTTAAATAATTGAAAATGTTAGAAACGGAATTTTCTTGAGCCTAGTATCCGTCTCAAATGTTTTTAAGTTAAACAATGTTGTATAGAGATTCTAATACGGAATTTTCCATCTCAAAATTCCATGCCTAATAATTTAACCCTAAAACCCCCTTTTCCCTTCCCGGCATCTTCGTCATCCTTGCAACTCTCTCTCTCAAGCTCTGTAATCCGGTGCTCTCTCCCTCTCTCTACCCTCTGTCTCTGGCACTGGCGTAGGATCAAGCTCGACGTCCCTCATGCCCCTAAGTCCTTTTGATACTCTCACTCACTCTCTCCCCTTCTCTATCTCTACTTTGTCATTTATACTTCCGCCCCCATTTTTTTTATTTAAAATGTGTATTTTGTTTCCAGAATTAATTCTTCTTCAAATTTCTATTGAGTTTCAGTCATCTAATTCTCACAAAGGGTTCCATTTTCTGTTTCCAAGGACATTTGGTTCTAGTTTTGTTGGCTGATGAAGGTAAGTATATGTTCCTAGTTTGTGTTGTGGTGATTTTGTCTTCGTTTGATTGTCTCCATTTTGAGTTTTGTTTGAATTTCTGGTTTTGTTGGGTTTAGGGTTTTGATCTTTGTTGCTTTTAGTTTCCTGGTTCGATTTTCTCTTTTTAGCATTGGGCTATGTATTTTTTTTTTGGTTCTATTCATGTGCTAGTTGGACATCAGTAATTCTGACATTCATTTAACTGTGCATTATGCCAGATTGATCAAAGAAAATTTATGAATTAGCACAAACATAACCTATGATTGTGATATTAACCAATTGATTAGTGAACAATTTAACAGTATTAAATGGGAATGTGACATATAGAACACAACTTGGGTGGTTGAGTTGGTCTGTGGCTTGTCAAGTCACTAGGAATGTGGTGTTACTGACCAATTACTGTTCACTCGAGGCAGGGAAACCACTACAAAAAAACATTTATTTAGTGGCAATCTTGAAAATCACCACTAAATAAACACACAGTGGTGTTTTATTTAATCGCTACTATATAGTGGTGGTTTTGTTCTGACTGCCACTATATAGTGGCGATTTTATTCTAACTGCCACTATATAGTGGTTACAATGTTTAATTAGATTCTTCAAATGATTATAACTCTTTCATTCGGATTCTGTTTTTAGCAAACTTTATATCGTCGGAAAGCCCTTTGAGTATAGTTTCTAATGGTATAAGTTTCATTTGAAAATTCTTTATCGATTAAGAGTTATGACCAAAGGAGTAGGTAAAGGTAAGAATTAGTGGTAGGAAATTTTTCTATTTTATAATCCTGATATGTTTTTGCATGGTTACTTTATAGGATGGCTTCTTTGATGCATCTTCCATACCTTTGGGATGCAATGGTGAGCGTAAAATCTAGGTGAGGGATATAGTGGCGGTTTTGTAAAAAGCATCACTAAACTTGTTAAATTTTTTTTTTTTTTGGATAAAGGAGAAATATCTTTAAACACAAGATGCCTATCTCTTATATTTTCATTATTTTCATCCATGTTTCTTTATTGTTGCCTTTGCTATTCACCACCAAAGTAGCCTGGAGAACTCGCCCTAAAAAGCTAACTGTTGAGGTGGAAAAGTTAAGCTACTTAAGTACCCCATCAGGTAACCCATACTACTATGTAGGACTTTGGCATTCTATACTCTATCAAGATTATAATGATGATTTAACTAAACCATTATTCAAGGTTGTTAAATCCCTCAACCCTAAAACCTATACATATATGTCCCTTCGTCATCGGTCATACATGTTTTTCTATTGTCACTGCCACTATTCATCTTTAATTGAAGTTGTGCTACCATAATCTAGATAACGAATAATTGAAGTCAGACAAGATTAATTGTGGAATATGTAGTGGATAGTATTTTGTTAATAAACTTTGTGATTATCGATACGAGAAATAATTAATTTACTTATTTTTGTATACGTCTTATTTATTTAATTTTTGTCTAAAAAAATTAGTTAGCATAGGATTATAGTTTGAAGAATATGAACTTCGATGTTGGTATCCTATTTCATTTAATTAAATCTACGCTTCAATTACAAAATTAACTTTTCATACATAACATCAATTATATGTAAATGTAATTTATTTTTGTTGAAGATATGGAAAAAATTAATTATGGATTATATAATCAATTTATGTTGAAGTTATAAAAAAATTAATTAAAAATTAAATCGAGGTAATTTAAAATTATTATATAGTGGTGGTTCACCCCTCTATCAAGATTATAGATGTTTAGCATTTGATAATTTAATGACAGCAAATTAAAATGACATCTAAGTTATATTAAGTGGCATCTGATGAATTATTTTCAAGATCACATAAAGTTGTAAAAACCCAAATTTATGGAATCTCAGGTAATAAATGAAAAAATGATTGATATGTTTTAAAAACATTTGTCTTGTATAGAAAGCATTCAACATGAAATTTAAAATTTTGAGAATTTAATTTTTATTTAAAGAATTGATAAAGAAAAATGGAAATAGAAAACTTTCAACATAAAATTTAAAATTTTGAGAATTTAATTTTTATTTAAAGAATTGATAAAAAAAATAGAAATAGAAAACTTTCAACATGAATAAAACCACTTAAGAAAATTGGGGTGATCAACCATAGGATTCTTATATGCATGTTATACATATTGCATTGCCAGCTTATAATGTTCACATCAAGACTTATAATGTGGAGGCACATCTTTTTAGGAATTTGAATATGATGTTGAATTTAGGGCATATGATTCTAGATTCAAAGTGGTTGTGTTTTTGTTAAAGACTTATGTGTTTTTGTTTTATCAATGTTGTTTTGGTTGTGGATAGTTATTTCTAATATTTCTCCTAGGCAACAAAGCATATAAGGTTCTATGATTTATACTATCCATAAAAATGGAAAAAGAAAAAAATGTAGCCATGCTTAAATATTTTCTTTTTTTTGGTCTCAGAGGTTCATTATATAAAAATGAATAAAACATATAATCAATAATATATTTTGCATCTCATTTTGTAATATATGTCATCAAATTAAGTCCTCATTTTTGGGAATTTCTATGTTACATAGTTATGCAGGTATTGAAATATGAAAATATGTGATATTTTTAGAACCTAGGAAGGATTTATATTGAGTTTTACTTTATTTATTGGAGTCTCAAAAGTTGCTTTACTTCTTTTGATGAGATCAATTAACTTCAAGGGCGTTTTAAGACTAGCAATGGACATGAAAAATTTGACCAAATTAATGATGTAATCTCTGTATTCTAATATATTCCTAAAGTCTTGGTTGTTGGATGTTGATTTCTTAGTGATTTTTTGTTTCCTTATGTGATTAGAATGTTCAATATGTTGTAAACAATGATTAAAAAGTTTAAAGTTGTCTCTTATGTTAAGTTATTATTTGGCTTGTCCTCTAAAGAAGGATATCCATACCACATCCCCTCATTATTGTCAGATGCATAGATTGTCGTTTAGAGTCCATGCAGCCTACATTTGGGATCAACATGAGAATGAAAATCTAGAAATCCATCACTAGATGTCTTTGCTAATGAAGCTTCAAAAGCTCTTTTAAAGCCTTTGCCTAAGGCATCTGTCATTTATCCTGGTACAAAGGATTGGGTTTTCATTGGAGCAAGAGCTGGTCTATGATGCCACCTCTTACTTCCTTTGGATCACTCCCACTTTTGGGTTGTATTAATGATTTGATAGGACAAAATCAAATTTACAAGTATTGGCTATTTCAGAATGCTCAAATTAAATGTAACCTTAATGCTAGAATTATTGACAAATATATTCAATAATTTTTAAAATTTTTTTTTACATTTAGTGCTGTAGTTTACCTCAAAAATCGCCACTAAACATAAAAATTTATGGCGGTTTAAATTGTCACTATGTTATATTTTTAAAATTTTTTTTTACATTTAGTGGCAGTTCATCTTAAAACTGCCACTAAATATAAAAATTTAACAAAAATCAGAGATAGAATTATCCGTCTCTGATTTGATAAAATTCTATCCCTGATACATCAGGGGCAGAATCAAAGGAGAATTTAGGTCCGTCTCTGAATCGGACGTCTTAAATTTTTGCGATGTCTAGCATTTCCATCTCATATGATCAGATTCGTCTTTGATTATCTGAGATGGACAGAAGTTTGTCTCTAAATCAGACATAGATCTTCTGTGTCAAAACGGGGACCGTTTCCATCTCTAAATGGGGATAGGCATAATTCAGTCTCTAATCCGTCCCTATTTAGAGACAAAAATTCCATCTCTAAATAAGGAAAGACATAGTTTCGTTTCTAATATGTCCCTATGTAGAGACGAAAATTTCGTCTCTAAATAGGGATAGACATAATTCCATCTCTAATCCGTCCTTATTTAGAGACAAAAATTCCATCTCTAAATAGGGATGGACATAATTCTGTCTCTAATTCGTCCCTAATTAGAGATAGGTTTATCCGCCCCAAATTTTGCCTCTAATTTTTTCAGTACATTTTTTTAATTTTTTTTAAAAACCATTTCTTGGAAGCTTTGTGAATTGTTTCATTACATGGTAAACTAACAGCAAGCAACAATTAAAATAAGAAAGAATCGTCATTCACATAAAGATAAATCAATGGTTTCATTACATGATAAATGTAATTAACTGTCATTCATACAAAATAATAAATGTCTATTCTAAGGGGTGACTTGGGGCTGGGTCTCATCGTCATCACCAGTCATAGGACCGAGGTATTTGTTTATGGACTTTGCGTAGTGGTCCATCATATGTCGAAACTCATCCAATATGGATGCCTGATTCTGTATCAGGGTAGACTGCTCCTCTAACCGTTGGTTCGCCGTGCTAAGCATGTCCTTAGTATTGTTGAGGTGTTCCTACTGAGTTTTGAGCTGCTTGAGCATGGGTTCCATGTGGCATTATAGCTCATCTTCGAAGTCAGGATAGAGATCGGATAGATCAACAGAGAAGCGACTGGATGAACCGATCTCACGTACTTGGGATCCCGTGCCAAAGATCCGGCCTTTCTTGTTCCTCCCTCCAACTGCTTGTATCCATAATGTGATGTCATCAGCCTCATCATCCCCAACTTCAGCCCTAACATCGGTTGTGGATGCCTGGGAGGATCTCAGTTGAGTATACTCCTCCTGTCAAACATCCATACATTAAACCTCATAATTCAAATCTGAAAAAAATTATTACAAGAAATATATATCAGTAGACTAACAAAGACTTCCCGCGACTGATCATCCACAAAATCTCCTGTGCTCTTCTTTTTGTGGGTTTGCATGAACAAGTCTACTAACTGAGGCTTCCTCCTGATTTGACTCTTAAGCATATAAAAGAATATTAAAATTTTCCAATTTGAAAGGCATTAAGAAACAAAATTATAAAGAAGCAGTTGGAACTACGCTTACCAGGCGACGCATATGTGCTCTGAAGATGGAACACTGCCTCCTGTGTGAAGTGTCCCTACAGTGGTGGAGGCCTTGTTTTGTTGTGCCTGCTTACACCTTTTCTTGTACTCTTCGGATGTCTATTTCTAGACCACCAGTTCTATTATTTCCTCGCTGAGTCATTTGGGTCTCACTTTCTTTGCAAATCATTTTGTCCGAACGCGACTCATTATGCCGCGTAGGACCTGGCTAGGCTTGGAGTCCTATTTCTTTCGGATAAGGGTTACATATTCGGCCAACCACTTGTTGCGTTTCTGCAATAATTATACTTGAGTTAATACTTTCAAATAGTGAAGAAAAAAAAAAGAGAAAGTTGAGTCACAAAAATAGCTTACCTCCCATTCCTCGAACCACAAGTCCCACAAGTCATCGGTAGTGGCACTACGATAGAATGCTGGGACCTCAAATTTCCCTTTTATGATGGGAGAAATCTCGCGTATTGATTGTAGAACCGGATAGAAACTAAGCAATTCAAATAAGTAAAACATGAGTAATCACAAAACAAAATATGAAAATATATATATTGACAAATAAATCACAAAATTGGACTCACGAATCTCTAGCTAGTCGTATCCAACGTTGGCCATCAACTGGATCAGTCTCGATAGGCTGGATTGTAGAATAGCCACTAGCAAGAGTCTGCTTTGTCTTGTGAGGCCCAGCGAAAGTGCTGGGGATCTCAGTGGACTATGTCTTTTCAGAGTTGGTGCTTTGCCTAGAAAACAGTGGAGAGACAAGGAGGTGGTGCCGACGTAGATGGTAGGGAGGAAGGACTATTATATTCAAAAAGCTCATTTTAAATACTTTAAAAACGTCATATTTAAAGTAGATCATAAGTCCTAGCAAAAATTTTGGTAGAGTTTCCCCGTAAAATAGCACATCTCTAAATTTTAAAGAAACCAAATGAAACCAATAATCAAAATAATGTTAGCCTTTTCAACAAGAATCTGCTTAATTATGTTGACATAGCATTCATTTGCAATAACATACTGGTAAAACATGCAATTATTCATGTGTTCTTGTATATGTATATATGCATGCATTTTAGTTGTGAGCAAGAAAAGACAAATATATAATGTGATAAAGATGCTAATTCAAGAAAACAGTCCAATAGTCAGAACTTTAGCATGCACAAGTGCTGACCAACAAAAAAAAATGAAGCTAATTAGATTAATTACTTGAAAAAAAACACTAAATTGGATTACCAGGCACACCCAAGCCTAGCACAAGAAATGGAAACAATAAATTGAGGACTACCAACCTGAACTCCAACAAATTATGTAAGAGCACACACGACTAGAGAGAATAACCAATGAGCTTTGAACTAGGAAAAAAAATCCATTACAACATTGAAATAATAAAACAAACAATATTGTGTATTTTGACTATTGAAGAAGCTAAGAAGTAATAAGAGAATCATAAAGCATTTCAATCAGAAAAATTAGAATTCCTAGATTCAAATTAAATATAATTTTTTTTCAATTGTGAGGAAAGTATGCTATTTCAAATATAATTTTGAAAAATTATAATTCTCATATTCAAATTAAATATAATTTATATCGACTTCCAAATTTTCCCATAAAATAAATTAATGGATTTCCCTAGTATACTAGTATTTACCATTAAATTTACCATTAGATATTTGTCACTGTCTTATAATTTAAAATGTAATTAATGTTACTAACCATATATGTCATTTGCCAATTTAAATATGCCAAATCAAGATTAAGATATGACAAGTGGTTGATTATGTAGGCAACATTTTAAAATTCCTAAAGTAGATTCCATAACATATTAAAAGAACCAAATTAATTGAGAGTCAAGTAGAACTATGGCAATCATCAAATTAATTGAGAGCCAAATTAATTTTGTAGATTGAGAAGATATAGATTGAGACCTATATGCTCAATAGTAATTGGTATTTCACTTTTTGATATTGTATCATTGGACTCATTAATATACTTAGTACTTAATTTTCAATATCCATTATTTTAAGAAATACATCTCTTCTACTTCATCATTAGACATATCAAATATATGGCAGTCATATTTTTTCAATCTAGCAATTTGCAATAACTTCATAAATTTTGAAAGCAAGCACTTTACACCTTTAGAATGATACATACATACATAAAGAATTATTCATACTCTAAACAAAATAAAATAAAAGTAGAGTTAATTAGCGTTAAAAGGAAAAGAAGCAAACACTCTTTTATTCGAGACTAGAATTCTAATAATTTGTTGAAAGAATTATTAGTTTAAGCAAAACCACTTGAACTACCCACCAATCTTTTAAGTGTAGAGGATTGAGATGTAGGATGAACTTCTAAGGAGAAAGAAAAAAAAAGTGCACTTCCAAAGACATTTGCTATATAAAATGTTGATAAAATGGCCCATAGGCCTATGCATTTCTTTCATTAAATAATTGCTTGTATATAGAAGCAAGATTGTTGATAGCCTAGGGGAAATCAGAAAAGCAAACAAAGAAATTATACAAACTACAATTCTTAGCTATATTGTGAGGCACCATGTTCCCATGCCTCTTGATGTGTTTCTCTGCCTGTAACGAACACTAATTGGTCAGTAACACCACATTCCTAGTGACTAGACAAGCCACAGACCAACTCAACAACCTAAGTTGTGTTCTATATGTCACATTCCCATTTAATATTGTTAAATTGTTCACTAATCAATTGGTTAATATAACAATCATAGGATATGTTTGTGCTAATTCATAAGTTTTCTTTGATCAATCTGGCGTAATGCACAATTAAATGAATGTCAAAATTACTCACGTCCAGCTAGCATATGAATAAAACCAGAAAAAAAAAATACAGAGCCCAATGTTGAGAAGAGAAAATCGAACCAGGAAACCAAAAGCAACAAAAATCAAAAGCCTAAACCCAACAAAACCAGGGAACCAGAAATTCAAACAAAACTTAAAATGGAGACAAAATCACCACAACACAACCAGAAACATATATGTACCTTCATCAGCCAACGAAACTAGAACCAAATGTTCTTGCAAACAGAAAATGGAACCCTTCATACGAAACAGATGACTGAAACTCAATAGAAATTTTAAGAAGACTTAATTCTGGAAACAAAATACACATTTAAATAAAAAAAATAGGGGCGGAAGTATAAATGACGAAGTAGAGACAAAGAGAGGGAGAGAGTGAGTGAGATACTGAAGGGACTCAGGGGCACGAGGGACGTTGAGCCTGCGCCAGTGCAGGAGATAGAGGGCAGAGAGAGGGAGAGAGCGTCGGATGAGAGAGCTTGAGAGAGAGAGTTGCAAAGACGACGAAGACGCGGGGAAGGGAAAAAGATGTTTTAGGGTTAAATTATTAGGCATGGAATTTTGAGACGGAAAATTCCATCTTAGAATCTCTATGCGAAGTCATTTAACTTAAAAACATTTGAAAAGGATGTTAGGCACAGGAAAATTCTATTTCTAACATTTTCAATTATTTTAAAAAAATAAAAAAAACTTAGGGACGAAATTTAGGTACGCTGTAATCTATCTCTAAAATTAGGGACAGATATTTAGTTAGAGATGAATATAATCCGTCTCAGAATCCGCCTCTGATGACATATTTCCTAGATTGAAATCAAGGACGAAATTTGGAGTAGATCAGAAACGGAAAAATTCTATCTCTAAATTCTATCCCTGATTATGAATTTTTTTTTGTAGTGTATGATTTACTAATCAAAATATAGCAAGTATATGATTTATAAAAAATCACTTTATATTTTCTAGATTTCAAAATTGCTCTATCTTAGTGGAGAATTAATAACAAATATATAAAGAACTGTATATTTTTCACAACAATAGTAGAATTTTTTAGAGACCATAGAAATAAGACAAGTATAAAATTCTACAATCAACACAACAAGTATATAGTTTTAAAAAATAAATGTATATAGACATTAAAAATAATAAATAATTTTATTATTAAAAACATGTTTAATTCATTTGTTCATTATTAACTAATAATCACTTAATTATTTTCATTAAAATTTTTTTGAAAGAAACTATAAAGGTGATTAAGTAATATTAACAAACAAAAAAAGTCTTAAATTTCATCCTTTAAACAACATTAGATAAATTATAATTTATTATTGTTATAAGAGTTAAATACTTCATACTACCAAAATATACATTTTAAAACTTTTTTCCATATAGCGAGGTAATTTATACACAGAGAATAAATTACATGCTTTGCATTTGATTATTTTGACTACATAGTCCTAGATTGAGATGAATTCGTTTGGATTCAATTTAAATTGAGATAATAATAATTAATTAGTTGAAGTTCACTTTCCCTCTAAACTGTGCTAATTATGATCAAAACTAAAACGCTTGAGACATTGAAACCTAATTCGCACTATTATCCTTCTCTGTGGGATTGACTGGATTAAATCTAATATGAACAAAGACAATATATGTATCATGAATTGATTTTGGCCCATCAAGTTGATCGGTTGGATATAGCTTGCTTGGGGGACCTCGATCATGAAGAGACAAATTAAACAAAACATGTATTTGTATATGTGTATGGCTCAGTTTTGCGAATGAAGTCAATGGAATATGAATTTTACTGTGTGATGGCGCATGATTCATTGTCCCACACACACAAATACATTGAACATCTGTTGCTTGCAAGATTTGCATGAGACTTGAGAGTAAGGCTGTTCAATTTGCATTATAACAAGTGTCAGAATGTAATGCAAATTGAACAGCCTTACTCTCATGCAAATCTTGCAAACAACAGATGTTCAATGTATGTGTGTGGGGGACAATGAAATCATTAAACAATTCTAGCATACACACAAACTAAATCAGGGGAATATAGAATCTTTGCGACCATCTTTTTTTCTTTTCTTCTTTTGGGACCATTTCAATAAACCATAACTGGCTGTAAAATAATTCTACAGCAGATGCCTCATTACCATCTCAATAATTATTACTATTAGCACAGCTTAGAGTAAAGTACTGAACTTCAACTAATTAATTACTATTCTCTTGATTTTAGATGAAAATCCAAATGAATTCGTCTCAAACTACGACTATACCCCCAAAAAAAAAATTAAGAAATTAAAAAAATTGGCCCAATTATTGATTTGGGAAGGAGCCCGAATCAGTAGATTATTCCTCCAATAGCTGGATTATCGGGTCAATTACTGAATCGAGAGGATAAATAAGATATATATATATATATATATATATATATATATATATTCACAAACAAATAACAAATAAATTAAAGTAAAATAATTTATCTGTTAATTTCACAATCAAAGTATTGTATCCTAAAATAATTTAGCATACAAATCCTATATTTAATAAATAAATACATGATCCTTTATAATTAAATTAAAAAATTGTAAAAATAAAATTAAAGTAATTTATTTTTGAATATTTGATGTTATATTTAATATTATATGATAATATAATTTTTTTGCTAATATACTTCAACTTTCATGATTTAAAATTATGTTATGTAAAATAATAACATGATTTATATAAAATAATAACATTATATTTTATATTGACCCCGCCCAGCTAATCTGGTTTTCAAAACAACGGTTATAAGAATATTAAATTATATTTTATCTTTTGTTGTTTAAAGCATGAAATTTAACACCTTTGTTGGTTGTTGTTATAACTTAATCACCATATAGTATCTTTCAAATAAAATTTAATGAAAATAATTATTTGATTATTAATATAATGAATAATCTCATTTTAAAAATCTATACTACTTACGCAGAGAACAATTTTAGTATTTTGAAGCTAAAAATAAGATTAATTAGTTATTTTAATTTTTAAATATCATCTTAATCTGAGAGTATAATGGCCTTGACGGTTTATTAATGTACACTGTACGGATGAAACATATTTTTAATGATAAAATTATTTATTAATTTAATTATTTTAATGTACAAATATCATTAGCATTCAACGCTTTAATGCTTTTTGTGGTACGCTATGATATTCAAATTCAACAATGTCTTGTTGGGTTTGCTGTCTTGCTGGCATCACTGTGATGATGAAACGTAACCATCCCATAAAAGGTATTTCTTAGGGGTAATTTGTTTTCTTTGAAAATAAGATGTTTGAATTTAAATATACTAAATATTATGAGTTAAACTATTTATTTTTTTAACATTTGAATACATATAATTTGTAGAAAAAATATTCAAATAATTTTTAAATAAACTAGTAATTAAACATTTGTTATTAATTATTATTTTTAATATTATATGGTATTATAAAATTTATTGTTAATGTTGTTATTTTTTTATAATTTAAAATTATTTTTTAAAAATAAGAAATCATACATTTGTTATATTATATATAAAAATTCACCTTTAAATAATTTCACTAAGATTTGATTTAGATAGTTGAAGTAATTTTCTATATTTAACATTGTACGAGTTTGAGTCTTTTCAATTTTTTTAAATATTCAAATAAAACAAGACGAAATTCAAAATTAGATATGAATAGTTGTCTAATTTGTCCTAAAATCTGATTTATTAAGTTTTATTTAAATTTATTAAGAATTTAATAAAATAAAAAACAAACACACTTAATAATATAAAATATGAATGAATTAAATTCAAATTTCTATTAAGTACAAATAAATATCCTCTCAAAAACATTCAAAAGACGTGGCAAATCTCATTAGACCTCTTTTAGGTACAACTTATACGAAATTTAGTTTTAGTTCTTATATCTTTATTTTAAGAATTTTCAATCAAAATATAGTGATTAGTGAGTGTTACAATTTAATATTGTATGATTAGTTTACTTCTTAAAAAAATTCTCACATATGATTTAGTTTTAGTGGAGAAATTGTTATTTTTAATTTAAAAAGTATCTCCTTTTCATGTTTTCAATCAATGAAAATAGCAAAGATATGAAAATTACAATTGTATCCCCATAAATTTTTTCTATAAATTGGCACCTCCCTTATAAAGTCATTGAGCTGGGAGGTTCTCTCCTTAGCTCCCATCTCCTTAGCTCCCATCTCTTTGGCTTCTCATAATTTTTGAATAGTTGTAAATTTCATAGTTTGAATAGGAATCACAACTATTTAAGAGCTGTGAGGAGCCCAAGAGGGCCAGAAGAGAACCCCTGAACTGGAAATTAAGAAATCCATTCACGCCGAACATAACGATGGCTTCCCAAAACCGAGCTTCGATCGTCCTCTTGTCCCTCTTCTTCACTTTGAGTCTCCTCGTGAACTCCTCGACCGCTGATCGAGCGTGCGCATCGCGGTGTACTGGGGCCAGAGCTCCAAGGAAGGCACCTTGCACAAGGCTTGTGCCACCGGAAACTACAAGACCGAAAGATTTTCCAGTCTTCGTCGCCACAGTGTGTTATACCCGACCACTACCTGGGAAAAGCCATTGAGACAGGCCTCTTCGACTACGTGTTTGTGGAGTTCTTCTACCACAACCCCTCGTGTCAGTATGATAGGGCCAATGTGGACGCTTCCAAACTCATAGGAACATATCACAACTGGGCCTCCGATGTTGTTAATCCCACAACCACAACAGTGTTCTTGGGGATTCCAGCATCTGAAAAGGCCACAGGCAGTGGGTACATAGAGCCAGACGTTCTCAAGAACCTGGTTCTTCCGGAACTTAAGCAAGCTCCCAACTATGGCGGACTTTTGCTTTTCAACAGGTACTTTGATGATATGATCACCGGTTACAGTGACCAGATTAAGGAAGATATTCTTAAAACTTGTGATGATGAGTATGACACTAGCTCTGATCGATCCGCCAGAACCAAATTCCATAGCCTTTTACGTCAATATTAATCTCAATAAGGCGCTCTAGTTGTTGTGATGCAAGCAGCTAGCTAGCTAGGAAATAAGCTCATTGCATGCTCTCTCATGCAGACACGTAGTGTGTGTGGGGTAGGCATGCTTAAGCATGTTTTATAACATGTATTATGGATTCCGTCTAAATAAAAGGTCTCTTATCTAAAATGTGGCTGTTCATTTCATAGGTTATTGTTTATTTCATTGGTCCCCCAAAGAAAACGGGAAATATTTATTATGAAACATTATTTTTTAATCATTATTATTATTTCTGTTTTGATCAAATGTGTAATTTTTGCTTAAATTTTAAAATTTAACTAAATAAATATTATTTAAATGTCTTTACAGTCATATTATAAATAAAATTATAGTATTTTGGCCCTGTTCAATAGAAAAGAAATGGTTTTGGATTGTTCATTTCCTAAAGCTCATGAGTTTGTTTTAAGGCTTTCTGTCTGTGCGCATGTCTTCGTTTAACAGTTTACGAGTTTCTTAATTTTCAGTTGTTTTGATATCATAGGTTAATTTTATAACTTCAACACATATATCGTGTATATAAATGAGCAAAAGTGTCTTTTTTTTTAATTAATTAGTGTTGTGACCCGTGCGATACACGGTTAAATTATAATTTTAAAAATTTTTGTAATTTATAAAAATAATAATAATTACAATTAATTTATATAAAACTTATGAATTATAACATATACCTTTTAAACGTAAATAATTAAATATTTTTAATTAATTTATCAGTTCTATAATCAAATTTGTTTTACCTACTCTAACTTTGATTTGAATTGATTTATTTATTTAATAGAATAAATTTAAATGAATAAAACAGATAAATTAATTAATTTGTTAACTTACGGATTATTTGTTATTTGTTATAAATTATTTGTTGTATAGATCGGTAATTGATTGAATATTGATTTCATTTTTACTTTTGAATGCGTCTTTTTTTGTTTCTATCGGATCCATAAAAGAAAAACATTGAAGGTTACTGTTATATTTGGACTGGATTTCTAGGCCTCAGATTTTGTCTTTCAATAATTTGATTTTTATCTCTTTTTCAGTTAAGGGATAATAATTTAAAGATTCACATGTCAAATTTTGATTTCTATTAAATTAAAAATTATTTTGGAAGGAAATCAAAATAAAGTCAAATAAAATAAATTTTTAAATTCACATATCAATTCCATAATCAGATTTATTTTACCTACTAAAAAATCTTCTAAGACACTACAATGATCAAATAATAAAAGTAATTTTTTTAATTTCAATTTAAAGCATTTAAATTGACATAATGAAGCCCAAAATTAAATGTATATAAATGAGCAAAAGTGTCTTTTTTTCTAATTAATTCTAAATTGACATAATGAAGCCCAAAATTATGAGGTTCCTATTACTGTTACGATATGTAGAATGAAGGAATTGTTCTCTAATAATTCCATTCAATCAATAAAAAATATGTACAAGTAATACTGTATATCTACATCAGTCTCACTATAATTAGCTACAATAACTAATCTAACTAATTACAAACTAATTACAACTGATTAACTAGAACATTAACTAACGCTGACTTGTATGTTGACTGGACAAGAGTAAACTTTGACTTGTATGCTGACTGTATAAGTGTGAACTACATCAAGACATATAACTCTACAGTCCCCCCTTCAAATTGTGGCTACAAAACAATCCTGTAAGCCCAACTTAGAAATCATATTTTGAAAACTTGGCCCTGTTAATGCTTTTGTGAATGAGTCAGCGAGTTGTTGGGAAGATGACACATGTCTAGGTGATATGAACCCTTCTTTAACTTTGTCTCGAATGAAACGACAATCTATATCGAGATGCTTTGTTTGTTCATGATACACTAGGTTCTCTGCTATTTGTATGGTAGCTTGATTATCACAATAAAGTGTAATCGGTTCATTAGTAAAAATTCTGAAATCAAGCAAAATATATGATATCCATTGTAGCTCACAGAGTGTAGAAGCCATTGCACGATACTCTCCTTTGGCAGTGGATTGTGATACAATAGTTTGTTTTTTTTTCCAAGAGATAAGTGTTGTTCCCATGAAAACACAATATCCCGTCAAACATCTTCTGGTCTCTAAACAAGTACCCCAGACTGTGTCTGAATAAGCAACAAGCTGTATAGAGTTATTTGAAGTAAAAAATAACCCCTTTGAAGGACAACCTTTTACGTATCTAAGGACATGTAATGCCCCCTCCCAATGAATATCCCTAGGTGCTTGAACAAACTGACTAAGTTGTTGAGTCGCATATGAAATATCCGGTCTAGTAAAGCGCAAATATAAAAGCTTTCCAACCATCCTCCTATACTGCTGTGGATCTTCTAGTTGTTTACCTTCTGTGCTGCAAAATTTTACTCCTTTAGGTAGTGGCGAATTCGATGGCTTACAATTAAGTAAACCAACATCATGAATTAAGTCTAGGACATACCCATATTCCTTCTTCAGACCTAGTCATTTCAAGTCCCAAAAAATACTTAGCATGCTTCAAGTCCTTGATGGTAAACTTATCATCAAGAAACTTTTAACATTAATAATCTCCTCCTCTGAATCCCTGTCAGCAATATATTATCCACGTATACTAACAAAGCCATAAAAAAAGATGAAGAGCAATATATAAACAAACAGTGATCATGATTGGATTGAACAAAGCCATATTGTTTGAGATGCAATGAGTTCAGCATTCCATTGCTTCGATGCTTGCTTTAACCCATATAGGGATCGTTTTAATTTGCAAACTTTGCCATCTTTAACCTTTTCATATCCTTCTGGAGCTATCATGTATACCTCTTCATCTAGATATCCATGCAAGAATGCATTGTTGATATCTAGTTGATGTAATGTCCATGACCTAGCTGATGCCAATGCTAAAAAAATCCTTACAGTCACTACCTTGGCTACAGGGGAAAAACTGTCATGGTAGTCTATACCCTCTACTTGGTGAAAGCCCTTGGCCACCAATCTCACTTTATACCTCTCTACAGTGTCATCCGCCTTTAATTTTATCTTGTAAACCCATTTGCATCTAATGGGTTTTTTTTTCCTTTGGTAAATCTGTGACTTCCTACGTATGATTCTCCTCTAATGCTTCGATTTCTCTTTTCATGGCCTCCACCCATATTGTTTCACCCTTTGCCTCTTTGAAACTTATTGGTTCCTGCAAAATAGACATATTTGCAACGAAGGACATATGTGCAACAGATAAATGGTTAGAATGAATAAAAGGATAGGTGGGAAGAGGATAAGAAAGTGAATTTTTAGGTGTATATGTTTCGTTCTTATTTACTAGTATAACAGTATAATTGCTGTGGGTCTTGTTTTGTACTTGACACACATAATCATTCATCCAGGATGGCTTTCTCCTTGCTCTTGTAATCTGCCTGGACTGATTCTCAGTCATTCCATGATGTTGCGTGTCCTTACTGCTCTGTGTATCCTTTGTGTTTTGGGTAATTACTGCAGGTTCCATGGAACTATTGCTTTCTGAATTCTGACATGGTTCATATGAATCTCAATTTCCTGATGATTCCTGATCACCCACTGGTATGCATAGAATAAGAGAAGAACCTTCATCTTCACTAAAACCAATATGTATTAAGGGAAGTGGCAAGTAGTTGTCTTGACCCTAGACTGTAGTTACTCCTTTTCGATAAGGGAATTAATTTTCATTAAAAGATGCATTTCTAGGTACTATGAGCACTCCTTTTTCTAAATCATACACTTTATATCCTTTTTGCCTATGGGAATACCCCACAAACACACCTTTAATTGCCCTTGTTGTAAATTTATCTTTCTTAGCATGCATGTTATTTACATAGCATAAGCACCCAAACACTTTAATATCTTCATATTTAACCTCCTTAGTAAACAACATTTGATAGGGGCATTTCCATCCTATTGAAGAGGAAGGAAGCCTATTAATCAAATACACTACATATAGGATGGCTTCACCCCAAAACATCACTGGCAAATTGGACTGTAACATCAAGGATCTTGCCATGTCAAGTATTGTTCTGTGTTTTCTCTCCACTACCCCATTCTGTTGGGGAGTATATGGACAACTCCTTTGATGAATTATACCTAGTTTATTGAACAATGTTTGACATTGTCCACTCATAATTCTGCACCATTGTCTGATCTCACTGTTTTTATGTTTCTCCCATACTGTGTTTTTACCATGGCTGTGAAATTCCTCAAGTGTGTTATGGCTTGTCCCTTATCTCTCATAAGATACACCCAAGTGCATCTAATATAGTCATCCACTAAAGTGATGAAATACCTAGCTCTTGTGAGGCTCTCAACCTTATAAGGCCCCCAAATGTCTATGTGCACAATCTCAAAGACTTCTTCTGTGCTACTGTTACTTGTAGGAAAAGGTAAATTGGTCTGTTTGGCTATTTTACACACATCACAATCTTTATTACAACCACTTTTATTTCCAATGAAAGACAAATGATTCATTACAACTTTGGATGGATGCCCCATCCTCCTATGCCATATACTAGAAGAAATTACATTATTTATTGAAGTATTACTCACCGTATTAGTCTTCAGCAATGCATATGCCCTCTTTATGGTTTCTGCCTTGAATGAATGTGTGTCAAGTACATATAGCTATTGTTTCATTGACCCTACAGCAATAATTTTTTTCAGTCATCCAGTCTTGCAGAAGGCAGTAAGATGGGTAAAAGGTGAATTTTATCAGTTCATTCTGACTGAACTTGGCTACTGACAAAAGATTGTGTTTAAATGTGGGAATAAACAAGAAATCTTTCAAACATAAGGCTTGGTTTAAAAAAAACATTTCCACAGGATGTTACTTGTTTCATGGAGCCATCAGGTAAATGAATTAAAACTCTGTTACGTAAAGGTTTCATATTTGTGAACAAATTATTCTTTGCACACATGTGATTAGTTGCTTTTGTGTCTATAATCCAGCAACCACAAGTTTTATCAAACAAAGAGAAAGAGTTTTGAATGATATTACCAGCAAAGTCATTTGTCTATGCAAAATTCACATGCTTTGCATCATTCATCTGATTCCTCTTGAGTATCCTATTTACTTTCTGCTGGATTAATTCTACCATTGAAGGTCCTATTTTTGCATTTGCAGCCTCCCTCTTCTCTTCATTACTTTCATCAGGAAAATTGCTAGCCAAATTTGCAAATCCCTTGCTACTGCTAGTACTCTTATCCTTCTTCAGCTGCTTGTACCAATCAGGGTACCCGTGTAATTTGAAGCACGTCTCCTTCATGTGTCCCACAACTTTACAATATTCATAGCTTCGATCCTCTTTCTTATGATTTTTCTTATAATTTTTTGTTTTTCCAGATTGCTGTGCAGATTTAACCAGCATCACGTTACCCTCAGTATTATTATTCACCTCTCCTTGCACTAGTCTCTGTTTTTCCACTCTCTGTATAATAGAGTATGATTTGTTCACTGATGGTAATGGATCCAACGCTAAAATTTGTCCTCGAACTGCTTCATAACTATCATTCAAACCAATTAAGAACTGAATGAGTTTAGTTTGAGAGAGTATGTTTGTAAGCTTACTTGAAACATTGCACCCGCACTTGTCCATCACTCCACACGTGCATTGTGGCTGAGTTTGAAGGATGTTCAATTCTTCCTATAACTTCTTCAGGTGATTGTAATACATGGCTATTGACTGATTCCCTTGTTCAATGGACAATATCTACCTCTGGATATGATAAATTTGTGGACCATTCTCTTCCCCGAACTGCTCTTCTAGTTCAGTCCACAGATGCTTCACCGAAGTGTTATAGACAAAGGACTCTGTAATTTCCTTGCTCATAGAGTGGATTATCCATGCCGTCACCATTTTGTCCACTCGTTTCTATTTCCCTTAACTTGCCTCATTTGTGGGCTCAGTAATTGAACCATTCACAAATCCCAACTTATTCTTCACCGCCAGTGCTCGCCTTACTGATCTACTCTAGATCAGATAGTTGGAGTTCGTGAGTGTCACTGTAACAAGTGCCATACCAGGATTATCGGCATTCTGGATAACTAATGGATCATCCAGACACAGGTTCGAATTTGATGCATTCGACCTTTTCTCTACACTCGATGACTCGAAATTCGCCATGGCGCTTCAATCACACGATTTGACACTTCGAACAAACTCAGATGTGTCGAACAAGGAGATTCAAATGGAAACTTCGAACGAACACAGAGGCGAACAAATTCAGAAACTTCATTCGAGAAATTTCGAACAAAAACTTGGAACAGCCTCAGATACTTCGATCAAGATACTTTGAAACGAAAAGACTTCGAACGAGCTCAGATGAATGGATCAGATTACCGGAGGCTCTGATACCATGTTGCGATATGTAGAATGAAGGAATTGTTCTCTAATAATTCCATTCAATCAATAAAAAATATGTACAAGTAATACTGTATATATACACATCAGTCTAACTATAATTAGCTACAGTAACTAATCTAACTAATTACAAACTGATTAACTAGAACACTAACTAACGCTGACTTGTATACTGACTGTACAATAGTAAACTCTGACTTGTATTGTAATACCGGTAAAAAATAAAATATAAATATATGTTTGCGAACTATGGTTACTATTCTAGTATAAGATACTATTCACATGTATAATACTATTTATGTATACGATACTGTTCACATATAAAATCAAAATGTCGAGTACTAAATGTGGCTTGGTCATAAGAGAAAACTAAAAAGAAGTTCGTAGGAGAAAATGACTTTTTATATGAGAAAATACCCTCATGGACTAAAATGAAAGAACTGAATAGAAAAGAAATTTAAAGGTTTAAGGTGAAAAGATAGTTTTTCCTTTAAGTTCTCAATAGTAAAGCCGCCTTCGACTTTTTCATGATTGCATAATAAATTAAATGATTAATATGCACAGTAAATTGAATTATTTTATTAGAAATGTCATTTTCATGAATAGTAAATTGAATATTTTATTAGTGCATAGTATCAAATAGTACCATTGACTTTTTTTTTCTATAAATAGGCCCTTCTATTTTACTTTTAAACTCACACCTTCAACTTCTCTTCTTCTCTCCTTAAGTTTTCTTACTCCAACGCTAGGCCTCTGAGATTTTGGACTTTTTCTTTTCAGATTAGGTGAGGATATTATGCCCTTTCTTTGTTTTTCAAATTTTAGAAGTTATTTTCTTAAGTATGCTCTGTGGTTGTGGCTTTGGCTAATCTTCTACATCAAAAAATTGTCCTTAGCTTCGTATATGTTATTTTGATTCTTTGATTACCAAAATAGAATGTAAACTGTGAAGAATACATGTCTAGGAAATTTCTGGCTAAGGAAAGACTTGGTACTTAAGTGTGTCCATTGCAACCCTCTACTCTTTCCTGAGAATTTACCTGATGTACTCTTTTACAGATTGTATTCTCTATTTCTAGTATGAATAGTGCCCGTACGTATGAATCGTAACCGTATGTATACATAGTGACCATACATATGAATAGTAACCATATGAATGAACAGTATCTGTACGAAAATAACCTTAACTTGTTTTCTCTAATCTTTCATAAAAATCTCCGTAGCAGAATACTGAAATTCACCGTGTACTCTTATTCGTAATGACTTAGAGAAGTGATACTCGTACAGAATTCAAGTGAGTGAAACGACCCCATTTTAATAGGATTTTAGCATTATTGGTGATAAAAAGTATGTCGTTGGACACTCCCAAGACTCATAGGGGTAGAATGGATTCCGATTGGTGAATTTAGGGAGATAATTTAAATTAATCCAAAAGTATGGATAAGACAAAATAAGTATTTCAGGCTGATGTGAAGTTTGAATCATTCCAAAGATAACTTAATTGTTATCTTAATTTGTGATTTATAAACTTATAATATAGTTATATACGATACTTATTATATGAATGAATATTACATGTACTTCTGATTATGATATGAAATATTATATGATTGATTGTGATTGAATGGGATAATACTTCCTCTCATGGCAAGCGAAAAACTCGGTTTAAAGGGTGTCTTGACCAATGAGTGTGGAGACAACGATTTCCTCGGTAAGGATATAGCCTAGGTCGGTAACAGATTCGTGAGGCGCCCTAGTTGAGAGGATGAAGTTATGCGTCATGACGGCAATAAATAAATTTGGTGAGCCAACCTATGTGCACTCTCCGGGATATATTGCCATTAATGAGTACTAATACCGTTGGATGAATTGAATGACTTTATATCTTCTAGTATGTGATTTCTAACTATATTTATTGGTTAAGTTTGAGCCTTCGGGTATACTTGCATGACTGGTGATATATTTGAATTTTATTAACGCGAGACCAATTCACTCACTGAGTTTTAAAGCTTACACTCTCTGTGAAATATTTTTGTTCAGATCAAGTTGCCGGTGAAGAATATCCGCTAGAAGAGTAGATCACTTCAGACCTTCTAGTTGTCGGATAGGCCCCTCTTTGTTGTAGATTATGTTGCTCTGTAATCGTCTAGGACATCTAGGTCAGGAGTTTGGCATATTTAGCTTATATTTCAGTATAATAATGTATTTCATAACGAGTATCTATTATTATATGTAAGTCATCTCTGTGTATTTCAAATAAGGAAATTTGATATGTTTTCTTCGTATTTATTTGATAAGGAATGGTTATTTTGATAAATACGGAGATAATTACTAATAATTCAACTCATGGGTAGAATTTATGGAAAGGCTTACAGTGATGGGAGATTCATCATTGTACTGGTCATGTACCTAGGTAATGGGTCGTGACATGTATGCTGACTGTACAAGTGTGAACTACATCAAGATATATAACTCTACAATTGCAGACAGGATTGGATCAGATTGAGAAATTCTCGGCCAATTATTGGCAGAGAACATTTCAAATTAATGCAGAGGGTGACAAAATCTCAACAATGTTCCTTTCAAGAACCAAGAGTATCATCAAATCAAAATATGTAGTGGAATGAGGATACCAATCCATTGTAGCTTTCTTTTCCTTCAGCTCCTTTCAAGCTTTATGCTTTGCTGTCATTCATGTCTCAAAAGTTAAGGGAGGAGGAGCCCAACACACTAATGGAGACTTCAATTCCATACTTCAGAAGTTTGAGGTAAAACCAAAATATTTATATTCTACTTGCTTTTCAATCTCTATTTTTTGATTTTTGGTTGCAGTAAGGCCTACATTTTCTAATATCTGGTAACAGTAAGGCCTTAAGTTTTGCGAATACTATCTCAAACTCTTGGAGTATGGAATTGAAGTCTCCACTAGTTTGTTGACGAGCGAAGATGCCTTTTTATGCCACGAACTTTCCAAATAACACGTTGAGGATAATAATTTAATTTGTGCCTACAAATTTTATCATCTCATAAGGAATCTACCTTCAATAACAATACATCCAAATGCAACAACACTACACACATGACAAGCCATTGTTTTATCTAAAAGGATTTTAATCAATTAACTCTATGCTTTTCCATTTAATTTCTAGCATATCTTGTATGTAACTTTTTTAATTAATGTATTCAAATTAAAATCGAGTTCGCTTTAATAATTATGGAAGCAGTAGTATTTACTCGAATTAATCATTTGAATCTTCTTTTCATGAGTTGATTGTTTTTGCCGTGTTATGAGTTTGGTAGTGTTCCATCCTTACTATTATCCCTTATTAATGACATTATCTTGACTTAAAAACGTTGTTCAAAATGATCTTATAAAGGATTTGAAAAATACTGTTCAGTTTAATAGTTGGGAATTCCTTTTCCCATGTATAAGAAATTCGGTTTGCTTTTGAGGCTTTTCCATATCAGTAGAAAAATATAATAACAAGCGTTGTGGGTTGAAAGTTGAAATAGGACTACGAGTTACCAAGTAGGCTGGTACTCAAGAGATCCCTTTATGGCCTCGAGCAAGCTTTGAGGTAATGAGACACTGAGTTTACAAACCAGTCTTTTTTCCACTAAATGATAGCCATCGGGACTGAATATACACTTCCTCGTCTAGAGATACTATGCATATGCAAAGAAGTATTATTATTATCTACTTTGTAAAGATGGCTGCCAGTTTATAGCATCGCATATGTTTTGTTTACATTTGGTAGTGGTTCTTACATTAGAATCTGATTCTTAACTCCATCAAAACAAGTATTCAAACCCATTAAGAAATTGACTGTTTTGTTAGAAAGATCCATCTCAATTTCTTAGATAAGCCGCATACACATCCTTCACACTCACAGGAAGGCAAAGGTTTTAAACTATTTGGGTGAAGGATTCTGCAATATCATTAGAAAGCCCAAAATCCATGATCTTACTATATAATCAGCCCTTCTCCATTTTAAGAAATCTGCATTGTCTTCAGCTTGTTTCTTGATGGTGCTGTCTATGAATACTCCAGGTGGGGTAATTGTTACCAGGAAAATTAAAGGAGCTGTAACAATGGAGATCTCCGGATGGTCATTATTATTAATCTGGAAAGGACCATTGTCAGTAGAACACTAGAACCCATCCGACTCCTCTATTTGTTCAGGATACTGCTGTCTGTAAATGCCATTGCGATCTATCACAACCGAGAGAAAAAAGAAAAAAGAGAGCAAGAAGATGAGTATAAACTCGAAAAACGAAATTCAGATCTTAAGTCTGAACGAATAAAAGAAGCAATCGGTATGCAATTGAGTCCTTCGGATCTGAAAAAACAGAGAAAGATGAGGAAAAATTCAATTCATTGATATGACCTAGAAAGCGAACTACAGATGCATATATACGAGTACCGGTTTCTGTTACTACTTACTAGCTCTAACTAAAATTACTGTCACTAATTAATTACAACATTGCCCTATATTTATAAAAAACATAAACCAAAATATCTACAAATATGTACAATTCAACGACTTCTACAATATATGTGGTCAAAGACAAGACTAAATAGAATTGTGATATTCAAACTAAGCTTGTTCTATTTAATATTAATTAAATTGTATTTTTTTAATCCAAAAACAATGAGGTAAAAGTTTTCGCCATTTTTATTGTTCTATTCAAGAATAGTCAAAACATTTATACGCCTTTTTAGTTTTCTTGTTATAAGCTTATGAGTGTATAGGATACAATGGATTAGGATTAGTTACAGGCACTTGAAAGTTTCAACGTTTTTTAGTCATAATTTTAACTGTAGTTAAATAAAAATCGTGATTAAAATTTTATTTAGCCACGATAAAAAATGTAGCTAAATGAAAATTTTAGTCACAATTTGATTTAGCCACGATTAAAATCGTGACTAGCAAAGAGTTGAAATCTCCAAGTACCTATAACTGATCCGTTTCTGGATACAATGAACTTCATGCAATGTGAACTCTTTCAAACTATGCCTCTCTCATTATATTCCTATAGATATTAATTATGTTTAAACGATGAGTTGCAATATTATTCAGGACCACCAAGCAAGCCGTTGACTTCTTTTTTTTGGTCCCCCAACCGAAAGCATGTTTGCAGGCATTGTGGACTCCAAGCAATCGATATTAGTTTGACATTTTCAGAGTACAATACATTGTTCGCAAATTGTAGTTTGAATTTCATACATGTTATCTCGATTATATGCATCATCTTTGATCCGCAAATTCGACTTACCTTAGACTTTGATATCTTCAATATCTTTAAATTGTCATAATCAAATCCTTTCTTGGTCAACGCTTGTATAATTAAAGGATGAGAACCTTAATTTTCTATATACGTTGTATAGATCTACGACGTATTATATTTTTTTTTCTGCTTAATTATTGCTGGTGAGGTAATTAATCAGGAGACTTCATTAAACTTGCGGTCATATTGCTTCTTCTGAGGTAATTAATCAAAGACTCATTTGGCATACAATAGACTCTTAGTTTCGGTTTAAAACGACTACTAGCCTATTAGATTAGCATGATAATATTTAACCAGTTTTCGTGTCTTATTTTGTTCTTCAGTGTTTACCCCATTCTTGCCGTTTTGCCTTACTCCAAATTAACACAGCAAAAAAAGAAGAAGAAAAAAATAATAATTTGTATCTATTTTATCTAAGATAAATAGATGAAATTATTTAGGTTAAATTATTATTTTGGTTCTTATATTTTCACTTGATTTTTAATTTGGTCCCTATAGTTTAATAATTTGTAGTTGTGTCCTTACAATTTCACAAATTTTTAATATAGTCCTTGCTATTAAACTTTTGTCAGTATTTCATTAAATTTTACTAATGTGGCTAACCATATATATGCATACTAACATTGTAAATATACATGATTGATGCCAACAATACAAAAAGTAGATAATTAAGTGATATTAACTCACATATATATGACATGTAATGTAACTTATGTTAAATAATTAGGACAAATTTTCATAAATAATTTATATTCCCAATATTAAGATGATATCATATTACAGTAATTTAACAAAATATTGAAAAAAAATTAGTAATAGCTAGGGATTAAATTAAAAAATTGTGAAACACTACAAGCATCGATCAAAATTTTTACAGAAAATTTCCTACTTAATCCTACTAAATGAATTTCTGACCGCCTTACTTACTTTTTCCGATTAAAGTGCAGTAGGAACTAATATTTGTCAATGCAACTTCCTCTAAAAAAATTTTCTTACTGATACAGCAACTGACTGTCAATCGCTAATGATGTGGCTAGTCTGTCGCAAATGTGTGTGTGTGTGTATATATATATATATATATTGAAAATAACTGTTTTTGAATTTTTATTTAAATGTGTTTCTAGAATTTTTTTTAATACGACCACACATAAATTGGGCTTGGGAATTACTCCACCGAGCCACAATAAAATGTGAATCGGGGGTAGCCTGCCGAGCCACAACTAAACATACATATATATAATGAAATACACACACACACACACATATTGTAATGATAATAATATATATATATATATATATATATATATCTATATATATATATATAATATTAATATAAATGTAATATATATATATATATATAAATAAATGTATAACACATGTATGTGTTTTATACATATATATTCTTTTATTTGTATGTTTATAAATATATAAACATAAATTAGCAATTTATTAAATTGTATTAAATACTAAATAAGTAAATATAATTATAATTGTCAATAAACACAAATGAACAATTCAATGAAGTGTTTTTTATAAGGTGTTTTTGTTTTACCTAATTTATAGTTTAAGTTAGAAGTAATTTTAAAATTATCTCTTTACTTCACATTCTTCTAAAATTTATTATGTGCTTCATATTCATCTAAAATTAGATATTAGTATGAACCAATAAAACTAAAAAAATAATAAAATAAATTTAACAAAAAATAATATGTAACCCAGCCACGTGTATATATATATGGTCCACATTTATATTAAGTATATTTGAAGATAAATAATTATCTTTAAAAAATTTTAAATTTATTTTAAGTAATTTAAAACATGATTAGTTTTTCACTTTTTCTTTATGATAAATTTAAGATTTTTAATGTCAAAGATTTCATACAATAAGGTATATATATATATATATAATATTATATATAATATTATATATAATATTATATATATATATGTTTAATATTATATAATATATAATATTATATATGTTTATAGGTTTGAAACATAATCATAAATAGCAAAAGAAGAAAGACTTTGTAATTTGAAATCTTTTCTATTAAAAGCATTAAAATTAAATTTATTATAAATTAAAATTAGCTATATTTTAAATTACATAAAAAAAATTTTAATGAAAATATATATATATATATATATATATATATATATATATATATATATGATAATAATAATGTAATACTCGCCAAATTCAGGGTCACTGTTGGGTATTATTGTGGTATTTATTGCATTTTTAATTTTTTGTAATTAATTTATTGTGTTTTAATTGTTAATTATGGAAATTGTTCATATGGGCTAGACTGATATATTTTATATACTGTGTAGTAATTTATGTGAAATAGTCAAGATCTGGGAGAAGGGCTTATTTGAAATTTTTTTGGACTGAGGGCTTATTTGAACTATGAGATATGTTTGTTTTGGGCCACTTGAGCTTTGGCATTTGGGTATGGATACTCACGGGTCACCCAATGACCCACTTTGGCACTTAATCCTCTTTCTTCTCCTTCTATTTTCTCACTTTCACGTTGGCACTTGGGCAAGGAGAGAAGAGAACTTCTTCAACCTCCGTTCAAGCCCCTCCAAATCCTTTTTCCACTTCCCTTCGGTGATCATAACTCTCAGTCACTTCTTTGGCCACACTTCCAGTTCACCGGAGCTCTAGAGCCAAAGAGGTAGGTCCCATCTTTCCTATTTCGTCCATTTTCATTTCTCTTATGCCCTAAGTATAGAATGGGGAATATTGTGAATTTAGGATATGAATCTAGTTCTTTTTGTCTTTCTATTTGGTTTGGATTGCTGGAAATAGTGGCACACAACTCACTGGGAGAACAAGATTGGTTCCATGGAAGGAAAGTGTTGAAAAGGGGCTTTGAGAAAGATTTTGGTAAGGTCTAAGAAAAACCCATGGAACCAACTTACCCATTGTTGTGGTGGGAATTTCTTTCACTTGAAAACATTGTTAAAAGCTTACTTTTGAGCAAGAACCAAAGGAGAAAGACAAGGAACGAAAAGATAGGAATTTTGGGAAGTTTTGGAGTGCATTTTTGAAGAAGAGGGAGAAGCTTTAGACTCGGGGTGCCCACGTGCCCTCTTGGCCGAGAGGGAAGTCTCCCTCCAGCATAGGGCGCCTAGGTGCCAAGCTTGGCCGAGAGTTATGGCCTTGGCACCTAAGCGCCTCGGCCTAGGCGTGTGGGTTCTGTGAGAGGAAGCTTAGGGGTGCCTAGGCAACCTGGGCTGAGTTTATGAAAGGGTTTGCTATAATTCTAAATGGTCTTTGAGTGTAATACCCGTTAATTTCAGAATATAATTCGCTTAAGAGTATTTTAGAATTCTACAACGTTACTTTAGTTATTTATTTTGGTCATTTTTAATTTTCATATTTAATTGTTCTCTTTGAATATTATTTATGAAAATTGAGTTAAATGACTGGACTGAATATTTGCACCACGTGGGATATATTCTAAGAATGGTGAAATTCATGGAAAAGTGGTTTAAGAATGGTCAATTAATCCATTTATTGTAAATTGACTGGATGGGTTTGGATGTTGGGTTATGGATACCCATGGGTTATTCAATAACCCATTAGAAATATTTAATATAAAGGTTCAATAGTACCCTCCTCATTTCTCACGCAGAAGGAAAAGCTGGAAACTGAACAGTGAAAGTTTCTCTCGTTTCTTCATCCTCTTCTCAAATCCTTTCCTTGATCTTCAGAGTTTTGATTATTTGTTCGGTTCAAAAGCTTTGTAAGGATCAAAGGTAAGCTTTAATCTCGTTATTTTCCTTAAATCTAAGTTTATATGGAAGATTAGAGGAGGTTTTGTTCTTGAAGATTTTGATGATAATTCGTGAATCTCAGTTGTTTTAGAAGTTATATTTGAGTTATAATCGGTTAAAAGAGTTGAAATTCTGGTTTTGAAACAAGAAAGGAAAGGATGAATTTGTGAGAAATTTCTGCAAAAACTTCTGCAAAATTCGAGTTACTGTAGCGACCAGATTTCGGGAAATTTTCTTCGAGTTACTGTAGCAGTTACTGTAGTGTTGGCAGTCAACGGTACTGTAGCAGTCAACGTTACTGTAGTGAACCGTTACTGTAGCGAACCGTTACTGTAGCAAACCGTACTGTAGCAAACCGTTACTGTAGCAATCAGAAAATTTTACGTATTTTCATGATTTTGTTTCCTTTCTTATGTTTCCTTGTAATATATTTTACTAGGAAATTTTCCTACACAAATTCTAGTGTGGAACAAGGTAAACTTGGACAAACATCAAGGTGAGTGAATAACCTTGCTCAGCTAATTTGATATTACTAGTCAAAGTACAATATAAGTCCCATTTACAATATTATTTGGATAATAAGCAATCAATTTTTCATATGGGAGTATATGATGATCGGTAGAAATAAGAGTATGTAGAAATTGTTTTATTTCATGACAATTGTATTATGTGATAAATTCTCACTATCTTGTCAATGAGTAAAGATCTACGAGATCTAATACACGAGTTGGAAAGGGTTAAAGTCCCATACTACTCGGTGTATATCTAAGAAAGCTCATACACGAGTTTGAAAGGGTTAAAGTCCCATACTACTCAGTGCATATCTATGAAACCTATACACGAGTTGAAAGGGTTAGAGTCCCATACTACTCGGTGTATACCGATGAGATCTTATTCATGAGTTTGAAAGGGTTAGAGTCCCATACTACTCGATGTATAAGACAATTAATTATATGAGTAAATGTGGTATTTGTACTTTTGATATTTTATATAGTACAGTTATTTACTTACTGAGTTTTTAAATAAACTCACACTCCCTATGATTATTTTTTTCAGATACAGAAAACAAAGAATAAGAGTATCCGTTTGAAGAATAGAAGCCCCTTGGAATTATCCTCCATTTCTGTCTGGTGGGATACCAGTACTTATTAATGTGGATACTAGGAACGCTCTGTACTTACTATAGGTCTCCTAGACTTGCGATGAGATAGAAATATCAGATTATGTATGTCTATAATTGCTTATCAGATGAATATAATTCTGTAGTGTGGAATGAATGATTAAGGTTGAATGTAAAACCTTACAGAACATATGTAAATAACGTATGTTTGAGAATTTTAACAAATGAGTAGTATCTTTTCACATGTTCAATTTTTGGGATGTGACATTGAGGTTGATCTCCAGGTGATTTTAGCATATTCTGTAGCTTTATTTCTCTATCCTTTTCATAGTAAAATCTTTTCGGCATCAAAGTGAGTGGGTGATCTTGCTAACCAATTTTTTTTCTAAATTCAAGTACAATGTAAATCCCTTTCACATGCTGCCTGGAAATTTATTTAATTATCTAGTTAGTGGTGTTAACCAGATACCAGAATTTCATATGTGGTTTGGGATTACTCTTGTGATTCATGTATGGGAGTTGCAGATTGTTGTAATGATTGTGAATGCATTTGCATGAGAAAGGAAATTGAAGTGGGAATGTAGACCTGCAGAAAAATCGAGTAATAAATCCATTAATGGGGGAAATCCGTGTGGATGAACCTTGGGGAATTAAGTCTAAGGGAATGTAGACCCCTAGCATTAACCTATTGAGTAAGGATAACCCAGGAGGGTAAGTCTCGTCGTTTGGACTCAATAAGGCATTTATGAGAACGTAGACTCATAGGAGGAAGAGCATGTTATTGTTTGCATAATATACTTGATGTTTATGTTCCATTTATGCTTGTACATGCTTGGGAATTTATTTTTGATTGTGATGGTAAGTTTCGGTATTTATACTTGTACCGTATATTTATTTATTTACACAGTCATTTGCTCACAGAGTTTTGATAAACTCACAGCCCCTGTGGTTACCCTTTTTAGATACGGTGGTTGAGGAGGAGGAGTATCTATTGGAGGAGTAGCAGCTATTGGAGACATCCTCCATTTTGATGGGTGGATTCTTGGAACCATTTTTGGGCTATAATACTTAGGGAAAAGCTCTATAGTCCTATAGGCCTCCTAGGCTGATTGCAATTAGGGGATAATAATTATTCGGCTGTAATTTATATTTATGCCTTGACTTACTTATTTTTCTCCAATTGTGTCAATTGGGAAATTGACAATATAAAGTATTTATTTTAAATGAAAGGGAATTTCATTCATTGAGTGTTGATATTTTGCATGAGATGCATGATCTGTAATATATAATAGAATTCAGGGAATTTATGGAATACCAAGGAGGTACACCTTAAGGGTCTTGAGTATATCACGTACTCAAGTTTCGTGTTGTGACAAATAATAATAATAATAATAATAATAATAATATACATATATATCTATACATATATATATATATATATATATATATATATATATATATATAATGAATATACTTTTGATTCAATTTTTAAGTAATTTAAAATATAACTAGTTTTAATTTCTAATAAATTTAAGTTTAATGTCTTTACTATGAAAGATTTCAAATTACAATGTCTTTCATGCTCATTATGATTATCTTTCAAACCTATATACATATATACTATATAGTAAATATATATATATATATATATATATATATATATATATATATATATATATATATATTTACATATAGACTTGTATGATACTTTGGGTAGAGAAAGTACGGGAGAAAGTGAGTCCGGTTGACTTCTTACGTACAGAGGTAGTAAACAAACAGGCGAGTCCTGAGCTGTTGTATCCTGATGGTAACACGTCTATGTATCCCTACACCGGGTAATATAGCAAAATTAACCTGTGGGAGACGTGAAAATTACCTTAAAGAAAGACGAGCTACTCGGACCTCAGCCCAGTATCACGCAAGTTTTATTTTCACTCTAACTTTCAAATTCCTCTATTTTGTATTTATTCTTATTTTTCAGGTGCTACTCCAACAATTTTAAGGTAATTTTTCATGCTGAATCCCACATAGCAGCAAATGAAAAATAAAAGTGGTGAACGAAGGTTTTTGAAAAATCATTTTTTGATGAGATTTTCTCAATTGTGAAATTTCTTTAAAAAGACATTTTGTGATTCACAATTTGAGTAAATCAATGAAAATATTTTGATTTTTTCATTTGGAGTTGTGAATTTTTTTCACAAGAAATTGCATAAATATTTTGGTAGAATATTTATCTTTTTACAATAACTCATAAATTTTTTATGAGCTTTGAGTTTCAAATATATGATATTTTTGAGACCTTATTTAAGGTGACGAGGAAAAAATGATTTCCATTTGTATATATATATATATATATATATATATATATATCCGTTTGTCCTTTTAAACCATTTTGTTAACAACTTTCTATGTGTGCATTTATATATTAACCGTGGGGCTAGTGTGATTAATTTATACATTGTCTCATTTGTTAATACATTTATAGCACTTTAGTGCTTCATACGTTGGCATCATCATAAAGGGCATTACAATTCTTTAATAATATTTTATGATTGAAAGTGGTTTCAAAGCCTTTTATCATTGATTTAGTTATACACTCAATTAATCGGAACCACAAATTGTGTACGTTGTTATCTTTTAAGCTTCGTCAAAGACATTATATTGATTTTATGTATATGACCAGTGGCTTTTGTATATATCAGCACTAGCCTTTGTGATTAGTGTTTTAATATATAACAATGTGCCTTGATATGTGTCTTAAAGTGTGTACTGTGATGGTGAAAGCACATGAGGAAGATAAGATAATTATGTGAATATTAATCAATTTTTGCTCATGAAGCAAATTTATGTAGTGGTAATTTTTTCTCCTTATATCATGAGGTATGTATTACTATTTTAATCTCTCTTTTTTGAGAATTTTTATTAATATTGGGGGCAAGAAGAAAAATATTTCTTGAGTATTATTTTTACAACAACAAGTAGCTAGGGGATGTAAGTGTGTTGTTATAAAAATATACAAATTTTGGCAAAAATATTTTTTATTAATAGTTAACATTGTTGTGGCTTAATAGAAATTAATTTTATGGGTTTAATATTTGAGTTGAGTATATCCCATAAATTTCTATTGATATAACTATTGATAATATGAAAATGCTTTCTTAAAGCTTATATGTGAACAAGTATTCAATATTTTAAAGTTGAAAATTGTGTTTATGGAATCTTTTGAAATTCTACAATATAAATTTTTATGGTCATATTATTGTGAGCTTTTTAAAGCTATGTGAAATATGAATTTTCACTTTAAGAATTTTGTTTTTAATTCTCTTGATTGTGGGCTTTATAAAGCCATGTGACAAATTATAATTTATGGAAAATATTTTGAGAAAATACCTATATCCATTTCATGAGATATCTAATGGCATGAAGAAAGTTGTGATTGTGAATTTTTTGAGAAAATTCACTTTTATATAAATTGTGATTGTGAATTTTGAAAAAAAAAATTCACTATATATATATTTTGTGATTTCACATATGTGATATTTTTATAGTGCTACAAGAATATTATATTTTTGGTGAACAACAAAAAGTTTGAGATTCTTGTGAAAAAGGCACAATAACCATCAATAATAGGGGTACATAATTTTGTGGATATCCAAAAATGAGTTCACCGATTAGACGGTAATTTTTATTGTTATATATTATATGCAATATTGTGAAGTGCACATTTCATTTTGAAACTAATTTTATTGTGAATTTGTGACCATATATTTTGTGATTTTTGACATATATATTTTAATTAAGGATACCATCTCATTGAAAATCTTGAGATGATGATATATGTCATAGATAAATTTTTAAGGAAGCATATTTTTTTTATGCTATTATATGAGAACACTCCAATTGTACAATATGGTACAATGGTGTTGAGATTTTTTGTTACAATTAAATTTGGGAAAGTTTCTTAAATGATTATGTGCTCATGGATTAAATTATTATTTGGTGGAATAATAAATATTTGAATATATATATATATATATATATATATATATATATATATATATTATGTGATTGTATATCCACCTATAATAATTATGAGATCACTTATTGTGATAAAAATCGTCTTACCTAGATTCTTTGAATTATGATATTTTCTAAAACTATAGCTATAGTCAAAGAATCTAGAGGCATAGAGAGGGATGAATATCTAGCCCATTGGATAAAAGTAACATATGAGGATACCCTACCTTGTGACTAGAGATCCTAAAAACTTGGTTCAAAGGGAAAAATGAATCATAGGGTTACTTGATGAATGCAAATTTTTATAAGAGTTCAAACTCTTAAATTCATCCCTATGGAGTCTGTGCATTTTCCTACAGTGAATATGTGAGGTTGGGTTTTTAAAAACTCTTAATGAAATATGTAGCTCTATAAGAGTGGGGTGTCTAAACTATAGGAACATCTTAACAGAATTCACATATTTGAATGTGGCGGAGTGGGGCCGCTCCTACATGAGAATATACAGGGCGTATTCTCAGAACACATTCAATAAACAGGATAGGACACAAAGCCGCATAACCGTGCCAGTTAGGGCTCATGATTTGCACCTGGGTTATTATGTGCAAGATATAGATCTTATCTCCCTTATGCAGTTCATAGTTCAAGGCGAATACCACTTTAACTCTGGATCAAGAAATATATTTTTGCTAAGTATAGGTTCAAGGCAAATTAAGCTACCTATATTATTCATAATAATTCACCTCTACCCAAAAAGTATATATTATATTGTGTGTTATTTTATAATAATAAGTGAGGGATTGTTGGATATTATTCTAAAATATCAAATATAAATTGTTTTAATTACTTTGTAACTGTAAGTTGGCCTCTTGAATCCTATATAATAGTGTTTTATGTAATAGACATTGGCTTCTAGTTAAATGAAATGAAACCTTCAGTTTTACATGTTAAATGTTTTTAAAGGTGGCCAACGGGTATATTGAATAAGGGGGCATATGGAAATTAGAATCCGAACCCTATATATATGTGTGTGTGTGTGTGTGTGTGTGTATGTGGGGTTCTGTAGAGATAAGAGAGTGGCAATATGGAAGAAAGCATATATATAGAAAGTGTGCTATTGTGAATATATATATATATTTACATATACACTTGTATGATACTTTGGGTAGAGAAGTTGCGAGAGAAAGTGAGTCCGATTTACTTCCTATGTACAGAGGTAGTAAATAAACAGGCGAGTCATGTGCTGTTGTATCCTAGAGGTAACAAGTTTGTGTACCCTTGCACCAGGTAATATAACAAAATTAACCCGTGGAAGACATGAAAATTACCTTAAAGAAAGACGAGCTACTTGGACCTCAGCCCAGTACCAAGCAAGTTTCATTTCCACTCTAACTTTCAAATTCCTCTATTTTGTATTTATTATTATTTTTCAGGTGCTGCTCCAACAATTTTAAGGTAAGCTTTGTTTTCATTTCTCTTTGGCTTGGAAGGGGGGAAATTGAGAAGAGACACACCATAGTACCGGCTCTCGAACCCGTCCTCGTTGGAATCAACTAAAGCGTTGAACCACTAATAGGTGAATTCTGTCAAGAGTGTTCCTATAGTTTAAACACCCTACTCTTATAGAGCTACAGATTTCATTAAGAGTTTTTAAAAACTCAACCTCACATATTCATTGTAGGAAAATGCACAGACACCATAGGGATGAATTTAAGAGTTTGAACTCTTATAAAAATGTGCATTCATCAAGTAACCCTATGATTCGTTTTTTCCTTTGAACCAAGTTCTTAGGATCTCTAGTCATAAGGTAGGGTATCCTCATATGTTACTTTTAATCCAATGGGCTAGATATTCATCTCCCTCGATGCCTCTAGATTTTTTAACTATAGCTATAGTTTTAGAAAATCTCATAATTCAAAGAATCTAGGTAAGACGGTTTTTATCACAATAAGTGATCTCATAATTATCATAGGTAGGTATACAATCACATAATATATATATATATATATATATATATATATATATATATATATTCAAATATTTATTATTCCATCAAATAATAATTTAATCCATGAGCACATAATCATTTAAGAAACTTTCCCGAATTTAATTGTGACAAAAAATCTCAACACCATTGTACCTTATTGTACAATTTGAGTGTTCTCATATAATAGCATAAAAAAAATATGCTTCTTTAAAAATTTATCTATGACATATACCATCATCTCAAGATTTTCAATGAGATGGTATCCTTAATTAAAATATATATGTCAAAAATCACAAAATATATGGTCACAAATTCACAATAAAATTAGTTTCAAAATGAAATGTGCACTTCACAATATTGCATGTAATATATAACAATAAAAATTACCGTCTAATCGGTGAACTCATTTTTGGATATCCACAAAATTATGTACCCCTATTATTGATGGGTATTGTGCCTTTTTCACAAGAATCTTAAACTTTTTGTTGTTCACCAAAAATATAATATTTTTGTAGCACTATAAAAACATCACATATGTGAAATCACAAAATATATATATAGTGAATTTTTTTTTTCAAAATTCACAATCACAATTTATATAAAAGTGAATTTTCTCAAAAAATTCACAATCACAACTTTCTTCATGCCATTAGATATCTCATGAAATGGATATAGGCATTTTCTCAAAATATTTTTCATAAATTATAATTTGTCACATGGCTTTATAAAGCCCACAATACTAGAATTAAGACAAAATTCTACTAACATATTTTGTTTTTAATTCTCTTGACCATTGGCCAAAAAATAAAATGTAGAATTAAAAACAAATTCTCAAAGTGAAAATTCATATTTCACATAGCTTTAAAAAGCTCACAATAATATGGCCATAAAAATTTATATTGTAGAATTTCAAAAGATTCCATAAACACAATTTTCAACTTTAAAATATTGAATACTTGTTCACATATAAGCTTTAAGAAAGTATTTTCATATTATCAATAGTTATATCAATAGAAATTTATGGGATATATATATTTTGTGATTTCACATATGTGATGTTTTTATAGTGCTACAAGAATATTATATTTTTGGTGAACAACAAAAAGTTTGAGATTCTTGTGAAAAAGGCACAATACCCATCAATAATAGGGGTACATAATTTTGTGGATATCCAAAAATGAGTTCACCTATTAGACGGTAATTTTTATTGTTATATATTATATGCAATATTGTGAAGTGCACATTTCATTTTGAAACTAATTTTATTGTGAATTTGTGACCATATATTTTGTGATTTTTGACATATATATTTTAATTAAGGATACCATCTCATTGAAAATCTTGAGATGATAATATATGTCATAGATAAATTTTTAAGGAAGCATTTTTTTTTATGCTATTATATGAGAACACTCCAATTGTACAATATGGTACAATGGTGTTGAGATTTTTGGTCACAATTAAATTTGGGAAAGTTTCTTAAATGATTATGTGCTCATGGATTAAATTATTATTTGGTGGAATAATAAATATTTGAATATATATATATATATATATATATATATATATATATATATATATATATATATATATATATTATGTGATTGTATACCCACCTATAATAATTATGAGATCACTTATTGTGATAAAAACCGTCTTACCTAGATTCTTTGAATTATGAGATTTTCTAAAACTATAACTATAGTCAAAGAATCTAGAGGCATCAAGGGGGATAAATATCTATTCCATTGGATTAAAAGTAACATATGAGGATACCTTACCTTGTAACTAGAGATCCTAAGAACTTGGTTCAAAGGGAAAAACGAATCATAGGGTTACTTGATGAATGCACATTTTTATAAGAGTTCAAACTCTTAAATTCATCCCTATGGTGTTTGTGCATTTTCCTACAGTGAATATGTGAGGTGGAATTTTTAAAAACTCTTAATGAAATCTGTAGCTCTATAAGAGTGGGGTGTCTAAACTATAGGAACATCTTGACAGAATTCACCTATTTGAATGTGGTGGAGTAGGGCCGCTCTTGCATGAGACTATACAGGGCGTATTCTCAAAACACATTCAATAAATAAGATACGACACAAGGCCGCATAACTGTGCCAGTTAGGGCTCATGATTTGCACCTGGGTTATTATGTGCAAGATATATATCTTGTCTCCCTTAAGCAGTCTATAATTCAAGGCGAATACCACTATGACTCTGGATCAAGAAATATATTTTTGCTAAGTATAGGTTCAAGGTAAATTAAGCTACCTATATTATGCATAATAATTCACCTCTACCCAAAAAGTATATATTATATTTTGCGATTTTATAATAATAAGTGGGGGATTGTTGGATATTATTATAAAATATCAAATATAAATTGTTTAAATTGCTTTGTAACTGTAAGTTGGCCTCTTGAATCCTATGTAATAGTGTTTTATGTAATTGACGTTGGCTTCTAATTAAATGAAATGAAACCTTCAGTTTTACATGTTAAATGTTTTTAAAGGTGGCCAACGGGTATATTGAATAAGGGGGCACATGGAAACTAGAATCCAAACCCTATATGTGTGTGTGTGTGTGTGTGTGTGTGTGTGTGGGGTTCTGTAGAGAGAAGAGAGTGGCAATATAGAAGAAAGCATATATACAGAAAGTGTGCTATTGTGAATATATATATATATATATATATATATATATATTTACATATACACTTGTATGATACTTTGGGTAGAGAAGGTGCAGGGAAAGTGAGTCTGGTTTACTTCCTACGTGTAGAGGTAGTAAACAAACAGGCAAGTCCTGGGTTATTGTATCTTGGAAGTAATACGTCTGTGTACCCTTGTACCGGGTAATATAGCAAAATTAACTCGTGGGAGACGTGAAAATTACTTTAAACAAAGACGAGCTACTCGGACCTCAGCCTAGTACCACGTAAGTTTTATTTTCACTTTAACTTTCAAATTCTTCTATTTTGTATTTATTCTTATTTTTCAAGCACTGCTCCAACATTACCCGTATAACTCGAGTACAGTTTTTTTAATATATATTACATAAAATATATACTAAAGAAATACCCTAAATTAGTCCGTCTCTTTCAATTATTCTTCAGCTGTTCTTCTTCTCTACCGGTGTTGCAGCCGTGCGATGCGTCCTTCGCTGTCTCTGCCAAGTGCTACTGTTGCCATTTGCCATGCGTTCTCCTCCGTCTCTTCAGTGTTCTTGCTTTGGCTGAGTGCTTCATCTTCTTTTCGTCTCTGAATCTTTATTCTTCACCATCTTCATTTCGTTTGTACCTCTCTAGGTTCTGTTTCATAGAACCAATTCATTTTGTCTTTGCCTCTCTGGGTTTTGTTCATCTGCCACCGTGATAGTCTAACAGACCAAGGCAACGTCTTCGTTTCGTAGAATCAGTTGCTTTACATCTTTATTCATCTTCTTCGTGACAGTTTGGAATGTGGGGGCTAAATTAACCCCCAAAAAAAAGTACGGGCTGATGGGCTGGCCCGTTTAGCCCATTTAAAGTTCAACCCATGGTGGGCAAGCCTGAACTTGATCCGCTAGCCCATTATGATAGGTCTACTTCCACACATAGAAATGCACCACTTCTTTTTGGAATTTATTATGTTCTCCTAGAAATTCTTGTTTCAACATTTCTTTATTTAGTTTGAATTTTTTAGTTATTACTAAAATTTATGATCGTGTTGGGGAATTATTTGAGGATTCTTGTTCTTAATCTTGTCTTTGATAGATTGGTTCTGGTAATACTAATTGGGTCTAAAATTTACTCCAGCTAAATTATAATGAAGTGTAGAAGTTGTTGATCTTATATCTCTATCTATTGAGTGTTTATTGGATTCTGCAGATTTTAATGTTGTTGTCCTTATATTACTAAACGAATAAGATCCTTTCATTTTAATTCCTACATCTCTCTTTGGGGTTTTTGTACAATGTTCTAATGTGGAACATTCTATTTTCTTTGGAAATTGAATTTTTTCTAACTTCCATTCTTCAGGGAAATTAGCTATAATTTCTTCGTGTTTTATTAGTCTAAGTGTTGTTATTGTAGTTTTTTGAAGGTTTGCTTCCATTATTAAAGTTTCATTTCTTTGAGATTCTCTTTTTACTTTAATGTTTACACTAGTCTTTGATATTTTATAGTGGATTCTGTATACGCTAATGTTGAATCTTTAAAAGTTATTGCTTGATTATCTCTTAATATCATAAATATTGGATGTCTTATTCCTAATATGTAAAAGGTTTTACTGTAACTTGTATTAATCCTATATAAAGAAAATTATATCCTTCTCTAACATGTTGCTCAATCAAAATTTCATCTAAAAGTTTTATTATATCTTATATAGTTCCTATGGTTCTTGTTGTTTCTATTGTTCTACATATGTCTTGAGTTCTGAAATTAAATGTTGACTAACTGTATATTTCGCTAGGTCTTATATTTGGTAATGTCTAATTTGTTAATCTATTTTCTACTTCTGTTGTTATTAACTCTGAATTATTAATTTGATCTTGATCTCTAATTTCAATTTGAGAAGAAGAGGTAGAAAGAGGAAGGGTTACTAGAGTCCTATGTCTAGTACAAAGTTTACAAACTAAGTTAGACATTGTGGCTTTTTATCTCCTTAATATATTTAAGACTATCAAGTTGTTTATCGGGACCACCACTGCAAGATCCCCTATCTCTTAATTTGGCTGACCAATACAGGAAATAAATTCCTAATATCCTACTTATCCCTTTAGGCTTTGATACCAGTTCGGACAAGATCACTAAATATTTAATAAAAGATAATATTAAATTTAAAGGAAAGCATTATAAACATGAAATTAAATTTGAAACAGTAATTAAAATTTCAATAGAAGGAAAATTGAAAATAATAACTTGGTAATAATGAAAACATTTATACTTACAAGATTTTGCTTACAAAGATTTTGAATCAAACAACTAATGAACACTAAAAGTAAAAGTAGGAAATGTGTACAAGGGAAATTTAGAGAGATTAGAAAGCAGAGGATTTTTCGATACCCTTTGTGTTGAACTTCTTCAAATTTATAGACTTGTGAACTTAAACTTGTGAGGTTTTGAAATTCACGGACTTTAGCCTTCTTGAAATTTCCTATTGCATTATTGAGCTATTCTTGAAAAGATGTCATCCTTACTTGATTTATCTTTAAAAAGAGTTTGGAACCTTGTGTTTGTAACCAATACTAATTAATGCTGGATTAAATGTTGAAAACAATTTTCTGCTAAAATCTCTAGCAAGAAATATCAGGTGTGTTAAAGGTAATTTTAACATGAACGTGTAGTCCCAAGTATTGATCCAAGTTACTCCAAAATTGGCAAACAAGTGCAAAAGACGAGTACCTTCTAAAAAATTTACTTTGTTCTTGAACAATTCATAAGCTTCTAGTGCAAATATTGGAAGGAATGTTGTTGTGGGTCTAAAATTGTATAACCATCCTAAAAACCAATTTGGAAATTTTGCTTGACCTCTTTTGAACCAAATAAACCAGGAATATGTATATGGTCTAAGTGACATAAAATTGAACCAGGCCTTTTTGTAATCCCAGTAATTATATGCTACTGGTTTGAACTGTCTAGAAAAGGCTTGGGGAGTATAAAGGGACTTATTCTATTAAGCTGGGGTAATGACCTTGTTGATTTTGATTTTGAGTAAATAATTTTTTGGTTGTCTTTTGGATCAGGTTCATGGGTGAGGGTAATTGAGCTAATCAGTATCTACCAGAATAAATTCATAAAAGATTCTTGATTTTTTCAAGCTTTCTGGTTCTATGGCTAAAATAAGGACATCGATATCATTCTTTATATATGTGCATTCTTGCTTTGTTGGTTTTAGATGGACTAAATTTTGAACTAATTGTTGGGCTGGATTTAAAGAAGGGTTTGACTTTTGAGGAGATTGGGATGAAGAGGCTAAAGCTTGATGATAGGTCAAATGAGTGAATTTATTTTAAACAGGGGTGACTGGCTGAATGCCAGTTGATGGCCTAATACCAAGAGGTATTGGTGAGGATGGTGATGTTGATCCCAAAGGAGGTCCATATTGATCTTTATTTTTTTTTCTTTTGTTTTTGTTTTATCCATTTTTTGTGATTTTTCCTGCAAAAATTTCCTTATTAAAAAGTTTGGGAGAACATTACTCTTCCTGTTTATATGCTATATATCAAAATCAAAACATAAAAGTAGTGTTTGCCATCTAGCGAAAATATGTTTAGAAACTAGATTTTGAACATCATTTTGTAAAACATTTTTTTGCTTCTTCACAATCTATTTTGAGAAGAAAAATTTTGTTAAATAAATCATCTTGAAATTCGGTTAGACATAGTACTATAGAAAGTATTTCTTTTTTAATAGTAGAATATTTTTGTTGGGCATCTGTACATATTCTTGAATGAAATCTGACTACTTATTCCTTATTGCTACTTTGAGGTCTCTGTTTAAGAATTCCACCATATCCTTTATCGGACGCATCAATTTTTACTATCATGAAAGCAGTTGGATTTGGGATACCTGTAATGCTCCAATAATTTGTATGAATATTTAAAATCTATTATGAAGTTTTGTGAAAAATTTAATTGCGTGAAATATGTTTTCTTTCTTTGAATTAGTAAAGAAAATTTGGGAATAGAAATTTCAATTTTTAATTTAGGAAATTTTTATAAATTCTCAAGGACCTAAGTGAACAAATTTTAAAAGCTAAGGTGGCTATGCGCAATTTTATCGAAAAGAAATTGGTGGGGCCCACACGTACAATTATTAGTTTCTCTTCTCCTTCTTCCTCCCGAGACTTCCTTCGCCATTTCTCTTCATTTCATTTCCATCTTCTTCTCCAATCCTTTCTTTAAGTTGATCTGGCGATCTTGTATTTTCTAACCATACTTCCGATTCTCAGGAGTTTTAGAGGCAAAGAGGTAAGTTTTATCTGCTCTATTTCTCTTTTTCTCCATTTTCGGACCTATGGAAGAAAATTAAGATTTTAAGTTTTAATGAATGAATTTAAGTGTGGATGTTAATGTAAAACATTCTTAGGTGGTTTATGATGTAATTAGAACAAGAAATTTCGTAGAATTTGGATATTTGAAAAAGTTAGTGTTCTTGATGAAAATTTGAGATTTGAGCTTGGATTGTTGGTAAAAATTAGGGGTTTTAGTGTTAAAATACTCATTAGACATTGAGAAACAAAACCCATAGAAGAAATCAAAAGAAATGTTATTTTAGATATAATTTTAGGATTTTTGGATGAAGAACATGAAGAACATTCGAAAATTTTCCCCAGAAAATACTGTTCACCGAGAAAAATTTTTCAGATTTTCTCGGTTACTGTAGCATTGACTTTAGTCAACTTACTATAGCATTAACTTTAGTCAACTTTACTGTAGCATTGACTTTAGTCAATTTTACTGTAGCATTGACTCGGTCAACGTTACTGTAGCTGCGTTCCCGACTGAGATACTGTTAGAAAGCTCTTTGAGTCTAGTTTCTAATAGTACAAGTTTCACTTGAAAATTCTAATGTATTCTTTATTTTTCATCTTATTTACATTTTAGAAAATCTTTGAGAGTTATTTCCTAACACCTCATAATTTAGCTGCAAAAGGAAAGGTAGTTAGGGCCACATTCGAGGTGAGTGTGATAACCTTATCTCATCTATATTTCTTCAAAAGTATTGTCATCAAGTATCATAAAGAAAATTGAGAAGGTGGACTTAAACGGTATGTTATGTATTTATTTATCAAGGACTTGTATTCCTTGTATTTAAAGGTATTGTGGATTTCAAACCTCTTGTTTGATTAAATGTTAATTCTTATAAAATATGTAAAGTTAATGTTGATATTACCGTTATTATGTTGAGGTTGTGTGAATACTTGCGTTATGGTATGACGTTGTTATAATATTTTCGTGGTGGTGCACCCCACGGGAGAAGTTACAGGAGTTATAAGGGTGGAGATATATCTTTCATGGAGAGATAAGGGTGGATGCAGCCAGGGGGCCGCAGGCAACGATCCACTGGTACCGTGGACGACCCGGTTGGTACGGGATTTGTGTTGGCACTGAATAATTTATATTGTGTATATCATTGGTAACTGATGTGAGTTTAATTTAATGATATCTTTATGATACTAATTGCTAAATTACTTTTGATTGATAATGTTATCCATTCACTGAGTATTTCATTACTCATCCTATTATTTTACAACATTTCAGAATCTGTGGCTGACGCTGAGGATTTTTCAGGGGTATAGCGAGTTTATCTAAAACCAACCCTCTTGTATTTTCGGTTGGTTCCTTTGTATTCTATATCTTGTAAGCTCTAGAAGTAGCTCTGTGGTCACATAAGCCTCCTAGGATTTTCTTTTTTTTGGACAGACTATGTGTAAATACGAATATTATGTATGGTTTCATTGTACGGAAGTTAAGACTTTGATGATGTTTTTAACTTAGAGATAATGTGAATCGGACTCACTGTTGAGGATGTGACAATACCTAAGCATGGAAGACTCTTAATTTGAGCTTTTAAAGTCTTGACAATTTCTATCATTTCATTATTTCAATCAGGAGGATTTTTTCTAAATCTTTTGAATAAATGTTTGTATATATAATTCTTAAATTTGGTGTAAAATCTATTACGTAATTTAAACATCTTAAAAATCTTTAGAGTTGATTTTTATCTTTAATTTCATCTAAAAATTTGTCGGCAAATTCTATGAATCAACTTACGAGCTTAATTGTACCTTGATGTTTGTCAAAACCTAAGAATTTAATTTTTGTTTGAAATAACTTCATCTTTCTAGCCGAAAGCACTAGTCCGTTATTTTGAGTAATATCATAAAATTGATTAAGATGTTTAAAGTGTTGATCTATTGATTTGGAGTAAACTAGTACATCGTCTATATATACTATAGTAAATTAGGAATATGGATTAAAAATATCATTCATAATATGTTGAAATTCTGAAGGTGCATTTTTTTAATCCAAAAGGCATAATGTTCAATTCATAATAACCAAAGGGTACAGTAAATGTTGTTTTATATCTATCTTGTTATGATATTTGGATCTGATAATATCTTGACAAGTCAAATTTTGAAAATAACAAGGTTTGTTGAATTCTTCTAATTAAATCTCTTTTGTTGGGTATAAGATATATTATCCATCTTAACGTTTTGTTAAGAGGTTTATAGTTTATGACCATTCTTGGAGCTTCTCTTTCTATTTCTACTTGGTTTTGAACATAAAAGGCTGGGCAGTTACAAGGGGATTTGCTTGGCCATATTAAATTTGTATCTAACAATTATTTAATTTCTTTTTTACAATACTCAAGAGTTTCTTGATTCATTTGTATTGGTCTAGCTTTTGTTAGTATTTTTCTTTCATTGAAATCTTTTTCGTATGGTAAAGTTATTGTATATTTTATCCTATTCCAAAATGCATTAGGATGTTCTACACATAAATCCTTTTCAAATCTTTGTTGAATCTATTTAAGTCCATTTTGTAATTGGCTGCTATTGACTTGTTCCTCTATTCTTTGTAATGTATTTCTTTGTTTAGTATATTAATTTGATTTGTTTTCTTGAAATTATGTTAATCTTAGAGACTGCTAAATTTTTTAATAAATTAACATCATTTAATTAGGATAGTCCTAGGGATTTGAAACAAATTTCTTTTCCTAAGACTTTTGTAATGACTCTTTGTTCAGTTACCTTGAAGGGATATATTAAGGTTAGAAATGAGATTTCTAAGATTAATGGCTCATTTAGGCTTTTTACAAATAAAATTGTTATTTTAAAACATATATTGTTATTACATATACCAACATTTGATAGTTTATAACTATTTTGTAGTTTTGACCCACCGGCACCATTTGGACTAAATGTGATTTTTTTTCATAATATTGAGTAGGAATTTAGTCATTCTTGAATACAATTCATATATGTTCCTGAATCTATTAGTGCTACAAATTTTATACTAAATTCATTATTTATTATTAAAGTAATTTGACAATGTCATTTTTGAACTTGTACTCTTGATATAACATTTAAATAATTTTCTTAGTCATTATTTGTTTCAGTTATTATTTCTTTTCTTTTATTTACATATTGTGTACTCATAATATTTAAAATATCTAGCTCTAAATTTGCATTCTTTCTTCTTAATTGTTGAATTTCTTCTTTAATATTTTTTATTTTTTCTTTAAGATCTTTTACTATGACATCTTCTTCTATTATTCTTGGTTTGATTCTTTTAAGAATATCTTGAAAATTGTATGTTTTACTTCAGATTTTTTTCTTCTGTTTCATTATATCTTTTAATTTTGTCAAATATTGTTTTTTGATTTCTTGATCTTCTATTTTTTCTATTTTTTCTATTAATACTTGTACCTTTTCTCTTAAGACTACATTTGTTGATTTTAGACAATTTCTACAACTATATACTTCCATTCCTAAGCATTCAACATTTATTGATTTTAGACAATTTCTACTACCACATACTCCCATGCCTAAGCATTCTTCTTTTGTAGAGGCACTTTCACTTAAACTATTGTCCTTTATGTCTTCTAGATTATATCTATATATATTCTTCTTCACTACTCTTACGTAATTCATCTTCTAATTCTTTATATTCATCATTTACTAATATATTTATAAGACTTTGTTTATATTTTGTATCTATATCGAGATTGTTAATTAATCTTTTTCTTTATTTGGCAATGTTTTGCGGCCACATTTAAAGTAGACTAGATTTTTAGATTTTTTTTTGTTCTTTTTAGACCTTTTGTAAAATTTTATTGATTTTCTAAATTGCTTTATAAAATCTTTATAATATTTTTTATGAGTTTTTCTCTTCTTATGTTTAGACGAAGGGGTTTGTATTTTTTTATACCACATGGATAACAAAAACTACTTAATTCTCTTCTATTTTCATTTTAATTCCTACATCTCCCTCTGGGGTTTCTATACAATATTCTAATGTGGAACACTTTATTTTCTTTGGGGATTGAATTTTTGCTAACTCATGAAATTAGCTATAATTTCTTCTTGTTTTATTGGTTTTGGTGTTTTTATTGTAGTTCTTTGAATGTTTGCTTCCATTATTAGAGTTTCATTTCTTAGATATTCTCTTTTTACTTTAACGTTTGCACTAGTCTTTGATATTTTATAATGGATTATATATAGAACTATATATTAAGTGGTCTACTCCTTCTTTAAATATTCCTCCTTTTGTTTTTATATGTAGTAATAAAGCTTCTTTAGCTCTATAGTTTCTTATACTTATCATGTAATTAGAATAACAGTGAAAATATATTGGTCCATCACAAAGGTTAGATTCGACCATAACTAACGTTGAATCTTTAAAAGTTATTACTTGATTATCTCTTAATACCATAAATATTGGATGACTTATTCCTAAGCTGTGTAAAGGTTTTACTACAACTTGTATTAATCCTATATGAAGAAAATTATATCCTTCTCTAACATGTTGTTCAATCAGACTCTCATCTAAAAGTTTTATTGTATCTTGTATATAGTTCTTCCTGCTCTTGTTGTTTCTATTGTTCTACATAAGTCTCAAGTTTCAAAATTAAATGTTGACTGTCTGTATATTTCGCTGGATCTTATATTCAGTAATGTCCAATTTGCTAATATATTTTTTTGCTTCTGCTATTATTAACTCTGAATTATTAATTTGATCTCTAATTTCATTTTGAGGAGAAGAGGTAGAAGGAGAAAGAGTTACTCGAATCCTATGTCTAGTACAAAGTCTAAGAACTAAGTGAGACATTATGGATTTTTATCTCCTTAATACATTTAAGACTATCAAGTTGTTTATTGGAGACCACCATATATATATATATATATAAAGCACATATATATTATTATAATGTATAATAATATTATATTATATTATATAATAATATTATATTATATTATATAATAATATATAATATAATATTTTGTGTATATTATTATATATATTTGTATAATTTATATATCTTATATGTAGAATATAAAAATAAGATATATGGAAGATATAATATATATATATATATATATATATATATATATATATACTAATCTTATATATCTTATCTATATACATATACATACATATATATATATATATATATATAATACAATATATAAAATTATTATATTATATATAGATATAATAATATGTATATAATATGTATATACATATTATTATATCTATATATAATATAATAATTTTATATATTGTATTATATATATATATATATATATTATACAAATATATGATATACATATATATTAAAATTTTAAATTCATACATATATTTATAATATATGGCTCTTAACTTTAGTAATTAAAAGTTATTCATCATCATTGCTTCTATAAAATTATTAGAGTAGTTGGTGGGTGGGTCAACAGAAGAAAAAAAATTACTTATTATATGAAAATTTTCACATTAAAAACCTTAAATTTATTACAAAGAAAAACTAATTATATTTTAAATTACTTAAAATAATTTTAAAATTTTTAATGGTGCTCAGGGGACCATCCCCTGAAGACCATATATAACCATATAAAGATTATGATGCTCATGGGACCATCTCCCTAGCACTATATATATATATATATATATATATATATATATATATATATATATATATATATATATATATATATATATATATATATGTGGTTTGAGGGTTACATATATTTTTTTGTTAAATTTATGTTTTGTTTTTGTTAGTTCATGCTAATATCTAATTTTAGATGAATATGAAGCACAAAATAAATTTTATATGAATGTGATGCAAAGAAATAATTTTAAAATTACTTATGACTTAAACTAGGAAAAACAAAAATACCTTAAAAAACTTCCATCGAATTGTTCATTTGTGTTTATTTACAAATATAATTATACTTATTATGTATTTAATACAATTTAATGAATTTTTTAGTTATGTTTATTTATAAAAATATAAATAAAAGAAAATATATAAATGCTGCATATAATTAAAGTCAAGGAGAGAGAGTGAGAATAAATGAAATTTTTGCTTCTTTTTGCCGGGACTATAAAAGGCACCGAATTTTTTTCGCGGCTAATTCAAGTTTCAAAAATTTAATTCTTGCCCAATAATCTTTATTTAACAATTCTTTCTTCTCTTTTTCACATTCTTCTTGATTCTATCATTTTCTTCCGCTCATCTTCCTCTCTATTCTCTCTTCTTCTTTCTCTTCTTCTGTGTTATTCTACTATGACAATATAGTTCTTTTATCTTTTTATATAAAAGTAATAACTCAATCTATCTAATTATTTTCTTCTTTATATACTTCTATATTTTCTTTGGTTTTTAACATTATTTATTCTTTGTGTTAACAGTAAGAGGAGGAGGTTGGATATTGTTTTAATTTTTTTGACAAGGTAGCTGGAAGTAATAACTAATCCAATTATTTTTTTCAATATATCCTTCTTATTTTTCTTCGTTCTATAACATTTTCTTTGTAATGTGTTTATTTGCAAAAAAATATTTTATATTCCTAAGGTTGACATCGAGTTTCATTTATACCCTAAAGATTTTTTTTTGGTCTAATTATATCCTTTATGTTTTAAATCTTTGCACATATGCCCATTTTTTTGTTATACCATCAGTCAACTTAACAGAATGCTGACTAGGCTGCTGATTGGGCAGTTATGTGGCAAAAAGCACCTGTCACATGTACTGTCCGAAAAAAATTTTGGCCGCCACATGGCAATCCATGTGACTACCACGTGGTAGCCAAAATTTTTTTTAAAATTTTTTCACAAAAAGTTTTTTTTAAAAAAGTTTCAGTTTATTCACTTTAGTCCTTGGTTAAAATTTTTCTCTTGTCCAATTTTTAATATAAACTCGTCTTTTACTTTGTTTAGGTCCCTAGTTTAAGAATTTAATTTTTTTTCTTTGTCAAAATCATCCCTTATAAACTTTTTAGTTTGTTCACTAGTCCCTATTCTTCACTTTCATGCTTTTCTATCACAATTTGTTCCTTCAAATCAGTCCATACTTTTATTTTTAGTCATAATATGATTAAATTTATCATTTCTACCCAAGAACAATTTAAGAAATGAATTAAAATTTCAGTTTCAAATTTTTCCTTTTATGAGAGGGAGATATATGCAATCTTTGAAACTTTGAATTTTAATTCATTTTTTATATTGTTGGATAGAAATGATAGATTTAATCATATCATGACTAAAAATAAAATTATGAACTAATTTGGAGGACCAAATTGTGAGAGAAAAGCATAAAAGTGAAGAATAGGGACCAAAGTGAATAAACTAAAAATTTTATAGGGGGTATTTTGACAAAGAAAAAATAGATTCTTAAACTAGGGACCTAGAAGAAGTAGAAGATGAATTTATATCAAAAATTGGACAAGATAAAAAAATTTGACTAAGGACTAAAGTGAATAAACTGAAACTTTTTAAAAAATTTTAAAAAAAATTTTTGTCAAAAAATTTAACAAAATTGAAAAAAAAATTTTGGATGCCACGTGGCAGTCACATGGGCTGCCATGTGGCAACCAAAAAATTTTTGGACAGTACACGTTGCAGTCCAGTCAACAACCTAGTCAACATTCCGTTAAGTTGACTGATAGTGTTATCAAAAAAGTGCATATGTGCTAATATTTGAAACATAAAGAACATAACTGGGCCAAAAAACATTTTTGGAGCATAAATGAAACTCGATATCAACGTTAGAGACATAAAGTATCATTTTGTCATGTTTATTTTTTATGTGTTAATAGGTTGGATTGTGCTCTTTTTGAATAAATACAAGCAGATGATCAGAGGAAGACAAGATGACAAAAGAAATTAAATAGAAAGATTATAAACAAATACAAGAGGGACAGGAAGATTAAAGATTATTACAAAATTGTGCAAATAGAAGAGGAGGAAGAAGATTAAAGATTAGTAAAAGATTGGTGCAGTAAATTAATTGTGTTCTTCACTATGTAAAATAAAAAAAAATCATTTATATGAGAGTTAATAATTTATTGTTATTTAATTAAAACATCTTATTTTTATTTGTGCAATAAATTAATTGTGTTCTTCACAATGTAAAATTAAAAAAAAAAACATTGATATGAGAGTTTGTAAATTTATTTTTTTTATCACATCTTAATTTTATTCTGTGACATAATAGTTTTAAAACATTTCTATTACATTATTTTTCATTTACTACCCTAAAAATGCACATAGATGAAATAATTTAATTTCTTGATATATATATATATATATATATATATGGGCTCAAGGGACAGCCCCCAAGCCACTTACAGAGTATATATATATATATATATATATATATATATATATATATATATATATAAAGTTTTTATAAAAATATATAGTGAGGTTAGATGGCGTGAATCTGCGACTAAAATACAGTAAAAAAATTTCAGTAGGATTTTATAGTCAATCGAAAATCAATAGCAATGAAATTAGCGATTATTGTTTTACCAACTACCTATTTTCAATAGGAAATCCATCGCTAATCACTTTTTCTCTTGAAATTCCTATGTTTGCTACTGTTTTTTCCTTCGTTATCTCACTTCATTATTTGTAGTGAAACTATAAGGACTCATTTTTAAATTTTTAAACTACATGGATCAAATTAAAAATTGAGTAAAACTATAAGGACTAAAACAATAATTTAACCAATTATTTATAAAAAATTATAAAATATGTGAGAAACAACTTTTGTATTGAGGTTTATATATCACAGATTAATTTGTATTTTTTGATTGAATGATTTGAGATAGCATATATTTTAAAAACAGCATCTAAATCTTGTTCTTTGTATATTTGTTCTTAGTTGAGAAGAGTGAAGATAAAGGTAGTGGAAGTTAAATTTTAATGTTAATTTTACTTTTTTAAAAAAAATTCAAACTTTCTTTCTTTCTTAGAATGTGTTTGGAACTTTGGATAGAATAAAATTAATAAGAAGGAGGAAACTGAAAAAAATGTTTAAATATAAATCAAAAGAAATATCCAAATTAAAGTTTTCTAATTTCACTTTCCTTTCTCCGTCCAAACATACCGAGGTGATGATTGGCACATGAGTATTTTTAGTTTCCTTTGTAACTGAAAGTCTACTCAAACTTATAGTTCACACTTCATATATAAATTAAAATAAATAATATTTAAAATTTTCATATTTATTTTATGTACTCAAAACATCTTATAAATAAATCCTTAAGAATAACACAAGAAACTAAAATTCCCAAATGCGAACAGCGCTGAAAGTCTTTGGGACACAGTTGGTGGATATATGAATAATTATAAACCGCACAAATTTGTTGACACCAAGATTTGTTGATTGCAAGTTGCAACATAAATCTTTGACCTTTTAGCTAGTGGGAACTAGCATCGGTCCACTTTCATTCTTAATTCCCATCCTTTGCCAATAACAATGAATCTAGCTACCCTCCAATATTCATAACATCAAACTTATGTAACTCCTATAAATATTCAACTCCAACAAGCTTCACAACATATCACACACAAAAAACCCAAACACCATGGCCACAAATGCCTTTTCACCTCTCCTCCTCCTCCTTGTGGCTCTCATTCAAACCTCCATTGCCGCCTCTGGCCGTGGCGGTATCGCCATCTACTGGGGCCAAAACGGCAACGAGGGAACCCTATCAGAGGCTTGCGCCACCAGCCTATACACCTACGTCAACGTAGCCTTCCTCAACGTCTTCGGCAAAGGCCAAACTCCGTCAATGAACCTCGCCGGCCACTGCAACCCCGCCATCGCCGGTTCATGCACCAGGTTCAGCTCTCAGATCAAAGACTGCCAAAACCAAGGCATCAAAGTCCTCCTCTCCATCGGCGGCGCCATCGGAAGCTACACTTTATCCTCCCCGGAGGACGCCAGAAACGTCTCCAAGTTCCTATGGGACACTTTCTTGGGTGGCAACTCCACTTCACGACCACTAGGCGACGCCGTTTTGGACGGCATAGATTTTGACATAGAGCTTGGGTCAACGCAGTACTACGAGGACCTTGCTCGTTTCTTAAAGGCCTATGATAGGGTAGGAGGAAGGAGGGTGTACCTAAGTGGGGCCCCTCAGTGTCCTATTCCTGATAGGTTTCTAGGGACTGCCCTTAACACGGGTCTCTTCGACTTTGTGTGGGTCCAGTTTTATAATAACCCTCCGTGCCAATATGCCAATGGGAACGTCACTAATCTTTTGAATTCGTGGGACACGTGGACGAGGACGGTGCCCGCGCCCAAGATATTTTTGGGCTTGCCGGCGGCTCCGGCGGCTGCTGGGAGCGGGTACGTTCCGGCGGATGTGTTAACGTCGAAGATATTGCCAGTGATAAGGAAGTCAAGGAAGTATGGAGGGGTAATGCTGTGGTCGAGGTTTTATGATAACCAGAGTGGGTATAGCAGTTCCATTATTAGTGGCGTTTGAAGTTGTTGCAAGAAATAAATGTTTTTGCGTCAAGTTGGGACTGCAGTATGGATAAAATTGTTTGGGACCAGTTTCTATATAATTAAGGAATGAAAGGAATTTCGTTATTGAATTGTAACCAAGTAGCGTGTGAAGGGTTCATGGCTTTATGCAAGTACATGTTTTTATTTTTAAATAATTTGGTGTCCAAACTTGAAATTACGTGTCCGGACGCGGATCCGCTGATCCTCGCAACGGTTGGTTTTAGCAGTAGTATTTAATTATTGCTGAAATTTTTAGCAACGGTAGAAACCGTTGCTAAAGGAGGAGCATGTTGCTGGAAAGAAGAACAGATCTTGAGGCTTACAGATATCAATTAATTCAAATTCAAGTCCGATAAATTAATAATGAATAATAAATTACTCTTTTTATCAAATTTTACCATAATTATATTTTTAAAAATTTAAATTTAAATTCTTTTATTAAGTTAGAACAATTTTTTATTAATTGATAGTGGTAAAAGAATCTATTTCTGTATCTAATTTTTGACCATTAAAAATAATAATAAACAAATAAAAAGTTACTGTTGGTTTCTACCGAAATTAAATTCAAATTCTTCTAATCCTAAACGAATATGATGTGCCTCTTTCACTTAGGAGGAACTTACGACTTTTAACAATAATTTTTATACTTTTAACAACATTTAAAATCGTTCTAAAAGCGTAGTCTCTCCTGCGCTGCATCCATCTGAAGCTGACTTATATACCGCTATTTGAGAACTTAATCGATGTATCAGGTTTTGATTTTGGTTTAAAATGGTTCGCGGTTCGCGTGTAATTTCCATATTCCTCGTTCATAAAAGTAATGCTAGGAATTTCGTCGTTGAAATTTTTTTTCCCAGAAAAGGGAATGCACTGGAGATTTTTTTTTTAATTTTATATATGTAAAAAGTAATCAACTTTGTAAAGATAGATTCATATATCAAATACAATTATTGGAGTATAATGTATTAGGCGTGGGTCAACGTAACTACCTTCTAGAAAGGTCTAACTTGGACATTGAAAGCGAAATTTTATTCAAAATTACTGAGAGGCTTGATAGAATTTTAAAAATAAAAAACCTAATTACATAAGTGGATGAATTCTACATGCGAGTATTTTTTATGTAGTAAATATTAGGGTTGAGCACAGGACCTGTAGACTCACTCAACCTGTCGTGGGTTGGGTTGAGTTGAATTTTTTCAACCTGACCAATGACAGATCGAGTTGAAAGTTTAAAATTTTTAACCTAATTTGATCCATCAACCTAATAGATTTTAAATACATATATATATATATATATATATATTAATTTTTTATATGTCTCGAGTCTTCTTGAATCTTGACTAACCTGCAGCACTACCTTAGGGTTCACTTTCCACCATCTTCCCAATCCTTATCCTTCCGCTCATGTCTCCTTGCCCTCGATCGTCTGCCCGTCCTGTCTGAGTCTCTGAGTGCGTGGTGTTTGTGCTGGTCTCCATCTTCGGTCTCCCTCACTCCCCGTTTGAGTCTATGAGTTATGTGCTTCCTTACTTCAGTCTCCCTCACTCCTCAGTCCCTTCTTATCCTTAGCTTCGAACAGGTAACTTGGAATCTCCCATCTCTCATTCCTCCTCATCCTCGGCTTCGAATGTGTTGTGGCTGGTTCATACCAACCATAGCAGAGATGTTTCATAGGGCTGAGCACTTAAGAGATTTAATTCTGTTAGTTGTATTATGAAATTACTTAGAAATTTAATTTTTATAATCCCGCTGGCTGTTGCATTTAGAGGATAATTATAGTTAAAGCACTTAGAGATTTTATATATTCTATTTCGATTTTGGATTTTTAATTTTCTTCTTGCTTGCTATTGAATATTTTGAGTTTTTGAACTTGTTGCCATCTTAAAGAAGAGAAGATGGATGGATTTTTGACAATTGCTTCATTCATTCGTTTTATTTTAAAGTACATACTATGGTATTTTATGATTGATGTCCCTCCCCAAAAGTTACAATGGGTTTCTTGCAAAAAGAAAGAAAGAAAGAGAGAGAGAGGGAAAAAAAAAACCCACCCTCCTATGATCGGTTCAGGTTGATTTTTACTCTCAATTTAACTCGACTCGTACTCAGCCCTAATAAATATATCATTCTGTTTCATATTTATTCTATAATTTATTTGTTATTTTATCATTCAATTTCTTTACATTTATTATCTTTTAAAGTATATTAGAATAAAGATGGACAAATTCTTTTAATATAAAAGATATTTTCTTACAAAAATCCAACATTTTCACCCTTAAAAAAATAATGAGAAACTAACAACTTGTAGTTTAAGTGATATGAGATTAATGTTTATGGGTTAGAGTAATGAGTTCAATACCCCATATAATAAAGAAAAAAAGATTGAGAAATTATGTGAATGTATCATTTTCAAATAACACTTCTAAAGACCAAAACAAAAGTTTGCAAACAAAATATTCCATGGCCATCTGGTATAAGGAATCTTACATTCCTAGAAATATTCACATTAATAAGAATGTGATTCTTTGGGATTTAATTCCCAAATATGTTTTATTCCTGTGTCTGATTTATTACAAATAATCCTAGGAATATTTTTCTATATTTTAAAAAATTTTGACATTCTCAAATTAGGTTCATGTTCATATTTCTATGAATATTTGGTAATTTTTTCAAATTATCCTTATCAATTTTCATCATATAAAAATAGTATTGTTAAAGCATCTCCAATTATGTAACTCTAATGAGTTACTTTTTGTAGGTCTTACAATGTCATATTATCACTTTTGGCTTTAAATGACTCTCCACTCCAATAATACAACTCTTTAAAAACTCAAATAGTTTCTACAAGTATTTAATATAATTTATTTAATATTTATTTTTTTATTATTTTATTATTTTTTGTTAAGAACCTATTCTTATATAAGAACGATTTTTACACGTGGCAGGCATACTACCAAATTCTAATGATAAAACTCAATAAAAATCGATCTTATTTTTAAAAACTATCATTAGAGATACTCTCAAAATGAGTTGGCTTGTACTGTGACATCGACAAACAGATGAGCTCGTTCAAGATGTCTTGTTTATTAAATGAGTTAATTTCTTCAAACACATATTTGCCTGTATTGAATGAGCTAAATAGGCCAATCTTAATTTCTTAATTTATTAAATGAGCTAAACAGGTTAGTCTTATGCCAATATCTCTTCTTTTAAGAAAATTGCAATTTTTTATTTATCTTATTTTATATATACACACACTTTTTTCTCACTTCACCATATATATATATATATATATATATATATATATATATATAAAAGTACAATGAAACTTTAACTTTTTTAAATAAGTTTAACAAACTAGCCAATGCAACTTTTTTCGAGCTAGCCATTTAAATGAGCTAGCCTGACTTAGGCCCATTTGTCAAATGGTCATTTTTTATAATCATATATTCTTGCATGGCCCTCATATCACTCTTTCATTTAAAAAAAATGTTACTAGATAATCAAGATAGACTACAGATATTAAAAAGAAAAAAAAAAGGGCAGTCTAAGCCCACCTAAAAAGGAAGCCAACCCAAGGGGTAAATTCGTTTAGACAATACTACTTTTTTTTTGTTTTCGTTTAGACAATACTAATTTTAAAAGAGCATATCTCTCTCCTGTGGGTTGACTTATTACCACTGGTCCTCTCCAAATTATTTAACTCGCAAGCTAAAAACAATTGTTTTAAGTGGTTTCAAGAGAGCATCCTTCTCTCTTTCCGTGCATTAGCCTACAAGTTAGCCCATCTAAACAAGTTTAGCTCAAAACTAAATGAGCTGGCTAATTTAGACTCATTTTAAACGAGTTTTTTTGGTCCCAACCCATTCATTTATCCATAAAAGGATGAGGGTTTAATAATTAAGAGAAGGAAATAGTAATAATGCAGTATTTTTACGTTAAAAAAATTCTTAGCACAACTGAAATTTATTATTCCCACATTTCCCCGTAGGAAGGAAAGTGAAAATATTTGATTTTTAAGAATATTACAGAAATTATTTTTTAAATCATGTACCAAACATAATATAATATTTTTAAAAATAATTTAATATTTTCACATACCAGACGATTCCCAAAGTTTCAGAAGGGCAAATATGAAAGACATTTATTTTTGTAAAACTCACATCGAATATATTTAAAAAAAATGTCTATTTGTATTTCAATCTATATACAATTGTTAAACTTGGTATACTCCAAAAATTTCTTGCTCTCTTGATTTTTTTGTTTTTTTCAAGGCTGATCTGTTGACAAATTTGCAGTAGCCATACAAGCATATCCATAAACAGGACCAGACGCTAGGGAAGAAGACATCTATTAGCATTTAGCAGCATACTTACCGATGAGAAGAGAAAGAGATAGAAGGATGAGGAAGAGATGAAGAGAGAATTCGTTATGTTATTAGTGCCCTTAAGTAACACTTACAGTGAGATTTTCAGAGCACGCAAGAAACAGATGGAACAACAGACGGAACATAATATAACAATTCACTGCCCATTTCTTCTAATGGAAGGTAAGGAACTGCTTTTCATTCCAATTTCTATGCAAAAATTCAATCAAACATACTACAACCTTTATAACAAACCTTAAATCATAACAAAAATACATAAATATATAGTAAACAATAAATAAGAAAACAGTTGAAACCTAAGATACAAGCGACCAAAGAAGCAAGCCTGACATTAAACCACCAACAGGCAAAGAAGTAGATGATGCTATTCTAAATTAATCGTATGGATTCAAAACTTAAACCAGTGGTGATGCTACCCATCTTTCTTTCTGTTTACACTTTTCGGACCTGGATGTTGTGAGTGGATTGGAACCTCCATATGGGTTGTCTGCCACTCTGTACAATGGCCACCTCTTCTCCTTCCTTCACCATTCCTTGCTTCTGCACGTAGAAAGGATCATATATCATCATAAAGACACTCTAAGCAATCAGGAGAATAGTACGATGAGCATCTGTTTAAGCAGTCATGTGAAATTGCACAGAAACTTATCGCTGGTTTGGTGAGTTAATGATAATAAATTCTTAGGTAAACTTGGTCTAATGGAAATTGTTAGATTCACGATTGGCTTGATCTGAAAAATTTTTCGGGACAGGTCTACTTAAGAATTTCTTGAAAACCATATGGTTCAAATTCAATACAAGGTTTCCCTTATGGAGGGATTGCAGATCCAATTCTATATATTTCTAGTTGCTCGGTTTGTAGCAGTGGACTTTGCAAGTGGTAGTGCAAGATAAAGCAAAAAGTTTTATCGGGGTCCATGGGGCACGTATCACATGCACATTTAAAACTTAAGCCGGTTAAATCTCCAAATATGGAAATAGAAGGGAAATCATTAAGAAAAAAAATGTCCAGACAATCTTTTACTCTTTTTTCTTTTTGGATACAAGGGGAGAATCAAACCTGGGATCCTTTAGTTAGACCCCCACCCACCCAGTCTACCTGAGCTAGCTTCAAAGTGGCATTTAACTTGTTACTTGTTAGGAGTATTTTTATTGAGTCTATAACATCTCGATTACTGCCTTATTCATTAAAAGGAATAAGCATGTCCTCCGAACATTACCTGCAGCAAACCCAAGGCTTTTGTGAAAGTCTCTTCCGCATCATCAGAGAATTCCATGTATATAGGACACACTCCCTGATACAAAGCCAGCCTCTGTTGTATCCTCTTCCTGCGAGGGCAGCAAAATTAGGCAGATAAATAAAGCTTTCATATTATATAATGTATAATCAAAAGCTCTATGGCAGATAAACACAATCTGATTTTTAATTTTCGAGGCATATTAGACATCTTAGGGAAGAGAAGAATGGAATGAATTTCAAGGATGCAGACCGATCAGATTTATCATTAATATATCCTAGAAGATTATGGAATTTGCAACATTGTATATAGTCACCATATAAACTGGTTTACGCTCAGAAAGCCAACCAAGAATATGAGATAACTCAAAAGCCAAAATTTAAATAGTATATAAGAAAAAATGTCTATAAATGTACCTACTGCATGCAAGTACAGAAATAACAAGATTAAGTGCAGACTGTACTAGTTCCTTAATCAAATAGCACTCACAGTTTCAACAAACCAAGTTTCTATAAACAAGGAAGGGGATAAAGGACTTACTCATCTGTAAATGCAAAAATGGTGCCAGAAGGTCGATAGTGGCTCAGAAGGATACCCATGAAACCTGATCTAGTGAAGACCACAGTTGAGGTTCCAAGGGTGTTAGACATCATTGTGGCATGGTATGCAAACATCTCGCTCATGTGGTTCTGCATAGAACCAAAATAAAAAACCATTATGTCAGTTCTGATAGTCAAATAGCAAGAGCTTAGTGGACAAAGCCAGTTAGTGCAGCTACAAAGCATATCAACTTCAAACCTTGAATACTTGACCAAGATTAGGTGGCATTTGACCACCTAGAATGGTTGCTTCTGTCCGTAACGCTACTGTGTGCATGACTTTCACAGCTTTCAGTGGGAACCTGCATGATCATAAATCTAATCATTTCTTCTTCTTTTTTTTTTTTTCTTAGCCGTGCTCCTAGTAATTGAAGCATACTATTTAAAGACCTTTCCCCGAATACTTGCTTGCTTTGGTGTATTACTTAGGATATTATCAATTAAGTGTTTTGATTTCCACTCAGATGCTACTATTGCAATTCACTGAACTATATACTGATGCCAAATGACGTAAAACCACAAGTTGCTACCGTTAACAGTGCACATGGTTCAAATCCAAAATTGTGTTGGGGAAAGAGAAGATGACGTTAATTTGAAGCAACTTTTCTTTCTTTTCCCATGTTTTGGTTGCAAAAAGCTATTAACGTATGCAAACTGAGATAGCCATATAGGAGAAATAGCATAATAATCTTAGAGTTAGTCTGCCCTTTAAGAGCCAAAAGAGGCTAGTAGAAAAGTTGTAGAAGTTAGTACATGGATTCAAAATAAAGTTTGAACCAAGAAAAAAAAAAGATCCTCAAGAGTAGTCACCAACTGTTTCCTAGATTAACGTGTCAATGTAATTCAAGACAGGATGCAAGAAGCTAGTTACTTACTTTCCATGAGCAGTTTCTCCAGAAAGCATGATTGCATCAGCACCTTCTCGAACTGCAATTGCAATATCTGATACCTCCGCTCTGGTTGGTGTGGGGTGAACAATCATGCTTTCCAGCATATTAGTTGCTACAATAACAGCTTTCCCCATGCTACGACAAATATTAATTATCTCTTCCTACAGTTCACCATTGTTAGGCATAATGGATGTTAAGATAAATTCACCTCAACACCAACTTGTGCAAGTTTAATCCAGCGGAGTATCGCTATCAATCAGAAATGAATTTAGGAGAAATTGCTTTACCTGCAAAAGGGGAACTTCCTCGATAGGGAGCTCTGCACCAAGATCTCCTCTTGCAACCATTGCCTATAACAGGATTTCAAAAATAGATGGATCAAGATTAACAGAAATAGTCCACAATCTACATTAGTAAACACTAGCAAATTAATTGGGGAAGATTGCTGTATTTACAACATATGGTAAATCACCCATCAAATAAAGCAGCAATATAAAGAAATAATGCAAGGATTAGATAAGCACCCCATCAGAAGCTGTGATAATTGAATGCAAGTTTGGTATAGAGTCTGCACTTTCAATCTTCACAATGACATGTATATCAGCACCACAGCCTGAGGTATAGAATAGGAAATTTATCATGACTAAAACTTTTGAACCATTAGATTTATAACGTATTAATTTAACACTATTTTCAAAACACTTTAAATTTCTTACTTTTTAAATAATTCTTCAGTTCATGAACCACTTGTGCATCCTTAACAAAGGAAACAGCATAGAAGTCAACTTGGTTATCCACTCCAAATTTGATGTCATCCCAGTCCTTTTCTGCAGTAAATCAATGTAAAATTTTGGTCCATAAGAAACCAGCATAATCTCATTTCTTAACAAGCAAAACACACACTTATGCGTTAAGGTGTAAATAAGAGATTAATTAATAGATAACCATAGAAAACAGGATTAATCAGTTGTGGACCAACCAGTAATGGAAGGCAGTGTTGCACTCTTTCCTCTAACATTCAAATGCCGCCTTGATTTGAGCTCTCCTCCATCAACAACTTCACATTTCACTGAATCTGCTGTCTTTGATTTAACCGTCAAAGACATCATACCACCTATATCACAGATCAAGAGTCATTAGCACATCAAACACAACGTATCACCCATAGCATACTCTAACACTTAGTAATACTGTTTCTATCAGCCTGAAAATCCGTCAACTCTTTTGAGTGAATAAATTATCATCCATGTCTAACCATAAGGGTGTTAAAAATGTAACCACCATGAGCTGTAAACTCTTGTTTGAGTGGAACTTCCTTTTTCAGTTTACGACATTCTTCTTTAGAGAAACATCATAAATATGTCTTTGAATTGGTTTTGTAGACCCTAGTAGACTACAGGTATTGGTACTTAATAATAGTTGGTGAGTGTATAATAGTTAGAGTGTCAAAGACCACATCAACTCAAAAGTTCAGATGTAAAGTATAATTTATTCTTTGTACATCACACGAACAGTTGAAATTATTGGATGATAGTCATACCATCAACAAGAAGCATGTCCCCAACTTCCACATCATTGACAAAATCATCGTAGTTCACACTAACACAATCTGCAGTTCCAACACCTCTCTGAATCGTAAAAGTGAATTCCTGACCACTTGTTAGCATGATTGGTTGTGGCAAATCCCCACTCCTAACCTCAGGACCCTGAAAACAAGGAATGAGAACTATCAGTCATCAAAGCATAATGTAACAATAAAAAACATAGACCTGACAAAGAATAAGTAAATGTACATCAAATTCTTATTTACCAAAAGATAGGATGAAATTTGAAATTACACTTTAGCCAACAATTGATTTATATCAATCAAGTCCATTATACTTTATATCATGAACCACTGCTTTTATTGTCTTTTACACTGCAATTATCTTCTTTGTTTTACCTATTGAATGCATAAGTGCAGTCAGATTTAAAAGATATATTGGACAAGAGCTTCATCTGCAACGTCATGGTTTCGGATTTAGATATGGGAAAGTAATGGTTAAAGTATAAGATGAGTGCATATAATAGATGATCGTATATAGCAAATGAAGGCAAAATAGCACTTCTGCGCCATAAAACTGTGGGTTTCCGACCAAAGAAATAAAAACAACAAAAAATGACAATACTAATGAATGAGTGCATGCTGTCGAAATATATAATATAATGAAGGTCGCCTACTGCCAAATTATAACATATTATGCCAAAAGAGTGCACATTTAGGCCACCACAAATGAATAAAACATAATATACAAATAAATTAGACCCCAGTGAAGGAAAACTCAATATTCCCTTAAAACTCTTTTCAACTAGAGAACTTAGTAGTCACTCCAGTGAACTCAAACACAATATAATATTCCTCCGGCGTGCATAATCACAGTACACTGACAAATGCAACATACTGTCAGTATATGCTGCATCACTGTCGTAAACTATTATCGCCAAACACTGTCAATTCGTATTCCATAAATTTCACTATTAGTCGGTAAATTATCAAGATTAAATTCGATTACAAAACTCAAATTTAGAAGTATAATATAAGCAACGCAGCTCTGTTAAAAAACAAGAAAAATAATTGAAGATGAAACTTGCCTTGGTGTCAAGCATAATCGAGATCACATTGTCCTTTGACTGTGCATTATATTCTTTAACCAAGTCAATAACTTTCTGATGAGAAGCATGGTCTCCATGAGACATATTGAGGCGAGCAACATTCATCCCAGCCTCAGCCAGCTTCCAAATCATTTCCCGAGTATTGGTAGAAGGACCAACCGTACAAACTATCTTCGTCTTGCGTCTAAACGTGGGCTTCGACCACATGCCAACTGATGTGTCACCGAATTGCTGGATTCCACGCAAATGCTGCAACTGCTCCTCAATCTAAGAACATCGAAGTAGATTCATAAGAAATCCCTCACTTTCCTAGAGAGAATCGGAAGAAATTTTGAAACTCAAAAACCTTTACATCATCCGGTGGTGATACGGGAACGACTTCAGCAGGTACGGGTGCAGATTTCCTCGCAGTGATCTGGCAGCTTCTTCTGAATCCAACCTTGGAGCTGTTAGTCACTTGAGGTGCGAACACCTTGGAAGCGAAAGTCGAAGGCTTTAACAACTTTTCGGCTCTGTGTTGTGCAGATCCAGTGTTGGAGCACAAGAAGGAGGTGTGAATGGAACGCGTGGCCACCACCTGAGCCATTGTCGTCGGAGGAAGAGGAAGAAATTGAGAATGCGAGAGAGAAGAGTGCGAGAGAGCTTAAGAAGGAGGAAGGTGGAATTATAGAGGGAAATTGGAGATATCGCCGTGAAATTTGGCGGAGGTTTTAAGAAGACAAAGAAGGAAGTAGGCCTCGTTTGTATCGAAGATAAATGAACAGCGCTCTCACCTTCGTTTATGTTGGCAGCCTCCCTGGGAAACGTTACGTTATCGATTGTCCTAAGGTTTAACTAAACCTTCACTCATGGTGTTTAATGAATTTGAAACTAAAAGTATAATTTCTTAATGTAAAATAAAATTTTAAAAGGACACAACTGCATTTTATATTAAACTCACTTTTTAGGTCTTGAAAAATAATTTTGTTGATGGTTTAGCCCATACTTTTTAGGTCTTGAAAAATAATTTTGTTGATGGTTTAGCCCATAAAAATGAAATATTATATTTGTTAGTTTTTATATCTAATTTCATCATTTGGCCTGCTATTGTCACACATTATATGCTTGTGTGTCTTATTAAGTGTTGATGTGGCATGCTAATAATGTCAGGTGACATGTCTTGTGTTGTTTTATGTATATGTTTGAAAATAGATTAACCGTTTTTTAAAAGATTTAAAAATTTTACTTATTAGACTTTAATAAATTTTAAGACTTATTAGTTCTTATAAAATCCCAAATGCTAAAAGATTCTTTAATATTCACACCAACCATACTAAAAAGTTTTTAATACACATAACATGTGTTTACAAAAATGATGATTCACACAAAAACGTAAGAAGTTGCAAAAATACAAAACATGTCTATGTTGTTAAACTCTAACAACTTTGTTTGCAATTGTGTAAATTTCAATTTCTTAATCTTAACGGTACAAATCTAAGTTATCATTCTTAATTTTAGATATACATAAAGATATATTTAACATACAAATCAAACATTTTATTACATCAAAAATTGAATTATAAAAACATTTCTAACATTAGTTAAAGTTAACGATTCATTAAATTATAGTGTATAACATTGAATCTTAACAACAATATATTCAAGTAGAAATCCATGTTAAATGAGAGGTGTAGTTCACTATTCGCATATAGCATGAGCATTATGTTTGAAAAGTTTGACTAAGGGTTAGTTCACCATATGTTTGATAGAGCCTAATTTATTTTTTGCTTGATAGATGATATTTATTAACTGACTATTTTATCTACTTGATGAAATTCAATTCATTATCTATTTGATGGAACCCAATTTATAATTTGATTACTAGGTAATGTTATTTTTTGCTTCAATGAAATAATAACTTAAATTTATACTTGAATGTTATGATGCTGATATTCAATGTTATGTTACTGGAATTTAATGAATAGAAATCAAAGTTATGTTGTTGGATGTTAGAAATAGTAACTTCAATTAATGTTAGAAATATTGCTAAAATTCAATTTCTTATGTGATAAAGTGCTTGATTTGTATGTTAAATGTGTTCTTTTATATGTTTAAAATTAGGAATGATAACTTAGATTTATATTATCAAATGAAAATTTGCAATGCTTTTAGGAATGCTACTGGAGTTCAACGACATAAGCATATTCTGTATTTTTGTAACTTCCTACATATTTTATGTGAATCATTATTCTTATAAGTATGATATGTTATGTGTATTAAAAACCTTTTAGTGTGGTTTGTGTAAATATTGAAGAACATTTTAGTGTAGAATCCTTTGAGGACCAATAATTGTAGTTTTTAAAATCTTTTAGGGAAGTTTTTAAAATCTTTTAGGGCCGATTAATCTATTTTGACACACATGTATGGACCAACACATGGCATGCCACATCGACACTTAATGTGACAAGAAGACACATAACATGCCATGTTAGCAAACTAAACGGCAGAAATGGATTTAAGAATTAACGAGTATAACGTTTTTATCTTTCAGAGACTAACGAGTATAGTGCAAATCTTTTAAGAACTAAATAGTTGACAAAGGTACCTTTTAAGGACCAAAAAGTGAGTTTAGTCTACATTTTTCACCCCTAATGTTAGACTGAATTTCAAGTTTGTCTCTAATTTTTTCACGTTGATTTCATCTCGTATGTTTTTAATTTGCTGCAATTTTCTATTTAGAATTAACATCATCAACATTTTTACAAAAAATGTTGACATGAAAAAACACATCATATCACACATGGATGACACATTGATACATGGAAAAATAACAAATTTACTCATAATTTTTTCTTCTTTCTCTTCCCTCTCCCATCATTCTTTCTCTCTCTCTGTCACGACCCTCAAAATGGTACGTGACCGGCACAACCTAGAGATACTCTCTAGTTGTAAGCCTATGCTTTTAGCTCCATATAATAATCATTCTAAAATGTGAGAGTAATAATATAACAAAGACTTATCTTAGTTAAATACTCTGATTTTACTTAATAAGCTACAATCTTACAAAACATACAGTAAACTTAAAGTACTGTAATAACATAATTATGTACAATAACCACTTCCTCCTAGATGTCCTATTTGACTGCAGAGCTTTCTAGAATTTAAAACTGAAGAAACAGCTTTAATTCAAATAAACACCAACCCTTGAAGCAAAGAGGGTTAGGATATTGAACTTGCGCTACTGCTCAGACAGATGTTTTTCGTTAATCTCAGGATCTGAAAAAAAATATATCCACCACAATATGAGATAATAATCTCAATGAATAGATAACGTTACAAGGATAGAAACTTAATTACAGATAATCATCAAGTGATTAACAATACACAAGTATATGTATAAAATGCATAAGTAAAATCATATCATACTTATAATCGACAAACAGCCATAGAATATGACCATAATCATATTCGGCACACAGCTATCTCCACATTTGGCATACAGCCATAGCATATGACCATAATCATATTTGGCACACAGCCATATTCATATTCGGCACACAGCCATTTTCACATTCGGCACACAGCCATAAATATGACCATAATCATATTCGGCACACAGCCATATTCACATTCGGCACACAGCCATAGCATATGACCATAATCATATTCGGCACACAGCCATATTAATTAAAATATTCAGTCAAAGGTAATAGTAGATATACTCTGAATATGTAAATTACTTGGACTATTCATATAATTAAATAAGTATCCAAGTAGGTTAGCTACTCACCTGAAATCCATGTTACTATATCTTCTTTAAATCTACACAATTACATTTAATGGATTCAATTAATATAATTCTTTAATACATATAATCACGTATACGTACGTGTACTTTTCAAAAATACATATAAAAATGTACACGTATATGTACTATTCAAAAATACATATAAAAATGTACACGTATATGTACTATTCAAAAATACATATAAATACTATTTATATATAGTTACTATTCATTTATACGTATAGTTACTATTTATATGTACAGTTACTATTCATACATACGGTTACTATTCATACGTACAGGTACTATTCATACCAGAAATAGAGAATATAATCTGTAAAAGAGTACACCAGGTAAGTTCCCAGGAAAGAGTGGAGAGTCCCAATGGACACACTTAACAACCATGTCTTTCCTTAGCCAGAACTTTCCTAGACATGTATTCTTCACAGTTTACATTCTATTTCGGTAATCAGATAATCAAAACAACATATAGGTAGCTAAGGACAGTTTTTCTGATGTGGAAGATCGGCCAAAGCCGCAACCACAGAGCATACTTAAGAAAATAACTTTTAAAAATCTGAATGGCACAGAAAAGGGGCATAGTATTCTTACCTTGGATCTAGGCTAAGGAAGAAAGACCTAGAATCTCAGAGCCCTAACGCCGGAGCAAGAGAAGTTTTGAGGAAAGGAGAGAAGAGAAACTGAAGGTGTGTGTTTTGAATTGAAATGGAAGGGCCTATTTATAGGAGAAATTATGGTACTATTTGCTACTATTCCATCTACCATTCTCCTATACTATTTCATCTACCAGTTTTCATCTACCATTCTCCTATACTATTTCATCTACCAGTTTCACTTACCAGTTTTCATCTACCATTCTCCTATACTATTTCATCTACCAGTCTCACTTACCAGTTTTCATTCTAGATTCCACTTTTGAACTGTATATTTACTTAATGGGATTAATTCCATATCATATCATCCATTATATCCCACAATTTATAGAATCTATAATTAAAAATTTATATTTTCAACAATATGCACAAACGAGTATACAAAAATTAAACTGATAGGGAATTTATTTTCTTCAAAATAAATTTATCGAAATTCTTAAATACTTATAACTTAAAAAAAAATAATGGGTATTACATTCTACCCCCCTTAAAAAAAATTCGGTCCCCGAATTTAAATTACCTTGAAGATTCAAATAGATGTGGGTATCTAATTCGCATATCAGCCTCGGCTTCCCATGTGGCCTCCTCGTGAGTCTGATTCCGCCATAGTACTTTTATCGATGGAATCTCTCTAGATCGGAGCTTCTTAATCTGGCTATCCAGGATAGCTATCGGTACTTCCTCGTATGACAAATCTTCATCTAATTGGAGGGTATCTTGATGAAGTACATGTGAAGGGTCAGGAAGGTACTTCCTTAACATAGACACATGGAAGACGGGGTGGATTCCCCCTAATTCTGTGGGTAAGGATAGCTTGTAGGCAACATTGCCTATTCTCTCTAGGATCTCATAAGGTCCAATATACCTGGGGCTTAATTTCCCTTTCTTCCCAAACCTCATTATGCCTTTCATGGGTGAAACCTTGAGAAACACCATGTCTCCAATGATGAACTCTAAGTCTCTTCGTCTATGGTCAGCATAGGCTTTCTGCCTATTCTGGGCTGCTAACATCCGTTCTCGGATAACTCTTACCTTGGTGATTGCTTCTTGCACTAAATCGGGTCCCAGGAGTTTTACCTCACCCATCTCGAACCATCCAATCGGTGATCGACACCGGCGACCATATAAGGCCTCATAAGGTGCCATCTTGATACTTGATTGGTAACTGTTGTTGTAGGCAAACTCCACTAACGGAAGGTGCTTTTCCCAGCTTCCACCAAAGTCAAGGATGCATGCCCTCAACATGTCTTCCAAAGTCTGAATGGTCCGCTCTGTTTGTCCGTCAGTCTGCGGGTGAAAAGCCGTACTAAGGTTTACTCTGGTGCCAAGGGCTTCCTGAAAAGTTCTCCAAAATCGGGACGTGAATTGTGGCCCACGATCGGAGATAATCGTCAAAGGAACTCCATGTAACTTCACAACTTCTTTAATGTAGAGCTCAGCCAGTCTAGACACACTATATGTTGTCTTAACCGGTATAAATTGGGCCATCTTAGTTAACCGGTCAACGATGACCCAGATAGAATCATATCCACTAGAAGAATGTGGTAATCCTACTACGAAGTCCATCGTCACATCTTCCCATTTCCACTTAGAAATTTTAATTTGCTGAAGTTTCCCTGCCGATCTCAGGTGTTCAGCTTTAACTTGCTGACAAGTTAAACATCTTGATACAAAATCTGCCACGTCGCACTTCATTCCATCCCACCAGTAAATTTGTTTCAAGTCTTGGTACATCTTGGCCATACCAGGGTGAACTGTGTATGCCGTGTTATGTCCTTCCTCCATAATCTCTCTCCTCATAGCCGGCATATTAGGAACACACAATCGATTTTTAAACCAAAGTGTGCCTGTGTCATCAAGTGTAAACTCTTGGGTATCTCCACTGTGTACCTTGTCCATGATCTTAGCCAATTCTGGGTCATCCTTCTGAAATAGACGAATATGGTCGGATAAGGAAGATTTAGCCTTAACGTGAGCCAAGAACATGCCAGAGTCAGATATCTCAAAGTATACCCCACGAGACTCTAATTCTTGTAACTCCTGTACTAAGGGCTTTCTTACCTCAGTTATATGTGCAAGAGTACCTGAGGATTTTCTACTTAAGGCATCTGCTACCACATTTGCTTTTCCAGGGTGGTATAGGATATTGCAGTCATAATCCTTCATCAATTCCATCCACCGCCTTTGTCGTAAATTAAGGTCACGCTGATCAAAGATATATTTAAGGCTCTTATGATCAGTGAATATTTCACACTTTTCCCCATAGAGATAGTGCCGCCATATCTTAAGTGCAAACACAACCGCTGCCATTTCTAGGTCATGTGTCGGGTAATTCTGCTCATGTTTCTTGAGTTGTCTGGAGGCATATGCTATCACTTTACCATTCTGCATGAGGACACAACCAAGTCCTATTCGAGAGGCGTCACAATATACCGTGAACCCTCCTGGTCTGGATGGTAATACAAGTATTGGCGCTGTAACCAACCGCAGCTTAAGTTGTAAGAAACTCTTCTCGCATTCATCATCCCACTGATACTTTACATTCTTTCGTGTTAGCTGTGTGAGAGGGGCAGCTATCTTTGAAAAGTCCTGGATGAAACGTCGGTAATAACCAGCCAATCCTAGGAAGCTCCGAATTTCTGTTACCGAAGTAGGTCTCGGCCACATCTTGATTGCTTCAACCTTGCTTGGGTCTGCCTGTATGCCATCTTTTGAAATCACATGACCTAAGAAGGTTACTCGGTCAATCCAGAACTCACACTTTGAGAACTTCGCATAAAGTTGATGTTCTCTCAGCTTCTGCAATGCCATACGAAGATGTTGCTCGTGCTCCTCCGAGCTCCTTGAGTAAACTAATATATCATCTATAAATACTATGACAAATCGATCAAGGTATGGTTTAAATACCCGGTTCATGAGATCCATGAAAGCTGCCGAGGCATTTGTTAGTCCGAAAGACATAACTGTGAACTCGTAATGTCCATACCTAGTACGAAATGCTGTCTTGGGTATATCTGCCTTTTTGACCTTGAGTTGGTGATAACCAGACCTCAAGTCAATCTTAGAAAAATGCTTAGCTCCCTGCAACTGATCAAAGAGATCATCTATACGAGGCAGAGGGTACTTATTTTTTATAGTGACCATATTCAGTTGCCTGTAATCAATGCAAAGTCTCATTGATCCATCTTTCTTCTTTACGAAGAGAACAGGGGCACCCCACGGGGAATAACTGGGTCTTATGAAACCCTTATCTAGAAGATCCTGCAGTTGTTCCTTGAGTTCTTTCAGCTCAGTCGGTGCCATTCTGTAAGGTGGAATTGAGATAGGTTGAGTTTCTGGTGCCAGATCTACATTGAACTCAATTTCTCGATCCGGGGGTAGTCCTGGTAATTCGTCTGGAAACACGTCTAAAAACTCTCTCACAATTGGCACATCTTCAGGTTTGAGCTTTTCCTTCTCTACGTCTTGTACGAAGGCTAAGAACCCTCTGCACCCTTTTCTCAATAATCGTTGGGCGCCCATTAGGGAGATCAAGTTATGCGGTGTCCTACTTTGGTCTCCCTGGAATACAAATGTGGCTTCTCCGGGCATAGAAATTTTTATGGATTTACTATGACAATCGAGGGTTGCGTGGCATGAAGCCAACCAATCCATGCCTAAAAGTACATCAAAATCTATCATATCAAGGATCATAAGATCTGCCACAGTTTCTAGCCCTCCTACAACCACACTACATTCTTTATACTTTTTCTCTATTAGAACCCTTTCTCCCATAGGGGTAGACACAAGAAACGGTTGTTCTAAACTTATCGGTTTCTTAAGGATGTATTTAACAAAATTTGGAGATACATATGAATGGGTAGATCCAGGGTCAAATAATACATGAGCTTTATGTGAGTAAATGGTCAAAATACCTGTGACAACAGCATTAGATGCTTGGGCGTCTTGTCTGGTAAGAGCAAACACCCTAGCTGGACCATGATTAAAAGACTGCTGCCCTCTTCCTCCTGCTCCTCTTCCGGCTCCTCTTCCTAGTCCACCCCTTCCTGCAGATGAATGAGCTACACTAGCTGATGTTGTCATTGCTTGAGGATATGATGGTTGTGCAGACCTAGCCCCAATAAGTAATTGTGGACATTCCCTTGCAAAGTGACCCGCTTGACCACAATGGTAGCAAATTTTGCTCTCTTTATAACATATTCCCGAATGAAACTTCCCACATTGCGGGCACATAGGCTTAGCATGCCTTTGTTGAATTGGTGCTTGATCATCCCTCCTTTGATTGAAACTCGGTTGTACTACACTGGATGATGCAATAGTTTGCCCCGAAAATGCTATAGGATTTGATTGGCCTGGATTTGGCGGCTTTGGTGCTCCTGCTGAGCTATTGTAGGGCTTTTCTTCCCGTCCTCGCTTTTTCTTCGTTCTTTGTTCACCCTTCACCTCTTCTGCCATTTCCATGAATCTTGCAGTACTTATCATTGCGGCATAAGAAGGATATGTTTCGATTTGGGTCCCCACAAGTTGTCTTAAAAAGGGGCGAAGGCCCATGACAAATCTCCTTATCTTTTCTCTTTCATCTAGATTTTTGTTAGCTGCAAATCGAGAGAGCTGTATGAATTTAGTGTTATAATCGTGGATCGACATAGACCCTTGCTTGAGAGTTTCAAATTCTTGGGTTTTTGCGCCTCGTACACTTTGAGGGAGGAATCTTTCCATGAACATCCTCTCAAATTCTTCCCATTCCACTGGTGGGGCATTACTAGCTCTACCCCCTTTAAAGCTGTTCCACCATTCTTCAGCAACTCTATTCAATTGGTAAACAGCTAATGCCACTTTCCGGACACTTGAACATCCCAAAGCTGTGCAGGCCTTTTCAATACCATCCAAGAATTTTCTTGGGTCTTCATTTGGATCTTCTCCAGAGAATGATGGAGGTTTGAGCTTTAGGAAGCTTGTGAGTTGTTTTTCTGTCAAAATCTCCTCTTGTTGGGGAAGAGGTGCTTGAGTATTTGTTTGAGGTGCCACTGGGGAATTGTTCAGAATAGATTGCCCTATTATCATTGCCTCCATTCTATCCATTCGTTCTTGGATAGTATTGAACATAGCCCTTAGAAATGGATCATTTGGAGGAGGTATCTCATCAGCACCTACAGTCTCAGTACGTTCACTGCTTTCTTGTGATGCATTCACTGAGGAGGAAGGTGTTGGCACTCTTCTAGAGCCCAAACGCCTACCTTGATTAGATGGTCTTCCTCTTGCCATTAAAGGTGTCAAAATCTACACAGATTTAGCAAACACCTTTAGATATTAAGAATACCTTAGAGCGCAATACTAATTAAGGAGTATGACACCAAAGGAATATTAATGACATCCTATGCTGCCTTCTGTGGAACCTCATCCTATGATTGTGCCGCGGTTCACAATAATAGGGGAGGGTCTACCGAAGACACCTTTTGCTCTGTAGCCAATAGGAGACCTAAAAACCCAATCCTCTGATACCAACTTTGTCACGACCCTCAAAATGGTACGTGACCGGCACAACCTAGAGATACTCTCTAGTTGTAAGCCTATGCTTTTAGCTCCATATAATAATCATTCTAAAATGTGAGAGTAATAATATAACAAAGACTTATCTTAGTTAAATACTCTGATTTTACTTAATAAGCTACAATCTTACAAAACATACAGTAAACTTAAAGTACTGTAATAACATAATTATGTACAATAACCACTTCCTCCTAGATGTCCTATTTGACTGCAGAGCTTTCTAGAATTTAAAACTGAAGAAACAGCTTTAATTCAAATAAACACCAACCCTTGAAGCAAAGAGGGTTAGGATATTGAACTTGCGCTACTGCTCAGACAGATGTTTTTCGTTAATCTCAGGATCTGAAAAAAAATATATCCACCACAATATGAGATAATAATCTCAATGAATAGATAACGTTACAAGGATAGAAACTTAATTACAGATAATCATCAAGTGATTAACAATACACAAGTATATGTATAAAATGCATAAGTAAAATCATATCATACTTATAATCGACAAACAGCCATAGAATATGACCATAATCATATTCGGCACACAGCTATCTCCACATTTGGCATACAGCCATAGCATATGACCATAATCATATTTGGCACACAGCCATATTCATATTCGGCACACAGCCATTTTCACATTCGGCACACAGCCATAAATATGACCATAATCATATTCGGCACACAGCCATATTCACATTCGGCACACAGCCATAGCATATGACCATAATCATATTCGGCACACAGCCATATTAATTAAAATATTCAGTCAAAGGTAATAGTAGATATACTCTGAATATGTAAATTACTTGGACTATTCATATAATTAAATAAGTATCCAAGTAGGTTAGCTACTCACCTGAAATCCATGTTACTATATCTTCTTTAAATCTACACAATTACATTTAATGGATTCAATTAATATAATTCTTTAATACATATAATCACGTATACGTACGTGTACTTTTCAAAAATACATATAAAAATGTACACGTATATGTACTATTCAAAAATACATATAAAAATGTACACGTATATGTACTATTCAAAAATACATATAAATACTATTTATATATAGTTACTATTCATTTATACGTATAGTTACTATTTATATGTATAGTTACTATTCATACATACGGTTACTATTCATACGTACAGGTACTATTCATACCAGAAATAGAGAATATAATCTGTAAAAGAGTACACCAGGTAAGTTCCCAGGAAAGAGTGGAGAGTCCCAATGGACACACTTAACAACCATGTCTTTCCTTAGCCAGAACTTTCCTAGACATGTATTCTTCACAGTTTACATTCTATTTCGGTAATCAGATAATCAAAACAACATATAGGTAGCTAAGGACAGTTTTTCTGATGTGGAAGATCGGCCAAAGCCGCAACCACAGAGCATACTTAAGAAAATAACTTTTAAAAATCTGAATGGCACAGAAAAGGGGCATAGTATTCTTACCTTGGATCTAGGCTAAGGAAGAAAGACCTAGAATCTCAGAGCCCTAACGCCGGAGCAAGAGAAGTTTTGAGGAAAGGAGAGAAGAGAAACTGAAGGTGTGTGTTTTGAATTGAAATGGAAGGGCCTATTTATAGGAGAAATTATGGTACTATTTGCTACTATTCCATCTACCATTCTCCTATACTATTTCATCTACCAGTTTTCATCTACCATTCTCCTATACTATTTCATCTACCAGTTTCACTTACCAGTTTTCATCTACCATTCTCCTATACTATTTCATCTACCAGTCTCACTTACCAGTTTTCATTCTAGATTCCACTTTTGAACTGTATATTTACTTAATGGGATTAATTCCATATCATATCATCCATTATATCCCACAATTTATAGAATCTATAATTAAAAATTTATATTTTCAACAATATGCACAAACGAGTATACAAAAATTAAACTGATAGGGAATTTATTTTCTTCAAAATAAATTTATCGAAATTCTTAAATACTTATAACTTAAAAAAAATAATGGGTATTACACTCTCTCTCTCTCTCTCCTCTCTATTTGTGTCTCTCTCCATCTCAAGAAGAAGAAGAAGAATTCGTTTGTGTTCCTAATGTCGTCGTCATATGTGAAGAAGAAGGAATGGAAAGCAATGAGAAAGCTTTTGGATTTGTTATGGTGGAGCAAACTGATTTCAGTTCGTAATTTATAACTTTCTACTATAGTTGATTAATTTTCTCTTATTCAACCATTAACTTAGCCCTTATGATGTAAAGATATTACTCTTCTTCTTCATGTATGCACTTTGAAGAGAGAGAGAGAGAGAGGAGGGAAAGAGGGCACGGGAGAGAGGAGAAAGATAGAAGAAAAAAAATTCATGTATTATAATGTCCGTCATGTGTGTGACATGTTGATAATGATGTGTTCTTTTACGTCAATAATATTTGTTATTATGTTGATAATATTAATTTTAAAGATAAAATTGAAACCAATTAGAAACTTATTAGACTAACTTAACACAAAAAAAGACATTAAGGACAAAATTCAAACTTGAGTCAAATGAGAATAACTTAACACAAAAATATATTTTTGTCAATTTAAAAGGCATGCGATGATTTAATTTGTGTAATGTTTTATGAAATTTTGGCTTTTAATTATATCATTTAGCACTGTCAAAAAGATTTGAGATATGATGACTAAGCTTGTCTATACCAAGCTCATGGGCTAAGTAAAATTTTTATATTTTTTTAAAAATTTGTTCTAATTTTTTCAAAAAAAAATTGCTTAAGATATAAATAAATATTACTTTTAATGTGTCTAAACAATAATTTATGTAATAGATTAAATTTTTTTTATTCAATTTATTTGTATGTTAGAATCTAAAATATTAAAATCATGAGAAATCGCATTGTTCTATTAAGAACTTTTGATAAATAGTTCAACAATAATATATATATATATATATATATATATATATATATATATATATATATATAAACAAGTAAAAGAACATACTTGAGAGTGCTAGCAAGTATATAGCTAGGAATATGTTTCTTTATTTAGTTTATTGAAATAAAAATAAATTATATATATTTGTGTTTTCTTTATTTGATTTTGCTTCCCGAATATAAATAAGTAAATTTAATTACAAATAAATAGATATACAAACTTATATATTTATAAATGATAAATCATTTTAATTACAAATAAATAAATATATAAATATCTATGCCTCCAATTTAACTTGTGGATTAAACAAACTATCCGGTAGACCTATTTTTAAAGCTTAAATTTGGGACCATGAACTTTTTGACACTACTAATATCATTTTTGTGTGTGTGTGTTTTTTTTTAAAATAAAACACTAAAAAAAACTTAAATAGACTTTTTATTGTTTCTAACTTCATACAAAATTTATCTCTAGTTTAAAGATAAATAACATTGACCTTAGATTTTTAAAGTTATCCAAAATTTACCTTTCTGTCACGTTATTCATAAAAAATTTAACTCTAAAATTATCAACAATTTGTTCACTTAAATGTGTATATTTACGTTAATTCGTTAACTCATATTCAAATTTAACATTTAAATCAGCATAATACTAAATCTGGACTTTAAATTTTTCTATATTAAAATTTTATGTTTTTAATGAAAAATAATAGTCTATTTTATTTTTTTTTTAAAATTTTTCCACAAATATTTTTATTAAAAGTAGTCTTCCCCTAAACATGTATCGTCATTTTTTACCCATTGGAGAACGCATCTCATGATTTATTTTTTCTAGAAGTTGACTTATCGTAAGCTAAAAATTGCCGTTAGTTAATTAGCCTCCGAATAAACTGCTTTGATATTTATGACATGTTGGGAGACCTAATGATTTTGCAGCAACACCACTTAATTATAATTAAATAGCCATTCAATTAGGTCAAGCGTGACATGCGTCAAAATATATTATTTTTTAAATACTAACATTTATTTAACTCCTCACTCAGCCACTCTTACGTAGTCAGAACGAAAGTCTTGATTACTGGAAATAAAAATCCACTTCCATCACCAAATGTAGAAACACATGCTATGTAATTTTATAATTAATATTTGAGTTTGAATCTATTGAAAAAAAAAAACTTAGAGATAATTAATTAACCTCAAACAATAATACATTCTTCTTGGTAACATCGACACTGATCCACCCTATGATCACTTGAATTGAAAAACTAAACAAGAGTTTATAATACACATTAGAATAAAGACACGTTGACAAAGTATATGTACGTTCCTCTTAAAATTCTCAATTTATTCCTTCCATTGGAATTTAATCATCTATAAAATTTTTAGTCACCGAAAGTTTAAGATTTTCCTTAACCGATTGATTCCTGACATATCATGTTGTAACCGGGACCAAATTAAAAGTTTTTTGACCAAACTGAAATTTTGGGATTTATAGCAAAGTAAGAAAAATAATTAAGAGAGGTGATAATAAGGAGTTTATGGGTTCAATTCAAAAAAAAAATTAGGATTAAAATAATACCCAGTGAGAAATTTTGGACCTGGTATGGCATTTTTAAATATAAAACTCCCTTATATTTCTTTTCTTTTCTTTTTCTTTATTGTTTTTCTGATTTTCCCTTCTTTTCCCATTTCGCTTGGGAAAACACTGGTTCTAGAACTTTTGCCACCGCCATATTCTTCTCCTCTCCGTTCTCTCCATCGTGACTCACCATTCTCCCCCAACCTTAAGCTTTCTCTCTGGAAATTCTTAGTGAATTGTTGGCGTCGGTCTGTAGTTCATATCTTGAAGAAGGGCTGAGAGATATGTTTGGAATTCTCTTAACCATTTCTCTCCTTTTTCCTTTGGGCATGCTGAACTAGGGATAGAAGTTGTGTAAAATTCTTGTAAATGGAAGATTATCACATGATTCTCTGTTGAAACTGGCTTTGGCTTTCTCTATGGTATATTAGAAGTTCAGATTATTTATTAATCTGTTACTGTTAGTTAAAGTCAGGTGGTTAGTTTACTTTACAGTTAGCTCATGAGACTATAAATACATTCATTGTCAGCGTATCTGATTAAAAGAATTCTCATCTCCGTAATATACATTTCTTCAGTATCTCTCGGATATCTTTCCTCTGTTTCTTATCATGGTATCAGAGCATAGGCACTGAACTATATGGAGAACAATAATCCACCTCAAACGACAGTACCGATAATCGGTCAGATAACAGCTGTAACATTCAATCATCCACTTTCTGTGAAACTAGACGTCAAAAACTTTCTGCTATGGCAGCAATTAATGGTCATGATATCTTGCGATATACATTGAAGGAGAAGGAGTTGTACCCGAAAGAGCCAGCGTTGAGTTTCAAGCCTGGCACAAGCCAGATCAATTGCTTCTGTCTTGGCTTCTATCGTCAATGTCATAAAGCGTTCTAACTCGAGTTGTAGGATGCAAGCGTTCGCACGAGGTCTGGAAGCGAATCTCAGAGTACTTTGCGACGCATACTCGTGCCAAGGTTCATCAGTATAAAACCAAGCTAAAAAATACCAAGAAAGGAACAAGTACTATAGCAAAGTATCTTCTCAGGATTAAGGCGTTGGTTGATGCGCTAATTTCAATCGGCAGTGAAGTCTCGGAGCAAGAACATGTCAAAATTATTCTTGAAGGTTTGTCATCTGAATATGATGCATTTTCCACAGCTATTCGAACGAGAAAGGATCCATAGACTGTGAGTGAAATTGAGTCTCTTCTCTTGGCTCAAGAAACTAGAGTTGATTTCGTTAGATCACAACTGAAACTCCTATAGTGTGAATTTGACTACTCTATCAAAGGACAAAAACACCAATGGAGAAAAGAATTCGAACAATGGAGATACTGGAGGGAATAATCAGTATTTTAGAGAAGGCAGGAGTGGCTTCCAAAGATCCAAAGGTAAAGGAAGATTTCAGACGTCGTATCAAGAAGGAAGACCATTTATGTCACATCTCAATTCTGAGAACATGATCGACATGGCGATAGGATTCATACCACCATCGTAAGCTTGAATTCACGTACACTTAGCTCACACAACCAAAAGTAATAATAAATGAAAACCTTGGAGTCCTATTCACTATAGAGTGATTCAAGGAACTCAGACGTATTCGACATTAACATCAACCCAAATCCGAAGAGGGGGTTGATGACATGGAAGCTCTGCCACTCCTTGTACGGAGTCCCACCAACTAACCAGAAGTCTAGAACCTGCAAGGGCACAAAGAAAATGTGAGTATGAAAATACTCAATGAGAGGTTAATTAAATTGAACAAGGACGGAACACAAAATTAATATCTCATTTACCAATACTTGGTCCAAGCCTCGTTCTACATAATCTGTATAGCCAAATAAAGAAATCCTATCCTATGCACACAATCATCATTACAATCATCATTAAATCATACCTCATAAGGGAATTATGAAATCCATATCATTACATGACTAAATCACACAAATTTAACACGTAACATCAAGCAATTTTAAAATTAGAGAGTTTCACCATAATCGCCATGTATGTATGTATATATATATATATATATATATATATATATATATATATATATTTGATATTGCCGCTTGGACATTTGAAGGCCACCGAGACACCATCTATGTAATTGATTATTTAATAATTCTACTATGTGCCTACTACAGGGAAGAAGATAGCCATATTTAAATGAAAGTAAAACCAAATTCTTTGCATAAAACACACATGAGATAAATAGCCATTTAATTCAGCACAAATCCAAATTTGCAATTTGTCTATTGTTCGAGGACATTTGTAATTTTATAACATGTCCACCGTTCCAAAACATTTAGAATTATAACATGTCTATCGTTCTAGGACATTTGAAATTATAATATGTCTACCGTTCCAGGACATTTGAAATTTATAATATGTCCACCGTACCAGGACATTTGAAATTATGAACCACTGAGGCTAAGTCACATAATAGAGACCACTGAGGTCAATCCACAATAATTAATATAATTCCCTCTTTGCAAAGTCGCATGATTATAGTTTCTTATTGGTAAAATCACAGGATAATGATATGCATAGGGATCTACCATAACCATCACATATAACCAAACATAGTTAAATATTATCTCAGCATCAACAATATTCAATCAAAGAAGGCATGTATACACATATCCATCACCCATATATATCATAGTACAATAAGCCAAACTAAAGGTTATTACGCCATAACCTGAACTCATGCACATGGATTGCTATTGTAAGGGGATCACTCACTCAAGTAAGAATAAAATAAGTAGACATAAATATTTAAAATAGTGATTTATTATAACACATCACATAACATTTATAACTATAAGATTCCTCTAAAGTTCTCTAATCCTAGGTATCCCATAGTCCAAAGACACAATTAGTTTACGAAACATAAATCCAACACATAAAATTTATTAAAATACTCTCGCCTCTCGGAAAAGGAATATGATGACTTTTCACAATAATTACATTAACACGTCCAACACTACAAAACTTAAGAATTGACTTCATGATGTCACCAATGTGAGCTTTATCACCACAATCAAATTTTTAGAAGGAGAAATATATTTTTGGACCCCTTGAATTATCTTTTTTATATGAAGATGGTTGGATATTATTTCACAATGTACATGTCATTCACAGAATTAAATTTATGTAAAGTAGCATAATTCCCTCACACAACCAAAATCCTTAATTTCAAACAAAAGGAATATTATTAACCAAAATAGAACCTCCCAAGGAAATGTACTATCCATATGTACATAATCACATTCAGGTAATTAGAGAAGCAATCCAAGTCCTTGTAAACATATATGTATAAATTCACATAATCATAATTAAAGTAGATGACCCTCACCTTAATTGAAGCATTTCTAGCCTCTAGAGATTGTTCCAGCCAAGTCTCAAACCATGCCCGAGCCTACAAGACATCAAAGAGAAATTTAAAACTCAAAACCAAGGAGTCCACACATGACCTAGGTGCCATGGCCTTTCTAAGGCCAAAAATTTTGTCCAGATGGTGGCATCCCAGGCGCCAGCCCTCGAACTCTCAGTTCCCGGGTGCCACGACCTGCAACACCAACGGGAGCCATGGTTTTGGGTCTAAAACTCCCAATTCTTCATGAAGACCCTTGATTCCTCCAATAGGGTTTCATTCCTAATGGCCTAAAGTCAGTTTGGCACCAATTTTCCCAATTAAAACCAAACATATAAGCTTGAATCATCAAAAGTTCATCATAAACCCTAACTTTCACCATTTTCCCTTCATTCTCTTAAATCCATACTCAGCCATGACAAATCCACAAATTTGTGACCCTAACCTCATCAATAACCATCCAAGAATAGTTTAAAATGCTGGCCAAGTTCCAAAATTTATGAACTACTTCAAATCTTACCCTATTCTCTTCAAATCTGAAAATAAGAGAAAAAGGGGAAAAAAGAAATGTTCACCTTGTTCTTCTTGCCTTTTTTTTTTTTGGTGTAGTAGGTTGCCGGAGCTCAACCCCTTATCGGAGCGGTGGTCAGAAACCTGCCTAGAGGAAAAAGGTTCAAGGTTGCTAGAAGTTGAGGGAGAGATTATGAGGGAGAAGAGAGGAAATGGAAAGAAAGAGGTGGATGGTGAATATAATGAGGTTGTAGGGCTCACTTGTTATTCTTTCACTTTAGTCCTTCCTTGAGAACAATTTACTAGGATTTTATAAAGTATTGAAATAACTTGATCATCATTAGGGCACCCAAATACACTCTACAAAAATACTCATCATCCCATCCCCAATTCATTCAAAATACCAATATTTCTCTTCTGTTTACTTTAATCCCTTTCTAACTTGGTAACTCACCATGCCTCTTAGTCATGTGTTCATCCTTATCCTAAGATTGCTCTATTATTTTATACACCTTTCCACTTTAAATCCTTAAATTTTCCTCTCCGAAACAACTAAAAATTTTTTTTCTGCACCCAAAAACTAATATTCGAAAATAGCAGATATTACAATTTATAACTTGTCAAGTTTGCCATAAGAATGGCCATTCGGCTGTTGAGTGTTATCATAGATTTGACCAAAACTATCAGCCTACTGTTCAATTTCAGGCGTCTCTTCAACAACATCAACCAAGCGTAGGTAATATGAACAACAACAATATGTCAGCTCTTATGGCTTCCTTTGGATACACGTACGGTAATGGATGGTTTTCGAATTTTGGAGCTACAAATCACGTCACGGTAGATTCAAGTAATTTTTCCCAAGGAATAAAGTATAGAGGCATGGATCAGCTTCATACTGGTAATGGAGTAGGTTTGCACATAAAAAGATTGGGACTAATTTTATTAAATCACTTCTTAATCCTTCAATTTCCTTGACTTTCAAAAATCTTCTTGTTCCTACCATTACTAAAAATCTTGTTAGTGTTTCAAAATTTGCCAAAGACAATAATGTCTTTTTTGAATTCCATCCTAATTTCTGTTGTGTGAAATGTTAGGATACAAAAAAAGTGCTACTGGAAGGCAGTCTTAGAAAAGATGGCCTTTATTGCTTCAAAGATTTTCAGCCACAGCAATTAAAGACTTGTCTTCCAAAACTTTAGCTGACAGTAGTGGTTCTAAATCAGCTTTTACTTCTGAAAAACCGTGTGTTTCACCCTTTATGATGTGGCATCTTCGTTTGGGCCATCCATATCAATTTGTGATTCAATATGTCCTTAATTCATGTAATGTGCAGAATATTAATAAAATTCAATTTGATTTCTGTAATGCTTGTTGTTTAGTTAAGTCTCACAGACTTCCTAGTTCAAAGTCCGAAACTAAATATGAATCACCTCTTGATTTGCTTTTCATGAATGTTTGGGGACCAGCCAAAATAGAATCCAAAATTAGTTCTCTTTATTTCTTGAGTATTGTAGATGCCCACTCAAAATTCAATTGGTATTATCCCTTGAAAAGAAAATCCGATGTTTTTGAAGTCTTTGTTAAATTCAAAAACATGATTGAGTTGCAATTGAATACTAAAGTCAAGCAAGTTCAAACTGACTATGGAGGTGAGTTTTGATCACTCATTTCATTGTTTAAAAACTGTGGCATCGTGCATCATATTACTTGCCAACATACTCACCATCAAAATGGATCCGTTGAAAGAAAGCATAGGCATATGTATGAAACTAGGTTAACACTTTTAGCTAAAGCCAACCTACCTTTGAGTTTTTGGGATGATGCATTCTCTACTGTTGTGTATCTCATAAATAGGCTTCCCTCACAAACCACCAAAAATATTTCACCTCTAGAAATTCTCTTTGGGAAAACACCAGACTACTCATTTCTTAAAGTGTTTGGATGTTCTTGTTTCTCCCATCTTAAACCATATAACAGCCATAAGCTTGATTTTAGATCCATGGAGTGCATTTTTATAAGCTACAGTGTCAACCACAAAGGTTACAAGTGTTTAGCACCAAATGGAAGACTTTTTATCTCTAAGGATGTTGTCTTCAATGAGTTTAAATTCCTTTATCGAAATCTTAAAAAAATTCTTCTCCTGCAGCATCTCCACCTATTTTAAAGTCCCATCTCTTTGATGACTCTTTTGCACTATACCATAATATTGCTCTTGCCACTGATGATGTTTTATATTGTAATATGATTGCTGACAGAAGTTTGAGTACAACACTTGATTTAAGTGTAGGTAATGGTGCTGAGATTACTTGTGCAAATTCTCAAGTATCTCATGAAACTCAACATTTAGCCAAAGCTAAATCGCATGTGACTTCATTAGGAGAAACTAATGCACCAACATTAATTACTCTATCTCAATTTCGTGTTCACGATGATGCAGCAAGGGTGAGTACAGATGGGTTGAATATTTATTCAATGGTAATAAGGGCTAAGGTTGTTGTCCTCAAACTAAAATCCTATGTAGCCAATTTAATTCCTAAGACAGCCCAACAAGCACTGACCAATAAAAGTGGGCAGTAGTTATGAAAGATGAGTATCAAGAATTGATCAACAATAACACGTGAACCTTGGTGAATCTGCCAGAAAACAAATATGTGATTAGGTGCAGATGGGTGTTTAGGATCAAAGAAAACACTGATGGGTCAGTGAACAAATACAAAGCCCGACTTGTGGCCAAGGGCTATGATCAGTGTCATGGATTGGACTTCCATGAGTCCTTTTCTCCAGTCGTGAAACCTGGTACTATCAGAACTATGCTCACCATAGTCCTTTCTTTCAAGTGAAAATTTTTTCATATTGATGTTAACAATGCTTTCCTCAACATCCATCTCAAAGAGGAAGTGTACATGTAATGTCCGGGTTGTAGGGGTCTATGATTCTTTCTTCTAGTGTGTATGCCCTTGTGTGATTTTGTGGCATTTATTAAATTTTTGAAATATGATTACCTATTTATTTATGGTGTGCTTAAATGTTGGGAATTTGGTGATGTGTAGTTTTTATTTTAAAAATAAGAATGAGTATGTGATGGTTGACTTTGGGAAGAAAGGGGTCAAGGGACATGGAGGGAATTATACTCATTGTTGCTTTTTAAACCTCTTTTTGTTGAAGCATTTCTTATATTCACTCAAACATTCTCTTCTTTCCCCTCCATTGTCGCTGATGCCTCTCTCTCCTAGGGTTTTCTGTCACTCCTTCCTCTAAGCTCCTTGGTGCTAGAATATGTTCATTTCCCGTGTGAAGCTTTAAATCTTGTAAGTGTTTTCCCATCTTTCCTTTCATTTTTGCAACTTAAGAACCCTAGATAGGGAATCAGGGATTTTCTGAAAATGGGGAGTTCGGTTTGGTTTTAAACTCCTCCTTTACTGTCATGTGAACCTTGATGGCTGTTTCATGAGGTTAGTGGTAGGAAAAATCATGTTTTGGGTGAACCTTTTTTACAGATATGAAGTTAGGAAATTTGGGAAAATACTTGGCTTCTATGCTATATGTGGTGATTCTTTTATTTTGGGTATGTGTTTTTGGGCTTTTGGGTTGTGTATACATCCTTGTGGGATGGGTTTTGAATTGGGATGATTTTGTGTTGGGTTCTAGAGGTTAGTCTTATATTTCTTGCAAAAATTGATGCGACCAGTTGACTGTCACGATGAGATCAATTGATCGACTGCTTCTGGAGTTTTGTCCAGATCGAGCGTAGCACATTAGTGGACTAATGACCAACAACCAGTCGACCAAGTGTCTTCTAGTTGGAGTGAAATTTCTAACATGGCGTATTAATCGACTGATGGGGTGATATTAGTCGACCGATTATTGTGTTACCCTACAAATAAATTTGGTGATTTCGGGATCGGTCGACTGATAGGTAACTATCAGTTTACCGATGGCTTTTGGAAATGCTTGGAAAAGTGATTAATCCTTTCTCTTTCTAGTACCTAATTATTAGGGTGATACTCCTCTGGCTTTGGCATCCTTATCCTTCCGAGTAATTCACACATACGGTAAAGTATAAGTATGGAATCAAGGTGAGTGAAACAACCTCTATCTTCAATAGTTATACATGTAACCCTTGAGGTTCAAGAGTGTTAATAAGTCAATGAAATGGTGTATCCATTACGTAATTGTAGATGATGTGGTCTCCAAATGACACTTGAGTTTATCGTTATTATACATATATATGGTAGTGGATTACTGCATGTGTGGTAATTCTGTGGTTATATATGTATGTGTGTGTGTGTGTGTGTGTCATGTCATGGTGAGGCATTTGAAAGTAATGGTTGAATCCTAAGAGGGGGTAAATTGAGATTTATAAAATTTCAAAAAACTTAATTAGAAGTTAAAATTATTTTTCTATAAAAGTGCAATACTTAAGATGATAAATACAATACAAAAAATTAATGTGCTATCAAGATGAATATTTGTAAAGTGCTAGGAAAAGAGTAGATATACAAGTACACAAAATAAAGAGAGAAATGATAGAGAAAGCAAATTCAGAGATTTATACTAGTTCAACTAATTCCAAGCCTACTTCCAGTCCTCAAGAAAACCACTTAAGTATTTTTACTATAATTGCAAGTTCGATCCGGGTACTTGCAAACCACTATATCAGAGAATTTATGAATGTAGACTCCTCCTCAACCCAATGCAAGTTTTTCCAATACCGGTACTTGCGAACTACACTTGAGAATAAGATTTGTGTTGATCAAAATCAACAATACAAAGAAACTATTTCTAAAGAGTAGATGAATACACATGAAGCTTTCTATAATTTAAAGGATTGAGAGTATGCAATATTTGACTCAAAAATTGTTTTCTTTCTTTTAAAGATGATAGAACAAGTTAATATCACATTTTAGTACTTTGTTCTAGTTCAAAATCTTGTATCTAAGGTCATATATATAAAATTTTACAAAACTAGCCGTTACAGCACTTAAATTTGTAGTTCCAGGTGGACTGGTCGACTGCCAGGAGCTGCCGATCAACTGGTCACTCAGTATGACCATTAGATTCAAAAATATGACCGTTAGATAGTAATTTTTGGGCTGCTGGTCGACTGGTCAAAGGCTACCGGTCAACCTCTAGCTGGCAATAGTAAAACTCTATTTTTGAGCTCTCTTTAAAAATTCATAATTCCCTTATTTAAACTATGTTTTAAACAAATTATATATCATTAGAAAGCTCTTGGAGTATAATTTCAAATGAAAGAAGTTTCACTTAAAAATTATTTGTGGTTTAAAAGATATGATTAAAATACTGACCATATGTTAGAATAAGTTGATTTTTTAGTGCAGTAAAATCAACTTTTAGTTTTTCAAACTATACTTTAAATGTCATATCTTTCTCATTTGAACTTCATTTTGAATAAATAATATACCTTTGGAAATCTCTACTATCAAATGAGATTAAGATTCTTGAAAAACTGATTTTTCATTTAGGAGATATGATATAAAAAGTGACCAAAGGTGAAAAACTAACTTTTGTAAAACTTCATATCTCACTATCTTTTTGTTCAAAACACTTGAGCCAATGGATGAAAATCTAAATCATTGAGTTACACAAGTTTCCTAGCCTATTTAAAATATACCTAATGTAAATACATAGGCTATCTTAATGCATCCAAGCTTCCAAGACTTCAAATCTTCTAATTCTTCATTTTTTGGAGCTTTATTCTTGCATGTTGTTTTCCTTGAGTGAAGCATGATATTGTTTTTCCTTGTTCTTCAATCCAATGCTCACTCTTCTTATTTTGAGCCAACCTATAAAAGGTATTTTACTTGCAAACTAAATGGTTTGTTCAATTCATAATAAATAGCATGATTCAATATAAATTATTTCATTCCAAATAATATGATCATGCTTAAATTGTAGCACAAAAAATATGTATGTGAAATACTTTTCTAGCATATCAAGGCTACAATTCTTGGACAATGTAATCACATATATATTGTAAATGTAATTACATATATATTGTAAAGAGCATGATTCATATATAAAATATTGCTCATTAAATAGCATAATCATGTATAAATTCTTGTAGCATATATGATAATTAATCATTGTATATTAATACTACATTGATGCGCTTTTTCCCGACAAGTGTATCGGGTCGCACAAGTAGTAAAGTGATGAGAAAGAGTTATCGTCCTCAGGGATTACTTTAACAATTACCAATTTTACTAGATCGAATTATATTTAGATAGAGGAAAAAGTAAAGATTAATCGAAAGTAAACTAAACTAACGACAAGAAATTAACTAAACACCAAATGAAGAACTACGCCATAACACAACGGGTAGGGGATTGACTTTCTTAACTCCTAATTCGATTAATTCATAGACAAACCAATCTTTAAATCGTTAAAGAATGCTTAGATACATTCGTTGATTCCTTTTAATGTTAGTCGAGTTCACGAAAATATTTGAACCCAATGTCTTTGTGAGCAAATCTTCCTAGCCAAAATAATTAGCTAATGTCTTAGTCCAATTATTTGGTTCGGAGTTTAAGTTTAAGAACTCATAAGACCACGCAAACAAGATTATCTATGTCTAGACTAACCCGATTCACGATAGAAGTTACAAGGGCATGTTTATATCAAGCTATGTCTAGCATTAATACAAACCCCAAATACATCTAAGTTAGATGATTGTAAATCACATAAAAGGAAATAAACCAATAACAACTACTCCAATAATAAAAAAAGTAATTATATTTAAGCATTCAACAACAAAGCTTCAAAGGAAGTCAATATATATCAATCCCCTAAACCCTAGAGTTTATAACAAGAGGAAGAAATACATAACAAATACACAACAAAACATGATCAAGAGGAAGGAGAAAAAGGAAGAAAAACTTCAAACTCAGTAGAGAAGAGGTCTCACATCTCCTCCATCTTTACCCTAGCAGAGCTCCTTTCACCTCCAACCAAAAGATCCCAAAAACTTCTGCAAAAGAACTATTTATAGTAGAAGACTCGCAGGTCTGAGCCGGGGCGCCTAGGCGCCAAGCAGAAACAAAGGTAAAGCAGGGGGTAGCGCCTGGGCACCCTGAGTGGCGCTTGAGCGCCACGTTCTGGAGCTTTCTGACAGAGAGTTGAAGTGCTGGCGCTTCGAGGTGCCCTGTGTGGCGCCTGGGTGCCAGCCATTAAAAGTTCAGGCCGAGAGTTAAGCTTCTAGCGCCTGAGGGGCCATGCGAGGTGCCTACCTCCAGACTTGCATTATATCAGCACTTTGCTTCTAAATCTCATCGGCACACTAGCTTGCAGCAGACCAGAAAAGAAAGCCTACAAGAAAATAAAACACAAAGCATTAAAAGGCAAGGGAAAAGAGAGTAAAACAAGATAAAACAAAGAAATTACTATGTATAAAGAGAAAAGCCAAAATAAATGACAAAACAAGCAAAAGGATAACAAAAATGGGATCAAAGAGAAGAAAAAGTCCTAAAGAAGTAACCTAAATTAACCAAAATAAAGGACTTATCATATATTTTTCATATATTTGTTATCATTAAAACTTATGGCATAAATGCCTGAAGGCTAACAACATTTTCCTTTCTCTATAGTACCGAGGTGTGGTACATGTCATGACCAAGTCATGTCGAGGTGTGACACTCTTTATAATTAACTTAGCCATGGTGTGGCACCTATTATAATTAATTTAGTCGTGGTGTGGTATTCGTGTGCTGAAACAATTATCTTTCTACCTTGAGTGGGTAGTATTCGGATGATGATGATGTAGGGAAGATAAATTATGTTATTTCACATTTTATGTTGTTGTGTTTATGTTATTACTCACTGAGTATTTAATTACTCACACCCCTCACTCTTGAATATTTTAGAATCCGTAGCTGAGGAAGGTGATGCGTAAGAGGAGTAGTGAGCCCCCGATTCACCAACCCTTTTTGAAATTCTTGGGTTGGTCTTTATTTGATTTTGGTTAGCCATTTGGATTCTTAGGTGTCGCTCGGTGACTATGTAGGTAACCTAGGACTTTTGTATGTATTTGAATTGTAACTCCGGGCTAAAATGTTTCTTTTGGTAAATAGATGATTAGATGTCATCTATTCTTTTGTATATTTATGAATATCTAATAGATGGAATGGAATACAATTATTAACACGTGTGGTGGATTGAATCTAAGTATTCCTTTATAATTAACAAAACTTTGTGTTAAGTGTGGTTATCAGACTATGTTATTAGACTTACAGTGTGCGTGTGGTTTCACTATCGCGCCGGTCACATGTCTTGTTTTAGGGATATAACAAGTTGAATACCTAGAATTTTGATTGATTGTGGATTGTGTCTCTAAAATAAAAACATTAACAATAAATTTTATAATATCATATAAGATTAAAATAATAATTAATAACAAATGTTTAGTTACTAATTTATTTAAAAATTATTTGGATATAACTTTTTTTTGATATATATGTATAAAAACAAGCACTCTTAATAATTCAATATGCATATGTAAAAATAATATCTTAGTAATCAGATATGTATTCAAATTTAAATTTTTTAATTTAAAAAAAATAAATGATCCCTAATTCTAGTCCGTATGTATCATTTGGCTTCAAGGAGAGCTTTCTGTATTATATGGCCTAAAACCCCGATTCATGCTTCGTAGAAGCTAAGTTGGTTTTCTGAACTTCTCTTTGAACTTTTAACAATCTACCTCATCTTTGTAATCATATGTTATTTATAACGCGTCACTAAGTTCTTCGAAAATAAACATAAAGGACTCTGCTAGAAGAAAAGTTTTAGTCCCAATGGGGATGACAATAATATTATATGATGATGATTGACCAATCCTCTTTTAAGAAGCAAACGTGGAAATTTCCTCCAAACGAGAGCTTGCCCTTATCCAAATATAGGCTTATCTAATTATCTTCTTGGATCTATGTATAATTTAATTACCTTTTTCCAGTGTCTTCCTTGGAGTGTTAATTCAGTAACCTGCATTTAAAAAAAAATCCAAATCAAATATAAATAAAAACAGTATATGTGATCAATGCTTTTTATATATATGGCAATAATTTAGTTGAAATAGTAAAATGCCAACGATGGATTGAGAACTTGTTTGAAAGAGGTAATTTCAGTCAAACTTAGGTTTGTAATCCGTGATTTTACAGTACAAAAGTTTAGGTTTGTAATCCGTGATTTTACGGTATAAAAGTTCCTGTTTGGTGTCACATCATCACATTTACTTACTTTTACTTATAGGGGATACAGAATTGGATTTTTTGATTGTCACCTTCCTTCTTTTACCCCTCACTTATCTCCAACAAAAGCTTCCAGAATTTTACTTTGACCCCAAACTGGAAACTTTCCTTCATTTTAGTCCTTCCATTATTTGCAATTAGATCCTTAGTGTTTCATTTCATTTTTTGTTTAATCCATAGTTTTTTGGTCTGCAAAAATTATGATCTTGAGCCCCCATTTAAAAAAAATTAGAATTTGACCCAAAGTTAAAATATTTTTGTTCATTTTAGTCCATGCATTATTTATGATTTGACCCCTTTATGTTTCATTTCATTTTTGGTTTCATACATAGTTTTTGTTCTTTTAAATTTTTTTTTTAATTTTAGCCTTTTATTATTATTTTTTGTGTTATTTGTTATTTGTTGATCTTATTTTTTTAATTATTGAAACATTTATATAATTTATTTTATTTAGAATCGAATGAAATTAAATAATAAGAATATATGAAATAAGACAATATATATTTTATATCTTTTATGAAAATTATATATTCAAAAATAATTTTAATAATCAATATCTAAACAATTTTTTTAAAAAAAATTAGTTTTTTGGTAATAAATTTCAAACATAAACTACCTTCATAATCAACTTTAAAAACCAATGAGTCACTCGTTCACACATACGTGTTCCACACGTTTTGATTCGCACTATCCTAGCAAATACCAACGACTCTACTATGGCATGCTTGAATTTTCTTGAAACCTATCTTAACAGCAAAATATAATGTCAGTTTTTGCACTTTCTTATGACAATTTCACAAATTAACAAATTTAGAATATGTTTAGTCTGTGAAGATATTTTTTATTTTTATTTTTTAAAATATTAAAAATATATTTTTAGTGTTTTTAAATTTAAACTTATTTTAAAATATTAAAAATATATTTTTAGTGTTTTTAAATTTAAACTTATTTTAAAATTAAACTCAACCAAATATATTTTTTAATTTTAATTTTAATTTTTAATAAAAATAAAAATAAAAAATACTCAAATCAAACGTATTCTAAAATTTCAAAATTGTTAATTTGTTGAAATTAATTATATAAATTTAAATGATTTATAACTTTCTTAATTTTATTTCAAATTATATATATATATATATATATATATATATATATTATATTAGGTACAGCCTCCACTTGATTCATAGCAGCCCTGGTTTTGTCCAAAGTGGCGGCTATAACTGTAATATTGAATAGACATCGCTATGTTTCTTATAGAGAAAAAGATTGATACGCTAGATTCGTCAAACCTACTAATTCTGCCACTCAACTTTCAAATTGGAATTTGGAGTATACTCATATGTAATATTTTCTGCAATTTAGATTTGAGTGCAAGCGTCATTCTAAGAAATTAATTAGTCCGTGAAAGCTTTTTTTAATTTAATTTTTTAGAGATACATTTTTTAATACAATTCTTGATTTACTCTTTTAAAGATAAAGTCTTTTAATTTAATACTCAAATATTTTTTTTCTCAATTTAAATATTATCTGTTACTATGATACATTGAAATCTAACTCTAATACAAATTGAGCTTGTTTTAGGGTTAAAGACACTTGGGCAAGCTAAATTATAACATTAATTAACTATCCTTTCTTTTCATTTGTAGTAACGTAGTTAGGTTTAGTCTTCCAAGACCTTTTAAAAACTGGTCTCCAGGTTTGTATGTTCTTCACCCATTTTAACTGTACTGTTAATTTTTCCCAAATTCGAAAAAAAAAAATTTGAAGCAAATTTTTTTTGAGTATCAAATTGAAATAATTTATCTTTAAAAGATTAAATTGGGTAGAGAATTAATGATCTTCAAGAATTAAATTATTAATTTACTAAAAAATGTCTAAAATAAAGTAATAAGTATAATTTTTAGGTGTTTATTTTCATATTTTTCAGTAAAATTAGCATATAGAGCTATATATGTCTTTGAGGAGCTAATAATAATGTCGTATGTATGAGTCATTTAGTACACCAGTGGATACGTACTCCAAACATGTTATCACAACTTGGTACTGCCCTCCCTATCGACAATTTGACTCCATTTTCAAATAAAGTCGAGTCTTTATATTTTGATTGAGTTCACATTACTCGTGAGCCGTCATCACTCCCATCACACCACTGCTACGTACAATATTTTATTGTAATACAAGTAGTACAAATTAAAACAACGCCAGCCATCAATTATGATTCCCAACACAACACGTTTTCATATGCCCCATCCTAGCAAGTAGCGTATATATATATATATATATATATATATATATATATATATTCCACGTTTATATATATATGGCTGACTTTGACTTGACTAGAAGGAAACGTCGATTAATTTAAGTTACATGCTAGCTAACTAATATCACATAATTCCAATAAAAAAGATAAATTATATATTGAGCCACTCCACTAAGTCTTGAAGGCCTATATATTTTACTATATATTTATTTGACATATATATCTATATATTGGGTAGTGGGTATAGCCTCAAAATGGGAATAATGCTCTTTTAAAAAATATTGACATATGCAATCTTTATTCATTGTCATCATTTGTCTACTCATTGAACATTTACAGTGGCATATTTTTTACAAATGAGTGCGAGCATAGTCTTTTCTAGCAACTCACATTAACGTGTATTTTGTAAAAAAAATTTATTTATGAGAAGATCAACTCTCCACCTCATATATCTAAATTTCAAGTGGATTCAAATAAAAAAAAAAGTGACCAACATATAAAATAATACGTGTTGACTACAGTAGAGGTCAATCTTTCAGAGATGAGGTCGACCTCTCCTTACATAAATATTCCCAAAAATGTAATAATGTGACCACTATCGTTAGATTTAGGTAGGTAAGACAATATATATACACATATATTGGCACTACCATTATTACTATAGTACTATCAAACTAATCGAAATGAAGATTGGGAACCCAGTTGTTCTCAAACTCCTTCAAGCTATACTAATTTTTGAGCTTCGAATTCTTGCCTCCAATTCTTTGAGAGCTAAAGGTTATGTAGTTAGGTGCGTAGAGAGGGAGAGGCAAGCCTTGCTTGAGTTTAAGGATGGCCTTGTGGATAACTATGGCGGTTTGTCTTCATGGGGCAGCGAAGAGGAAAACAGAGACTGTTGTGCATGGGAGGGAGTTCACTGCAGCAACAGAACCGGACACGTGGAAATGCTCGACCTTCGTGGTGAATTCGATGATTCAGGAGAACAAATATTTCAGTTACAAGGTAAGATAGGTGCTTCCTTGCTGGAGTTGCAGAACTTGAAGTATTTGAACCTTAGTTTCAACGACTTCGGAGACAGCCATGTCCCAGAAATCCTAGGCTCTCTGAGAAGCCTGAGGTACCTTGATCTCAAAGGATGTTACTTCAGCGGAAATATTCCACCTCAGCTTGGGAATCTTTCAAACTTGCAGTATCTTGACCTTGGAAGGATCGGCCTAGGAGGGTTAATCCCTTATCAGCTTGGGAACCTCTCCTTTTTGCAGTATCTTGATCTCGGGGAGAATTCTCTCGAAGGCACAATACCATACCAACTTGGGAATCTTTCCAAGTTGCAGACTCTTGATCTTGGATACAACACTGCTCTGCAAATTGAACAAGACGTTCATGGAGGAGGTGAGTGGCTGTCTGGTCTCACTTCTTTAACCCAACTTGACTTCAGCAAGGTAATCAATCTCAAAACTTCTCACAATTGGTTGCATATGATTGGTAAGCTACCAAGCATAAGAGAAGTAAGGCTAGAAGGTTGTAATCTTTCTGATGATAGTGTCATTCCGCTGACCCCTTCAAAATGGAAATTTTCTGAATCTCTTGCTGTATTTGATCTCTCTGACAATTCTTTCACTTCATCTGTAATATTCCAGTGGTTGTCCAATGTCAGCTCAAGCCTTGTTGAGCTTGATCTTAGCAGTAACCTCTTAGAAGGTCTCATTCCAGGTGAATTAGGTGAAAAGATGACTTCTCTTGAGCTGCTTGACCTCTCTGAAAACAATCTCATCAATGGTGGGATACCTAAATCGTTTAGGGACATATGTACCCTACGCTCATTGACCTTGACCTATAACAACTTGAGTGAAGAACTTCCAACAATCCTTGAGAACTTATCAGGATGTGCTAGACACTCTCTGCGATACTTGGATCTAAGTTGGAACCAAATCACTGGAACACTGCCTGACCTTTCCATATTCACATCTTTAAAGACACTAATCCTTTCCCAGAATCGTTTAAATGGGAGGGTACCTGAAAATATTCGATTCCCATCTCAGTTGGTGACTCTGTCTCTTCCTTCCAACTCTCTAAAAGGAGTCCTCACTGAGTCACATTTTGCTAATGTCTCCCACTTAAAGGTGTTAGACCTTTCTTACAACTCATTGGCTTTGAAATTTGGCAAGAACTGGGTTCCACCTTTTCAAATGGATAACATATTTCTGAGATCTTGCAGGTTGGGTCCTGATTTTCCCAACTGGTTGCATACTCAAAGTAACTTATCCGTGCTTGAAATTTCTGATGCTGGAATATCAGATCTAGTTCCACAGTGGTTTTGGGGTTTACTGACACCAAATTTGTTATGGTTGAATGTTTCCTACAACAACTTATGGGGTAAAATTCCAAATGTCCAAGTAAGTTTCATTGGTTCTCCTGATATATCTCTGGCTTTTAATCAATTCGAAGGCTCAATCCCATCGTTTATACGCAGTGCATCAGTTGTTGATCTATCCAGAAACAAATTTTCAGAATCTCACATCTTTCTGTGTGATAACAGTTCAGCGCTAACACTGGCCCAACTAGATATTTCAAGTAACCAACTATCAGGCAAGCTTCCTGATTGTTGGAGTGATTTCACGTCACTGATCTATCTAGATTTGAGTAACAACAATCTGTCAGGAAAAATCCCCTCTTCTATTGGGTCTTTACTTGCGCTTCAAGCATTGATCATCAGAAACAATAGCTTAAATGGGGAATTGCCTTTGTCCTTGAAGAGCTGCACAAGCTTAAAGATGCTAGATGTGGGAGAAAACAAGTTGTCTGGACCTATACCTTCATGGATAGGGGAAGAATTACAACAGTTGCAGATGTTAAGCTTACGAAAGAATCGCTTCTCGGGCAGTTTGCCTTTGCATCTTTGTTATTTGACAACCATTCAGCTCTTGGATCTCTCCTTGAATAATCTATCAGGACAGATATTCAAATGCTTGAAGAATTTTACTGCAATGGCTCAAGAGAGTTCGTTGATAAATCCCGTGGGTCCTTCCATATCCAGTGGAGGATCAACACCCTTTTATCAATATGATTTGTATGCATTGCTGACATGGAAAGGTGCACCACAAATGTTTAAGAACAGTAAGTTACTCAAAAGCATTGATCTCTCAAGCAATCAAATAAAGGGAGTAATTCCAGCAGAAGTAGGGGATTTAGTTGCATTGGTTTCTTTGAATTTATCAAGAAACAGTTTGTCTGGGAAAATTACCTCTGAGATAGGTAGGTTGATGTCCCTAGAATTTCTAGACTTGTCAAGAAACAACTTACGTGGTCCAATCCCTTCTAGCCTTGCTAAAATTGACCGTCTTTCTATGTTGGATTTGTCACATAACCACCTATCCGGGGCAATCCCAATCGGCACGCAGTTGCAGAGTTTTAATGCTTCAAGTTATGAAGAAAACCTTGACCTTTGTGGGAGACCACTTGAGAAATCGTGTTATGAGGAGAAAAGACCTCAGGAAAATGTTGAATCTCAACAAGACGAAGATTCATTCATCTCTGATGGATTCTATTGGAGTATGGCAGTGGGATTTGTGGCTGGATTCTGGGGCATCTTTGGCTCTATACTTCTCAAGCGTTCATGGAGGCATGCTTACTTCGGCTTCTTGAACCATGTGGCAGACACTATTTATGTTAGGACGACATTGAATTTGGCAAAATGCCGGACGTGGCTCAAAAGCTAACTGGTAATCAATACTTTTCATATCTCCCATTTTTGCTTTTCACAAATATCACGAATCAAGATATATTGGAGATACGAATGGTCACTGGAGTTTGCTGCAAGAGAAATGGAAATAATTTCAATGTCTTGCTAATTTGCAATTTGATTAGTTAGCTATTAAGGCAAGTTTAGTGGCATTGGAATATATAGTATTAAATAAACACTTCTGCACTCAGTGTTGTGATATTACGTACAGTGATATATAGACAATAGACTAGTCAACTTAAAAATATTACAACGTATATTGACAGGCATATTAAAAACAGACTCCGTACTGAATAAAGAATATAAAACTTTCGGACGCCAATTATACACTATAATAAGAATTAATTTTACTTAGACCAGATATAAAATTACAGTGATTTCAGATTCTTTGAGTATGTTTGGCTTGCCACAAAAATAAGCTTATAGTTTATTTGACTAGTTTATAAATTTGTTAGAAGTGTTTGGTAAACGAATTTATTTTAGTAACTTATAATTTATTTGAATCGCTACTTTTTATAGTTTATAGCTTATAACTTCTATACTTTTCTTCATGTTTTATCTTTATTATTTTATCTCAATACTTATTATATCCTTTTGTTTTATTCAAAACTTAAATCCTCAAAATATTTTTATTGTGAATAATTTTTATTTTTATTTAAATTTTTTATCTTTAATTAAATTTATTTTAAACATATATATATATATATATATTAAAGATAAAAAATGTGATATATTTAATATGTAAGTATATATTACACTTTTTTAACATAACTATATATATATATATTATATATATATATATATGATATAATAATATTAATTAATTAATTAATTATATATATATATATAATAATTTAAATTAATTTAATTAAAAAATAAAAACTAATAGGTTTATTTTATATTATTTTAGGATTATAAAATAATATAAATACTTCTATACCTTTTTCTGTTATTTTATACTTTTCAACTATTTCAATAGTTATTTTTATCAAACACTTCTAATTCAATAAGCTAACTTATAAACTTTCAGCTTTTAGTTATTAGTTTCAACTAAAAATTAACTTATAAGCTTTCAATTAATTTATTAATTATTTTTGCTAAACGCACTGTTTGGGGCTGCCACGTGATGTGCAGTAGCAAGCAATAACGAATGGGAGCTAAGCGTTAAGTGAATATTTAAGTGCAGATTTATTTATTTTTAAAATATTGTTTAATTCCATCTCAAAATATAATTACTTTGAAATAAAAGGCCAATAAAATACTCAAAAAAAAGGCCAAAAATATGTTGTACGTAACTACAAGTTTATTACTAAATGCAAGTCTAAAAGTTCAATGTCAAGTATCTTTCAATAATAAAATAAAATAAAATAAAAGATAATCTACCGTCTGTCTTTCAAATCAAGATCTTTTTTGAGATGAGTCTTTGAAACAGAACACCTTTTAATGATCCAAATTTGAACCAGACATATTCACAACCTTCCTTTCCGAAGAATTGTAGCTTGAATTACAAAAGCTCTTCTTATTTTAAGAAGATAAGTTATCCATTTATATGATGAATTCGAACGCCTTTAAGTGAAATTCAAATTTTTGTTAATAAAATATATAAATTTTTGAAGTAACCAAATTATTTAATGTAAAATAAAAAAAATAAAAAAATAAGTGTAGTTTATTTTGGTATTAAGATTTTCAATCAGAACACTATAAATATGTGTTATTGAAAATTTGATATTTCTTACAATCTAATATTGCATGATTGTTTTTTTTCAAAAAAAAAATAAATATATTTTATTTAACTTAATAATAAAGATATAATGCATTACGTCCAAAAGCTTAAACTCAAATGACGTTCTCTCATGATATATAAGCTGCAAAGGTCTTGATAATTGTGAGTGTGATTTCTTTCCTCCCCCTTTCCCATTCTACTTTTTCCAAACCTTGTATTTTCTTTGTATAATCAAATATATATATAACCAACTACATGTCCTTTTGAGAAATCTTCACTTGTTAAATTTTTCATTCAAGAGTTGTTAAAAAATATTTAAGAAATTGTGATGGTAGGTACAGTCCACAAATATATATACTTCAATAAAAAAGTCCACATTATTAATTATATGGTCTTCTGCCCAGTGCATGCAAGAAAAGGAACAGCACATGACATGCGGGGGTCAAGTTTGTGTGCTATCAAATTTCTTAAAGAAATCGATACGATGGATTAGAAGAAAGATATGAAGAAGAGATATGGTCCCATATATCACTTTTTTTTGGAGATTTATATCATTTATATCTCTATTTTTATCTCTCTCTTCTTATATATGGTGTATAATTGCAAAAAAATCCAATCATGTGGGCGCTACAATTGTGCATGTAAGAAAAGAAAGAACAATCAATAGAGATTATATTTAAGGACAGAGTTAATTTTCTACAAAGTGATGAATAAGTCTTTTTTTAAAACAAAATTTTTGTTAATTTTAAAACATTGAAAAAAAAATTGGTAAATTGTTGTATTTTTTTTTTTTGGTTGATAATGTTAATTCTTGTACAACGTACGCTGGAGAATGCGGGATTTTGGATGACAAAGACATCACTCGCTGTCATTGAACCAAAAATCTATAGCGAAACTTATCTGTTGCGGAGGAAAAATTGAAAACGTCCGTTTAATTCACGGTTTAAGAAATTGAAAGTGCCTTCCACCATTAAAAAAAAAAAAATTACTAGCCCTCACCGTACACGTAGACGCCCACTTGCGTTGCGTCGGCCTCGTGTCCATCCTCGATCTATCGTCAATCACACCATACTCTTCGGCTCGTCGACTTCTTCCAATGCGAGAGAGTAAGGGGTTGGAATCAGAAGCGAGGAAGATTGAACGACTCTTTGATGCGCAATCCAAGTCAATTCGATCTCCGGATTGCAGTTAATCCGGTATTGCTGCAATGCCCACCACCATTTGTTGCCCTCCACCCTCTCTCCGCCCCTCTCCTCTCTCCCTCCCCAACAACCCTAGGGTTTCGCTTCTGAAACGTCCAACACTCGGTCCATCGCACAATGGAACCTTCCCTCGCCTTCGATTTCAAACCAGGTTCCCTACAAACGTAAGGTTTCTGTCTACTCGCGTTTGCCTACCCATTAATTTAATTTGAATATCTGCTGTTTGGTTGCTCGGAAAATTAGTAAATATTGGAATCTAGTGGGGTTATTGTATTACGGGCTATCAAGAGATTCAATGAATGCATTAATTAGAGAAACGAGTAATGGATCTTATACAGAAGTAGAGCTGATCTTGAATGGTATAGAGTGGAAACTTTCAATTCTTATCCTCCAGTTATCTTTCTTGGCATTTGAACTATGGAGTCTTTTGTTTTCCAAACACTCAAGGGAACATTGAATTTGGCTTTGGTTGATGCTTCTTAAATCAGTGTAATTAAATCAGCATACTTAGAACTAGAACTGGTGCACCTTTCACAGTAAAAATTGTGCATGTTAGTGTTTGTGCTCCATAGCTTCAGTCCAAGCTTCTAAGGGTGCAGAAGACTTCGTTGGCATTTTTTCTCATTGACTGTGGCAGCTGCTGGTGTTAGATGCCAGAAACACTTCAGAATCCACAATTACAGTAGACTACAAAATGCATGGCAGGATGGACATATAGTACAAGACGAGAAACCCGCTAAATGATGTAGTTAGAGTCAGAGACATAGACAAGAAGAATCGTGATGCAATATTACAATGTTCTCTGAATTATGGAAAAGATAAAAAATTGGAAGTTAATTTAATAACTGTTAATTCGATGTCTATCACAAAATACCAATACTGAACTTAATTGCATCTTGTAGCAACAGGTTAGCAACAGGTTCTTGTGTTAACACCCTTTTCTATTTAAATCTCTAAGCAGCTAATTTGTTTACTAAGATTTATATTATCAAGAAAATGATCAGCCTTGGTGTAAAGTTAATTTACAGGGTTTATTTGGTTCTTTTTATTATTCTGACTTGAATTATTACTCCATTATAGAAATGGAGATTTTTGTGTTACAGGCATGAAAACTTTTCATCAGAAATTCCTGGATCTGAGTCCATAGAAGATAAATTATCAGAAGATTTGGTGACGCCTAAGTGTGACCAATCCAAAGACTCTAGAAAAGATTGGCTTTCAAGTATTCGTAAGGTATTGATTTCATTTATGCGGAATCTAGGATAAGAAGGAAACCAGTTGGTTTCTATCTCTTTGCATCCTTTTACTCTGAATCAAAGATAGAAGTGGTATTTCTTATAGGAGCCGATTAATGCATAAGTAGTGATGTAGCTAAGCCGGGTTTTGTTTTGATTGCTAGTTTGAATATAATGTCAATGACTTATTGGATTGATTTAATCTCTTTATGTCTTCTAATTGTGTTATTTAACCCTGAATCATTTATAAAGAATAGTAAAATTATGCCAATTATATTTAATATATTTAGAAAGCCTCAGGAATAGTGAGAATATTGTCTGCTTGTGTTTCAGGGCACAAACGCAGTTCTTAATTTGGAACCTTGGACAGTCCCTTGGACAGCAAAGACCATTGTTCAGGTAAAGTGTATTTTTCTTACCATATACTGTCATTAATGGTTAACGAAGCAACCTTAGGGTATCTTTGCTTTGATTTTGGAGTCAGGAATACAGAGCCATGAGTTTCTTCCATTTGATTTCTCATATTTGCTAAACCGATAGTTAAGAACTTTTAAATTGATTCTGATAATATATAAGAGCAAATTACTCTGTCTGGTTGATTTAGTGACCATTGACTATGGCTGCTCAAAAAAAAATGTCAGGAAATATTTTATATTTGTGCTCTTTGGAAGTAAATGCAGTCAATGTAAGTATGCTATCCATTTTAAGCACCATTAGTACTTGGAAAATATTATGTTCTATTAGGGAATGAGTTGAATTAACATGATAACAAAGGGAATGAATTGGCATTTAATGTGTATGTTATTGAATTGTAAATTTGATTGTGAGGCTTTTACATGTATTTTCTCATCTGATGTAGGACAAACATTATGATATATGGGAATAGTTTTATTAATCATGAGTTGGAAGAATTTGATCTAGTTTCTTTCTTTTGACTCCATGATTAAATTGGAAATTTCTTCCAACTCTATTATAATATGCTGCAGTGTCTTCAAGCTTTTGGTGAAGCATAAATAACTTTAACCTGACATTTTCATGAAGTCAAAGGAATTCCTCTGTAGCCAGAAAATTCTTCTTTTTAAAACCATCCACAGAATGTTGTCACTATATCATAAAAATTTAAACCCATACATTTTGAATCGTAATGAAAACTGGGTTGGTGTTGAACCATGGTGCAATTAGGTGTTTACTTTTGTGATTGGGATTACATTCTATCTTTGTGATTGTTGAGATGGTTGCTACCAACTTTGTAGGTACCTGTCAAACTGAGCCAATCTTGCTATGATATTACCTGGCACAGCAATATAGTCTTATTGAAGAAATTGAAAGAATTCTTCTTTTATTGATAATGTGGCCAAAAAGTCAAGCTTTAAATGGAGAGTAACTGAATAAAAGGAAAGGATCCAAATTTGAAATGCATATTGTCCCTAAATGATGCTACAAATAAAATTTGTTCAATGCTTCCCACAAAGGAAGGTTGCACTTTAAATCAAGCATTTTTATGATAAAAGAATTCACTCTTTTTTTTTTTTTTTCCATTTTTTGGTCCCAAGTATCGATAAAATTTATTGCTTAAAAATGTTACCAAATGTTAATTAATTGGTTATTAGTGTTTAAGATTAAAAACCCTTTTTTAGCCTTAAGAAATTTGCAAAGTGGGCAACAAGGATCTCTTGTTGGTCCTTAATATGTCGGATTTGCACAGGTTTTGTGTTGACAACCATAAGTAAAAGTTAGTGTCGGTTAGCTTTTATTCATAAAACCAATCAAATCAGGACTTGTATAATTTTCCTGGTTGCATGCATAATCTCAGGGAACAAGGGGTATATTTCTATGTTTACTATCATTTGTTTGAGAAACCAATTTGAAGCCCTTTCTACTCATTGTTTTCAGTTTGTTTTGTCTTGTCTTTTAGTTTCTCTTACATCGCATCTGGAACAGAAAACTGAATTGGGTTATGTAGGTTATGCTCCTTTGGATTGCCTCATTTTGGTTGGTAGGATCTTGGATAGTTCCGTTTCTGGCTTACACAGCTGGGTTTCGAAAAGAGTCTCTTACATACAGAGGGCAAGCTTTATACAGCCTCTTGACTGATGTTGCTGAGGGTTTGGTTGGGATAGCGATACTTCATCTTTGTCTTGCAAAGTTTCAACCACTTTCGTCTGACTGGTTCAAATTTAGACTCAAAGGGAAGTGGCCGTTTGATGTTGGTTTAGGCTGCCTCATGTTCCCCCTTATCAATCAGCTCTCACAAATGAACCTATATTTGTTGCCAATTCTTCCATCTACTCCTGTGACCATTTCAAGTGTAGAGCAATCAATTGTGGCAAGAGATCCAGTGGCCATGGCCCTCTATGCAGTGGTGGTCTCAATTTGTGCTCCCATATGGGAGGAGATTGTGTTCCGAGGCTTCCTTCTTCCATCTTTAACCAAGTACATGCCTGTATGGTGTGCCATAGTAGTTAGCTCTGTGGCTTTTGCCTTGGCACATTTTAACTTGCAGAGAATGCTGCCTCTTATATTTCTAGGTATGGTGATGGGTGTTGTCTTTGTAAGGTCCAGGAACCTATTACCATCCATGTTGTTGCATAGCTTGTGGAATGCTTTTGTATTTCTTGACCTCATGAAATGATAGGTTTTACTCTTCCTGCTGGGCATCGTATCTACTATACCACCTCTATTGAGTTTACTATATATTGCTGCCACTCGTAGGTTTTTTTTTGTATTTTTTTTATGTTGTTTTGTTTTTTGTTTTAAGATTTTTACACCTTTTGTAAGATGAGTGGTAGTGTTCATATTGCATACTGTATTAAATATCAGTAATAGTGCAAGCAATATGCAAATAAAATCCCAATTCCCCAAAGATATTGTTCAAGTGTAACAAGAAGGATTTTGACAAATTTTCACAAAGTGTAAGGTTTAATTTTTTCCTTTTAAAATTGTATTATGCTGAAAATGGAGCTTTCAATTCGTTCAGAAGTTCAAAATTTAAAGAACTGTAATTTCGAAAATTGAGTTTCATCATGTTTGAATTGTTACGTGTGACACTCAAATGACATTTGAATATATAATATCTTGTCGTATCATGATGTTTGTACTGCTTTGTGTATCATATCACGATGTCAGTATCCAAGCTTCTTAATTTTAAATATAAAATAGGATAAGAATTACATCTAATTCTTTATATCTTTATTATTAAGTTTTATACTATTACGTTTGAGGTTGGTCTGCAATATGATGGAGATCTGAATGGACATGGGAGTTTGTCACGAGAGAAATTGTAATAATTTCAATGTTTCGCAAATTAGCAATTATTGGTCTGCAAAATGATAGAGATATGAATGGACATGGGAGTTTGTTGCAAGAGCAGTTGTAATAATTTCAATGTTTTGCAAATTAGCAATTTAATGAGCCATAAGCTATTCAAGCATGTCAAGTTGGTTTAGAATAGTATGAATATTTTTGCACGTATTATTTAAGTTCAGAATTTTGACTTATATTTCAATTATAACTCAAAATTTTATTTTGTATTAATTATATTTTATATATTTTTAATTAATTTCTATTATATTTTTAAGATTAATATTATCTAAATATTTAAAGATAAATGTTAACGTGATGTTTTATCTTATATACGTCAATGTCATAGCGTTTATTTTGGATGTGGCACTTAAAATTACCAAATTACCCATAATTCCTTCAATGACCAAAAAAAATAAAAACTTTGTTACATATTGTTTTACTAGAATTGGTTTGGTTAGAAACTATTGTTGCAAATATTAAAATTCTATTCCGATGTTCTAAGATATCTACAAGCAGCCAAAGATATTGATTAACATTCCACTCATAAATGCATCCTCACTCTTACATTCGGACAGGGATTTCCTCCTGTTAGAAGAGGGTCCTATTCGATATTTTCAGTGTATTTAAACACATATTAGAATGAGGGATTAAATAAGAGAGCCAGGTCTCTTACATTCATGTACAATTATTTCATACTTTTAAGTAGTTTGTAGGAATAGATTTACTTAGAAACCACCCAATTAAAGCATGCCAATAAATTGTTAAAAAGAAACATAATAAGAGTGGCTATCATTTCTTATTTCTTCTTTTATATTTTTCAATTATTATCTTGAAAGAATCTCAACCAACCCCACTTAGTGGGATAAGACTTTGTTATTGTTATTGTATTTTAAAAGAATCTATTATCTAAAAAGAATCTATTATCTACAAACAAAAGTAGATATACCTAATTTAATTGTTTCCATATGGCACTCCCAAATATTTACATTATATATTCAATGACGTTAGATTATTTTAAAGTTCAAACAAATCAACAGGGGGTTGTGGGTGCAAATAGCAGCAGTTTTACCGCCAAATAAAATTTCGCAGCGGTTTGGCAGCGCTGTTATAGGTAGTCACAAATTAAAAATGCCACGTATTAGTTAACGGTTATAACCACCACTTGATCTCTAATGTGCGCATTCATATTCGTTCTCCAGTCACAACAAAATCGTCTTCTTCCCAAGCGAGAGAGAAAGCCAATTCGATTGCAGTTAATCGGGTGTTGAAGCAATGCCTACCACCATTTGTTGTCCCCTGGCAGCTCCTCTCTCCCTCCCTAACAATCTCAGGGTTTCGCTTCTGAAAAGCCTAACACTCGGGCCGTCGCTCAAAGGGACCTTCCCTCCCCTTCGATTTGAATCCAAGTTTCCCTCTAATGTAAGATTTCTGCCAACTCGCGGCTGCCTACCATTAATTGAATTTGAATATCCGCTGTTCGGTTGCTCGGAAAATTAGTAAATGCGGGAATCTAGTGGGGTTATTTTATTACGGACTATCAAGAGATGGAATGAATGGATTTATTAGCGAAATGAGTAATGCAGCTTATACAGAAGTGGAGCTGATCTTTAATTCTTATCTTGGCATCTGAACTATGCAGTCTTTTGTTTCTAAAGCACTCACAAGAGCATTGAATTTGGTTTTGGCAATTCTATAGCGTCAAATTTTTCGTTTAAGATTTATTTTAACTAACTCATTGATAGGAACTAAAAGCTAGAAAGGATAGAAAAGAGAAAGAATAGGAAAGATATAGAAAGAACATAGAAAGATCAGAGAAGAGAAGAGAAAGAAGAAAGAAAAAAGACAAGACAGAAATTCAATCCATTTCACAAGTCAATCCATACACTTTAGTCTTGGCCCTTTTACTAACCAACTAACCAACAAATTCCTATCAGAACAAGACTGAAATACCCTTGTCCCAAATTTAGATAATTTATTATCATCCTTAAAATAGCGGTCCTTTACAACTGAGGCGTGAAGAAACAAGCATTAGCGGCATATGCATATGCGTATGTTTCCTCTTAAAACATTTCTTAATTTCATTTTGTAGCAACAGGTTCTTGTATTAACAATCAGCAACAGCTAATTTGTTTAGTAATTAAGATCTCTGTTATCAAGAAAAAGATCAGCCTTGGTGTATGAAGTTTATTTACAGGGTTTATTTGGATTTCTTTCTATCATTCTGACTTGAATTATTACTCCATCATAGAAATGGAGATTATTGTGTGACAGGCACGAAAACTTTTCATCAGATGTTCCTGGATCTGAGTCCATAGAAGATAAAATATCAGAAGATTTGGTGACGCCTAAGTGTGACCAATCCAAAGACTATATAAAAGAATGGCTTTCAAGTATCCATAAGGTATTGATTTCATTTATGTAGAATCTTGAATAAGAAGGAAACTAACTGTTTTCCATCTCTTACTTTGCATCCTTTTACTTTGAATCGAAGATTAGAAGTTGTAGTTCTTAGTAAGTGCTGACTAATGCACCAGTAGTGATGTAGCTAAGCCAGGGTTGGTTTTGATTGTTAGTTTGAACAAAATATCAATGACTTAGTTGATTGATTTAATCACTTTATGTTGAAAGCCTCAGCTATCGTGAGAATATTATCCGCTTCTGTTTTAGGACACAAATGCAGTTCTTGGAGTGGAACCTTGGACAGTCCCCTGGACAGCGAAGACCATTGTTCAGGTAAAGTGTATTCTTCTTACTATATACAGTCATTAACGGTGAACAAAGCAACCTTAGGATATCTATGCTTTGATTTTGGAGTCAGGAATACAGAGCCATGAGTTTCTTTCATTTGATTTCTCAAAGTTGCTGAACTGATAGTTAAGAACTTTGATTTCAATAATATATACCAGTAGATTATTCAGTGTGATTGATTTAGTGACCATTGACTATGGCTCCTCAAATAAAAAAAAAATGTCAGCAAATGTTTTATATTTGTGCTATCTGGAAGTTAATGTTGTCAATGTAAGATTTATGATTTAGGCGCGTGGATCTGCTACATATCAACAGAGATGCGCAACAATTTAACAACAGTTTTAACCGTTGCTAAATAGTTAAAACCGTTATTAAAAATATTTTTAGCAACGGTTTTAAAACAAATTGCTAAAATCGTTGCTAAAACTTTAACAACAGTTTTAACCATTGTTAAATGGTTAAAACCGTTGCTAAATCGGTGGGCAGTGGATTTTAGAGGTAAGTATGCTGTTCATTTTAAGCACCTTTGCACATAGAGAATGTTTCATTCTAGTAGGAAATGGCTTAGTATTTAATGTGGTTTACGGTGTTGAATTATACAAATTGGCAGACAGATCAGAATTTGAATTAGGTAGCTATTAGTGATGATGGCTCCTTTTTTTTTTTAATACTCTTGCGAACGGTGCCTCGAATCACCCCGAGCCTCAGTTGCCTCTATTTTTGTCTCCTAAATGGAGCACTCGCACTCTAAAGATTCTCTCAAGAGTGTAGCTAAGCGTAGTTTAGGATTTAATACTGTCATACTCAACCAAGGTTGGATGCCTCCAAACCCGACATATGCAATATGGATATTCTTGGTAAGGATGAAAAAAGTAAAGGAGTGGGGCTTAAATTGGCGAAACCCTACAAAAGGAGCTCTGGTCTAAATGGCTGCTGTGTAAAGACTTGCTGGTTTGAATGATGAAGTAAATTGTATTAGGAATAAAGTGATGTTGAATGTTATATCTTGACACGATTGACATAAGTTTTTGAATCTGTTGAAATAGGACATCCATAAATATGAGGATTATGTTGTGAGAAATGATATGGTGGTCAGCGTAGCGAAGTTCAGTACACAACTAGAGCTTGAAAATGATAACCAACACAAGTTCTTGAAGATATTGAAAGCATTCTTATTTTTCACCAATAATTTGTTAGAATCCTACAAAGCTTTAATAGAAAATTTACAAAATGGATAATAGAAAATTTGTTAAAACCAACAGTTGCCCGAAATCATGTTAACAGTTAAAAATTGGCAGAGACCGAGAGATGAGTAGCGAGAGAGATGTAATGCTGGATAGGTCTTATATTTTTAGGAAGAGGGTAAAAGGGTAATTGTGGTCTTATATTTCTGTTATGCTGTGCGTGAATGGTATGGAAGGGTAGTGACGTGTCAGTGGAGAGAGAGCACGGAACAGAGGTTATTAGGAGGAGGTTTGTACCTGAAGGAGAAGGAGCATAGTCTCTGGTTAAGATTTTTATCTCTGCTTGTTGAGTAACATTTACTGGTTTTCCTTAAATTCCATCTCTATTTTCTTATCAATGCCACCAAAGATGTCCGATAGAGTTGATGCCTTGGAAGCACGGATTGAGAGATTGGAGGGAGGATTGGAGAAAACATGAAGCAGGATATCTTGGCTGAAATTAATCGAGTGATGGGAAGAATGGACTCGGGTAAATCACCTAGTCAGGGGAGTGAAGGAAGGCCTTCTGCGGGTAGCAACTTGGCACCTAAGGAGACAACACAGACGAGGGGAATAATACCTGCCAAGGTGAAATTACCTGTGTTTGACGGTTCTGACCGGGTAGCATGGATATCCAGAGCTGAAACTTACTTTCAGGTGCTGAGGACATCGGAGGAAGTTCGATTACAACTCGCCAAACTGAGCATGGACATGGAGGGTGCAACTATCCATTTTTATAATTTATGGCGAAAATCGACCGACCAGGCTACTTGGGAAAATCTGAAAGAGGCTATGATAATGAGGTATAGGGTTGGTCGATTGGACAACCCTTTCGAGGAGCTGAAGGAGCTGCACCAGACCGGAAGTATGGAAGAGTAAATATCGGCGTTTGAACTGTTTTCTTCCCAGTGCGGACGATTGCCGGAAAATCAATTTCTGGGCTATTTCATGGGAGGTCTCCGGCCAGAGGTGAGGAGTCGTGTGCGGACGCATAATCCTAAGAACTGGTATGAAGCTATGCAGTTGGCTAGAGACGCTGAGGCTGAGTTTCGGGTGCTCTCTGGAGAAGACGATGGAGATGTGACAAACAGGAAGGACAAGGAACTGGGTTTGAATCCAGGTAACGCGAACCGGACATTAAAACCCCATTACTCTTCAGGCCCAAAATATTCTATGCAGTTGGGCCAAGCCCAGTCGTGGATGCGTGCGAAATCGGATCAAAATCAGAGCCGAAGTCGACAAACGGGCTCCGCAACGAGCGTGCAAGGACCCGCGACCAAACTCGCATCAGTAGCTGCGTCGTCGTCGTCGTTTTCGTCTGCGAGGAAGTTTGAGGGAGTCCGCCGGCCGTCGTCGCAGGATAAGAACAGAGGAATACGGAATTTGTCATACTGTAAACTCATGGGTAGGAATTATCGCGGTCAGTGCTTCCGATGTGGTGAGAAATATCACCCCTCGCATCGCTGTGCTGATAAACAATTGAGGGTGGTTATTTTGGGAGATGATGAGAGGATTAACGAAGAGGGAGAAGTGGTCGCCATCGAAGTACCCTAAAATGATTCCAATGGAAGACCCTAATATTTAAGTTAGTAATTACAAGATAGTCAAAATTCATGTTAAATATCTGCCCTCAAGTTATGTTTACCAATTGTAGTCTTGTTTGCCACAAGAGATGAAAAACTCGAGGTATATTAATTTCCTTCTGAAATGAAGTTTTATTATTTGGGAAACCTTAACATCTATTTTCCCATATGATGTAGGAGAAACATTATGATATATGGGACATGATTTTATCAGTCATGAGTTAGATCATTTTGATTTAGTTTCTCTCTTTGACAACCACAAATAAAAGTTAGTGTTGGTTAGCTTTTATTCATAAAACCAAGCGAATCAGGACTAATCTAAACTGTCCCGGTTGCATTCAGTCTCTGGGGTCAAGGGGCATATTCTTATGTTTTTCTATCATTTCTTTTGAGAAACCAATTTGAAGCCTTTACTTCTCATTGTTTCTAATTTGTTTTATCTTGTCTTTTAGTTCCTCTTACGTCACATTTGGAACTGTAAACTGAATTGGGTTCTGTAGGTTATGCTTCTTTGGTTTGCCTCATTTCGGTTGCTGGGATCTTGGATAATTCCGTATCTGGCGTACAAAGCAGGGTTTGGAAAAGAGTCTCTTACATACAGAGGGCTTGCTTTGTACAGCCTCTTGAGTGATGTTGCTGAAGGTTTGGTTGGTATAGCAATACTTTATCTTTGTCTTGCAAAGTTTCGATCACTTCCGTCTGACTGGTTCAAATTTAGACTCAAGGGGAAGTGGCCGTTTGATGTTGGTTTAGGTTGCGTCATGTTCCCCCTTGTCAAACATCTCTTAAAAATGAACCGATATTTGGTGCCTGCTGTTCCATCATCTACTCCTGTGACCATTTCAAGTGTAAAGCAATCATTTGTGGCAAGAGACTCAGTGGCCATGGCCCTCTATGCAGTGGTGGCCTCAGTTTGTTCCCCCATATGGGAGGAGATTATCTTCCGAGGCTTCCTTCTTCCATCTTTAACCAAGTACATGCCTGTATGGTGTGCCATATTAGTTAGTTCCGTGGCTTTTGGCTTGGCACATTTTAACTTGCGGGAATTGCTGCCTCGTGTATTTCTTAGTATGGTGATAGGTGCTGTCTTTGTAAGGTCCAGGAATCTATTATCACCAATGTTGTTGCATAGCTTGTGGAATGCTTTTGTACTTCTTGGCTTCCTGAGAAGATAGGTTCACCGTTAGAGTTTATATATATACGTATATAAGCTTGAAAGCTTCTTTAGTTCCCACTGCCACTCAGGTTGTACTTGGTTTTTCTTTTCCCAAAGATTTTTACACCTTTGTAAGATGACTGGTAGTGTTCATACTGCAACCTGTAATAAATGTCAACCTGAAGGTTTTTGACAATTTTTCACACGTGTAAGAAGAATAAAAACCGTGTTATGCTGAAAATGGATCTTTCAATTCATTGAAAAGTTCAAAATTTCCAGAGCACCCTAATTTTGAAAACTTGAGTTTCAACATGTTTGGATTACTACACAATGTCACACTCAAATATCATTCGGGTTTTTAATATCTTGTATCGTGATGTTTGTACTGCTGTGTGTCTCTTGTCCCGGTATCAGTGCCCAAGCTTCTTAATTTTAAATATAAAATAAGACGGGACTTGGTCTCCGTATATATTATAATTTTAATGTATTGCAAATTAGCATTTTAGTTAAGTCATTAGTTATTAAGCATGTTAAGTTGGTTTGGAATAATATGAATATTTTTGCACTGAACGTTGTATTATTGACAAGCAAATTAAAAGCATACTACGTATTAAATTAAGAATGAAAAACTTTTGGACGCAATATATATAAAGATAGTATGCAGTAATTTGTCAGAATATAATCGGTAGCATTTATAAAACGATTTTACATTTCATCAATGATTAATTGCTCATACCGTTTAAAAAAAGTTTGTTAAGGTTAAGTTACTTTTGGTTGTTAAAATAGAGACAAGGGAATGGAAATAAGGATAAAACTTGTAGTTATTCCCATCTTTGGTGGCTGAAACCTTAAATTCTAAATCCAATTTCACAAATGCAGGAATGGACACTTCCAATCACAAGATATTAGATAATAAATTTTAAAAATAATATTTAATATGTTATTGTGTAATATTTAATATTGTATAATATATTAAAACAATTATGTATATTTTTCATATTATTAAGACCCAAAAAATTGTGAATATTAGGGTTATTTTATTTTTTAATAAATTAAATAGAAACAAACAATATTTTTTTAATTTCTTTAATAGTATTACTATATATAACGTTTGTATATATTTTTTTTGTATCTATGTGTACTATAATTATTTACTTATAATTTTTTTTCTCGTCCTACATGTTTAAAATTCTCATTTTTATTCCCATCGAATGATTTCAACAACCAATCAGGATCTCATGTTTTCTTTTTTTTATTTATATACCACAAAGGATAAAATTGCCTGAAATGGTTTTTTTAACAGCAATTAAGAAAGAGATTTTACTTTCCACCCAAAATTTTAACTTTTTTTATATACATCTCAAAAAGAAATTTGTTACATTTTGTTTTACTAGAAATGGTTTAGTTAGAAACTATTGTTGCTAATATTAAAATTCCACTACGATATATGGAACATTAATTGCTATGTTAACTATAAGTAGCCAAAGATGTCAATTAACATTCCACTCATAACGCATTCTCACTTTTTGGTCCATTCACATGCAATTAGTAAGTGACAGTCGATTCATTTGAAAACCACCTAACTAAAGTATGCCAAGAAATTGTTAAAAAAAAACATAAAGCAATCGTTATCTTTCCTTATTTCTTCCTTTATATCTTTCAAGCATTATTTTGAAAGAATATATTATCTACAAACAAAAGGAGAAGGAAAAAGGATATGAAAAAAAATTTTATTTGATATGATATAGTTAAACGGAAGAAGGGAAAGAAAACATTGTTTGATATGAACTTTTAAGAGAAAAAAAAAGAAAATTTGTGGGATAATTTTACTAAATTACTCCTAAGATTATAAACATTTTTTTTTAAAAAAACCTTTCACCCTCTGGTTCAACTTTTTTTTTTTTTAATTCTAAAATATCTTTGATTCAACCCCTCTCTTTGGTCGTTGAGTTCCATTCCTCAACCCTTCATGCCCCTCGTGTTGTCACTCACTGTTGCAGCACACCGACAATCCAAAGCAGACAAGGATGATCAGAGGGAGAGAGATCAGAGACAATGGACAATGATCTTCGAGAGAGAGATTACCAGACGTGCTCTAATTCTTGGCTACCAAATGCAAGAAAGTCTTGTGCGCGATAAAATTCTTTCTTCCATCAATGTAAAGGGAGTGTACCAAATGTGCTCAAAAACTGAATTGGAATATCTCCAAAATATTAAAAACCATATGCGCCTTGATGGATTTCTTATTGTATCAACATTTGTATTTCGTGGTGCCTTGAGTCAATATCCAAGTTGTTTAGTTTTAAATATAATGCACTACTTGTCTACTAGTCTTTGCACTCAAGTCCTTTCATCCTACGCTTAAAGCATGTTTAGTAGGCATGAAAGATTTTTGAAAGAAAAGAAAAAAGAAATAGAAAGAAAAAGAAAAAAGGAAGAGAGAAAAAAATTATTTAGAAAGGAATTAAAAAAAAAGGAGATATTATTTTGTTTGTTATGACTTTTTTAAGAAAAATGAAAGGAAAGATGTATTATTTTTTTTTACTAAATTACCTCTGGATTAAAATTATTTAAAAATAAAAAACAAAAACCAAACTTCATTTATTTTGACTATAATTTCAAATGTCAAACCACTAAATCTCTCTCCTCTCATGCTTAATTTCAAAGCTAACACTACGATTCACTCTTCTCAGTTTTCTACTTTTCTACTCACCTTCATCAACTTTTACTCTTTTCTCTCTACGATTCACTTAGTCATTGTCGACCTTCTTTCTCCTTGCAATTCCTCTGTCTCACTGCACCGCCGTCAATCTCTTTCTCTCTCTCGATGTCTCTCATTTGATTTTTGCTTTGCCTTCCGTCGCCTTTCTCTTAGTTTGTATTCTCTCCTTGCAGTGGCGGAGCCACGTTGAAGTCAGGGGGTGCAGCTGCACCCCCTGAAATTTAAAAAGTGCCATGAAAATTTTTTTTTTATTTTGCCCCCCCTCCTTATTTTTTTTTGAACCCCCTTAATATTTTTCGAACCTCTTCAGTGACTCAATCTCACTCTGCTGCTCACAGTCACAAGACCCCCACTCGCTAGAATCACAAATTTTTTTCTTGAAGATGGTTAATTTCTCATTTCATTGTTAGGGACCTCTTTGTAAAAATTTGAAATTTAGAGTTTTTGTACATAGGTCTAGTTCTATTAAATTGGTTAATTGATTATGTAATTAGAATCATGAGTAACATATTTGTAAAGTCAATTTCATGAAATTTTTTCTTGATGATAGTTAATTTCTCATTTCTTTGTAGGGACTTCTCTGTAAAAGTTTGAAATTTGGGGGTTTTGTATGTAAGCCTAATTCTATCACATTGGTTGATTGATTATACAATTAGGATCATGAGTAACATATTTGTGAAGTCAATTTCATGAAATTTTTTCTTGATAATGGTTAATTTATCATTCTATTATTAGGGACCTCTTTGTAAAAACTTGAAATTTGAAGTTTTTGTACATAAGTCTAATTCTATCAAATTGATTGATTGATTATACAATTATGATCATGAGTAATATATTTGTAAAGTCAATTTTATGAAATTTTTTTTTATAATGGTTAATTTATCATTCAATTATTAAGGATCTCTTTGTAAAAGCTTGAAATTTGTGATTTTTGTACGTAGATCTAATTATATCAAATTAGTTGATTGATTATATAATTAAGATTCAAAAGAAAAATACTTTTTTTGTAATGAAAATATTTTTTAAAAGGAAATTACTATCAAATAAGCAATAAATTAAAATTAATTTAGAAAAATTACTATCAGATCCAAAAAAAAAAGAATGAAAATTTTGCCCCCCTGACTCAGGGGTCTTGAATACGCCACTGTCTCCTTGCCTTTCTCCCTTTGTTCTGCTATTCTTCATCTTTGTCATCTCCCCCTATCTCTTAGTCTTTTCTCTCCTTGTTTCTCTAACGATGATTGAATGTGAAGGAGGGATAAATTAGACAACAATTTTTTTTTCTATTTCATCAAGCGATTTTCCATCAATTCAACAAAAGAAATGATTCATAGATTTAAAATGGAAAATCGATAACTGATTTTCCATTTGTTCACTATAGCTTTGCTCTACTAAACACCGGAAGAGAAAAATTTATTAGAATTTCGTCTTCCTTTCTCTACCAGAAGAGATACCAAACGTGACAATAAAAATTGACTCTAATGGAATCCATGTTTAAATTTCTATTAAAAAAATATTTATATTTAATGTGCGATAATACTTCAAACATAATTACTTTCAATATAGAATACTCGTGAAAATCAAAAAAAAAAAAAACTTTGGCCCTAGCCCAAAGTGAGAGGCTTAAAAGACAAGTAATTTTCCCACGACTGCGATTTTTGGAATACACTACCAAATATAGTGATGCATACATGCTTTTGTTGAGTCTCTTAGCCCATATTTTCTGCAACTTTGCTCTTTCGGACAACTGTTCGGTACTCAAAATGTATAGTGCCTTATCTGTTAAGAACTGTTATGTACTGTTAGATTAGTGTGAGTGTTGTGATCCTATGGTCAATATGAGCGGATAGCCATACATTATGACTCCCGTAAAAGCTTCGTGCTGTTGAAGGCAAAGAATTTTCGTCATACTTAATTTTCTTTGGCACTTGCATGATTGGTGTAACATTCTTTTCAGAATTAGACTGCATTAATAAGTGTTGGATTTAGTAGCCAATACTTATTGTCTTGAACGCAGACATAAGAGGGGACCAATAGTTTTCAAGTCACTCTGCTTTTCTGGCCTCTGTCTCTTGAACCTTTGTTCATGTCTCCTTCTTTATCCGACAGCCCCAGGGACCCCTGTCTCCTACATTTATATTTCAGCATAATTGCCAGCCTTAACTATTTAGTTCGTTTCGCTATGAAAACGACATGCCTTTTGTTATCATCATTTTAACCTCACATTTTTTCTAATCCGACAGAACCACTTAGTGGATCAAATACCATAAATTTTCCTTACCAGGAGATCTTCATGATTTTTTCTTCCTTCTTTTTTCTCTTTCAGATTTAACTGATTTCAGGACAATAATATAGTTACGGTCGCTTGTAATTAATCCATTTCTGCCTTCAACAACAGACCATGCCCATTGTCCTCTTCACACTTGTTCTCATATTGTAAGTACTATAATGCTCTCTCTGCTAATCGCTTTCTTAATTTTTTAAATTTTCTCGATGTCAATTATTTAAGGCTGTCCTTTCTCTTTCTTTATATATATATATATATATATATATATATATATATATATTGGAAAACACACAAGTTACTCTGACTAAGAAATAAGAGATTACCAATTCAATTCGAATTGACCACTCCAACGGCTTCATTTTATCAATTGTGAAAAGCCATCCCTTGTTTTGACCACTGAGATTTTTTTTTTTTAAATATTGCAAACAGGTGATATTTAGATTAATTTGTAATTTGTATGCATTTTAACTAATCCACTTCTCTATCCTGATTGATAGTAAGCCATCCATACCAAAATTAAAGGATTCATAATAAATTTTTTTACTGCCTAATTTTAAAAAAATTAACATTATTAAAATTTAAACTTTATAATGCGCTTCCTACTAAATTTGTTAAGCGCTAGGAGACACACTTTACATAGGGACAATATACCCCTCTCTCTCTCTCTTTTTTTAATAAGCTAATCAATGATTAGATATAATCAAGACTCTGAAAATCGAACCAATCATTGAATCAATGAGGGCATCGGTTCAAAGGTCAATATTTAGACCGTGGTTGAATTAGTGGTATTTTAAAAATATTTAAAATATAAAATATATAATTAAAAATATTAAAATACTATACATAATTACATATCATAAACATAAATCTATAAACTCAATTAAAAATAAGATTTAATATTTAATTACACAAAAGTTTTGACAAAACAAATCCTCAATCAAAAGTTTAGCCAACTAACAAAAAAATATTATAAATCATTATATAATTCATGCATATCAAATCTATCAAATAAAAAAATCATTGAATCGGTATGACCAATAAAACTAGCCAATTTGACCGGTTTTATCAGTTTAAAACCAGTTTGACTGCCTTTGCATTGATCCATTCTCTCACTAATTCTATAATTTTTTTTTCAAACCAAAGCTAGAATCAATTTTCGATCTAACTGATTGAACCAACCTATTCAATTTAATTCTAACCGTCTTGGTATAACATATATTTCAGTAGGCTAGTTTTCTTGAATAAGACTTACAGTATAATGACCATAGCATGACCCTGAAAGACTATTGCAAATTACCTGTCTTTTCACTCTCATGAAACAATAATGTCGTCTAAACATACAAAGCTTATAATAATTGTCCGATGTAATATGCATGTCAATGTGATTTAGGTTATTCTCATATAATTAATAATGTGGTACAATGGAATATATATATATATATATATATATATATATATTATCACCTTGGTTCAGCCTTATGGTGTAGTCGTTGCGATGTGATCATCACACTGATAAAAAAAAAATCATCCTTTTAAATTGGTGACATCAATTCAAAAATGGATCAGCACAAAACACAAGAGGACAAATATAAAACAGAGCAAGCTAAGCAAAATGGACAACACCGTCCATATTGTTTCAAACATGATTTTATGAAATAAAATGGAATTTAGTTGTAATTGTACATTAATTATTCTTTACCATTTTAAGTATGTATAACTAGCAAATATTTCCTTTTGTTTTTTAATAAAATCCAAAAAATATGATAAGGATATTATGAGTTTATTATCACCTGTCAGATCCTCAAATATCGATGATATGTATGAGACTGATTATTTTTTAAACATTGCATTCATAAAATCATAATTTTTAAATTCATGACATCTAAGTTTGATATTTTGGTTTAAGAATAGCATATGAACAAAATTTATTAAAGGGGGAAGAGAATAGGCACTAGAAATTTCTCTTAGACACTTCCGAGGGGTGCTTGGTATGTGAGTATATTAATATTCAAACATTTGGAAACCTATGAGTTAAAAAAAAAAAGAAGGATAAATTATTAATTTAGTCATTAAAATATTACAGTTGTATCAATTTGATTATTAAATGATTAAGTCTTTTAATTTAAGCATTGGATATTTGTTTCAATTTTGTCTTTGTATTTGTTTAAGTGAATTTTAGTAATGAAAATTCTAAAATTTAGCAATAATATATTTGATGATTTAGCAACTAATAAAATCAAATTGAGACAAATGCTATTTATTAAAGACTAAATTGAAATAACTGTGATTTTTTAAGGATAAAATATGTAATTTGCTGTAAACAAAACTAAGTTTGACATATGGATGTAATCGACATCCCGTGTGTAACAAATAAATTTTGAAATATTCGTATTTATTATATCTAAACATCTTACAGACAGATTGGTAAATATTTGAAAAATTAAAATTCTTATGTACCAAACACTGAGGGTATATTTGGACTTAGAATAATAAGAAACAAGGGAATGTCCATGAAAGTCCTAGTTATTTTGATTTAATAGAATATGATGTGTGATAAAGTAGACTAATTTTCTAGAAATAAAGAAAAGAGAAAGTGCTTTGTAAAAAATTTAAAGGAACAAATGATTAAAAGGGAAGAGAAAGGTTAAGTAGTGATGCAACAGGACATTAATTTATAGGTGTGGTGTGGGGGCTCACTTTTCTGCTTCTTTTTCTTCTTTTTTCTCATTTCCAATTATTAAAATTCATTGTCTCTTGCCAGACAACCACATTCCCAATTGTTAGAGAGAGAACCAGAGAATATATTTTAAAGTATACATATGTGTATATATATATATATACACACACACACAAGTTCAAAGAGATATGCTTCATAACTGTTCTTTCTTCTCTTGAACCTCTGAAGTTTCTGAATTATTTGCAGAGACTCCTTCCTTCTTATTCTTCTTCTTCCTTCCTTCCATGGAAACTTCTCAGCCTATCTCCATTGAAAGCTTCTCTTACAGTTGGCTAGTGAACATCAAGCCATCTCTGGAAGCTTCTGTTGATTCCTCAGATGAAGCTTCCTCATTCATAGAAATGGACCCAAGAATGCCACCTTCCAAGAGATTCTTCAAGAACTCACAAGATTTCAAATTTGACTTCCCAATCTCTCAGTCCCCTCTTGCTCTTGTTGATGCTGATGAGCTGTTCTCCAATGGCTACCTCACCCCTCTCTTCGCTGAATCTCTGAAGGTGGAATCTTATGACTATCATGAGGCCTCATCCAATTCCAACCCAGTTCTTATTCCTTCCTCTGCATCAAAGAGTATGGGTCCCACAGCTACTGCTTCTAGATGCCCTTCTTTGAAGAGGTGCAGGACAGTGTCAAGGAGGATCTTTCAGAAGTATCTGAATTTCTTGAGGCCTCTGTGTAGAAGATTGAGGGGCCATAATAACCAGAATAAGTCAAGTTCAAAACATCAAACTGTGGGGAAAAGAGGGTATTCTGAAACATCCCCAAGAATAAGTGTGGCTTATTCTGCAGATGACTGGAGAAAGTCTTGTGATTCAGAGAGCTCCATCTATGAGGCAGTCCTCCATTGCAAAAGATCCTTTGGTACGTTCAACTTCAATACAGTATAACAAATTCAATTTCTGCTGTTTTGATTCTTCATAATGATTTTGACTTATTAAGTATAGTGGGTGTGTAATATATATGTCCGCACATCAAGCTCAAATGATTTTAAGGGGAAATAACATGCTAGAGATTATAGTAAAATTAATGATGCTAATAAGCTGATATAATCTCATGTCATGTCCCTTTATTCTCTAAGCCTTAAAGTCCTTTTGTTGGTACTAACTTTTACATTGGAACTTTATGTTATTTGCAGAAAGGAGTTAAGGATGCTGCAATATTAGAGAAGGTTGAAGATAGAGAATAGATTGACATGAAAGCTAAAGATATCAAGGGTGAGATCATCATGAGCCACTCATTGTGGGTGTGTTGTTGTGTGGTTGAATGATAATGGGTGTGATAGGGGAATAAAGAAAGAGGACTCAAAATTTGGAAGTACATTTTTGTTCCTATATTTTTGTTGATATGGGGGAGGAAAGTAAACAACTTTAATTTTACTATGCAAGAGACAATTCTGCCTCCCTATTTTAGGATTTCAGATGAATTAATATGTACATATGATGCTCATAACTTTCATATATTTTAATTTACATTCTTCTTTACTTAGTTCTTGCCTTGCCTCTTCTACCAATGTCATTATTTATTAACAAATTGCATTGAAAGAGAAGATTCCTTTTTTGTCTTCTAGATGAAGGGTTTCAAAAAGGTAAGAGAAAGAGAGAAAATAAGAGAAGCGTTCTTAATAAGTAATTCAATGAGCTGAAATTTGAGAAATTGATCTTTTATGTTACATATCATGGCCTGATATCATGGGTGATTTTTGTAAATTTTTTAGAGAACACGAGTTGGAAAGTCAACAATTTTTTATATAAAATGTATTTTAGAAGAAATTACATATAATCTCAATATAGTTTAATTGTAACTTTAGCACATGACTTTTAAAATTAATATTTTATTTTCCTAATCTATCACAAAAAGTAAATATGTTAACTATTAATAAAAATTAACATTAATTACAGTCATACTTTATGCCTTCATCTTATTCTTGAATTTCTTTTTCTTTGCAATCTTTGACTTGCATTTCTCAAAAAAAAAAAAAAAGACCATGAAAATTTCAGATGTTAGTTTTAACTTTCATATAATATTTTTATTTTTAATGATAATTCGAGAGGGTAAAACTGTTACATATGTAAAGTTTGGACACTAAAAATTGTAATTAGGTTATAGTTCAAATAAATTTTATGTAATTTCTATACATCTCTAGATGTCTTCCGAAACTCTCATAGTGAAAAAAATTTACTCTTCATTGGCACCAAGTAACCTCATTACATGCACCAACTTTTACGTCAACACACATTAAAAGAATATATATATATATATATATATATACATATATATATATATATATATATATATATATATATATATATATATATATATATATATATATATATGTATTGCAAGAATCATTGAAGTCTATTGTTTGTGAGAGTTGAAATATTCTTTCTTAATAAACTCAGACATGATGAGGAAAGGACAAACACCAATTTTTACATATATTTGGAAAATAAATTATTCTGTTAGTTTTAATTAGGACTGTAGGTCACATCTCATTTTGGCTATTCCAACATCCCCTAGCAAAGCACGTGCTAAAAGTTCAACCAATTTTCTAAAATGATTTGTATGCAGAATATTATGTCCACACATTATTAATTATATATAATATATTAATATTCTTGTTCGTTTTATTCCAAATAAATAGATTAACCATATTAATCATATCCCAACAAAGCATGTGCTAAAAGTTCTAAGCATTTTCTTTAATGCAGCATGCAGATGCTATCTTCACACACTATATCTATTATAAAGATATCCTTAAATAATTAAATTTTGTTAAAAGTAAACTTGACATGTTTGTATATATCTTCCTTTTTACAGATGGTATCTAAGTAAATAGTTATTTTTTTCTAAATTACAAGGAATGAAAAAAGGAATTTGACAAGCACTATTGCACATGCAGCTCTAAGTTTGAATATAGTAACTACTAACATGTTATCTTGACAGCTTATACCCTTTCATGCAATTAATGCTCCAGACACCATCTTTAATTTCAAACTGTCCCAAATGGCTGTGTTATTTTGACCCTTACTATTTTATATCTCAACTACACCACGCCTGTTTTGACTGAATAATATATATGACTGTTATATATATATATATATAGTCAGATCCATAATACAAACAAAATCTTGTGAATTTAACTACTTGACATTTATAAATTATGAAAGAAACAATGTAAATTTTCAAATTTACGGTGTACCCAAAAAACATATAAGCCAGCTTGCATATAGCTAGGCACAAAATAGTTTAAATTTGAGTTCGAGATTAGATTCCATTTAGATATTGAGAGAGGCACTTATGATCAAGTTGGGCCTCAGTGAGAGTGATTTGATTCTCAGTATGGGCCCCTCCTTAGAAATCTATCAGTTCATTTATAAGTCGACAAAATTATACATCTAACTTAGGCTCTGCTGCACAAATATTTTCACACTAGCATTAATTATGACAGTAACTATGGCTGAGACAAAAAGTTACTGAAGGATCCATGAAATTAATATGAGTTAGTTCACTACTTTTTTGTCTCCTGGAGCGTTGGTAATGTGCTCTTATTATTGGTCAAAACTAAGTTATTAAGGTGTGTTGGAACTACATATACAGACATATTAATAACAGTATAAAACCAACCATACATCTTAATTATATACTTCAAGTTTTTGAATTCGAATGGTATTTAATATAGTAGTAGGACCTTTATAATCAAGTGGCCTATTAACTTTTGAAATGTATAATGTGGATGTAACTAGCAGTTACGAATTATGATACTAAGAAAGAGAATTGTTTAGTCAATGCAATGATAATGGGAAATGGTAGGTCTCCCCAAAAGTGAAGCAACTTTAAAAGAAACATCAATCTGTCAGTGTCTTAACTGAAATTTGTCTCTGCCTCTGCTTACACTGAAACTCTTAAAAGAATAATTGTTCGAATGCTTTGAAAGGGCCTATGTTGTAGGTATTACTTTTTGCTTAACTTCACCTTAAAGAGTCATTCAGTGAAAAACCTCAAATGTATTTGATTAATAAATAAACAAAGTAACATGACAAGAACATTGAACGGTCCCAAAGCAATGGGTCCAAGTTGTGAAAGGTGTTGAAGCTGAGAGTGGAAGGCCTTGCCAGTAAGTGATATGTATGAAGCTAAGGCAGAGTTTAGGTGGCCCAATGTTGGCCAGTGAAGCTGCCAAGAGAATTGGCCAAGACCCAGAAACTGATCACATGAGCACAGCAAATAGAAGGCGACATGGACAAAATGTGCTACCAGAAATGCCAATGTCTGATAACTCTGCCTTTTTTGTTCTCTCCAAAAAAGTCGCTAGTCTAACTCATTTACATCGTTTTTGGATCACCTAAGGTTGTGGGGGACCAGAACCTCATACATGCTACATGTTTCATGTTGCTAGTACCTATGCTTTCACGGGAAAGATTCTTAAGTAACTCGGTTTGTACAAGAGAAATAGACCAAACCAGCTATAAATAAATAGTGTCAATGAAAATTCAGTTACATAGAGCTTGGGTTGTGGGAGGATCATAATATCATACATGCTTCATAATTTGCTTAGCCCACTTACTTTTTATAAACCAGTTTCCTAGCCACATCAGCATTCCACATGGTGTGTCACGTCATTTCAAATGGCCACGTGTACACTGTTAAGTCCACCTCAGCAAAATCGTTAGTGGACGGGAGTGAATCTTTAAGAGACCAAATCAATACAAATAATTTTTTTAAGGACTAAATTGATAATAAACCAAACTCTCTGGGACCAAAACAGTAATTTACTCTAGGAATTCTTTTCATACCGAAGTAGCTATTGGCAGGTTGTAAGAACTGCCTGTGATTGGATCTATAGGTTTAGGTCCGGAAATTGAGGGTACGACCGACACGTGCAAACAGAATAAATAGAAGTTTGATGAAGCAAAACAAAAACAGAGGGGACAGAATGTGTTTTGGCGTTTGCTGTAACATTCACTGGTGAAGGGGTAAGCAAAAGCTGACTAATTACAGAAAAAGCTCGTTATGAAAACTATGACTTTTAACCTTCAAGGGCCTAACTGAAGCAACACAACAAAGGCTTGACATGACAATGCCTTCAAAAGGTTGTGATATAGGGCAACAAACATGGGCCAGAAATGTCAAGACAGATAAAAGTGAACAGCCCAATATGCTAAAATGGATCACAATGGTTCTGAGTGAGAATTGAAAGTTAAGAGATAAGGCCTAATAATATGCAGCAGCTACAGTGACAGGCTGAATACACAATTTTGCAGTGTAAAGATGCATTGAATCTATACTATTGGAATCGCACTTTACCCTTAATATATTAAAACTGATATTTTGATTTGAGCATGTTAACATATTAATGCACTGATATTTGTTCCCAACTTCTCCTCATAGAAAAGATTAATATTAAAATTATTCAAAATGTGATGCAATTAGACAAAATGAATTTTCAACGTTTTACACATTCTTATGCAACTGATTAGATGAATGTCAAAATTAGTACCCACATTAACACTTGGATTTACTTTTTTGTTATGAAGAATGTGGCAGCTGGTACACTTCTAGAAGAGTAAATTCTTGCACATGACATAAGATTCGTTCACCAATTTGGCATCAGATCTTTTTTGGAAAATTTACTCTCGAATATATTATATATAATCGTAGGTAAAGTTTTTACAAAAATCTCCTCTTTCCACACAAAACCTTCATCAGCTCACATGGTCATGGGAATACCCAAAAAAGTCCTATGTATGTTCCTCACATGTCTGACTAATGAAGGTTCTTAGGAAAGATTCTCATCTTATTATTCTTTTGAAGCTTCAGGACCATACTAACAGGCATATATATCTTCAGGCACATGATCAATACTCTGAAATTTGGGAAGGTGGAGGTTTCAGAGAAGCTTCCAAGTCATCAGTATCCGGATTTGCAAACTTCAAGAAATGCTCAATCACTTTGGAATGATCACTGCTGCCATGTCTGAGAGGGAACCACTTCTTATGTGGTTTTCTCTTTCTGTAACTTATGGCAATGGCAATGTCATTGGGTAAGAGGTCTTTGAGGACAAAGGCATGAAGCATCGTGGACACAAGAAGTGCAGTCACTGTGAGTGTGGAAATGAGACCAAGTACCACACACAGCGTCTTGGTTACTGCATTTGTGACCTGATTTGAGTACCTTATGGTAGCAATTGCTGCACCAGTCATTGGAAATGTGTAGGCCCACCATGCAAGTGAGAACCTGCATATTCATATAAAATATTTGTCAGAAATACCTAACAGAAACAAGAAATATCTTAGATGCACTCTTGTACATTTTGCTGCTGCAAAAAGTCAATAGAAACTCACTAAAATGGACCTGTCGTGATAGTCTTACTTTAGTGAGTTTCCATTGACTCCTTTCACAGTCAATTGATACATTATATATGTATATTTAATTAAATGAATTTTTCATATAAGAGGCTTAACATACTTGAATCCTCTGAAAAAGTTGACCCGGACTGCCTGCAAAAGCATATAAAAACAATAAGTAACCTTTATGGTAATAAGAATGGTTTATTGTGTTAGAGGAAGTTGTGCAAATTAAAGTCCATGTTTTCGGGTAGAAGCATCAGAAAACAAAAAATTCTTATGTAGACCCAATTTGCGAAATATATGTTGACCAAATCAATCCCGAATATATATGTAAGTATGTCAAACACACTTTTCAATAAGACCCACCTTTGTTTTAGTGACAATCTTTCTTAATACCCTAAGAATTATACATACTATGTACTAGCGTGACACTAGAACTTACCAGTGAGAAATAAAGGAAGAGGGCGATGAAATAAGCAATCCTGGATCCATAATCAAAAGAGCCTTGAATCCTAGCCCATGCCATAGAAGCAACACTAGGTGCGGCAACAAACAGAAAGAACACTGGATGAAGCTCTTTTGGGAGAGTCTCATTTGTTGGAAGTCTCTGGTAGAGAGTCACAAACAAGACTGTGTAGTGAGCCAGCCCCACAGCAAAGAAGAAGATAGGCCCTTCCTTTAGACCCATGGAAGCACCCAACAATGCCCCCACAAAGTTTCCAACAATTGAAAGGTGATTTGAAGGATTGGCCACCTTTGAGAGCCTCCTCTGTCCCCCAGACATCCACTGTCCATAGATCTTAAGCTCAAGACAGAATATTGGGATCATCAACACATACCATAGTGCATGATGCAGGTATTTGGAAAGTGATGGTGGAACTCCAAGGACTAAGAACAAGAGAGCTATCCAGGGGGCGAAGAAGAAGTTGACTCGGATCGGATGATAGTACTCGCGACGAACGGCTTCGAAGTAGACGATGATTTTGAGAAGGTATATGGTGAAGATAGTTGTAACAAGAGCAATGGAGATGATCCATAGGATAAGGTTTACTTTCAGACTTATGTGAAGGAACTCAGTGGAAGGAGAAGTGGCCAGTGTTTTCCACAGAATTGCTTGGCTACTAACGCCAAGGCAAATACCAAAACACGAAATGGGAAACCGAAGAAGAAATGGCCACCGGCTGTCTTGTGGAAGAACTATCTCTTCTGAAGCCTGTTGATTTAAGAACACAAAATAAAGTTTGTTACAAAAGGAAGAAGATTTAAACAAAACATAATAGATTGGCATAAGAAAATTACATACCCTGAGAGTTTCCAACTCTGGACCTTCCAATGCATCAAAGTACCTATCAACAGGTAAAGGCCTGTCTGTGTTCCTTGAGCTATTGTCCTCTACACTTTGCTTGGGTGATTTTCCACGTAGAATTGAGAACTGCCTCTCAAGTTTCCCGGAAAATGTTTTGAAGGGATCAAACCTGTTATCCTTCAACCTATACATGCTTGGATGGTTCCCAAAATTTGTTCTGCCATTAGCTGCCTCTGGGTTATGGCCTTTTGGAATTGGTTGAGAGTAGCATTTTGTTGGGAATGATGGTTTGGATGCTGCAGTGTTTGATTCAGAAGAGGAATTGGGAACAGCATCAGTGAAAGCTGTTCCATCAGTGAAATTGGTGTTGTGTGACTGAACTACTTCTTCAGAAGAGAGTGGCATGCTGATGGAAACAGAAAGCTTCCTTTGATGATTCATCACCACAGATTCTTCACCTTGGCTTCCCCCTGAAGCTGTTTGACTTTCCTGCTATAAATATGAAAATAGTTGGAGATTACTCTACAGAACAACCATAAAAAAAGTCCTATTTTGGTACTTAAAAGATGGTAATTTAGTACTCCATAAATTTTTGTATTACTTTAATACCTAAGAGTATGATTCTGTTTCGATATATAGAACATCCAATCCTTGAAAGATTGTGAATCATCATTTTAGTTCCTCTGAAAGAGTGAAATTGGACGAATGCATAAGATCGGATACTAATATTAATATGATACAAATTTTTTAGGGCATCAAATTAATGATCACATCATTTTGTTAATAGGGTTTCTGTTATATGTAATTCAAGAAATTCTAGTCATATAAGATCTCTGAATCTTTTAGATCATCAAAGACACTCAAAATCCAGAAATTTGCTATTTACAGCATTAATTTCTTCCACAAAACGGCTACACTAAGACAGAAATTCTTATTTTGGTCCTCCAAAATAGGTTTTCTGTACCACTTTATTACTTATATATGATTTTGTTTCAATCTCATAGAGTATTTGATCTTTAAAAATTAATAGACTGTATATTATCAATATCATATAGTAATCTCTAAAAGGGTGAAATTAGAATAAAATCATATTAAAGAGGACTAAAAGTAACAGAGAGAATATTAGAGCATCAAATTGATAATTATTATCATCTTTTGATGACCAAAACTGGATTTATCTATAATATACAAAGTGCGAGTTATTAAGGTATGTCTGTATCATCAAAGGCACTCAGATCTAGAAATATTTTAAGTACAGCATATCTTCAATTTGTAGTCTTACTTTAGCAGATTGGTTGAGAAATTGAAGTTCCACAGCATCGTTGATGTTATCAAAGCCAGCTACTTCACTTGACGATATATACTTAATTAGTGCTGGAACTTCGGGTGAGCCTTGCTCTGCAATTTCATAGACTGTGCTCTTCTCCATGCTAGACCTGTAAAGAGTTATTTAAGAACGGTTCAGTAACATGAGACTTCTTAGTGAATTCATTTTCCTTCAGAAATTATGGCTCACCTATCAATGATATCTGTCTTTGCCTTCTATTTTGTTACAAAATTGACAATCTCTTGCAGATATCTCTAGCTAAAAGAGCATTTAATAGTTCATATTCATAGGATAATTTTCGCTATTAGATAGATAGTCATATCAAACATGTGACACTTCATATTAGTGGGATATCCTGCTTTGGCAGTCAAATCAAAACGGCATTGCCAAATGCTGAGATAGTCTTAATCACAGAACTATGCAGATATATTTATTACTGATTGAGAAGAAACCTTCCCTCTTCAAGAATGGTGTCTGTCAGTCATAATAACAAGCAGGATAACAAGCAGGAAGAGGTCACTTTCCACCCCACAAAAAATAAATAAATCAACAGAAAAGTAATGAGTGGACGTGAAAGCATAATGGGTCAATAATGAATGTACAGAGATTAAAGATGTGAAGTCTCAGTCCCTTTCATACTTCATATTCACACCCACAAACAGTTCAAACCTCAGAACCAACACAATACAGAGAATTTCAAAACCAAAAGCCAAGCCACTATGCAGATTTCTGGATCAGATTAGTATAAGAAAAAAGATCAAGAGAATTCATACCTTTTAAATTTGTTATCTTGAAAGAATCAGGAGTGGAAGCAGAAGCTTCAAGGTGATGACAACAGTATCTTGGAAACTTGTAATTCTGGAAACATATGATCCGAAAGAGGGAACAGAAGAAAGAAAGGAAGAAGAATTGAGGTGGGAAAAGAAAGTTCTGGTGGTCGAAGAAGAAGACTAAGGAAGGAGGAGGCGAACAGATGGCTTGAAACCACAGAAAGGTGCTTATATATAATGTGGGAATCCAAGTAGGCCATATATATGTACGTACTTGCAAAACCATTACGTCAAAAGGACTTGATTAGAGATAATCCAAAGCGCTTATTTTTTTGAGAATGACACATTGACATATGCAAGAAGACAAACACAGCACAAAATATGGTACGTTAGGTAAGAAATTAATAACGTAAATGATGAAATTATCGCTTTTAAAAAGGCCTAATGAAGGCGCTCTGTTTGTTTGACTCGCAAGTTTATTTGACAATAGGAAGAAACAATGAGTAAGTTTTGAAGTGAGTCTATCATTGCATAATTCTTATGTGTGTATGTGTAACTCATGTTAAGTGAGGGACTAGACTGAAAGGATGAGAAACTTGTCGGATTGAGCACGGTCTTTGATTGGATAAATGGTGAATGAGAAAATAATTATTGCATGCACGTTTATAATTCAATGTGCAACAACCTGCAGGCTTATATATATATATATATATATATATATATATATGTATCATAGCTGTTGTTCATATTGAAGTGAAATAAGCTAAAGCGAGATTTTTCAGATTTTCTTAATTTTGTGGAGTGTTGGGGACTCTTATACGATTTAAATTTATTTAAAAATTTTAGGGATAGACTCTCTTAATCCAAAGATGGAACTCAAGAAAAAATATTGTCTGCTTTTATGGACTAATTAAGCTAATATCTAATTAGAGTTTAATTATGATTTGCTTAAATCACGTAACATCAATTTTTGATTTAAAAAAATTGCATCCTCCTTTTCATTTTGATCTTTTATTAAATATATACATACCCTTTTATTCAATAACGGGAAATAGAAGAAAAAGGAGACGAAGACATATATACCTTTTTAAGAGAGAATAATATGGGAATAATTCAACTTATTAACGCTGATGGATTAATTAATTCGTGCAATGATATATTGAGTTTATAATATTTATTAATTGAATCATGAAATGTTAAAATAATAATATATCATGTAATGTGTAATTTAATGTTTTTAAAAATTACACAGAGAGAAATAATTTACGAAGAAAAAAGTAGAAGACGACGACAAAGATGCAGGAGCTCCCAAGACGGAGGAATAAGGAAAGGAATGAGAAGAATAATAAGAAGAAAAATAATATTTAATGATAACAAAATAAAAAAGGAACAAGTTGAAGAATTTAATAAAGGGTAAGTATAGTAATTGCTAATTAGTAAGTACAACAAAAATAAAGCTACCAAAGTCAAAGGATTAGCAAGTTTTCGTGGAAGTCCTCATCGTTACAACCTGGATGGGGCTGCTTAGTTTAATTGGAACTCACGATTTTGATTTTGAGGATAAGTAACCACAAAATATTCTTATATTAATTTGAAAACAACATAAATAATTGACAAACAAACCAACAAATTTCCATGGTTGCTGTAGTTTTATTAATTTAACAAATATCGAGGATATTTTTCCATTCAACTCAACTCGTTAAGATGGAAAATCTGCTATTAGAATTAAAAAAATGTCATAAGCAAGCAAGTTGATGTGAATTTTTTTTCCATGGTTGTTTAACGGAATGCGTGATAATTGTTTCGTGTTTATTATCCATAAGCATTTTGTTAGGTTAATCAATAACATGAGTTAAATCCAGTCAATTTATGAACAAAGATACTAAACTAAATTGATAGAAAAAGACCAATAAGGACAAGATTATGAATATCTGTTGATATTTTGAATGACTAAATTAAAATTTTCATAATTTTCCTAGGGGAAGAATACAAACTCCATCTTATTTTGTTATTCTCAAAATGCTTTTAATGAAATTCAATGAATAACAAAGGTTCAATTTTGGAAATGTCATTTTAGAAAAAAATTATACTTCGATGAAAAAATACCCTTAATTTTTTTTTTTAAAAAAAAAATCTAATTGATAAGAACCTACGAATGAGACTGACTCCCTAAACTACGTAATATTGATAACTCATAAATCCTAATCAACCACTAGCAAACAAAAGAATAAATACATAAATACACACACATCTCATTTTCGTTTTAATTATAAACTATTGATTGTTAAATAATGATGACATAAAAGGGTGAGGTTATTATTCACCGTCAATTAGGGGATGCTGTGGAATAAACTAAGGTTGGTTTGATGGAAATATCGAGAAGCAGAATAATAGAGCCAAGTCAAAGAGATAGAAGATAGCCTAATAGTTTAAAGCCACAGATTGTGCCAACGCTAGCTTGCATTGGCAAGAGTCCCCACTTACAGCTAGAGTAATGTATAAGCATGTGTCTATACATTAAATTAAGTAGCAATAAATTCATTAGCAATCAACAGCTAAACTTGTAGTTGTAATATGAAGCACGCCTCTTTATTCTGCGTTTGGTAGTATACATAAATAAATAACTCTCTGTGGTCCATCTATTTCCTGTATCTAAGCTTCTGGGAATGATCTTTATTCTCAACAGAGGAAAATATCCAACAACATTTCAATTTTCTCTCTACATCAATAGTATAATTATTTATTCTGCAACTTGATGTACTTGTTTTCCTTTCTGGCCTTCAAATTGATCGGTATATGCATGTGTTGAAAACTATAAAATGGATTTGTTTTTTCTTTTCTTTTCAGTGATGAAATTTTGACTCATATTTCATATACATCCAGCCACCACTGTAATACCCAAGAAAAATAAAATATAAATATTTGTTTACAAACTACTGTTACTATTTCAGTATACGGTACTATTCACCCGTATAATACTATTTACGTATATGGTACTGTTCATTTATACAATCGAAATGTCAAGTACTAGATGTGGTTTGGTCATAAGAGACAACTAGAAAGAAGTTCGTGGGAGAAAATGACGTTTTATGTGTAAAAATACCCTCAGGGACTAAAGTGAAAGGATTGAATTGAAAAGAAACTTAAAGGTTTAAGGTGAAAGGATAATTTTCCTTTTAAGTTTCCAATAGTAATAAATTTTCGTGAGATGTACTGCATTATTAGAAATATCATTTTCATGAATAGTAAATTGAATATTTTATTAACGTATAGTATCAAATAGTACCCTTGACTTTTGCTATAAATAGGCCCTTCCATTTCACTTCTAAACTCACACCTTCAACTTCTCTTCTTCTCTCCTTAAGTTTCTCTTACTCCAAAGCTAGGCCTCTGAGATTTTGGGCCTTTCCTTTTCAGCTTAGGTAAGGATACTATGCCCTTTCTATGTCTTTCAAATTTTAGAAGTTATTTTCTTAAGTATGCTCTGTGGTTGCGGCCTTGGCTGATCTTCCACATCAGAAAAACTGTCCTTAGCTGTTTATATGTTATTTTGATTCTCTGATTACCGAAATAGAATGTAAACTGTGAAGAATACATGTCTAGGAAAGTTCTGGCTAAGGAAAGACCTGATTTTTAAGTGTGTCCAGTGTGACCCTCTACTCTTTCCTGGGAACTTACCTGGTGTACTCTTTTACAGATTGTATTCTCTATTTCTGGTATAAATAGTAACCATACGTATGAATAGTAACCATATGAATAGTAACCGTATATATAAACAGTAACCGTACGTATAAACAGTATCTGTCGAAAACAATCCTAACATATTTTCTCTAATCTTTCATAAAAATCTCCGTAGCAAAACACCGAAATTCACCTGAGCACTCTTGTCTGTAATGACTTAGAGAAGCGATACTCGTACGGAATCTAGGTGAGTGAAACGACCCCGTTTTAATAGAATTTTAGCATTACTGGTGATAAAAAGTATGTCGTAGGACACTCCCAAGATTCATAGGGTGAAATTGGATCCAGAATGACGAATCTAAATGAGATAATTAATCCATAAGTATGGATAAAATGAAATAAGTATCTTATGATGATGTGAAGTTTGAATGTTTTCAAAAAAACGGATTAATTGTTATCTTGATATGTGGTTTATAAATCTATAATATAGTTATATACTATACCTGTTATATGGATGAATATTATATTGAGCTTCTGATTATGATATGAAATGCTATTGATTGTGATTGAGCGGAACAGTACCCCCTCTCATGGCAAGGCGGAAAACCCGGTTGACAGGGTGTCTTGACCAATGAGTGTGGAGACAACGATTCCCTTAGTAGGGATATAGCCCGGATTGGTGATAAATCCGTGAGGCGCCCTAGCTAAGAGGATGAGGTTGTGCGTCATGGCGGAAATATACATAATTGGCGAGCCGGCCTGTGTGCGCTGTCACGACCCATTTTCTGGGCACATGACCGGCACAATGATGAATCTCTCATCACTGTAAGCCTTCCGATAAATATATCAAATTTTCTTATATGAAAATCATAGATTATCAATTTAAAATACATTATTATACTGACATACAAGCCAAATGTCGAACCCCTGAACTAGATGTCCTAGACGATTACAGAGCAACATAATCTATAACAGAAGAGAGGTTTACCCGACAACGGGAAGGTCCAAAGTGATCTACTCCTCTAGCAGATATTCTTCGATGGCAACCTGATCTGAACAAAAAGGTTGTACAAACAATGTGAGCTTTTAAACTCAATGAGCGAATCGGCCTCGCATTAATAAAATTCAAATACATTACCAGTCATGCAAGCATATCCAAAGGCTCATACTCAACCAATAGACAGAAGATAAAAATTTATCCAATTCAACAAACGTTACTAGTACTCGTCAATGGCAATATATCCCGGAGAGCGCACACAGGCCGACTCACCAATTATGTATATTTCCGCCATGACGCACAACATCATCCTCTTACATACAAGATAAAAATTCATCCAATTCAACAAACGTTACTAGTACTCGTCAATGGCAATATATCCCGTAGAACGCACACAGGCCGGCTCACCAATTATGTATATTTCCGCCATGACGCACAACCTCATCCTCTTAGCTAGGGCGCCTCACGGATTTATCACCAATCCGGGCTATATCCCTACTGAGGGAATCGTTGTCTCCACACTCATTGGTCAAGACACCCTGTCAACCGGGTTTTCCGCCTTGCCGTGAGAGGGGGTACTGTCCCGCTCAATCACAATCAATAGCATTTCATATCATAATCAGAAGCTCAATATAATATTCATCCATATAACAGGTATAGTATATAACTATATTATGGATTTATAAACCACATATCAAGATAACAATTAATCCATTTTTGAAAACATTCAAACTTCACATCATCATAAGATACTTATTTCATTTTATCCATACTTATGGATTAATTATTTCATTTAGATTCGTCATTCTGAATCCAATTTCCCCCTATGAATCTTGGGAGTGTCCTACGACATACTTTTTATCACCAGTAATGCTAAAACTCTATTAAAACGGGGTCGTTTCACTCACCTGGATTCCGTACGAACATCGCTTCTCTAAGTCATTACAGACAAGAGTTCTCAGGTGAATTTCGGTGTTCTGCTACGGAGATTTTCATGAAAGATTAGAGAAAATACGTCAGGATTGTTTTCGTACAGATACTGTTCATATATACGGTTACTATTCATATGTACGGTCACTATTCATACGTACGATTACTATTCATATATACTATCACTATTCATACGTACAGATACTATTTATACATACAGATAATATTCGTACATATGATCACTATTCATACGTATGAATATTATTTTTATGTACGGATATTATTCATATGTACGGTTACTATTCATTCGGTTACTATTTATACGTACGGATACTATTCATACCAGAAATAGAGAATACAATCTGTAAAAGAGTACACCAGGTAAGTTCCCAGGAAAGAGTGGAGGGTCACACTGGACACACTTAAAAACCAGGTCTTTCCTTAGCCAGAACTTTCCTAGACATGTATTCTTCACAGTTTACATTCTATTTCGGTAATCAGAGAATCAAAATAACATATAAACAGCTAAGGACAATTTTTCTGATGTGGAAGATCAGCCAAGGCCGCAACCACAGAGCATACTTAAGAAATTAACTTCTAAAATTTGAAAGACATAGAAAGGGCATACTATCCTTACCTAAGCTGAAAAGGAAAGGCCCAAAATCTCAGACGCCTAGCTTTGGAGTAAGAGAAACTTAAGGAGAGAAGAAGAGAAGTTGAAGGTGTGAGTTTAGAAGTGAAATGGAAGGGCCTATTTATAGTAAAAGTCAAGGGTACTATTTGACACTATGCGCTAATAAAATATTCAATTTACTATTCATGAAAATGACATTTCTAATAATGTAGTTACTGTGCACCTCACGAGGGAAAAACTTAAAAAGAAAACTATCCTTTCACCTTAAACCTTTAAGTTTCTTTTCAATTCAGTCCTTTCACTTTAGTCCCTGAGGGTATTTTCACACATAAAACGTCAGTTTCTCCTACGAACTTCTTTCTAGTTTTCTCTTATGACCAAACAACATCTAGTACTTGACATTTCGATTGTATAAATGAACAGTATCATATACGTAAATAGTATTATACTGGTGAATAGTACCGTATACTGAAATAGTAACAGTAGTTTGTAAACAAATATTTATATTTTATTTTTCTTGGGTATTACATGCGCTCTCCGGGATATATTGCCATTGACGAGTACTAGTAACGTTTGTTGAATTGGATGAATTTTTATCTTCTTGTATGTAAGAGGATGATGTTGTGCGTCATGGCGGAAATATACATAATTGGTGAGCCGGCCTGTGTGCGCTCTCTGGGATATATTGCCATTGACGAGTACTAGTAACGTTTGTTGAATTGGATGAATTTTTATCTTCTGTCTATTGGTTGAGTATGAGCCTTTGGATATACTTGCATGACTGGTAATGTATTTGAATTTTATTAACGCGAGGCCGATTCGCTCATTGAGTTTAAAAGCTCACACTGTTTGTACAACCTTTTTGTTCAGATCAGGTTGCCAGCGAAGAATATCTGCTAGAGGAGTAGATCACTTTGGACCTTCCCGTTGTCGGGTAGACCCCTCTTTTGTTATAGATTATGTTGCTCTGTAATCGTCTAGGACATTTAGGTCAGGGGTTCGACATTTGGCTTGTATGTCAGTATAATAATATATTTTAAATTAATAATATATTATTACATGCAAATCATCTCTATGATTTTCACATAAGAAAATTTGATATATTTATCGGAAGGCCTACAGTGATGAGAGATTCATCATTGTGCCGGTCATGTGCCCAGAAAACGGGTCGTGACAACCACCAAGGGGGTTTGTATTCATTTTGAACTTTGATTATTTGATGTGGGAGATTCAAAATTAAATTTTATGAGAAATGGTTTGTTTGATATAGATCAATTAAGCTTTTTTGTGATTAGTGGTAGATAAAAGATTATGTATTTATTTTTGGACAGTTTATCATAAATTACAAAAAGCTGTGTATCTATAAAGCTCTTTTATTTAGTATTGAGATCATGTACATCCACAACATAATTTTAAGTATTCATTAAAACAATTATCGCAGCATGATCTCAAAATATTATTGGAGATAAAATTTAAACCGATAATAGTGCAAATGACTACACATTACACGCATGTATTTACTACAGAAGTAACTGCTTTGGTTATACTTTTTTGTCAGTTTGCATATATAAATACTGAAGGAAAAATAAGTTATTAATGGTCATCTAACGAGGGCATGGTGGCTAATTAATGAGATTTTAATTTTTAAATTCTATCATTTATAACATATAATTTTATAGGTAATTAAGGACTGGTTGAGCACAAAATATATCCTTAAAGTTCCCTTATTATCAACAGATCCTTGAGGATAATGGAACCCTCATGATTTTTTTTTAAATTAAAACCTAATTTGTGATGGGCAACAAAATTAGGTCATGAGTTGTCAATAAATATTATCATAAAGAAAAAAGAAGTAAGAATTATCAAGATGACGTATTGACGCAGCAGAAGTTGAACTTATGATAAGCTCCTTCAACGATTTGAGATTAATAAACCCAGATGACACTGTAGCATATTTTTTCATTAACTGAGAAAAGTCAAAAAGTGAAAAGACGTTGTGTTTATCTGTAAATGTTTTTCTTTCGTTTTTTTGAGATGAAGTAAGAAAATGGTGGGAAAATAGTAGTTAAAAACTTAAAATCAGCTCCCGAAATCTAATTTGACTTCATTGTTGTAATATTGAGATGTTTGGAACTGTCACTGCCATTTACTTTAACTATATATATATATATATATATATATATATATATATATGTTCCCACAAAAAGGTAAGTAACTTTCAGATGTCATTAGACACGAGTTATCCCCACCCTAACTTGTAAATGACTTAGAGTGATCAATATCATTAATCTTGCATGCTATTGTGTATATCATTACAAAGATCAGTGTAACTTTTAATCAAAATTAGAAGTGAACAACTTCATTATTCTAAGAAAACGAGAACAGAACTTCAAAGAAATTAAAATTTCAGTAATGGCAAATATCGAAAGAAATATATAAATTAAAACGGATTACTATATATATATATACACTCTCGTTTAATTATAATTTCAGCAAATGAAATTTAAAATATATTTTATTTTTCTAAACTATCATAAAAAATAAAAAAATTTATGAACATATAAAAATTATATAATTTTAAAAAATAAATAAATAATGGAGGAAAAATGAAAATATAAATTACTAAGTAATACAATTTATATTTTTTAATATTATTTTTAATTTATAAGTAATATTTTCACTTTTGTAATATTTTCAAGCAATAAAATGTTATATATTAAAATTCTAATTAAGTTATAGTTTATATATGTAGTTTTTTATGTTAAAGTTTGAAAAAAAAAATTTTTTCAGCAACCAATCTTTGGCACTGTTATAGTTTTAGTGTAAAAAATATAGACAACAACTTTTTTTTAATTGCATATTTGTCACCAAAAACCTTATTTCTTACGGTGATACCACTTGAAGGGAGTAAAAAACTAGACAACCTATCTCCAAAATTACTGTAATACCCATGAAAAATAAAATATAAATATGTGTTTACAAACTATTGTTACTATTTCAGTATATGGTACTATTCACCCGTATAATACTATTTACGTATATGATACTGTTTATTTATACAATCAAAATGCCAAGTACTAGAAGTGGTTTGATCATAAGAGAAAACTAGAAAGAAGTTTGTAGGAGAAAATGATGTTTTATGTGTAAAATACCATCAGGGGCTAAATTGAAAGGACTGAATTGAAAAGAAACTTAAAGGTTTAAGGTGAAAGAATAGTTTTTCCTTTAAGTTTTCAATAGTAATAAAAAATTAAGAATTATTAAGGCACACAATATTACCTTTTCATTTGTTCAGGATAAAGGTATAATAGTTAAGTTTTATTCTAAGTTGTATAAATCTAGAAATCTCTGTAATCGGGTAGGTTCATTCACTTTCCGTGCCGGTCACGTGCTCAAATTTTGGGACGTGACAAGTTGTTTAATTATGTGGAAAATTTTCTTTTTGAATTAGTGAAGAAAATGTGGAAATAGAAATTTTTATTTTTATATATGATTGTGATTGTGTTTGACTGGAAAGGAAAGGCATGGTGGTGCACCCCATGGAGAAATTTATGTGAAGTTATAAGGGTGGAGATTATAAATGGAGCCATTATTAGAAATGTCATTTTCATAAATAGTAAATTGAATATTTTATTAATGTATAGTGTTAAATAGTACCCTTGACTTTTCCTATAAATAGGTCATTCCATTTCACTTCTAAACTCACACCTTTAACTTCTCTTCTTCTCTCCTTAAGTTTCTCTTGCTCCGACGCTAGGCCTCTGAGATTTTGGACTTTTCCTTTTCTACTTAGGTAAGGATACTATGCCCTTTCTATGTCTTTCAAATTTTAGAAGTTATTTTCTTAAGTATGCTCTGTGGTTGCAGCTTTGGCTGATCTTCCACATCAGAAAAATTGTCCTTAGTTGTCTATATGTTATTTTAATTCTCTGATTACCGAAATAAAATATAAACTGTGAAGAATACATGTCTAGAAAAGTTCTGGCTAAGGAAAGACCTGGTTTTTAAGTGTGTCCATTGTGACCCTCCACTCTTTCCTGGGAACTTACCTGGTGTACTCTTTTACAGACTGTATTCTTTATTTCTGGTATGAATAGTAACTGTACGTATAAATAGTAACTGTACGTATGAACAGTATCTATACGAAAACAATCCTAACGTATTTTCTCTAATCTTTCATGAAAATCTCTGTAGCGGAACACTGAAATTCACCTGGGTACTCTTGTACGTAACGACTTAGAGAAGCGATACTCGTACGGAATCCAGGTGAGTGGAACGACCCCATTTTAATAGAGTTTTAGCATTACTGGTGATAAAAAGTATGTCGTAGGACACTCCTAAGATTCATAGGGGGAAATTAGATTCAGAATGACGAATCTAATTAGATAATTAATCCAGAAGTATGGATAAGAAGAAGCAAGTATCTCATGATGATGTGAAGTTTGAATCTCTTCAAAACAGTTTAATTGTTATTTTGAATTGTGGTTTATAAACCTATAATATAGTTATATACTATACCTGTTATATGGATGAATATTATATTGTGCTTCTGATTATGATATGAAATACTATACTATTGATTGTGATTGAGCGGAACAGTACCCCCTCTCAAGGCAAGGCGGAAAACCCGGTTTAAAGGGTGTCTTGACCAACGAGTGTGGAGACAACGATTCCCTCAGTAGGGATATAGCCCGGATCGGCAATAGATCCGTGAGGCGCCCTAGTTAAGAGGATGAGATTGTGCGTCATGGCGGAAATATACAGAATTGGTGAGCTGGCCTATGTGCGCTCTCCGGGACATATTGCCATTGATGAGTACTTGTAACATTTGTTGAATTGGATAAATTTTTATCTTCTTATATGTAATTTCTAACTATGTCTATTGGTTGAGCTTGAGCCTTCGGATATGCTTGCATGACTGGTGATGTATTTGAATTTTATTAACGCGAGGCCGATTTGCTCACTGAGTTTAAAAGCTCACACTCTCTGTACAAATTTTTTGTTCAGATCAGGTTGCCACCGAAGAACATCCGCTAGGGGAGTAGATCACTTTGGACCTTCCCGCTGTCGGGTAGGCCCTTCTTTTGTTATAGAATATGTTGCTCTGTAACCGTCTAGGACATCTAGGTCAGGGGTTTGGTATTTGGCTTATATTTCAGTATGATAATGTATTTTGTATTGAGGATCTATTATTTTTAATTAAAAAAATTTGATGTATTTTCTTTGTATTTATTAAGGAATGGTATTTTGAGAATATAGAGATAATGACTAATAATTTTACTTGTGGGTAGAATTTATCGAAAGGCTTACAGTGATGAGATATTCATCATTGTGCCGGTCATGTGCCTAAAAAATGGATCGTGACAATTACTAAATTAGAGCATCTAAAAATAAGGAAACATGGACATTTTATACGAATCCGACATAAAATATGATCGACCACCATCACAAAAAATTAAAGACTTAGACTAAGATATATTTATGTGTAATTAGGTTATCATATATTTTATTTATGCGATATTGGCCAACAAACACGATTTCTTTAACACACAAAGACAAGGAGAGAGCAGGTCGGAGTTGAATGTGGGGTGAAAGATAAGTTTGAGAAAGACAAAAAGAGAAAAGACCTAAACAAAACCTAATTGAAATTAAACGACTCCATGCAATTCATGCATTCTAAACGGTTCTTGTGTTAGCAATTGGCATTTCCGTACTATGGTGGATATATATGACTCTATTTAATTACTTTCAAAAAGCAGTGTTAGCTTTTGGGTCAATGGAGCAAATGAATGAGAATAGCACTGCGTAAAATCAACTCCTTTCCCTTCATTGGTTTGGTAGGAATGTATCAATCATCCGCTGCGCATTTAAGGTATATGTTACCTTTGTATGTTTGGCTTATAAATAAAGTTTTATTTGGTGGTTCCTATATAGCTTCACCCTCCACTTTCATGTAGTAGTGTCGGATTTCAGTTTTATAGTGCAAGCCTAAAAGTTAAAATGAAGGGTTCGTAGCTAATGAGCCAATATAGAAATTGAATAAGGTGACGAGAGTTTCTAAAATCTAGACACCTACGTTGTATGTATATAATTTGAATAAACTCAAAAAGAGCAAGTTGCAGTGGATTCCACAAACTTTTTTCATATATATATATATATATATATCGCAGCCAGTGACGTGTACATTGACATTAGTTATAATTCAATTTTTTCACATTAAGGACCTTAATTAATTGATTTTGTCTGATAATAGATTAAAAGGTTCACAACAGTAAACACATGCCAACACCGAGGAATCACCTCAAACTAACTTCTTTTATCCATTCAGATTGAGGTAACTAGACATATATAAATAGGATATCAACCTATCATACACCCAATTATATATACATAATAAGCCAATACCATTCATTCTAATTTCTAAACAGAATTGTTGAGAGACTGTATTATCGTAGCGCGTTAGCCTCTCCCCCCTCTCTTTTTGTTTTTGGATAGTGGACATTACCGATATATATAACAATTATATTATAAGAAATTATTAAGAAATTTGAATTTTTATCTGAAGAAATTATATTATAACATATATATATATATATATATATTAAACTTGAAGAAATTATTAAGAAATTTGAATTTTTATCTGCCTCAAACTTATAAATTTATTATAAATTAATAATTAAAAATCATTTTTGGATCATCGGGAATTATAATAATAATTGTTATTTTATCAATTTGTCCATAGAACAATATTTTAAATTTCTCTATAATTAATTGACCATTGGATCATTAAGAAAATTATCAAAACCTTAAGTAATATCCATGTCTTTATCTATCACTTGTTGTGCTGTGTTGAAAAGTGTAAGCCATGGTAAAAATGTCAAACAATTTAGATTTTTTTTTTAAACAAAAAATTTTAGAATTTAAAAGGGCAAAGAGGACGAGAGACGATGAGAGAGGAGCAGGCCCAAAACGAAAACCGCTCTAAGATATTGTCTTGAGGGCCTCGGTGGTGTTTCAGTTAAAGCCCAAAAGATCCATATTTTGGGCTTAAAGCATGGTCCATAAAGCCCAGAATGAAGGCCTTCTCACATTCGACCAAGAGACCCATAATGCAAGATAAATCGAGCTACTGGTAGGAGTGTTACAAAAGTATAGGGGGAGTGTGGGACCTATTTCTTTCTCTTTTTCTTTTCCTTATAAATAAAACAAATTAAAAATTACATAAATAAATTATGCATACAATAAAAATTAAAAAAAAACCTTATAAATTAAAAATTGTATATTCAGTTAGACATCTACATAATATTCATATGGACATTCATTCACACAACTCGGTATTTGTAAAGCTATCGAAAATAAAACGATTTCAGAGTATTCGTTCATCGCAACCATATAATTCATCTCAAACGTTGATTATTGACACGATGACGACCGTCAAATATAATTTTCATTTGTAATTATTTAATTTTTATTACCTATGTTACATTATTATCATTGAAACATATTGAGATAATGTTTTACTAATAATTAGATCATTTATAACATAAAATATTTTTTAAATCAATTTTCATTTTGTTAAATTCTCACTAATGTACACAACATTCATGCACGCACTCTCATGGTGCAATATATGAGATGTTAACCAAATAGAGCGACCTAAAAATGTTCATTTATTATAATTCTGCGCGCATATCATACGTTTTATTATATATAACATAACTTGATACTTCAAAATTTATACATTAAGTTAGTTATAAGCAAAAATATAAAATTGTTATATCTTTTTAGCAAGCGTGTATAATATTTAATTTGTAAAAAAAATATATATATTCATTTATAATTGATTTAATTTATATACTTGTTGTAAATTAAATTTACTTTACACTAATATCATTTGATTAAATAATATAATTGACCGTTAACTTTATTGAATTCTTAAGAAATTGAAAAACATAAAAAGAAATATAAATAAACCTATCTTATCAATACCCATATACCTAGGATAGAAAGTAGCATAAATTATATAATCGAATCAGATTGATTAGTTTGACTGGAAACTTGTCACGATTCTGTTAACCTCTAAAAATCAACTAGCTAAATTAAAAAAATATTATTTACTAAATATAATTATTTCTCACATTATATGAAATTTAACATACTTTTATTTTTGTTTTATTTTTTTATTCTTTTCTATCATGTTATTTTTTTCATAATAATAATATTGTTACCACAAAAATAAATAAGAAAACAAGAAAAAAGTAGAAAAATAATTACAAACATATATATAATAATAATATAAGTTTATTAAAATTAAGTATAAAAATATTTATTAATTTATTATATTATATATTTTTACTATATAAAATTAAAAATATTTTATTTAATTATTACTGGTTCAACTTCAGTTCAACAATGATCAAACTAATAAATTATAAATTAATACTTCTACCAATTTAATAATAAATTTAATTTTTAAAACATTAAAAAATAAAGCACTCGTATAAAGTTAAACATATTGATTACACAAAGATTTCAAGATTCACAGATTAATATTTAAGGTTAGATAAAATTGTAGGTAGTCTTAATCAAACCGCAGCATTAACCAATTATAAGGTTCTGAAAGTGGATGTGCTATATATATACATATGGGGGTGAAAAACTGAAAATGACTTACCCAGAAACATTATTTTAAAAAAAAAAAAACGAAATTGCAAGTCTACGCCATACCAAGGTCTTGTGCTTGTAAAGAAGGAAAAGCATTCAGTGGGAAAATGATAGTCTTGGGAGACTTTCGAAGTATGAACACAGAAAAATTGTTTAGGCCACTCATCTAAAGTGAGATCCTAGTCTGTCTATGTCCTGTCCTTTCAGTTCATGTGACGTCATTAAACTGTCGATAATAATACGATACACGCCAAACAAAAACAAATCTTTATTATTGACTTCAGATTCAACTACTCATTTATTAATTTACATGTATAATTTTTTCTGTAATTTATAATTGCATACAAAATTATTAGTGTCACTTGCACCAGTCGCGGCAATAGACAAAGGACGGAAACAAAATAACAGAGGGGATAAAGCAGCTCCCACTTGCACATGCATTCTCGGGAGCAATTAATAATTAATTTGAACAAATTACACCACTTTTTTGTCCGGTTTGCATATTATATATATATATATATACATATATTACGAAATTATAATAATTTACATTTTTATTAAACAAATTTCATTTATAAATTTTAATATAAGTTACAATAATCTCTCCCTAAAACTTGACTATTTTAATATTAAAAATTAAGACTAATGTTGTTTTAGCTATAAGTTTATTGATTTGTTGAGTGATAATAATTTTTTTTCTTGCATAGAAAAAATTGAAAAAAAAAAGAAGAAGTAAAAGCATAAGATTTTTTTTTAAAAAAAAAGGGTACCTCTCGCTTAAAATAATTAATTATCGTAATTATTTTTAACATTTTTACCGCTTCTTTTAAATAAATTCCCAAAACAATGATATGAAAAACATATTAAAAAATTGCCAAACATAATAATATTGATACAAGTATTAATTGATCATGCCAAACACAAACTATTTCTCCCGCATAACACTTATTCAGACACTCCATTAAATTAATGTTGGATATTATTATAAAATATGGTTAATTTTCTATTCAAACCATTGATCCCTTGATTCTTACGTATATTATAATGTTGCTTAATTATTTCCTTCATATAGGTTAGACGTTGGCAAATTAAACCTCTTCGAGCGTTTTGCATTTATATAAATGCTATTATATTTCTTAATGGGTCTTTGTGTTGCCAACTGGATTTTCCAACAGATCTATTTGTTATGGAACACATGAAGCCAGCTTATACCCTATTCCTATATATGTACACACACGCGCGCGTATATATATATATATCTTAAACAGAATAATTTTCATCTCTAAAACATATTCTGAAAATTTGAGATGGATTCTGAGATAGAATTTGAAACGAAATAAATTTTACTTTAAATTTTGTTAGTCCAACATCACCATTAAAAGATGACCTTTTCAAATTTTCTTATATAAAGTGATGTCTTCTACCATTTCTTATATAAAATGTTTTATTGGAAACTCTTGTCTTAAAAAAGTTAATGAATGAATGTGTCTTTTAATTTAATATTATTTAATATGACTAAAAAATTTTTAGGTGATCAAATTTGACCAATTTCAACAATCCAAAGTAAGGATGAAAAAATTTGTCTATTATTTGAGACGAAAAAATTTGTCCCTAATTCTGAGACAGAATTTTTTTTCCTTTTCAAGTTTGTTTGTAGGGTCAGGATCAGAGATGGAATAAAAATTTCATCTTTAAATCTATTTCTGAGCGATCAAAGACAAATTTTTACTTAATCAGAAACAATTTTTTTTATTTTAATCTTTGATTTTCTTGTAGTGTTATTTTATGTAGAGAGAGATGTGTGAGAAAAAGAGTTTTGACTACATTCTTTACGTATGGATTGTAGACCAAACAAGTCAATACTAGACTATTATATTCTGAAGGTAACACATTTTCATACTCATTACATCATATGATATAACAAAATTAACTCATAAAAGAGGTATAATTATCTTTAAAAAAAACACTAAAACTTTAACTAGGACTACATGCAATTTATATATTTTAACGCTAACTTTCGTTTTCTTTTTTTTGAAGTATTTATTTTTATTTTTTAAGTTACTACTATAATATAAAAAGTTTTAAAACAAACATAAAGCATCCACAATACGAATTAATGACTTTCCGTTTGTACGTAGTTGTGTTAGTATCACAATCAAGTTATTAAAATTTAATTCATGACAAATGCAACCAGCTGTATATATATATATATATATATATATATATATATATATATATATATATCCGAATGAGATAATTAAGCTTACATTAATAGGAGCTTCTTTGCATTGAATTGTGTATCACTAATTACATCCACTGTATGCATAATGCATGCCACGTCTTGGTTATGCTATCAGAGCAAATTTGAGTTGAGCAAGACATTGTTCGTGTGATAATGTAAATTACAATACTATTTAATTTTTCAGTAATATCTATATATATATATATATATATATATATAAAAGACTGGAATGCATGATGTAAATTAATAGCGATACTCGATAAATTTGGCAATAAAGGCAATCATATTTGTGTAATATTGCTCTAGAAATTTCATCCAAACGTCCATTTGATTGATTGAATTGCCCATCAATTTGTTAAAACTTAAAAAGGCTAAATTAAAGATTGTTATTTTCTTCTTACTCTGAATGCGCGACTTGTCTTTCCCTTTTGATACTGAAAAGAAGGGAAGAAAGCAACTCTTGCATCACTTTGTAAACAAAAACTTTTAGGTCATCTTCACCTTCCCCACTTGACATTAATTATATATGTGACATCGTTTAAGCCATACCTTTTTGCCTTAACCAATATTTGCTATATGTATATATAGATTCTCACCTTCTGTTGGGGAAATTAATATAGCTTAATATAATGTATCATATTTGTTTAATATTGAAATATTGGTAAGATGATAATTAAAGGTTCTTTAAAAATTAACTAATAAAAATGTAAATTTTCTAATTTGAATGAAAATATAGAGCGTTATGTATCTGAGAAAGATAATATGTCTCGATGGACATATGAATCCTGAAAACCATCATATAGCAATGGCTAGACATTTAATTTACGTAATTTAGCAAGCTCTCAACCACATACTTAGATTAATATGATATTAAACGTTGTATTTGTGCCCCCACTAACCAGATAGGGCCCAGAAGACTTAAAACGTGATTATGATCACTCCCACCTATGTTACCATTTATTTGTCTTCTTGTCTTAATTAATCCTTGGTTGTCCGCAGTTACTAATTATCATTGATTACCTCCTCTTGTACCTTAAATTTTTATTTTTAAATAAATCATTTTTAAAAATTATTTTTATCTTAATTTAACTTATGAAAATTAATTTTTTAATTTAATTTCTAAAAAATTATATTTATATGAATTATATTTATTTATCAAACTAATTTATAACGACAATAAATTTAAAATTGTACAATAATAAATATGAACATTTGATAATGAGAATGACTAAATTAAAATAAAGTACATTTTTTTAATAACTAAATTGAAATATGTTCTAAAAATTACATTGAATAGATATAATTTTTCAAAGAATAAATTATTAAATTTAATTACTCATCCTTTTAATATGTACTAGCTTCCCACAACCAAAAGCCTCTTTAGGCCTTAGGATTCCCTGATTGACCAGCATTATATTTGGCCAAGTAAAGTTATCTGCTCAGGTAAAATTCACATGGATCTTATCTGTCATTATCAATTATAAGGTCTTGTTTGTTTGGCCAAATAGAAGAACCCGACTCCTTTAGTGTTTTATGATGTTTTATTATAAATGAATTTCATGTTTTTTAAAAAAAAAAGCAGAGTCATGACTTTTTATTTACGAAGTTTCAAAGTTGCCACCAGAGAGAAAGGGGGGAAAATTATATGACCACATTTAAGTTAAATAATATCGTCAAAGATGTAAATCATATTAAATTATAATAAAAAATCCATTAATTACATTAATGGGTTAGAAGCTTGTGTCGAAAAGTGCAGACTACAAAGCAAAACAGTAACCAAATAAGTATTTTCTTGGCTTCATCAAAATTAACACTTCAATGCATGAGCAAATTTGTTTATCTTTACTTATCTAATAATACATAATATTAATCAGTAACAAGAATAAAAAAAAATTGTTAAATTTCATTAAAGTAATTTTAAAGCATTTAATTTATATGATAAACTGTTATGTTAGAGTTAATACTGAAATGTTACGTATGTTCTTCTTAAAAGCATGTTTTTTGAATAGGTACCTGCAGGTAAACCTTATGAAAGGCGGTCAAAAATCCAGAGAAGCTTGAAAAGAAAGAAAGAAATACAAATGCAACAATAAGAGAAAAAGTTTAGCTTTCTGAGTTTGTTTATTTTTCTTTATCAACAAAGACGCTTTTGATTGGATAAATCATGTGAGACTTGTTGTAAAGTAGTGCGTGTATAGTGGCATGGCGTGTAACCCACAAATAAATATATCAAAAATATTTAATTTGAGCCAAGCATGTGATGCTGATGTGGAAACAAGTCTCAAAGGACGAAAAAGAAGATGCCATGCCATGCCAATGCCACGCATGGATACCAAAGGAATTAATTTGTGACAAAATAAAGAATAGAGAAGGCCAAGAGAAAACAAGAAAAACTTCATTGGATTAATGGAGAATGACACCTCTGCGTATGTTGAGATTATGGGTGTGAAACTTCAATATCACAACACTTATTTTACAGTCTTTGTTCCACTAAGCCACTTTTTACAAATCTCTCAAAACTACATATCCCATATCTACAGCTATCAGAATTTAAATTAAATAAATTCAAATTAATCAAAACAACTTCCTAAGAAGTGAACAAGTCTCACGCAACTAACTTTTAACTTAGTAAACAAGTTAATTAAAAAAAAACAAATGGATAATGAATAATTTTAAAGAATCCAATGTGCATACCGATCGAATGTGCTGTGAGTTGCACTAATTTTTAACAAATCTCCAGATATTGGTACAAATTTTAGACAACAAATTAAGAAAGATGAACATTATTATTCTCAAAAAAAGCTTCACTTACAAGTATGTTAGTATGCCCTTTTGATAATTTGATAAGAGCTCTCACTGCTCACATTTCTTACAACTATGGTAACTATAGCTTATTTGAGGAAAGTTCAAAAGCCACAACTTTATTAGATAGTGCCAACAAAAATCTTGGCAATGAAGGCAATGCATGCATGTATAGATCCCCACTAACCCGTCAAACAAAATATTTTTCATAAAGATAAAGCAAAAGTTGTGAGAATAAAGAAAAGAAGACAGAGGGGAATTAACTTTTCATGCATTACCAATTGACCGATAAACAGCAATGGGAAAATTAAAAAAAAAATGTTTTGTTTTAGTGTCGACATTTTGGGGTAAGTTCCTCTGCACTCTGCCGACAATTAATAACTACGTAGGAAGCCGCGAGAGATCCCTTTAAGTTTCAACAATTTGACCTCAATAATCCTCAAAAATGTCGCCATCTTTTTATTGTGTGTTTTCTTCGAGTAATTTTTTTTTTGATAAATACATTTGGTGTCTTCGTATATTAAATTATGAGTGTTGATTAATTTAAATTTAAATTAATTATTATTATAATAAATGACAAAATTTTCATTTAAATTAATTATTATTATAATAAATGACAAAATTTTCTATATTAAATTTTAATACAATTATATAGGAATTCAAACTCGAAATTTTTTATTAAGTTAAGATAATTTCTTATTAATCAACTTACATATTTAGTGGTTAAGCTTTTTTATTAATCGTATGTACAATGCCTATTTAATGAATGATGTCAGTAAGGGGTTAACACTTTATTTTATTATAATTTTTTTAAAAAAATTTCTAGACGTTAGGTATAGTTTTTTAAAAAAACAATTGTTGGTAAAGATATTTTAGGGTTATATATTTTGTGCGCACAATTTCTTTTCAAATATTCTTAAATACTAGATAGTATTTTAAGTTTAAACATGTTGCTTTACTTGATATATTTCACAGTTAATCATATACTTTGTGGATTCAAATCCTCTTGGCATTAAAAATTTATATTATAATAACTTTTGTAAGGAGATCTCCTTGCATTGGGGGTGGGTTTCTATATTTCTGCCCCTAATTAAGTAATTAATCTTTAAATCTAAGTGATGAATATATATAATAGGTACGTTCTGTGAGTTTGATAATATATATATATATATATATATATATAGGCTTAAAAGGAATATCTTTGCATGCCATTAATGTCTTGATGTATAATAATATTAAAGTCAGCTATTTGTCATTTGTAACAAATTTTAGTGTCGAAATTTTTTCATCACTAAATTTTGTTATTAATTTTCACGATTTAGTGATATAGACTCTATTCGATAAAATTAGATGATAAATTAACTAAAAACTTATAAATTGATTTTTAACTAAAAGTTTATAAACTAACTTATTGAATTAGAACTGTTTAATAAAAGTAGCTAATGAAATAACTGAAAAATATGAAATGACATAAAAGGATATATATTTTATAATCTCAAAATAATACAAATAAAAATATCAGTTTTTTATTTTTTAAATTGCTATATGTAATATATATATATATATATGTATGTATAAAATAAAATATATTTAATACATAAATTTAATTAAAATAAAAAATAAAATAAAAATTATTTACAAACAAGTGAAGAAATTTGAGGATTTAATTAGGTTATAATAAGCTTAGGGGTATAATAGGTATTATGAAAAAAGTGATCAGGATAAAAATAAGAAAAAAAATCAAAAACTATAAGTTATAAGTTACTAAAATAAGTTTATTTATAAGCTAGTCAAATAAACTATAAGCTAGTCAAATAAACTATAAGCTAGTTTATTTACACACCCAAACACAGTCATAATCTGTTTGTCACTAAATTAGTAATAGTTTACTAATTTAATGACGAATTTTTTTCGTTACTCAAATATGTCACTAAATAGTAAGACAAATCATAAAATATGAAATTTAATGACAAATTTTTCTCGTCTCAATATTAAATTCGTCACTAATTTATGATGGATTTTTTTTCATTATCGATTTTTGTCACTAATTTAGTGACAGATCAATTTTGTGACTAAATTCCTTCACTAAATTACTAAAATTTTTAGAATAATATTATATATATATATATATATATATATATATACACACATTAATTTGCAAATAAAAATTGAAATTTTCAACTAAATTAGATGATAAGAAGCTTTGACTATAACATGGAGAACGTAAATTGGAGACATATCATTGATACTAATACAAAAATAATTAACGCACCCACCTGCCTACCAGCGACCGATGGATATACTCATTAAAGTGTTATTTTTGTCACTAAAATTTTACTAACTAATGGATTTTGTGATTTAGTGATGAAAAATTTTGTCAATAATTCAATTTTTTTTCTAGTTATCCAATTTATACAATATTATTAGAGAAAAGAATCTTGAAATAGAACTAATTTGAACATATTAACTGAATTTTTTGGTTGATACTTTGGTATTCACTTGTTTGTTTATTTGTACATAATTAATTAATTAGTCTAATTTCGTATTTTATGAATCAAACTTTATCTCAAAACTCTAGTAAAGTATAAAAATCGGTATATTTCTTTTTTTCCATGTTGCATGTGCAAGATCAAATTATAAACAACGACCGAAAGTGCAATTATATAAATTAAAATTGGCTAAAATCCGAATAAAAAAGTTGGAATATTTCACTGATCCAGGCAGCCAGCTGCACTTTTGCATGGACCATCCTAGCTACTTAGACAGATAAAGCTTAACAACGTGATTATATTACTAATATGTTACTATATGTTAGGGTTATTATTGCTCTGCAATAGACATCTTATAAATTTAATTTGAATAAAAAAAAACTAAGTGATATCAATTATAGTGTGAGTAGATTGATTACTTTGGATATTATATACAGTGAAGATTACATATTTAAAAGAAAAATAAAACCGTGTTTACCGTGTAAAGTCTCAAGTCTTGATCTTATATCTATGATTCTTCATTGACTTGTGGGGATGCAAATTTCTTAGTTATTCCAGTTAACGTGTGATACAATGCAAGCTGAAAGGTGTAATGTTACTTTTCCCCCAGCATTAAGCAAACAGAAGAATTTCAGGTAAAGTACTAGGAAATTTGGGAACCAAATCAGGACTAAGTTTCGATTGGTCTGCATCATATGTATGTAACCAAAAATCTGAACTCCTGTAAATTTTATGTTCTAAGGCTTTTACTTTCATGATTTACACAAATGAGAAATCTAAATACAAAATTATTTATCTGAATCTATGTTTTTATCACTGTTTTCTTTACTTTCTCTAAATTTTTTTTACTCCTTTTTTGTTAGGAGAAGAACAGTTATCACTTTTTCATAAGTGCCTTCCTTTCATTTGAATACCTATTATCTCAAATTCGAAATAAGAGGAAGAGGGTTATTTACTTTTTTATTCTTATAAAATTTTTAATTACTTAATAGCCTCTTAATCATTACAAGTAAGTCTCAATATATTAAAAATTTATCATTTAAGTTCTTCAATGTTACATAATGTGAATTGAATAATTAATGTCATTAAATTTAGTTACATAGACCACATATACTCTTATAAGATAAAAAAATAATCTAACAATGTACACTTTGTAATTGTGAAATGAACGAATGTCCACAATGAATTTGAGTTGTCATATTATTACTATTATTATTATTTTTTTTTAGGATTTGGTTATGATTATAAAAAAAATTTAGGCAACCGTGCAAATTTTGAAATAAGTCAAATAACTGAATAGTAAAAAGTTCAAGTTTATACAAACCCAAAAAAAAAAGGTAAAGAAAAATGAATTATATATTCACTTAATCTTTTATATACATCTTTCATGCAAAGTATACTGTAATACCCAAGAAAAATAAAATATAAATATTTGTTTACAAACTACTGTTACTATTTCAGTATACGGTACTATTCAACTGTATAATACTATTTACGTATATGATACTGTTCATTTATACAATCGAAATGTCAAGTATTAGATGTTGTTTGGTCATAAGAGAAAACTAGAAAGAAGTTCGTAGGAGAAACTGACGTTTTATGTGTGAAAATACCCTTAGGGACTAAAGTGAAAGGACTGAATTGAAAAGAAACTTAAAGGTTTAAGGTGAAAGGATATTTTTCCCTTTTAAAAATTTTCCGAGGTGCACAGTAACTGCATTATTAGAAATGTCATTTTCATGAATAGTAAATTGAATATTTTATTAATGCATAGTGTCAAATAGTACCCTTGACTTTTGCTATAAATAGGCCCTTCCATTTCACTTCTAAACTCACACCTTCAACTTCTCTTCTTCTCTCCTTAAGTTTCTCTTACTCCAAAGCTAGGCCTCTGAGATTTTGGGCCTTTCCTTTTCAGCTTAGGTAAGGATACTATGCCCTTTCTATGTCTTTCAAATTTTAGAAGTTAATTTCTTAAGTATGCTCTGTGGTTGCGGCCTTGGCTGATCTTCCACATCAGAAAAACTGTCCTTAGCTGTTTATATGTTATTTTGATTCTCTGATTACCGAAATAGAATGTAAACTGTGAAGAATACATGTCTAGGAAAGTTCTGGCTAAGGAAAGACCTGGTTTTTAAGTGTGTCCAGTGTGACCCTCCACTCTTTCCTGGGAACTTACCTGGTGTACTCTTTTACAGATTGTATTCTCTATTTCTGGTATGAATAGTGACCATACGTATGAATAGTGACCATATGAATAGTACCGTATATATGAACAGTAACCGTACATATGAACAGTATCTGTACGAAAACAATCCTGACGTATTTTCTCTAATCTTTCATGAAAATCTCCGTAGCAGAACACCGAAATTCACCTGAGAACTCTTGTCTGTAATGACTTAGAGAAGCGATGTTCGTATGGAATCCAGGTGAGTGAAACGACCCCGTTTTAATAGAGTTTTAGCATTACTGGTGATAAAAAGTATGTCGTAGGACACTCCCAAGATTCATAGGGGGAAATTGGATTCAGAATGACGAATCTAAATGAGATAATTAATCCATAAGTATGGATAAAATGAAATAAGTATCTTATGATGATGTGAAGTTTGAATGTTTTCAAAAATGGATTAATTGTTATCTTGATATGTGGTTTATAAATCCATAATATAGTAATATACTATACCTGTTATATGGATGAATATTATATTGAGCTTCTGATTATGATATGAAATGCTATTGATTGTGATTGAGCGGGACAGTACCCCCTCTCACGACAAGGCGGAAAACCCGGTTGACAGGGTGTCTTGACCAATGAGTGTGGAGACAACGATTCCCTCAGTAGGGATATAGCCCGGATTGGTGATAAATCCGTGAGGCGCCCTAGCTAAGAGGATGAGGTTGTGCGTCATGGCGGAAATATACATAATTGGTGAGCCGGCCTGTGTGCGCTCTCCGGGATATATTGCCATTGACGAGTACTAGTAACGTTTGTTGAATTGGATAAATTTTTATCTTCTGTCTATTGGTTGAGTATGAGCCTTTGGATATGCTTGCATGACTGGTAATGTATTTGAATTTTATTAATGCGAGGCCGATTCGCTCATTGAGTTTAAAAGCTCACATTGTTTGTACAACCTTTTTGTTCAGATCAGGTTGCCATCGAAGAATATCTGCTAGAGGAGTAGATCACTTTGGACCTTCCCGTTGTCGGGTAGACCTCTCTTCTGTTATAGATTATGTTGCTCTGTAATCGTCTAGGACATCTAGTTCAGGGGTTCGACATTTGGCTTGTATGTCAGTATAATAATGTATTTTAAATTGATAATCTATGATTACATGCAAATCATCTCTATGATTTTCAGATAAGAAAATTTGATATATTTATCGGAAGGCTTACAGTGATGAAAGATTCATCATTGTGCCGGTCATGTGCCCAGAAAACGGGTCGTGACAAAGTTGGTATCAGAGCAATGGTTGTTAGGTCTCCTAGTGATTACAGAGCAAGGTAACCTTAGTGGGACCTCCTCTATCGTTGTGAACCCGGGCACAATTATAGAGAGACGGCTCTACTGAAGGTCCTTGTAATACCCAAGAAAAATAAAATATAAATATTTGTTTACAAACTATGGTTACTATGCTAGTATACGGTACTGTTTACATGTATAATACTATTTACGTATACGATACTGTTCATTTATACAATCGAAATGTCAAGTACTAGATGTGGTTTGGTCATAAGAGAAAACTAGAAAGAAGTTTGTAGGAGAAAATGACGTTTTATGTGTAAAAATACGCTCAGGGACTAAATTGAAAGAACTGATTTGAAAAGAAACTTAAAGGTTTAAGGTGAAATGATAGTTTTCCCCTTAAGTTTTCAATAGTAAAGCCGCCTGTGACTTTTTCGAAATTGCACAGTAACCATAAATGATTAACGTGAATTATTTTATTAGAAATGTCATTTTCATAAATAGTAAATTGAATATTTTATTAGCGCATAGTGTCAAATAGTACCCTTGACTTTTGCTATAAATAGGCCCTTCCATTTCACTTATAAACTCACACCTTCAACTTCTCTTTTTCTCTCCTTAAGTTCCTCTTACTTCAATGCTAGGCCTCTGAGATTTTGGGCCTTTCCTTTTCAGCTTAGGTAAGGATACTATGCCCTTTCTATGTCTTTCAAATTTTAGAAGTTATTTTCTTAAGTATGCTCTGTGGTTGCGGCCTTGGCTGATCTTCCACATCAGAAAAATTGTCCTTAGTTGTTTATATGTTATTTTGATTCTCTGATTACCGAAAATGAATGTAAACTGTGAAGAATACATGTCTAGGAAAGTTCTGGCTAAGGAAAGACCTGGTTTTTAAGTGTGTCCAGTGTGACCCTCCACTCTTTCCTGGGAACTTACCTGGTGTACTCTTTTACAGATTGTATTCTCTATTTCTGGTATGAATAGTGACCGTACGTATGAATAGTGACCATATGAATAGTACCGTATATATGAACAGTAACCGTACATATGAACAGTATCTGTACGAAAACAATCCTGACGTATTTTCTCTAATCTTTCATGAAAATCTCCGTAGCAGAACACCGAAATTCACCTGAGAACTCTTGTCTGTAATGACTTAGAGAAGCGATGTTCGTACGGAATCCAAGTGAGTGAAACGACCCCGTTTTAATAGAGTTTTAGCATTACTGGTGATAAAAAGTATGTCGTAGGACACTCCCAAGATTCATAGGGGGAAATTGGATTCAAAATGATGAATCTAAATGAGATAATTAATCCATAAGTATGGATAAAATGAAATAAGTATCTTATGATGATGTGAAGTTTGAATGTTTTCAAAAATGGATTAATTGTTATCTTGATATGTGGTTTATAAATCCATAATATAGTTATATACTATACCTGTTATATGGATGAATATTATATTGAGCTTCTGATTATGATATGAAATGCTATTGATTGTGATTGAGCGGGACAGTACCCCCTCTCACGGCAAGGCGGAAAACCCGGTTGACAGGGTGTCTTGACCAATGAGTGTGGAGACAACGATTCCCTCAGTAGGGATATAGCCCGGATTGGTGATAAATCCGTGAGGCGCCCTAGCTAAGAGGATGAGGTTGTGCGTCATGGCGGAAATATACATAATTGGTGAGCCGGCCTGTGTGCGCTCTCCGGGATATATTGTCATTGACGAGTACTAGTAACGTTTGTTGAATTGGATGAATTTTTATCTTGTATGTAAGAGGATGATGTTGTGCGTCATGGCGAAAATATACATAATTGGTGAGCCGGCCTGTGTGCGCTCTCCGGGATATATTGCCATTGACGAGTACTAGTAACGTTTGTTGAATTGGATAAATTTTTATCTTCTGTCTATTGGTTGAGTATGAGCCTTTGGATATGCTTGCAAGACTGGTAATGTATTTGAATTTTATTAATGCGAGGCCGATTCGCTCATTGAGTTTAAAAGCTCACATTGTTTGTACAACCTTTTTGTTCAGATCAGGTTGCCATCGAAGAATATCTGCTAGAGAAGTAGATCACTTTGGACCTTCCCGTTGTCGGGTAGACCTCTCTTCTGTTATAGATTATGTTGCTCTGTAATCGTCTAGGACATCTAGTTCAGGGGTTCGACATTTGGCTTGTATGTCAGTATAATAATGTATTTTAAATTGATAATCTATGATTTTCAGATAAGAAAATTTGATATATTTATCGGAAGGCTTACAGTGATAAGAGATTCATCATTGTGCCGGTCATGTGCCCAGAAAACGGGTTGTGACAAAGTTGGTATCAGAGCAATGGTTGTTAGGTCTCCTAGTGATTACAGAGCAAGGTAACCTTAGTAGGACCTCCTCTATCGTTGTGAACCCGGGCACAACTATAGAGAGACGGCTCTACTGAAGGTCCTGTAGGATGTTTTCATTTCCTTTCCCTCCGAGACTTATCTCTTCTTAGGAAGTATGTTCTCAGTTTTAGTTTTAGACAGATGTGGCTACACTTTTGAACTTAGTCAAGGAAAAGTTGTTATTTGTTTTGATTCCGTTGCTGTCGGATCAAATTTTTATATGGTGGATTTTATAAGCTGAATTCATGATTGAATTTGTGTAGCTATATTATTTTAGGGTACCAGCAAATAAAAGAAACCACTCGCATTAAAAAAAAAAACTGAAGGATTACATTGCAAAAAAGAAGAAGTTTACTCATGCATGAGTAATCTAAAAGCGAGGTGGTCTCGGATTAGGAGGGTTGTATTGTATCATCACCCCTCGACCATTCCTTGGAGCAAGGGACATAGCAATGTCGCGGAGGGTAGTGTAAATCCCATTCATACAATCAACACTTCTTTGTTGTTGATTGCAGAAGCACTGGGTAGACCAATAGAAGAACCTGTCTATTCTTGAAGTCATTTCTGCATGATTGCGTTTAGTTAACTTCTCCAGGTCTCCTATCATCTTTTTCAGATTTTTCACCTCCTGCTCTAGACAGGCGATTTTGTCCTCCGAGGTATGGCCTGTGCTAGTCTCCTCAGCTTCCTCGATCTTCTTCATTTTCTTCTCCTTCTGTTTCTCTGGAGACCCCTCAAAAGGTCTTTTGCCCTTGTCTTTGCCCAGACTTAAGTTTAAGTCGAGCTCTTCTTCCTTAGCCTCTACTGTGAGATCAATGTACTTCCTTGAGGCCATGATTTGGAAAAATTTAGAAATTTTTGTAAGAGTATGAGGCGAGAGAAATACTGGGGGATTGTAGGCTCGGAGATTATTACTCTTTGTGGTGTGGTAACTGAGAACGCTGGGATGATTTTTATAGAGAAAAATTAGGACTTAGAGACAAAGAAGATATCTTTTCACCGCACCCCTACACGATCAACCTATGGATTTCTGCAAGCTGGAAGCCAGAAGTCTAGGGTAGGCGTGCACACCAACAATGCGTCGCATTAATGCCAAAACCACGAAAGTCAGTATTCGGTGGATTTGCGGCCGATTTTACTCGATTTTCCCATTTCTCCCGTTGGCATTTTCCGAAATTCAAAGAAGTTGATAACATAGCCATCAAAGATTGCCTTGGATGCTTTTATGATGAACTGAAATACATTTCTCCGTTTTATTGTGTTGTTCTTAAGAGCCTTCAGTTGAGTATAATATACATAATTGATTGAATCATGTTGTAATTACATTTATGTATGTTATTCATGCATAATGAGTGAAGGCTACGATCAAGGAGAATATGTGATGATCCTACATATACTCATAGAGATGTGAAATCAAAATGACTTGGATAGAATGAAATGTGTAGATGATGATATATCTTCATGGTTACACATACTTACATATAATGCTCTCATGGGCAAATGAAAGGCAGTGATTTCCTTACATCATGATAATGCTTAAGGCATGCGACCGTAAGCAGTTAACTTTGTTTTAAAATATATATATTATGTGTAAGTCTAGAGTAAAGACACCGATTAGAATCTAAGATACGGCCAATATGAGGCGACCTAATCATAGAGGGACATCGTGATATAGGATTACAGAATAAAACAAGTTTAGAGGGAGAAAATCTCAGACTGAAGAGCGTAGTTAGTCAGAACTTTGAGAAAGGTCAAGATTAGCCGAAAATTTTTTTAAGGAAATCTTTGACTTATGTTAATTGCATTAAATTATATTTACTATTTACTTTCATGTCCGACATTAATTGCTGGCATTGCGACGTATGTGATCTGTAAACCTTATAGCGAGCGGCGTGTAGGTTGTGGTGGCTTTAGCTCCAGGGGCTTCGGGTTGTCTATAAATCTTGTATGCCCGTTACCCTACTCATCGCACCAAGCAAACCTACTTCTTTCATTACATACCTATTTCTCAATCTCCATTCCTTTCTCATTCGAAGTTATTTCTGAGATCCCTAGAGCAATGGCCGATAATAAGTCTTTCAACTTGAATTTTGAGACTGGCAATGTAGAGCTTGATTTAAATCTAAGTCTCGGAAACAACAAAGGGAAGAGACCTGTAGACAGGTCACCAGAAATTAAGAAGAGAAAGAGGGATGTAATAGAGTTGGAGGAGGACAGTACTGCAACATTCTCAGAAAATAAGCTTGCATTCCTGGAACGTAAGATAGAGAGCCTGGAATACAAGATAGAGGACCAGAAGCGACTAATAAGTCGTCTCTTTGAAAACCAAGAGAAACTGATAAACCGTCGTTTCGGGGAACTGGCTAATCGAGTTGATAGACATTCAATGTTTGCAACTCAAAATTTTCGTGACCAACAAGCAAGGTGTATTGACTGTATGAATGAAGTAACTTATGCTCTTCACCAAATTTCTCAGGCGCTTCCTCCAGAAACTCTTTCTAGGCTGCAACGATTAGCTTCCTCCTTAAGGTCTGAAGCACCTTCCTCTTCTAGACCTGGAGCACCTTTTACATTTCAAAAGCCTCCTCGTCCTTAATTTATTTTTCTTTTGTTTGTACCTAAAGCTACATTTGGTGTAAGCTTCACGTATTAAAATTATCTATGTACTAGAAATAAAATTTACGTTAGTATCTAGATCTTCTTTGTTTAAGTGATTCATTTTACTGAAAGAACTTGAGGAATGAGAAGATATTGGACTTGTTATATTTCATACTTGATTCTAAAGCATAGTATAGTAATATCTTTTTGACTGAGCAGAGTTACTAAAATGATATTTCATTGCACTTCTGAGCTATGGAGGAATGCTGAATAAGTATTTTATGAACCTATAGAGCTATGGGTTTGCCTCAATCATTGAAGGGATGCGACTCTATATGAGTCATTGAGGTGAGAGGAATTTTCATATATATAATTATGCGTAAGAAGTATGTTATTTACTTATCATATTTTCTAGGATTGTTCTTCCTAGAGATTTATGTAATGATTTCATTTTATATAACGCCTTCAGCTGAGAGTATCGCCCTAAGGTAGAAGGATCGCCTTCGGGCAAGAGTATTGCTTATGGCCAAAATGATGCCTTCGGGTAGGGTGCTTGTATTCGTAAAAGTTATAAGCTATGTGTGTGGAAACATGTGTTCTGATATTCAATGTGAACTGGAAAGACCACGTGCCACTTTTGAGATGACACCTATTTGAGGTTTTACATAGAGACAGAGTTCGTCTCTGATTAGGTGGTTTGAGTTTGGTAAAGGTTATGAGGATGAGACACTTTATGGTACAAAAGGTTGTGGAGAAGATTAAACTGATAGGAAGAGATTACTTGTGTCACGTCCCAAAATTTGAGCACGTGACCGGCACGGAAAGTGAATTTCATTTCACCTCCGTAAGCCTATCTTTCTCTTAAAAATCATACAATTCTTTTTCATGCAACCAAAACGAGTTCTTTATACATACTACAATTACTCACATTACATCAGTGAATGAACCTACCCGATTACAGAGATTTCTAGATTTATACAACTTAGAATAAAACTTAACTATTATACCTTTATCCTGAACAAATGAAAAGGTAATCATGGACTAAGGATCCATAATTCCTTGTTCCGATATTTACCTTCAGCTGTCAACTCTGAAAAAAAATATCAATAAGAGGGGTATGAGCAAACCACGTGCCCAGTGAGTAGATAACACAACATCATGACAAAAAAATATCATACATCATAATGATAACATGCAGCAATCATACGTAAATCGATCATCATATGATATGATATTATTCGTAGTACTTCACGACAATATCCAAATAAATCAAATACATTTCAACATAATTCAAAAGTTCACAACAACAATCGGTGAAATCAATTTCACACAAATTTCCCGTACCAACCGGGTCGTCCAGAATACCTCTGGATCGTTGCCCGCGGCCCCTGCCGCATCCACCCTTATCGCTCCATTTATAATCTCCACCCTTATAACTTCACATAAATTTCTCCATGGGGTGCACCACCATGCCTTTCCTTTCCAGTCAAACACAATCACAATCATATATAAAAACATCCTCAATCATAATCTTGAGCCACATACACAACTCAGTCATTTACAATTCAAGCCACAACATAATAAATGTGGTTCCAGCAACATAGCATGTATACAACATAACCCATAATATAGAACAATTATTCAACTCAGTTCACATGCCATTCACAATCCATTATATAACCTCCATTCATGGGAAAATAAGAAAATATAATTATATACATTACCAGACACGTTCCACAATTGTTTATGCCTCATCGTTCCACATCATCCTCTTCAAACTTGGATATACAACATATTTCCACTATGATGCAAAAAGTCAATAACAGATATTTAATCATAGCAAGTATTAACCCACTCACCTGGATTTCACGCTCTCGGCACTCCCACTTTGCACCTTGACCATTCCTATTGTAACCAGACAAAAACCATTAGGGTTACGAAATAGAGAAATTTCCTACCACTACTCTCGACCTTTACTCACATCTTAAGTCATAACTCCTAATCGGTAATGAATATCTAAATGAAACTTATACCATTAGAAACTAGACTCAAAGAGCTTTCCAACGATATAAAGTTTGCCCAAAACGGAGTCCGGATGAAGAAGTTATGGCCGATTGAAAATGAGCTAAGGTTTTCCGACACACCTGGCGCCTGGGCGCCACCCATGCCCGGCGCCTAGGCGCCCCACGTGGCGCCTGGGCGCCATGCCTTTCTCTTCCCCACATGTCCTTGGCGCCTGGGCTCCACGATCGCGACCCTTCGCGACTTTCTCTCGGTTTTGGCCCGAATCTGGCCAAATCTTCACCGTTTTTCATGATTTCTTCCATAGGATCTCACCCTTAATGTCTAAGGAGCATTTAGACACCAAAATCACCAATTTTAATCGAGAAACGAAGCCGAAATCTCGATTTTTCCTCAAACACTCTTAAAACTAGAAAATAGGGAAAAGCTTAATAAATAAAAATTTCTATTTCCACATTTTCTTCACTAATTCAAAAAGAAAATTTTCCACATAATTAAATTTTTCACTAAACTTCAAATCAGACTTTAAATATTCATAAAAATTCTTGGGATATTACAACTTGCTGTCTAGAAAAGGCAAAAGTCTTATGCAAATTATTGATAATGCGGTTTAGAGTTCACAGTCAATGGTATAATGTTCTTGTAAATCTCACCAAGGGTGTGATGAGGTTTTGGAAGAAAGAGATACAAAGAATGAGATATAGACGAAGTAATCACACTTATTTCAGTCTTGAAATGAGTTTTGAATTCGGGGGACCGAATTCTCTTAAGGGGGTGATAATGTAATACCCAAGAAAAATAAAATATAAATATTTGTTTACAAACTATGGTTACTATGCTAGTATACGGTACTGTTTACATGTATAATACTATTTACGTATACGATACTGTTCATTTATACAATCGAAATGTCAAGTACTAGATGTGGTTTGGTCATAAGAGAAAACTAGAAAGAAGTTTGTAGGAGAAAATGACGTTTTATGTGTAAAAATACGCTCAGGGACTAAATTGAAAGAACTGATTTGAAAAGAAACTTAAAGGTTTAAGGTGAAATGATAGTTTTCCCCTTAAGTTTTCAATAGTAAAGCCGCCTGTGACTTTTTCGAAATTGCACAGTAACCATAAATGATTAACGTGAATTATTTTATTAGAAATGTCATTTTCATAAATAGTAAATTGAATATTTTATTAGTGCATAGTGTCAAATAGTACCCTTGACTTTTGCTATAAATAGGCCCTTCCATTTCACTTATAAACTCACACCTTCAACTTCTCTTTTTCTCTCCTTAAGTTCCTCTTACTTCAATGCTAGGCCTCTGAGATTTTGGGCCTTTCCTTTTCAGCTTAGGTAAGGATACTATGCCCTTTCTATGTCTTTCAAATTTTAGAAGTTATTTTCTTAAGTATGCTCTGTGGTTGCGGCCTTGGCTGATCTTCCACATCAGAAAAATTGTCCTTAGTTGTTTATATGTTATTTTGATTCTCTGATTACCGAAATAGAATGTAAACTGTGAAGAATACATGTCTAGGAAAGTTCTGGCTAAGGAAAGACCTGGTTTTTAAGTGTGTCCAGTGTGACCCTCCACTCTTTCCTGGGAACTTACCTGGTGTACTCTTTTACAGATTGTATTCTCTATTTCTGGTATGAATAGTGACCGTACGTATGAATAGTGACCGTACGTATGAATAGTGACCGTATGAATAGTAACCGTTTATATGAACAGTAACCGTACATATGAACAGTATCTGTACGAAAACAATCCTGACGTATTTTCTCTAATCTTTCATGAAAATCTCCGTAGCAGAACACCGAAATTCACCTGAGAACTCTTGTCTGTAATGACTTAGAGAAGCGATGTTCGTACGGAATCCAGGTGAGTGAAACGACCCCGTTTTAATAGAGTTTTAGCATTACTGGTGATAAAAAGTATGTCGTAGGACACTCCCAAGATTCATAGGGGGAAATTGGATTCAAAATGACGAATCTAAATGAGATAATTAATCCATAAGTATGGATAAAATGAAATAAGTATCTTATGATGATGTGAAGTTTGAATGTTTTCAAAAATGGATTAATTGTTATCTTGATATGTGGTTTATAAATCCATAATATAGTTATATACTATACCTGTTATATGGATGAATATTATATTGAGCTTCTGATTATGATATGAAATGCTATTGATTGTGATTGAGCGGGACAGTACCCCCTCTCACGGCAAGGCGGAAAACCCGGTTGACAGGGTGTCTTGACCAATGAGTGTGGAGACAACGATTCCCTCAGTAGGGATATAGCCCGGATTGGTGATAAATCTGTGAGGCGCCCTAGCTAAGAGGATGAGGTTGTGTGTCATGGCGGAAATATACATAATTGGTGAGCCGGCCTGTGTGCGCTCTCCGGGATATATTGTCATGACGAGTACTAGTAACGTTTGTTGAATTGGATGAATTTTTATCTTGTATGTAAGAGGATGATGTTGTGCGTCATGGCGAAAATATACATAATTGGTGAGCCGGCCTGTGTGCGCTCTCCGGGATATATTGCCATTGACGAGTACTAGTAACGTTTGTTGAATTGGATAAATTTTTATCTTCTGTCTATTGGTTGAGTATGAGCCTTTGGATATGCTTGCATGACTGGTAATGTATTTGAATTTTATTAATGCGAGGCCGATTCGCTCATTGAGTTTAAAAGCTCACATTGTTTGTACAACCTTTTTGTTCAGATCAGGTTGCCTTCGAAGAATATCTGCTAGAGAAGTAGATCACTTTGGACCTTCCCGTTGTCGGGTAGACCTCTCTTCTGTTATAGATTATGTTGCTCTGTAATCGTCTAGGACATCTAGTTCAGGGGTTCGACATTTGGCTTGTATGTCAGTATAATAATGTATTTTAAATTGATAATCTATGATTTTCAGATAAGAAAATTTGATATATTTATCGGAAGGCTTAAAGTGATAAGAGATTCATCATTGTGCCGGTCATGTGCCCAGAAAACGGGTCGTGACAGTCCTGTAGGATGTTTCCATTTCCTTTCCCTCCGAGACTTATCTCTTCTTAGGAATTATGTTCTCAGTTTTAGTTTTAGACAGATGTGGCCACACTTTTGAACTTAGTAAAGGAAAGGTTATTACTTGTTTTGATTCTGTTGTTGTTGGATCAAATTTTTATATGGTGGATTTTATAAGCTGAATTCATGATTGAATTTGTGTAGCTATATTATTTTAGGGTACCAGCCAATAAAAGAAACCACTCGTATTAAAAACAAAAAAAAACTGAAGGATTACATTGCAAAAAAGAAGAAGTTTACTCATGCATGAGTAATCTAAAAGCGAGGTGGTCTTGGATTAGGAGGGTTGTATTGTATCATCACCCCTCGACCATTCCTTGGAGCAAGGGACATAGCAATGTCGCGGAGGGTAGTGTAAATCCCATTCATACAATCAACACTTCTTTGTTGTTGATTGCAGAAGCACTGGGTAGACCAATAGAAGAACCTGTCTATTCTTGAAGTCATTTCTGCATGATTGCGTTTAGTTAACTTCTCCAGGTCTCCTATCATCTTTTTCAGATTTTTCACCTCCTGCTCTAGACAGGCGATTTTGTCCTCCGAGGTATGGCCCGTGCTAGTCTCCTCAGCTTCCTCGATCTTCTTCATTTTCTTCTCCTTCTGTTTCTCTGGAGACCCCTCAAAAGGTCTTTTGCCCTTGTCTTTGCCCAGACTTAAGTTTAAGTCGAGCTCTTCTTCCTTAGCCTCTATTGTGAGATCAATGTACTTCCTTGAGGCCATGATTTGGAAAAAATTTAGAAATTTTTGTAAGAGTATGAGGCGAGAGGAATACTGGGGGATTGTAGGCTCGGAGATTATTACTCTTTGTGGTGTGGTAACTGAGAACGCTGGGATGGTTTTTATAGAGAAAAATTAGGACTTAGAGACAAAGAAGATATCTTTTCACCGCACCCCTACACGATCAACCTATGGATTTCTGCAAGCTAGAAGCCAGAAGTCTAGGGTAGGCGTGCACACCAACAATGCGTCGCATTAATGCCAAAACCACGAAAGTCAGTATTCGGTGGATTTGCGGCCGATTTTACTCGGTTTTCCCATTTCTCCCGTTGGCATTTTCTGAAATTCAAAGAAGTTGATAACATAGCCATCAAAGATTGCCTTGGATGCTTTTATGATGAACTGAAATACATTTCTCCGTTTTATTGTGTTGTTCTTAAGAGCCTTCAGTTGAGTATAATATACATAATTGATTGAATCATGTTGTAATTACATTTATGTATGTTATTCATGCATAATGAGTGAAGGCTACGATCAAGGAGAATATGTGATGATCCTACATATACTCATAGAGATGTGAAATCAAAATGACTTGGATAGAACAAAATGTGTAGATGATGATATATCTTCATGGTTACACATACTTACATATAATGCTCTCGTGGGCAAATGAAAGGCAGTGATTTCCTTACATCATGATAATGCTTAAGGCATGTGACCGTAAGCAGTTAACTTTGTTTTAAAATATATATATATATATATGTAAATATATATATATATATATATATATTTACATATATATTATGTGTAAGTCTAGAGTAAAGACACCGATTAGAATCTAAGATACGGCCAATATGAGACTACCCGATCATAGAGTGATATCGTGATCTGAGATTACACTATAAGACAAGTATAGAGTGAGGAAATTATAGATTGAAACGGCGATTAGTCGAAAATTTTGAGAAATGTCAAGATTAGCCGAAATTTTTTTTGAGGAAATCTTTGACTTATGTTAATTGCATTAAATTATATTTACTATTTACTTGCATGTCCGACATTAATTGCTGGCATTGCGACGTATGTGATCTGTAAACCTTATAGCGAGCGGCGTGTAGGTTGTGGTGGCTTTAGCTCCAGGGGCTTCGGGTTGTCTATAAATCTTGTATGCCCGTTACCCTACTCATCGCACCAAGCAAACCTACTTCTTTCATTACATACCTATTTCTCAATCTTCATTCCTTTCTCATTCGAAGTTATTTCTGAGATCCCTAGAGCAATGGCCGATAATAAGTCTTTCAACTTGAATTTTGAGACTGGCAATGTAGAGCTTGATTTAAATCTAAGTCTCGGAAACAACAAAGGGAAGAGACCTGTAGACAGGTCACTAGAAATTAAGAAGAGAAAGAGGGATGTAATAGAGTTGGAGGAGGACAGTACTGCAACATCCTCAGAAAATAAGCTTGCATTCCTGGAACGTAAGATAGAGAGCCTGGAATACAAGATAGAGGACCAGAAGCGACTAATAAGTCGTCTCTTTGAAAACCAAGAGAAACTGATAAATCGTCGTTTCGGGGAACTGGCCAATCGAGTTGATAGACATTCAATGTTTGCAACTCAAAATTTTCGTGACCAACAAGCAAGGTGTATTGACTGTATGAACTGAGTGACTTATGCTCTTCGCCAAATTTCTCAGGCGCTTCCTCCAGAAACTCTTTCTAGGCTACAACGATTAGCTTCCTCCTTAAGGTCTGAAGCACCTTCCTCTTCTAGACCTGGAGTACCTTCTACATTTCAAAAGCCTACTCGTCCTTAATTTATTCTTTCTTTTGTTTGTACCTAAAGTTATATTTGGTCTAAGCTTCATGTATTAAAATTATCTATGTACTAGAAATAAAATTTAAGTTAGTATCTAGATCTTCTTTGTTGAAGTGATTCATTTTACTGAAAGAACTTGAGGAATGAGAAGATATTGGACTTGTTATATTTCATACTTGATTATGAAAATTCTAAAGCAAAGTATGGTAATATCCTTTTGACTGAGCAAAGTTACTAAAATGATATTTCATTACACTTCTGAACTATGGAGGAATGCTAAATAAGTATTTTATGAACCTATAGAACTATGGGTTTGCCTCAATCATTGAAGGGATGCGACTCTATATGAGTCATTGAGGTGAGAGGAATTTTCATATATATAATTATGCGTAAGAAGTATGTTATTTACTTATCATATTTTCTAGGATTATTCTTCCTAGAGATTTATGTAATAATTTCATGTGATTTTTCCTTTTATATGACGCCATCAGCTGAGAGTGTCGCCTTAAGGTAGAAGGATCGCCTTCGGGCAAGAGTATTGCTTATGGCCAAAATGATGCCTTCGGGTAGGGTGCTTGTATTCGTAAAAGTTATAAGCTATGTGTGTGGAAACATGTGTTCTGATATTCAATGTGAACTGGAAAGACCACGTGCCACTTTTGAGATGACACCTATTTGAGGTTTTACATATAGACAGAGTTCGTCTTTGATTAGGTGGTTTGAGTTTGGTAAAGGTTATGAGGATGAGACACTTTATGGTACAAAAGGTTGTGGAGAAGATTAAACTGATGAGGAAGAGATTACTTGCTGTCTAGAAAAGGCAAAAGTCTTATGAAAATTATTGATAATGCGGTTTAGAGTTCACAGTCAATAGTATAATGTTCTTGTAAATCTCACCAAGGGTGTGATGAGGTTTTGGAAGAAAGGGATACAAAGAATGAGATATAGACGAAGTAATCACACTTATTTCAGTCTTGAAATGAGTTTTGAATTCGGGGGACCGAATTCTCTTAAGGGGGTGATAATGTAATACCCAAGAAAAATAAAATATAAATATTTGTTTACAAACTACTGTTACTATTTCAGTATACGGTACTATTCAACTATATAATACTATTTACGTATATGATACTGTTCATTTATACAATCGAAATGTCAAGTATTAGATGTTGTTTGGTCATAAGAGAAAACTAGAAAGAAGTTCGTAGGAGAAACTGACGTTTTATGTGTGAAAATACCCTTAGGGACTAAAGTGAAAGGACTGAATTGAAAAGAAACTTAAAGGTTTAAGGTGAAAGGATATTTTTCCCTTTTAAGTTTCCAATAGTAATAACAGAAAAATTTTCCATCGTACGCGAGGTGCACAGTAACTGCATTATTAGAAATGTCATTTTCATGAATAGTAAATTGAATATTTTATTAGTGCATAGTGTCAAATAGTACCCTTGACTTTTGCTATAAATAGGCCCTTCCATTTCACTTCTAAACTCACACCTTCAACTTCTCTTCTTCTCTCCTTAAGTTTCTCTTACTCCAAAGTTAGGCCTCTGAGATTTTGGGCCTTTCCTTTTCAGCTTAGGTAAGGATACTATGCCCTTTCTATGTCTTTCAAATTTTAGAAGTTAATTTCTTAAGTATGCTCTGTGGTTGCGGCCTTAGCTGATCTTCCACATCAGAAAAACTGTCCTTAGCTGTTTATATGTTATTTTGATTCTCTGATTACCGAAATAGAATGTAAACTGTGAAGAATACATGTCTAGGAAAGTTCTGGCTAAGGAAAGACCTGGTTTTTAAGTGTGTCCAGTGTGACCCTCCACTCTTTCCTGGGAACTTACCTGGTGTACTCTTTTACAGATTGTATTCTCTATTTCTGGTATGAATAGTGACCGTACGTATGAATAGTGACCGTACGTATGAATAGTGACCGTATATATGAACAGTAACCGTACATATGAACAGTATCTGTACGAAAACAATCCTGACGTATTTTCTCTAATCTTTCATGAAAATCTCCGTAGCAGAACACCGAAATTCACCTGAGAACTCTTGTCTGTAATGACTTAGAGAAGCGATGTTCGTACGGAATCCAGGTGAGTGAAACGACCCCGTTTTAATAGAGTTTTAGCATTACTGGTGATAAAAAGTATGTCGTAGGACACTCCCAAGATTCATAGGGGGAAATTGGATTCAAAATGACGAATCTAAATGAGATAATTAATCCATAAGTATGGATAAAATGAAATAAGTATCTTATGATGATGTGAAGTTTGAATGTTTTCAAAAATGGATTAATTGTTATCTTGATATGTGGTTTATAAATCCATAATATAGTAATATACTATACCTGTTATATGGATGAATATTATATTGAGCTTCTGATTATGATATGAAATGCTATTGATTGTGATTGAGCGGGACAGTACCCCCTCTCACGGCAAGGCGGAAAACCCGGTTGACAGGGTGTCTTGACCAATGAGTGTGGAGACAACGATTCCCTCAGTAGGGATATAGCCCGGATTGGTGATAAATCCGTGAGGCGCCCTAGCTAAGAGGATGAGGTTGTGCGTCATGGCGGAAATATACATAATTGGTGAGCCGGCCTGTGTGCGCTCTCCGGGATATATTGCCATTGACGAGTACTAGTAACGTTTGTTGAATTGGATGAATTTTTATCTTGTATGTAAGAGGATGATGTTGTGCGTCATGGCGGAAATATACATAATTGGTGAGCCGGCCTGTGTGCGCTCTCCGGGATATATTGCCATTGACGAGTACTAGTAACGTTTGTTGAATTGGATAAATTTTTATCTTCTGTCTATTGGTTGAGTATGAGCCTTTGGATATGCTTGCATGACTGGTAATGTATTTGAATTTTATTAATGCGAGGCCGATTCGCTCATTGAGTTTAAAAGCTCACATTGTTTGTACAACCTTTTTGTTCAGATCAGGTTGCCATCGAAGAATATCTGCTAGAGGAGTAGATCACTTTGGACCTTCCCGTTGTCGGGTAGACCTCTCTTCTGTTATAGATTATGTTGCTCTGTAATCGTCTAGGACATCTAGTTCAGGGGTTCGACATTTGGCTTGTATGTCAGTATAATAATGTATTTTAAATTGATAATCTATGATTACATGCAAATCATCTCTATGATTTTCAGATAAGAAAATTTGATATATTTATCGGAAGGCTTACAGTGATGAAAGATTCATCATTGTGCCGGTCATGTGCCCAGAAAACGGGTCGTGACATATACCTTCCTTAGTTTTGTATTTAATTAAATAATTATATAACAATACTGCTTTGCACGAATTTATAATGTTTCTTTTCTTGAATATAATGAAATATCCCACAAATTATCCATTAAGAAAAAACGTACTAACAGAGACAATAAAACAGAGCAAAAATTAAAAATACACATAAATTTAACATAATTTGATTAATGTGATCTATATCCACAGGTAGAAAAAAATCTTCTTAATCTTTAAATAAAAGTATTTGATATAGTACAGTACAGTAGAAATCGAAAATAAATGTGTATAATAAAATATATAATTACTCTCTAAATCGGGTCGTTTCGTGACCCTAGTCATACTTGCCCCACATAATTTTAAGTTTTTTTTTTCAGGTTGCACTCTTAACATATCAGGTCAAGTCATAATCCGATTCATCATAATTCAAGTCACTCAATACATTCCTTACAATATTACACTTCAAAATGATGTTTAAATTTTTAGTTTATGCATGAAACACGTAACAACAAAGATATTAGGGGAAATTATATTTTATCTCATGAACAAAGATTTGATCCAAAAGTTGATAAATGAACTTTAAAAAATTACAAACATCCTTTGAACTCTGGACAAAATGAAACCCTTAAGTTAGTTAACTTTCAAAATTATAACAGAACCGTTCGTACGCCCAAATATGAGATTCTGACATAAACATTATGGTCACATTCAAGTTAAATCACATAAAAGGACTGTTTTGTTACAATTTTAATACCGATTATTAATTTGTCATAAATTGAACACATAATATATATGCGTGTATATATATATATATATATATACCTTTGAATGGAAAAGAAGATTGCTTAATGCAGACGGTAAAGCTCAGGTTGTACACAGTTTTTAATACCAATGGATGCATAAACCATTAAAAGTGTGTCGTTCCATAATAAAATATAAAGTGAAGAAATAATGTGGATTTTGTTTATAATATTTGGCATATGAGTCTGGGAACGTCCATTTGTGTATGTCATGCTATATATAGCCTGAACACACACAGCGTCTCATTCACCTTCCAAAAAGCCTTCACACCAACGTTGTCTTCGGACGTCTTCGCATTTTCTTAGCTACTCCTCCTCTTCCCTTCTTATTCTTCCGTACTCCTCATTGCAATCACTAATCCATCTACTTTCTTCTTCAAGACTTCCGTTATTCCCAATACCCCCCCTTTGCCGGAATCGCTTGAAGAAGGTTTGTCTCCTCGTTTTGGTTCAACATACAGAGGCGTGATGGAACAGAAGAGCGTTTTGTTCTCGGCATTGAGTGTGGGGGTAGGTTTAGGTGTGGGGCTGGGGTTGAGCTCCGGAGAGGCCGTAAAGAAATGGGTGGGAGGGAATCGTGACTCCAGAGAGGCCACTGGGGAGATGATTGAGCACCAGCTCATGCGCCAGGTCGTTGATTGCAGCGACAGCAAAGTCACATTCGATGACTTTCCTTATTACTTATGGTACTTTTTAAGACTTCTGTTATCACAATGGATGCCCCTGACATTTATTTTTGCTTGCCGTTTTGTGTCTGTAAATTGATATATAATGAAAGGGGGCTAGCTCAGGTGATAAGAAGGGATAATATCTCCTAATGCACTGTTAAAAGATATGCGTTCCACTTATTTCGTTCTTGAATTTTAATTCTACGCTATTCAGTACCTTAAAATTTGACTTACAGCTCGTTATTCTTTGGACAAGATGCAGTTTCTCTGTTCTTGCTCTATTTTTGAGTTACATGATACTAATGAGTACCGAGCTTAACACTTTTGGGGATTGAATCGTGTAGAAATAAGACCCAGCATGTTTTTTTGGGGACTAAAAAGTACATCTCTTGAAACGAATGACATGAAACTTTGTCGTTTTTCTTTGTTGAGTATTTGCTTTTATTAACTCAATGAACCTGGTATGGCGGGTCAAATATTTTGTAGACAAGATAAGGATCTGCTTCAGGTTGACTTGTAAATTCAAGGGAATCTACTGTGAACCTTCTGTTCTGAGAGAAAAAAAAAAAATGACGTCCTCTTTCTCTGTGGACCTCTGGGCCTTCTACGCTTGGTTATCTTAATTTCTCTGACAATATCTGAGATAGTGAGATTCGTTCATCATTGGATTTACATGTTCTCCTCTCTGAATCCCAGCCTTTCTTTTAAGTTTCTGTAGGCGTAGTCTTAAGCTGTTTAGAGTAAAATGTTTGCATTTTGTATATATAATTGGGTCAGAAACAGATGAGAAGTTGCAAGAGATTAGCTTTCCTGATAACTATGTCTAATGCCCAGAAATAGACAAAAAGTATCAATCTGATTCCAGAAATGCAATTTCTAAAACCAGAATTTGCATTCCTGCATTCAAAGGATACCTTACTGGGATATACAATATTGTCCTAAGATTTGGAGCTTATTATGTGGACTTGCACTTTTTTGTAGATTTTTTTTTTTAATTGTATAGAATGATTTTCTGGCAAAACATAGCAGTTTATTTCAGATTCCAGCTTCATCCTTTTGATACAAGATTTAGATGTAATATATGTCGATTGTTCTTTCCAATGCTTTTTTCCTGTGCTTGCAGTTACAATAGCTTTCTAACTTGCAGAGCATATTAACATTGTTAGAGTAATCTTGTGTACTAAATGGTGTATAATTGATGCCAGTAAACAAAAAATAATGCTTTTGTTAATGACAAGTTAGCATGGTTGAAAATGTTGTACCATCGCCTATGGATTTTAAATATTCCCATTAATAGATACTTATACAGATTTGTTCTTTAGCATATCCTGCCACCTTCATCATTCCTGTTCATTTGTTCTATTTATTATGACACCATATCTTCTTGTAACCATATGATGATGCAATGGCAGTGAAAAAACCCGAGTGTTGTTGACAAGTGCTGCGTATGTTCATTTAAAACAATTTCACTTTTCAAAGCACACAAGAAACCTTGCACCAGCGAGCAGGGCTATTTTGCTTTCTGGACCTACAGGTATAGTATGTACAAGTTTTATCTTGTGCTCAGAAAATTTTCCAGTCCATTTGACTCTCATTGATTGTATTTCCAATTTTCACAGAACTTTACCAGCAAGTGATTGCCAAAGCTTTAGCGCATTACTTCGAATCGAAGTTGCTTTTGCTTGACATCACTGACTTCTCTAGGAAGGTAATTATATACAACTTTCAAATTCATTTCATTTAATTTGTAATGTGCATATTTTCATATATGTCATGTTTTACCTTGTATAGATGCAGACCAGATATGGATGTGCAAGAAAAGAACCGGTAAGTTTAGTTGTTTTTGGCCATAGCCTCTTCTACATTTAACAACTGAAGATATATCACTGTTTTCTTCATACATAATTGTGTTTCTCACTTTGTCCTACCTTGAATGTTCATTTTCAATATATATAGTGGATGAGTGATTGACATGACTGTTAAACTGGTGGTATGCTTTTTCGTGTTCTTCTTGACTTCCCTAAAATAAAGTGCATTTTTCATGAAGTCTTAAGAAGGACAATGCATTCATTGAGTTGTCAATTAATAGAGGGATACTTTCCTAACATATTTTCTTCTGTAGTCTTTTAAAAGGTCCATATCCGAGTTGACTTTGGAGCGGATGTCCGGTTTATTTGACTCCTTTTCTGCCCTTTCACCTGGCGACAGTAAAGGTATTAAAGGAAGTGATGCTACATTTTAAAATTATGATACTTCTTATTTTATAATTACTTAGTTACAAGTTTGAATACTTGATATGAAGATAACGATTAGATAATGAATGTATAGTTACTTTAGCATTTGGTAATTGATATAGTTAGCTTTCATTATTTCAATGTTGACATTGCTGTCAGTGAACATTATTCATGACATTCTATCTAATACATCTCTCGTCTTTCAGTACATGTATTGATTCATATTTTCCAGTTTTTGACCTTTCTAGATGCTGCTGACTCGATTTACATAACTCTTACTTCACTAATCCTGATTGACACTTTTCATGCAGCAACTTTACACCGACAAAATAGTGGTTTTGAATGTTCCGATCATTTTCCAAAGCTACGTCGGAATGCCTCCGTTGCATCTGATATAAGTAGCACTTCTTCCAGTTGTGGGCCAACAAGTTCAGGTTATATTTTAATGCAATTTCCCTTTCTCTATCTTTCTGCTCTAGTTATTTCTCTCAGCCCTGAATATTTTTTATGTCTATCTGTGTGAGAAAGCTGTATATTTTTTGTGTGTGTGTGTGTGCATATATATATATATCTTTAGAGCTACAGGATGCCTCATTTTTTGAAGTTTGGGGCCGCTCATCCAAAGATTGAATTTTAGTATCTACATTTAATTAATATTTTTATTTTAATTAGTAAATTAACTTTCTTTTTTATTCTTCCATCAAAGGAGAAGATTGTAGCTACTTAGAGATTTTAAAACTAGTAACAAATACTAATCTGATGCAATTATATTCGTATTCTAAATATTATACTTCAGAAGGAGAATGGTCTTCTTTGTAAATTCTATTCAACTTCATGAAGTTTCACACTGCTGAAAACTTGATGCTTTATATATAATACATTAAATCCAATCTTCTCCTTCTATATGTGCTCACTGCTTGAGGTTTCCGTTTTCAGGTCACCTGAAACGCACAAGCAACATGTGTGTTGATGAAAAGCTGTTTATGCAGTCACTTTACAAGGTGAAGTCATCAGAGAAAATTTTCTATTTTTGAGTAGAAATTTTTGCAAGAAAATAATAATCTACTACAGTGACTCAGGATACAATATAACTCTATCCTAAAAGGAATAAATAAAAAAGAAGAAACAGTTCTAACAAGAAGGATTATTATAATTCTTGCAGGTCTTGGTTTCTATCTCAGAAACCAGTCCCATCATCCTATACATCAGGAACGCTGATAAGCTTTTTCTCGAGTCTCCGAGATTATACAATTTGTTCCAAAGAATGCTAAAGAAACTTTCAGGGACAGTGTTGATACTTGGCTCCCAGATATCAAATTCAGAAGATGATCGCAGAGAAGTTGATGAGAGGCTCACTGTATTATTCCCTTACACTGTCGAGATCAAACCACCCGAAGATGAGGCTCATCTCGGCAGCTGGAAAAGCCTGCTGGAAGAGGACATGAAAGTGCTTCAGTTTCAAGATAGCCGAAACCACATTGCTGAAGTACTTGCCTCAAATGACATTGAATGTGATGACTTGAACTCAATCTGCCTTGCAGACACGACGCTCCTCAGTCAATATATTGAAGAAATTGTGGTATCTGCAATATCTTACCATTTTATGAATACTATGCATCCAAAATACCGAAATGGAAAGTTAATTATATCAGCCAAGAGGTAAATATCTAGACCAATGATTTTTTATGCAAGTGATTAAGAAAATTTTCTAATGAATAACATTGGATGTGGTCAGTTTGTCCCATGGATTGAGTCTGTTCCAGGAGGGCAAAATTGTTGAGAATGGCAATCTCAAGCTGGGGACTAAAGGATCTAACAAGGTTTGTTTACAGAAAACTTGAGAGAATGATGAAAGAATACTTATCATCATAAATTGACAAAAGTTTCATTGATGTTTTCTGTAACTGTAGGATACTGCTGGAGAAGAGAGTACTGGTGCAAAGAATGATGTGCTTTCTGATGCCCAAGCACCTGAAAAGAAAAGTGAGATCGAAAAATCTATCCCTGTAACAATAAAAAAAGATGGCGAGAACTCTACTCCTGTGAAAGCAGTAAGATCAATGTCTCGACAGCTAACCTAAAGTAGATACACATGCAAATATTTAAAAGATGAGTATTGAAAAGTAGTGCAATATATATATATATATATATATTTTTTTTTTTTTTTTCTCACCACAGCGGAAAGACACTCTGAACGTTATCTAACAAAGAAAGAAAGAAGGCAAACTCCCTTGATTTTTTTTTATTTTCTTATCAAGGGCAACTACTTGCACTTTTTTTTCTTAAGTACTGGATCCAGTCTCCGCTTGCCTCTTTCTCTTTCTAGTGCTTTCATGTCCCCCCCTTCTCTTTCACCATGATCACTAGGAACTGCTCGTAGCAAGACCAACAGCTTTAATATCGAGTATTATTAACATTCCACTTATTTGTGTATGTTCGTCCGAACTTAATTTGATAAATTGTGAATGTTTATGACTACCTTTGATAGTTAACCCAGCATCATGGTCCATGAGTTTATCATTATGGCTCTTTGAGCGTTGGAGTGACATGTGGTATTAAGTTACAATGGCTACTTCCTTCCATTCTTTAATGCTTGTGATTCCATAAGTTTAATTGCATGTTTGCAGGAAGTTCCTGATAATGAGTTTGAGAAGCGAATAAGACCTGAGGTTATCCCCGCAAATGAGATAGGGGTTACTTTTGCAGACATTGGTGCATTAGATGAAATTAAGGAATCACTTCAAGAGATGGTCATGCTTCCGCTTCATAGACCAGACCTATTCAAAGGTGGTCTTCTTAAGCCTTGTAGAGGTATATTGCTTTTTGGGCCTCCCGGTACTGGAAAAACAATGTTGGCAAAGGCAATTGCAAATGAAGCTAGAGCGAGCTTCATCAATGTCTCAATGTCCACAATCACTTCAAAGTGGTTCGGAGAAGATGAAAAGAATGTCCGAGCATTGTTCACACTTGCAGCTAAGGTTGCCCCTACTATAGTCTTTGTTGATGAAGTTGACAGTATGCTTGGACAGAGAACAAGAGTTGGAGAGCATGAGGCCATGAGGAAGATAAAAAATGAGTTCATGACCCATTGGGATGGTCTATTGACAAAACCTGGTGAGCAGATTCTAGTTCTTGCTGCTACCAACAGGCCATTTGACCTTGATGAAGCTATCATAAGAAGGTTTGAGCGTAGGTAAGACCACATTTTTCTCTCAAGGTTGGCATGTGTTTCTTCTGCTGTGCTACAATTTTTTTGTCATCAGACAAAATTTGTTGCATTATTTTTGTTTTACGAACAGCTGGGTGCGCATAAGAAAACAAGGAAGTTAGTAATACAGTTTTCACCAGAATAAGGATAAATAAATTGCACAGAATAATTTTTCTTTCTATAGGCGCCTACCACATAATTCGTGGACTCCACTCATAATTAAGTGAGAGTTAACAATAAAAAGTTATAATTTTAATATGATATAGATCCTTGTGGCTTATACACGGCAAACGCTGATTGGTGAGTGTATGTAGTCTGAGTCTATGCATGAATGCCTCATGAAATCTTAATTATTTTTATCTTTTAAGTTCCCCCATTTTGAAGTGCATGAAAAATTTTCCACGTAGCTAATAGGCAATTCCTACAGAAGACAGCTGTTTCTGTTACTTTTTGTCTCAAATTTTTTAAGCAACAGATATAAATTACTGTTATTGAGAGTTGAGAAAAAAAATCACTAACCGTGCTAGAGTGATACAATTGATTATGAAGACTCAGATTGAAAATTTTCTTTCTCAGTCATTAGCTGTATCATTGAACAATTTTCTTTTCAGATACAGATGATTGTTATTCTGATTGACACCATTGTACCTTTTTAATGTTGAGCAGAATCATGGTTGGTCTTCCATCTGCTGAGAACCGGGAAATGATCTTGAAAACTCTCTTATCTAAGGAAAAACATGAAAACATAGACTTCAAAGAGCTGGCAGTCATGACTGAAGGATATAGTGGAAGTGATCTTAAGGTTTTTTTTTAACCCATAACTACTGTTACTTGGTAGTGACTCTAATTCACAAATTCCAATATGTGGTCACCATCTTCTTGATATTAATTTCTGATTTCTTTAAACAGAATTTATGCATGACAGCTGCATATCGACCTGTTAGGGAGCTGATGCAGCAGGAAGTATTGAAGGAAAAGGTAATTACTGTAACAACTTCTGCAATGCTAACATGAAAATTATCTTTAACTAATGCCAAAGACTAATAACAATTGCATTTTATTCAGGAAAAGAAGAGAAGAGAGGCAGCAGCCAAAAGATCTGGAGATGCTTCAGATACTGAAGATGAAAAGGACCAAGTAATTACCCTGAGGCCCTTAAACATGGAAGACTTGAAACACGCTAAGGGTCAGGTAGGATTATCTGATGCAATTAACTTTCTTTCTTACTTACTGTTCAAGATACCCGCACATCCTGATTTAATACTAAAATATCCAGCTAATCTAATCTACAAATTATTACAGCAGAAGATAAACATGACTTTATGCTTTAAATCTCGACAATATATCACACATATGGAAGATAAAAAACCTTGTATTATACTAGTAGAATGAGTTCAAATAGAAAGAGATATATATGTTTTGATGCAGGTTGCCACAAGTTTTTCTGTGGAAGGATCAATAATGGGTGAGCTGAAGCAGTGGAATGATTTGTATGGTGAAGGAGGTTCAAGGAAGAACGAGCAGCTTTCTTACTTTTTCTAGACTGTAGGAAAGCGGGTAAAATTTGTGAAATTGTCAGCATTCTTCAAAGAAATATGAAGAACAAGGGAAGCAGTCTTTCATCCTGGGAGAGCTTAAATCCGGGAAGATTCTCCAGTGGATTGTATATCGCCTTCATACATCATTTCTAGGAGAAGGTACTCCATCACACTATTTGTTTGGATTGTCTGCAGAGCAATGGCCACTAGTATTATGGGATTTATATATATGGTTTTGTATTGTGGTCAGGCGGTGTTTGGGCTAGTTTGCACAAAAAGGATTTGTATTTTGTGAAGCGTGATTTTAGAAAAAACCAGGAAGTAGGAGTAATTTACCCCAAATCTTTTGGGTGGTGTAGTTATATGTATGAACAGTATCCTTAATTTTGTACATTGGCTTTGTAGTTGCAATGCTTGTATATTTTTGAATTTTTATGTGAGTTGTCTTGAAAAAGACATTTGATTTCAAAGTAAGTAATCTTTAAAGAGAAAAAAAATTGTGCAAATTTCTTGCAGCTAAACCAAGGTAAGGGCAAGGAGTCAATGAAAATTTACCAAAATACCATAAAACAGATCATCCTATAAAAAAAATTGAAATAGATCATCCTATAAAAAATTCAAGTTCTCATATGTTGAATATATTTTAAGATTTGTAATAATATATTATTATCTAGTATAAAATCCTCAATTACAGCAATTGAAACTGCCAGGGTTAGTCTGTGCATGGGATCAATATGGTTATTACTTCCCAAAAATATCAAAGAATGATAAAAAGAAAGAACAGAACAACATGATAATTGGTCTGGCCCCAAGACGTTCATTAAGGGCGTTAAAAGAAAATTTTCTAACTACCCAATACCACGAACATCAGAATGATGATAAAAGCAAACTGAGAACCAAATATTATCTTAAGATAACTGGTTCCAAAATATCATCTGATGATTGATCGCACCAGAGGTTATCTACCATGTTTGTCTCCGGTCTCCAAAATCAAACCTTACAAAATACCCAAAAGCAAGTAGCAAAACCAGAACCATAAACAATACAGGACAACAAATGGAATGCCACAAACAATAGTGATTCAATACAATATATACATCAGCAATTGATGCACAGTTAAACAAGGTGCTTAGAAGGGAGTCAAAGATCATTGGCTTCATGGCTAATGCTCATAACTTGAAAAGATTGCATAACTTCCAGTAAAATTCCCGAGTTCACATGAATACTTGTATTTTTAACCTAAAGGCACAAATCAAATGCCTAGGAAATTGCAAGTACAAAAATAATTGAGTCGGAAAATCAACATATCCTGTTCCTGTCATTCGAAAATAACTGGGGGTAATCGTATGAGTTAGAGACGTAGTGCTCTTGTTGATGTTGTTTACCAATTGAATCAGACACCACGAAATACAGTTGTGTCTTGCCTTGCGATGGATCGAACAAAGCCGACTCCGCCTCGTCATCTATAATTGCGATGATATTAGGTCGCCGGGCGAGCAAATAATGCGGCTATGTCGAAGGATCTTGTTGATGTTTAAAAATTCGTTGGGTAATTTCAAATTTGAACAGGATTGATTTTGAATAAAATTAATTTTATATAAATATGTATTAAAAAAATAATTTTATAAAATAAATTTTATTTAAATATTAATTAATAAAAATACTGTGTAATTAATAATAAGGATAAGAATATTATATTTTTTATTTTATTTATCTTATTTAATTTTTATTATATAACAATATATTAAAAATATTAATAAGTCAAAAATTATGTATAAATATGTTTATATATATTAATATTTGATTAAAAATATATGTTTATGAATAGATAATTTAAAAATAAAAATAGATAATTAATATATTAATAAGTCAGAAACCATATATAAACATATTTATATAATTGTTAAATAAAAATATAGTTAATAAATAAATCAAAAATTGAGTTGATAAGTAAATCATTATGAGCATAGCCATCCGTATCACTTTCGACTCTCATTCACGAATTACTTAAATTTAGAACCCTTTCGAATTTCCTTTGTCAACTCTACTTAGAGTTTATCAACCGTCGGATCAACCCAAAATACGCTAGAGATTTGAGGATGCGTTGGAATCTTATGCCGTTGGATCAAAGAGATCCAACAGCCTAGATCGCACGGAGGCAATTAATAAAACTATGCGTTTTGAGATTTTTTGTTCAAATTGTGTCACGTGTCCCCCTTACCCCGCCCGCGAATGATTCGGGTCTCGTATCTACAATTTGACCCGGTTTTTTTTATATAATTTTTTTTAAAACTTCTAGCCAATCAGAACCAGACACGTAGCAGCGGAACCCACAAGCAACCTTCCTTCTTCATCAAGCACCAGCCCCGCCCTTTCCCGCCAAATTTATCGTGAACGTCTATGCTGTTGCAGTGCCTCCAGGGACGGATGTATGTTATAGTGCGTGGGGGCAATTGCCCCCACAAGATTTTTTTTTTATTTTTAGTTAGTATGTGTAGTATTTTTTTTACCCTCACAAAAATTTAAATGTTGCTCCCACATAATAAATTATAACCACTTATTTTATTAAAAAATATCTCATTCACTCATTTGAATTTTTTTTTTGTCTTTACATAATAAATTAAGACCATTTATCTTATTAAGAATATTCTACTTAATAAATTTTTTTAAGTTAAATTTTAAAATGAGCTGTACGTTTATACCCACCTCCTTTTAACTTTTCCAATACTCCAACACATCAACTTTTCAACTTCTCCTATCAGCGTCACTGGTACTTCTACCGACTGAAGTGAGTGTGCGCTGTTCTTCACCATTTTGCTTCTTTTCAGAATCACAATTACACTTACACGGTTACTCCGTCATTTCTTTTCTTTCCAGAGCAAAGCGGAAGGGCTGAAGGGGAGTGGAGAACTATTCATGAATATTGAGTATCTTCAGTGAATTTTTCTCTGTGAGTCCGCCACTTTGCTTACTTTCAATTTCAGTAGTTTAGGATTTCATTCATTCATTTTTCAGTTTCAGTTTCAGTTTTAGTCTTTTAAAACTTTGCTTGAGCTTGACCCTTGAGTTATGATATATTGATATTCAATTTGCTTTTTTGACTTCAATAACAATTAAGAAGCCAACGAAAAGCTACAGGAAAAAAAAGAAGTTAATGAAATTGTATTTTATATATATATATATATATTACTGTTTTTTTAATTGTATCTTGTGTTTGACTATTTTGATTCTTCACAATTATTTATTTCTCTCTTTTTGTTGTATTATTCAAAAATAGATAAAGAAACTATTTGAATTTGATCAAAGATTCACTTTGAGATTTTCCAAGAAAGAATTATTCACAATTGTATGTTTGGCTTTTTTTTTTTTAATTTCAATTAGTTATTAAGTATCTAATTAGCTTTATATTATTTTTAATGTGCTAGAAATGGAGAAATATTTCAAAAGGAAATTAATATCGGGACCTCAACATCAAGAAGTTACTGAAAGTGAAAATTCACCAACACCATTAGGGTCATCCTCATTTATAGAAAAGAGATTCTTAGAAGTTGATTTGAAAAATCTTCCTGCTGATTCGGGAGAGAGGAAAAAAATATCATGTTATCATCCTAATGACCGGGATGACATCCGTAGAGCTTATTTGCAAAAAGGACCTTGTCAACCAAGAGAACATGATTTCCCACAACGACAAATTGGGACTCTTTTTCGAAAGCTTAATCCTGATTGGTTTATAGAGTTTGGCAATTGGTTGGAATATAGTATATCAAAAGATGCCATATTTTGTTTATGTTGTTATCTCATGAGATCTGACATTGGAGAACAAAAAAGTGGTGATGCATTTTTGACTGAGGGATTTTCAAATTGGAAAAAAAAAAGGTTGAAAACCCATGTTGGAGGCTCTAATAGTGCTCACAATCAAGCTTGGAGAAAATGTCGAGATTAATGAATCAAAAACAACATATTGAAGTTGCTATTAGCAAACAATCAGAGTTGATCAAAAGGGAATATAGAATTCATTTGACTGCAACAATTGATTGTATTCGATTTCTATTGAGGCAAGGGTTGGCATTCCGTGGTAATGATGAATCGGTTCATTCAAAAAATCAAGGTAATTTTCTTGAGCTTCTACATTTTCTTGCCAATCACAATGAAGAGATTGATAAGGTTTTGAAAAATGCTCGTGGAAATCTTAAACTAGTGGCACCTAATATTCAAAAAGATATTGTGACAGCTGCTGCTTGTGAAACAACAAAAATAATTATTGATGATCTTAGAGATGATTTCTTTGCCATTTTAATTGATGAATCTCGAGATATATCAATTAAGGAGCAAATGTCTGTTGTTTTACGTTATATAGATAAAAAAGGAAATGTGATTGAACGGTTTCTTGGCCTTGTTCATGTTTCAAATACAAGTGCTATATCTTTAAAATTGGCATTGGAGTCATTGTTTGCAAAACATAATTTAAGCTTGTCAAGAGTGCGTGGACAAGGATATGATGGGGCTAGTAATATGCAAGGTGAATTCAATGGCCTTAAAAGTTTGATCTTGAAAGAAAACAATTCTGCATTTTATGTTCATTGCTTTGCTCACCAACTTCAATTGGCACTTGTCACAGTTGCCAAAAAACATGTTGAAATTAGTTGTTTTTTAGTTTGGTTAACAATCTATCTAATGTTGTTGGAGCTTCATGTAAACGTCGAGAGATTCTTAGAGAAAGTCAAATGCTTAAAGTTAATGAAGCATTAAATAATGGAGAAATTTCTAGTGGTTGTGGCTTGAATCAAGAAACTACATTGAAACGAGCTGGAGATACTAGATGGGGCTCACATTATGGTACGTTACTTAACTTGATCTCTTTGTTTTCTTCAGTGATTGATGTGCTTGAATTTGTTGAGAAATATGGCATAAACTCAGAGCAACGAGTTGAAGCATGTCATTTATTGAAATTTATGCAATCTTTTGAATTTATTTTTAACTTGCACTTGATGAGGAATATATTGGGGATTACTGATGAGTTGTCTAAAGCACTACAAAAAAGTGATCAAGATATTGTAAATGCTATAGCATTAGTTAGAGTGTCCAAGGAAAGATTGCAAAGCATGAGAGATGATGGTTGGCATAATTTATTAAATGAAGTCTCATTATTTTGTGAGAAGCAAGATATTGACATTCCAAATATGGATGATACATTCATTATACAAGGAAGATCAAGGCGTAAAGTTCAAAAAATTTCAAATTTGCATCACTTTCAAGTTGAGTTATTTTATGAAGTAATTGATAGACAACTTCAAGAGCTTAACAATAGATTCACAGAGGTGAACACTGAATTGCTTCTTTGTGTAGCAAGCTTAAATCCAAGAGATTCATTTTTTGCATTTGACAAGGAGAAGTTGATTCGTTTGGCTAAGTTTTATCCATCGAAATTTTCTTCGGTGGAGCTTAAGGGGCTTGATAGTCAACTTGAAACCTATATTATAGATGTTCGGTCTGATGATCAATTTTCAAAGTTAAATGGGATTAGTGATCTTTCTGAAATATTGGTGAAAACTAGAAAGCATATTGTGTATCCAATGGTTTATTTACTTCTGAAGTTAGCTTTGATTTTGCCTGTAGCAACTGCAACAGTTGAAAGGAGTTTCTCTGCAATGAATCTTGTGAAGAATAAAATGCGCAATCGTATGGGAGATGAATGGTTGAATGATTGTTTGGTTACATACATAGAGAGAGATATTTTTGATAGTGTTGAAAATGAAAAAATCATACAACATTTTCAAAATATGAAAACACGTAGAGAGCAATTGTAGTTTGTAAAAGCTTAGGTATCTTGTGTTTTTTTTGTCATAAGATTATGGATTTTGTGTGTGGGATATTGGATGTAATTGGGGATATAGTGAGAGGAAAAATTACTATTGTAATCTCACATATTTTGCTTAGTAAACTGCTTCTTATTTTTCACTTGTGGATATAAGTTTTATATTAAAACTAAACTACGTTATATCTTGTGTATTTTATATTATTTTTATCACTTATGCATATTTATAATTTTTAATAAAAATATTTATAGATTATATTTTTGTCCCCACTAACAAAAATTTCTAGATCCGTCCTTGAGTGCCTCCATCGTGTGTTTGTGTGCTTCTCCCCTCCGTCGTGCAGTGCTTCTGTCGTGGGATCCTCCGTCGTGCAGTGCATGCGTTTCTCCCCTCCGTTGTGCAATGCATCTGGTTCTCCGCCGTGCTGTGCGAGAAGTAGTGCTATTCGTCTGGTCTCCGTTTTGCAGCAGAGCATTCCCGTGAGCCAGAGCTCCCCTGCTTCTCTGTCGAGGATTGTCGTGAACCAGATATTCCCGTGAAGCCTCCTCCCTCATGCATCACTCTGCACATAAAAATTTTGCATGATTATTTTAACTAGACTGTATCCGTTGTGTTGTTTTTTGTGGTGTATTTTTGTTCTTTAATTGAATCGCAGCATTGCGAGTCCCTCTTGAAGAATGAAGTAAAAGAAAATGGCATGAGATCTCTGATTCTTTTCTTAATATCCACTTCATTTAGGCATATGAGCATACATAACTTTGTGTGGAGTTAGATTGTATGAAAATGCAAACTTTTAAAATGGTTATTATGGAGATGTTCAGCTTTTCTAGCGTACATTATAGTTAGACTGATGGATTTCTTTTTATTCCTCAATCTTTTTGTAATGGTTCTGGTATTATTCTCCTGATTCCTACATTTGTGAGCTTTTATGTCCTCTTTTCTTTTCTTTTTTTTCTTATGCCCTTTTGCTGAGTAGGGATTTTTTTTTAATTGGCATTATTACCTTCTCCTTCAGGGTTTAATGTGGAGACCGTGGAGTACAAGAATATTAGCTTCACTGTTTGGGATGTTGGTGATCAGGACAAGGTGTAAAGTTTGATCCTCGTGAAATTTTCTATATTTCTAGATGTATATTTGTACACACATACAACTCCTATCTTACTGCCAAACAATTTTTTTTGTATAAACCTTTTTTGGTTCTTTTAGATGTTCTTGTCTTAAGGTCAATGACTGGATGTTTATCTATTTTCTATTTGCTTTTGCAGATTCGTCCTTTGTGGAGGCACTATTTCCAAAATACACAAGGTCTTATAATTGTTGTAGATAGCAACGATAGGGACAGTGTTGTTGAGGCCAGAGATGAGTTGCATAGAATGTTGAATGAGGTACTACTTCACTAGTTTTCCTGTTGTGTTATATATGCTAGTAGAATACTTGTCCTTCTTGATGAATTATTCTCTCATGAGAATAGAAAGGTTTCGGATCGCAAAGGTTAGAAGGACCTCTAAATTATGTGATGATAAAGATGTATAATTATCATATTGACTTGTATGAATATGATAAGTAGTTAAAATAAAGAGACGGTGCAAACAAAAGAGACACCATAGGAGTTTTGTTGAGCGTGGGAGAAAGAAGAATAATAGAATAACCTCAACAAGAGTAAGTAAATTGTATTTTCTATGCATTTAACTATAAACCATTTTATCTATCTAATTTCATCCTTCTATTTATAGATAAATAAAGCACAATCTGGCGTATCTTGCTCAGCACCTCCAGCACCGCTTCCTGAATTGAATTTCACTGCAATACTTACAGTTTAGACTTTGTGACGTAACTTAAGATATTTTTTTATGCCAAATAAGCATGGTGATAAAATGCTAATTAATACGTGATATTGTTTAGTGTAGGCGCTCGTTGATCACCTTATACAATTACTGGAAGAATTGCATTTTAATGACAATTTTTCACATACAAACAATTGAGGTTGGTATCTAGTTCTTTTAATTTTAATGACTATTAAATTTAGTTTGTCCTCTATTGGGTGATAAACTTGAATTATAAATATGAAAGTGACATTGTAGTTATTTGTGACAGCATGTTTGGCAGCAATTTTTTCTTAAGAAAATTGAGGTAAATGATGACATTTACTACTAACAGGAAAATTTTCGTTCTACTTGTAATTTCAATTCAATCATTATGAGTTAATTTTTACTACTGACATGAAAATGCTATTATTATAAATTCTATTATTGGATGGAAGTCATCACTTGGGATGGATATTGAGTTGGTTGTGTAAGTGCATAAACTTTATTTGCTATTATATGTGCTGTGGTCCACTATGCGGATTTGTTGTTGCTTTCATGCTTTTTGGATAGCTATCATTCCTATTTTAGCAAGTTACTTTTGTTATTTTATGCCTTAATTACTTCTTTTAGTCATGGCGTATCTTGCTGATATATATATATATATATATATATATATATACACACTGGTTGCTTATGGATATAACTTAGAAAGCAAAATTCTGAGTTTCTCTTTTCCATAGTTGAATTTAGTTCTTAATTACTAAATTCAACCATGGGTGTAAATAGTGGGGATCATGGGCAGAGAAATTGAAGAAGTTGGTTGAAGAGGTAATAGCTGGGAACGTGCTATTGTAAATATTGGGGATCATGGGTGGAGAAATTGATGAATTTGGTTGTCCAGAATATCATTTTACTCTATATAAATTTTTTACAATTCATGTATAATTCTAGAACTCTAGTTGTTCTGTTTAATAAACATTTGAATAAAAAAAGTGTCTGTGATATTTAGGTGATGAGATATGTCAATTGAATATTATTTTATTTTATTATTTTCTACATCATGACCATATATAGTTAAGGCAAGTCATCTTAGTATTAGTATCAATGTGTTTTTTCGGTGATTTATATCAATATGTTTTTCTGTATATTCTAATCCTTCTATGATTAATTCAATTTAGCCTTTGTTTTGGGAGTGAACTGCTGACCTTGTTTTGTTTATGGTTATATATACATTGATTACTTATGCTTATGAGTTTTTTCTAGGTTTTTTCCTGAATATGTAAGACAACAAGTTTCAAGGTGAAGGGCCTAATTGGCTTATGGTTATATATACACCGATTACTTATTCTCAACAGAAGGAGCAGAAAGGAACAAAAAAGATTGGATTCTCAGCTGCCCAATTTTTTGTAGGAATTGTCAGTGAATTCTTTGCTTTACCTCCTCCAGGGTTGAAGATTTTGGGGAAGGCTCCACGTCCTCATTATTTATTCTATATTGTAACCTCATTATTTGTTTTATATTGTAATTAGCCTATCTTGATTTTCTGGTGATATATTTTGTGTCTGCGCATCATGTGCAAGAGATGAATGGGTATTTGAAATTTGCAAAAACAATGAAAAGAGACTTATATATTTGTTATTGATATAAACTAGTAAAATTCAGATTCAATATAAACCCCTTCGAGAGGGAAGCAAATAAAAATATAAATGTCGAGTAAAATAAAGAAAAGGAAAATCAAGTTGAAAGCTGTAAATTACAGGAAGAAAAAAGAAAGCAAATTTTCAAGTAATCTGGGAACGAAATCCGTGCTCACCACACATTGCTGAACACTGGACTGAAATTCAAACAGTATACGAATTGTTGCTCTGTTGTGATATGCTTTTAGAGACCCTGAATATACATATTAGACGTTAAGGAAAAAGGAAACCTGATTAAGGGGGTTCAATTTACCAATCAGTTGTCATTTCCCTGCAAAGAAAGAGGACTGGATGACGAAAAGAAAGAGGACTAGAAGCAAAAATAATGCAACAGAGAGAGGCAACCACGCGAACGACGAAAGGTGAAGAAGTTTTACAGAGAAAGAGAGAGAGGAAGACATAGAGAGAGGTGGCCATGCGAACGATGAAGCACCACGATGGAGAAGGACGCGCGTTGGCACGACGGAGGAGAAGCTGTCGTTGCTGGTTGCACGCGGTCACACAGACGGACGAAGCTTCATGACGCAAATGGCGAGAGGCTGGTGCTGGGCAAGGAAGGAGACGAAAGAGAAGACCTCGCGAACGACAAATCACCACGGCGAAAAGGATGTCCGTTGGCACAACGGAGGAGAAGATGGTGTTGCTGGTTGCACAACGATGACGCCTGATGAAGAAGGAAGGTTGCCTGTGGGTCCTGTCGCTACGTGTCCGGTTGTGATTGGCTGGGAGTTCTAAAATTTCTTTAAAAAAAAACCATCAAAATCAGGTTGGGTTGTAGATCTGAGACTCGAACAATCTGTGAGTGGGGCAAGGGGTACACGTGGTGCGATCTGAGGAGGGGATCTAAAAAAAAATCTCAAAAGGCACAGTTTCATTAATTGTATAAGTGCAATCTGGGTCGTTAGATTTTTTGATCCAACGACCCAGACGCATCCTCAAATCTCCACCACACACTGGGCTGATTTGATAGTTGATAAACTCTAAGGAGGGTCCTTAGATTTGGGCTCCTGTCCCTCCCTCAATTTAGCCAAATCCCTCTCTTCGCTATTATCATAATGATATGTATGGTGTTTATGAAAAATAATGATTTGGGTAAAATCGATTTTTACCAAAAATTACAGAATTTTACTTTTTATCAAAATTGATTTTAATGTCATAATTGATTCTTGATTTTACTGTAAACGTGAAACCAAATATATAAACTTTGTAGAAGAATCGATTTTTCAGGCTTCAACTTGCTTTTTCATGGATGCTAAACCAAACGAAACATATGTTGGATACTGTGAAAATCACGTCGACATAGCGACATCAATTGCTCAACATTGTCATGTAGCATTACTTTGGAGAATTGAGAACTCCAACTTGACCCAAAGACGCCGTTCCTCTTTTTCCATAACCAGTTCCATTTGAAAAATCAAGATCATCGTAAGATTCACAAAAAGGAGTAGAATGGAGATCACAGAAAGATAAGTAAACAATGTTTCTCTCTGTGCCTTAGGACAAGAAAAACGGGGAACAACGAGATAGGAAATTTTTCAAAACCTAGAAGCATGCGAGTTTTTTACGCTTTTATTACGCAAACGCCCTTCTAAAATTTGAATTTAGCCCAAAAGCGGGATCACATAGAATCCAAACTGATCATTGGGCTTTAAGGAATAGCCCATACTGTACTTTTAGTGAATTGAGTATTGAGAATTGGGCTTCTGTTGTGTGCTTTCATTGAATTAGTAATATTTTTAAAGAAATTATATACATTGCTCAATCTCATTTTGACTTCAAAACGGAAGCTCGAATAAAAACTAATTCAAATTTAATTTAAAACTTAAATATATCTTCCGATCAAAATGGACCACCCAACTTATGATCGAATCTATCCCATAAGCCAACCCATTGAGGCGATATCGGGGCCAACTTGTTGGGAAATCAAACATGGACAGAAAAAAGGGGTTAAAAAACAAATATATGGTATAAATAAAGTTTTGAAAAAAATGCACTTGTACAGAATCAGAGCGAATGGCCTCAGACACTGTTAAATTTAACTGCTAAGAAAGTAAAAGAGAATGACTTAAACCCAGGACACCTAATTAATTGAACAAAAGAAATTACCAGCCCTTAATTAACAAGAACCCGATTTTACAAAAAAATAAAATAAATAATACGTTTTAATCCTTTTTCGACGATCCTCCTATGGGTATCTGGCTTAAAACCTTCTTATCAAAAACTGCATACTGCTTCTTCAGCTCAGCTATGACCATCTCACCATAAAAATCGACCTGCTCTTCATTTTTCTCGTACAGCAGTGGCACCGAGAACATCAATAAAAAGCCTGCATCTCACCAACCAAAATTTCCTTTAAAATGGTACTTTAAGCATAAAAAACAAGAATTAATAGAGAAAGTTAGAAAAAAGAAAAGAAGAAAAAGATATTCTCACCTAGATAAAACAACGTAAGGAAGCTGAAACAGCTCCCAATAAACGAGACAAACCATAATGCAACTATAATCTGGTGATGTGGACAAAAGAACAACTTAGTCCATATGGTTATAATTTAATAAATACAAACATAGATGCAGGACACAATATTGAGAAAAATTTTCAAACACCACGAAATAATTACGTATTATTTAAAAGAAAAATATTAAGGTAATATAAAATTTTCAATAAAATTTACAACAAGTAGAGCATTTATTTAAGCAATAACGTGTTGTTTTTTAAAAAATAAGTAATCATATATGTTATGTTTTAAATCATATCTTAATTCAAGATATAAATGACCGAAACCAATGTAACTTCGTTTTTTAAAATGTAGGTCTGCTTTTCAACTGCTATTAATTTTTTTCAAAGATTCATAGATATTCTTGTGCAATAGGGAAAGTGACAATGGAATCTGCTTCAGTTGCAGTAAGGAGAGAAAGACAATGGATAAAACTAAAACCCATATAGGTCCACTCGGGTCCCACCCATTCCCTCTTTCTCTCACCTACTAGAAACAGAGGATCCAAATCTGGATATGCAAATAGCAACATTGTTTCATGGGCAGGGAAGATTAAAATTCAACTTACGCCAAGAAACTTCTTCACGTCTTTCCCAGATGCAACGTCTCGCAAAGTATTGCGCAAAGCAACCAAGCCAAAGTTGATTTCGTTTCTTAGAATAGAAGCAACCTCAAGAACACTATCCCTGGAGAGTGTAACTTCTGGAATGTGAGGTGGAGACCTGATTGACAATTAAAATGTCAAGAACACATCAAATTGTTGCACGGAATGATATATAGAATACATAAGAAATTCGAGAAGAAAAATAACTTTAAGTGTAATATTTTTAAAGAATATAATAACATATAAAAGATACCTTTAAAGAACTAATAATATGAGGTTGAATTTAAAAAAAAAAAAATGACATACTTATAGTATAATAAAATAATTAACAATAAACATTTAAAAATTAGTCTGTGTCTTATCGAAAGAATACTTCTAACTGGCTTACTTGTGCAAATAGACGGATGCTTTGCTCCAAAAGAAAAGGGCAAGCATTGCGAGAATCAATACATGGCAAATCAAAGTAATCAAATGGTATCCCAGCAACTCAAATATAAACCACAGTGCAGTAACAGCGCCAAATACACATCCTGACAATTCCTTTTTCCTCCATAGCAAAAGATCAGCAGCTGCAGGGGAAGAATAATATTTTAACACTAAGATACAATTATATTCCTTTCATTTGAGTTTTGCAGGTTTCCTGTGACATAAAAGACCATGATTCACATCACAGACACTTCAAAAAATAGAGCTATCGTTCGTCTCCAACACTTCATATATCAGACAGTCTCACAATACTTCTGTCAGGTAGTGGAGAGACAAATTATATCTAGCTACCCTATCAGATTGGTCTCAGACATGTAAGTAGAATTGAAACAACTGAATTAATTTCACTGGAATCACGTCTCACAAATCTGGAATAATACATTAAGTACCATCCAAATCTGAAACATCAAGAAATTTTCTTGAAGTGACCGTAACAGTATACTTGCTGTAAGGGAATCAAGCACAGATGAATAAATAATAATCACCCAAAAACGAAAGAAATTATACATATTCAAGTTATTCGTTTGATGACAAAAGAGGAACAAAAAGGAGGAGCTCAAATAGTGTAGCGTGCAGTTAACTGTAGATATGAAACTCTGCAATCAACTGATTCCCCCCCAACACAAAAAAAAAAAAAAAAGAGATCAGACTTAAGGTCCAAAGCATTTGTTTAGACTTAAAAGTTTTGAATTAGAGATAGAACATTGTCATAATCGTGAATCTAGCCATTCTTTAGGTCACAAACAGCACGAATTATCGAATTTCTTGCATCAATTTTCCTATCGACCAAATAGAGCACGTGAATCGATCAATTAATATCGTAAATAGAACCGCAAAATGCAAATGCAGAGAAACTCAGTACGAAGAAATCGAAAAACGAAAACGAAAAGGGAGAGATATACGTTTTCCACCGCCCAAGACCTTGTGGATAGGCCGCTGGCGGCCGAAAAGCCTGCGACTAACGGTTTTGGAGGAGTGATGGTGATCTTTGGATGCTTCGTATTCATCGGACGAATCGTCAGTGCATGAACTAGAATTGTCGTCGTTGTGGCAGACCTTCTTTTCTTGTTCTTGGGTAGGTTTTTCGTTCAGCTGTTTGTGTGTCTGTTCGTCCTCCATCATATGGATCTCTCTGCGGCACAAAACAATACACAACGAAATTAGAAAATGATCAGGAGTGTGCGTTAGTTAATTATTTTGATGGAAGATTTACATAATTTTTACTCATCTAGTTTTCAAAATAATAAATTAAAATTTACAGAAAAAAAAAGGAAGCTTGAGGGGAATTTTTTTAAAAAAGAAAAATATTTAATTTTTGTGAAAATTTTAAAATACTCTAAATCTTAATATAAGATAAAAGAATATATTGTTGTTGGAATTCCTTCAACATTCAAACTCTCATAAAACAGTGTCATATAATCTTCTTTTTGCTATCTCTTAATTCAAGCATATTTGAATTTTGAGGCGTGATCCGAATGTTTAGTTGATTTTTTTTTAAGATTTATCACTACTTTGATTTCTGAGCAAGAGGGAGAGACGTTTCACGTGTGTAGAAGATGTATTAAGAGTGTGTTCGAAAAAAGTTTATTTAGAATTTATTTAAAATTATTTTATGACATAAGTATTTATGTATTTGTTTGAAAGAATTTATAGAAATAGTTTATGGTATGTTAATAAGTTATTTTTAACTTATTTCTATAGGCTCTCTATAAAAGTTTATAAAAATAGTTTATACAAAATTTAAGTAAAGTTTATTATTATAAATTTTTTAATTATAAATTATATAAATGTTTAATTAAATTATTTATCTAAATACATCCTAAATATTTAATTATGATTGACAAATGACAATTGAGAGAATTAGTAAGTTAACTTTTTAAGTATAAAACCATTTATCCAAAGATTTATATCTTTATCCAACGTTGTTTATATTAACATCAATATTAATATTATCACAATTATAATATGTCTTCTCTTTATTTAGAATTAAAAATAATATACACTCATTGATTGTATCAACATTGTTAAAAGTGAAAGTCAGAATTAAACTTTCTTCAAAGTAAGATCAGTCTCCCAAGTTAACCAATCCTTGCAGTAAATAAATATCGCTGCCCAACATTTCATTTTGATCCACTTCCACTTGCAAATTCACCGACTCCCTGCTTATTCAAACATTCTAGGTTTCTAAAGAAAGACCCTGAAACATCTCATAATAAATACAAATCAAGAAATTTCGTCATTGTATCAATTTATTTATCTATCTATTTATCCATTTATTTATTTATATATATATAATAAAGCAATTTCACCAAGCAATACAACATTTAATGCAAGCTGATGCTGATTGGTCGCTGCCTTTTTTTTTTTTGGGGTCTTTTTCTATTAAACTTCACTAAGCTTTCTGATTTATTGTTTTAAAAAAATCACATTTTAATTTCAAAATATATAAATTAAGTTTTAAATTTTAGACAATATTTTTTTATTTTTCAATATATGAATAATATAAAAATATTGAACTCTTTAACGTTACAACAGTAACACCAAATGATAAGCAACGAGAATAAATTTGTAAGCTGATTAGTTGAAACCAACAAGAAGTTGATGAATAATTTGATACACATTTTTTATTTTTATTTTTTATGTTTGTACAATCAGGTCAGATAAATTGACTAAATAAACAAATTAGATAAAATAATTTCAAAAATTCTCATTTTTGAATAATGTATATACTTCTTTAAATTGAGATCATTTGTAAATATCTCTTCAGTTTAAAATTAAAGTTATGGATGTGTTTAGTTGCGTTTCTATTTTTATCTGTATTTTGAAATAAGTTTTGTAAATTTTTCTCAAAAAATAAATTAAAAATTAAAAAATGGTTTGAAAGATTTGTTTTGAGAATAATATTTAAAAATTATTTGATAAAAAAAGTTTTACATAAAATTTTACGGTAAATTAAATACACAAACAATTAATAACAATATTATAAAATTGATTGAAAAAATGTTACTGAGTTACATTTTAATTAGAACCGTGAAACAAGTTAATTCAACTCATTTAGATTAGCCTATAGGTCACGAGGTAATTTTTGTACTAGAGTCAACTTATGCCTCTTTTTACTGTCAAATAATTTTCTTTTTTTTAAAAAAGATCAACGATGTACAAGAACTCTATAACTTCACTGCATTATAGAAGATTTAGACTAGAGGATGGAGAACAAAAAAAAAAAGAATATTTAATATCAAAATTGGTGGATATTAATTTAATTTAATATAGGTCATATATACTATTTAATTTTATAAACATATGAATGATATTAATTTAAACTATTAGTCACTTTCAGAAGTCCTTCTAAAGTCTAATGATGAGTGCGGAAAACCAAACTTAAGCGTTTATCACACAGTAATCATGATGATGGCAATGTGAATGAAACATGAAGACCCCACCAGTTTGAGAAATTTCGATTATCCTCAGACACCAGGGAAGTTTCATACCCAACCCACTACGTCTTGTTCTATTTGGGTTTTCTCGTTAATCTGTCTTTGTCCTTTTAATAAGTATGACTTTTATAAATGTCTAACATACAAGTTTTGATTTTCTTTTTTTTTTGGGCGGAAAATAACAAGGCAGCTTGCAAATTGTGATCATCGGATATAAAATGAATAATACAAATTAAAGGAGAATAAGATATAGTGATTTCATTTAATAATATAATTTATTCAATCTTTGCTATTCATTTCATTTAGATTGCAGTTTACAAATCGTATTTTTTATTTAACGCCAAGAAATAAAAGAATTCGCACTCCTATTATACTTTTTTTAAAGTTTATATGACAGAGTAATTAAAAATAAATTAAGAATTTGCTTAAAGTTAGCCTTAATCCAACTTGGCAATGAGAATAGAAAAAGCTACTTAAATATAGTCCCTCAGTAAGAAAACAGAACCGTACTTTTAAAATTATGATTTTTATCTTTTTTACTACAATCAGAAGGTCCTCGAATTTCATTCGAATTATTTTTTCCCCCCTCAATTTTACAAGTGCATTCTTCCACCTTAATTTGTGATGTCAAAGATATTAATATTCAAGTCGTTTCCAAAATCCAAATCTTGTTCTGTCACATAAAAAAAAATTATTATATTTATTTAGTTCTCAAAAAATTACAATTATTTTAATTTTGTCATTAAAAAATGAAACATTTCAATTTAATTTTAAAAAAAAATATGTGTGTTTCAATTTTTTTTGTTAAACTATCAAATTTACAGTTTTGTTAAATAGTAAATTTTTTGTCGTCCAAACTAACTTCATCAATTTTTAAAAAATTAAATTGAGATAACTATAATATTTTAAAAATTAAATTAATAATTTACTCAAAAATAAATAAGAAAAAATTGTTGTATTTTAAGTCAATCCTAATTTAGTTTATGATTTTCTCTACTTTATTTCCCAAATCAAAACTTTTTTATATCATGAAAATGATCAAATAAAAAATAGAGATAAATAATGATGATGAAAATTTTTATCACAATAAACCTAAGGAGCCGTTGATGATAGCACTTTGGACCAAGAATGGAACAGTTCCATTCCTGTACTATTTGCCATTCACGCGTTTGGTATCGATTTTGTACAGTGCAGCACATGGATGCTTTCCTTTCTCGACTCCATTTTTGTTCATTCGTTTTTTTCCTTGCACGTGAACATGGAAGACACACACCGAAAGAGGAAAGAGGTCTGGGAAAAGGCGAAAAGGATCAGCTTATGTGAAAGAATGCCATCCCTGCTATCCTGTCCTTGGTTCGCAACAGGGCAATCCTGTTCAACACCTCTAGTAGATATGAAAAAACAATCCCATGGACCATGCTATTTATCAGACTAATGAGCAAGCACATCCATTTGATATGAAAAGAAATATGATCTTCTGGGCTAAACTAAACTAGAAGTTCAGCACTCATCCCTATAGAAATTGGAAGAACGATTTATATGAATAAAATGAGAGGAATCAACAGTCTAAAGTGTCATATCTAGATTGTTGGCTTCGTCATAACCATTCACACTTGTCGTGCTGGAGTTGAAAGTTCTGGAAATAGAGTTCATTGAAATCGACGTCAACGTCAATTTCACCCTATCAAAGCAAACAAAGAGAGATGGCGTCAAATGAGTTTCTCTATGAACGAAAGCAGATGGTGGTCTAGTAAAAGAGGCCTCAGGATCTGCTGCTCCTCTTAACAACATGCTCCTCCTTTAGCAATATATTTTACAGTTGCTAAAGGTTACTATCGCTGAAATTTTTAAAAAAGATAAAATTTATTGCTAAAGGGGAAGAGCATGCGAAGGAGCAGCAGATCTACTCCCGTAGAAGAGGGAGATGGCGTCGAATGGGTTCCTCTGTAAAGCTAGTAAAGTGTTTTTTTTAAAGATAATTTTAACTCGGGTAATTTAATAAAAATAGTTCATATTTTTTTCATTTCTATTAAAAATGCATACCAAACAAAATAATATATCTTTTTCATTATTTATTTTCATTTCATATCAAACACATTTTTTTTCTTTTTTCTTTCTTTTTTCCTTTTCATTGTTATTTTTTTTTTTGTCCTGCGTATCAAAGAAACACATGCTATAAGGTTTCTAATCCACGCTACTTAGTCTCATGGCTTAAAAGTTGAGTGAAATTAATTAATTAATAATTATTTGTGGTGTTGAGTCTCTTTACTTGGATTAGTATTAGGCTTTCAGTTAATAAGTGTTTGTAGTTTTTTTTATTCATTTTTAATTCTTATCTTTGTTAATTTTTTTAGATTTTCAATTTATATTGATTAATGCTTATTTTTATAGAAACTAAAATGAGAGAAATTAGGCAAAAGTCATAGAAAAAACGTCGAAGGCTAAGCGTGGGATGTAGGGCTAAAGCACTAAAAGCTTATGCAAATTACATAGATTAGTGCTTAAGCACCTGAAAACGGAAGCTGAAGCATCAAGCCTATGATGTTGATGCTACAAAAATAAAAAACTTGATGCTTAAGCAATGACTTTCAGTGCTAAAGCATTTCAATAGAAACATGACAGTTTCGTAATTTACCAATTAGAGACATATTAAAGAGAACTTTCTTAGGTTATTTGAAGCAGAAAACGCCACAGAACAAATATAGAAGTCATGGAGGATCTGTAAAACGCCATTCTTCACTTTTCATTCTTTTTTTCCTCTAATTTCTGCATTTTGACGATGAATTTACTAGTTTTAACTCATATGACATTTCTTTTGATACATACGCTGTAAGGGTTCTAATCTATGTGGGTTCCATTTATATCCCATCTCTTTCTTTGTTTTCAAACCAAGGTATGTAAAAACTATTCTATGTTACCAATTTTATTAGTGTATTGTCCTTCCAATGTGATAACTCTGCGGCAAAAATTTACTTATTAAAAACTATATAAAAATTAAACAAATTTGAAAAATTATATTGTAAAATTTTAATATAGATGAATAAGAATATTTGCACAAGAATTTTTTAAAGGACGTAATTGTATTTCTATTTATAAATAATATAAATTTATAAGATATCATTTATTAAACTTGATAAGGTGTAGCTGAAAATTCCAAAAGTAAATAACACGTCCAAGTGTCCATATATAGTACATCATGAATACCATGCGCGTTATCTTATGCTATGACATCTCATATCATAATTAATTTGGAAGACGCTATGCATGGTACTTGAAGTATTAATATGTCAAATGCTTCTGATCTTCATATGCCAATATCCTTTATTATTAAAATAATTATTTAAATAAATTTTCTAACATGTATTTTTGTAATATAATATAAAATAATTCCCTAGACTCACTAGATAGGTTAGCTGTACACTGAGATCGTGCAAGCCAAAAACTTGTTATTTTTATTCTTAGGAATAAAATAATAAGAAGCATATATTATAGAATTAAATCAAACTCGTTAGTTTAATCGAAAATTAGCCACTAGTTTACTTTGTTAATTCTAAAAAATTGGTAAGCCAAAAAACTAAGCATGAACCGAGTGAACAGGTTTTTGTAAAAACTTTTAAAAAATTACTATTTACAAAATCAATTATTTATCACATTATATAAGATTTAACAAACTTTTATTTTATTTTTTATTCTTTTCTACCATATTATTTTTTTGTTCTTAATTATATTTTCATAATAATATTATTTTTGCCACAAAAACAAATAAGAAAATAAGAAAAAAAATAGAAAAGCAATTACATATATATATATATATATATAATATAATTTTATTAAGATTAAGTATAAAAATATTTATTAATTTCTTATATTATATATTTTTAATTTTAATATATAATGTCACGACCTAAATTCCGAGCACGTGACCGGCACAGTGACACAAATCCCATGTCACCGTAAGCCTAATTAACATCTCAATTTCTACCTTTTTTTGTTTATTATGAATATTGGTAACATATATCATTCCTTTTTATTTATTAAACAACATAGAATATTAATATAAATAAGGATTAACTAAAACAATTATTAATTTACAGCTGAATATTAGTTGAAATAAATATAATTAAAAATCAAATATTTTTTAAAATAATTATTAATTTATAATATAAATTATTATAACCGTATACTGTGTTCACACAAAGGGAGATGAAAACTTATCTGAATGCCTTGTAATCTCTCAAATTATAATTTTAATATTTAATATAAAATAATCAAACTTTATTTATTCACAAAATCACATCAACTTAGATAAATTCATAATTGAAATCTCATCTTCTACCATAATTCATATCATAAATTTTTAAAATAAATCTTTGAATTCAAGTCAAATTGAATACAATAAATAAAGTAGTTTATTAGCCCGAGACTCCCTAGATATCCTAGTTGACCACAGTACTTCCTAAACTTAACAAAATAAAACACTAACAACATGAGATCCACCCAACGATGGGATAGTCCAACGGCATTTACTCTTCTAGCAAAAGATCCTCATCCACTACTGATGTGAATCCCAGAGGGAAAATACTTAATTGATTTTCTAGATATATTGAAAGAAACAAATAAAGAAAACCAAATCACTCAATTGATAAGCCAAAGGACGCCACAACTAAGAGAAATGGGTTGATCTCGCCACACTCAAGAAAGAAGAACGTGAGTGATAAGAAATCCAGTTGCTCTCGCCACTAACCTAAGTTAGATAAGAAAAATAACTCAAAAATCCTCTTAAAAGTAAAATGACAATATCTCATATATGATTTAAGGATGGATCTCCAACATATGGCAAAGACCCTTTTTATAAAGGGTCTCCAAAACAAAAGACAAAAGACTCCAACTAATATATTAAATGCATCAACTAAAAGTCAAGTAGTGTAGGCTAAATGTCAAAGACAATAAATGCATAGGTAGCTAAATATCAAAGACAATAAATGCATAGGTAATAGACTACAACTATATTCAATAAATGCAACCTTCCTACATGCAATCTTGTTTACACTTCTTCCACTTTCAACAATGTGGTTAAGCCTAATCCAAGCCTTTTAGCCCTTGATCGAGTTAGAGGCCCAATTAAAGTGTTATCCCTTTCTTGGGCTGCAATTGGGTTATCCTTGATTACATCATCCTCTTCTGGTTGAAATAGATTTGACCTCAAATCCAAGTTCTCTTTATCTTCTAAGTAAGGAGAAATATCTCTCACATTGAAAGTAGTAGAAAAGCATAGTCTTCAGGTAAATCAATTTTGTATGCATTATCATTTACCTTGTCTATGATAAGGAAAGGATCATCTGCCCTTGGCATTAATTTGGACTTCTTTTGGTTTTTAAATCTTTCTTTTCGAAGATAAACCCACACTAAATCTCTAGGACTGAATTGAACAAATTTTTTCCTCTTGTTGGCAGTCTTCTCATAGATGGAGTTCTTCTTCTTAATCTACTGTTTAATGTTTTCATATAACTTCTTTATCATGTCAGCCTTCCTTTTTCCATCTTTGCATTCTCGAGCCTTAAGTGGTAATGGTACTAAATCAAGTAGGCTTAATAGATTAAACCCATAACGTACTTCAAAAGGAGAGTGTTTAGTAGTATCATGTACACTTTTATTGTAAATAAATTCAACATAGGCCAAGCATTCATCTCAACTTTTCAAGTTTTTGCCAATGACAGTTCTTAGCAAAGTAGAAAGTGTTCGGTTCACCACTTCAATTTGCCCATCAGTTTGTGGGTGACAGGCAGTACTAAAGAGCAACTTTGTTCCCAGTTTCCTGCATAAAGTCTTCCAAAAGTAGCTAAGAAATTTAGTGTCACGATCTGATACAATACTCTTTGGAATGCCATGAAATCTCACAATTTATTTGAAAAACAAATTGGCAATGTGCACAGCATCGTCGGTTTTATGGCATGGAATAAAATGAGACATTTTTAAAAAACGATCAATAACAACCATGACCGAATCCTTACCTCTTTGTGTCCTTGGCAAGCCTAGCACAAAATCCATGCTAATATCAATCCAAAGTTGATTTGGAACAAGTAGAGACATATAAAGTCCATGGGCTGCTTCCTTGCTCTTGGCTTTTTTGCAAGCAATACACCTCTCAATCACTCGTCAATGGCAAAAATACCCAAAAGCGCCCGTAGGCCTGCTCAACCAATCTCATCAAAACCCGCCATGACGCACAACCTAATCAGCAATGGTCAGGGCGCCTCGAGGATTAAATTCAGGCTCATCTCCCTACCGAAGGAATTGTTGTCTTTACTCTTAGATGTCAAGTCATCCTATCACTCGGATTTCCCACTTGACATGAGAAAAGGTACTATCTCGCCTAAATACACACAAAATTCAAACAATTTCAAATAATCATCAATATAATCATAAACATAATCATCATTCTAATTTCTATCGGATAACCATAAGTATTCCAAATCACAAATAATTATATTTGTCTCACGAACCATATTGTTTTCCTAATGTTTTCCATTAGCAATTCCATCAATAATTGAATTTTACAAAATTCTCAATTTCACTTCTAACCCAAATCACTTAACCGGATTCCTTCTTTTCTACCATGACTATTACCTAATTTTATACCTTATCACTTTAACATTTAAAATAATATTAAAAAATGGTTGGTTCACTCACTTGGATTCCAATGAATCCTACTGATAAAACCCGATCAAAATATCTTTGATGTGAAAAGATTTGTGTTCTTAAACTCCTTTGGTTGACTTGATACCAATTTTTGCAAACTCTCCAAGAGTTTTCAAATTTTAAACTTGTATTGGGAACTAGATTCTTGATCGAGAATGTGTATGAGATAGTGCCGAGTTGGTGTGTGAATGTATGTGCTAGCCGAGAACTATATGTGTTGCCTTGTAGGATTATATGACCGAGTGCATATATGTGTTAGAAGGCCTAGTGGGTATTGGGGATGATTGAACGGAAAGTTTGTATATGTGGGACGGTATGACTAACGAAGAATGAAGAGGTGTTGATGATTTTCATGTACATGGAAAAGGTAAAGTGAAGAGGTGTTGATATATGATTTTGATGTATATTGCTTTGATGTGTGTGTGAACAAGACAAAGGGGTCGGAATTTCGAAAGCTAGATTAGGATTTGAAAATAGATTTATATATATTTAGATTTACTTGCCTATTTTATTTTGTTAGTTATTTCACAATAATGCATTATCCTATTAACTTGTTCTTTAAACTTAAAAAGATTTGTTATTCAAATCTTAGATTAAGTAAATATAATATGTTCAAATCATATTTTTTAAGATACTCTTTAGATTTAAATATAAAAATCATTATCCTTAATTTTAATATTAAAAACTTGGTTAGTTATATAAATAACTATTTCTTTTATTTGATTTTTACATTATCTTTTACTTGTTTTCTACTACCAATATATCATTTAAATATATTCATCTACTTTCCATTACTGTACGACGTCCCATTCAGCTTTTATATTTATTTTATTTTTTTTCTTATACTTAATAAATAAATTATAACTATTTGTTTTCAAAAATTCATAACTCAAGATTGAAGAATTATTTTTTACTTCTTATTTTACATCAAGGTTCTCTATAATTTCTTCATCTATTCCTATTCTTTGTACATTTTTCTTATATCTCAAAAGATTCCAAAATTTTTCATTTTAGTCCCTAAAGTTTTTACTTTAGTCCTTGTATGATCTAGCATCTCACATTGCTAGTTTACAACTCAAATTCACATACTGAAGCATTATCACATCACAATATAACTTCTCAAGCACATATTACACATAATTTGCAAATCAATATTTGTGAACTAAAAATTAAAATAAAAAATTAAATGGCGGGTATTACATATAAAATATATATATATATATATATATATATAATTATTACTGGTTCAACTCTGATTCAACTACAGTCAGACCAATGATATGTGAACTAAAAAAATAATTCCATGGACTCATTTGATAGGTTAGCTGTACTATGAGATCGTGCAAGCCAAAAACTTATTATTTTTATTCTTTGGAATAAAATAATAAGAAGCATAGATTATAGAATTAAATCAAATCGGCTGGTTTAATTGAAAACTAGTTACTAGTTTAATTTGTTAATTCTAAAAAATTGGCAAGCCAAAAAACCAATCATGAACAGATTGAACTTGTTTCTGTAGAAACTTTTTAAAAAATTACTATTTACAAAATCAATTATTTATCACACTATATGAGATTTAGCAAACTTTTATTTTTTTATTTTTATTCTTTTCTACCATATTATATTTCTTTTTTTTTGTTCTTAACTATATTTTCATAATAATATTATTTTTGTCACAAATACAAATAAGAGAATAAGAAAAAAAATAAAAAAGCAATTACACACACACATACACACACACACACACACATATATATATATATAATAATATAATTTTATTAAGATTAAGTGTAAAAATATTTATTAATTTATTATATTATATATTTTTAATTTTAATATATAAAATATATATATTTATATTTAATTATTACTTGTTCAACTCCGATTCAACTACGGTCAGACCAATGATATGTAAACTAATACCTTTATTAGTTCAATGATCAGCAGTGACGAATCTAAGACCCCTAGGTCAGTGGGGGTAAAATACATAAATGTTAAAATTAATTAAAAAAAGGAGGAACAAAATGAAAAAAATTAAAATTAAGGCTAAAGTATAAATTTTCAAAAATATAATACTTAAAATTATAATTTTAGCCAAAAACTTAAGGGTGCATGTGCACCCCCTCGAATTCAATGTGGGTCCACCACTGATTTTTAAAACATTACTAAGAAAATAAGAATAATAAAATAAATAAATAAAATTTTCTATGTAGAAAATTTGCTCTTCATGGCAAGCATGGTAATTATAATCTCTTTGTCACCATGAAAGGTGTTAAGAAGATCTATTTCCTTCATGATTTTTTTCAAACGCCTGAATTACTATGTTGAAATGATTTTAGCTATTGTGCTGGGGAAGGATCCAAAACGTTAAAAGTGATGGATAAATTGTGACTTCATTATCAGGTCACCAAGAACAAGAAGAAGAAGGTGTCATTTGTGGAAGGACCTGCTTCGATATTCCAAATTAGTGATAAAAAAGACCACTATTTTGTCGTAGCAGATCAATTTGGAGTGAAAACCACTTGAAAGGGAGTTTTTGAGGCCAAAAATGGAGCGTGGGGGGTGTTATTTAGTGGGATTGCAGTTGCGTTGTGAGTATGAACTCTGAAGAGATAGATAGATGAGGAGTTAGGGAGCTTATAGTATTTCCTTGGTCACTGAGCACAGAGAATCTTAAGAAACAAACAATTCGAGTTCAGGATCAGGACCACCTGCTTCCATAACTCTATCATATCCCACGAGATACCTTGCATATATTCTCTTCCCAAGTACACACATCATCCAGCTTTTAATCTTCTTTTTTTGTGTGGGGTAGTATGTGATTCTCTCTTCTTTCACTTTTCATTTTCTAGGAATACCCTTTTTCTTTGTCATTTCTCTATTAACAAACAAACCGTGATACATCTCATTTTTTACTTAGAATGACACATTCGTCTTTTAATTTCCTCTCACTCGAAGCTGGAAGATATTTTGTACTTTTTGATTAGCTCACTGAAATTAATGTTCTTGTATTACTGTATCATGCGTCCTGTTTTTATTAACTTCTTTCACAGTTAATTAATACATTGTATGACTAAGGCTAATTGGTTTAAGTGTTTACATTTTTTTAAGTGAGGTATTGAATTTAAGTTTTGTCAATGAAAAAAAATTAGTGTTGAAAGAGTTTTTACATATCTTGTAATTTCATCCGACACAAATTAGATTAGTTGAACAAATATTTATTGTTGGAATAAAAAAATTTAACTCATTATGTGTATAATATTTATTGTGCTAAAAATAGTTAAAAAGTATCATTGCTATTTTGATTAATTGAGTTGAAATTCAAAAGTCATTATCTAGAAGAATTAAGAATTATTCCATTACACACAGAAAATTAGTTTCCGTTAATGCATAAATTAGTTTTTTTTTTCTTTTGAATTTTCAAAGAATATTCCTTCACCTAATAAAATAAAAGACTAATAATCTCTCATAGGTTTACAAAGCATAAAAGTTATAACTCTCCTCTAATTGGTGTATTTAAGAATCAAATTATTATGGTATTTGAAGTTTAATAACCACTACTGCTATGACCACAAAATATTACGTATGTAAAAATTAGTTGAACCCTTATTATACCTTTTCTTTGTTTGTCGAATGAGATTTGATACAAATTTTCTGGAACTTCCTTGGTTGGTGGACTAAATTGCCTTAATTAAGGGATTTGGTATGATACGTTAAACTCAATTAATGAAACCGGGGAGGATGTTTACTTTCTTAAAGACAATAATTTTGGGTTGACATCTCCTTAAATCACAATTTATGGAGGCGACATTCATTAACTTCAAGTTTTTCATTATTTTATTCTTCCTTTTTTCTGGGATTATCCAAAATCAAGCTGATTGATTAGATGACAATTCCTATTTTGGTTCTTCCTCCAATATTTCCCTGCACATTTCTATTTTGCTGACGCGTTTTGTAAGGCTAAACAATCCCACATTTACGAGTCAAAGCTTTTGTCGCAAAAGACTTTGACCCTTCGACGGTTCAGAGCAAAGCACCAAAAGACTTGGACTTCTTCAAAGTTAGACTCGGAATAAAATTTTAGGTGGATTAGTTTATTAAAAAAAGTTAAAAGCATGTAAGAGATGAGTTATGTTTGTGTTGCTTTAATCATATATATTTTTATATTTAATCTATAAAAATTTCTGGGCCTGATGATAGGAGAGGGGACCCTAAAAGCAGAAGAACATGGTAGTCCCAGCTTTGTACACAGTGCTTTTTATTTTGTAAAAGAACCCAAATTTCTGAGTAAACCCTTCCTCTTTTCAAATGGGTCTCTCTGTAAAGAAAGGTAAAAAAGCAGTACATGGCCTTCACTTCTCCCTTTCCTCTTTGCTTTGTCTTTCCTTCTTTGCCTTTATTTTCTTTTTCTCATTCTTTCTTTTTTCTCTTCAGCTACCCTTTTTGGAAGCTTCCCATCACCATCCTTCTGCGCTCTGCATCTCAACAAAATAAAATAAAAAATAAAAAATTACATGTTGTCTCCAGCTATTTTCTTGGATTTACATTGAACGAAAATGCTATTTATGCGTCAATTTGAAAATGTCACTTTGAAATCTCATCTCATTGCTGATATAAAAAGACAAGCATCGGATAGAGTTAATAGATGACAGCTATAGTCTAGTATAAACTCCATGCCTTGAAGTAATTACATGTTAGAAAATAGATTGAATTTCAATGTTTTAAAAATTTTCCCATCGATTAAATTGATAGGGTGATTAGTTTACGATTCATTATTAATCATTGTCGAATTAGGTTAAATTGATAATAATTATATATATATATATATATAATTTTAAATATTAAATATATAATATAATAAATTAATAAACATTTTTATATTTAATCTTAATAAATTTATATTATTTTATATATATATATGTAATTGCTTTTTTATTTTTTTTATTCTCTTATTTGTTTTTGTAGCAAAAATAATATTATTACGAAAAAATAATTAAAAAAATATAACATGATCAAAAACATTAAAAAAATAAATTTTTTTTTAAATTTCTGAGAAATAATTATATTTTATAAATAATAAAAAAATTTAAAAAAATTAATTTTATTGATTTCGTATTGATATTCACTTTTATCAATTTTAAAAACTGACCGAACTAAACTAATAATCAATTTTCAATCAGATTAGATAAATCAATTGATCAAATTCGATTCAATTTTTAAATTTATGCTGAATATATATAACCTTAAAATGACAATATATATTAAAAAAAACTTTGATAAAGAAGTTAATGAATTAATTAATATTATCAAAAATAAATTTATTAACAATATGTTAACACACTACACTAGTTTGATGTTAATATTTTGTGGATTAAATCTACATGAAATTGATAAACAGGGTTAAAAATTAAAATAGAGATGAAATGATGAAATGAGGAAGGGCTGTTGGGGACCGCAGGTGGGGCTAATAAATCTCACTATTCGTGTTTGGCTGTGCCAACTGAAACGCTTTGTTCATAACAGTGTGTCTGTGTCCTGTGCCTTCTGACCTCACACATGCTCCACGGACCTTTTACCCTCTCTCCTCCTTTTCAAATCTTTTTTCCATTTAATTCAATTATTTTTCTCAACAAAATAATTTTATTTTTAATTTATTTTTGTTTCAAGTGTAGGCCACGTAAGAGAATTGGGAAAGAAGAAAGGAAGAAGAAAGAAAGAAAGAAAATGGCTCCAAAATAAAACAAAAAGCAAACATTTTCTCTCCAAAAAGCAAAAGCTAAACCCTTCTGCTTCCCGAAGCACCATTTTCGATGCTCCTCCAAACATGACCATTAAACGAAGTGAAAACTGAAAACTAATCACCCTCCCTCCCTCTCTCCTCACAATCCTCTATCGCTTTCTCTTTCTATCTCTCTCTTTTCGTTCATTCACCGTCCTCCTATAAAACCCAACACTACACCTCTAACCACCCAAAAGACCACACCCTTCTTACTACTCTTCTTGTTCTTCTCCGTCTTTCACTAGCTTCCTCCATGGATGCACCGAACTTCCTCAAGTTCTGGAGGCACGCCGCCATTGCAGTTACCTCTACCTCCGTTACTGATATTACGGCGGAACCAGACAATAGTTCCGAAGAAGATGACTCCTTCTTCGATTTGGAACTCACTGCTCATGATTTCGACTACAAAGCAAACGACATCAACAACAGCAAAATCGACGACTATCCACAGGACAAGACAGCTGGGAGAGGAAACAGAGGGCCTGAGTCCAGACAAGAAGGCCTACTACGAGACGATCATGTTTCGGAAGTACCCGTTTCTCTTTCGGCTAATGAGCCAATTTCTAAGAGGAAAATCCTCCCAATTGAACCTATTTCTAAACCTCAATCTCCCATTGCTCTGCTCAAGTCAGCTCCCAGCTTCAGAATTTTCATGTTCAAGAAGGGTAAGGAAATGTCAGCTCGAAAATCAGAGGAAATGGTGCTGCAAGAGAAAGAAAGGAACCCGTTTGCGATAAAATTTGATGTCGAAGAATCCCCATTTTCTCCAATGCTTAGCAGAAGTGGTAGTAGCTCGAGAAACCATAGAAGCAAGTCAGACAGATTTTCGAAGGAGGTTTTGCACAAGTATCTGAAGCTGATAAAGCCTCTATATGGGAAAATTGCTAGGAAAAACAGCGAGAAAGTGAAGTTTTCTGGGGATTTGTCTTCTGCTTCAACGACGTCGTCTCCTTCGGTGGCCTCTGTTTCTTTGAGAAAAGAGAAACAGGGGAATATTACTGCGGGGATCCGAGGAGCGTGTAAGCATTTAGGTAAGAGCAAATCGGCATCGGCGTCGGCGACCGGAATGGGTTCTCCGGCGAGTAGGAGCGATGATACACTGCTGCTGCAGCACGATGGGATTCAAAGCGCCATTCTTCACTGCAAGAGATCTTACAACTCCAGAGGTAAAACTCTTCCCCTTGAATTTCTTAATATTTCGGTGTTCAAATCAAATTTTTTCAATCAATCTTAAACGAAATTTGATCATTATGAAATCAGATTATGCTTCAACCGTTGCCCAGACCATAGAGAACTCAATATGTTCGGTGAGAAAATCCTTCGCGGGAGAAACTGAGGCGAACATCTGATGCTCTGATTTTCTCGGAATCTGAACGAGATTATGCGGGGAAAGACGTTGTAGACTGGTAGTCAATGAAGAAAAAAAAGGAAATACAAAGAAGTAGAAAATCTTGTTTTGTAAAGGAAAGGAATTTAGAAAAAATAGGGTCTGTTCATGCTATTTAGGGATGATGATTTAATGATATAGGCTCCCCTGCTGGTCAGTGTAAATTGATTGATGGGTCATAATGAGAAGAACTAAGGTTACTCTTCTGATTTGGGATCTTCAGCATATCTGTGCTTCCACTTTTCTTTGCCAAATTCTACTTTCTCCAATATTTGATTAGATAGCTATCAGAGTAACAGAGACATTCCTCTTCGCGCTTAAAGATAGGACTGAACCACAGACAGGGTTTTAGTTGCATTAAGGGATTAAACTCTGTAGGAAATTTTGCATCTCCGGTTTGAAAGAGAAAATAGACTGTTTTCTTTTTCTCTTTTTAATATTTAATGTTGATAATGCTATAAAATGCAGTCCGAACTCCAGAGCGCTTTAGGATTACGTAATTCTTCGAGAATTGAAGGTGGAGAGTGATATAAATCATAAATGAGAGAATAAATGATCATTGAATGGAGAAAAGTGTTGAAAGATGAAAAGTTGGTGATGGAAGTTACTGCTACATTAATGATGAGATTGGACTAGCAAAGAAAAGTGAGGAAGGTATGGCGTAAAGAAAAGCAGGTTATCTCCAGTTTTAGGCGTGTCAGTGGCTTCAATCTTTGCCCGCAAGTAGCAACATTTTTAACTGGATTAGCTTAGAGTGGGCTACTTTCGCTTGCTGTTAAAGGTTTTTTTTAGTTTGAGCATTTTTTATTTTTATTTTTTTAAAAAATAAAAAATAAATTTAAAAATATGATTGAATTATTTAAAAATATTTTTTAAATATGTCTAAATTTAAAAATATTAAAAAAATATTTTTAATATTTTAAAAAGTACATTTTAAAAAATAAAGACTAAAAATAAAAATAAAAAATATTTTTATAAATCAAATAAACCTTAAATTCTTTTTTTTTTGTTAATACAATATAAAATTTTTTCAAACTTTAAAAGGATTCACTGTACAAGCAGCTCTCGCTCTCCTCTCCTCTAATTGGATGTTGGGCTTTTTAGTATTTAGAGGTATTGATAAATTTGGTTTGATTTAATTTTAAATCTTAATCAAATTGAATTGAGTTGATTAATTTTATAAAATTATAATCTTATTTTCATTTTAATTTTTGAATGGTTTGGATTGATTTTGATAGTTTGATTCGATTTTAAACAATTTTATTTACAGTAATTTATAATTTTAATAAAATATATATAAATATAAAAAAGAGATTAAATTAATTAAAAAAATATGTAAATTAATTAAAATATATAAAAATAATTTTATTGACATAAAAATATATAAATATAATACTTATGTATATAAATTTAATTTTTTTATATATAAAGTTAGTTCATTTTAATTTAGTTTTAATAGACCAAATTAAATTAAACTAAATGAAACTAAGTAAAATTTATATTTTAAAAATTGATTTGAACTTTTTTTTAAAATTTTAGTCAATTTTTAGTTAGATTAATTTAGTTTTGAATGCCCCTGTCAACATAGTTCAATTAAGATAACAAATGAGCTTGAGTCTCATTTCATTCACTAATGAGCATTGAATAGTGTTGGTAAGCCTGGCACCTCCAGTGTTAATGACGTTGTAACCGTTTCTTAGTGGGGTGATAATTTGGATGCCAGAGTGAGTGGGATTAACATGTGAATGAATAATATTAAGGAACTGATGTGATTGGTCAGTTTTGAAAACAAGAGTTGAAATGGGCATATGGCATGATTGGGCATAGAGTGCAAATTCAAATTGATAAGAAGAGAGAGAGAGAGAGAGAGAGAGAGAGAGAGAGAGAGAGAGAGAGAGAGAGAGAGAGAGAGAGGGAGGGAGGGACATAATGGTAGTTGGGGAGATTTGAGATGTGGAATTTTGAAAATATTGGTGGTAGTGTTGTTGGTAGGAAAAGGACAGATTATACAAAGGGAAGTGAAAAAACGAATCGGGGAGAGAAAGAGGGCAAAGCCCAAAATTCCAAGGGTTCATAATTGAGAGAGCAGGAACTTGGGAGGGAGGGGGATCCGGATTCCCTGCTTTTTCAATGGTCGTTATTTTTTTTTTATTAAATGTATTTTTTTGTTTTAATAAATTTTAGATAAATTTTAATATTTTCTTTTATTTGTGTTTACTTTTATAGAATTATTTGAAAAAAAAAATTGTGATCTGTTTTCCGTTCTTTTTTTCTTTGAATCTACTTTTATAGGCATTTGAGGTGGCCCCCCTCCCTGTCACTGCATACTTGAAGATGCGCATCATCTGCAGAGTTGGCCAACAGTCTTGTATTCCATTGTTGCAGGCTTCACATTTAACATACGCCAATGTGGTCCCTTACCTTTCTTTCGCTTGTTCATTTTTGTTAGTTTAAATAGATAAGTATCCCCTCTTTAATTTATCATTTTTTAGTTGTTTACAATCGTTAGATGGTTGTAAATCTCATTTGTTTATATAAAATTTACAATCATCTAATAATTATAGATAATTAAGAATTCTTCTTGACTTATAAACTAAAAAAAGATCCCCATCCAATTTAAATGAACTAGTTGTTTTGTGCACAGCTAAATAAAACAAAGTAATGTTTGAATATGCGTTTGCAATTTTGAAAGTCACGTTTACGTTTCCAAACAATATTTTGCCACTCAAATCATCAGTTTGAATATGCGTTTGTTGTGAATTCAACGTTAAATAATGTATATTTTCCGAACTTCCATTATTTATGCATTCATGCGTTTGCGTTTATTAGTGTCTTTTAATTGACCCTTACTTTCTGTATTCTCTTACCCACATATATATTGCACATAGTTCAAACACATCATCATACACACTATATAAAGCGGACTCGAGAGCAATTTTGAAAGGGGTTTGCTCCTCTGCACCACATCCTGCAAAACCACACGCATCCACAAAGAGTGTGTGTGAGAGCTACTGAGCTAACAAAACATAAGATATGTTTGGTATGAAAAAAAAAATAGAAAAAGAAAGAAAAAAATAGAATGAAAATAAAAATGTAGTATTTTACTAAAATTTCTTAATTTTTTTAAAAAATAATATTTTTTAAGAGAATAATTCTGACAAAATTTCAATAATTTTCTTATTATTTTATCTATGACATCGTTACATCACAATAAACCAAACATGGTGATAAATGAAGAAAGTTATCCTTAGTTGATGAACCTAGACTTGGTGAAAATTAAGAGTAAAAAATGGTGTTGGAAAAATTTGGGAAAAAATTACATTTTTGCCTTGGAGAAAATTACATTCTTAAACCTTTACTTTTGTTAAATTTGAACTTTGACCCGTATCCAGATCTTTGTTTTCATTTTAGCCCCTACTGCATTTTCATTTTGAATCCTCTTTGTTATTTTGTTTTCCAGTTGAGTCCCTATTTGTGTTATTAGCCTTAATTGTGTTTGGAGCCATGATTTGTTTAATTGTAGAATTTTCGTTTAGGCCTTTTATACTTGAAAATATGTTTTCCAAAAAACCAAATCAAAAGCAAGAGTGTCACTGTCAAGCAAAAATAAAATTAATATGATTTTTAGTAATTACACAACTAAAAATGACTTTGATAAATAATATCTAAACAATATCAATTTTTTCTTAAATCACCTTTCAAATATGAATTACGATCACGGAAACGTACTTTTAATCAAAATCTTCTTGAAATTCAAGTTTATTAAAAATTAAATTTGTCTAACTCCAATTCCAATTCAAACACAAACTCCTCTTTTTTAACCTAAAGTCACATTTGAGAGTATTAAAGGTAATTAATGTTGGCTAGTTAGAGTAGTATTGTTATTTAAATTTTAGAGAGGATAATAGATGAATTTTTAAAGATATTAAAAATATCAAATTAGAGGGTTTTTTATTTTATTTTTTTGCGACTAAGCCAGAGAACAGTAGACTATTCTGTTAAATGGGTGAATATTACTATTTCTATCGAAGATTAGTGGTCTATATATTATTTCTAAAATTCTAAAATTCTATATATATATATATATACATAGAATATCTCTATTTCTTTTAATTCTAAAATTCTATATATCTCATTCAAAAAATAATTCTATATATCTATATATTATTTTTATAATTTATTTGGGTCATGACGCATTCCATTCTAATCTTCAATGATAACAATGTTAGGCTATTAGATGAAAGTAGTGATCTTGACAAGGAAAAAAAAAAAAAAGATGACAGTAGCGGTGAGCTTATTATAATAGGTTATAATAAAAATAGAACTAATTTTATAATTTATTTTCAAATATTTTTTTTGAAAATTTGAAGAAAAATTTAGTTTGAAAATTAATTTTTTTTAAATAAGTGTCTTTTTTGTGATTTAAATAATTTTAAAAAGTGGACATACTTGAAACTGACGAGGGAATTAGCGGATTAGGTCCCTCAATCATTGGATCACCTCATTCCACTAATTAAACTTATTGATCTTCCTATTTTTAATTAAAGTTTTTTCTCCCAAATTTTTTATCACACTTGTATTTTCTATTCTTATTAAGGATATTTCTTACTTAATATAATTAAATACTAATCTCTTTCTAAATTTTTTTAAGCATAAATGGTATAGCCTCTTTTTAAATTCACATCTTTTAAAATTTGAACTATTATTATTTTTAAAATTTAAACAATTTTTATTGCTACAACTAGTCAATATTAAATGTATGATACATATATTTAAAACAAAAGAATAGACAAAAGGTATTATGTAGCAAATCTGGACAACACTATTTAATATATACAACAAATGTTTGAATTTAGATTCTCTGCAATTAGGTTCAAATTGCAGAATATAATTATGCAATCGTAGCTGTTCGTTTTTTGGATCAGATGGCCACATTGAAAAAGAATGCTGATTGCATATAATTTGACTATCGTACATTTCTTTAATTATATTCATAACCATTAAATTCAAAATAAATGATTATTAGATATTTAAATAGATAGAGAAAGATTATATTTGGTGAGGCAGTTTATAGCTTATAAGTTAGTTTATAATTTATTTGACTAGCTTATAAGCTCGTTAAAAATATTCGATAAATGAGTTTATTTTAGTAGCTTATAACTTATTTTGATAAATTATTTTGAATAACTTATAGTTTAAAATTTTTTATTCTTATTTTACCCTTATTATTTTTTAAAACATTCATTATATCCCTTACTTTATTATATCATATTTACTCATCTTTTATTATATTTATATTTATATATAATATATTATATATATATATATATATATATATATATAATAATATGTATATAATAATATATG